>CM024792.1:6435000-7860244 GCA_014281875.1 Nibea albiflora
CTAAAATATTAATTTTCTAATTATGGATAAATGATCAGACAAGCTGAGCCGGCGCTGGCTGCGGAGCCCCTGGGAGCTGGAGCGATGCGGATGGGAGGACAGGGCCTTGTAAAGCCCACAAATCTTCTCTAATCCTCTCCCGCACGGCGCCCCGGCTCCATTCCCCCCATAATGGATAAATAATAGTTAAGAATCAGGCTGTTAAGCTCAATTTTCTCTCTTGCGCTCTCTCTTTCTTCCTCTCCCTTTTTATGTTTGTATGGGCTGCCAGTGCATTGTTGAGTGCATTGAGTGATCCTTTTTTTCCCCACATTTTCTCTCCCTGCCTTCTGTCTTTGCAAAGCCTCCATCCTTTAACCAAATTCTAGCACACACAGGGCAGCTGTGTCAGAGGGGGGCCCTGCAACACAATTTAATTGCAATCACTTACCAAACCAATGAGGCTACTTAACAATACATCTATTTGCACAGTACAAACGCATGATTGTCCTGCACACACTCGCGCATACACACAAAGGCAGACTTTCAAAGATATTTAATGCAATAATTATATGCTTTTAAACAGAAGATCGGAAAATTCCACAGTAATTTTCAAAATTCAATTTAATCATATACCCACAAAATTCCCATATTTATTCACAAATGCCGACTGGGTCATTAAAATTAACCTTTTCACTTGGCAGGTAGGAGGCAAGGGAAATGTCCTTTTTATGTGGTTATTTAGGAAGGACGGCACACACACATCCAGGAATTAAACATGCTTTGGCAGAACGTAAATTTCCGTTTTATGTGGCAATACTTTCTGCTAATTGTTTCCCTGCACCCTGATCCCATAATTAGGCCTTTACTGATTACCTAATTACCCAGCAGCAGAAGGGCAGGTTGACGGCAACATTTCAGCCATCGTTCAAAGGCTCATTATCCCTCTGAAAGTCACTCTCTCTATCTCTACCCCCCTCCCTCCTCTCATTGCTCCTTTCCTTTTCCTCTCCTTGCATCACCTGCTCTCCTCTCCTCAATGCACTGAGGGTAGCAGAGAGGAGGTATAGTATCACAGTACCACAACGCTCTGCCACCCCTCTGCATTTGTCAAGCTGTCCGTTGCAATGGCAAGTTTGCCACATCGCAACTGCCCCTCTGACAGCCAAGTTTATATTGCAATGGGAAGCCGCACGTTGAGGGGAGCCGGGCAGAGAAGAAAGGAGGGAGGGAGATGCAGGGGTAAGAGACAAAAAGGAGGACTGGGGGCAGGCGGGAAAGGGGTGGAGAGATGGAGAGAGCTAAAGGGAGAATGAAAGAGGTAATTTATAGGTGGTGGGTTTGATTTGCACTGGCGCTCTTGTCTCACGGCAAGATATATGTCAGGAGCGGCTTGGAGGAGGATGGAGGAGGGAGCAATGAGGGGAGGATCCTGCTCAGGCTCTCCCACCGCCTCAGGCCCCTCTTGGGCTTGCTCAGGTGCACGGTGCCTTTCTCATTTCACTGCACAGTGGGGCCTCCAGACATGGCACTGCTATGAGCCCCGGGGACACCCCCTACCTTGCTGCTTCTCCCTTCTTTCGTTCAATCCTTTCCCCTGTTTCTCTCAGCATCCCTCAGTCTCATCTCACCCGCTTTCTCTCCTACCTCTCCTCCTTTTTACCCCCCCCCCCCCCCCCCCCCCTCTCTTCCTGGGGCATCCCTTCCCAGCAGGACGGGCCAGCAGACTAGGCACCGAGCACTTTTGTGTCGCCACAGCCATTTGACTCAAAGCGGGACAACATGGTTAATCACTAATCCAATTTTGGGGGCCCTGTGTGTCAGCAGGGTAGGCTCTGTGCTCCTGTCACACTTCATTAGAGCCATTACAAGCCATTTTCTTTTTTGTCTGCGGGTTAATGTTCTCCGTGACACATTGAACACCTAGAGGGCAGGTAGGGGAAACAGTAGAGGGAGCTAGAGAGATGCAAGGGGCAGAGATTAAAACCATGCATTTCCAAAAAACAACCTTTCAGTCAACCTATTCGAGTTTTTCTATGTGAAGTCTGTTCACTGGTTTAAAACTATCCCAGCTTTGAAATTTAAAAAATGAAATATAAAGTGGTATGGAGGTAAGGATTGGTCTGAACGTCTGATTTCATATTTGGGAATGTTATCTTCATTGCTGCATGTATACAACTTTCTTAACAACAACACAGTGTCTTAAAGTTATTCATGCATGCATACATTCAACTATTCTAATGTGTTTACAAGCACTAACAACCAAAAGTGTTTGTGTATTGTGCAAAGAATGCGTCCTTCTTTTCCCCGTCTCTGTCTCCCCCCATGTTGTGCGACCAGGCTGATGATCAGATGGGTATCCCGGAGCTGGCGGAGCATCTGCTGTGACTATATCACAGAGTCTAATTGGCATGAAAAGAGCCACACAGAGCACTAGCTTGCAAGCAGGCCGTCCTATTATCCCCACGGACATCTCATTTAAGGGGACTCATGCAGGGAACCCGAGCTCCGACTTGCATGGTTTAGCATCTTTGACAGGAACATGTCCTCCCGAATGCTGCTTTAGTGACGCTTATTCAGAAAGCAGTGGGGCGTGCAGAGAGAGGAGGATATATATTTACAGGGACATACCCACAAAGGGCTTTATGTTTATGAGGAGGATTTTATTCCACAGTGCTTTGTGGGGTTTCGTGATAACAAGTTGGTGCTGAAATTGATTTAAAGGAGGTAAATCATTAAATGGATATTATCCTACATGTACTTTTACATCTGGGTTTTCTTTTTTGTGCAGTAGTGACACCTCATTTTAAATCAGTATATTTACAAACAAAACTAACAAATGAAATGTAAGACAAGTAGATTAAGTGATGCATGATAGATAATTATAAGGGGATTTAGTAAGCTTTTTGACAATATAACTGTGAGTGAAAAAAAATAGTTACATTGAAAAAGCTTGGTGCTTTTTTTCCAGTTAGGCCAAGAATGCTAAAAGTTTCTGAATATCTTTTATGGATGTTGATGAAGGTTGTGAAGCTCAGTGTGTTCACAAAAAAACAGAAAAAAAGATCAGAAAATAGATACTTAAAAATGTACAAACAAAATGATGCTTTAAGAGGAGAAAATACATGTAGCTTGAGAATAGAGAGCTCCATGGCTGAGAAAACGGGCTGGAGGTTTGGAGAACACATCCATCTCATGGTGTGGGATCAATAAGAGGCAGTGGGGCTGCTGAACGATTGATCCATTTTAGACTATGCCATCAGCTCAATGTACAATTCAATATAATTCACTGGGTATTTAGAATTTCACAGTATTGCACATTTTAAACAGGTTTTTGTTTGAAATAACCTGTCATATTTAACAATTTAAGTGAGTAAAAATTTGCGAGATTTACTTTTTTTGTTACCCGTGAACCATTATCTCTCAGTTTGTCTTTTTGCAGTTTGCAGTGCAATTCGTCTACTTTTAAACATATATACTTTTACCACTGGCCTGCCTGCTTTCCCCCTATTTTCTTGGCTGTTTGCATGGCTAATTGTCCATTCAGACTGTCTGTCTGTCTGTCTGTCTTGTTGTCCGATTGCTTGTCCTCCAAGTCTTTCTCCTGTCTATATCTGCCTGTTTGAAGGCCCACTCAAGCCTCCCTCTAGAATAAGCTTGCAGTACTTTAACACACTACCTCATTACCGAGTGTAAATAAAGACGGATGGCCGGCGATATTCCTACAAATTTGTTTCCCATTACACTGGGGTCAGCGGTAATTGTGGCTGGCGCCCAGCTCCCTGGAGTATGCATACAGTTATGTTCATATTACAGTTAATCAACAGGGGGCTAACGAATTGTCCTGTAACACCCCCACCCCCCCCCCTCAACCCTCTACCCATGGTGGGGGGTGGATATTCATTCTCAGCGGTCAGCTACAAGAGCAGCATCGCCTCCATTCTCATTCTATCGCTCTATTACTCCACACAGGGCCACAGGGTGTACTTAGCCTATCCAGGCTTCAGGCGTTGGACCTTTGTGTGCTGAATGCGACATGACAAATGTGAGAACTCGCATGTGTTCAATATGCACTGCGCATGCAGAATAATTCAGGATCTCATAGAGGCTTACAGTACTGCAATTATTTTGATGCATGTATTCAAGCGTTTGTGCATGTGCGTATGTATGTGTTGTTCTCACACTACTGTGTGTGTGTGTGTGTGAAACAATGTACGGTATGCTACCAAATAAGAGGAGGTGTAAATGTGGCTATGTGCTACTTGTTCTGTATGTGTTTTTCTGTCTGTGCTGACAGGCAGCTGCTCTTAAGGACCTTTAAGTGCCTCCTTATTGCTGCCATTACATGAGTCCTCTAAAGCGGTGAAATATATCACACTGTTAAACATGGCAGGCTCCACTGTGGGTTACAGTAGTCCGAAGGTGAGGCTTCAACGTGGCTGATAATACATTGTGTTTTACCTTTGGACAAACAAATAATAGCTTACAATATTTTAAGACAGCTCTGTGAATAGTAGAACTTTGCCATGATGTGCTGAAATTCAGAAAAGGGCCTTTTGTTGTTAATTTCTGGTAGTAAATCTTATGAAACAACAACAAGTCTATTCAGTTCTGCATAGATACAATTAACTGATTATATCCACAATACACTGTTGCTTCCATCTCTGCGCTAGATCCTATGCCAGGGGCTTCCCGCAGTATTATAACTACAGAATGCAACAGGAGATTTCATAAAGCTGAAATAAACTTGTTACTCCTCCTAATTTAATTTTCATTGCAAAGTTCTATAGCCGCAAACTCAAACCTGAACTGTACAGGATACCAGAGTGCATTAAACAAATATCATTAGTATAATCTGCTGCGATGTTGTCTAAGTTTTCTGTTTACTCTCAAGAACAATCAGCTGCATTTTCCTGAAAATAATTTCACTTGGAATTGCACATCCAATCAAAAACATTAGGTGTTTTTTGGTCTCTTATAATATGTGTTGTTATGGAGAGCCTGTGAAGGAAAAGCAGGGAGAGTAAAGAGAGCTCTGTCTGTTTTTGTATGCTCCTGCGAGCTCCCATGATCCATTAGAGAGGCTGAGGATGAATGAATGAGCACTGCACCCGGAGAGAGCGGAGCAATAGTTTCTTCAGTTCCCACCTTATTGATTTCTGCAGGAAATATAGAACCCTGGGCACAGAGGGTAGAAGAGGGAGGACCACACAGATATTAAGTCGTTTTCCCATCTTTTCCAAAAATCTTTAATCAAAGTTTAAGTGAAATACTAACATGCCACCTGACGTGACCTTTTAGCCCTGTTATGAATCATCCCGCTTTTGAGCGGAGCTGAGTGGCCGAGAGCAGTTAGAGATATTTCCTAATCACAAATCGCTGCGAGAAAAAGAACAAGTTCAGTGGCAGAGTTAAATGGCCACCGAAGGGCTTGTTTGTTGTTGACCTTTGACAAATGGTAGACAACAAATCTATGTTTAAAGCACTCGCCCGACTGGATTCCTTTATAGCACTAAGTGACTCCTGGGAAGGACGAAGCCTTGAAAAGTGACTCCAGCCCAAGCCAAGAAAGCTCTGCTACACCAAAACAAAGGAAGATACAATACACTTCCTGCACAAATATGGCTCTATGAAGGATGATATACTGCAGGATGGGGGATACATGTCTACAGGGACGAGGCAAACAGGACGATTTGTGAGCATACGAGTGCCTGGCGTATAATGACAAATATGAAATCAATATAGTGACCTTAATTTGCCCAAAGCATAACTGTGATGTAGTACACGGTGTTTCGATTAAAGGAGGTATAAAAAGATGGTGTCTGTGTGTTGTGAGGGCAGAGAGGCCATGCCCTTTTGAACCCTGGTGCTCACCGAGAGCGTGGCAGCCGTAAAAAGAACAACCAGCCCTGTTTGGTCATTGAATAGGCTCCTTATGGCTCATGGGTAATAATGTCACGCCTCAAGACGTTTTTTAAAAAGAGCCGGCGAATGATAGCTACCAATGTGTTCCGCAACACTGGCAACATTATGGCAGCAGAGGAGAAAATATAATAGCTTGAATATGCTATGAATAACAAAACCTGTCAATACTCACCTCTAGAAGAATTGCTGATCAGACACAGTTCACGTAAAGTGTACGTGTGTGAGTGAGAATTTATGACATGTGTCCCTATATATGAGTGTGTGCGTGCATTTTTTGTGTGTGTGTGTGTGTGAAAAAGTGATGAGTTCCAGTGTATGTGTGTGTGTTTCTGTGCTGCTGTTGAATTTGTGGT
This sequence comes from Nibea albiflora, assembly GCA_014281875.1. Taxonomy (NCBI): domain Eukaryota; kingdom Metazoa; phylum Chordata; class Actinopteri; family Sciaenidae; genus Nibea; species Nibea albiflora. The sequence goes on from CM024792.1 coordinate 6,441,258, forward strand.
GGATCTACTGGACGCAGCAAATTTCCATCCGCTGAAATTCACACTTTGGTGACTAATTTAGTCTAGAAAAAGATGTGTGTGTGTAAATGTGTGTGCATTTAATGTGCTGACTTTCTGCTTCAAGTGTGTTTGAGGGTGTTCATATTGGCTGAACAGTCTGGGTTTTTTTTTTTTTTTTTACACACTACCCCAATTTTAGGACAATGCAGAAGGGCACGGAGCCTCAGAAAAACACAATAGGTGGAGACGCAGGACAGTCCCTGCAGAACATGACCAGGGAAGATAAGAAATGTCTGCTAATATCCAAGAAATGTAGATTTAGATATATCATACTATACTTCAATTTTTAAAACACATTTTGGTCACCTAAACAAGCACAGTGTGTATAAAAAAAATGCAACTCCTAAACTGATCATGTAATATGGATCAACATTCTCAAATTAAAAGTGAGGGTGAGCACTTCAACTGGATTGGATTAAAACTTGGCTCTATGGTTAAAGTACAGCCAACATAACAAAAATATGACTTCTCTTCTACTCTTCAGTTGACAGTTCTTCTTCTAAGTGGACTAAGTGGATGTTACTGCATGTTATCAAGGGTCAGAACCTGAGTTAGATGTATTTATATGCAAGTATGACATTTCTTAGGCTTGTAGACATGTTCTTTTATGTGTTGGGTTCAATTCTGGTAGATTACTTGAACTGAATTCACATGTCTAAGTAGCACGTGCTTGCTTGTTTGTTTGGGGGGGCAGGTCAAGGGACTTCCAAATTACAGGCAACACTGTTGTGACATGATTAGTGGAAAGTGTAGTACATTAACATTACCCCCAGCTTTCACTTAAATAAACAAACAATAAAATCATTTTAAGAATATTATCACTTGAAAGGAGGATAAAAGCCATCACTTTGAAAAGGGGCCTTGGGCCCTCACATGAGATTTAAGAGAGGAATTTCAAACTGATGACGTTCTGTAATTGAGTAACCCAAATCATTCAAAGCCCCAATTTTATCCCAGGACCACTGAGCTCGTCATAGAGCCTGTAAATGAGGCCGTCTTGTTTAGCTCTGGCCCAGGGCTGTTTGCTGCTGAGGGCAGAATGGCTCACACAATGGTGCTATTCGGTTAGAGCTTAGCCCTTAAAACAACATGCCACTCAATGATCCCAATGATCCTCCTGGAAAACAATGCAGGGACACATCAGTCAGGCCTGCGTGGGAGGGAGGGCGGCAGGGGGACAATGATGCCCCCGTGGTGCTGTCCCGTTGGGAAGACGTTCCCAATGGGATGGCTCTTTTCACAGCCTGACCTGGAAGAGAACAGCATGGTGAGGGTGTAGGGGGTAAAACTGAAGGGGATAAACTGCCAAATCATCTGTCTTAATAACTTCTTTAATTCTGTATTGGGTGCCAAAATCTTCTCACCTTCAAACAAATGAGTACATCAGGCGGTCTATCTATTTGAGATTATGTTGCATGTTTTTTTTTGTTTTTCTTATGTTTTCTTTTTTGGTTGCCAATTAGGTAAGGTACTAAGGTACTAAGTCATGTGTGGGCATCTTGATCTAATTAAACTTTCTTCTTCGTTACTATTTTGAAGAGGATAACGATGGAGTTAAAATGAGATATTGAAAAAACATGTAAAGAAAAAGAGTAACGTTTTGGGATTTGGTGAAATTTAGGAGCACAGTGATAAAGCAGAGCCCCCCTGGGTCATAAATACCATAAAGCCTCCAGCATATTACCCAGTGCCAGGCCAATCTCTGTTCATTACCGCTCCACGCTACTCAGCACTTCATTTAAAACTCACATTCCTCTAATTAACACACACTGCTGGGTACAGATGAGCCAGTACAGAGCCTTGTCTGTCTGTCCCTTGCTTTTAGTACTCAATTATGTGTCTCTGTCATCACATTTCTTTTGCTCTTCATCCTTTTCTTCTCTCCTGTCATTTAATTTCCTGCTTTGTGGCAATTTCCTTCTTAACGGGCATCATGGAATCAAAGTAACTGTGTTACTAACAACAACATATTTCCGTGCTGTTTTTCTTAGTACATTCAATAAACACAATTAGAGCCCAGACACACGTTTTTGGTCTTGTGAAAGCTATTAAAGAGTAGAAGGAAACATGGCTACATCAGAATCTGAAGAAACAGTTTGTCCAACAAATTGGATGTGGTAAATGTTTATTCATTTATTATATCAACCAATTACACTGCGACAGAATTAACTCCATTAGGCTACAAAAGGCGAGTATTTAAAGAAAGAGAGGCACATCGATTTTTCTGCTGCACTTAAACCTTCATGTAAGCTTACATCATCTGACTGTGGGTGTTTTTCATGTTAAATGATACCCGTGAAATGATACACAGTGGTATACATGATAGATACGTGAGGCAGAAATGAAATTTGGATAGTTTTCATAATGTCTTCTGTATTCATAAGACACAGGAAAAACCAGCCATTCATCTGAGCTCGTATTGGCTTCACAATACATCGCCTGACGTTATTAAAGGAGTCTTCTGTGCAGCTTAAAGTAAATGATTCTGCTTCTATCACAGGCGCTTATGTGGATCAGATGATGCGTCTACTGATAGGTTTGTAATGGACTTTTCCTGTTCATTAACTGAGTTATAGCAGCAGGATTTTATGCTTTGCGGTTCTAAATTGAACAATGCATCTCCAATGTTTAAAGTAATATTAATATTTTCAAAATCAATGTTAGTAAAATTTTATGTACACAGTTGTATTTGTTGATGGCCAGCCGCCGCAAATAAAGATAAGATTTATGAAGGCGAGGGTCTCCTCTCTCTGTACTATTATCACAAGTGAAACGCAGACCATAAAAAACTTTAATTAAAATTTTAATTAACACCGGTAATCAATAGGGTGTAACATAACATCTCACATATTCTCAGTGGCATGGAGGAAAATGTAATCAAACAAATACAGAGGGACCAAATATGATGATTTTATAGGCTAATAAGCTCAAGGTAAGTGTGGCAGGACGAGTGGGAAATGTCACAGGCTACTCTTTTTTTCCCCCTGTGATGTCTGATGGTGTGTTTCAATGCATCTGTTGGTTCTTGTCTATCTAGGCTTTATAGTACTTAGATTTTTCACTAGAATCTATGCCATATTATAGCATCCATACCATCCATAACTTTTTTTTATTAGATCATGTCAATAGAATTGAACCACTTTTTATCAGTTTGAAACCTGTAATATGTTGGCAACTCCCAGTTAATACCAAAATGCATCAGGGGCTACTTGTTACTTGTTAAAGAAAGAATCACACACAACTGTTGCAGGTGGTTAACCCTGTGTTTCTGAATGAAAGTACAGACTGGTGGGACAGGTAATCCTGACGAGCTCAGTGATGTAGCGGTAAAAGATAACTTTTAGTTGAATTGGGCATGAATACTGTTATTGTACACCTCTTTGTCCCAAAGTAAAGGTCACCACAAAGCCTATAAGTAGCTGTGGATGGCAGATGACTCATTCATCATCCATGATGAATCTGCCCTCCCAACCCATCCAACTACCATTATAGCTAAAATCAGATTAAGATTTTACTTCTGATGTTCATCTAGGTATGTCTACTGGTTAAGGAATGTGTAATCACAGTGAAATGGAGTAAAAAGCATCATCCTTTAGCGATAACAGCTAACCTTTGGAAGGTTGGTGTGCAGGGGGTGCGAGGGCTACAGAAGTGACAGAAGCAACATGCTGACATTTGGCAAAATCTGTATCATGATGTATGTATACTGTACATAAAGGGGTTTAAATTACGCAACGATGCAAGCTGTGCACGTTCAATGGACAAATGGCTGGATTCACTGCAAGAGAAAAGAAGGCAAAATGTGGTGGGAAAAAGTTGGAAAAATACAAAAGTAGACAACAAAACTGACCATGAAAACCCAGTTAAATCACTAATCAATTTTTATGGAGCTGAAATATTTAAGGTGGATTTACAACATTATAAGATCAGATGTGTGAGTTCCAATGAAACATAATTAATAATGAAATGTACCACATAAAAATTACTTTATGACCATTCAGAGGGAAGGGGAGCTTTAACAAGTAAAGGAGACAAACACAAGCCACATACTCTGTTTGGTGTTGAATGGAGCTGGGCTAAAGCATGAATGTTGAGGCAAGAAGGACAAGGCAAGTGAAAGAACAAAAACAGAGTGAAAGAGAGAGAGAGAGAAGGGGAGTATTAGGGTAATAGCCTGAAGATTGTCTGCCACTCTCATCCTTCCTCTCAACCATTTCTTCCTCACTGCCTACTTTTGCAGAGGTAATCTTCCCCACGACTTGACGCAGGCGTACCTCAGCTCAGCCAAACAATAAATAAACTGGATTGGCCACAAAATGAGAGTTGCATATAAGGCAATAAAGCAAATTTCAATCACGCTCGATGGGCCTTTTTACAATGCTGTGGAGGATAGGTACACTTGTCGATCTTGGGGTTATCGAAACAGGGAGTGAGAGGGGCTCGGCCAGAAAGTTCTCGTAGGCAGTTTTGGGTGAGTAAATCATATTTTACCCTGCAACTTCTTCTTAAATCTGTGAGTACACAATTATCTGACTGGCGTTTTTGGTGGTTATTTATACAGATGATTGAGTATCAGGCAAAAGTCTGAGATTTTTTCAACATTTGTTTAGTATATCTCTTAATATTTAAACTCTAAACTCTAAATGCATAAACAATATTTTTAGTCTCCACATAATTCAATTTAAATCAAAAGATCAAACCCTCAAATACCTCAGCTAAATAATGAAATCAAATTATTAGCTAAATCATGATGTAAACAAAGCTAATTGCACGGTTTTATATGTGAATTGAACTTCCAAATAAGGCGATGCAAGTAATTATACATAACTGTTCTACTATAAAGCAGAATCATAAATCTAAATAATATATAACTCATAAAAAATGTAGCTCTCCCTGAGCACTAAATAATGTGATTATTGATCTTCATGTGGAAATTCTCCTTTCTCAAGGAGGTCAGAGGTCAGGCCCAGCTACAGAAGGACACCATGGAGCTGGGGGACCTTTGGTGTTTTGCTCGAGGACATATCAGCAGAAAAAGGTTGTTTAGTTTGTTAAGGGGCTTGATTCATTAACACATAAATTAAGCCACATAGCTGCCCCAAGCAGAAGAGTCTGCAACCATGATCCTGCATAACCTTTGTATAACCTTTTTGTTATGTCTGTGAGTATATGTGGATTCCTCTGTCTGGACAGCAAACATGATCTGATAGGATCCAGACACAAAGTACAGAGGCACCAAATATTTATCAGAATTTGTAGCTCCTGCGTCAGTTTACCTGTATTTCTGTAGAATTCTGTAACCTTTAGCCTTTCCTCCAGCTGTGTTGTCTCGGTGTGTGTAGGCATGTGGAGGTATGTGTCAGGATGAGAGTGTCAGGAACGAGCAGAGACAGTACATGTATGTGTGTGTCTCAAACAGTGATAAAAGGCCTTGCTCTCTAGACCTCAGAGTAACCCAACGATGACAAATAGTTTCCCTCTCTTTTCCTCTCATCACTGCCCTCGACCCTAACTGAGAATTTCATCTGCAAACAGCTCGATTTGATGGGCAAATGTTTGCTCAGCTTCCAATGGGTGTTCAGGCTGAATATTTTTTAAGTAAATGTTTGCACAGTTGTTTCTACTTTCTCTGTTTTATTTCTCTCTGTGACGATCTCTCCATTTTTGGTCTTGTTCTCTTTCCTCTGGGAAAAAAAGAGAAAAACTATTGAAAACTATTTCCTCTCAGGGTATTTTATTGTCATAATGAAACAGGAGTTTTGCCTTTGCAGAGGGAGTTAGTATCTTCTCTCTGTTGATTCTTTTGCAAGTATAAAGCACAGATGGTGTAACTCTCTCTGGAAAAACTGGCTTGCTCCTTCTCCATCCCTGGTGTCAAACTTGCTGGCTAGCTTTCCAATGAACAGATTTTTTACTGCTCACATCTAATAAATATTTAGGATTAACTCAATGAAACGATGCAAACACAAATGAAATGTATTTAATGGGCATCCTGTCCATTGGAGGAGTTTCAATAGGGCACCGTTGAGGTGTGAAATGGCTACAACAGGCAATATAACACTCACATGGTCTCCCGCTCTCTGTGTCTTTTTATCTCTCGCTCACACACACTCACACACACATACACAAGGAAAAAAAAGCACCTAATATTTTCTGTCAGCAAGCTTGTGCATACCCCCAACCTTCAAATAATTTACTGCCATGTGTCTACAGAGTGTTTGGCGCAAAAGTGTCACTAAATCTCAGCCCTCAAAGTCAAACGTCAGGTAAACCACAGAGAAATAATGTTTATTTTCTCTCAGCCCTGGCCCTGTTCTTAACCATGCTGTCAGTACACCAGGAGCTCGTATATCTCACAAATTCCCCCATGATCTGTACAAGTAGCCTTTGAAAAGTGACTGGGAACACACTATAGTGGATTCTTTATTACTTAGAAGTCTTGAAACAATGACACACAACTTTTTTCTTGGCCAGAGAAGTATTACAAGCCCCGATCGTTGTCAGTGGTTTTAAAAGGCCATCTGATTAACTGAATTAAATAGTGCAACACACTGCATAAAAGATGCAGGAAAGTTGTTAGCACCTTAGCTGTGCAGATGTGTACAAGCGTTTTCATCTCACTCAGCTGCCCGCCTTGAAATATGATTTTTATTTATAACTGCTATGTTATGACTTCCCTTTTGTCACAGCCACAACAGGGCTCACCTTCAGCTGCCCCCAAAGGACACAGAAACAGTAGAGTATAACACCTCAGCACAGCCCCATGTTATCACCCAAACCCATAATATATTCCTAGAGTTGTTCTTCTAATATCAGGTACTCGACAATATATATCAAGAAGTTATGCATATATTGGTTTAGTGTGATATTGTGTTACCTTGTATCCACTAAGGATTTTGAGATTTATTTAACAATGTCAGCATATATGGTATAAATCCTTTCTGGTTAAAATTAAGTGCCAATATGCTCCATAATATTGCTAATTATTCCAAACATTATTGTACACTGACAAGCTCTGTTGTATTCTGGGTGTGACCATAAAATGGACTGCTGTTCTGGGTCTCCACAGTCCAAAGACAGGCAGATTCTGTAAATTCAATATCCTAGAAGAAGCCAGTGAGGGTATTTGACTGTAGACCTGTAATAACTGACACCCGGGTGCACCCTGCTCATGCAGGAACAGGCTAAAGGTCCCTGAAACCTTGAGAGAGGATAAACAATGAAAATGGACTAAGGCACATTTCAAATTTTCAAGTTAAAATTCTACATATATTTTAAATCCAGAACTTAAACGTCTGATTACTCATATTTTATGAAGATAAAAGTACTAAGTACCCTGGTGGTAAGATTAGCTGGATGTCTAAAAATACTTCATGTAAACTTCTACCTAACTGCACATATTATGCTACTCAGGGTCTGTGTGTTTGTGTGTATCTGTGTGTTTAAAACACATGGAAGACAACACTTCTGTCTGTTCACAGCCTCTGTCTGAGGACGCATACCGAATTATTCTCCTGCTTCCTAAATGATTATGTCTGCTTGTGCTTAACCCCTCCCAACCCTCCAATCCTATTCACCACTTTAATAGAATTTCCTAACCCATCCGACCCCCTCGCTACCAACCCCCATAACCCAAATAGCCTGCCCCATTTCACTCGAAATCCCAATATCATAAATGCATTCACACAAACACTGTGAACACAGAGAGAGAGAGAGAGAGAGAGAGAGAGAGAGAGAGAGAGAGAGAGAGAGAGAGAGAGAGAGAGAGAGAGAGAGAGAGAGAGAGAGAGAGAGAGAGAGAGAGAGACGGACAGCAGCAAGCAGGTGGATGCAAGCACCTCAAGCACACCCACAGCCCACCCTCCACCTCTGTCATACATAGTTGTTTCCCCTCCTAAAGATTCACAATGGGGCATTCTCTAATAACAAATCATTTCTTTCAAAGTATGCTTTTTAATCTGGCCATGCTTGACAGGGCCCATCCTTTCCGCTGAAGGGGAAGACCACTTAGAGGCCAGGCCAATAAGGCCCAGCAGCCCGGTGGCCTGACTGGGGTGATTTGTCAGGCCCCTCCGGCTTGCCTGTGGTGGTCACACCAATGGATTTATCCCAAGGTGAATGGAGATAGCCCTCGCCGGCCATGGGCCCTGCGCTCTGATTACAGACCTTCTTTTCGAGTTGCATTGATAGATGTTGCTTGTGTTTATCTATTTACAATGCCACTAAATCTGTGAATACAATGTAACATGGGCAGAAGGGGTACGACTCTGGGGGCTGAGCGAGAGAGGGAGCGAGGTCCTGCATGGTTTGATTTATGCTACGCTATGCAGAGCAATAGAGAGACAGCACAGATGAAGGGTCTGGGATGAAACAGCTTGGTGAGGCGGAGGTTGTGGTTTTGCATTGGGGTCAGAAGGGTGCTAGGATGAATCTCATGCATTCAGCTGTCCACCATGCCATAAGAATAACAAACATGCAGCAAAAGGAATGAGAGGAGCGTTTCAGGCACACAGGGGAAAACAGAATGTACTTTTGTGAAAACAACGTGGAGGCAATCGGAGACGCACGGTGGTGAACATTTATCCCAGAGTTCCCACATCTATGGTGAAGAGTAATTCCATCCAGGGACAATCACTGGGACAGCTCTGCTTCAGACAGCCTCTTCCATCTCATTCCCATGCAGCAAACCTAAACCAGCTCTGCTCCACAGCCATGTAGAGAACACCTTCCATGGGTTACCAGCTATTCTCAATACTCAAATTTCCACTGATACTGAACAATGGAGGATGCCCCCTGATGAGGCATATTAAAATATTGATCTCTAAAACATAGCAAAAACAAATCATTGGCATCATGAAGAGAAATGCTCTGAACTTAAGGTTTCTATTTCTAGAGACAGTTCCATGAATGCAAATATTTCCTCTTGTTCTCTGTGATGTGGTGAAGCAAGGTCACACTGTTGTACTAATATCATTTGAGTAACTTTAGATCCAGCTGTCACACCTCAAATCCAGCAATATATATGAATCAGACTTCATAGTCATCAACAGTGGCATCATCGTCAGCAATAATCACCACTGGACAGCTGATATCCCACGAGTCAAAGGAAGCTCCATCATGTTTGATCTCAAGCAGCTAGACTGCTATAAGAATAGGCACCCATGTTGTTGATATCCACAGTACAGTATCCCCAACCGTACACACCCACACACCTCACCAACCCCCCCTCCTGCCCCAACCTCTTGGAAAGCTTATGTATGGCGCTCTCATTGTTTCCTCAGCCTATTGAGGTAAAGATAACTGTGGGTTGTGAGAGCGCTGAGTGATTATACATCAGTAAAATCACAGGGGGTATATATCACTGCCACTGGGACACACCCACTGGAATGAATTGGGTCAAATGAGAGCAGTGCATCGGGCAGGGCGCATTGACAGTTACTAATGCACCTCCCATGGCCACTAACAGGAGTGTACAAATTGCTAGAGGTTTGTAAACTTTGCCTGTTTAGGGCAGAGGCAGCCAGGGATTGCAGGAAGCTTTGCAGTGGTGTTATAGGTAGGTAACTAAATCAACACTTCAGTGGTGCACCAGGGTGACGGGACTGGACTTCATTCGAACAAAGAGGAGGGGAGTTCCTTCCATAAGTATCGGTCTCACACACAAGACAGGTAAGAAGGGCTGAGACAGTGAACAGGGACGATGGAAGGCGGGTAAAGACTGAAAGGTAAAGGCTTTTTTCAGGATATATGCGAAATGAACTTCATCATCAAGAGGAGCCAGAATTGTAACACATAAAAATGGACAATTTCACTTTCATTGCAACCTTTCCCCGAACATTAACCATACTTTAATTGCATGACCATGATCTTTCTCTAACCTTGACCAAGTGCCTATAGTTGAAGAAACTTTAATCATGTCGAACCAGACTTGTCTGTGTGTTGTTCCTCATCTGTGAATGGCAAAGTACAATGAGATCTATTGTGTGTAAATCACTTTTGTAGATATTGTTGTGTGTAAATAAAAATAGTAATGTCTCTCAGGACAGATTAAAGAACTCCAAAGTAGCACCAATATTTGAAATCAATACACTCTACACATTTACCTCTGGGTCTTCTCAGAGGGCTGCAGGAAAGTGAAGCTCTTTTACTAAGTTACTGTTTTAATCTGCTAAATGTCACACTAAATAATGAGCATAGTAGAGCAAAGCTAATATCTTTCAATCATCTGTTGAGCAAATATTCAATTTAATCTTTTGTACTGGACAGAATGAACATATGTAAATCAGTTCCTCTCAGGACAAAATCATTTTGTAGCAGCTATCAGAAGCTATGATCGGTCTTGACCTGATAAGTCTTGATTCTCGTTTCGGGAAATTAATGTATGTATGTGTGCAAGCTGTGCTGTTTTAAGACAGACAAGTGGAGGCTGAGGAAGGAATGTTACACCCTGCTCTCTGATCCTACCACACCACTCAGTTAGTCCTCTCTCAGACCTGTTATTTTATCACACTACAACACCAGAGAACACAGACATGGCCGGATTGCAAAGGCACCCCTGTAACAGAGGGTCATCAAAGCCACTGAGCTGTGTAGGTGTTTGTATATTTATGATATATGAGCGTGGATGTGTGACGCTGTCTGAGGCATACACAAAGAAATCAAAAGTAGAAGAAGCAGAAATAATCAAAGCAAAAAAAGCACATACCAAGAAGTATGTGTATAATATGGAAAAAGGTAGATGTATAGCATGTTAGTGCTTATGGTATGCACACAATTAGCTTTTATGCGTATAGGACTACAGAAGTGTCTGTATAATTGAGTGTGTATGGCCTAAAGAAAGGTATTCAGAGTCACACCTGTCTGCTGCAGTTTGCACTGAGGCGAGGGGAGGCACAACAGGCATGCAGTGTCTATACACGCCTGTGCACCTGGAGAAAGGGACCTGATGGCTACACATACATAGAGCAACAACACTTAGAGAGGGAACTCTCAATGATGTGCTGTGTTTGTTTGTTTTGTTTTTTTACAATGTTCATTAATCACAATTTTCTTTGTATTTTCAATTTGTGCTGAAGGAGACTAAATGACATAAAGCAACACAAATATACTTGAATAATGGAGCTCATCATTATCTTTTAGTCAACATTTAGTTATCAATCTGTCATTTTGACCTTTAAAACCTTTTTTATTATAAGGTAATTGTCTATGAAAGTAAGCAAGTTAACTAACTAATATTTTTCATTATATTTTATTTATTAATCTTATATTTTCACTGCTGGTGCAGCTCACATTTGGACAGTAGATTGTTTCAAACAGAGATGGAAATGTTTACTTAACCTAATAAGATCTTTATAGAATTTATTATTTTATTTATTATTATTATTATCAATATTTTTCAGTGAGCTGTACAGTATTTCTGTTAAATCATTTAAATGAATGGATACCAGTTCATACAGTGAATGTGACTCAACAAATATTGCATGTTATTATGGTATGGATCTTTTGCTTTGGTTTGATATTTGTGTTTTTAGGTTTGGCAGTGATCAAACATTCAACTAGAGCTCCGCCAAAGCCAACAGTCAAGTCATCTATGACATGTAAATTTGGAAGTGCCACCAATGTATTACAATTGACATGTTAACGAAAGTGAAAACTAATTTGTGTATCCGCCCACGTGATTTGTAACAACTCCAAAATGCTTCCTTTTTTTTCTGTAATCTTCCCGACAGACAAACATACAAGCATTACCAAAAACATGGCCTCCTTGGCAAAGGCCATCCTATGATGTTCACAAAGCTGTTTTATGTGATGCATGATCAGTCAAGAGGAAGCTGTCAAGTTAAAGAAGAAAGGGCTCCTTCTGTTCAGTCTAACTCTATGTCCAGCTATGTACCAGTATAGTGTGACTTGGCCTGTGGCTTGGCAGTGGACCGATACTCTGAAGCCTTGTGTGTGTATGGGTGTGTGTGTGTGTGTGTGTGTGTGTGTGTGTGTGTGTGTGTGTGTGTGTGTATGTGAGTGTATGAAGCTGTGACCTCAGATGTGTACAACACCTGTGTCCACTAAGCATTAGATGTGCTAAAGACCTGCAGCTGCTAAACCCATCTCTCTCTGTTTCCTCTCTCACTGTGTCACACAACATGGATTCACATACACACAACACACACACACAGAGTAAGCGAGAGACATGAACACACGCTTATATCATAAATATAAAACACACATACGTGTATGTGTATATACGCATACACAAAGACATACATCTTCCTACCTCTTACACACCAATCACAAAACATAAGTGCATGTTCACTCCAAAATACACACTCCAGTCCATGGTGTTGGCTATTCACACACACACACACACACCTCTCTGCAGGATTATGACATGTTATTAATTGCCACCATTATCGGCGACAGCTTGCCCGAGAACTGGGCCTTCTCTGGAGGCGTGAGGCCGGGCGTCGCAGAATACAAAAAAGTGCACGAGAGAGAGAGAGAGAGAGAGAGAGAGAGAGAGAGAGAGAGAGAGAGAGAGAGATGCAGAGAGGAAAAGGGCACATTGAAAGAGTGAGTGAGTGATGGAGGAAAGGAAAGAGGAGGGCGAGACAGGGGGGAGAAAGAGAGAGAGACAGAGAGAGAGGGACAGAGACAGTGAAGGTGTAATGCGTCACACAGCGCGATGCAACACTCTGCCCAAAAGGGATTGTGGGATTGTGAATAATTTATCAGAAAACATTTTTCTTGGTCCTTTCCACAGACCCACAAATCCTCCCTGAGCTCTCTTTAGGTTTGGGCTGGAGATAATGTAGTGTGTGAGTGTGTGTTATGTGTGTGTTATGTGTGTGTTTGTGAACATATGACTTCTGGCTAACTCTCATAGAGGGCGATATAAATGGACATCCACACAGCAACATAAACGTACAGCCATGGATGCGTATGTAGGTGTAAACTGCCCAACAGTGCTGAAACTGTACTACAAGAGGCAAGTGTCCACGGCAACAGAGAGGGCCAGCGGCATTCAGCCCATCTGTGTCACCAAAATGTTATTGAATGATCACATATGATTACAGAGCCATCTTCTCTTCACATTTTATGAAAGCAATGGAGACAGTGATTTACAAATAAAGATATCATCAAACTAGTGAATCTCAAAGCTGAATCAGTGACATAGAAATCTGCTAACCTCGTCACATGCTCACTGGCCCGTCTAGATCTCTTCCCTGCTCATACGTAGAGAGAGAGAGAGAAAGAAATTGATTGGAAGGAGTTTGAAGGAGAATTCGATTGTCAACAGCGGCATGGCATCAACTCCCCCGGCCCATTCATCTGTAGCAGCAGAAAAAAACAGTTACGTGAACTGTCACACCCAACTCTACTGTTAATTTAAGGTAATTAGCGAGCGAGTGATTCCCAATACATCATGGTGCAACTGGCAGACTACACAATATTACACAGCCAATCTGTTACCTTTGCAGCCCCGCCTCCTTCCCCCTCCCTCCCACTCTCTGTTCCTCTCATTTCAGACACAATAACTACACATGCAAACACACGTATCCCTGCAGATAAACACAAGCAAGTATACTGGCATTCTCTGACAGGCTAACATATACAAGCTGTATGCTAACAACGTAGTTTGTGCAGCTGTCATAGTTTACTTTACACACAGTGTATTGGCAAGTCAGCCTAATCCTATTTGGTTACAGCTTAAATCAGTAAAACACTCTCTGACTAGAGGTAACAAAAGTACTTGAATGTGTCCACTGTGGCATAATTTGCATCTCTCAAAATAATGAACAAAGAGAAACAGAGTGCTGAAGGATGAAGCTATTAACTCAATAGCTACTAGTCACCCTTCTCACAGGCTAAAAAAACATAGCTAAACAATACTTTACATACAGTGTTCTTTCAGAGACCACCAGAAATAACATTTTTTCTTGTTTTAGACAAATTTGGCACATAGCTTTGTGCAAATATTTTAGACACACACACCTGGAAGACCCGTTGCAGAGTCATCTGTCATCTGAGGTGCCATCAGAGAAGCCTCTCTCCATTAAGTATATAGACTGTAAACACATATTTGATTTTTGGTGCAAGGCTGTTTTTCTCATACACATATATACCCATATGATCACATAACATTAGGGGAGAGATGGGCAGCAACATGCACTAAAAGCAACTGGCCTTGCCACTTTGTGGCAACAGTTTGCCCCTTGTTGTTTCAACATCACAGTACTCCCCCTCTGCACAAAGCAACCCATAAAGGTCCATCTACTCAACCCTATCCAGCATCTTTGAGATGAAAGAGAACGACGAATGCAAACCAGTTTTAGGTTTTATCACTGAACATAAGTGGCTGACCTCAAGATTCTGAAATATTGTGGAAAGCCTTCCCGGAAGAGTAGTATTGTTAATATATGGTTTAATGAAATGTTACGCAATCACATATGGATAAAATGTTCATGTGCCTATATAGTGTTACTTTTAAAACACCGATGGGTACGATTTAAACACCAACAGAGTTTGGTGACTCCATATGAAGGAACATTGCAATGCATGGTACCTCGTTATTGAACATTTTATACACCGTTGGCCATAAATTTGGAATACTATACAGACACTATTTGAGTCACAATCTAGCTAGCTGATTTAGCCAGCTCTGTAGCTAAGTTAGCCATGTTAGCTCCCTCACATGGTTTAGTGGCGGTAACAACAAGCATACTAAGAATGTGATGGATTAAGAAGGACAGGAAAGAAGCCAGGGAAGAAAACCCACATTTGAGGGGCTGGTGAACATACAGGAAAGGTGTCAAAATAACGGCTGCATGCTCCAAGGCATCCCGTTCATTTCTGACAAAACAAACAGATGTCACATGTGTACTAAACATACCACTCCACAGCAACAAAGTCTTTTAACTCTCCAAGTTCAAAGATGATGATGTAGTGCTTAGGTACTTTTGGTTTAGTTTTCATGTCTGGGAGTGTTTGTTTTTGGAGTCTGTGCAGTTGTTAATTTGTGTTTGAGTGAGTCTGTAAATTTACACACAATTGCAAATACTGGACAAAAAAAGTGTGTTAACAGTGTCCAACATCTGGCCTGTATTTACTCATATGCCTCGGATGTTGGAAACGGGGCTAGGGATGTAGAAACAGTTATATACAAGAATAATATCAGAGCTCTTCAAGCACATTCCTGTCAAATGCTCTGAGACAACTGCCTTGTAATAGATTAGTAAGTAATAGAGATTCATTTTGTGCTATGTTTTTTTGATAATGGTTTATATTTATATTAGGGTTCATATACTTTATATACCATTTAGCAAAAGAATGCTTATTTTCATGATGTGTGAAATGTAATGATCTTGAGAAATGAACAATTAGAAGTCATCTTCAATCTTTTTATCTACTGTAAATCTGCTGCTACCATTTGAAACAGTAATTGGGCTAAATAAGATGTGTAAATGCCCGAGGAGTTGTGCAGTGCAGCAGTGGCATGGTTCCAGAGTCATCAGGCTAATAGTTATATTATGTCCAGTATGTAAAAGAATGGCAGCACATTACCTCTTTGTTCAACAATTGATAGAAAATCCTTTAAGGAAGCAATAGTTTCATATACCAACCGCCATGAGGGAGGTTTGTAGCTTTAATCATTTGTAAAAGCCAAATCTTATGTATGGCTCTGCTCAGTTTCAGAAAGTAAGTGAACCAGCAGGCCTCTGTCTCAGACAGAGCAGCTGGGGAGGTGTGAGACTACTTTAGCTCGCTGCACCACATCAATCTCTTCGAGGCTCTGAGACATTCACACATTCGTACTCACACACATGCATGTACCACAGGTGCACTCATACATACACCTGCCTGTTCTATAAATGGTACTATGTTATTGTAATGTAACTGAATAATAGTTTTCCCAACACAGTCCAATCATGTGCAGTTTTCCATTTCTCCTTTTAGGCTGCTCCACTGTTATCGTGCAATATGGGGCCTTTGAGGGATCCTCTTGATTATATTGGTGTGTGTGCTTTGTATGTGTGTAATCAGCTCTACCTTATTGTGTGGTTAGCAAACACAAACAGAGAAAATACCATAAAACACTCACCCTCCCTTGGATCGCCACGGTTTATGTTTTCAGCTTCAGCGGGGATGGCACAGTCTTTCATGAGGGTGGCACAAATTAACCTCAGAGTTTGAGTCAGGCAAAGTTCCTGAGAAAGAAAAGAGAGATTTCTCCAAAATAATCAATTTAATAGTATACATTATAGACAAACATGTGGCTTTACTCAGAATACATTCTGATTTTTTCCTGTAGGTGAGCTGTCAATTACAGAACTTTACTTGAGGGCAAATTTATAATACGAGGTCAGAATATTGATAGCACAGGAATAAGAGTAGTTTTCTGCTTGCACAGCAGTAGATCAGTCGATACTGTCACTCGACTGTTTTTTGGCTTGTCCTCATGTCTGATTAGACTGTTTAGACTGGCCCTTTTACTTAAAACACAGCAGCCATAGTGCTTTCCTCTGCCTCTCAACTTTCTTTCTTGCTTACAACTTGTGTGTGAGTCTTGGTGTAAAGTTGCCTTGGGTTTCTATGAAATTGCTGCATTTTGAAAAGTGTTTTAGTTAGTGTTCACACTATATGGAGAAATGCTAATGGTGCTGCAGACTCTGGATAAATAAAACTGGATACTTCGGTCTGAGTGCTTTGAGAATAGTCTTGGAAAGGCTTTTTGCTCTTTTCTGGGTCTTTATAGCACTGTATATGGTTTTGAATTAACTGCTGGCAACTTGGCAGTAAAAGTTTGGAGATGAAGCCATACAGAGAACGTGGGACAAAGGCCATGAAGATCAGCAGAGCGAATCTGCCTGAGTGCCCTGCACCCTGTCAAACTAGCACCTTGGAGCATTCAGTGCATTTGTAGCATGTGAGATGATTGCATTCAGAGGTTTTTATCAACATTGTCTCAGTGGAAGTAAGACAGAGAGCGCCACAGAGAGAGAGATTGGGGCGGTCGCTGGGGTCTGTAACAATCTTCATCTGATTTGTTTTTCCTCCTTGCTGCCTCTTCTATCTTTCTCGTTGTACCTTTTCTGTCTGAGTGAAAATGTGAGCAGACTCACATCATGGGGTTGCTAGGCAACGTTGGCTGTGTGCGAGCATGTAACATTGGGTTTTTCAGTCCAGTTTTGGTTGGGCTTCTTCCTATCTCCTTCCTGTTGGTCCTCCACCTTCCTCTCATCTTCCCGATCCACTGCCTTCTCTTCTCTCTTCCCTTATCCTTTTCTTTTACCCCATTTCTTTTCCCTACTCTCTGTCTATGTGACTGCACAGTAGAGATGTCTGTGCCTGGGAGATGTGCAGTGCTTCTAGCCAGCAGGAGCAGCAGCAGCCGTGAGCATTTATCAAAGCCGTGCTCCGTAATGACCACTCAGCAGTGGGGAAATTGAGCTGACCCTGAGGCCAAGCTGTTAGAGGGGACTGGTGGGAAGGCCAGCAGGGTCAGGCCATCCTTGTCCCACCCACTTAGTGGGCATTTAGCGCTGAACCATTAGTTTACTGTTTGGAGGCCTCACAGCTATCCCTTGCACAGTACACACACACATGCACACATACACACTTGTACTCACACACAATGTGGACAACAACCCTCCGCCTAATCTTCAGCACTTCAATGTTTACCTGACACAAGTTGTAAAAGGAAAAGAGTCAAAGAAACCGAGGGGGTAAACTTTGTTGGTTGCCAGTAAATGCTTAGACTTGGCGCTATCAGGAACTATTTCTCTGTTGGTGTACTGAAAGTAGGTCAAGACAATATGGGCAAAGTAAATGTGGCTTAATTTGACATTTTTGGGGATTTGTATTCAACCGCAGTGAGAAAAAATAAACTGGGATTAATGCTGGGATTTAAGACTGTGATTCAAATTTAAGCCGATGCTACATTGCGTGCACTGTGTTTGGTTGCCCAAAAAGGTGATTCACCATGTATTATGTGACGTACTTCCCAACCTTTTCACTGGCTAATTAAAATCAGACTCTTTAGTCACACCACCACCGCAGCATTTCTTTGTCTCATATACAGTAAACACAGTTTTGGTCACACACAATCAGACACAACAGTGCACATATGTTCAGAGGTAATGTCCAATCAGTCAGTCCTTGTAGAACAGTCCTTAGATCTGTGACACATATTCTTGCCTGACAATTATAGTTTAAAGTTTGTCTGAGAAATAGAAATGAAGTGTTTGATACATAATTTTGCAGTTGATATACATTTCAAAAGAATGATGCTCGTTCATCCTTTCTAAAGCGAAGGGCGATCTTCTGTGGTATCTCATTTGACCTTTGTTTGTCTCTTCTCAGACATTGTGGAGACATGACAATTGCCAGAGCTTGTTAATGCCGGGAAGCTGCATTGAGACAGATCACTGGCTCTAGTTAGCATTATTTAACTCAGCTATGTCTTCAGGCGCTTGCTGACAACAGTCCAGGGGCCGCCACGGGGCAAAAATCGCAGGGGAGCCGCACACACAGACAATCAATATGGACGCAGATGGGAAGAGAGGTGGGGGCAGGAGAAAAAAAAAAGAGCTGGAATAGTCATTTTCGCTTGAGAGGCGCTCCCTTGAAAGCCATGAAATAAAAACCTGAACTTTAAAATTGATAAGGATTGATTTCGCTGACACGGGATCATAACATACACCCCTTCAGAGACTGGCAGCGTGAGGGCTTACAGATGCCTGACGCATAAAGGAGAATGGGGAGGACGTAAATCTGACTACAGCACAGCAATTAGCCTTTTACTGTGGAAAAGATATGGAGAATCTTTACTGTTTCATCAAATGGCATTAGGCACGCTCTGGGCCTGGAGGTTTCTCTGGGAAGACAAATGCTAGAATAAACTTGTTTGGACAGATGGATTGGATGGAATTCTTCACAAAGTTCACTATTTTCCTTCACAGATCCATATAGATCACGAGCAAATGGTTAGTTCATTATGTGGCTTCTATTAAATGTCACACAGTGTTTGAGCAATAAGTACAGAGACAAGCTCACCCTAAATGACATTTTCCACAATGTTTTCAAAGACAAAGTGTGCTGTCAGATACGTTTTGAATAAGTTGATCACAGTGTTTACTGGAAGTGCTGAAAAGTAGCCGAATTCACGGGGAGAAAAGGAATGCACACACAGAAGCTGTTTTTACTCATTTAGTGAAAAGTAGGGTCTCACTGTTTTAATGGCTATTCATTTGCAAGCCCCCCTAATTATGTTATGAATCAGAAAACAACATTTTTAATTGCGCTATCATGTATGCTTTAAAAAACAAATCCAGGCCCCAGAATGCAAATTAATTACTATTCAAATGAGCAGCGTGCAGCGGAGAACATGATTAGGTTAAAGGAGATAGAACTTGCTGCTAATTCCTACTCAGATGAGTGATTGGGAGGAATGAACAGGGAGGTCTTGATCAAAGCTAACATTGTAAGCTAACATTGTACTGTATGCTGGTGAGCAGATGGTGAGCCATAAATCCTCGCCCAGGCTCTGACACATATTAGCATTTAGTTAGCAGCCCACAGCTTGCCAGCCATTTAGGTAATATCTCCATCAGATCACTTTGGAAATGGTGATGGAGTGAGTTGGGGGGGATTTTAATGCTTTCCACGACTGTATTGTGCTTAGTTAGACGGAAGTCTGGCTGTGCCATGAAGTGTTGCTGTTCGCAGCGGTAGGAGACTGCATGTGTTGACAAATACGCTCATCACTGCCCATTTAACTGCATAAAGCTTTCACAGATACCAGCAACTTGTGTAGCAACATTATTTACTTCGAGTAAAAGTGCCAGTGTACTCAGCTCACAATGTCACAGGTTGGCAATAGCGTTCACATCCTGGTGAAATGCTCATTTAAAACACGTGTATGTATTTTCAGTTTTGAAATTTCATTTGCAAGCTACCTAAACGGGACATTTAGAGACTGTAATGCCAATACACACATTTATGAACAGATAAATGTGAAAAAGATTTGACCTGGATGTTTAATTTATTCTAAATGAGATGGTCCCCATTTCAAATCATTAATGAAATAATAGCTAGAGCTAGAACTCTGTTGTGTGATAATAATAATCTGATATTCCTGATTCATGTCAAACTTGTCTTTGTAAAAAAAACAACAACAAAAAAACATTATTATAGATTATTTGATATTTCTGATATGTCAAAGTGGATGTTACTGTACAGGAGCAAGCTAAGATGTTAAACTGACAGAGACCAACTGTTTCTTTCTTGCCTCACAAAGGTGACTGGTTTAATGCTACACCCTGTCACCTGGATTTTAAAATTGTAATTCAATTTGTAGTAATTAAAATTGTAATTAAACTTGAAGTCAAGAGGCGGGACCTTCTTTTTTGTTGTTGTTTCTTGGTTACCAGTACATTTTAGGATGAGATATCACAGATCAGCAAGGCAATTTATTTATGTTTTAGTAATTGAATTTATTTCAAAATTAAATTACTCATTTTGTTTATTATATTTTATCTTTATCATTTTATTAATATTATTACTGTCTTACTTAGTAAGATAATTGTATTAAAACATTAACGTTCACTTTTTTATGTTGCATTTGGTCTGAAAAGGCATAATGGTTTATTTTTTGTTTCCCCTAACTTGAAACATTTATTTAGATGTCATAGTATTTGGATATCACTAGCTTCAGTCTCTTACCCCATCTTTTGATTTATGGTGACACACTTCTGCTTTAGTTTATTCTTGGTTTATGAGTTTGGCATTTAAACTTGGGATTGCTCTATCTGATATAGAAACTAATAAAAAATATATTCATAGTTAACCACTGTTCACTACAACAGTAAAGAGCTGAAATATCATAAGATAATGACTGAGAGTGTGCACACACTACAACACACACAGAAGAAATGCTGTAAACTCACTTAGTGACACTTACACACTGACAGACGGAGTGAATGACTCTGCTGCTGAACGGATTGGGTTGCAGTATGTTAGCTGATAGTGAAAGGGCAGCAGTGAGAAAGAGCGAGACAGAAAGTGCAAACTGTGTGTGTGTGTGTGTGTACACAAGTGTGCATGTGTGTAGGGTTAATTGTGGTTCAACTGCGAGGAACAGCTGAGAGAGCTCATATATGGCACAGAGGAACAAGCATGGTGACAGGCAACTTGACAACACAACCTGTTTTATGGTGACAAGTGGGTGGTTGTGTGTGTGTGTGTGTGAGAGAGAGAGAGAGAGTGACCGGGGGCAGAAGAAAGTGTGAGAAAGAAAAAGTGAAGAGTGTGCTAAAGAAAGGCAGGTGAGCAGTGAAGTGCTGCCCACCCAACATGTTCACACGCCTCCTTTAAGAATAGCAAAGAGTCTTGGTAAGCGATTTCTACAGCAGGGGTGCTGATGGGGAGGATTGTGTAGCTGTGTGTGTGTGTGTATGGGTGTTAGTGTGAGTTAGCGTATCTGAACTTAAGTGCAAAGACTGACTATCCTTCACCTGTCACCCAAAGTACCCACAGGAAAGGATCTAAGAAAGATCATGGACTGTTTCCTGTTACCCATGAGGTTTGGCACTGACGACAGCAGTCAAGGTGCAATATACTTTACACAGGGTTGCAAAATAAGTATTTCCCTGGCTTTGTGTGTGGCTCCGCAGCTGTGCGTGTGTTTGTGTGTATTCTTGATGCATAAGCACGGGGTTCAAATCATCAAAGCACCTCGCCTCGGCTCAGTTTTCAGTGAGCAGCTAAAGGTTAGACTTATGTGTTGCTACTTACAGGAACACAGAGAGACTCCTTTACACCGTATCATTACCACTACAGAACTTGCTTGTCAATCACACCAATGCAGTTAAGTGGGTCATTTCAAAAAGACACACACACACACATCGTTCTTAATCGTGCTACTGAAGTGCAGTGGAAAGCATTCGAAGCTAAGCACCCTCTATATTTTCTAATGTACAAAAATATGCAGAATATTTTGAGATCATTTTATCTCATATTTTTATAACAAAGCTCATACTCTTCATCGCCTCAATTCAAGCATGAGGCTCTGTTTGGTTTTCAAAAAACAAAGCTGACTTGACTTTCTGAATTAATTTTAGATCCTTCTTATCATGCCTGTTTTGTTGAGCTTTATTCTTCTGAAATTAAAATCATGTTTGATTAAATACCGCTTAAATAAATAATTTTTAAATATGTTTGAAATATAGATATTTATATATACTATTTAGATAATTAACACACAGCTTCTCAATCACAAGGATTTGTTACTATAATATTTCACTGATTATCCTTTGGCTAACCCATTTAAATAAACAAAAAATAACTTGTAAAGTTTTTATCTACAGTATATCTCTAACATGACATGTTCTATAAGCTGCTGCTTGGTCAGGATTAGTCCTGCAGAAGTCCTTTCTTGGTTAAATAAAGTTGTAAATATTTTACCACCCAGCTATAAGAAATGAGCTCTTACTCTGCAGCCCACACTGTGAAAAACAACTTGTAGTCTTGTTATGTGTGTATCGACCAGAAATAGGCCTGTGACCCATCCCAGGGTCACAGGCCATAGTTTAAGAAACGCTGACAGTTGGTGAGTTTAAGACCTTTTTAGCTCTCATTCATGTGGTGGGAGGGTTCACTTTGACATAAGTGACTGCTTCTGCTGTCCTGTGTATTCTCAATGATGAGGATTAATATTATTAATTTGCCTATTATCTTGTTAGGAACTACTGTGCAAGTCCCTCATTGCCGTGCTCAGCCATAGATAATTAGCTTTTTCTGTTGTAATAACATTGCGTAAGCTCTGTATTGATTAAGCACTAATGCAGTACTATTATGTATTTATTTGGACATTGGCCAAGCTGGTGAACTGGAATAAGGCAATTGTAAACAGCTAAAAAATAATTACCAGCTAGTTCCTGGTTAGTCCTTGGTCTGCTATTTATTTTAGGTAAATAATAAAACATGCATTCTTATCACTGTTAACATTTCAAGCATGACTGAGATTTAAAAGTATCCTGTTAAGTTCTATTTTCAGGTTATATTTAAATCAAGAAGCACCCACTGCCACCCAAATAAAGGCTACAACAAATCAAATGTCATATAAAATAATTATTATGATGTGAATCTAGTATATAAATATTTATATTATTCTTTCTCACTAATGTATTTAAACTATTTGGAAACGTGTTGTTCATCAAATAGTTTATTGAGAAGTCACTGCAAAGATAGAGTGACAGTAAGACATGCAGCAACTGCGGCGGACTGAATTCAAACCGACATCGTCGTGGTATGCGTCTCAGCATGCTGAGCCACCAGGACGCCAGATCTGGTCTTTGAAGCCATTGCGGGTTCCCTGAGGCAAGTAGCCGGGGGGGTATCAAATGTGTTAGAGCTGCCCCACTAATAAGATAAGTGGGCTAATGCTAGCACTAGAGGTTTGCCACTCATCTCAATCTGTCGTGTTTAACAGTCTCATAGGAATACCTCTCAAATTTAAATGCTGGACAGCTGTTGATGGAGTGGAGAAGTGGAGTGTGTGTGTTTCTGTCCGTCTGTGTGTGTGATAGGTGCAGAGCAGTGTGAGTATGTGTGTTTGGGTATGTGTTGGTGGGGAGTGAGCATGGGTGGAAGCAATGTAAGACGCTGGCTAAGTCTTATGGAACATCAGTTGACACTAGAAAAATACAGCTGCCGATAAATCTCTGACAACAGCCACGGACTCAAGTTTCCCTCCATGATTTATCGGAGTTGTTGCTTTTAGACTTGCCATTTGGGAGCCACGATCTCTGTAGGTCATTTGTACAACTAACTTTAAAACTTTAATACTACACAAAGCACAAATGTAGGGAGAAGGAAACTTGGCCTTTCCAAAGATGAACCCAGCTGGATATCATTTATCTGTGCTTTCTCTTTTTTCCCCCATCTGGAGCTCTTGTGGCTTTCTCTCTAAAAATTGTCTCAAATAATCAGTGATTCAGTTTGGATGTTTATATTTAACCACTGATGCACCCAACAGTTGCTCTCAAAATGTCAAGTGTCTGTTTGAAATCTGGGCTTAATTGGAATATGTGTGTTTTAAGGTGAAAGCTATTACTCTCATTCAGTCTCTATTGATCTGCACTTGTAGCGTGGAGAAGTTCTGCACAATGTTTATTAGACTGAGAGGGACTTGTTGAGAAACAACGCCTCTTTTCTTTAATAAACGTGATTATTTTAATAACAGAAAATCCTATCAGGTGTCTTGATGGTTCAGTGTGCTATTAGACATGATGATGTGATGTGGGTTTTAATCTGGCCCATGGGGATTGTTGAATATTAGCAAATGTCCCCATAAAGACAACTGTTCCAACATTTTCCCTCAAGAAAAAAAAAACAGTATATAGACAATTCATTTTGAAAAAATCTTCTGCTCACCTGACAACCCAACTGTGGCAAAGTTTCGGTGTTGCTAAGATTTCATAATAGAAATTTCTAATACAGGCCTAGCATCCTGAACACAGTTCGCTTTCATTGCCCACATTTTGGCACCAAACTATATGTCAATGCATCATTACTCTAATTATATTCATGCTGTTCCATTACATCACTTGCCACACGACCATCTTTATAGGCAAACAACAGGTGTGTGCAATAAAATAATCAACGACAAATTAAATCCAGATAATCCTGGTCCTATCTTTGATTATACATATTTAGATGTGATGAAGATTTAGCTAGAATTTACAAGGTACACTATGTTTGACAACAGTTAATTTTGCTCCTCATGTCCGATTTCATAGTATTTCAGTCATTTTTTGATATCATGAATCACCATTCATTCATAAAAAACATGTGACTGCAGCACTGAAGAAAAGTCGTGGGATATTTTTTAATCAGCCTTTGTCAAATGATGATTCATAAATAAAAAGTGCTGGCATAAATCACTGACCTGGCCTTTAGAGGGCACTGAATTTGATCTTAGCTTTCCCCACCCGAGTTTGTTTGCTAATGGCCGTGTGGACACCACACACTCTTAACACATTCAGATTCCCCCCCATCGCCTCCTCGCCTCCCACGTCTGCGCTGAGACAACCTGGAAACCACCGACCATGACCAAGGAAGCTGGCACTCCACAGTAAGCACCTCAATTACAAATGTTATCAATCCAAGGCAAAGAGAGAGCTTAGCACTTGTGTCTGTTTTTCTCATCAGCAGTGGTGGGCTGGCGGCTCGAGGACAGCAGAGAAGGGCTCAAGAGAGACAGGGACAGCAGTTTGTTCATGTGTGTGTCTTGGTGTGAGTGCGAGTGTACGTGTCTATCCCCTAAAACTTGACCCACCCCCCACACCCTCCCTTAAATATCCTGTCGCCTTTGGTGTTTCTTTCTTGCAGTTCTTGAGTATCTTGACTCCATGCCCTCCGAAAAACCTTAAGAACCCAATCGTCTCAAATTCAGCCCACTGAAATAATTAAGGGGTTGCATGCCGCCAAAAATAAGGGTGTGTGTATTTTTGAAGTGGGGAGGGGACAAGTGTTTGGAGTCTCGGGATTCCAGGATGCCTCCGGCTGGGTTCAACTTGTTAGGAAAACTGGGTATTGCCTTACACTTCCGTTGACATGACTGCAGTATCAGTGGTGGTGGTGGGGGGGTGCATTAGGTGTCAGCCACCCCTTGGCTGAACCCCCCCAAGGATGTGCATGTTTACGGAGGTGTTCTCACAAACATTTGCCTAGCGCAGCGCGACAGACAGGCCCCATGGGCATGAAGGTGTTTACAGTTATCTTATGCTTTGTACATCATCACAAGCACTGCTAAATACAGCATATTAACTTTGACAGTGATTCAAACAAATACAGTGGTCAGTTTTTATTCATCATTAACCCTGTGCTCTTTAAAAATAGAAACGCGTCTGTTGTTCCTTTGGACCAAAAACACGCACTGACATGTTGCCTCAGGCACTGGTGAGACAATGAAACACAATCCCAGAAACACAGCGGAGTTGTTTATAACACTATGAGGCAGGATTTTACAACTCAAGAAGTTGTTGAAGTTATCAGAGCGACAATCATTTTTATGTTTATGCAATTGCCTTCCCATAGATCAGCTGCCATGCCAGAAACACCTCCGTCACCTTCAGAGTCTTTAACAGTCTTTTCTTAGAACTACTACTAATACCTGCTATAAACTAAATGAATGCGGACTTGACATGTAAGAAATATAAAAGAATTTGTGAACTGGATGAAGATCAAATACTATTTTGTTGTGGTATGTGTTAAAGGGATAGTTCAGGTTTGTGAAGAGGGGTTGCATGAGGCGATCAGTGTGTTACTTACAGTAGACAGCAGTCAGCACGCTCCCAGTTTGAATGTGGCGAAGCAGACAGAAGTCCCGGCACTGAAGTAGAGCAATGCGCTGCTGTGGACAGGGTCAGCAGAAAACATGTTTTAGCTACATTAAAAAAAACAGTTTAAGCTATAGTGAGCATATTGTCACCGTTTCACCACAGCACTGCTTTGCTCTAGTACAGGGGTGTCAAACTGTTCCACTAAAGGGCCGGTGTGGCTGCAGGTTTTTGTTCCAACCAACCAAGAGCACACAGTTTGACCAATCAACTCTCTGAAGACTGAGATCAGTTGATTAAATGAGTCAAGTCTGGTGTGCTGCTACCTGGTTGGAAAGAAAACCTGCAGCCACACCGGCCCTTTTGTGGAACAGTTTGACACCCCTGCTCTAGTACCTGGTACAACCTCACTTCAAATAACTTGAACTAACTAAACGATGGATGCAAAAGAGAAGACTGAAATTTAGTTGAATTTAAATGGCTAGCAAACTAAGTTAGGGACCGCATTAAATCTCATGCTCAGTGTTAGTGAGTAAAGGCACAGAATGATGTCACAGTACAGTTTAATCACCTCCACTGTAATATATAAAAAAAAAAGCCTGCACCTGACACAGATGTACTAACCAAAACATATACACAGACAGAATGAAACATGCAACACATAAGCCAGTATTCATGTTCACTACCAGATATGGACAGTGAACACACACACATACACACACACGCACACAATTCATAAGCATGCAGACTGGGGAGCAGGCGTCCTTTTGTTGGAGGGAGAATGGGAAGTGTGAAGGACGTGACGAGGGAGATAAGTGTCCTCCAGGGCCCTGAGGTTACCCTAATGGTGTCATACATCACCCCTCACAAAGCCATGCAGAGCAAAGTTGTCAATGCATGAATGCTGCACTATTACTATCGGCCATTTTAATCATGGCACCTGTCACTGCGCTAATCAACACCATAACTTCACACTGGAAATCACTCAGAAAAACTCTCGCATGCTCCTGTGTACCGGGAACTGTATACAACACAGGCAGTAAGTTATGCAGAGGGGTCTGCTGGCTGCATGGCGGGCCGCTGTGCTGAGGGGTTGTGACTTTGTAGTGCATCATTGCCCTTGTTTAATGGAGGCTTGGCTTTTCCTAAGCAGTTGTTGTGACAATGCTAAATGCCGCTTTTATGAACGTGCTAAAAGGGTTTCCCCCCCACTGTCAACACCCCCTCCCAACACACACACACACACACACACACACACACACACACACACAAACAGCCTGTCCACTGTGGCCTAGTGGACACACGCTGAAAAACAGTCTTTAGCACTCTGCAACTGTTTCCTCGCTGTCCACACTGACGCAGATGCTAAATATGCGTCATCTATCTCTACATGTGTCCCATCAACACTTAACTGGAGGATATCGTGTTACTTTAAAAATGCTCCAAGGAGGAAATTCTCTAAATAATTTAGCTTTGTCACCTTCTAATGTCCAGGTACCTTGTATTTAACAGGTCACAGAATACAGGTAGTGTCAGTCCCGGTGCCATGACACAGGTATCTCACAGTAGGTACAACAAAATCATGAGGCAGTACAGTACGTAGCTATAACATAAAGGTCATATAACCTGAACCTCTCTACTGTCCAATAAAATAATAAATGAACCAAGAAAATAGTAAATAATACTATAATATAATAAATATGACAACAGTGGACCTAGTTTCTAAGTATTTCAATGTTAGCAGTAGCTGTAGTAGATGTTAACTAGTAAGATGTTAGCTAGCTAGCTAGCTAGCAAGCTAACTGGCTAGCTAGCAAGCTAACTGCATGA
Organism: Nibea albiflora; assembly: GCA_014281875.1. NCBI lineage: Eukaryota > Metazoa > Chordata > Actinopteri > Sciaenidae > Nibea > Nibea albiflora. Next base: position 6,469,484 of record CM024792.1, read on the forward strand.
CTTAGCTTTTACGATAACGTTAGCAACATAATGTTGACGCCTCGCCTGCTTTCCAACACGTTAATTTGCATATCAGGCTGGTGTCGACATATGAGGCATATACAAAGTTACTCACCAGCGTTTGCTGTTGTAAGACCCTCAGCTACTGGCAACAGCTCAGGAATACTCTAATGTTGACAGGATTAATTCACACGTCGCTTCAGCTGACTTACTTCGATGACTGTCACAAAAGTTAATGATGTGTCCCCGGTGCTCAAACTGTAGCTAAAGCTGCTATCACAGATGTCTGGTTTGCGGATATCCTTCTCGGCTACCAGCAACCTTGAATTTCTTTGGCTGTTTAAAACATTTCTGTTTAAGAAACAATCTTTGTATTACTCTGAATAGTAGACATTAGTATACATTGTGACATGAAATAGTAGACACGTGTTTCCAATGGCACTAATTAAGTTTCAGTTCCATTTATTTCAGCAGAGACTTTCCAGTGAGTCAACATGGCACCACAGCAGCATCCTGACTCTGTCTGACCTGAATGGAACTGAGCCTTAATTAGTATCATTGGTAACACCTGTGTTTACCTAATGTGTTCATGTTAAAATGGCTGCTGTGAAAAAGGTCTATTGACAGAGCAAGTGTTAACAGTTTTCATTGGGACATCACAAATCTAAATCCAAATATAGAAAATAAACAATTTGTTTTTTGCGTAATAAAGTTTGCTAAATCAACACAACATAACAAACCTTTCAAAAGAAGTGCTGCACATAAAATAAAAAGAAATAAAACTAATTCAAATCATGGTTTGCTATAATATTCCACTTTGCTGGTGCCGTGAATGAGCTAAAAGTGATTTGAATCTTAGCTGTAAGTTCCCAAGCTGTTGAAATGTTGTCAAAAATGGAAAGTGTTGTACATCGTGATTGATGTCCTCCCTAGTGTGCCTCCTCCAATGGCATCATGTCAGCCGCCTCTGTGTATCTGCTTTCAGGCTGAAACACTGTGTAGATATGGGTCCCAAAATAAGACAGATAGATATGTTGCTTGAGACCCAGCAAAGCAAGAGTTATGGGGGCAGCTGGAGGAGGGCTGGTAAAATATGGATGATTTCTAACTATAAAGATACTGATATCTCAATATGAGTGATGGAAATATGCATGGTGTTGGTTTCAGGATGGTTGGACTGCCCTGTTTGGGTAGCACTGGAAAGACACTGGGTCAGGTTGCAAACTATTAGCATTCCTCTGGATCGAGGCTGTAAGACGGGCTGGGAAATGTCTGCAGTGCCTTTTGCACAGACAGGAGAGGGACCAATGTGAAGAAGCGCAGGGTGGAGAATAATGGAAGAAGTGAGAAGACACTGATGGTGGAGATATAAGATGGATAAATAATGGAGGAGGAGGAGGAGCAAGAGGAGAGATAATAGGAAGAGGGAAAAGAAACTACCCCTGCATCATTACTAGCTTATGTCATGTATTATAATAAATAATCATTATCAAAAAATTGTGAAATATATATATTTTTGGAGTGGAAAACAATCAGCAGGCCTTTTGTGTCAGTGCCCTAATTTTCTCTTTTTTGAGCAACAACACAAGAAGACATTGTTTGCTGTAAATTAAATTTTACATGTGTTTTTACAGCAAGAAACATCTAGGCGTGAATCTGGGTGAAAATTATTTTAAACCATCCTGACCCTTTTTTATAATAAACATTATTTTAAAACTATGATTTCATATTTTAGCTTGAAAAGGAAAAGAAAAAAGATAATTGTCATATTCCTGTAAAGTGGGATGAAAATTGCAAACCAAGCTTCGGCTCGAGTGGAGCCAGCTGTTGGAAGCCATGTTTGAAGAGGGCTTTAGAGTCGTGGTTCTAGTATAGTACCACCGTGTCATTATGAAACCTGTTTTAACTAATGAGATACATTATCGTTAATCACCTACTCATTAGGAGCGACATGTTGAAAAGAGGCTCGGCGATGGCAGACACAAAGTGGCACACACTAACTGTTATGCACATGCACAGCTATACAGTGACATACACACAGATAACGTCCTTTAATCTTCATGGCTCCGAGGCATTTTGCTGATTTTCTGCTCCTGTGCAGACATACAGTTAGAAAACTTAACAATATGCATGTAGTAACCATAGATTTTCCCACTCAGTGCACACTCCTCACCATTATGCACACCTCTAAGGCAGCTTAGGTGGTCTCTTTCTGCAGGCGAGAGGTACCCTACCCCGGGTTAAGAATTCAGAGATTCTGGTTAATGATGCCCAAGCCTCCCCTTCCTCCCCTGATGCCATTAGAGCCTCATTTTAAAGGAGAGTGATGGACCAGGCTCGCAGGGTTATCTGGCCTATCTTTTAATCATAAATGAGACCCCTCCCTCTTTCTTCCTCCCCCTCTTTACCTCTCTATATCTACCTCCCTCACTTTTCCCCACTTCCCTCTCCCTCTCCCTCTGTGGATTGGGGAAAGTGCTGTCTCAGCGTTCTCCTCTTTCTCCCCTCCCTTCACCCCTTTCCTGCTCTGTCTTTATGCTTTTCCAGCCCATCGCTGATCGGGGGCATCAGTTCCACCGGGGTGATTCTTTCACCGTCACTTAGGAGCTGCAGAGTCCTCTTCTGTCCGAGGAAAGGGGGGGGGTGGAGGGTTGAGGAGGGGTAGTGAGGTAAAAAGAGGGTCATGCCAATGACAGGAGGCCTTAAAATGGCTCCCAGGTTTCTCAAAAGTCTTCCTTTAAAGTGGAGGATCTTATGGCTGCTAGCCCTGTGAAACTCTCCTAAAACATTATCTTTATCCTATGGTACTGTGCTATAAACAACCTCTATCTCAGCAGTCTATTACCTCTGCAGTGTGTGCAATATTTCACAAAATAATTTTTACACCCTCTCCCTCTCACATACACACACATGCACATATATATACATACATACCCTTTCTATTTTTTTCTGGACTGTTAAGTTTATGTATAAGAATTTGAAAAATATATACCTGGGCTTGCAAAGTTTTGGAAGAGTTGGTAAAAAAAAAGAAAAAAAAGAAAGGTGATTCAAGCTCGCCTGCAGGCTTAGGTGAAGACTTCCAATCCTCATCACCGTACTCACACACAAACACACGCACACACACCACCTCCACCACCACAGTGCCCCCATGCCTTCAGTCATTGTCTATTGCTGCAGTCCTGCAGGGGGTAAACGTCAAACTCTCCAAATTGGATGAAACATTATGAGAAATATTATGAGGCAGCCTGCTGGTGTGATGGCTAGGGGCTTCTGGTTAATTGAGTTGTTGCCCGCGCTGCATACTGAACAGGACCTGAGGATGGCAGACAAGTCGGGTGGGACACTGGCTTTTTTTTAAAAAAAATTCATCTTTATTGGTTAATGTGCAGTTGAGGCAGTGTAAGGCCAGATGGAAGAAGGAAGGCAGAGAGATAAGGAAAAAGGCACATTTACTTGGCCAATATATCACTTAATATTCAGACAAACAGCAAAGAGCTGCCACGTCAGTGTTATCTTTAGTCTTTTATGTTTTGAATCTTAAGATGAGAAATCTCTTCACTTTCCCTGCAAACTATTTGATACATTACAATTACACCAAGTTTAAAGTCCCCCGACAACTTCAGAGCCATGCCTCCAAAACTTTCTCTGCCAGAGTCACTGAATAATTTCGCCTCTTTAAGCATGACATACAGAAATCTTTTATCCACAATATTAGTCGGAAAAGGAAGACAGAACTGAAATTTTAAAGAGAAGGGGGAAAAAAGCGAAGTGAAGTACTTTTGATCATCGCTGCGACAAGGCTGAGAAGTAACATTTAGTCATTAATGTCAAAGCAGATATATATCCCGGGATTTATATATTAGCATTAAGAGAAGCCTATTAGTAATGTGGCTCATCCTTATTCGGGGTCACTGCCAATGAGTAATAATCTTATGCAAATATATTCTGCCGGGGAATTTTCTGATGATTACTATATGCAGATTCAGCCCAGTCTCTTCCACTGGGCCAGAAATGAGCAAAAATGGAGTTATCTATACATTGTTCCTGATTGGAAAAAGATGAACGAAGCTGAATTGCATATCAAGTTTTACATCATTAAGAAAACATAGTTTCAGTTATACTACTGGCCATAATTTCTTCCTGAGGCTAACTATATATCTGCTCTGGAGGCTGTGTACATGAGTGCAAACTTTAACGCTAATCTAAACCTGAAACCTCCAGATTCCATTGTACTCGACTACATGTAGATATACAGTATACGTGTCATTCACAGCATTTATCTTTATTAGAAAATTACATCCGCAACCGACAACTTCCACTGATGTGACCCCGTCCTAGTGGTGTTCACAGACTCCTCTCAGACTGTGTGAGAAGTGCGAGTTTCCAGGCGACTACTTCATCAACATTTCTCGGTGGGTCAGTGTCCTTCGTTGCAGAGCACATCAATTCAGAGGGGACATCGATCACAGCCGCCTCTCGTCACATTGACCAGCTCATTAGCTGGACTTAATATACACCGAGGGAGCTCTGAGGCCTGCGTGTCAGTCCTGCACACTGTAAGAAGTTGGCTTGGAGATGGAGACATTTAAGATACAACTCTTACTGCTGCAACTATGACACAGGGAATAATAAAATAAGTGCATATATTATTTGAGTTTTCTGTCTCTCCGTGTGCATTTTATTCATCTTTAATTTTTGTTTTCTAATCAAGTTAAGGAGAGATATATCCTGTTTAAAATGCTGACAAATAAAGCCGTGCTACATGGTATTTTAGCAGCCCAGTATCCTCAGAGATAATGTTAAGTTGAGTCCCATAACATACCCTCATAAACATTTTTTTTTTAATCATTTTTTAAAAATCATGAATTATCATTTTCACTTCATAACTCAGTAGTTGCCATGCACATGTATTCTAGAAAGCAAGATTTTGGTGGTTCAACATGACAGACAGGACCCACGGCATCAATTTAGATATAAAAGGCTCATTCTAAGGTAACACAAACACAACAAATCTTATTTTCAGGTGATTGTACATAATGAAAGCACATTATATTCCATTTCTGTAAATACAGCCCACTAGATCTTGACCTTTAACTAGTGGCCCACAGTGAAGTTAGCAATAGCCGAGGAGAAAGTGAAACGTAGAGAGAAATGTTTTCATTATGATCACAAACAGTATTTTCCATTTTAATTGCCATGGAAAGTTGTGTGAGTATCATGGCCTTTCCAAGTTAAAACAAAGCTTCCTCCCACTGATGTAAACATCCACTCCAGAGCAAACCAGAGTGCCCCAGCTGACTGCTCGCCTTGTCAGCCCGGCCCACTCACAGATGAGGGCCACATTGTGCCTATTGTCTGACTAAATGGTGGCTTCAGAGAGGAGAAAAGGGGGAAACTTGTGTAAACAAGCTACAGCTTTAGCATCTCAATGTCACCGCATGGGTGTCTGGTGCTAAGCAATGCTTTGTGCCTGTTGGCATCATGCATTCCTGCCTGGGCAAACTTTGGACGCAATCCTGCCTACTGGGCCTCTCGACTTCTTCTGAGGATTCATAAATAAATTCTGACAATTTATATCAAAAGAGGTAGATAGTAAATGTCAGAGGGAAACTTATGTCACATAAAACTTTCTCAGGTGTTATTCATCAAGGAAACTGAGCAGAAATAAACCACAGCAAAGTGTATTGAACTCTCTGCGCCCAGAGCAGCTGACTGTGTCACCCCAGTGAGTTGTTTACCTGACTGGAGGCTACCTGGAAGGGTATTCAGTTTCAGATTTTACCATCACTATAGTCCCCCATTTGCTTCCTTTCTCCCCTCTGATTTGTATCCGTTAGGTTGTTGTCATGTTGTGCTTTGCATCGAGCAGATAAGAGGCATGCATAACACATTCACTGCAGCTTGGTAAGATGGTTCCGCTTTAGAGCTGTTAGCAACAGTGACAACAGTGAGGTCAGTGTGAACACACAAATGTATAGACACTTTTGACCCCTGTGTGTCCTCTGTATTTACCTTTTCAGGCAGTCAAATTTTAAGAGGCACAGGGCTCTTCTGTCTCTAATGATTACTAGCTAAAGACATTCCTTTATTAGTGTCTAGTTTTGTAATGCTGCCAAATAACACTTTATTGCCCTTTAATTAAATATTAATGGTGGTGTCATTACATCTTCATTTATAATTAAAGAGCTACCAAGGACTGATATTGCATATTAATGTAATTAAACTTCAGTATAGTGTGTGTTTGTGTCAGAGCGTTCTGGTGCAGTTGTGTGGTGATGGTAGCATTTGATTTAAACAATAGAAATGATGATTTAAATTTTTTTTTTTTTTACAATGCATCAATCCCCTTTCATTGGATCCTGTTAAACTGCAGTGTTATACACATTGCTTTGCCATCTCCGGCCAATATTGTCCACCTGCAGAGCCTCCGAATGCGACCCCTTTATTATATATTTAGTGACTTTAAGGAGATAACAGCACTATACTCCACCTCTCACCCCCACACACCTTCCTACACCCCCATCACCAACTGATCAATGCACCAACAGAACCTGGGCGGTCAAAAGGGGGGCTCCATTCCAGCTAAACTGACCCCCCACTGCAGCTGTAGATTACAGGAGATGCCCCCCACCCCCCACTCCGACTCCCCCCTCAGTCACCTCGACTTGAAGACTCCCTAAGATGTGCTTGGTAGTAATAACGCATGATAACAATGCAGCTTTTGTTTTTAATTCGGTAAACAGGAAGTTTCTTCCCTGGAAGCTAACGTGAAGACAGCAGCCGCAGCAGTAGCAGTAGCCATCTTTAAATGACCTTTGGCGATGTGACCCCTGACCCAGCCTCAGAGAAGGTCAGACAAAACTTATCTCTCAATGAATAAACTGCTGCCCCTTTAAAAGTCAGCACGTTAATGATTGCCTGCAGCCCCTGCCTTGGTATTCTCAAACAAAGTGGTACATGTGTTGATTTTAAATTAACAGGAAATAGCAGCGGTGAGTACAATGTGTGGATATCTTTAAGACACGTGTATTAGGACTTTATTTTAAAGGATAGTTCAGCTGTATTACAATTTGAGTCAGATTTTTGTAGTACATTATACTTTATACTTGAAGGTGAAGTGACATACTCAAGAAACACCATTGTCATTAGACAGGTTAGGTTTAACTGTACTATCTAAATCACTTCATTTGAAGATTAAACTAAAAGTTTGAAAAATGATCAATACTTAATCCTTCTTCCAATTAAAATTAAAATAGTTGTAAAAACATTGAATCATCCTTTAATTTCCACAAAGCAGAAGCCAAGACCAAATGAAAAGGGAACATTTGAAGTGTATCTACCAAAGTAAAACATGAAACAAAGCAGAGGTAATATTAAAAGATTCAGGAAATGTCCAAAAAGACATTTTTAAATGAATATATAACCGCTTATTATCATACAATCAATGGCAAATCATGCTTGTAGTAAAGTACAGTATGTTGCAAAATGCAAAATATTGACAATGTATTGCATTCCTACAGAAGCCAGAATGGGATGTAGAAGTGTCTTGCAAAGAAGACACATACAAAGTGGGACTTGGGGTTCAACTCTGCAACTCTGCAGTCAACTAACAAGCCACCCTGTTGCCAGAATTACGCAGAATCCAACGTCTTCATGTAAACCAAGAGAGCAAAGCAGAAGAGATGAGCGAATGTTTTCCACACGGTAATGAAAGTCAAATTCACCCGGGTGCTTGGAAGCACTACACAGGCTGCAGCCATTAAAAGTCAATCGGGGTGTCTGCTGCGTAAACAAATAGCTATGATTATTCCAACCTGACATCCTCCGACAGCATTAAAACATCCTTCAATTAGGCAGCGCTGCAACATACTCAGACCCAAACAAAGCTCTCTCTCCACCTCTCTGTCACGTATCATTACTCCCACAATGCCGCTCCTGCTTCCCCACTCTCTGCACACCTTTCACTCATCATGATGTGTCAACTGTTTGCAAGAGAGGCAGCAAAGATGGCAAGCTCTTTGACCCACACCAAGATGGCAATGGCGCACAAGACACACAGCCTTCATTGTCTGTGGGCTGGATCAATCAGAAAACACCTTAGGGCCTTTTTTCTGAACTTTGGCCACACAGCTGGATGGGTAAGGTTTGACACAGAGGGTCAACTCGACTGTCAAGAGAACAGATGAAGCACTTTTGAGCAAAACTTTCTTTGTTAACTTTTATCTCATCTTTCACTCTCTCATATATCCACTGGCTTGCAGGCAGAATTGGACTGGCTCAATTGCCATATTTTAGATATTACATGACATCCAGGTACAGGTCACATGTATAAACGCACATTATATTTGAGACCAAGTTATTTGATTGATTAATTATATTTTGCTGCAACAATGTGTGACACTACGCTCAGTCAGAAAGTTGCATAATGCAGCTGGATTTACAAATATGAAATGATCCAACCATTTAAATCGCCACGCTGAGCATATCAGCCCTGAAATTTTGTGTCACAACTGAGGCTTTTCTTTGTCTGGCTTCTGCCCTCTAATTTAATCTTAAACTTATTAAATTATTTAAGTTGATTTATATACTTTGTGGAACATGTGACAAGCCCACAGGGAAATATGCATCATGCTACATATGACCTATGCATCTGTCAGCACCAAAGAGGAGGCAAATCCAATTGATTGTCATTATGGAACCGTCAAGCACATGTGGTTGAATTTAACACAAGACGAAATTCAATATATTTGTTATTTTCTCAAGGAATAAGCCTGTTCAAAGTGAAATCACTTCGCTGAGTGCCAGCACTTCAATGAGCAGTAATCCCAAACTGGAGAGACTTACAGACTTATGTAGGCCAATTGAAGCCAAAGAGGAGCCGTTGTTTCTGCTTTCAGTCTGCTACTATCTGTTGCCAAAGCAATCCCTGCTACTTCAAAATAAGCAAATATGCTCGAAGCACTACATTACGTAAAAAGGTGGTGTTATTATTATCAAAAGCAACTGTTCTGTGGCATCCTTTCAAAGAAACAAACAAGTTCACAGTTCATCTTTAGATGTAACACACGAAGGATATTAATGTTCTGAAGGACCTGAGGGGTGAACAAACACCGCTGTCGGCGTGTCTCGGTTGCACAAAGAATCAATCTGCAATGTACTTTTCAGCACAAACAAACGGGAGACAACAAGAGATATAGTGTGTCCTTTCCAGCGTGGACCAGAATGACCAGGTTTTATTGACTTTGGATGATCAGATTTGAAACATTATGCCAAAGAACAGTAAATCATATAGTCTAACTTAATAATAAGTCAGCTGAAATGGAGGAAGAAGTATCTGAGGACATCCGATAAAAAACCACGTGCCTCTCATCTGTAAGCATTCTGACAGCAGAGAAATAAGTATGAAATGAAGTCAGTGTATATATTCTGTGGCTTTTTCAGACACACACACACATGCACAGCTGCTAAGAGAAATGGCTGGTGTAAACTCATCATCCTCTAGAGATACACGTCACAATGGATATGCACCAAGACCACACACGACCTTCTTTCACACTTGAGGCAGAATTCAATTCTGCACTGAGTGTGTTAGTTCAAGTCCAAACTCACATTAAGTCTCATGTCATCAGAATTATCATGTTTCAACAGCCAAAGTACCACAGCCAAAGTCTCTGAGTGTGTCTTCCTGCCAAGTGTGTGTGTGTGTGTGTGCGTGTGTGTGTGTGTGTGTGGGACTGATGCGACTCAGCTGTGCATGAATAGATGCACTTCCAGCCGAGACTCTTGACAGTCATTGTATCTGCTAAAAACAGCTGAGCCTTTGTTGGTAGATTAACACCGCTGCCTAAATGCCTTATTTAAACAGTCCTTTGGATAACGAATCACCAAGGTGCATAGGAGCTATACATTAATTTGCAACTTCGGCCGCGTGCCAGAAAGGTTTGACAGAGTAACTAAACATTTCACAGCGGATGAGAGCACTAAATGCATTGTGACAGCCAGTAGTGTGTTTTGTTTCTTACAAAACACAGTGCACACAGAGGAAAACAGACACACACACTCACACACACACACACACACACACACACACACACACACACACACACACACACACACACACACACACACACATACTGTATGCAGTGACACATGTGCATAGACACCTGTGGTACACACACACACACACACACACACACCTGTGCAGATAGTCCCACACTCCTGTTCTGCTCTCTTTCTCTTTGTCTGTGGAGAAATTACTGAGGAGACAATGAAAAATGTTAGGTGTTCAGAGTAATATTAGATTAAGCTAATCGAATTTGAAGAAAAATTGTTGCAGAACATCATGGGAAAACATATCTATTATGGAGACGTATTAGCAGTTTCGTTTGTCTCAGCTTTTACTCGTTGCTTTTCTTTCTTTCTTTTTCCCGTCTTTCTTTCTTTGATGGTCTGTGTTCACAAACAAGCTCATTTTAAACTGCTTTCCCGTGTCTCACACTAGGTTGATTCACTGCACATTTAATATCCAAAACCTGACCGTCAAAATGTTCTAAAGGTCACAGGCTGGGCAGTGTTCCAAATTTGTACATATCTCTGCATTCTTTGGGCAAAATAGATTTTTTTATATAACTCAATAAACTTGTTTTGAGGTAACGGGCCTTTATGGTAATTGAATAACTAAACAGGATGCTTCAGTGCTACTACAACAATCTCCACCCAGCCGAGGGCAAGAGGCTCATTTTGATTGGCAGCAAGGGTACTCCCTATCTATTAGTGCATTCAAGACAACTGGGAAATGGAAAGTTTCTGACCTACAAGCAATAAGTAACAAAACAGAGGGGACAGTGTTGTGAAGAGCAGCAGTACAGGAAGCTGAAAATTTGCGCTGAGCTGCACTTCTGGCTCTCATGACCTTGACCTCTTCTCAGGTCAGAAACTTCTCACGTCCCAGCTGCAATGAAAAAAAAGTCTGTGAGAGCACATGTAGGTATTTTTCAGGTACTAATGTATGACTGCATCCGCTTCCCGTGGTACAGTATATTACCAAAAGTACGGTACAGTGGTAAAGAATTTGCTTTTCATGATTTGTTCTTGTTTCAATTTAATCTTGTCATGCTACAGTGTGTACTTCAAACTTTGTGGCAGGTCCTTTCCTGTTTCAACATGACAGCGCATAAAGCCAGGTCCATAAAGAAATGAGTTTCCTAGAACCATGTAGAAGGAACTGCACAAAGGTCTGCACAAAATCCTGACCTCGGCCTCATCCACCACCTTTGGGATGAACTGGAAAGCCGACTGCAAGCCAGGCCTTATCGCTCAACATCGACGGCTGACCTCACTAATGCTCTCGTGGCTGAATGGAAGCAAATCCCTGCAGCCAGGTTTTAAAATCTGGTGGAAAGCCTTCCCACAAGAAGATGATCACACCACATATGGATGTAATACTTGGGCGGCCATATATTGTAGCTAAAACTGGTTAAAAGAGCAGAGAAGATTTACATGCAGAGCTCCTCATGGCAGTAGTAATGTTCTTTCCCCTGTCTCTCTTTACTCAACATTATCTTACTCAGGAGAAATAATAAATCACCATGAATTATATTTAAGAATGTATTTTCACATGAGTCTGAATGCCTCTTACAACACGAGTAAGAGAAACAAAAATGCTCTTGTACATACATTAAGGCAAACGGATAAGTTATTTGATTTATTGTCACTCTATTGCAAACAGGCCTCATTCATTCACTGTTTTCCACCGTGCAGTTTACAAAGATAAACAACCTAGGTGGCAGAAGCCTGTTTCAGAAAAATTCCCAAACGGACAAGGCTTGCATTTCAAAAAGGCTTGATTAACACATAAGTGGGCTCAACATTTGCAATAACACTGCTAATCTATGCAAACTTTCTTTAGCCTTGTTGCAACGTTGAATGCCTGACCGGCCGTGCAAAGGCGTATGGTAAAATATACTCTGTAAAAATCTGACAAAGGCTGACTTCTCTTCCGGCCAACAAAGGATTCCAAGTTTCGCCATCCTGCCCAGCTGCCTAGAATAGACAACACAGCCTCTTTTGTCAGGGTGAGTCAATCTGTGTGGGTGTGAATGTATTAGCCCTTCACAACAGAATTATGCCCCTGGACTCCCCCGCTTTGCTTTCAAATATTCTGTGATAGGTTCCCGCGGTCATGTTTAGATCACTTCCGGGCGATGATTTGCCATAAGACAAGATGAATGGTGACCATTGAGCTGCTGAATAATTATACTTGGACCTGCAAGTTGGGGAACACATAACCCTCAGAGGGCAACATGACAAACATGTTTTTCGGGGCCTGGTGACAAAGAGCATGTTTTGATGTGACTGGGCATATTCCCTGAATTGAGTCATGCGACAGGGTTATCGCTGTGGTGCGTGGGCTTTCAGTCCCTCTGTTCGTCCATTTCTGCACTTTGCTTTTCACTGTCTGACTAATGGATTTATGTGTGTGCCTGTGCGTGAGCGTGTATATGTATGTGTGGGAGTTGATATTGGCATGCATATGCTCATGAGTGGCAGTATGGACTATGCATCTGTGTGTGTGTGTGTGTGTGTGTGTGTCACAGCAGCCTGGGGAATGGAATGGACAACAGCAGCAGACGACCACTCACACAGTGGCAGACCTCTCTGAAGTCATCGTTTCCAACAGCAAGCAGACCACTGGTCATTATCACGCACATGCAGCATCTGTGCAAATGTGAGTTCTCATGAAGGTCCATTGAGTACTAAACACAATTAATTCATTCAGAACAGCCAGCAGGACCTAATGATCTGTTCTTTTGTCCAACGCAGCCCAGAGTCCCTTGGAATTACATTCATATGAAATGATTCTGCAGTGCACGATTCATGTTGATTGACGCAGTTTAAAGGGAACTCCAACAGTTTACTCACCAGTATATAGAGATTTTTTGAAATGTGTAATGTGTACTCCTGCAAAGATTACTGTTGATTGGGGTAAGCCTCCTACAGCTTTCCAAAAAGCGTCAGTACAACAGAAATAATCCTGAACCTTATCTTTGAGTAGTCTTCTCACTGGACTCCAGACTTACTTTCTTCTATGGACCTTCTTGACACATCGCAAACTAAAAACTAATGGTTACCTTTTCTATATCTATAACCACGATGTCTCCCAAAACGTTTAACCGTACCTTAATCACCTGCACGTACATTGTACAAATCTAGGCCTATAGCTTACTCTGTTTACTTTAAGCTGTTAATATAGACAACTACTATTGTGTACTTCTTGGGAACTGCTAATTATTCTGATGAACCCAATAGTAGAAAGTCCATTTATCCATCAACCTGTTATCACAAAAGGAAAAGCCTACAGCTCCGAAGGCCCGTTGTTCCCAAAATACACACTCTCTCTAGAACTGTTTTTGACATGCAAATGTAAAGTGTCTATGGTCATGGTAACAATAGTCAGGTGACCTTCATTGTCATGGTAACAATAACTAACACTTAGGCCACAGGATCTGACGCTATGCCAAAAACGCATGTTCTTCCAGCGGGGGTAGTGCATTTTGGGGTGGCCAGTTGAGCCAGATCCAATTTTTTTTGGAAAAATGCTGCTCGCCACCATGCGGTGGCCACCAATCAGACAGTCAGACCAGTCAACCCCCCTGCGATTCATCACAGCACCTGTCTGAATGCGCCTTAGTCAATGTTGTGAAACCATCGTTGGTTAGGTTTAGGCAACTTGGTTACATTTAGGAAAAGTGTTTGTATGTTTTGGGTTAAAATAAGTATGTTAGGTTACATAATGTACATGGTGCAAATATGTTACATATGTTCTGAGCAGTGGGACTTTGGAGCAATGGCCATTTGTTTTTGGGATAACAGGCTGTCAGACAAATGGGCTTCTGGTCCAATGGGACCTTTTTTTGGACTATTGGGGTTTTCAGAATAATGAGCCATCAGAACAATGGCATGGCACTGTACTTGTTCCTCTTTATCGTTGTTCATACATTCTATCTTAAAGTATATGGATAAAATTCATCAGAGAATTGACATCTGTTAAAACAGAATATATTTCCAAACCGCCCCCTCCTTAGCTCGCACACACACACAGACACATACAGTCCCCGGCCTTCTGCATTCGCACACACACACACATGCAGACACACACACATCACGGGCGTATGTCGCACATGCACAGCTTGGCCCATTAGCGGTGACATGTGACGTTTCGATGGGGCAAATGAAGCTCAACAATTGATGTCAGAGCCTTACAAATTAAACAAATGGGGGACCGCCATGGTGTATTAGGCACCCCAAACCCCCTGATGAACACAGCCGAGGCACATGCCAGCAGGACAACATTGTCTCGCTCTTCTTTCCTCCCCTAAACAAGGCTGAGAGAATGAGGGGGACACAGCCACACACATACTACAACTACACACACACACACACACACACACACACACACACACACACAACAGTCAGTCAATGAGCAAAATTAAACGAACCGTGCATTGATTGCCAATTGAGTCCTTTGACAAGCAAATAAACAGCACCGATTCTGGGGATCAATATGATTGATATGTCATTTGGTCTTTGATGCGGCGTCTCATTGTAGTGCATGTATACAGATTGTGAAAGCACAGTAGGTCAAAGAATGGCTGTCAATGAGTGAGTATTGCTCGCAGGTTAAGTGACTCGCTGTTATGTTGGCATCATACTCATTGGTATTTGTATTTTTAAACTAATCCAGCTGTAGTTGGTGTCTGGGTGCAGCCCGTTTGCCGAACTTCAATTCAATTTGGGCAAATGGATAGAAACCACAGGAAAGCTATTTTGGATCAAATATGAGGGGTAGTGGCGAAGAGTTTGCATAGTGGGCAAACACATCAGAAGTTTTACGGTAATTTTATTAAAACAATGTTTTTTGTAATGCCATATCAAACTTCATCTGCTGATGAAGATCACGTGATAAGATAAAAAGCGCGTAAGCAACTAATAAATGGACATGATTTTTTGTGACTAAACAAAATCCATCTGCCCAAGAAGCTTGTGTGATATGATGATCAAAAGCTCGATTTTTTGAAAGATCTGCTTGCTAAAGTTCATCACTCTGGATTTGAATATATGTATCATAAATGTACGCTAAGTTTTTAACTAACGCTTCATTTCACTGATGCTGCAGAGTGTCTATATGATCAACATTGACGTTCAGAAAAAAAAGTTCAAATCCAATTATGCACTTAAATAGTCAGACAAGTATCTATGCATTATGTATTTCTCTTTCTGCTCACATGATTGCGAGCCTTTGTTTACGCGTGTCTCCGCTCGCAGGTGCGCGAGTGAGCGTGCACGTGTGTGTCTGAGCATTCGTTAATCCATATGCAAACACATTGTCCTATCGACAGACCTTCTGAGGGGTGAAACGTCCTGAGAACAGAGGAGGGGAGCGGGGATGAGTCACGATTGGGATCTCTACGATTCACAGCACCTGCACACACTACATGCCAGACGCAATCACATCAAATCAAACTCAATGCATGCACACACACACACACACATGCACACACACACACAAACAGACACATAAACAAAATAGAAAGTGTAAGCGATGTTAGGGCTGCACAGAGAAGTACAATAAGACCCCCACAAGACACCTCACAAACAGATATAAATCTCACGACACACACCTGTAAGGAATACAAAGTGGTTACTGAAACACACACACACACAATGCATAGAAATACTCACACGTGTACACAGATGTGGCAGGTCCATTTTGTTTTCACTAACCCCCACAGCCCTTTGCACGATCCCCAGCAAATAGGACTGATGTTACAGGGCAGATATAGGTGTACAATTTCTTGTTTGGCTTTGTGAAAACATGGCGTAATGGCAGTGAGAAATTGTGTTGGGAATAAATGCATCACCTCTGTTTGGGAGGGATGCCTCATCATAAGCCATCAGCCTGTATACGTGTTTGTGTGTGTCTTTGTGTGCCTGTGTGTGTGTGTGTGGTGAGGAGGAGAGGAGAGAGATGGAATATCTAAAAGGGGTTAAGTGCCAGGGTTACCCATCCAAGGAGCATTAAATGAAGGCTCTCACTTTGATGGACACCGGCACCGAGATCCCTGATGTCCCAAAATATTAGGTTTCTCTTCTAATAATGTTGGAAATATTGCCTACTGTCATGATTAATCTAGCTGGCTGCTGGGCCTGATTGCAGGTGACGCGGTCACAGCACAGTGCCTGTGTTAGTTTCCACACACCGTCAGCTTCGCTCCACACAGAGCCGCAGCCAGGAGCAGGGCTGATAGCAGCCATCGCAGCTGCCGCTAATGCAATGTGACAGCAGAGAAGGAAACCTTTATTTTAATTCAAACAACAAAAGCCAAACAGCCAAACTTATCTGCGTGCCCAACATTTCCCCTCCAACACGATGAGTTCTTTTCTTCTTTTCTCCTTCCAACGTCCTTATGCTCTTTTCATTTTCTCCCCCTCCTATTTTCATTGGGTGAGGTAAATCTTGTGCGAGCCAGTTCTCGCTGGAACAGTATCTGGCAAGGGAAGAGAGGAAGACAGACGGAGAAAAGTGGAGGTATTTGCAGATGTGGAGGAAGGCACAAAAACATTTGTCAAATCAAAGGCTTGAATTATTGCACATAGTCGGGTCAGTTTCACATGCCACTTAGAGGTCCCATTGTCCTGATGTTGAACAAGACCCCCTTTATGTGACAGGCTTGAAAAACAACGTTGGCCCTCCTCATAATCAAATCTGTAGATCCCAACAGGCCAGCAGGCCCTGCCACTTGGAATTCTTTGCATTGGCCATGGTCAGGACGTGCCGTTTGGCCCCAACAATGGCAACATTGATTTTAGCGCCATGAGAATTTTGGTTGAGCTGTAAAAACTGGGACCAGGGGGGAAACACCGATCTTTGCCTTTCCCAGGAGGGTGTGTGTAGAGCTGCTGGGGGAAGGTGAGTCACTCGTAGGCTCCAGGGCTCTGACCCGCTGGACCTCTGGCCTAATTCAATCAGTCCAAGCACCATTAGCCTACCATTATCAGACATTATCTCCCAGACTAAGCAGAACAGTTATCCCATGCCAGCTTTGGAAAAAAAAAAAAAAAATTGCAACACACACACACTTCCTGTCCTCACTTTGCTTCCTTTTGCACGCCTATGCACCACAATTGAAGGCTGATTGTCTCGCCACAATCGGGCCTTGTTTACACGCATCATTTTGAGAGAGTGCAAGCCGGTGTTTTGGGGAACTGATGTTACATTGATGTCTTGTTGCTATGGGGCTGGGGCTAAGGCCATGGCATAAAGGCATGACCTTCCTGTTTAGCTGCATAGTAACTTACTGAGTTGATACAAATTACCCCGCTTTTCGATCCTACCAATTTAGCTGCTACTCACTGGGCAGGGGTCAAACAGAGCCCTTTCATGTGGGGTGTCTTTTGAAGTGGCTGCAGTGACTACTGTGAGACTTTAGCACCAA
Organism: Nibea albiflora; assembly: GCA_014281875.1. Classification (NCBI taxonomy): domain Eukaryota; kingdom Metazoa; phylum Chordata; class Actinopteri; family Sciaenidae; genus Nibea; species Nibea albiflora. The sequence goes on from CM024792.1 coordinate 6,486,982, forward strand.
GCGTCTTGATGCAGGGGGAGGGAATGTGAAGGGAGGAGAGTCTTGAACAATGGGCCCCCCTTAGAAAAGCCTCTAAATCTTGGTGGCTAACTTCAAAAGAGCCCCTGGTGTCAAAGCCAGTGTTGTGGCTGGAGCTGGACACGCTGTTTCCCCGGATATAAATGTTTTATTAGAGGGCACACCTCCTCAGGCTCACCCTGTCACTGTTAGAGGTAGGAGGAACAAGGGGACACTGTGTGCCCCTGAGAGCGACATCAAACATAATGGGCTTTGCTTGCATGCACGCAGCCAACAAAAAGTTATTCATCAAATTGTATGTTGACTTTTTTAATTTTTTTTTTTTACAGCTTTGCTCCTGGACTGTCATTCTCCTCTGCAAGGAGGAACTTTTTAGACAAATATCACACTCACACTCATTTAAAATACATCCTAAATGTACAACATGTTTCCAAATGTGTTTATTATTAGAAACAAACCTGAGAAAATGCCTAAACGTGATCATCTGCCACATGCTCACACTGACGATTTGGGTATGTCATATGTAGCATCACACTGCCAGACAAATATCACAATTTGCTAAAAGTATACATAATTCATCACCAATCAGTCTTGCCTCCCCGTGCCGACTCCTGTGTTATCCCGGAGAAGATAGATGTGGGAGCGGAGCCCTTTGAGATCCAGATGGTACATTCCCAACAATAAGGTTTGGGCTTCCATTGGAAAATGATCCTTTTCCTGTGTGCGACACTAATGTATCATCGTCAGGCAGTAATGAGACGACGCCCCCAAATGAAAATCTCAAAAATACATTTTCTCTCAGCCTCCAGTATTTCTTTATCTCGGTTGAAATTAAAAGCAAATGTTTGGCCTTTGCTGGCCTCTGAATCATGCGACAAACCGCATGCACATTAATGCACTTTGTAAGAATGACTTGAAATGTGATAAAGAAATGACCGAGGCAGCACAGTCGTTTATCATGGTTATATCACAAACTTAAGAATTTATGAATTTTGTTTCCAGGGAAACCCCCAGTGGACAGCATTTATGGACACAATGTGCCATTTACCAAAACCCCAATTTTCTATGCACAAATAAAATTAGCAGTGAGAAGACTGTGAGGCTTTTGATCAGGATTTTTATTTGCCTCTACTCCATTGAACCCTATGTTGATCTGCCTATTTGATGCATTGTTGGTTAGTTGACCTGACTGTTCTTTTCACCCAAGCTTCAATAATTGGCCTCTTTTCTGCAGCTTTACTTTTATCAAATTATATCACATGATGATACAGCCATTCCAGAAAATCTCACTACATGCTGCATCTACTGGCAGCGGCAGTGAATTATGGCAGCTCTCCTGTTCTGCAGAACTATTTGGAAATTTCAAATTTTGCTCCCTTTTCAGAGAGCCTTCTGTGACCCCTATTATGCATTCTAGACTGCACGTCAAAGAGCGAGGAAGGGATTTAATTTGTTGACGATTGCCACCGATCTCCTTTAAACGGCTTTTAATTGATAACGGCAAGGGAGAGCGGTGAACTTTAAATAGACATTCTAATTATCGGCTTTAAGAAGCAGGGGCTTTTTGGGAAATGTTATGGCATTTGGAATGGGATTAATGGGCAAGTGAGGCGCTGGCCACCCCGCAGCTAAATGACATTAAAGAGGGAGATGAGTGGTGCTGCTGAAGGGAGCAAACCCACTAGTCACAGGAGCCAGGGCGCCCACTGCCTTGGGCACACACACCGTGGGGTAACGTGCAGGAGAGGAGGAGGGGAGGGGGTTTTACATTACCTAGCCCTTCTAGACTTCACCCCACATAGATACAGACACTCTGATACAGTAAGGCCATGCTTCAACTTTGCAGCCTTTTACACAGATGAACAAAAACCATCCATACAGACTTTCTGAGTTGAAAATTATTACTGATACAAATTGATGCTCTCATATAAAGAACGTGGCAGATAAATGAGTTTTTATAACATTTTGTTTTTCAAATGAGGTCACCAAGTTTACCCTTGGTCATATAATTGTTTTATAGCATGCAGTCGCAAATTAAATACAGTTTCAATGATCTTATTAACAAGAAATCTGATTTTTCCATAAGCAATCCACAAAAGCGCCGTTTGTCCACTCAGCTGATGTTGACTTTCCAAAAATGCTTGTATGTTTTAATAGTGAAGTCAAGGTGTCTATAGCCCCTTACATTTATTCAGCCTAAAAAAAAGTTTCTTTCCTCTTAAAACAACCAGTATGAGCGTTTTCTGATCAGATATCTTCATTAGTCGAACATTCTCTGTCACTGTCTGCCAAAAATGATTCATATGACCATCATTTAGTTAGGATTGGGGGAAAAATTGGATTAAAATAATAACTTTTTAGGGAATTTAGGGACCTTCGTCATCATGGCCATAAAAGACACCAACGCCATTCACACAGTCATTCTTTGTCAGTTGAACGCAAACATCAACATCTGTTTTTTTGCACAAACGATTGCTATCAATTATCTTTTGAGGACAGTCTGCTCTCAGTTCGTGCGGCCTGCATGCTTACTAAGAAACAGGACACTTGGAAATAGTTTGTAGGTTGTATAATGCTGTAATCGACATCGTCCATTGCTTTTTCAATGTAATGTAACAAGAAAGTAAGTGTACAATGTGTTTCGTCATAGCAGTAAATTGTCTGGGGAAAAATGGTGTGATCAAACTTTTAAGATGAAGACAAATAATATAAATATATTAAAAATATATTTTTTAATAATTTACAACACAAACAGTAAGGACATGATCAGCAGTCTGAGCTCAGTGCTGATGCAACAAAGTGTTACCTAACCACTCAATAAGGTCTTAATACACACCTCAAGCGCCTTAATAGCCTTAACTAATTCAGCCTGCCTGGCCCTCAGTGGGTCTCAGTGGTCTTGCTGGGTGTTCCAGACAGAAATCCCAGTCCCCTGTGGTCTTAGACTGGATGCCTTGGGTTTGTAGAGACTGGGGGGTGACCGGCGGCTCTGATGGATCACTTGAGGGCCGACTGTAGGGGATCAAGCTGGGGCCTCAGGGTTGGTGGGACTGACAGTAAACCATTCAGAAAGACTCAGGTGAGATGGAGTCATCTGTGTATCTAGGCCTGCACACATGTATCAACACAGACAAGATGAAGAAGAGGGCAGCTGTATCATTTCCACCCCTGTCTCAAAGATTTTGTACCCTGGAACGTTTTTCTGTCTCAGTGTCACGTTAGCAGAAACAAAATATTTAATAAATATTTAAATGCAAAAAAAATGGGAGATGCATGCACATGCAGGTACAAACAAACAAAAAATAAAGTACAAGCAAGACTGACAGTACATTGTTGTTCTTGGAAACATACATTGAGAAAAAGAATCCCATCACTCTGCAGATGCAGTTTGCCCAGTTGTCATAGAAAAGTACATATTCAAATTTCCATTGTTTAAAGCACTTCTTTTTGTTTTGTTGTAGCCTGGCATCTTCAGACTAATTCCCAAATACAAATTGCAAGATGAAACATAAGCATGAGCAGATTTGCTGGCTTACATTTGGACTTAAAATCATTTGAATGATCACATTATCAGACACATATAAAACAACATTTTGGTCAGTTGATCGTCAGGTTCCCCACTAAAGGGATTTTCTTTTCATTTGGAGCTCCTCAGTGTTGCAGACACTCTTACAGCACTAACAAAATATGCCACATGTTTATGGTTTCTAACCAGCATGCCCGCAGTGTTTTGCAAGACAGACAATTATTTTACTTAAACGCTGTAGTTTAATTTGACTCCCAGCCTTTGTGGACACTTAAATGGACAATATAATTTAAAAAAATAATGTTATAGTAGTGTCAAGTGTGCAACATAAAATCTGTTAAAATATTCAACCTTATAGGGGATTTTGGCTTCTTATAGCAACATCTGAGTAAAAGACATGCAACAAATAATGTAACAAAGCTTCCTAGCTAAAACTGAACCAGGAATATATTATGGCTATATTTATTTATTCATAAATAGATAAATATAACCACAATATGACCCTGATCCCTAGTTAGTTCATTTGTTATATATATATGATGTTAATTTTTATTGGGTAAGTATATAGCATGAACCATTCTTACATACCACAGCATTTATAGCTGAAGGTAATTTGTGATGGCTGCCCATTCATGCACATTTAAAATACTCAAACTCAACATGATAATGCAGTACATACATGCTAAGACTTAGAGCAGTTATGAAATCTTAACTGCTAAACGTAGAGAGTGGCATTTTAAAACTGGACAATGAAAAATGTGGCAAACTTCTCTGTTGAAAATCACACCTTTTATATGTAAACGCACGTTCAAATAGTTTGAACTACGTTCTAATCTTTTCATACTCTGAACCAAGCGGGTCATCTCAAGTCCTAAACTGTGTGAAGGGCCATACTTGGCCTGTGGACCTCACTTCGGTTGGCCCCGGGCTAAAGGATGAGACCTGGGGAGAGTTGAGATGAGGCTGTCACACTTCCCATAGATCAGTCATTATCACTAATCCAGTCACAGCACTGGGATCAGCACCAGGCCCATTCATCTAGAACCGTCATTAAAGAGCTAAATGAGAGCTGCCTCTGCTAATGAGGTAATGAGAATTTCTGTGCTGGTGTGTGTGAGTATGTGTGTGTGAGAGAGAGAGAGAGACAGACAGCGGGAGAGAGAGCAGCAGACAGAGAGAGGAAGACAGGACAGCCAAAGAGAGGCTGAAAGGACAGAAGACATTTTAAATCTGTGAAGAAGATGCACAGACACAGAGACACGTGAGAGCGAATGACAGACAGAGAAGACAGGCCGATCTAAAACATTTTGTCATGTGTGTGAATCAATTTGCAGCTCCCCCATCAGAGGGGCTGTATCTCTCACCCGCCTCACCCAGTTCTGTTTACTGCTCTCCCTTGCCACATGTAAACAAAAGCCAGGAGTTGTACTTCTTCGCAATTGCTCTTTAATTCGATACAGCCTCGGATGCATGTATGCAGCTGTTTTCTTCTGTTAATTGCAATACCACCAGGGTAAACATTATTGTCCTCGCAGTTATGCTCCGGCCCAAAACAAAGCACTGCTGAGGCTGTGTGAAGTAGGGATGTCGTGCTTTGCTGTGTGACATAAATCAATTATTTATGCCTATGAAGCTTCAAAATATTTATCTTGCCTCTTGGTATACGAGGCCGAGGGCTCAGAAAACAAATAGACGTTTGTATCAAAGGCGCACGGGTGTAAACAGCCGAGTGGAAAGACAATGTACGACCACCCGAGGGAGGTGGTGACGTTCGGTGAGAGAAGTTTGGGAAAAGCCAGTCATTGATTGGAAAACGCACATCAAATGGAGAACACATTACCCGTTGCCTTACAGGCTCGTATGCACTTTCTGGCATTGACATCACACAGAGACAAAAGCAAAATAGAGATCCCGGGCTAATGCTCGTATTACGTCTGAGGTGCATTTCACAGCGACTGAGTAATGATTAAATAAGAGCAGAACATAAATTCAAAGTGTAAACATGATGTGGTCACAGAAAACATAATCAGGGGTGGTCGAAGACACATGTGGCCACGTTAACGCCAAAAGATAGACGAGATGCCATATGGATCAACTATGTAAACAGTAATAATGCAGTGTAAATATCCAGTTATGGAACACACACACAAATCATACTATACTCGAACAATAACATTCAGTTCAAAATGTATTTTCTGCCAGGTTAATGCTTTTTCTCTTTGTGTTTGTCAGCTTTTGTATTGATGGTTTCACCAAAAAGAGTTATTAAGGCCAGTACGGCATAAGAATCCTTGTTACTAATATAATATAATAATATTATAATATATGATTATGTCATTGTTGAGGTTAGGCAGTGCTGTTTTTATGAAAATAAATTAAATAATTATATAAATATAAAACTTTTATCAAAAGAAATAAATCAGGTATAATTTATGCAGACCATACTGTCTGTGTGAAAACTTAAAAGTATGATATATTTGTTTCAGTTTATGTTTTTAATGTGCAAAACAGGTCATGGTGGCATGGCGGTTCAATGGTTAGCACTGTCACAGCAAGAAGGTTCCTGGTTCGAACCTCGGCTTGGGGCTGTGGGGTTTGCATGTTCTGCATGGGTTCACTCCAGGTTCTCCAGCTTCCTCCCACAGTCCAACCAGGATGGATAAGTGGAGGATAAGTGGTTACAGATAACATATGGATGGCTGGATGTGTAAAACGTACACATTTCTTGTCCAAATCAGATGAAAAAGCTAATATGGTTTGGAAATTTTGCACTTTTTCTAATGTTATAAAATAGAACTTTTAAAGGGAGCATTCAGCAGTGCTGGGGATTCTTGCAGAAAAGCAGAAATGAGAAAGTTTTAATTTTGCAGACGAAGCAAACAGATGGTTTAATTACATTAACAAATAACAGATGTCCTGTAAAACTAATAAAGAACCGAGGATTGGTGCAGAAATCTGTGACTGAATTCCACTGTGCACATTAGAGATGCACTTTTACAACAGGTAGAGATTAAATTCATCTAAAATTACACCTGAACAATATGAGAAAAGGGGATATGATGGAAAGGGAGTCCTAGTATTTAGCCACACACTTTCATATACATGCATATTGTGTATATATGTAAAAAAAACACACGCACATATGAAAGAGCAGCTGAGTCTCAAAGTCCCTCAGTTGCACTTCCACCTTGTTGACATGCACACACACGCATACAAACACTCACACTCTCTCAGGTCTGAAAGACTTCTTAGTATTTCAGACATGCTGCCCCTGGGAATACAAACATAGGCTGCCACTTGACTGGTTTATCTTTCGGTGTTGAAGTGAGTGGTGCAAGACAAAGGGAGAGTAAACAGTAGAAGCCGGATAGGAGTGTAATGACAATGATTTTCTTTCAGTCCTTCTCTACTAATCCAGGGATCACAGCCACACAGCATAATGACCTCCTCTCGATGAATACCTCTTCGAAGCATTGATAAAACGCGTGCTTATTTCGGCAGATGTGCAAACACGTACACAAATAAGGAAGGAAACTCATATTTCTCCTCTGTGCTTTACTGAAAAACTTGAAATCAGGTCCCGAGTCACTGGTTCCACCGACTACACAAATTCTTTAAGAGGATAAATAGATTCCCACAGGAGAGAAGCTGTGAAATTGGCATTAAAACAATAGATACAAAAGGCCTAAGGACAGAAGGTGGCATGTGCTGTACAGATTGTAAAACCGTCTGAAGCAAATTAATGATTTGCGGTTTCGGTCTATCTAAATAAAATCAACTTGATTTGAAGGAAAGTTTGGGTCTAGTACATTTTGTGGGAGTAGGTCAGTAAATACTTAGGAAATCGAAGATGATGTGTTTACATGCACTGTAGTAACCTGGTGACTGTTCAAATCTATGTTAACATCTCCCTTACCCAAGCCTTATTCTGAAACCACGACTTTCTTATTTTTCATTTCACAAAGTGTATTACTGCTAGACTATAAAAAGCTGCTTGCCAAAGTCCTGGAGGATTATTTGACAGGCTCTTTAATCAGGCAGCACACACAGTTTGTTCTCGCAGTGGAAATGTGTCTGAATTTTGCACATGGTCAACTGTTCAGCTGTGGAACGTGACTTATTTAGACTTCTACGAGCTAGTTAGAGTCAGTTGTTACACTTTGAATTAAATTATTTTGAATACATCCTTCCTTGGACTCGCGGAGCACTACTGTAGCACTTCCTGTCTGACATCTTTGTCATGCACATGCGTTTTTGAAAAAGAAAAAACCCAGTTAAAAATCATTATGCATATAAATAGCAGAGAAATTAGGTTTCTCTAGGGGAAATCTGGAAAGCCAGATTACAGGAACAAGGTTGTGCACAAAGGAAATTCTGTTTGTTTGTTTTTTTTCAGCCATAGCCATCTATTCTGTGACTATGAGTCATAATCAAACTACAAAAGTAGCTTTGTAGTTTCATCTGCAGAGTGATATACAACAAGGGGTGAAGGTGATGAATCACAACTACTCATGGTCCTGGGGGGGGGGGGGGGCTTACTTAAGTATTAATTATGCTACTTTTAAAATCCTAATTTACTGCAGAGTAGGCCTAAAATTTGAATTATATCTAAAGCTTTCATCTGCATTTTTGTATTCATACCAGACACACACATGGATGGAAGCTCTCTGAAGCCCACCTCTTTATTCTGACACCCAATATGCCAGTAGTTTTACTTCAAAGTATTTCAGGAATTAACAGTATTTCTCCTTGAGTAAAGATTTTCCATACTTATTCCACCCTTCTGTACAACATATCCCTATGGCATAGGGTGATAAAGTTCGTGTTTTTGTCTTAATGATTCAGGTCACTGCAGAAACCTGGACGCCTAAGAGCATGTAAACACACTGAGCATCAATGATCATCCACCGCCGTCCCATGATCTGCCTCCTGTCATCTCACATCCACGTCTGAACTGAAGGTTGCCATGAGCTAGTGCCTCATCACCATGCTAAGTGTTTACAAATTGTTTTGGTCTTCTTGTGGGGGGTTGCTGGTCAGGATGGGCTGCCATGCAAGTGCTGTTGATCTCCGCACGACACACACCGCCCTTATGGTGTTGCACATGGCCCTCCATTAATAAACAAATGAGCGCCTCACCCTGGAGGTCAGGGGAGCTCAGCTGGCCCATTTGCCACAGCGATCTCTCGACTCACGGGGATCCAAAATGGCCACCCGCCGCGTCTGCCTGTCAGACGGCTGCTAACCTTGTCTTTGGTGATGGGCAGGAGGGCAGGAGAGGGGAAAGAGGAGCAGGGGGGGGGGGCGGGGGTTTTAGGGTGGGGACACACAAAGGGGGCCATGAGTTGCCCTCCCTCCCTCCCCTTCGCTGATTAGTGTGAGTGACAAAGTGGAGCAGAGAGTCCACTCAGGCCTTCATAATAAATCTATCAGGGAGTAATAGAATTCCATCAATCCTCGCTCCTCAGTCTCCCTGCCCTCCCTCCTGCTCTCCACCCCTCGGGGGGTCACCATGTCGGGGTGTGTGTCTGTGCGGTGGTGGTGGGAATGCGGGGAAGGGAGGAAGGGGGGGGGTCCAATCCTCTGGGATTGTACAACTGTTATTATTCAATTACGCTCCCTTTTCTTCTCAGTTAAAAGACCATGATATCATTATCACTTAATGAATATATATAATTGGATCTTGGCTGCCGCTTCCCCCTGGTCTGATGAATACCACTCACTATTCATTCGACCCCTGCTCATCCTCCTCTACTCTGCATCCATTACAGCAGGCTGTTGAGCTGGAGATGATGATGATGATGATGATGACGGTGCTGATGTTGTCAATAGAGGGAAGTTGAACTCATCTGGTTTGGTTAAACAAAAACTGTGTTGAAAATGAAATTTGTGAGTTTTTGGTGAGTTTTTTCAGGTTGCGCTGTCAGCAGCTAGAAAGATGCTAAAATGACATTACAGGTGAATCAATCAAAACCAGACAGAGACTGATGCCAGGCTTCCTTTCACCCCGAGCATCGCCAAACTAATTTTAACTTAATGAACAAGAATTTTATTGCCGAAACAATACCTGCATTCTACATGCGATTATTGCAATTTCCATGTTTTGTTTAATAACCCCCGCGACAATTTACAGTGCAATCGTTTGCGGAAACTCATTAAGTCCACAGATAGGATCTGGATTTCATCTCCTTCTCCGTGATGACTGCACATGAAGAAATTGTTTGGGAAAATCCTGCAGCATTAATGCAAAATAGATGGAGGATGGAGAGATTTTCTACACCATCACAGATTGTTCCCGGTTAGCGTGAGTGTGGACAAACACCCAGAGGACATTAAGAGAAGGGGGGAAGACCTTGATAGCTGCGGTCGTGACAGTCATGGCCATCAATACACCCTCAATCTGCCAGGAAACAATGAGAAAGGGGGATAAAGATGGTGATGAGCACCACTAAAAACATTGATTTAGCATTTGTCCACTTCATTTGAAGTGAGACAAGGGGGCGACAGGGAAGGGAGGGTAGGGGCTCTTTGAAGAGGCAAAATCGGGGAGTGTTTAGCCTCCTCCCATTCAGATGTCGCCCTCCTGTTGGAAACCAAAAGCAACCGTCCCTCCCCTCCGCATTGTCGAGGGTAAATGTGGCATGGTGGGGGCCGATCATGTCTGTGTAAATCAGACACGGAGGGAGCGTGTGAGGCGGTGGGAGTGTGTGCATGTGCTCGTGCATACGGGAGGCCCGCACGCTCATGGATCTGTACAGGGCGTACATCGTCATCAATCCTGCTTAAAAAGGACAGTGTTGGCAACGTGGCAGCACCCCAATCCAGCTGCTGCCCCCCCCCCCTTCCACAGAGACACTTCAGACGCCCTATCTGACCCCCCTCCCAACACACACCCTCCTGTCTTCCCACCCGTCACTCCCTCACCCCTCCATCCCCACTGACTCAACCTTCCACAGTGCGAGCCCCAATTTCCCCCTCATACCCCCTCCTCACACACACGCACACACACACTGCCCTAAACCCAGAACCCCATTCTCACTCACTCACCCATCCCTGCCATACATCACTCCAAATTAAATTTACATTAGGCCCTCCTCTATCAAAGAGGCCAAAAGAGAGGCAGAGAGGGAATGAGATCGAGGGGCTGACATCATTACCCGGCAGCAGAGCACATGACCGTCATCTATTAAACCCTTTTATACACATGTCTCAGGATTTTACCAAAGTTCATGCATACCTAAGTGCAAGTTTGTGTTAAAAATTAAAAGCTCTTTTAGGAGGACAAAGGAGTTTCTGAACTGTTGACTTTGAGAGGGGCTTTATTACCCCCAACCATAGATGTCTGGCATCGCTATAGACAGCCCCCGTCCCTTCCTTTCTCCTCTCGGTTTTTTCTCTTTGTCTTACCTCTGGCTCCCGCTGGCTCTTCTTCCATCATTCGGCAGCGTTGGATTCGACTGTCTGAATATTAGACACAATATTAGAATGTTATCTATGACAGTAAAATATCATCTCTGCTCTGAAGCAGACATCTCTTGGCTCGTCATAATTGGACATTGTGAGTATGAGTCAAGCCGGTGCTCTTTTTCTGTTCTGCACTTTTATGAACTTGCTATCCATTGACTGTGTCGTACTGCCCCGAAGGTCTACCTTCTTTGTCATTGCATTTCATGTGGTGGTTTGTGTGGCGTAGGGTTTTGTGCTATACCAAGCAATACTTTTTGATATCTTATTTGCAGAAATAAAAAACTGATTCAAAGGATAACTCTTGTGCTATCCAACAAATCCCATGGAGACATCAAAACCAACAATAAACTGATCCTTGACTATGTAACCAAAACCAGATGCACCGATGCTACAGACTTTAACCGTTGTTGACTACGCATCCAGAAAATAGTCCCCAACAAATGCACTATTTACTCCTGTTTGAGTAATCTTAAAAACCCGGAGCTGAAAGCAACAGACAAGGTAGAGAAATTGGAAAGATGGAGAGAGAAACTTGAGCGATAGAGATCAGGTCAGTTTATACCAGAAAATAAGCGATTCGGATGATTTGTTGTCTGACCACGTCGGAAATCACAAAGGCAAAGTGTTTATTCTTTATGGACAACTGACGACACCGAGTACTTTCATTCATAGACTGATGACAGTGGCTGCCAGTTGGACTTAGACTTTACAATCCTTAGGGCTTGGTATCTTCTCTGATATCTCTACCACTGAGTCACAGTCACTTTACTTCACGACCACACTGAAAGGCTGAAAGGAGTTCAAAGCCGGCCATTACAGAGAGGGCGAGATGTGATAGTGTTGGCATTAATGGCGCACATTTTTAGACTCTAAACTCTGCTCTGAATGACAGCCATGGCGTGGGACTTCCGACAGACATGAAAAGCAGTTGTGTGAAGAATGAAAAAAGAGTCCTTGAGAAAGGAGTTCAAAACCATGGCTCCGATGCTTGAATGGGTGTGAATGTGGAATCATTACGGAAAATTACAGAAATGATAAATCCGCCCAGTCGGATGTCAGGGAGGTGCGGACCTTCCAAAGCTACTGGATCCATCCAACAAATAGTTCTTAGTGTGTTGTTATCAGTTTCTTCATGCTATTTGTCAGTAATAAACAGAATCTAGCATGACAGCAGCTTTTTCCTTTACGCAACACCTGAATACAAACAGCCCCACAAGAACGCTGTCTTCACTCAAACCATCCAAGAATAAATAAGAACACCATCAACATGAAATGATCCCCAGCTCAGTTGTAATGTGTGTGTGTGTGTGTTATATAATACTGACATGTCTTTGTGTCAGTATTAAACTATTTTGTATTCACAAAATTGATTTGGTTGTATTATCTAAAGACTTTAATGCATGATTTTCTGCAGTACCATCATGTGCTCTGCTGTGTTGTGTTGTCCTCTTATCTTGTGCTGCGTTGTATTCCGCCATGTGATGCCGTGTTGTTGTGCCGTCTTGTCACGTCCCGTCGTGTCAGATTGCGTTGTACTTGTGCCCCTCTCAGTCTATATCAGTGATGTATTAGGATAGAGTGTTACCTCCCCTCACCGTTGGGGATATATTTGCATTGGAGCGTCTGAAAGCAGCTGGAGTGAACCAGCTCTGTAAAGGCACCTGAGTGCTGAGCGCTTACTCTTTAATTGCTTCATTATCGTCTGTGCTAATCCCTCTCCAATTTCGACACTCTCATTTTCCACACTAATTTGTCCCGGTCCCTCTCCGGCTCTCTCCTCTCACAGTCCGCAGCGCTATGGCACCTATTTGCTTTCCAAGGCAATGATAACAATTAATGCAGCAGTCGGCGGCGCTTGTTTCATATAAACCTGTTTTAGCCGACTAAACAAGGGGCTGCTGATAAACAGACTCCGGAGCCAAGGCGCAGAGCTTCACAGCACCATTTGTCTCTCTAATTATGCTTTAATTACAACTGTGTATGCTAATACACTAAACATTTGCATAGAACATTCACACAACTTTCTGCTTTCTCTTTAGGAGTGCTGCAGAAGGAGGGGAGATCAATAGCTCGAGTGTTCATTGAAAGAGGCCTACACTGTGTTAAATTACATAGGGGAATTGTTTAGAATTAAAAACAATGCTCAGTGCTCGCTGACAAACAGTTTATTTTATATTGTTAGCTAACAGCAAACAAAGTCTGAGTGATTATAGAATTAGATGGTAATTCATGTCTTAACTGCAAAACATTGCGTTAGATTTTACAATAATGAAAGTGATTACAAATGCTCCTGACAAAGTTACATGAGGATGTTTTCTCAAATTACTGCACTAACGGGATGATGTCATACCCCATGCTTAAGGCATCAGCAGGCCTCCACTGACGGCGTTGCCAGATCGTTGAGCAACATCTGACCTCTGCGATTTTACAGTTTGATGTGGCCCGTTCTCTACAACAGCAAATGTTTTGTTCTGTGTGTGGCCAAATTTGTTTAAACCCTTCCTGAACCCTTTAGTGTGTACTACTCCATGTCACAACAGTGTTCTTCATGATGCTGCCATTAAAAGGACCTAACATTATGTACACGAAGACTTCAGCACTTTCTTTCTGTATGGTTACTCCTTGACGTCCTTCTGGTCAGGCCTTCTACCCACTAAATCCGAGACAATATTGCACATTGTTAAATCCTACTTTGGCCTTTACTTAATTTTCTCACTTTAGATTTTAAGTTTTAAATTTCAAATTTCATTCTTGAGTTGGAAAAACATTTTCAACTAAAGGTCCATTTAATCGCTGCTCAGGGGCTTCTTTTTTTTTTGGAGCTTTAGATGCTCAGGAGTCTGTCCAGTGGTCATGTTCAAAATATTCTGGGTACTTTAAGAATTTATATAAAATGTATATGTTGGCAAAGATTGTGTGCTATGATCAGGAAGCTTCAGAATAGCTAGTAAATGGTTCTTGAGGTCAACCAGTTTTTTAGTTTATATTTTATGTCCTTGATTTTATATATGTCTGAAGCTATTCTATTCTATTCTATTCTATTCTATTCTATTCTATTCTTTACCTCTGACTGCATCGCCCTACTCTCCGCTCCAGTGAGGCGTTCGGCTACACACCTAACTTAACTACATGTCATTGAGTCATTAACATACAAATGACCTGCAGTTATCCCGTGATCGAGGCCCTCAAATGCCACCAAATGCTAAAGAACCACCATTTACAGATAAGTAACCCAGCAAGCTCTGGTAAGTAATTCCTCACCACACCGTTTTGGCTAAAATCAAGGTATTTAATTGGCCATTAGGAGATAGGTCTCTGACAGTTAAGGTTAGTGGTAGAGGTGATGATGATAGCTGTGGCAGAGGGGTATAAAATGAGGGCTTACGCTTAGAGGAAACACATATGTTCATTCACAGTGGTGGTAAATAGGACACAGAGCCCACTCCTTTGTGATAGGGGTGATGATCTTTCTCTATAGGATGATCTCATAGCCACTGACTGAGTCAGTCCACCCGCGACAACACAGTCACAGGACTGTTTCTGTCACTGTTTCTGGGAAGAAAAACACTGTACATACATGACAGCCATCGCAGTTTACAGGAAATAAGTGATGATTTCATGTTTAGAAAAAAAATATTCTTAGTTAAATGTTCCCTTTATTTAAAATGTATAAGGCTATTCAAAAATACAAGAAATGATTCCCTTAACATGAAACAGAGACTGATTAATATTTCATGGGTTTACCTCCATGACATTAATTATCATCTTTACAGATAAAAACAAAAGAATTTTATTTTATTAAATGTCTGTCTGGAGTTTTCTATTGTTTCACATTTGCCACAAAACAGAAACTTTATTTTCAGACTTTTCATCCACATTGGTTTGAAACATCTAGATTGTTGTTGCTGTTGTTTTTTTCATAACCTTGGAAACTCCACATTATGGATGAGGAGCGATTAAAATATTCAGACAAATGACAACTGGGCAAGAAGATGTGATTTGACTTGAATCTATAAAAGATGAGTTAAATGTCAATGTAGTGAGATTGTTTTGTTTGTTCCTAAAGGTCAAGAATGAACTTTCAAACTCGACTTTTAAAACCGGTAAACTATACAAATAATAGCAAATAGTACATATAAGCATAATTTGTAACTGCAAATCACATCACAGCTGTACAGATACCTGGAACATCTGCACTCATGCAGCACATTTCACAGCTGATTAACTGTCACGTTGAATGTACTGTCACATTAACAAGTATCTCCGGCCTGTATAGTTCATTAGCACTGAGGCTCATGCAGTCTAAACGTGCCTTCAGACAGTGAGCGGCTGTTCAACTGCTCGCTGAAGGCACCATGACTGCCGAATAATCAAGGCTAAATAAATAAAAACACATCTTTGCAGCACATTCGTTCTTTTGTTACTTTTTTTTTTTGGCAACAGTTCCTCACACACAATACTCGATGGGACGCTGTAGTGTGAGAGTTGGATCAATATATATTACCTGTCTGTCTGTGCAAGCAGGAAATCCAACAGCTATGAAGTATTTCATCTGGACCGAGCCGTAACCTATGACCCTGAGTGCAGCTGAGGCCTCTTCCCTCCACAGGGCACAGAGCTCCACAGCAGTAAACACTGAGTGGAAGTTGTTGCACACTTGTCACAATGTTGATGACAAGTGACGCCTACCCGTCCTCCTACCTCTTTCTTGGTCTTTTGCTTTTTGTAGTGTCAGAGACACATTGTACACTTGTTGACTCAATACAGATTTGTTTTGGCAGATATAAGCACAAATTACAGAGAGAGAGAGTTGCACAGTTGCAGACTCCCGTTTATCATCAGAATTTGGCCCAATATACAGTTTGGTTGTCAATTTTGAAGCCTGAAGAAATTTAACGGATAACTAAAATTAAACAGCAGTGGTGCTCATTTGTTTTCTTTGACTTACTTCGTTCCAGAAAATGATTTATTTTTTTAACTATTCATGAGCTAACCATAATCTAAGATGTTTAGCACAATGAAAACATACAGTTAAACATGCAGTGGAATGATATAATCAATCACCAGTTCATCCTGAATTGTAACCGTAAATGATTCCTGTAGGGCGTGGACCTGCAGGAGTACAGAAAACATTTGAACAGTCTCCTACTTTGGCTTCATCTCTCGGTTCCATCACCAAAATTGAGATAGCAACTCTGAGGAGGACAAGACAGAATCAACAGTGAAAACAGAACAAATAACATTTCCCTCGCACATCATCTATCTGACAGAAGGCAGCAAAAGGAAAGGAGGAAAGGGAGAGAAAACAGGAAAAATCTCAGCCTGCCCGCCAATCTTTCATTCGCTCTGCGCTCATCCATCCTCAGTGCACCTCTTAATTTGGTCCTGCCACAGACTGGGCAACAGAGACCTTCAGCCATTGGAAACAAATGATCTGGCCAGGGAGGGGCAACAACTCACGGCCGGCGGTGCAACACTACTCAGCTGCTGGGGTTTACTTTGTTACTGGAGTGGCTTTGAAACATTTGGACATTCTTGTTTTCAAAAGAATTTATCTGATGATCCAAGAAAAGTTTTCTGGACAACTGTATATTCCAACAAGAGCCAAGCAAACAAATTCATCAAAATTAAGACATAAGACCAGCCTTATGCTGATGAACTTTAAAAACGAAATCTGCCCCTATTAGTTATTGTTACTATGGCTGTCAAGGATTTCCTTTCTAGCACAGCGTGTGTAGATTACAGTGATAACTTGCAGTTTCAAGAATCAAAATACTTCATTATTCTTGAGACAGTGGGTCCTTGATTTCAGACTGAGGCAGACAAAAACAGCTTCTAATTTCTAGCCGGCTGAAATGGCAGCTGTCGCTAGCAGACTGTATTAGGTATGGCTAACTAACTAATTAGGGTATTGTTAGCTCAATTTGTTGGTTGAAAGCACCACGCTGATGGACGTTTAAACGTTTCCAGCTGGCTTGGTATAAAGAGAATCTTTCAAAAGGGATGACCACTACATACATGATGTTGTGCTTAGACTGAAGACCAAAGCTACATGTCCCAGAAAAAGCATTCTCACAAGTTTTATTGCAGTCCTAATACTGTGGTATCATAAGACATTTTTAACACAGCATCTGACATAATCTTGTTTGGCTGCTTGGCTAACACATCAGGACAGGCAAGATTTATGTAATCACTCACTTTTAATGTTACAAGAAAAACATGTTTTTAAGAAGAGGATTAGCTCATGTAGTGCATGCAGCAGATAACACGTTTGGCCAGGTTTGCTGTGTAAAATTCCTCAAGAGGAGGACAATGCAACAAGAGCTAATGTTAGCCATCCAGGACTAGCTTCCAAACAGTGAACAAATACTACACAGGGATTTTTTTTTACCTGTTGTAAAGTGTAACCCCTAAAATGTTGTTTGAAATTGTAATTTCAAACAAAAGAATCCAAAGCAAACAGCCCTACAGATGCTAAATTATGTTTGGACAATCACTGTTTGGAAAAGGGCTTTAGTACAGAAGAGGATTAGGGCCACATAAAAAATAAAAAAATCTCAGAATTCTGACTTTTTTTCTCAGAATAAGCGGAACCTGCAGGGACCACTTCACTTGGGCACTAGACTATGAAAAGAAGAGGAAATGTCGGACTTAAGCGATTTTTTTGCGCAGAAGTTCGAAGGCAAACCACACTGAGTTAACCAATTTACTTTTCCGCTTCACTTTGACACTGTGTTGATCCTGATGTGTGTCCTGTAGGTGCCACTCTGAGTGTGATCGTGGACATAAACATCAACATGTCAGTGGTGATCTTGGCCATGATAGCTATCTGCTTGGTGAGTTTCACTGTCAACGCCAGCGCCAGAGTCTATATAAAATATATATATATATAAAATATAAATATATACGATAACAATAGTAATATTTGCATTCTGATATCCTCCTCTCCATCAGTGGATCAGCGTGCCCTTTGCAATGTCCAATCCTAAAAAATCGCCTCTAATCTTCTGTGACCAGTGTGTTGGTCACAGATACGGATTCATAAATTCAGGTTTTGACAGGTGGGTGCAACAGACGACATCTCTGATTGACCGCCACTTTCACTTCAGCTAAATCATTCAAATTTATGACGAAAAATAAAAGACTAGTTGTGATTTAATTGTGGTAAACCCCACATGTTGGCTGATGACACAGACTCACACGAAGAAGAGAAGAGAAAGGCTCCAGTCAAGTCTCCGTTAATTTACAGTAAGTTCTGTGTATTGTCGTGAAGTACCGAGCGGCCACATGGTGACATTTGTGACTCTATCGATGTCAGCCTAATTTTACAGTGAAACCGGACGCCTCGTGTCATCCTCATGTGAGGGTTGAGTAACAGGCCTAGAATACACTGGGGAGGCGAGACCACAAACACATATACGCGCACAGAAAAAAGGAAAATCAACACCCAGACGTTGGCGTGGCGTAAAGGGACAAGTCTGACAGTTTTACATAAGGTGCAAAAGAATGGGAGCTAAAGTCTGTGCACAAACACATACATGGTGACTGATATTTCTCCTGGGATTACAGTGGCATAGATCACGACACACACCAGACGGACACAAGCACAAGGTGAACTTTGTGACTCTGAGGGATCATGGGACAGATGCCAACTGAATGGACCATGTCAGTGCGACCAGGGTGAGGACATATGAGTCCCCAGTGGACTTGTTCTTTAAGTGAATTAATGTTGACACAAGATGGCAGCTAGCTATTGTAGCTGTTCCTAAGCTCTGAATCTCTTCTGTATTAGTACTGTAAATCTCTATGGACAGTCATCTGCATATGAATGCAGAACCAAGACGTTGACACCACAACTGTTGTGGTTTCCATTGTTGTCTGAGTGGTATTGATCAGTCACATTTGAGCAGGCTTTGGTTGCAACAGTCCGTGTGGAGCGCAAAAGAGGTGGAACACACTGGTGGAAATGCAGTCTTGGGACCCATCGGTGATCGTCTGATGCTGATTTAGCTTTTAAATGGCTTCTTTTTAAAAAGTTATCTACGTTCATGTGCACATATTAGTAGTAGAAATGGCTTTTCCTCACCATTCTCGTGTATCAAGTTGCCAATCAGGACGGCAGAGGAAGTCTTGGCCAAGAAACATTGACTGTTGCCCATATCATATTTTTCACTCACTGGCAGGTCTCTTCCCTTTCAATTGAATTAAACTTTTTATTCTTTGAACTGCAGTTTAAATTAGCTCCGTAGTCTGTTTTTGGTCAAAGATCTGAGGCTTGTAAACACAGCATGGAGAAATAAAACTCCTCTCTGAAGCTCTAGTGTTTTTGCAGCCTTTAACAGCTGTTATCTGATTCCTCTAAGATTTGCCTCAGCCAGCATAATGACATTTACTTCACTGCTTAGTCAGTGATAAATAAGTTGAGTCTTAAATTTAGGGCATTATTGTAAAATGCCAATGATCTGCAAACACAACTGGCTGCCCATCGTGTGAGATGATCATGGTCAGCCACGGCCGCTCACCTCTCTGATGTTATGTTGCTGCAGCAAAGATACAGTAATTAGATTGCATTAGAGTTGTGTTTGGACTGCAGCAGCAGCAGCAGCAGTAGCAGCAGCGTATAGAGCAATTCCTGTCAGATGACTTTGGTTTCAGACAAACACAATTTAAGGTAACTGGAAGCGTCTTTGAAATAAATCTAATGTTTACAGAGCGTTTAATGTGCTAAATTGAGAGGAATTTCTGCAAAATAATCAAGGGTCATGGAAGTTTACGCGAACCGAATCCACTGTGAGCTACGCTGTGAAGGTCTGTGAAGTAAATGTAGGTCAACACTAAGTTACAGAAGTGAGGGGACATTTTTAATGGGCTAGGCAGATGAATAGCTTTCAGCTATCACTTTGACCTTCTTGAACTTGCAGGACTGACACACAAAGCGCTGTAACGTAAGCGGCGTGTTGTACATTAAGTCTTTCTTTAATGACGATGGTTTGGGCACTGAAAGACTGACTGGAGGAGGGAACTACAGTGGCCCTGAGCCCAGTGCACTACAACTGAAAAAAAAAAGGTGAATTGACAAAACACAGAGGAAGACCACACACATTGTACACAGCATAATAGAATGCAGTGCAAATATAGGGGACACAACCCAAAAGAGAAACACTAGCGAATAAAAACAGCACTTTAAGTTGCATAGAACAAAACAGAACTAAGTTTTTAAAAAAATGCTTTTTGGCCTGCGGGATATTTATGCAGTCCCATGAGGCCACTGGGACAAATTGGCAACAAGGCTGGGTGTATCCAGCTTTCTTAATTAAGGCTGTAACGGTTTGTGTATTTTCACTGAACCGTCATGTTACGGATCCCGTCACGGTCTGGTACACACAACCACGTGCAGACTATACGATATGTAAATTTATGCACATAATGTAGAACCAAAGTTCACAAACTTTCAGCCATATGCCATCAGCAATGTGCTAAGTTTAGCACAACATACTAATTAGCGTGCGAGTCACTCACACCACGGCAAATGAAATCCCATAGCTGGAAGACCCAGTTGTGTCCTTAATTCAGTTGTTCAGGGGGCGGCGTTGAGCTCAGTTGGTAGAGCAGCCACCCCATGCACGGAGGCTCAGTCCTTGCTGCGGAAGCCCAGGGTTCGAATCTGACCTGTGGCTGATTCCCGCATGTCATTCCTCATCTCTCTCTCTCTCTCCCCGCATTCCTGTCACTCTTCAGCTGTCTCTGTCAAAATAAAGCTTGAAAAGTTCAGGAACTATTCAGGTTTTGGGTCAGCTACGATAGCAACGGAGATGGAGAGTTTTGGTAAAGACAAGATCGGTGTGTTGGTGTTGTTCCAGTCCAGTCGTTCCTAAACCTGTGTACGAACCACATTATTGTTACCAAACCACTGATGAGCAGTCAATGTCAGTAGTTTTCTGAATTTGGTTTTGTTGTTTAGAAGTTTGACAAAGAGCAAAACAGTTGGAAGGTTTGACAATTCATATATCCATATAGTCCATAATTCAACAGACAGTGTTCTGTACGTGAGGCATTGCCCCTCAGAGAAAGACTAAAGGATTCTGTACACCCACAGCACCATAGAACATTCTTCATCTCATATCAAATGACAACAGATCTTCCATGCTCTTTCAACATAAATCACTAACATGGTGATTGTAGTGATACGGTTTACATGCTGTGCTGGTGAAGAGATGAAGTTACAGATATGGAATAAAAAACGTATTCATAACTACAATGAATAAGCAAGAGATAAGCTCATGTAGTATTCCAATACAGAACTGATGAATTATCCACAGGACCACTGGCTGGCTTGAATTTGATTCTTTCTCTTTATTATTCATTGTTAATTGTTTGCTGTGCATAGAGAGCTCTCTTAGTTTCCCTCTCTTTCTATTCAGTTGACATTCCTGATGGGGAAAAACCAGAATTCCTAATGAAGTGCAAAACATTACATATGCAGGGAGAAATTCTGGATAGCTCGCAGCTACAGTCTCGCAATGTTCCCGCTGCATGAATCTGCACCGACAACTCCAGAGCCAAAAAGAGCATGAAACAGAAATGACATATGCTGCGAAACTTGAAATGTATGTAACTTCCTCAATATTATCCTTGACTGGCTTGCTTTGTTTCGAATGTGTGTCCAAACCATGTACACAGACGAATGACCCAGCAAAGGAATTCCTGCTGCAGCTCAATGAAATGGCTTATGTGGGGCAAATTTAATATGTGGTTTTGCCCAGACAATACTGGGGTTTGAGCAGATCTGCCATGCCCTGGAGCTGGGTGATGAAGAAGAGCAACACAGAGTAGAATGGAGCCTTTGTGACCCTCCGAAAGTTTGAAGGCCCCATCGGAGGATGCAGCAAAACCTGACCCAGGAGGACGAGTGTCTATAGGGGGAAATCAGACAGGTAACCATTACATAAGTGAACAAACACTCACTAACTAAGTAACAGAAGTGTGGAAACGCACATCGAGTATTACCGGACTGTAGTTCCACTCCAAATTGGAAAATTGATGGGAAATCCTACCACTGCATCACGAGAGAGGGAGAAAGGAGGCTGTGGTGGCTCTTTATGGGCAGCTAGAACCAGTTCTCAACCACAGAGATGTATGAAATAAGGCGCAGTGCATACTGTACGTATCTGAGACTTTACATATGTACGCTCATGCGTGTCATCATTATTATTTCATGCCTGTTATATCATAATTTACAATGGAGATAAAAATGAAGGTCATTCGTCATTTCTGCTGTTGCAGCAGAATAAAGTTAGAGACGTTGCTGCACGGGGATCTACCTTAGTGAAATAAATTTTCAGAATCACAGTCTTTAGACTGAACATCTGTGTTGAAGAAACCCAAATCATTTTCCTTTTGGGCATATAAAAGTGTTGCAAATTACTCAAAAACACAGCGAAACACAAAATGCTGTCATGGTGACTTAATATGTTTGCGCAGGAATGGTCACTGCAGAATCACTTGTTATCGGGGGCATTCTGGTGGCCTGTTACCCATAATGCATCACCAAGCCACCAGTATGGAACTGTGCTCAGTGCTGATGCCGGCACAGTAGATTGTCTGATTGCATTTTAGCACATTAAGTCCTTTTGTAAACATTTGGGAACATTCAAAGGAGGTGTAAGGCTGCCCCAAATGACATTAGCTCCACTAACACGAGTCATCTGACAGGAATACCTCTAATTTCTAGTATAGATTGTTTTCATGCAGAATTCTAACATGATAATTGAATTTGCTGTTCTGAGCTGCTTTCTCAACTCCAGTCACATGGCCCCATTAGCCGTTTAGCTTCCCCTTTGGTTCTTGAGTTGTGACATTAGGCCAAGAAGAAGCCAGCCAAATAACTATTAACCGCAGCGCTTTGATCATCCTGAAACATGTTTAAATGATGCTATTTGTTTGATTCTTCACGAGTTCCTTCGGTTCAACAGAAGCTATCGGCTGAAAAAAAAAAAAGTCAGTAACCAGATGTTTACAGAAGAGAATTAAAAATAGCAAAGACGTTTAAGTTTGTCCTGCGGCTTACTTGATTTTGAATAATATATGGACACTAAGAGGAAAATTCGCTGCCACTGCCTATGGGATTAACTTGGATGTAAAGGCTAGTAGAATAATATATTTTGATCATGATACTCACCTATAAAAGAGAACGCTGTAATGTGCTGCATTTTCAGACGACACAACAGGCCCCTAAAACATAAAACATGAATGAATAATAGAGAAACAAAACACTAGTACACAAGGTGACCATTCTATTGGATGTAAAAAGGATAGTAGCCTTCTCACCGTCTTAAAATTCATAAATGCTTTCAGAGATTCATAACAGCACTCACTCACATTAGTATACAAGATTCATATTTATGTATATATATCAACAGTAAAGAAAACATGACCCGTGCCACACAACTATAGGCTCCTTGTTACGGCTGAGATGGAACTAATCTTTAAAGACTTGTGAAAGCGTTAATGGAAAAAATGACAACATTTGGTTAAAGGATCATCAGTGCTGTTTGTCTGAAAGGCTATTTATGTCTCGAGAATTACACGGTCTGCAAGTCGTGATGATGATAGCCCTTTGACCAAACCATGGAAATAAACAAGAAGAGCCTCTTCTACCTTTTTCCTTTTAGCCAGTGTGCAGCACAATTTATTTATGAACACATCTACAAAGAAAAAACACCCAGAACGTTAGAAACTATACAGAACAGGGCAAAATACATGAGATACACACAACATGCCTTGAACTTGCACCGTAATAGGAAATCAATCCATGTTTGCCAGGTCACAAGATGTTACACCTGTGAAAAGGAAATCCACACTAAATTAACTACCGCCAGCAGCACTGCATGTGTCTGGATGTGTGTTCAGTGCGGCAATGTTGGGTTGACCAAGTGACCAGCGGAAGGATATTCAATGTGAACCTGCTGCCAGGTATCATTACACTTCCCCCTTCCAGCAGAGGAAAGCAGTCGCACGTGCCACCATCTGTTTCCAGGGTGCCCTCGCCAGCTCACCTCAGTGTCCCTTTTACTATATTTTGTCACCACAATCGAGGGACTGTGGGGTGTGTGCGTGCTATATTTGATCCTCTTTAGCATCATTTGAACAGTATCTTGTGTATTAAGCAAAGCGCGAATGCAAGATTGCGTGGGTAGGCCCGAGATATCAGAGGCCTGTTTTCAAAAAGCTTGTTTTTCACAGAAAGAAAATGGAGATTTGGCGGAATAAGAAGCATGCAAAAAGGCTAACAGATGCACAATGTCACATTTAGCCTAATACATTCAGAGGTATAAAAAGGCCTTAGATTACCATTTGAATTTGTCGAGGCACAACAGCTCACAGTTATCCACGCAGAGGGCTGATGGTACATTTTGACACTGATTCATTTGCAAAGAACGGATGGATTTTATTTTAACATCCCACAACACTCTGAGCATTGTGGTCACTGTGAAACATATTCCAAACAACCGCCCCCGTCACTTTTCATGCCAGCTCTGAGTCATCCTGACTTAGACATCCAAGCAACAAGACCCCCCCCCCTCGATCCACCATCACTCCGTTTCCTCTGACAACAGTATCTGCTTATGATCTGCCTGGTGGACAAGCACACAGTCCTCAAACAGTCAGTGTGATTTGCAATCGCAGCCTCAGTGTGTGGCGGTGGTGAAACCCCCCCATTGTGCAGCGGTGTGTTGGACCGGGCCGGGTGTCCTCTCAGTCAAATCAAAGGCACTTCCTCCGGCACTGTGGCAGAGCCCACTGCCTCTGGAGCCACTCATTATTACATGCGAGGGGGGACTTGTGATCTTTTTAATTATTCTGCACTTCATTTCTATCCCACCATTCAAAACGCAACATGAGAATTGATTGCCTCAAAGATCCATCTTTATAATCTTCCCCAGGCCCATAAATTATCCAACTTTGGGGCAGTGTGGACGAGCCGTGCAGGCACAAGCAGATCCCTTTCACAGAAGAGCAGAGCCACGGCACTGCAGTGTGTCAGGGGAGGGGGGCCAAGCTGAATGCTCTTTTTGCTCGCTGAAAACGGGAGGGAAAAAAAGTACACTTGTTATCTTGTGAACCCTCAAACATGTAAGATAGGAATCTCTTGAATGTCAGCGACAGAAATGGAATTAACAAGAGATCTTTTTATTGTCACAGAAGGTCATTAGGCTGCCAATCGGGGTAATTATGGAAATGATCTCCCCAGCTCTTTGGAATGTTTTCCTGCTTCCATAAGGACTTGAAAGTGTTCAATCAGCCTCTCTCGTGGGAAAGTTCAGCCATAACTGCAAGTGTACCAGCAAAATCAAATTAAGCAAAGAGATTTCATTAGTATTTATAGCCCAGAGGCATTTGTAAAAGTATGGTGCAGCGGAGTAATGTGGGACTGTGGAGGGGTGAATTATTGCTTAATGACAAAGGCCATACCTAGAAGACATACACATGGATAATGAATAGGAGGCATTGATTGCATCTTTAAAGAGGATTCTTGAGGGAATGTAAAATATTGATGCTTGTGTGGCTGACTTTGGACTCCCGGCGTGGGTGTGAGGGTGGTAACTTTGTTTGGGTGTTAACACTGTTTGCCTGTTAACTTTATTATCCAGACAAGTTTCATCTTCTAGTTAAAAGTATAAGTAAACACTGTGATGTGAGCAAAATCACCTGAATTATACACAGTAAAAAAAACACTGGCTTTGGACCCTGTGCTATAGTGTTGTTTTTATATTATTAGTGCAGAGTTATTTACCCAAATTAAAATGTACAGGAGTTATTCTATAGACATGGACAGTAAGTGCTTAAGCACAAATCTGAGGTACTTGTACTTAACTTGAGTACTTATACTACAATTCAAAGGGAAATGCATGTTGCATGTTTTACTGTACTGCACCTGACTCTCTGCTCTATATCTGACAGCTATATTTGATTGAAGATTGTACAAACAAATGATAAAATGTGATGCATTATTATAGATTGCTATCCAACAGCATAAAACAGATCATGCTTCCAGGCTCTCTAAAGCTTTCATTCGCTGCTTTTTATTGACTTAAATTATAGCATAGGGATTAATTTTGAGGTTTTGACAAACGCAATGAGCTATGTAAAGGTGTCACTTTGAGCTTTGGGTAATTGTGATTTTATTTCTTGTTATTATCTCAAGTTTACACCCTTAAGAATGTATAGATTCACCAAGAATATAATCAGCAGATTAATAGTTATTAGTTATAAGCAGCCACACATATAAGCATGATGTGATCTAATGATATCACAGTATATGGACTATTTCTATGCATCAAGTACTTTTACTTTTTATATTTTAAGTATATTTTCCTGATCATATTTTACTAGTTAGTATAAGCACTAAAATATGGATACTTCCTCTGTTAGACACACAATGCTAATATTTTTTTTATTACATAGTGCAGAAAAGTGCAAAGAATGGTTAGTTGGACTTGATTATAACAGTGTGCAAATACATGTATATTTAGTTTGTGTAAATAACACTGAGTAAAAAAACTCTTTTAGTTTATGTAAATTACCCAACAGAAATGAAGAAAAGATAACACTAACAAAGCATCAAAAAGAACCTCTCGGTGCTTGGCAACTTAAAGCAGGGTTGTGCTGGTGCTGGGTTCATTTTCACCGAGTGATTTTTAGTGTGTGAGAGAGTCTGTGGATGTGTTCTTTATTTATTCCTTTTTTTCTTTTTCAAATCATATTCAGGCGTGTTATTTGGTAAACAATCATGAATGAGGTGAGACCAAATATACACATTAATATTTTCCTTTGCGTGTAATAAATCACTTCACTTGTCTGGCAGAGAGATTCGGGCCAAAATGAAGTCAGATAGCCATGTGCAGTAAATTGTAACACCTGATTTGAATCATTGGGTCTATTCAGTCCACTTAACCTCAGAGTAATTGACAATTTAAAGGTGCAGTCCTTAATTTCAAGAGACAGCACAACGACTTTGATTAGGATGTGGGATATGCACTTCCCCAGTGGAATAATAGACGAGGAGACTTTTTTAATAAAGCAAATAAGGGACAAAGTACATGCTGTGCATTAAAGGAGAAATATTATGCTTTTGAGATGAATTAAATTTGCCTTAAGGTGATAGCATTAAGGCTTCATGAGAATAAAGCGTATACTGGAGACTGCTAATGATGTCAGTGTGACCATTTCGGAATATGCAGGCTCTTCTAACATAACATTTTAAACACAAACATTAACATTAATCAGAGGATCAAAACATCTCTCCTGCACAAGTCTGAAGCTGTTTTTCCTCCTCACCTTCCACTTCTTCTCTAATTCCTGTAATTGGGTTCGAGGAGAGGTAAAGCGTCTCTGTGAGGAACTTGACAGATTATGTGAAGGTATATTATTATGGGCAGGGCAGGCGGGATGTGGGAGGTAATTTAGTGTGATGTTACATGTATGTATGCATCGGTGGGCATGAGGATATTGAGTTCAGGGGTCGCACTGGATGAGAGTTTCCCTTTGGTGTGAAATAAAAGCTGCCTCACATTAAGGTTTGGGAACGTGCATTTTTCAAACTGGTTCTTTTGGGTCGAGTTTGGGGGTTTTCTTTAATTCCGGTTGTGCTCAAATGATCATTTTTAGAGCTGGACAGGGCAGACACGTGTCCATGTTTCCTAATTTACCATCAAATTATGCAAAAAAAAATCAATTCAGTTTCTGAGGACATGTGACAATAAGTGACTTATAATTTATTATGTGTTCCTCTGTTGCGTTTCTATAAATCAACGCAATATTTGGTGCCTAAATGTGATTTTTACTTGTGGACAGACACATTTCTGACGGCTTTTACTGGCCTCTATTTATTAAACTCCAATTACCACCAACCATTTAACACTCCTGGCTGTATTAGCACATTGTTTACTGTCGTTTTATGCAGTAGGCCGGGCTGCATGTGTTTTGACACCGTGTTAAACGCTCGCTACAGGCCCAATTTGCACCGTTTACAGCCCGCTGTCGCTGCGCTCACACAACACGGCGATATATAGAGATGTGCAACTTTTCGGCCTCAATCTGAATGACAAAACGCTTACAAACTGGGTGACATTGCACATACTTAACAAGTACACATTGGCATGGTAATCCGGCAGCGTTTAGCTGGAGGTGTCACTTTCCCACCAAGCAGCCGAGAGTTTCATGCAAGCCTCCCCTCCCGGGGGCTTCCCACTGACGGACAGCCGGAGGAGAGCGGCGATGGGCGGGCGGAGGGGCCGCGGGGAGACGCTGCGGAGCGTTTTCGTGAAGTTTGCAGAATAAGACACGTGACATTATCGTTTTAAATATGAATATCAATAAATAACGAGGACAATTTGTTGTGCTTTCTTTCCTGCAAATTATTCATAATTTGTTTTTTTTTGTTTTGTTTTTACCTGAAAATGTCATGAAAACGAATTCACTGGAAAATAGTAATGAAAAATGACATGACAAGACCTAAACACTATGAACTGTGATGTGCTGATACTCAGTATGAGGACAAGGTGTTCGTTAAGGTTATTGGACGAATGAAAAGTGAGAAAACACGTTTATCTCTGACATTTTGCCAAGATTTCACTCTGACATTTAACTTTTTATAACGATACATCCACGACCTCATCAGAAAATCTACATTTTTTAAAAAATTGTCTGCATACTACTTGCATTCTTAATTATTTTTTAATTTAAATACATGGAATAATTTATTTGATTTTTTTTTATACTTCACCTTACAGCACAAAATCAGCCATTTAGCAAAATCCAGATGTTTTCTATGAACAGCTTCCATGTTAATCATTTAACGTATATATGATTTCTAAAATGATTGTGGCTGATCAAAACACCGCTTACACATGGCGAGGCTTTGAAAACCTGCAAGGAGAAACAGGCCTCGGAGAAGCCTAAAGGGCTCAGGCTGATAGCTAACTATATTACTGCCCTGTAAAATACAGACTGTGGATGGAAATCAGTGACCCAAATATCTCTACCGATCCTGCTCTGGCCAAAACTTTCAAGTCTATTCGAGGGAACAATAAATACGATGAGGTGTCTCCAGTATAAAATCAGCTTGAAGTGTGTGTTAAAAATTGTTTTTAAAATCCTACATAATGAGAACCATGAATTCAAACACCAGCACAACCGGAGGACCGAAACGCAAAGCTGAAGTCCTCCCGCATCACCTGCCGTATGCGCGCAGCCTGACCTGCCGCGTCAACGCGCACACGCGTCCACGCGCACACACGGGCAGACGCGCAGCAGCGTCTCCTCTTTTGGACCCTTTGTGCTTTGTTGTGTCGGAGAGAGACGCGCGCTCCGGCTCGCCCTCGTCCTGCGGAGGAGGGAGGGTTAAATATGAGCTCCATCATATTGTTTGACAGAAACTCGCAGCTTGATAGAGTGGATTCTCTGCGAAGGGCTCAAAATGGTGATTTCTAAAAAAAAAAAAAAAAGAAGAAGAAGAAGAAGAAAAAAAAAAGAAAAGAGGATCTTCCACGATTCACACTGTCCACCATGAAAAATCCAGTTAGAGGCAAAACAAATCCAAACATTTAGTATTTTGGCGACATAACACTCTGTTTTTTGTTTTTTTGAAGACATCTTGTTTTTTATTAAATCTGACAAGTTGAAGATTTTGGCGTAAAATCATTAACATAATGGTCGTAATTACAGGCGTGCTAACAATGCCATTAATTTATCATATCGTTTTACTAGCTGCTGCCCCCGACTGCTCACTCACCTAATTAATTAAATGAGTTGCCTTTCAAGAAAAAAAAAAATCTGGCTCCACAAACAGCTGATTTCGATGCACGGATTCAGTTTGTTTCAATCTGTCCCGCTGTTAGAGATGATCATGATGTGGAATATTAGTGTCAGATCAGCCAATGGAGATCTTAATAACTAATTAATAATCAGTCGTCAGTCACGTTTTTATTTCTGAAATGACACTAAAAATGCTCTAAAAGGGCCACGAGAGATATTCCAGTCTACTCTTAAAAACATCATTTGAAGAAATAAAAAAAGAAAAGTCACTGCTGGAGGTGGATGTCAAAATCCATCCATATAATTCTGCATCCACCTTTCCCATGTGGGCTGCTGTGGGCTCCCACTGAAAGCCCTTGACATTTAGCTCGCACACACACACAAACTGCAATAAAAAAAAAACTCGGTATTAGTGTATTTTTTTTTTACACATGCGTATAAAAATGACCTTCAAAAACGCGGGAGGGCCAAAGTTTCTTTGGCGTCACGACGACGTGAAAACAAAAAGTGAAACGGTGGCGCGTCTTCGTCTCATTCAAACACACACGCTGCATGAAGCGTCCTTCAGCAGACACCTTGCTGCCTCCTGCAGGTGACCCTGACCTCTGACCCCCCCTCCCCTCCCACAAAGCAGCGCACAGTCCTCCCCTCTCAGGAGTCACCGGAGCGTCACATTATTATGATCACAATTATTTGTTCTGTGACCTTGCAGGTAGTTTGTGGTGCTCACACGTGGTGACTGTTTCCTCTCCATCACCTGTGCTGCTGCTCCGCTGTATCTTCTCCTCTCTCTCGCTCTCTCTCTCTTCTTCCTCCCTCCGTCCCTCCCTTCCTTCCTTCCTTCCTTCCTTCCTCTCCTAATGGTTTCATGCCGGAGCGAGTTGGCTTATTATACTAAAAGGTTTTGTCGCGCTAAGCCGTGCATGTGTGCTTAAAACGTACATTTCATTAACAAACTGCGGAGGTATAAAAGCGGATTTATGAGGCTTCAAAAGATCACAGGAAGGACGGGTTTCAAACCCCCTCTCGGTGCTTGTTTCAGTCAGGTTATATCAGCAGTTACGCCGCCTTTCACACAACACTGCGACTCTGGGATTTTTTTTTTAAAGGAGGAGGCTGGCTGCACCTGTCTCTCTCTCTCTCTCTCTCTCTCTCCCACACACACACACACACATCACAGGGGGAGAGAGAGAGAGGTTTGTTAAGACAGTGGCGTCACGACCTTCTAATTCCTTAAAAAAATCCTTTCAAAATAAGATCAAAAATGGCAAATACCAACAGAATGTGGCTCATAAAGCTCTTTTATTTGTCTTTTTTTTTTTAAATCAAAAATGACTCATGGCTACATAACAAACCGATCCGTTCAGAGCGAAGAGCCATTTATTATCAGAGAGGTCACTGATATCAAACAGAGTTCAGTGTTGCTTTGAAGAAATGCACGAAATGTGTCAGATCAGCAGCGAAAGCAGCCAAAAGAAGGAAAAAAAAAGTAAGAAAAAGATCGATTTGAGCAAAACCTCTCAGAAAAACAACCTTGAACAAAACTTAAATTATTGTCTGATTTAGGAGAGAAAGACGGAAACTAAAGAGAGAAAGACGCTTTCTTTAAAAATAAAAGAAGTCACGCATTGGGCCCCGCATGTGGGGATAAACAGGATAAAAGTTGAGTTTCATCTGCTTAAGTAGTCCGTATTGACGGACCCTCTCCTGGATCAGATCACACAGGTCACCGAGAGATTAACACGCGCGGGCGAGTCTAATCGGAAGCCACTGTTTCCCTCCTCTGACCCATACGCGCATTATTAATGATAGCGTTTGATGAATCCACCTTTTTATCCCGAGAGCAGAGGGTGTCGGAGGTGGCGCGTAGAGCGTGCGCCCCTGGAGCCAATTAAAGGATCAGATTTAGTGGCGAAAAGTATGAGATACTAAAATAACAGGGGCGAGATTTTAGAGCAAAGAAGACTGAAAAAAAGAATTGAAGATACTTCCTGTTTTGTTTTTAAAAAAAAAAAAGTGATTTAACCAAAAAAAGATGGCACTTGTAATTGATTTAAATGTAGGCCTGAAAAGATTTAATAATAAGATTTAATAACAGAACAATATTTTAAATGATACTTCCTAAATTGAAATGTTTTCATTTTTTTTAATGAGCTCGTGGTGAGAAATAATCTGTAATTGCATCACATCTTCATGTCTAATTTATTTAGACGTTTTAATGAATTCAAACGAGGCTTTGCCACAAATAACTGATTATAGATATTTTCATTAACCCGCTCAGAGACTTCCGATAAAATCAATTGAGGGCTGAAAACGCTTCGGGAGTTGCAATGTTGTGCGTTTGCCGTCTTCCGGTGGTTTTGAGCTCAAACGCTCGCGACCCGTTCTTCTTCACGAACCAAATGAAGGTTCTCGCAGCGCGCGGGGGGAAGCCTCTCGGTATCAGATCCGACATCCTCTCCCTGAGCCCAGCCTACCCCGCTCACCTTCATGCTTGTGAATAAAACGCTCTCTTTGCATTCACCCGCTGCCCGCATTTCCTACTTTTTTCAAATGTAAAATCGGGCAATGATCGGGGTCGTTAGCACCTCTTCCAAACTCTTAAGGAAATTCTTTATTCTCTCCATTCATTGTCACCGCTGGCTGCTGCTGCTGCTGCCGCCGCTGCTGCTGCTTCTCCTGCCAGCGCTGCTCAATATTCTTCCCACCTTCGGGCTAATCCTGCGGGAATAAATAGACTTCAATTCATGCTTTTTTTTTCTTTTTGCAGGCAAGCAGCTTGGATTTCACGGGGCTCGAAACAAAGCTGGAAACATCACGGCGTGCACTGATAAACACAAATCTTTACGCACATGCACGGTCCCCGTTAAAGTGCATTCAAATGCACGCATGCACACTTTAAAGAACAAACACACACGGCAAGTTAACTTGAGAACTTATCTGTCGTTGTTTTCTTTCTTTCTTTTTTTTTTTGCAGAGAGTTTGCGTGAAGTTAAAGCTTTTTTTTTTTCCGGGTGCTGGGGGGGTTGTTTTTACGCAGCCACGTTAATGCGCATCAGATCTTTCAATCACGCAGGCCAATTTTCTCCGCCCCCCCTCCTCCTCCTCTTCTTCCTCCTCCTCCTCCTCCTCCTCCCTCCGCCACCGTTAAATGGCCTATGACGGACGAACACAGAAATCAGCGGAAAGCAGCATTGCTGATGTCCCATTGTTGACAAATCCATGAAACAACTCCAGTTTGCATGGTTTAACAGAGAGAGGAGAGGAGAGGAAAGGAGAGGAGGGTGGGAGGAGAGGAAGAGGAGAGGGGGCGTGTGTCGTCACCGGACCACGTGTCCTGCGCTGATAGTATATCTTATACTGGGAAAAGTAATCTATCAGACAGTCCTTTTAAAAGCTCCGGCCTTTAAAAGCAGCATGTGTCATCTCGACTCGCTTCTCCAAATATCACTCCTGTAGGAAATACACTCCGCGAGGAGGGACGCCGGAGCGCGCAACACATCTCCAAACAACTTCGAAGCAGAGACTCGCTGCTTTTCCACAGGTCTGCTCACTTACCGAGTGGAGAAATATCCGGAGAAGTTTCTCTTTCGGCTCGGCTGGCTTGCCGCCGGTTCAACCCGCATTTAGATTTTTTTTTTTTTTTTTTTTTTAGACATCCGATCTCTTTGACAGGGGGGCGACCAGAAGTCCAAGCAGACCCGCCGAGTGTGTGTGTGTGTGTGTCTGCGCACTGACCGTGCTTGGTTCCACCTTCCCATCACGCCCGCTCTGCTCGGTTGTTGTTTTGACTCTTGGTAGACTTTTTTTTTTAAAGAAACCAAAAAGTGTGAGTAAGCCGTGAGATGACCCTGTCTGGAGGCAGCGAAAGAGCCAGCGACATGTCCGGTCAAACTGTGCTCACGGCGGAGGACGTGGATATCGACGTGGTGGGCGAGGGAGACGACGAGGGCATGGAGAGGGTGGACAGCGACTGCGATAGTCCGGGGGGAGGCATCCTGCACGACCTACGGGGGGAAACAGGGGACGAGGAGCTGGAGGATGAGATCGAAGTGGAGAAGGAAGAGATCGGGTCCGGCGGAGGGAGTCCGTGCTGTGAGAGCTCCGGAGAGGGAGAGACGGGCACCGGAAAGGGAGAGGGTCAAGACCAGAGCTCAGCGGCGGGGGGTGGGATCCAGAAGCCCAAAAGCAGCCTGGTAAAGCCGCCTTACTCTTACATCGCCCTCATCACCATGGCCATCCTCCAGAGCCCGCAGAAGAAGCTCACCCTCAGCGGGATCTGTGAGTTCATCAGCAACCGCTTCCCGTATTACCGGGAGAAGTTCCCGGCGTGGCAAAACTCCATCCGCCACAACTTATCCCTCAACGACTGCTTCGTGAAAATCCCACGGGAGCCTGGCAACCCCGGCAAGGGCAACTACTGGACCCTGGACCCCGCTTCAGAGGACATGTTCGACAACGGCAGCTTCCTCAGGAGGAGGAAAAGGTTCAAGAGAGTTCAGCCGGACATGCTCAGGGACCAGACCGCTCTCATGATGCAAAGTTTCGGCGCGTACAGCCTCGGAGGCCCCTACGGGAGACACTACGGGATCCACCCGGCTTATTCCCATCCGGCGGCTTTGCAGTACCCGTACATCCCCCCTGTAGGTCACATGCTGCCCCCGGGTGTCCCTCTCCTTCCCTCGGCCGAGCTGAACAGAAAGGCGTTCAACTCCCAGCTCAGCCCGAGTCTCCAACTCCAGCTCAACAGCCTGAGCACGGCGTCCATGATCAAGTCAGAGCCTTCAAACAGACCGTCCTTCAGTATAGAG
The DNA here is from genome assembly GCA_014281875.1 of Nibea albiflora. Lineage (NCBI taxonomy): Eukaryota > Metazoa > Chordata > Actinopteri > Sciaenidae > Nibea > Nibea albiflora. The sequence continues at coordinate 6,521,620 of CM024792.1, forward strand.
AACATCATCGGGGTCTCCAGCGCCTCTTCGTCCTCGCCGGGCGCCGCTCAGGCTTTCCTGCGGCCTCCGGTGACCGTTCAGTCGGCCCTGCTGAGCGCGCAGTCCCTCTCTCTGACCCGGACCTCAGCTATCGCTCCCATCCTCAGTGTACCGTCAAATATAATCTCTGGACACGTTTTACCGTCAGCGACGGCGGCGGCAGTGTCCAAATGGCCTTCACAGTGACTTCAGACGAAGAGAAAATAAACTCTTATTTTTATACAGAGACATTATGAGAGCACAAATCAATATAGGCAACACTGGACTCAGTAGCCATGTAAAGACTGTTGAAAGACAGAGAAAAAAAAGGAGATATTTCTGTACAGGTAATATTTGTAAATATTTGTAAAAAAGAAGAAGAAGACTGATTTTACCTGTTTGACTTTTACCTGTCTTTTCCCTCTTTTGTTCCTGTTCGAGACCTGTGATAATTATTTTACATTTTCTTTTTGTATCGGAAGCTCAACTGGACACAATGTTTGCTTCCTTTTCATACGAGACGCGAAAAAAAAGGCTCTGAAAAAAACAATAGTCTGTTTATAATTAAAAAAAAGATCAAATATATGTAATTCTATGTAGCTCTATTGTGTTGTAAACTGAATTTATTTGTAAATAAATCTAAAGAAAGAATTCAAATCAATTTTCATTATTAACTTTCTTAAACTGTTTGATATTAATGGGACATATATTCTTCTGATATAAATAAAGCCTCACGGTATTCAGGCGTAAAATTAATCAATTTAAATCTGAATTTCAGACATAAAAATCATCACATCAAAGAAAGTTATGACAGCAGGTGAATATTATGTGTCTGAATATTTTTTTTTACATTTAATATAATTATTATCAGGCTATCATATACACCTTTCATTACGTTAAATATTTGAAATGTACTTTTCATGTTTCTTTTTTTATTTGTAATAATATATTATCATTATAATTATGTACACCGAGTCACAAAGGGAAATTGAATTCTACTTTATTTAACGGCACCTGACAGCCAGACAGACAAATCAGCGCTCCCTAATTTTAGATTGTAGATTCTAACTTTATTTTGAAAAGAAGCAAAGAAGTGTTTTTGGCATCGTGCTTTAAATTAAATGACAACTATCGACGGAGGTAATAAAAATATGAAAGAAAAAAAAACACTTTTATATTTAGACGGATTTTAAATGGAAATAATCAATAAAAGGGGAATTATTATGTGAAAAAGAAGACTTGTTATGTCCTGACATTTAGTGGCATAAAGGTGGAGTTTTTCAAAGCGGTTATTTGCTCTATGTTCAGAGTTTTTCGGGCTGACGGTGTCACGTTTTAGAGGTGGAAACAAACGGGGGTGCAATCCATGAAGATGAAGCGGGAAATAATGAAATAACGGCCTAATTGTTTTTCAAAGCATATTCTCGGTAATGATCTCTGACTGGAGGTCACACTTTGGACACCTTTTTAATTCGCCATCGCGTCTCTGCCCCGTGTCGTTTTACAGGATATTCTGCGGCTTGGCCACTATAAAGGTAACAGTTTCGCAGTTGTGTCTGGCTAATCACTTTTACACAAACAGCAAATGGTGTGTGAGAGAGAGCGCGCGCGCGTGTGTGTGTGTGTGTGTGAGGGGGGCTATAGGCGCTATATTTATCTGATCCCCATGAGAAAGAGAAAGGAGCCCCTCTCTCTCTGCCTCAATTCACTTTCAGACACCGAAGAAGGTGCTGATGATGTAAGAGGCTTCTCCAATGTCACCGCGGCGTTATCACTCAACATTATTATCATCATCCGCTCTATTATTATTATGACGACCAGTCCATTATTATTATTATCACGAATAATGGCACAGTAATACATGATATTATTGTGTTATAGGACGCCTGTTCACGCACATCATTTGTTTTTGTCACCGGTGATTTTTCCTCTGATGGAAACACATGATGCCACAGGAATAAAACAAAAAAAGTAAAGAAATTTAAATATAGATATTTTAGACGTTTTTGCTCATTCTTGCTATTATATCTTCCCCACAGTTCGACGTGGTGGTGTTTAACATTCACACAGAGAGCTCAGAGGGGCTGTGGCGGAGCAGACAGCGGCAGAGGTCACTTCCAGGGTTCAGTCAGACAAAATACTTTGGATTAAAGGTGGATGTCACTGAATGCGGCTTCGTGAGTCATAAATTCCGAAAGAAAACATCAAAGCATCTCAGCATCACGAGTCAAACTTGCACTCGGTTAACACGTTTATAGCTGTCATATCAATTATTTTCCATCTCGGATTTATTTCCGTTGGAGCATGTGTGAGGCATGTGTGGTTTACGCAGATCCAGGTTCAGCCGCCCTCCGCAGAGCACAAAGCAGGTCCTTAAGCCGGACTCTCACGTGAATGCCTCGCTGGACGACAGTGCCCGCAGTCAAAAATGCACATGTAGACTCTCCTTGTGATGTGTGTGTAAGAGAGAGAATGTGTGTGTGTGTGTGTGTGTGGTGTGTGTGTGTGTGTGTGTGTGTGATGTTGCGCCGGTGATGCTGCAGGCTGACAACACGTCGGAACAGACGGGATTTGAGCCGCTAGGGGGCGTTAACTGACACCTCTGGCTCTTTATCAGGGATATCAAAAATAAAAGAAATATTTAGGAAGACAGCACAACCTGAGATGACGGAGAATAAACCTCCCGGCAGGCACACCCTCTGCAGCTTTTTGGATTTTGTCCAGTAATGTGGGTTAAATAAATCTTCAGGAGATGCAACCTAACGGAATATGCAGACATTAAAGAGGGAAGGAATAATTAATATCTGGCCCAATCGGACTTCAATTGGCAATACATTTTTTTTTTTAAATTATAAGCGACATAAATATGTTAAATATTGCTGCCCACATGTCTCATCACAATTCATACCGGGTCATCACCGTTTTAGGCTCAAACAGGACAAATATTCATCTTTAGTAAACACTAAATGCTGGTAATGATAATTAGATTCGACTCTTCAGGTTTCAGTAGCAAAACCATGATTCTCAATTCTTCTTATATCCTGTGTTGAAAACAGTCTACAATCCAGGTGCAAACCGGGCGACAATACCATCTTAAAATAAAAAACAATAATTGTGTGACAGACAAAGACATTTTCTTCCAAAAACTGCAGTTTTTTTCACGCCTTTGACTCTTTGTCAAGTTGTTGTATCGAAAACGCAACGCATTTTTCTTTTCCTTTGGTGCTTTTAGAACTGGCTGATTGGCTTTGCGCTCGTTCGAAGAGCAAACAGTCGCACTTGCGCGCGCACCCTCCCCGTAATGACCTATGCAGCTGCACGTGCACGTGCACAGGTGGAGAGAAGTCTGGCGTGTGGTTCCCACAGCTCCAACCAGTCAGTCTATATTAGTATCAAGAGACGGTCTCTCATAAATAAAGTCCACACGGTGTGTGTGATTGATTGGGTTTATCATTATTAGCTGCGTGTTTAAATTGAGCTGGATGAGTATGTTTAATAAGAGTTAACAAAAAGGATGTTTTTGTTGTCGTTGATCATGTCTTGTTTTGGGGAGGTTTAAATGTGAGACGTTAACAATGGCAATGTTTTATTTACTCATAGAAACTGACCAGATTAAATGTTTCCACGTGGTTCAGTGTGAAGGACACACTTTTGGTACGGTATGGTACAGTTCACCTATCTGTCAAACACCTGTCACATTATGAGTGATTCCTAACGCTCATCTTAATTAATACTCACTAGCATTAGTGTCCAGGCGAAGGTCATCACTCTGTGGTGACAGAAAAGACAAATCAACATGCTTTAGTTATTTCTCGACCACGAAGGCCTTTGTCTGCCTTCAAAAAACTGTAGATCTGAACAAAATACAAAATGAGACATTTCTTTAAGAACCAATTGGACTTTTTGCATTCATGTATTCATTATGAAGTCGTGCTATGACAGTGTTTCATCTGGTGAAAAGCAGAGAAGTAAAATTCAGACACCTTACAGTTGCTGTGCTTGCTGTAGTTATATGTTAATTTCCCATTGTGATTAATTTACATTTCACAAATGAAATGACTCACACAAACCACGAGAGCTCAGTACAGTCGAAACCTGTGAGGTAGCAATGCACCTGAAGGCTTTAATTGGATTATGTTATCAACCTAAAACATTAGTGATTCACATGTTTGAGTGTTTATGTGTATCTGGGCAGTGTATTTGATAAGTAAGCTGCTGACTTCAAAAGATTTTTTTAAATCAAACCCATGCACAAGCTCAGAGGATCACATAAACACTACAGGTACAGCTAGTTGGGGGGGAAATTGTTACAGCAACACATATGATGTTTGAAAAATATCACTTTTTGTCATCATACTAAATCACACATATACAACTTTACTGTCATGCTGCTGAGTGAGCCAGCTGCAGGGTAGCCTGTCAGAGTGAACCCCGTGCAGCTGACTAATCTCCTGATACTGTAAGTCTCATGAACCCAGGTTATTAAGTTGAAATAATCAGCTGTCCCAGAGCTTTCTGCAATAGATAGAGTTTGCCTTGTTGTCATGGTCAGATAGATTCAGTTTGCATTGCACTATCTCTCCAGGATCTATTTCAGTTTGAACCTTTGCACCAACGTGGATGAGAAGTTTTTGTCAAAGTCAAGAAACTCATTAAGGCTTAGCTTTTGTCCGTGTCGCCTCCACTGTCATGTCCCACTGTGTAGTGTCTGCGTTCTGTTTATCTACAGGAGAATAAATCGCTTGATGTTGCAATGTCACATTTTACATTTCAAGGGGACATGATATGAAGATGGATGCACCACTATCGGCTCGTCCCGTGCTGGATTTTTAAACATCTGGGTGATAACATTTTTCAAAAGAACGGAGTTAGTGTTCTACCATCGACCTTTGAATCATTCTGCTTTGACACCAAACACCTCTAGAATAAGGAGTAATTTGAGCTACAAAACCGACAAGACAAATCTTTAAATACATACTATGAATACTGCAATAAAATTCAGTTTTTCTGCAATTAAGAGCAGATCTATACCCGTAAATAAAGAACCAACAGACTGACTCATCATCTGGAGACAAAATTAGATTTTTTTTTTTTAAAGAAAAAAGTGCGTTTTGACTTATTTGTTCTCATGTTACCTTCCCATGTGAGACAAAAACACAGAAACAATTAAGTCTGACTTGCTGTAGCAAACTTGTATATATGATAGACTACAATGACATTGGCAAGCAAGGCCCAGGCCTCCATAACAACTAGGTCATCTTCCACCACAAGCTATAGCCTTCTCCTGGGCGGAGATCATAGACAGTAAATGTAGGTACAGCAGTTACTGAATATTTAAAAAGGCATAGAGATGAAGCAATAAATGACAAAGTAAAGCTGGCGTGGCCAGGCATTAATAACTAATGGGTACCAGTGAGTTATAGGCTGCTGCCGTTGTAATGAAAGTGTCATTGCAAATCAGCAGTTGTCCGTGGTTATTATTATTTATGCATAATTGATGCCAGAACCACAAGGAACATGTCTCACCCAGCAAATCCCAACACCTTGGGAACAAAGATGATGGTGTCAACAGAAGAAAAGGTCACAGAGGAGAAAATGCCCCTGGGCTGAGATTTACATTGTGAGGGGAGGGCAAGGGCAGGCCTGCATCGTATAACCAAACACATATCTGTGTACAGAAGGTTACAGCAAACTAGTTACACACGAGACAACTGATCCTCTATTGCTCCATACTTGTTGTGAGTGTTGCTATGTCATGGTAAATGCCATCGTTTAAAATTAGATGTCATATGTGTCGTCAAAACAAGGATTTCAGTTCTCGGAATATGTTCAGAGGTATTCTAAATATCTCAAATCCTACTCAAATAAACAAGCATATATTTATCATTAGCTAAATGATAGCAAAGGTCTACTTTACTGAGCATTACATCTGAGCTGCTTTACGTAATTCCAGAGTTATGCATTTGACATTTATACATTTCACTAAAGACGCGCCACATATTTAAAATATTGTCTTTGGGGTTCGAAAGATATCTCATATGTTTATTTATGGCTCATATCATTTAAGAAATGTCTCAAAATATAGTTATAAATCTTGCCCCCACATTGTAGTCATAGTGATTAGTTATTGTGAGGCCTATAGCTTTAAACTGACATACAGAAATGGATCAGCTTTATGTCCCTAATAAAATAATTAAGGAATTTAATTCTTACACTGACAAGAAAAGGGGGGACTTCACTCATCATTTAATAATTTATACATTGTGTTCCACGTGTTATTAACCTACTTTGTTATCATATTATTGGAAATGCTCAATTGCTGCTAGATAAAAGACACTTCTTCAAGTTCTGACCTCTGCATTCAACATCAGTTATAACTTATAGAGATATTAGTGGACCAATAGACCTTTAGTAATCTACAATATCCATCAATTTGTTATAAATCTCCTCTGAACTGATGTTGCATTCAAAGCAGTTGGAACATTTTGAACAATTCTGAATTAAAGTGTAGTTGTTGAAAAAATGTTAAAGTAACATATGATGTAACGATATATTTAAAATCAGCAGATAAAACTTTATTAATGTACCAAAGCTACAATTACAACTCTTGATAAAGTGATTCTTCTTATTATCTTAAGTTACGCATAGATGACTCGATGAATTGAAAATAACGCCTTTCTCTAGGTGTTCCTGAATGTCTCACGCCTCTCGGCGCCTCTGTCAGCGTGCAGTGGCCAATCAGAACGCGCAACGAAGTCTTGATGGGTGACGTATACAGGAAATGTAAACAGACTCCAGCAGAGTGTCAATGAGCGGAATATTATCTTTTATTTCGCCATTATTTAATTTGACCGGGCGAAGTTATGCAAACGTGGAGTCTCGTGTCGGTTTGTGTGTTGCTCGGCGTCGTCGTGAGATGGGGCGTCTCGTTAAACTCATATTCAGGTAGGAAGTGTGTGTGTGTGTGTGGAGCTTAACGTTGACATGCGGCACCATTCACAGGATTACAAGTCTTTCTTGCTGCACGGCTTTCTGTTTGAGTGAGGCTCGGTTCATTTCCTAAAACCTTTTGACAGGACTTTGTTTTAAACACGTCTGAGTGTTGCTGTTAGCTGTTAGCATGTAGTCACTGGCCCTAGACACCGCCTGCCTGTTGTGTGAGTTGTGTGTGGTCCCTGGCTGTCATTCATTGGAGTAGTTTCCCATTCACCAGACTAACAGCTGAAATGTCTCTCTCCAGGGGCGGGGAAACCTCCCATGTACGGGGACTATGAAGCCCAAAGACACTGGCAAGAAGTGACCTACAACCTCCCTGTCCAGGAATGGTCAGTCTTCATTTGTTTTCTCATTACTGAAGCCATTTTTTAAGGAATCCAAGCTCGTTCAGACACCTAGAAGACCAAGAGCACTTCTGGGTTTTGACAGTAACTGAATGCTTTTGAAGCCTTGCGATGATCAGACTCAGAGTTATAAAGTAATGCACTGATGCTGAGGAACTTGGTTAAAAAAAAGATCTGCACGTGCAGTGTGTAACATGTACGCAACTGTTTAACAGTTTTGGGTCACCTGCCACAAACGTGAGCATCAAAGCCTGTGCAAATTTAAAATGAACAGGTTCCTGTTTCAGTGTTAAGCACAATAATGTCTCTAACGAGCATAAAACAATAGGCATGTTGCATTAGTAAAGATATTTTTAAAACGTCGAAGGTTGATTTAAGGGTCACCACTACTGGAACCAACGGATACCACACAGAATATCAGATGAGGATACCATGAGTTGATAAAACACATCTGAAACTTGTTTAATCCAATCACTGAATGACTGCAGAGGGCCGAAAGAAGAACAGCTTCAACAAATACTGAGATACCAATTGCACCATTGTGGTTCAATAATGATCGGGGTCACTCATTGAAGGATATTTTTAGGGGAAAATGGTTATTTTCCTCTGTCATACATCACTGTCACATTTTCACTAAAGTTATATGTTTACACAGTTCCCTGGTGCCAAAACAGTTTTGAATATAAATGATACAAATAGCCATTATTGAAGGAAAGAAGAAAGACATCAGTATAACAGGTGATCCAGGATGTCTGCCTCACATTGCATCCCATTTCAATGAGAATCTGTGTTTCAAAATAAATATATGTAACATTTGTGCTCATGCAGGTACTTCAACACCACTGAGAATGACTTGAACTACTGGGGTCTTGACTACCCCCCTCTGACTGCCTACCACAGCCTGATCTGTGCATACATGTACGTAGATTTTTATTATTCAGAGTGTATGTTTTCCATGGCATCTCTACTTTAGTATATTGAAAAAGGGGCAGGTTCACAGAGTTTCCATGTTGTCAAGTTTTAATATGTTATATGTTGCTATTCTACATGCTTTTGTATTCTATTCTATGTAGCATGTGCATGGGTACTTTTAAAACAGCCCCCTTTGCCCCCCCTTCTCTGATTCTGGCATCTATAATTTCCTGCAGAGCCAAAATAATAAACCCTGAGTGGGTGGAGCTCCACAAATCCAGAGGTTATGAAAGCCCAGCGCACAAGTTATTCATGAGAGCTACAGGTACAGTAACCGTGAGAAAATAAAGTGACAATCTACTTGGCCCATATCTACAAACATAGATATGGCATAATATCGTCATAACGTCTCTGTTTTTTTTCCAGTCCTGGTGGCAGATTTGTTGATATACATCCCTGCCGTGGTTTTATACTGTTTGTATCTGACTGATGGATCATCTAAGAAAAAGGTAACACACTCTTGCCCAGACTGCCATGACATCTAACAGTTTTTTCAGCTAAAGACCCAAATGAGCCACATTTTCCTCTTAGTCGGAGAACCCACCCTTATTAAAACTAATTACAGTGCTGGTCATCCAAATTGGAGAATTATGAAGTCATTATTGCAATATCATATGATGCTATTACATTTTCCAGGAAATTACTACGTTTCAGTGGGTATAACTTCATTTACAGTACAATCAATTAAGAGGGATATTCTGTAATATTCCGACTGTGTCTTAAATGATCAAACAGTTATTACAAGATCTGTAGCTGCAGCAGACATGTAGCAGCTTTTAGCTTTCGTCTGCAAAAAGGCAGAACTAGGAGAAGCTATCGCTGCATGCATTACCCTTTGTTCAGTGGATGGTGGAACAGGCTCTTTGATGCATCATTGTATACTAATAACAGGGGTGGACTGTGGTCAGATTTTAGCTATGTTTAACCTCAACCAACTTCTAAATGCTCCTTTTCTCCAGGTTTCCACTCTGCTCTGCTTCCTTCTATACCCAGGGTTAATCCTCATTGACTACGGGCATTTCCAGTATCCTTTATGTGCAGGTGCATTTGCACTGTTTATTCACTGTGATATCATTATATTAAGTAGTATAATTAGCCTTGTAGCACCTTGACTTGAATTGACCGAAGGATTTAAAACATTTTTAGCAATTTGACAGCTGGAATTTTGTTATTGTAGATCCACTGTATAATCTAAAAAAATCTTTTCTCTTTCTTATTTGTTGACATAATGTAATGTTGTGAACATATAGCATGTGGACGTCATGTGCTTTTGTTCTTAACTGTTCCTTTATTATATATCAAATGGAAAGTTACATGAGGTGACATGGGACACGGTTATCTGATTTTATTTTAACAATAAAAAAGAGTCATGTAGATCTAAATTTCTCAAGATTGTTGTTCAGACACTATTTTCTACTCAAGTACTTGTCCCATATTAGCACACTGATATATCCACTTTAAAAAGTCTTGACCTTCCACAGTTCCACAGAGACACAATATTGAACTTAACCATCTCAGGTACAATGGAGTGAGTCTGGGTTTCGCCCTGTGGGGGGTTCTGGCTCTCGGTCTGGGCTGGGATGCGTTTGGCTCCATGGCCTTTTGCCTGGCTCTCAACTACAAACAGATGGAACTGTACCACGCTCTGCCCTTTTTCTGCTACCTGCTGGGGAAGTGTATCAAACTGGGCCCGATAGGGCGAGGGTGAGTCTGCTTGTTGTTTACATGATTCAACGACCTCCATTTATTCTTTTTTTGTAGTTAGTTAAGATCACAACTCCTGCCTCAATAAAGCCACCGCTGGCGTAGTTCTGGCAAGAGGATTTATTTTTGTGACTGTGAAGTCTATTCAAGACTATTCGACCGCGTATTGTTTTGGCTAATATTGTTTCGCCACTCTGCGTAAAAGAGTCAGCTGAGTGCTTGAAGCAGATATGTAATGTCAGCCTATACGAGAGCGGTGTCCTCAGGAGAGCCGCAGAATGACTGAGGTAATCAGATTGGATGCTGTTACTAGTGTGTCCAGTGTCTGTTTATCTAGTAACAATGTACCAAGGGCATTTAGTAGCAAATGGAGAGCTGGATTAGAAGGGCCGGGGGGAAGATATGTCCAGATGACACTCTCGCCATGCCCAAACTCCTCAGCTATGCTGTGTGTGCAACTTAACCAGCAGCTTCACAGTTACAGCTGACAAGATAGCTTGACCTACACCGAAGACTTTCAGCTGATGCATGGCTTTCACTGCATTCCTCAACACAAGGGTCAAATCCCAAATTTAGGACCTGCAGACAGTATGTACTAATTGTTTGAAGAATGCCAGTAGACTTAAAGCTAATGTCAACATTTGTATTTTTTTTAGACGTTATGGTTAGAAGAAGTTCCATTTTTGTTCGGATTTTTTCTCATTCATTTTGGTGTATCTGTACCTTCTGATGATGTCTGTCCCCTCTGTGTGACCCTCTTCATGTAGGTTTTTCCTGTTGGTGAGAATTGCTTCAACTGTGTTGGTGACTTTTGCCCTCTGCTGGTTGCCCTTCCTGTCTGACCCCAGTCAGGCCTTGCAGGTGGTCAGGAGGATCTTTCCCGTGGCTCGTGGTCTGTTTGAGGTACAGTAACGTTTCCTGAATGAAAACCACATCTGAGAACCCCCATCTTACGACTCAGTCCTAACAAAAAAACAGTTGTACTCCTTGTTATGAAAGGGTCTAAGAATAGCGGCTCTCCACACACAATCCCAATATATCATTTGAATTAATTCAAGTGGAAGAAGGTAATATCTCCAGGCAGATACAAGCTCCATATATAGGCTAACTAATGTTAGACCACCGTAGTCTGGAAAGACAGAAAACAAAAAAAAAATTTTTAAAGATAAAATAATTTAATGCCATTTTTACGCTATGAGCCAACAGCGATGCTGTTATGTGTCTTTTTCCCCTAAAGCCTGGTGCTGTATTGAATATCAGTACTTTCATATCGGCTTGACTTTGGTTTGTGGCTACTCTTTAGGCAGAGAACACTGTGGGACGTTTGGTTGCTGAATGTTATGTAAGAAGTCAGTATTTTAATGTCATCAAAACAATAAAACAAGGAGGGCTGTCACAAAAGGGAGGGAGGTCTTATTTCTATCTTCTGAAACGAGACTGTTGTGACTGTTCTGGGAGAACTGATGAGTCTTTTTTAAAAAAAATTGTCATCTGAGGTTGACTCTGTGTGTGGCAATAATAATAGTTTATCTATAAAATGTTTTTTTCACCATTTTCTTATTATATACATACATGTATATTGATAGTGGTTTATTTTTGTTATTGACAAGAAACACTTGGCCTTGATATGATCATATCATACAATACTAGACCCTTCTGTCAACCAGTCTGCGATGAATTAACACCTTTTTAATGTCAGTAGCAGTGTGAATGAAATGCCCCTGAAGCGGTGTCACTATTTTCTAGGAAGTGATATTTTTCGGATAAATTAAAGCCGCCTCTTCGTGGGGATTTTAACAGTTTTAAAGCACGAGGCAGCGACCCGCGCCTCTCTAAAAGTCATACACAAACTTTGGGGCGCTCTTGTCACAGACACACACACACACACACTGATCTGTACTCTCAGCGTGGTAAACACACTTCCACCGGCTAGTGCTTAGCTGGTGGGAAATAGATACCCTGTAGGATCAAAGAAAACAGAGGAATAAAATGTTGAAAGGTCAGGAGATCAGTTTCACTCTATCTCTGGGAGGTGTCTGGGTTCGGGATGTACAGTAGGAGGATATAGATAAATCTAACTAATTTATGGCCTGGGTCTTTTCAGCACTTCATAGCGCTGCCATGTTCTAGCCATATGGACTGATGAGTGGGGCCAACGCTACACTTAAAGGCGTATCAGAGCACATCCGACAACTGTTGCCTGCTGCAGACTTCGTCTTTGGAAAGCTTATGAGTGTGTTAGACTGTTTCATAGCGCACATATTTGTATGTTGTGCTCAGTCAGTTGTGGTCGGTAGCCTCTGAAAGAAAAGGAGGGACAGGAATATGATATCAATGTGCAAAGAAAGCGATAGTGAATGGCGAGAAAGAGTACTTCATAGACTTCAGCTGGCAGCGTTGAAAGCTGTCATGGAAGAAGCACAGGTAAAGTAACTGTGTGTGTGTGTGTGTGTGTTTCTGTGTGTGATTGACAGCTCAGAGGCAAAGGTTTGCAGCTCTCATTTCTGAAACTCTGTACCCCCTCGGTCCTGGTCCCTGAGGTGGCACCCACCACAAGGTGTCATGGATGTGAGAAGTAATTGAAAATTCTACCGGGGGGAGCAGATGGCAGCGTGCGCTGTGGCAGTATTTGTTCAACAAAATGATGCAAACATAATACACAGGGTGTGAGAGACACTATACTCCCCTGTGACGACAGCGCGAGGGGCTGCCCGGGCGACTCGTCCTGAACTAATTGTGAAATTGCGCACGTAAGCAGAAGCCCTGGACAAGGGGGACAGGGGCGAGAAGGGGTGGCGGTGGGGCAGAAGAGGAGGGCTGGTGACTGGTGGTCGTGGCAGCTTCTGGGCTGGAGCAGTTGTAAGTTTACCCACTGAGCTGCATTCTGGCGTCTCACGTTGCTGTCTGCGCACAAAAATGGCACCAAATGCTTCTCCCTGTGAAATTCCATGCTAGCTTATAGGTGAAGGAGCCGCACTGCTCTCCACATTTGCTGATGCCCCCCCCACCCCACCCCACTCCGTTCATGTGTTGCCTTCAGGCGGCGTCCAGGAACATTCCCGTAGTGGTTATTTGGAGCGGGGAGCCGGAGAGGAAAGAGAGATGGAAGGGGCTGAGACAACACAACACTGGACGGCCCACTGCTGCTGACTAGGCTGCCATTAAGATCCACACAGCTGTGCTGGAGCAGCTGTAGCACAGAGGAGAGAAAGAGAGAGAGAGAGAGAGAGGAAGCCAGAAATAGTTTTTCTAGACAGGGCCACACACTGAAAGCATTCAGTGTGCGGAATCATAAAGCTGATCTAGGCACGCTGCCTCTGTGTTGTGTGATATCATGGTGCACAGTGGCGGCTTGAGCTTCAATATCATCTGATCCCCGCACAACTGCTTAAGCACTTAAATCAACTGAATCTCACAGCAACGCCCTCCTCATCTCTTATAAACCACAAGTACTTTTAGGCCGGTGACATATCTTCCACATCATTGACAAACCTTAAAGATCTGATTTCACGGGTTATTTATAAAAACAACGTAAACGTGATACAGACGAACATGAGAGGAGAAGTTGTGTTTTAATTTGAGCTGAAATGATCAGCTAATCAATTAGCTGAAGGACAGAAATTTAATTGGCACCTTTGCTGATTTTCTTTCTTTTATACCAATGTTAGTTGAATCTCTGGGTTTGCTCAGAGATGGCTCTGGGCAATTATGGTTTGTCACTATTTTCTGACATCTTATTAATCAATGAATGAATGAATTGGTAAAATAATGTATAAATAAAATAATTGGCAGGTTTATTGATGGTGAAAATGATTGGTGGTTGTAGCCCTAGTTCTAGTGAAATAATTGTTGAACATATTGACATTCTGTATTGGATGCAGCGCTCTGTGGTTGGTCTGTATTTGCTGGTTATGCAGAAGCTACTCTTGTTTGACACTTGACCTTGTGTCCTCAAGTTTACAAATAAGTCCCATGACAGAGGAGTAAATTTACGATGGAGAGTTACGTACAAATGTCCCTCTGGAATGCCCCGGGGGAATTTTTATTGCACTTTCAGAGGGGAAATAATGACTTACAGCAATGGCACTTATTAGCTTTCTCTTCAAAATGGCGTTATGTTTTTTTTCTTTCTTTTACACAGGCATCAAAGGATATGTTTTTGTTGTTGTTGTTGTTTTCATCTGATAATTTCTGTGTGTGTGTGTGTGTGGACAGGATAAGGTGGCCAACACATGGTGCAGCTTGAACGTCCTGATAAAGATCCGATCCATTCTGTCCAGTGACTCCCAGATCTACCTCAGGTAATCCTTCTATCCACCTAACAAGCTTTCACTTGTTCCTCCATTGTTCACGGCGCCCTTCTCTCTTTCTCTCTATCCCTCTGTCTTTCTGTCTTTGACTCTGTCCGTCATGTCTCTTGTTTGCACTCCTTTAATTTTCTGGGAAAGCGGAGCTCACTCAAGGGAATGAAGCCAGTGATCCAGCAGGGTGGAAATAAGATCATCCCCTGAGGAAACGTCTTGTGGGGAACTTTTGAACATGAAGTCACAGCTGTCTTTGGAAATGTGGTGACAAGAGGCTGAATTGCCCAGGAGCTATTGAAACATGTGTCATATACAGAGATAGAAGCAGAGTAAATCAACCTGATGGTTTGGATTATGTTCTTTACTGGATGATATGATGATATGCTTAATTAATCGTGCTCACGGTGGGTGGGTGGGTAGGGTGATGGTGACGTAGTAAACACTTGAGTTTCTCTGCCTCCTACCCCATGCAGCATCCTGGGAAGTGTTTATATATGTTATTTTTACACAAAGCTGAGAACCTGTCTGATCACAGTGAGAAAAAGTCGATGCAACAGTTGTGTCATGGTGGAGCCTGCTTAAATAACCCTGCACGCTAAATTTAGGGGTCCTGTGTCCGCAGCATGGACACGTTTCTGCCAGACTGCTAAGTCCGGGGATCAAGTTGGACTTCTTTGACTGTAGTGCATTTCAAACCAATGAAAAACACTCTTGTCTTTTTGGCACAGGGAGTGGATTGCTAAATGTCCTGGTGTGGGTGTACTGTGTACATAGAATGAATCAGCTGTGAAAAGTGATCCATGTCCTTCCGGACCACAAAACCCTGCCCTACACATAACACACGCATAACACACTCGCTCTCATACACACTAAATACCCTCTTACTGCTTCTTCATTGCCGCCATCTACCACTATCATCATCAACTTTCCCTGTCTGTGACGAACTACCAACACTTTGTTGCCCTCACGCCTCGCTGCCCGACCTCTCGGCACATTCACACCGACACGTAGTCACTCTCTCCCTGTGCCTGCACCCCTAGCAGGTGACAATTGAAGGGTTAAACCAATGCCTGCTAACCCTGAGAAGGGGCCGCTATTTGGTCATTTCCCACACTGCAGAGGTCTTCGCTTGCAGAGCGGGCATCGTCTAAAAACAAAAGAGAGATGGATCCACGGTTTTGATGCGACATATTGATGTTTGCATCTAATGCCACTGACTGAAACCGAATCTGGATTTGTTGTTTGTGTGTGTTTTTGTCATTCTAGCAAAGTAGTAGTAGTAGAAGCTTTTCGGCTATGTGGTTTAACAAAAATAAAGATGAACGCACTGCAATTATTTATTGACTCCAAACTGACTGTATACTCTACATATCTTTTGCTGTCTAATTATTTTGTCCTTCATCCCCCATTGGCTCTTTTTTGTGTGAAAATTTTGTGCATTGAATTGTTTTTTGCAGTGCTGACATGAGGTAATCTGACTTTGTATTGTTTTTCAGTGCGGCCTGCACTCTCCTGGCAATCCTACCATCCTCTGTCAGACTCCTGATGAAGCCCACATTCTGGCAGTTTAAACTGGCCTTAGTAAGTGGATGCGAAACAACAGCAATGTACGGACCCTTCTCTTATAGAGAGACGAGGGCTGGGCTCAAATATCAGTAATTTATTAATTTTAATTTGTTGAGGATTTCACGGTCTTGTATATTTGATAGATTTAGCATTGTACTTCACTGCCTTTATGTACCCAGTAATATTGCTTAAAAACAGTAGTTGTACTAATAATTTTAATGTCTTTTTTTAGGCTAATTCATCCCTGGCATTTTTCCTCTTCTCCTATCAAGTCCACGAGAAGTCCATCCTCCTGGCTGCCTTGTAAGTACAGAGGTAATAACAGTAACTTCTCGAGGCTTTTGTCCCACTGGGTGATTTGTCGACATGTGACAGCAGCAACGGTGCTTTTCCTATCTTGTAGTGGTATCTCAAATATTCATGAGTATAGATTTAATTTCTGCCCACAGAGGAACCATTCGTCTGGTCCCCACCTCAAATCTCAGTTTATGTCCTGCAGATTGTTAATGAGATGAATACATGTGCACTCTGTAAAAGTGACGTCATCCTGCTGCTGCACTCCCAGAGTCGCAGAGGAACAATCTATTTAAGAAACAGACTTGCTAACTGAGGGGTTATTCACCTCTGTCATCATACTCCGTTGTCACGATATGCGCTGCGGTGGGTGTCACAGTCAGGTCATATTTAACAGAGGAAATGCAGCGACTTGCACACGTGAGCATAAAGGCGTGCGTGTGTGTGTGTGTGTGATTCATTACCATTTACCTCCATATGTATAAAGCTGTGGCGGCTGTAGGTAGCGAGGAGGTCTGGCATAGATTTGACAGCGAGGGATTTGGTTCCTAGATCTGGGCTCATCTATTAATCTAGATTAGGGTAGATTGTTGCTTTATTAACTATTGAGTTATATCTCCCACCTGTCCCCCTGAATCAATCAGTAATGCATGTCCAGGGATTAGGAAAGAATGGCAGGCAGCAGCTCGGGGCGTTGTTTGCGCAGGATCAATTATTGGGCTGTAACAGGATCGCCAAAGAGCACTGGCTGTAATTATGGGCTCAGGGACCAGTGGAAAGTGCCCCCCTCAGAGCGCTGTGTACAACTAGCGTTGGCGCTAGCAATGACACAGGCAACCAGGTTCAACAGGCCTCCACACACATAATGGGCCATGAAGTTAGAATTTTAACACTGTAGCCTCTCGGCAAAACTTTTGAAATTGCATATCAATGTTACTGAACAAGTAAAATGAGGATTTTGAAAGCCGTTATTGAGGGTCGTACTGTACCGCCATGCTAGCACAGTCACAGTCAAGGGCATACGCTGACTGCCTTGTGAGAAGACTGTCAATAATCCATTCATGTGGGTGTCCTATCGGGTTAGTTGCTTTAATATGACACATGATATCAATTCACATCCACCTTCGACCTAACATAGCCTCACTTCCTGTCTTACTGTAAAATAACATTTAATGCTACTTACTGTGGAGTGTGTTTACCACTGAGTACATCCAACTTTAATCTTTTCTAGGCCTGTGTGTCTCCTGTTCAATGACCTCCCCTTGGTGGTTATTTGGTTCCTGCAGGCCTCTACATTCAGGTAAGACTATGTGGAAGAGGGTAAGAGGGTATTTTTTATAAACTACTCATCTATGTAGCATTTTTTGCTCATTTGGTTGGCATGTCAGGTTGCACTTAGTTGACAGTGCCGATTACATCTGCTCATAGCTTCACTAATTTGTCACTAATTTGTCACAGCTCTAATAGTTTCTGAGAAAATGCGCCTTATTCCTTTTTTGAGTTAGATGAGGGGATCGATACCACTGTTATGTCTGTATAAATATGAAGCTACCACTTGCAGCTGGTTGGCTTAGCTTAGTATTTAGACTGGA
Organism: Nibea albiflora; assembly: GCA_014281875.1. Lineage (NCBI taxonomy): Eukaryota > Metazoa > Chordata > Actinopteri > Sciaenidae > Nibea > Nibea albiflora. The sequence continues at coordinate 6,539,410 of CM024792.1, forward strand.
AACAGAGGGAAACAGCTAGCCCCGCTCTGTCTTAAACAGAACTAAATCCATCCACCAGATCTGTCACTTGTGGCCACAAGTTGCACAAAGTTAAGCGCACAGACCGCATAACTGGAGGGTCCCGGCTTTGAATCTGGCATCTGGGCCCACTGTGGAACTATAAGACGAGAAACAGCCATCGAAAGAATCCCAAAAAGCTAAATCGATCTATGATATGGGTTGAGCTGAGGACCATGAATGGAAAAAGACAAGTAGTGCTGCAAATGCTGTCTAACTTTCACCAGCTGTTGTTAAATTCTTCCGGCAGCACTAATTGTTGTGTGTGTGGTTTAGTATAAGGATATCTGGGGATTACATGGCATAGTCTGCATGCCTGGTGTCTAAGTGTGCGTTGTGTAGGGACAGGAGGTCATTCTGTAGCTGCCTCTCAGTACAGTCTAACTTCACATTATCTGCATCCTCTACACACTCTGCCATTTAAAAAAAAATACATCTTTTGTCAGCATAATTGGCTGAATGGGTGCTCAACCATAGCAATTGTAAGAGGACAGAACGCAGCCAGTCTGCTTAAATTGAGGAAGTATGTATTTGTAAATTGTTAAACATTTATCTGCTGAATGGGGCTTTTTTGTTGGAGTGAAAATCAGAATGAGTGGTTTGTTGTGAGGGGATAGGTTTTCATAAGCTGGGGTGACGTGCGATTTACCATGAGTCAACTGTTGTTCTTGTCCATGCCCCTCTGCTAAACTAAGATAAGCTGGGCATGAGTGTCAGAGCCACCTCTCCCCGGGGGACTGACTGCTTATGCAGGCCTGCTGGATAAAAGCTACGTGGCTTACTGTTGTCTTTCTCTGCACAAATATGATACTGAACTTAATGAGGCATCCTTGGATGTATATAAAAATCCCATCACTATCATGAAGTGTGTGTATATATCTGTATTCCATTGTGAGAGTGCAATTCTTGCTCACCCTGTTTAGAGCCATATGTCGCTCTAAAGACATCAGCAAATGCGTAAAGTGTAAACTGTAATGCACCATTGTTTCTGTGTGCAGCATGCTGCCCCTGTTTCTGAAGGACGGTCTGCTGGTCCCCTATGCCGTGACCTCGCTAGCCTTCCTCTTCTTCAGCATCTATCTGCTGTCTGCACTGGAGCACTGCTCAGAGGAAGAGCTGCGACTGGGAGCCTATCACAAGCTGCTTTTCTGTCTACCCAAACTGGACCTGGCCTGCATTGTGAGATGGAAGGTCAGTGTTGTATTATAGTGCAATACACAGCACTGATTTTGTGGTCTGCAAGTCGAAAGATGTTTATTTGTAAATCAAGATGTTAGATCGAGGTAACATATAACCGTTTGTAGTCCTCAGATTATAATAGTTTACTGGTGTGTGCCATGTGAAATATGAAGGAGATGAAAACACTCGGCTAAGTTCTGATGTAGCTAACATTTGACTCTGCTGACGACTCTATAATACATCCATGACCGCTCCACATAGATATGATGTAACCTTCCTCGCATTAATACATGAAACAGTGAAATGTCATTATTTTTCCTGCAGTTTTTCTCCAGTGGTGAAAACGTGCAACGGACGGCCTTTTAATTACGTTAACTTGTCGCGCCCTCCTCTTCTGGTTGTGTGTGGAGATTTGGAGCCACCTACTGCTTATCTTGTAAACCAACTCCCAATATTCGCATAACGGAAGTAAATGGAAACGAGCATTCGCTTTACATTTTGTCTTTCTTACTTTTTTGACACCACTAGGAGTCGCCAGATTGGCAAATTTTCTGATCCTACAAAAAGGTGAACAGTAGACAGAGTAGCTCCAGTGATTTTGCTGCTTGATTAAGTTAATGTCAGCACATGGGGAGAGGAGGATGTACAGCTGATACATTTGTAATAAGGAGGGTGCTGATTACAGGTTCCCAGGTGGCCTGTACTTTTGAAAGTGGCACTAGACCTGAATTGCAACCGTGTGAGAAGATATACCCAACTGTATAAATAAAGATCATGTGCTGCTGTAAGCTGTGTAAGCTGTCCGGGGATGAAAGCCGCTGCCAGCCAAAGAATTATTTATCACTTATTTAAGTTTCCACAACGTCTGAAGTGGCTGCACTGCCAGCCCCTTAGCGACAGGGGCACCGGTAGGGTGTCAGAGATTAAGAGGAGGTGTCTTTTTATAGAGCGTGTCATTAACACAGGTTTGCCTAGATATATTTATTTACACAAGCAGCATAAATAGCGAGCCCCAATGAAGGCGATAAGGTTTCATGGGTTTGGGGTGGCAGGGAGGCTGTGGGCATGAGGTGTTTCCTCCATCTTACTCACTGACTTATCTCTGGGTCATAAAGTCCAAATAGACACATGAATGATCTCACTCTCACCACCGTATCTGTTTGCAACTCTGTAACAAGGCAAAAAGTAGTTATGTAGGCCTTAATTCAAATGGGCCATTCTGCAAGCCTTCATCTTTTCTTTATAGCACCTCTCAAATGACCAATTTGATGGAAGTCATCCAAGTGATAAATATGCAGTGCGATTTGAGAGCTCTTTCAAATGAATTCATTGGTTTGATATTATAGTTGCACTTAAAATTAAGGGAAAAGCTAATAGTTTGTTCTTAGCCTGAGGTGCGCAGTATTTCCCTTGTTTTACGAGGAACGGTTTCTGGTAGGGAATATCAGTTCAGTCATCACAAAAAAAAACAGCTTGGACACTGGAGTTGTCTACAATAATGAGAATTTCACCAAGCTGTGACATCCTAAAATTTAGCCCCTAGACCAGGTCAAATAATCTTAACTTCCACCTCTTGGCAGATCACCCGTCTTCAATGTTCCACACTTGGGTTACACAGTGAAATATGAATCGTGTCCACGACAACATAGCAAGCTAAATTTCTGATAAGATTTGGTTAAAAGCTAGTAGTTGACCTTAAGTTAAGATTTGTCATAGCCATTCTGTCTGCCTCTGTTACAGTTCTACATCAGCGTCGCAGCCATGGCTGGTCTGAGCGTCGTGAGTGTAGCGCTGGTTCCTCCACCCCATCTACCCGACTTGTTTCCTGTGTTGGTGTCTACTACTGGTTTCCTGCACTTCCTGGGAACATTTATATATTTCAACATTGTCCAGTTCAGCGGGCCACCCAGCAGGAAGAACCAGAAGAAGAACAACTGAATGGTGCCAGGAGGACTTCAAGATAATTTTTGCGTCAGAAAAGCCGGTGTCATGTCTTAATGTGCATGAAGGCTGACCCCAGTGCAAATAACAAAACTGTACACCTACAACCTAGCAAAAGAAAATTCATTGGAAACTATTTTGAAAATCTCTTGAAAGTCAGTTTTTAAGTGAAGCATTTGATGGTTCCAGTTTCTTCAATACAAGTTTTCTGCTTTTCCTCTACTTGCATTACAGTAAAATGATTATCTTTGGGTTCAAGACTGTTGCTGATGATGATATCACCTTGGGTGCTCTCTCGTTTTGATGGTAATTTGTCACTTTGTTTATAGACCAAATGTTTTTGTAAGATAATCGAATGAAAATAAATAATTAATCGATAATGCAAATAATCGTCAGTTGTAGCCTGACACAAATGCTTGAAAGGCATATTGTATTAGGAGCTGTGACAGGAAAAGGAAGTGATATTTCTCCAGTTTGGACCAAACAAATTCATGAAATCATCCCGTTACAAAAACTCATTCCAGCCTTTACTCGTACTTCTTCTTTAACATGATGTGACTTCATGTGGAACATACCTCTTTTCTCTTTAATTATTTTTTGCTTGGGCCAATGATATTTCACTATTGCTGGCTAATCTCACAAGTACAACCAGGCAAGTGTTGTGCACCTGACACATGTGACTGTGCCTTTACACTTAAGCTGCAAGAGGTGGCTACAATAAAAGGAACACCTGTTGACACCTGTCAGTTAATGTACAAAGACCATGTGGAGAGGTGTTGATTTAATTTTGTTGTAGCTTTTAAAGCCATAGTAGGTGATGGTGTTTAGACTTGATGATTTTGTTAGGTGTTCCTATTATTTTGTCCACCCTCAGTGTGCATGTTCTGGGGATTGCGATTAATACAAATACCTGATGGGACTGAACTCAGATCTAGCAGTAAAAGTTTATCATTATGTTTTTTTTTTTTACAGGTTTCTACTGTATATTTTTTACCCATTACTGAAGTTATTTTGTACAAACTTAGTTTTTGTGAAAATAAATACAATTTCTCAATGACCTGAAGTGAACATCAGTTTTATTGCAGCATTGTTAAATGATTAGATTTTGAGCAGCTTCATATAAACTGTCTACATTTACCAAGTAGTCCGCTAAATCACCCCTAACAGTCTGGCAGAGACAGAGCCAATAATTGGACAGAAATTATATCTTTCAAAGCTTTTACTCAACACCATTAAATATTCATTACAAGTCCTAGATACTACAAGGGTCCTGCACAAAAGACCTGTTCATTTAAAACAAAACCAGTGACAGGACAGGCCTTAAAAAGAAATGATGGAAGGTGACATATCTGAACATAATGCTATAAAGTTGAAATACCACAGAAAAAGGTACAAGCAATTTCTTTCTCCAATCTCTGAGCCAGTTAATGACGGGCATAAAAAAATCCATTACAACTATAAATGTTATCAGGTCAGTGAGGGTTGCCTGTGCATCTGAGGCTCCAGGCCGGTAGCCAATAATGGGCCATGGGGACAAATAGGAACCCGAGATCTGAGTTAACTGTTGCTACAATGGAACATGAACACAAGCGGCCAATTAGAGATGGTGTGAAAGGCGCTGGTTTGCCCTTTTATTAGACATGTTAATGTAAAGTCATGGCTATTCATTTAGTAAGATGTGAAAAATAAGAATTTACTACCCCACAAATGGGAAGGTAAATTAGTAATATTAGTAAATTAGTGTTATAGTACAGGTAAACAACTAGTAGAACTGGAGTATAATATTTAAAATAAACACAATATTCCTGAACAATGAAATTAAAGTGTCCAAAAATGAGTTTTTGAGTAACGACAAGAAAGTGTTATTTCCATGACAACCGGGCAACTCCATCTGCCCAGAGTGTGCGTCAGGATCAAACCTGCAGAAGATTAATTTATTGTGTCATAAGTTATTTCTCAACATTCTTTGGCATGAGATTCGCAAATCTGAGGATTTTGTGTGTCTGACATTTTTATGTTTATTCTAATGTAATCTAATATAATAATGCAATATCTTTGGGGTTTGGTCTGTTGCTTGGATAAAATCTGCAATCTAATGACATTTTATGTGTGAACTCTTGACCTTGTTCTAATTCTTAGTTTGAAAATAAAAATGTACCAAGATTCCAAAGCAATATGTTGTACTTCAATTTAGAAAAAAGCCCATATATATATATATATATATATATATATATATATATGCCAGATAAACAAAGTTAATACACTGCAGTATGTGTCATAACACGCCCAGTAATATTAAAGCTACAAAATCTAATACTTATTGAACCAAACTGCCTTGTGTGGTTGTGTTTACACTGCTCTGTTCTAACCGATTTGAAACAGATTAGGTTTGCAGTTGGAAACTCGTACATGAATGTCCCATTCAACAATTCCCTTTGACATTGTCCAGTTCATGAACTTCTGGTGTTTTAAAAGGGTTAAATAATTACATACCACAGCCGTTTTCAAGCCACAGTGAAAATAAGGCTCCTGTCACCACCTAGTCTCTGACTGGTTATCCAGGATGCATATTCCCAGTTTTTGTGACTCTGAACCTCAACTAGAGGCAATAAGCAGATACTGTTCCCTCACAGCTAAAACTGTGCTAATGAGAGGTAAAGTAAATCTCCCAAATTGACCCCAGATTATTAATAGTGTTATTACTAGAATAAGAAGAGCAGCATGTTTTTAGATGCCAACCTACAGTAAAAACCATTGAGATTATTTGATGCATCAGGGGTCATGAGGGGGGCATTAAAAGCACCACGGATCCTTCTATCAATCTCTAAAGGGCCTTGTATCAAAACATTAGTTTTGTTTATGGGCGTGCTGGCTTTGTCCTTCACGTGGCCTCTAAGGGCGATAAAGTGAGAGTTACACGATCCACCTTAGGCAGAAATAGGAAATGTTGCTGTGAACACCAGCTGTTGCTTAGGTCGACTCGGGCAGTGAGAGGCCTCGGCCTTCTCAGGCACTGCCAAATAAAGAGACTACTGTGTTGTGTACGACAGTACAACCCCCCCCTACTTTTCAAAAGGTGTTAAACTGCACAGGTGTGGAGGATTGCATAGTTTTAGCCATAAAGGGGATGAGGGTTGCCATCTGAAAGAACATTATTTGCACAGCGTTGCAGCATTGTGGTTAATGTAGAATCAACATTTGTCAGCTGCCAGGCAGAGGCTCCGGCGGGCAGTCAGAGTCTAACATGTCAGAGGATTCGCTCCCACCGTTTCAGACAGTTCTCCTGTCCATGAATGACGGCTTCCAAGACGTCTCAGCCTCACAACTGACAGCACAGATTCCACATTCATCTCCTGCCTTATCTCCACGGGATCATACGCACAGGAGGTGAAGAGCAATTCCACTAGCTGTCAACAGCCGAGATGCCTCGCTAACAAAAACCTGGGGAATATGGGAGAGGAAAACATGATTGTAACCCCACTGGCACCCAGTGATATTACACACACTACAGTCACTGTCAAGACTGAATGTTCACAAAAAAGAGAGTTAACAGGAGGCGTAGCTTCCATAAACCAAAACCAAGATGTATGGCAATGGATTTCTGTCTTAAAACCACAATTTATAATTAAGAAAACAAAGGTGAAGTGGATTCTGGTACCTCAGTCCATAATGGATTTCAGAAACTCATAGGAGCTACCTATCTTCACAATTCCTAAAAAGACAAATGATGAAACCTAAAGTCAAGCATTTATATAGGCAAATGTGTATATTTACAGGATATGCATACCATTCTTTAATCTGGGCAATGATAAAGGCAGCACGTGGCATTAAAATGCAGAAAAGCAGATACAGAGATGAGTCTGAACAAATATGTCACTGAAAGAAGTAACCATATGTAAAGTCAGCTACAATTTTACAGTCTTATCCTTATGCTTATTAGTGTTTCCCCTCAACTATATATTCTTATGAAAGTAATTAATTTCTTGCTATATTCATATTTCACAGTATATTTTGCACCCTATGATAAAATGCAATGATGTTCCCTAAATCAGAAATCACGCCTGAAAAGACTGCATACTCTGCAAACCATGTTGTCGATCGAAGTCCGCCGGCTTCACTTGGACCAAAACAGCCTAATATACAACTCCCCCCTTTAATTGCAACCGTGTGTTCACTCAGAAAGCATAAAACTCCCGGTGGGTAGGTGGCATCTGTCCGTGAGGCCTGCTAGGATTGATGTGCCAGAGTCAGGGAGCTGCCTGGGCCGGCAGCCCACGACCTGCGACACGGCCCCATCACTTTTATGACATCTTAAGGAATCTTCTTTTTAATACAGCCCATTACTGCTGACATACAAATCTTCCCCAATGTGGCCCCATCGATGGGCTGATCAATTTTTACACTGCTGAGCCGCCCCCTTTCCCCCTCATTTTGTCATCTCAAAATTCATATTATATAGGATTTTCTTATGAGAAAAACAGCAATAAAAATATGTTACCACCCTAAAGATGTGTACAAGTCAGTACTTGGCTGTTACTTAAAAGCTTCGGAGAAAATAAAATTTGTTTCTGTAGTAAGCAGAACTGTTTAAATGTTATTTATTTTTATGTTCCTAAGAAAATATATTGTGAAGTGCAGCATTGATTTAGAACATAACCATGTCTCGATACGGGTTGGAGGGGCTGAATTTATGAATCCTTTGCACAACTCCTTTAATTGAATTTTCCAAATCTCTCACCACACACAAATAATCAATACGTACTGCTGAGGGAAACTTGCCTCAGAATTATTAGGGCCTTTCTTTTTCAATTTTGTAGTCATCAGCACATACAGACGCTGCGGGTATTTGTAATGCCGCGACTATGCCCAAAAGATTTATGCTCGCCCCAAGCCTGATTGCTCACCAAGAGTGACTTCTTTAGACTGCTTACTGAAACTTTTGTTAACCTTAAAAGACAGTTGTAAGCACCTCTCAACATTGCACTCTCACTCTGTGGAAAGACATATTTTTAACTATCGCAGTGGAAGGCGGAAATAGGGAAGGACAAGGCAGGAAAGGGGGGGTGGAAAGGAAGTGGTTGGGAAGAAGACATGGGAGGAGAGGTAGGACTGGCCTTTGAGGTTTAAATGTCCTCGTGGATATACTCTGTCTAGTACCTGGAGATAGTGGAGGCTACGCACCTCAGAGAGGGAAGAGCCTGGTTGCAGAGTCTGAACACACAGAAAGACCTCTACCTGGTGTGTAATGGCTATTTTATCAGGTACAACAAACCCTTTTTCATTATTATCGGATTCCTACTGACAATGTAAAGATAAGAGAACAACATACTTCATAATCATATGCCCTCTCATGGCACACAGCCTTTACTTTAACAGTTTCTTACACTCCCCTTCCATCTATTCAGTACATAGACCCAAAGCCTAAAGGCCATAGCAGCGACTCTAAACAAACATTTTACACTAGAGCGGAATCATGCAAGATACCATCAACATCATCTGTCTGGATTTCACGGTCCCAGCAGATATAGGCCAGAACTCTTCAGCAGCTTTGAATAACAGTTTGTTTACTTAAAATGTGTGTCTCAATGCACATAGAGGGCCAATTCTCTCCCACAGCTATCTGCCTTGACATTGTGAAGTCTGTTGTTGTAAGGAGGCTTATGCAAAACTGATAAATTTTCACGGATCCACCATGTGACAAAAATGTGACATTCCTGTGGTGTGGATCCACAATGCATCATGTATATTCAGCTCCCTTACTGGAACTAATTAAAATAATTTCTAACAGCCCTATCGGAAAACAAGCTCGCCTCCTGACAATACCCCCTATTAATTTTACACAAAACGCCATTGTATGATTGGATCACAAGAATTGCTCTGCTGCAGGCATAATATGTGCCTAAAATAATCAAATTAATTCTTTCCCCAGGAAATCTACTCACTTGTTTGTGTTACCATAACAAAATGTTGTTTTTCTCCAAAGGTCGCAGAGCACACGATTGTCTGTGCTACTGAAACAAACATCCATTGATGCTGTTAATATTAAATAGCAAAGAAGATGAAGCAAATCAAATAGTGAAGCAGTCGCGGACAAGGATGTCCTTAGGACTGAAACAGCCTCGTGACTGCATTTGCTTTTCTGCTCATCTTGAAATGAGCCAAACAATTGGGACAAAAATGTTTTCTTACAGCCCTTTATAGACCTAGAGATAAGGACACAATGACACTTGTCTAAATGGAGCCACTTAGTAAAGGATGTAATTGAAAAAGAATGTGAACAAAAGCAGGCTTGATAGAGGCACATCCTGCACATAACTAAAAGTTGGATATCCACCATAAAAAGATCAAATTGTCCAATCCAAAATGAATGTGCCCTTTGAGAAAATAAGTGTTGATCTTACACACTTCTCTTCAAACATGGCAATCTTCAGTCAATCTTGTAACATCTTATCTTATATCTTATAATAATTAGCATGTGGCCATACAGTTTCTCAGGGATCAATGTAGATCGGTAACGTACAGTAGGTGTGTTTGTCTTAGTGGCGTAATGGGCATAATAGCACATGATGTACATAAATTTATCAGCAGATACATTACCTTGACTGTGGTGCTTTGGGTCTTTATTTTCTTTCAAAGATGCCTCTACTCTGGATGCTGAAAAAAGACACAGAATCAGAATTATTCTAGGAGTGGAAGCAAAGAGAGAGCCCAACCCAAAATGTGTGCTTTCTTGTCTCTGCGATTAACTGCAAACAGAACAGAAACCGAACTTGTTTGATGTATTTTACATCCAAATTGGGTCAGTGCAAAAATGCTGCAAATAACCCTCATCCAACCTCAGACTGACCTTCACACACCATTTTGTTGATTTGGGTACTTACTCAGCTCCCTGTGTCTCTTTAGCTCAGTCTTCAGGTCAGAAGAAGATCCAGGGAAGAAACGTCCTTGTTTACTGCTGCCCTCTGCTGACTAATTAAAATACAGGATCAAGGAGATAAAAGGAAAACCACGAAAAACTCCAGCAACACACAGGAAATAGTGGTTAAAGGGAAAATGATAGCTCGCAGTGTTAGAAATGAATGGACAAAGTAAAACAGGAAAAAAAAACACTGCCGTAGTCTGAAAGGAAAAGCCACGTCAGAAGTGAATATTCAGTATGTAATAAAAACCATCATCTCTCAATCTCAAGATACAATGGAGACAGAGACATTTCCGCCTATTCTAAAGATTTAAGACCAAAGAAAAAGTCTTTCTCACCAATATTTCCTCCAGCTCTTTCCTGGCCTTGATGAATGCATCCACTGATTGTTCCAGTTTAGATCGCATGGAGTGCAATCTGATCAAAGCAAAATAGAGTGAAGTGACAGAAAACAAAAATTAAAACATGTCTCTTAACTACACATACCTACTAATACTGATTAGAGTAAGTGGTGGAGTCTGAATCAGCCAAAAGAAGAGAATGAAAACCACATGGATAATTCAAAAGAATGGTATGCGTTAGACATAATGAAAAAATATTTGATGTATATTATTAAAAATGGTAATTGTCTATGACCTGAACAACTGTCTAGAACTAAATGATAAATTATATAAAATGCCCTGTCATGAGCCACTTATTTATTTATTTTTAATTGTATAACCCCTTCTTTGTTGTGCTCTGTTAGATTTTTGTATGTCATTAGTTTGGAAGTGTGGCACTTTTTTTCAGTCTGGCTGTTTGTGGTTATACTTTTTTCCTCCAAACACTATTAATTTACAATAAATTAAAACACTGCTGTGCCCCAAATGACCCCAATATGACATAACCAAGTGAGTGTTATGAATGTACTGTAAACCGAGCTCATGTAACTTATTAGTGACAGCACCATAAAATTAAAAACTAATGCTTGTCTTGATGGATGGGCCAGACACCAAATGTCTGCCTTGACTAAGGAAATGGTTCTTGTGTTAAGTGACTCTTATACAACTATTTTTAGTGCTATGTAAATCACTGATAATTTGGCCCGTGATGGATCTCTGTCATTCCGTGTCTCCTGTCATTAAATTCTGATATGTCATTATGACCATCAGGAAAGTGTGGCAATTGAAATATAGCAACTCATAAAAGGGAGTTCTCTGTAAGCCTTTAACTCTGTGCTCTACTTTGGCTCTCTGTGTATTGATAGTTTAAAAAAAAAAGTTGAAAAAAGTGAACAAGTTCATTTGCAGCCTACGACATAAAGTGATGAATGAAAATAATGCAAAAGTCTGATTTAAGTACTCACTTTTCCAACTCTGTCTGAGGGACCGCTTGTTTGTGTGTTGTGACTTTGGTGTTGCCTGTTGATAAAGCACCACATTCTTATTAACACAGTCTAAAATACTTTGGCTTATATGCGAGTTACTGTTGCTTTGTGGACTGACAAGGGGACAGTATTATTAACCACACAAGGATTACAATACACACAGTATGATTAAATTAAAAGTCATAATCTAAATAGTCCTAAAGAATGCCCTTTTCAGGAAGGACAACAACCCCAGCTCTATAATCTAAAATGCAGTCGCAGACTATTCACAGTGTCATTTCCAAGGTTGGACAGAGAATGGAGCTTGTGAATTGAGGTCATTTGTCTAGCGGTACAATTTTGCAATCATCTTAATAGTGGAACTTCATGAGAAGAAAACTATAGGATGATCAAAATGTTAAGTCAGTATATTTTTAAATTGTCAGTTACACAGAAAAGAGTCATTGATAGCAACACCCAGCCTGACGGTCACACGTATACTGTGGGTCAAGAGAGTTCAGTCATTTGCCGCTCAGATAATAAGCTCCCTGTCCAAGCCAATGAGTCGCTGACTTTCTATTCAAAAGCCCATTTCTCTAACCTTTACACCTTACAGCTAGATAGACTTCACAAGTTGTTGTGAGAAAGACAAAGCACATAGAACCACACTGAGATGTGTAACATGCTTAAGTGCGTGTGAAGATACACTAGTGTTCATTTTAATCTTGCATGAACATGACCTAAATTAATTTGTCCTGCTTCAGTGTGTATGCTTCCTCAAGTTTAGGATAACTTTAGTCACATGGTACGCGCACATGTCGTCAGAGATCTGCAATGACATTTGTCAACAAACCTGTTCGAGAGTTTGCAGTCCCAGTCGAAGCTGCATGCTTTCTTGAAGGTACTGGTATTTTGGTGGTGGGATGCTATTCAGGACAGAGAAGACAAAAGTTGTTAGAAACAACAACTACAACTAACCTGAAAATTTCACTTTAAACGTTTAAAACATTTAAACTTTTGTTTGTCAGTAAACTGGTTATATTGTCAGTACACCTGGAATGTGGATCATTTACTTACATGATGGGCGCTGTCCATTTGCAGAACTCTTTTCACACTGTTAAAAATAAAGTGTCCACGAACAGCTCTATTAATAAGATGTTATCCAAGGCGGCTGAGCCATCATTTGACTCTTCAGTATACTGTGATAATATTAATCGCGAAAGAAAGAATACGCCCATAAGACGCAGTATATGATAGTCAACACCATGCTCCCAAACTCCCTTTCACTGGCCATTTTTGTGACTCTTACGTTATTACCATGGTAGTTCAGAATCAGTGACAGCAGACAATATTTTTTATGGGAATGCTGCAGTGACACCACAAGAGATTAAAAAGGCATAACAAAGAGGTTACAACAAACTCTGAGCGGTCTCAGCTTCCAGTGTTTAATCGAGTTATTGAGGTCAAACACAAACTAGCTAGCTCATAGACCTTTTTCACAGCAGCCATTGTGACATGAAATAGTAGACAGGTGTTTCCAATGGCACTAATTAAGGTTCAGTTCCATTTATTGCAGCAGAGACTTTCCAGTGAGCGAAACTTTAATTACTATCATTGGTAACACCTGTGTTTACCTACTGTTCCTGTTAAAATGGCTGTGCTGTATATAATGCTATCTGTCCGCGGTGAATATTATACACTGTGCTGTTCTGTCGGTGCATTACATGAAGTATTTCTGAAGAGTTAAATCTTACGCGTTACTATACGTTTCAATTTAGTATACATGCAAGAAATTAAGAAAGATACAGTGAACAATACTCACGGCATCTTCACGGTGTCTTAGCGAGGTTTGTTTGTTTGTCACAAACTTATGAAACTGCCGCCTTTGCTACACTCAAACAACTCGTGTAAAACATAACCTCGGTTATACATCGTTCCGGGTGTCCCCTTGTTGCAAAACCGACTTGGACAACGCTAAAACACCCTGAATAGAAAATAAATTATATATATTCTAAACATAGTATTTAGCATATTTTTTATTACAAATATGCTTGCCATATGTTGCTTTTAGCAGCAAGTGTAATAATGTTTGTTTCTTCAGTGTCGTTTTTATTGAACACCGATGAGTTTTTGTGTACCTAGCAACAGACTGCAGATAGCAACCGTGTTGGACAAATGTCATCGCTAACGCGGATTTGATTAAATAAATGCATCTGGTATGCTTTTGGATGATTGTTACGGTGTGATTAAAAAGTAAATTAGCCGCCATATTGGTCTTTCGTCTTGTTTCTAAGCTGGACAGTGCTAGCTAAAGGTAACCAGGTCCAGCTCCTCTTTCAAACATGTCTTTTCAAGAGTCACCTCGTCCTTCTGATGAAGAGGAGGCTTTCTACATGCAGTGCAGAGCCGCATACCTGTCTGTGTTCAGGTCGAGTCTGACAAATATCACTTCGAAACAGCAGCTATGCCGTGGTAAGCTAACTTCAAACCTTTAACTACATAGCTTGCTCGTTTAACAACAACAATAATGTGCCATACGTTTTCCAATGTAAAGGAAAAGTCCATCTTCGATATATCTAATTATCGTGTTATTTCTATAACATACAGCTAATGTTAGCTTAAAGATAATGATGTCATCTGTAAACAAATCTCCACAGTGTATGATGACTTAAATTACTGGGAAACTGGGCTATTTCCATTTCATTTTCACAGCTGAAAGACCTGCATTAAGAATATATTTTTTAATGAGATATTCCAAAACAATCTGCATGATGTGCAGCTAAAAATGTCCAAACACACAGAACACAGGTATATCAAGCTTTCAAACATATCAAATGTGATCATTTACATTACATACATTTTTAATTATGACAAAAAAAAAAGATTCTTATGATGTCGTTTTCTGAGCTCTAAAACTACTTAAGGGGAGATAAAATAGGAGAAGTGCATGTTGAGAGTGGTTAACTGTTACAGTAAATGTTTGAATAATGTAAATGATTTTTAAAAGGAATGTCAGAAACTATTAGCCTTTGCTGCTTGTAGATCTAATATTCTTTTCTGGTATCCAGCTCTCCAGCAGGCTGGTAGAAATCCATCCCATGCAACTCTCAATAAATACTGGACCCCAAGAACATCCAAACTGAACTTTGATGACTTCTGTGAGATTCTCAAGTGTGAGAAGAAAACTGAGGAGGCTGAGCTCATGAGAGCCTTCAAAAAGATGGACGTGAACGGTGATGGCTACATCTCGCACAGTGAACTGGAGAAGGCACTTACCACTGTGAGTTGCCTAAAACACTGTGTATCAGACAGATCTGCAACAAACAGATTCATCGTTTACGTTTTGGCTACAGTTGTTGAGTGAACTGAGTGATGTTGTGCAATTAGCAAAAACTTCCAGAACCAAAATGATTGAGTGACTGATCGGCGCAGTAAAATCATTTCTGGTCTGGTGGTTTTCTGACTGAAAAAATGTTGAATCTTGCAGAAAGGAGAGAAAATGACCACTGATGAGGTGAATGCTATTTTCTCGCTACTTGACATCAACAAAGACGGGAAACTGGAATATGCAGAAGTAAGTTCAAGTTTGAAGTGGCTACCATTCTCACTGAACCGTGTTCCCACTTTTATCAAATGTGCCCAAGCCTGCACTGTATTGTTTTATTAGTGACCTTAGAATGACCTTTATATCTACAGAGAGTGCTGGCACATCAATAGCGGGTCTAGAGTGGACAAACCAAACACTGGCTCTACATAGAGCCTTTCATATTTTTCTTTAAAGCTGAATTGAGTTCACATAAAGTACAGATTCAATGCAGCAATGCAAAGTGGCACAGAAGAGTCTATATTTGCTGTGATATGTTTACCTCCATCCAAGATAAAAAGCATTTTTGACCCTCTGCCTTGCTGCAGAACATCCTCATGTATCATCCCCTTACTACTGGTTTCCTGTTGCTGTCAGTTCTGCAGATTGCTTGTGTCTACAGTAGAGCAGTGTCAGGCGGCTGTTTTGGAGAAGCTCGAGGCTAATGCCAAGCTGAAGAGACAGAACTTTGGCAGTCAGTCATACAGCCCTCCGAAGAGCGCCATATCACAAGCGGCAGCGAGTCTCCCTCAGCCTCCAGAAACACCCCGGGCGGACTCAGACACAACACTCAAGAAAGGTACATGTGACTCCCCAGAATAAGAGCAATATGAGAGGGAGAAATCTTTAGCCTTTTCAGTTTATGCACATTTGACACACATTTATATTTATATATATATTTATTTATTTGTTTTATATATATATATTTTTATATATTTATAAGAACCCTATTTTAAACACAGGAAAGCACAAGAACAATAGAGCAGAGATGAATAACATGAATGACCCAGAACTCTTCACTGCACGTTTTCACAAAATGTGTATGCATCACCATTCATTACTGTACTCAGGGACCAAATATTTAGAAATGTAGAGAGCGGACTTCATTTTTTGGCCAGAAATGCTAATATCTTTCTGGCGTATGACCCCAGAGAATAATGTCAATTTTTGCGGCACGATCTACAGGGCCAAAGTAGCAGCCAATGGTGACTGCACAACAAGTATACTTCAGATACTAATTTATGGTTGCACACCCATACACACTGTTTGCCCCAATACGCCTCACCGATTAGTTTTGATGAATAAATAATAGCTCTGTTATTGATCGATTTTTCACTACCCCTGTGACAAATCGCCTCATTAAGACAGGCCATACATCATAATAGCCGCACAATTAGGGCAGCTTGTTTGGAGGGGAGGAGAGTGTAAAGCATTGTGATTTGATTTAATCATTTCTGCCATTAAGAGATTGACAAAAGCTCCATCGACAATGATTAAAAATGCTACCTTTCAACTATGGCTCTGAAGTTAGAGCTCTTGTCAAAAGATATGTTTTCATAGCTTAAACAAACAAGGACTGGCAAAGCAGTCCACCTCCACCCTTCTGCGACCATACATGATTTACCTACAGGTTTTTCTTTTTTCTGTCAAAGACATCACCATCCAGTTGAAGGTGGATGTAAACGTCCACTATTTTCACTTTAAAACCAGTCTTTTGAGGAAAGAGAAGAACAGAGATCCTTTGTGAGCAAGCCAGGGACAGACCCACAGTGAGAAGATAGATGGGGTTGATTTAAGTGGTCAGTCCATGTTCATGTTATTGATCCGGAGGATTCCACCGCTTCTCACTGGGGAGATGATGAGGGATTAGACGGTGGTCGAGAGGAGGGCCCAGTCAACCACCGCTGCAAAAACAAATGAGCTCCCACATAGTTGTCCGGATTATCACATTATTGTGCCTCTCCCACGTATTGATTTATACCCGCTACATTTTAACAAGACTCTGGCACGAGATGCGACGTGATCGCACATGTTGAATGGGTTATTCTTTGAGCTCAAAAACAGTTTTGACTGCTCATTTGGTCCCGCATTTGTCAGTATAAACCAGAACCACCCTGAGAAATATGTTTTTTTGGCTAATTATTGTACAAATAGTTGATGAGAAACAGATTTATTATGTGTCAGGTGTCATGTGTCTAATGTGTTTTGGCAAACTTTAGACCAACTGATGGACTGTCATGGTGTTTCTCTGGTAATTGATCTATTTAAACTTGCAGTTTTCTAGCATCAGGAAAGCACTAGTGCAGAAACAACACTGACTACAAACTCGCATTCAGTCTAAACTCACATTGAAGCTTCTGTTAGGCCATGTTTCAGTGCGTCTTTGTCCACAATCACACAACAGCTACAATTTAGTCCTCTAGATTAAAATACTGCCATCAATACAAAATAGATCCATGGCAAATACCATGACAGTGGGTCTATTTATTTCTCCGCTACGGTAATTTGCTTGTAAGCCTATCACATTACTTTGCATCTTGATTTCCCGGCCTTGGAAACAATCAGATCCCTCATTAGTGAATTGATATTTTCTGGCTTCAATTAGTGTTTGAGGAAAAAAAAAGTTGTGCAAGATAATGGATTTGAGAGGATGCTATTATGTCATTTGTGATTTGAAATGCCTCCATAATTAATTAGAAAGGAGATGAACTTGAGATCACACTTTCTCAGAACCCAAATGCAAAGCAGCCATCCTCACTTGAACACGGGAATGGACTTCCGAGAAGACAGATTACAGTGTCAATTATGTTGTGCAGCTCATCTTTCTTTTGAAAGTGTGTTTACTGTTTGGGCAGGGGAGGGCTGTGCTTAATCTGTCAGTCAGTCAATTGAGCTTTCTGTTCTATTGCAGCAGTGTTATGACTTGATT
Organism: Nibea albiflora; assembly: GCA_014281875.1. NCBI lineage: Eukaryota > Metazoa > Chordata > Actinopteri > Sciaenidae > Nibea > Nibea albiflora. The sequence continues at coordinate 6,557,144 of CM024792.1, forward strand.
TATTCCTAATCATTTCTCTGCATTTTTAGCACACTTTATTTTTCCGCGTGTTACGAGTTTTCTGCCTGTCTCTGGTGTCTCAGACAGCCGATCGTCCTCCCGTCCGTCTTCAGCTCGCAGCAGACGGTCGTCCCTGTCCAACCCAATCACCGTGACATCCAGCAGCACAAAGGCCACCAAAATACAAGAGCCCCCAGGCTTACAGGTAACCCCCTCTACTGTCATGATGACTTTAGAGCTGCAACTAATGATTATCTTCATCACTGATTAATCTTTCAGTGTAAATTGATTTGCTTGGTTAAATAGGTTTCCGCCAGTTATCTAATTGAATAAATGACATAAATTAATATAAATAAATGATTTCTTTCAGCTGTAAATTAAGTTTTAGATATAGCTATTGCATATACATAGTGTATATAATATATAATATCTAATGTTTTTCAGTCACTCATGAAAATTTATAAAACACTTTCTTCTCCTCATTTACTGCATGTCATTCCCCTCTCTCTCCCCACTTTCCTGTCACTCTTCAACCGCTACTGTCAAATAAAGGTTCAAAAAGCCTGAAAATACATATATTTAAGCCCAGAACATTATCAAGGACCCATCCACCTCAGCCACATCCTATTTGAACAGTTACCCACAGGCAGGCGATACAGGACATTAAAAATCCACACAAACAGATCTAAAAAATATCTTCTATGCTGAGGCCTATAACTGCTCTAAATGACCACATGAAATAATTCATGGACTGGTGCCCTGTATATACTGTATGTATGTGGATGTATGCGCTATTTTTTAATTTTTCCATGTTTTTATCCCTTTTATTCATGTATTATTTGTTTAATTTATGTTTCATATTATGTTTTTTCGTACTCCTGCACTGAAGATTAATTAGATTAAATTTCGTTATGCATTGCATAATGACAATAAAGATATTCTATTCTGTTCTATATATAAAAATCATAACTTACTCTTCATTCTCACTCTGTTCTTGTCTGCTAATGTTTCTTAAATCAGTCATCTGAAGACAGTAATTTGATACAGAATTTGTATTAATGAGCAACATGCTATCTTGTGAATCTAAAAGATGAACTCTTTGTACAATTACTGACAAAACCTGGAAAACTTAGTATGTGGTCTCCAGTGAGACTCCATGATAACAAGGACCTAGCAGCCCCACCGCTCTCTCACTGTCACCGTTACACCAGTGTTTTTGATGGGCGAATTTAGCCCAGGGTGGATAGATATACACTGTATTGATCCCACGCTCTTTGTTTTCACTCTTTTTGGCTTAACCTCGGCTGGTTTGCTTTGCAGCAAGAGAAATAAATAAATAAAAATAACAGCCCCCTGCTCCATCTCTCAGGTCTAAGCATTGTGTTGAGATTGGAAAGGGCCCGACATCATGGAGGTAAAAGAATGTGTGTCCAGAGATTACCTCTGAGGGAAGTTCTGCTCGCTATATTGGCTGCTATATTGCCACAGGCTGATAACTGGGAGGCGGTGGGTGGAGGGTGGGCTGTGTTTTTGTAGCAGTGAGCATGTGTGCATGTGTACGTGTGCTGTGTGTGTGTGTGTGTGCTTTGCGGGATGCAAATGTCATGGAGACAAACCAGTAAGGAATATTGTTTATTTTAGTATGTGGGTTATAATTATTTGAATTATAAGATGAGGTAAATTGTTAAGATGATGTGTGTATTTGTGTGTGTGTGTGTGTGTGTGTTTGTGTGTGTGTGTGTGTGTTTATGACTGGTTTGGTGTCCTGCAGTAAATCAGAGCTGTGGCCGGAGCAGGTGACAGTGCCTGTATTAGTCTGCAGCCTGACCCTCTCTCTATGGGGGCATTAATTCTGATGTCTTTAAGCAGTGGATGGGTGCCCATGGCAATTTCCCTCATTTAATATTGTCTGGACAAACCACCGAAGTGTTATGGTTTGATCTTTATGCCTCTCACAGCCCAAGATAAATACTTTGAGAAAATGGCTTTTCTCTAAAGGAGTGACATGCTCCGTCTTTATGGTACTTTCTTTGTTTAACTTGGTGATTTATTTGTCCACTAAAAGGATATATAGCCTATTCCAGACTTGCCTGGCCCTTGGTGTCCTCTTACTGTGTGTCCACACCAACTGTGTTTTCATTTAATGTGTCTCCGATGAGTGGAAGGAAAACTTCCTTGTTTTGATGTTCCTGTTCAATTTCAAATTATTACCTCATTTCGGTTGTGCTGCCAGACAAAGGAACAACAGGATTTCAAAATGAGAGAAATATTAGGATTCATAAATATTGCCAAAGTAGCCTCTTGATAGTTTTGAATGACCGTTGGCCCAAGATTGAAAAGGCTGTATTTATCAAAGTTAAATGGACTCCAATTTGCCGTATCAGGTCCTGGAGGGAGATTCACTTCAGCCTTCAGCAGTGTAACACTTCTGCCCTCCTGTGGAACGGCATGAGTATAACAAGTGTTTACGTGCTGCTGAGCTGGCATAAACTGTGTAATAATGAATATGCCCCCTGAAGGTTGGAGTGGTAATTATCACAACAGCAGTTTCTGTTAATCAAGTGAGCGAGCTCACTGTTATGATTGACTGCTTAATTCACTTTTTCATGCCCAAATCTACTTCCCCCTGTCACAAGATCAATCCCCCTTTTAATAGGAACTGCAAATTAGTTTTGGTTTCTGTTGAATGAATAAATGCATTTTGTTGTCAGGCAGCAAAACAGTTTGTTGGGATGGTGTCAAGATCCGAAGAGAGACCACACATAACAAAAAATATATTACAAATAACATGATGTACTGTATGTATGCAACATTTCAGTGGGCCTAAAATAGAAAAAAACAAACAAAAAAACAACTATGTCTTACAAAGCTTAGGAATCGCCAGTTTCCCCCTTTCTTAGCCACACCTAATCAGTTTGTATGAATGTGACGAGTCTTGTCCATTTTCCAGGAGTGGAGTCACACTTATGTGAGGGGGTGTTTCTTCTTGGAGGACGATGGAAGTATCAGCTCTCTGCAGTACCAGCTCCACCTCCCCCAGACAACCAACTGTCTACCTAACCATCCAACCACTGAGCCTTAGCCACAGACCTGGTACTGTCAGTGTTTTATACTACACATAAACAAAAATCATAAAAAAAATGTTCAAATGTGTTACCGTATTGGCCATACGAGGTAGAAATGAAGGTCAGGAACAGTACAGCATGTTTGGAGCTGATAGGAGCTTCAGTAGTTTGCTCCAGGATTCTGGATTTGGACTTCGGCCCTTCATGATTCATTACTTTAAAGTCCCATATTTCAATTTCTTGCTGGACTGCTTCCTGCTCCATTGCTTCGCCACTATTTTTAATAGCATACAGTATTGTTGCACAGTTTTAAAGATGCTTTTTGTGACACTGTAACATAAATAAAGCATCGCCACAGTAATTTTCAGATTATGAATCATAAACGAAACACAGAAGACCGACTCTCCTTTATGGCCTCTGCACTGTATTTTACACTGTGTGGCAGCAGGTCAGATTTTGTAGGAAATGTGCTTGATTGTGTTCCAGCTCAGTGCACGATAATTTATGAAGAGGGTGCAGTTCAGTTCATAAAATTGGAGCATGCAGTAGAAAAAGGTGGATTGATGTAGGTGTAGAAAAGTCACTCCTAAACTGTATGTTCTTTAGTAAAGACAAAGATAAAAGTTGAAAACAGCTTGAAAAATGTATTTGGTTTCAGAAAACACCTCATAAACCTGCATGAGCTTATATTTAATTTTTGTTTTATTATATATTACATCAAAGGTTTTTTGTATATGGTAATTCCATGTTGAATATGTGGTTTTGTGTGTGTGTGTGTGTTATTTTTTAGACAAGCCTTCTTCGTGGATGTCAGTGGACACAGCTGTTTTTGTCATGTTCAGCTGGCGAAACCAAAGAGGACTCATCTTTAGCGTGTTTCACTGAGTCCAAAGATAAAGAAGTATGTTCGTGTGTGTCAAATGTACATGTTCTATAACATTTCTTCGTATTCAGTTCTCCCGATGGTGCTTAATTCAAGAGTTTGTTTGTGTGTGTGTTCCATTTTGCTGCTGCGAGTTATGTAAAGATGAACCAATGTTAATTACTTTATCTACTGTCGGTACTTTAATCTGCAGCAATGCGTCACATTTTACAAGATCATCATATGATTGTAGCGTCGCTGCCCTCTCTAAAAAGCCAACTTTTCATGAGTTCATAAAAAAGCAGCCCTGTTTTTTGAAAATGCATTTTCCAGTTAATCCAAAGAGGTTTCTCAATAGTTTATTTATCTTAAGAAGTGGGCCAGTTATCTCAACACATTAGATTCTTACATTTATCGAAAGGAAAAGAATCACCACAGTTGGAAATACACTGTATTCACAGGGACAGGAAAATTGTAATCTGAAAAGTAACTAGTAACTAAAGGGGTCAGACAAATGTAGTGGAGTAGAAGTATACTCAAGTACAAAAACTTCAGATTTGTAGTTAGTTACATTCCAGCACTGGTAGTCATTTCTGATACTTTAAGTTAAAACTTAAAAATCTACTTTGCTACTGCTTTGTTCCTACAGAAGTATGTTTGGAAAGGAGAGTTGAATGCTGGGACGTATTACCTGCTTCCCTTCACTAGTGGCTGCAAACTTAAGAAAAGCAAGAGCAAAAAGAGCCTTTCTAATAAACCTGTGGAGCTTGTCTACAGGACTGACAGCTGGAGAACTAGACCTCACCAGAGAACTCAGGTGAGTGTGTGTCCATACATGCATGTGTGTACCTGCGTAATTCCGCCAGCAGCAGTGTAAAAACACACTACGTAGCAAAGTTTCATTCATCAAATGTCCGCTGTGGCTCATGACCAAAAATTGATGTGATTGTATATTCATGTATAAAGTGTTAATGTCATCATCCTGGAGAAACGTCGGATTTGATACACAGAGCTCTGTGTAGTAAAAACACTGATTTAGACAGTCCTGTATGTGTTGCTCCCTTTGTGCCACAGGGAGGTGCTGTCTGACATCTTTGAGGTGATAGACATGGATGGAAATGGTTTGCTCAGTCTGGAGGAGTACAATTTCTTTGAGCTGAGAACCAGCGGAGAGAAATGTGACAAGGATGCCTGGGCTGTCTGTAAAGGTAATTGTTCTCATTATGGCATGAATCCTTATGTAAAATTATCTGAAATAAAACATCCGGGGGGAGCGATCCGTTATGGCTGTCATTATTTGTTTTGTTGGGTGTGCAGAGAACTTTGACATGAGAAAGAACCAGCTGACACGGCAGGGCTTCATGGAGCTGAATTTGATGGAGGCCACAGAGAAAGATGGAGACCCTGCTGACCTTTGGGTCACCCTGGAAGCTATGGGCTACAACCGAATGCTGGAGCTAGTAGATGTAGGTTTACATGTCTGGTGTCTCTTTAAATACTCATATTTAACTACACAGATATTAATCGGACATGGTATGATATAGGTCTAATGTCGTTAATTTGGGGTGTACATTAGGCCTTTATTTAGGCTTCGAATATCTCACTTCAATCCTACTAATTAACTGAACTTTTCTACCTGCCACTCTGTCAGGCTTGTCCATTCCAGGTAGATGTCTACTGTGAAGGCACTCAGCCATCCACGCAGCCGCTCAGTATGGACTCAGGGCCCAAGCTTCTGAACCAGGCCGTCCAGAAGTCCATCACAGCCAGGACAGGGGCCAAAGCACTGAGGGGACAAGACAATGTTTTCATCTACACCTATCGAGGAGAACACAGGCTCTCCTCCCTCATAGCAAACAAGGTAGACCACAAACTTAATATAGATGTGATTCTGACTGTGTAGGGTTCTGAAATGATGATATCATAGGACGTACATTGTCATAGGTGTGAAGCTGCCTACACAGTTTGAGCAGTATTACAAAGAGGCAAATGAATGTTCCTGGTTTCTGCGATTGTCAAATTGGCCACTAGGAGGATGATAGTTTAACTTTGAATGAGTGAAGATGACTTTGAATGAAGACTGTGGAGTAAGGGAATAATTCATTTTCTAAATTCATGAAGTATTTTTCCTCAACAGTGAGGAAAAGTAAAATAAATGACAGAAATAATAATGATTTTATTACCAAATGTTTAGCAGTATTACTGACAGCACAGAGAGTACAGAGAGCAGTGAGTATTTGTGTATTGTGTATCGAGAACAAGCCAGTATCTGGTGATGATAGCACTTTACAGGGTTTGCATTAGACATTCAGCTGCAAAGGCACAAGTGTATGGTTGCAGAGACTGTTCATCCTGTTACTAATTATCATGCAGCCATCGTATGGATTCTCATAGCAACAGGAACTACACAGCAAGAATGACCTGGTACAAAGGAACCTCTGAGCAAAGGAAGGGTTTGAATTTGTGTGCAGTTGAAATAATCCTCACAAGTGTTTATTTGTCAATCATTTTGTTTTATATTGACCCATTGTTTTACAATTCATCTTCATCTGGCTTTATCTATTCATTTATAGCTGTATGTTGATACAGTACATAAATACACCACAGAGTCCTAATTATGTATCTACAGCATGTGTCTGTTTATGTAGCTGTTGTAGCCAATTTCTGCATATTCTGTGAAGTTCAGAAAGCTGATTAACGAAGTGACTGGTTCCCTTTGTGTTGCAGACCAACCAGAAAGTGACTGTCCATGTAAACAATGAGCAAAGCAGGAACTGCTGCAGCAGCAGAGGCATGAGTGTGTTTGCTGTCGAGGTGCCAGCCAGGACTAAGATGGTACGAATCTGCTACATTCAAATCCACAATTAAAATGTTCATTCTGAGTAAGAAAATATTTTTATCATGAGTGATACCATGGTACGATGGAATGAAATGACTGATGCAAATATGTGTCCTGTCTGTCTTTTAGGTGTGCCAACACATCCTGCCCATCAATGAGAGACAGGACTGGACCTACAACTGTGTGGAGACCATACTACCCTGCACGTGAAGCTGCGGCTCCCATCAGGGATTCAAAGCTTACCTATTCTAGTGATACAGAAAAGCGATGGGCGACGCTCAGATTCATAAAGCAGTGATTTTTAAATAGGACACATAATGAATAGAAAGTCTGCTGTCTCCACTGACGTGTGAGCAGTTTTGTTTGTGGTCAGATGCTTCTTATGTGATATGTCATTGTAACTAACGAGGCCCAAAAGGACACGTTCCAACCCTGTTCAAACTGTACCTGTGTGTTTTGTAAAGCCTCATACGTCAGATTGCAACACCAGGAGGTCAGACCATCCGTCTGCTTGTGGCTGGCAGCTTGACCATGCTCACCTGCAGGGGTGGCGTTTCGGAATCTCTGAGGTGTTGACCATAGATGGCAGCAAGAGATGGTCAGTGTAGTCATAAACAGCTGGTGACTGTTGCTACTGCTTTTGTTGTGCCTTTGTCTACGTGATGTGGTTAATGTAGAGAATTTCAAAATTGCCTTAATAACAATGAACATTTTAAATGTACAAAAGCTTACATTTTAAATGACCAATATGACACATCAAATGTACACACAAATCTATTTTGTTGAAGTAATTTGTCATTTTGCATATTAACTTGTGTATGAGGTCTGTGCACGGTTCTCCATGAATGTCAGTCAATCATAATTAAATGGAAAATGATTTTCACCTTAGCTACCTTTTCATGTCACAGTATGCAGTCCTGCAATCATAAAACCAGTGTGCTAAGATTTCATTTTCTTTTGTGTCTTTATATATAATATACTTTACTTTGAAACAACATGTATTCATTTGCCACATTCCTCGAGTAGTAGATATAGTTATTTATGTAATATTCCAATCACAGTTTCCTGAGCGATAATGTCTCTTTGATTTACAGTTTTCAATGCAACACATTAACATCTTGTTTCAACACTCCACACACCACAGCAACATTTTATAAACCACTGTAAATAAACAGAAACTATGTTGGAATCAGAAGTGAACGTTTCTTAAACATTTAGGTGACATATAACAGATCTCAGTTGGGAGTGTGAAGAAGCTCAGGTAGGACTTGCTTCTTATTGAAATATGGCCATTTAAATGCTGTCGAAACAATGATTATATTCAACGTGTGGGTCTGAAGAAATGTTAATTTTTTGCCTGGTTTTAACAAGACATCTTTTGACTTGTTAATCACCAAATCACTGTTTACTGGGTATTTGTTTTACATATAAATAAAGGATTGTGTCAGCCTGCATGAACTCTTTTTTTTTTCACCGTGTTGCTGTGGGTCACCACTGTATAGTTGTCATAGTCTTGCAGTGTGTCGCTGCGGGGATTGTAAGTTGGCACTGAAATGCATTCCTTTGCATTGCGCTCCAGTCTAAACTTTATTTGCCCTTGGCCTTTCCAGTTGAGAACAGTCTTGACCTTCCTATTTATATCTCTAAGGCCATTATTTGCCCTTTGACTTTCACTGCTGAAACAGTAGAGCCAGCAAACTAAATGTCACATGGCATGTGAGATGTATTTAATGTCCTGAGCCCCTGTCTGCTCTTCCTTTCCCAACACAGAGGTTTAGTACCACTTGGCTGCTCAGGACAGTCAGTCATTCTGCGTGTATTTTAAGAAAGATTTCATTTGGTTTCTTTTTCATGCTCTGTGATTCCAGTCACATGGTTTTCTTTAATATTCAAAAATGAAAATGGATTCTCAAATAAATTAACAGCTGTAAAGTGAAATCGAATTTTAAATAATTTTGTTAATGCTACTGTATAAACGAATAGTCTACTCTTAGTATGTACTTAGCATTTGCATGCACACACTATATATTCAGCTACACCCACATGCACACACCCCACTGGCAGGTTTGAGTTAAACTTTGTTCCGCTTATGATAATCAAACACCCCATGATGCAACAGGCAAACAGCAGTGGACTATTTCACAATATTGTCCCTGTGAAATCAGCCTTTTATTAAACAACTATTGCAACAACTTTCTCTCTGAACATTTTTAAGGATGTCATTGTGATGTTTAAATTGTCTCATTAGATAAGTTAATTAGTTTATTAATTTGCTATCCACATAGATTTTACAGCTGGTGAAGTCGGAATAACAAGCTTTGCAGTCATTGACCCTTCTGTGTATCTGGGCCTTGACCTTTTGGGTACAAATGTCTGCTCAAGTTTGAATAAATACATTTGGGGAATATTGTTGTTTTTTCCCATCAGGGCCAGAGCTACCTGTTAGGGCAATGTCCTGTCCTCTGCATTTTTCAATCTTTTAGTTTTCATCGAAGTATTGGACGCTTCACAGTTCACAACATACACATGGTGAACATTTTAAAGACTGTTTCCAGTATTTCTATACTCAGTATGTTTGCATTTAAACCTCTTTTAGGCCAGTATTACAAAATTATAATAAGCAAGCTATGGTTTTATTACTTTTCCCATAATTTTCTTTCTGGCAGTGTGCAGATGACATATAGAATGTACAAAAGAGACATTAAAAAGTAAAACTTTGCAGGCTTATCAGATTCTAAATCACTATACAGCAGTGTATAATACTCTGACACATGATTTTACAGCTCTAAAAAGTGAGGTTCGCAGGTAAACAGAAGATTTGTGGCTTTCATGATATTCACAAGGGAAAGTGTGCTTGCCTGTGCTTGATTGGCCGGGGCTAAAGTCACTCTCCCCACATATCTTGACAATTATCTTCTATTTCTTGTCACATATAGACAAAAAACTGTCAGAGGTGGGTATGTCTTTAGTATTTCTGAAAATAGGGCTATGGCCCTGTGCATCATCAAGTACCCATGCTGCTAAAATTGTTATTTTTTATCTGTGTACAATACAGACATATGCGTGAAAACACGAGCAACCACCACTATCCTTTGACTCTCCCTGGTTTTGAGTGTGAAGAAATCCTCCACTGTCACCGCTTGCCCTTTAAACTCGGGAGGCGGGTCTATGAGGGGGGAGTTGACCGGTGTGTACGTGTGGCTGCTCCGCCGATGCAGTCGCCTCCTCATCGGGCCACACTGCGGAACACGCTGGGCGACTGTAAGCGCTCACTGGGGGTCAAACATGGTGAAAGTAACGACAGTGAAGACTAAGCCGTACACGGACCAGAAGCCCGGGACGAGCGGTCTGAGGAAGAGGGTGACGGTGTTTCAACAGAACCAGCACTATGCGGAGAACTTCATCCAGAGCATTATCTCTGTCATCGAGCCTGCCGAGCGCCAGGCTGCCTCTCTGGTGGTGGGAGGGGATGGGAGGTTTTTCATGAAAGACGCGATTCAGTTGATCGTTCAGATCGCTGCTGCCAACGGGGTCAGTAGGAGAAGGATATGATGTCCACCTTTGCATCTCCTCCTCTGTGTGTGTGTGTGTGTGTGTATACTGTTAGCTAGCCTGCTAACGTTAGCTATGGAAACGCAGCCTGCCCTATAGACTTCAGATTAGCATGTCAGCTAGCAAATTCAGGCTAGCTGTCAAGTTTTGTCAACTTTACTCTTCAGTACAGTTTTTAGCTAAACTGTTGTACACGGTGCGATATTTTGTTGTATACTCAGTTAGCCATGAAGGGAGGTCGAATGACTTGTTTCTAACCGTGACTTTAGGTCATTTTTAAAGAATGAAACTTAAGTCATATTAAATCACTAATACATACCACATATTGTCTTAGCATTAGCCACATTGAAGGTTTTAGGTGCAAACGCAAGTCAGAGAACAACTGAGCCGTTGTGAAATGAAGGTAAAGCTGGCAGTTCAGTTATAGCTTCCCCCTCATTCCTTTGGACATGACAGGGAACACTGTTTGGGCAACGATGGCATTCCTGCCTCTGCTTGTTCTGCTTTAATACAAGGAGCAGTCAGCGGACCCTTCAGGACACACGTCCTCAGAACCCGTCTGGGTTTTCCCGCCCGGGTCTTGACCGGGGTGATATTTTGGATAAAGTGCATGCAGAAGGCCAGGCATATCAATTATTACCTTTGACATTTAACGCCGCATACTGACACCAACCTGCAGTTACTTGGCCTTAGCGGGACAGATTTAAAGCATTTCTTTGTCGGTTTTAAAACGCTAAGACTCGCATGAAAATGATCCAAAACGGAGTCTTGCAATCGGAGTCATTGCACCGCGGTTGTGTTGTTTCATAATCAGCTGCAGTGAGATGCCACTGGCCGCCTTCACTCTGATGTTGCTGAGGGGAGTTGAAGCAGGCAGGGGGCGTGCAACATGCAGCCAGTCACGTTGCCCTGCATATGTCTGCAGCGTGGACGGGGACTGCACTGTCAAGTGCACAAATGAATGAATACCTCACATATGGTTTGTGCAATATTTGGACATACAGTATTATACGCATTTTACCATCATATGCCCGCAATCTAACCGAAGTAAATAAAATTGCATGTGCACGGGGAGCCTCATTCTATTTGGAGAGGACATTATGTTTGCTGTCTGTGACCTTCTCTCTCCTGAGATGGTCGCTCTGCCACTGGTGAAGCTGCTGCAGGGATTGGTAAATGCAGTGGGTGGAAGTTGCACATAGATGTCTGATATTTTTGCACTTTCACCACAAGTGGTTGATCTTAGGAAATGAAGCAGTTGGGAAACAGGAGTACTTCTGTTCATGTGTTGACACAAAGCAAACCGTTGCATGTTTAAATAGAAATTCCTGGATGGAGATAGTAACACATTTATTTTTTTTAAAAAGCATCTATGATATACAGCTACTGTTCTGTAACCTTTCTTGGTATTTGTACTGTTTAACATGAACTTTTAGTAGTTTTGATGCCGACTTTAAAACAATTTAACACCTCAGAGGAGCACTAGATGGAAAAATATGACTGTGCAAACCCATGAATGAGACACAGGCAATAAGTGTCAGTTTTGTGAACACCAAGCAGAATGTATACAGACTTGGGGCGGCGTCACCCCATATGCGAAGTCTCGCTACGGGGCTCAGGTTCGAATCCCGATCTGTGCGGACGTTTCCCGTGTGTCATTCCCCATCTCTCTCCCCACATTGTTGCTCTTCAGTTGTCTCTATCCAATAAAAACGCCAAAAAATGAATGTATACAGGCTTATTCAATGTCAGTAAATCTTCACATACAGTCCCCATAATCTGATTAATCTCTCATTAATGTATGTCTTCCTGTGTCATTGTGTTATTTCCTGCAGATTGGCCACCTGGTCATTGGTCAGAATGGCATCATGTCCACCCCAGCAGTCTCCTGTGTGATCCGCAAGATAAAGGCAGTGGGTGGCATTATCCTCACAGCCAGCCACAACCCCTGGAGGCCCCAATGGTGACTTTGGCATTAAATACAACATCTCCAGTGGAGGTGAGTAGTCTGGCATGCTTCAGTTTTTCACATGAGCAAAACAAGGCGCATTTCAAGAACACTGTTCTGTTTTCTGGCCCCCTCATCGTCCGTATTTGCCACTGTGTATCTGTCAGTACATCATTTCTCACCAGCCTTTTACTCTGTCTCCAGGACCTGCTCCAGAGGGCATCACAAATAAAATATTTGAGATCAGCAAAAACCTGCAGGAGTATCACATTTGCCCAGAGCTGAAAGTGGATCTGTCCAAAATCGGCAAACAGACGTTTGAAGTGGACACTTTCAAGCCCTTTACAGGTATGAGAGAGAAATCGTTCATGACCGTTCCTTTGCTGTAAGGGTCTGAAAATACCAGCGACCTGCAATGTGGTGATGTTGGTTTGTCTTGTTAACAGACAGCTTCTTTGTCCCTGAACATGATCTGATTTTCTGAAAGAATGAATAAATGCAGTTGTGATTTGTAAAATCCATCAGACATCCATAATCCATCTGTTCATGGGTTAGCCACCAAAAGTCTTTATCTTGGCATCTACCGCTGTCTTAAATCTTAATTGTGCTCTCTGTCCTGTTCATCTGTCTCAGTGGAGATTGTGGACTCTGTGGATGACTACGCTGAGATGCTCAGGGGCATCTTTGACTTTGCTGCACTGAAGGAGCTTCTGTCTGGAGCCAGTCACATTAAAGTCCGCCTGGATGCTATGCACGGAGGTAGGGAACTGCACAGCGCAACTTCAGACTTTAGTGAAAGGCAAAATAGATTGCAAAGACTGCTTGGGCCTATGATTCAGTGTCATGTGTCTTTTATCACATTTTGTTGTAGTATCAAAGTTAAAGGAGCTTCATAGTTTATTCTTCAGTACTATGCAATATTATAGAGGAGAGTGCGCTCCCTGTACACTTTGAGTGTATTTGTCTTGACTTGAAGGCTATCTCTGCTTCCAGTGGTTGGTCCTTATGTGAAGAAGATCGTCTGTGAAGAGCTAGGTTCTCCTGCCAACTCAGCCGTCAACTGTGTCCCCCAGGAGGACTTTGGCGGACACCACCCCGACCCAAACTTGACCTACGCTGCCGACCTGGTCAAAACCATGAAAGGAGGAGAATATGATTTTGGAGCCGCCTTTGATGGTGATGGTGTAAGTCAACTTTATTTTCTCTGAAGATGATTTTACAGCCGTTTCATCAGACAGTGTATTGGGGAGAGGTGAGATCAAAGTGTTTGAACTGGATTTGAATCTGTGATGTCAGCTCACATAAAATTAATTGAATAAACTCTGGTCTATTAGTTTTTAATTTGATGTTTCTTAACCCTTGGAATCAGAATAATGGGCGCGGGTCATGGGGCGAGACAGAATTGAACTCATTTTGACTTTGGCACAGCATTTAATGATAACAGTGAGTGTTATTAGTTAGCTGTTTTTCTCTGGCGTTCTCTCTGACACTCGTCTTGTGTTTTTAATGAACAGACCAAATATTAATATACAACAGGTTTGGTGCAATGACAAGAATGAGAAGAAAATGTGCTGACATCATTAAGCCATACTTAATGCTTAATACTTAATGCATAATGAGACTCAAGACATTTTTGCACAAACATGTTTTTAGTTTATGAGATAACCTTTTGAGGAGAATTAGAAATGTTCCTCCATGTTGGGTCAGGTGTAAAGCATGGTCTGTAGGGATTCAGTATCTTCCATAAGAAAGCCTTCGAAGGGCTGTCACTAAACTTTCCTGTTGCCAATCAACAACTGTTAACTACAAACAATTTTTAAAATGTCACGTTCTCCTCTCTGCTGTTTGTGATTGTTGACCCTTGTTTGCGCTCATTGTGTCGCTATCTACAGGACCGTAACATGGTGCTGGGTAAACACGGCTTTTTCGTGAACCCCTCAGACTCAGTAGCTGTCATCGCTGCCAACATTACCAGCATCCCTTACTTCCAGAAGACTGGAGTCAAAGGACTAGCCCGCAGTATGCCCACCAGTGGCGCCCTGGACAAGTAAAAACCGCACAACATAACACACAACCACACAAGATGAAGTTTTCCTTCTTGGGTAAATGGAGAAAGTGCTGAACTCCCATTAGTTACAGATCATTTTCTTATGTGGTTTATTGTGTGTGCCAATTTGTTCCAGTGTGGCTAAGGCTCTGCAGATGCAGCTGTACGAGACTCCAACTGGCTGGAAGTTCTTTGGGAACCTGATGGATGCTGGCAAACTTTCACTGTGTGGAGAGGAGAGCTTCGGCACAGGTGAGCAAATGTCATCATATTCACGCTGCCAGAACTCCAATAAAAGAAAGCAGCGCCTCTCATTCACTCATCCACTCATTTTCTCCCTCTGCCAGGCTCGGATCATATCCGTGAGAAAGACGGATTGTGGGCAGTGCTTGCATGGTTGTCAATCTTAGCCACCAGGAAACAGAGTGTGGAAGAGATCATGAAGGATCACTGGCAGAAGTTTGGCAGGAACTTCTTCACCAGGTCAGGAATGATCCCTGTAGAATAGTTCATGAAATGTGAGCATGTGTCCCAAAAGATTAGCATTTCAAGTTGCCTGCGGTAAGAATGTTTTTTTTAATCCTGCCGGAGCAATAAGGGGATGTGGGTTGCTGAAATAGAACTCTGGCTCCTTCTAGTGGTAAAAAAGAGACATGCAGCACATGAAAGCCCAGAGACATCATAGTCATTTCATATGAGAGTTTTCCAGTTTTGTGCAAAGGGAAAAACAATTATGTTATGGCCAAAACATCAACAATTTTTGCATTAACTGAGTCCAACTTCACATCCAGGTACGACTATGAGGAGGTCGACTCAGACGCTGCCAACAAGATGATCAAGGATCTGGAGACGGCAATGTTCGAGCCGTCCTTTGTAGGAAAGAAGTTCTCCTCGGGCGATAAGACTTATGAGGTGGCTGTCTCTGACAACTTTGCCTACACAGACCCAGTGGACGGGAGTGTGTCCAAAAACCAGGTGAGAGGCTGAAAGGAAGAGCCCATTTAAAAATGCATTCTGTGTTCTCTCAGTTTTCCATCCATCATCGGATGATTGGATGTAGTCCATTACTGGGATTAAGTGTTTTTTCTGTTGTGCTCAGGCTTCTATTTGATTGATGTTTTTCTGAAAACAGGAGTTTATCTAATGCATAGAACATGTAATCAAAGAGCGAGTTTACTAATTATATATATATATATATATATATATATATAATATATGTGTATGTGTGTGTGTGTGTGTCCTTAATATTTTATATATTAATCATATCAACCTAATTCAAAATTATTGGAATACTTTAATGAAGCCATGTTGAAGAGACTTTGGCCGGCATGCAGCAGTGTTAACTTACCTCATACATTCTTCCTGCACATGTTTTTCAGTTAGTGTACATTTTCATCTATCATGATCTGTTTCTCTCTCAGGGCCTCAGGATCATCTTCTCTGATGGTTCCAGGATTATTTTCCGTCTCAGCGGTACAGGCAGCGCGGGAGCAACCATCAGGCTCTACATAGACAGCTATGAGAAGGACCCCCAGAAGATTTACCAGGACCCACAGGTCAGGACAAGAAGGAGTAATTCCAACCAGCTAGAGCCAGCGAGAGAAATGAAGTCATCAGAGAGGAAAATAAACATTCATGGACCGAGCCTTTTCTTTAGAAAAGTTTCATCTATGAAACAGAAGAGAAAAAAAGAGCGAATAAGGATGTTAATAGAGTTTGTCACCACGCGTAGGTTACAGCGGTTAAAGGTTAGCTCGCATGAGCCTCAAAACCCCTCAGATGGGCCAGAATGATCTGTAACCTGCAGGATATCCAGCTTGCGTTGGGTGGAGCTTGCCAAAAATGATTTCCAGAGCTTTTTATTCAGCTAGGGAGGTGATGGAGATGTTTGGCCAAGTTTTGAGTTATGGCAGCTTATCAGGGCCAGTATGAAGAGAGGGAAACATAGCACAGGGGAGAAATAAAGAGTGTGAGTTCCAACTAGGCACTTCATAAAGTCATTTTGACTGGTGTGGACAGGGAGGTGATGTAGAACAAGAGAGCGAGACAAGACCAAGAAAAGTGAATAAAAGTTCTGCCCAAGCCCTTTATCTTCTGCAGAGCGTACACACCATGAACCAAGAGATAAGCAGAAACATATTGCTTCACTATCTTAAATCGACAGATATATGGCCAGCGGGTTAATGGTTCAGTCGGTCTTTTGGTAAGTTTGATTTACACAATAAGAGCATTCACGTTTAGAAGGAAAGAGGAAGCACAACAAACATTTCACATTTCTGCCAACAGCAGTTGTTTTGTGAATCCAGAATAGTTTGCTCTTTCCTGGTTGGCTTTGGTGTATGAAATATGGTTGTTTATATTTTGTGTAACGTCCTTTTTTTTAATTTAGTATTTTACTTTGGCACATCTCATGTTAGGCCAGGTGCTCATAGGTTTGAAACTCAGTTTAGCTGCCAACTCCAAAGAAAAACATGACATGCTCTTGCACATGATTGCCTTATTCATATAAAGCATTTTACTGACTCTTTATTCCAAGTGATTTTTCTTGGTTGAAACTTTGGGAACTACGTATTTGCTTTTTGCAGAGAGTTAAGCAATCAATGCCGCTCTCAAATAAATATGAAGCCATGATGATGGATGATATGATAGGGATTTATCTAGCTTAGTGTAAAGACGGGAAACCAGTACATGGCTAGCATGGCTCTTGTCTAAAGGTAACAAAATCAGTCTACCCCCACCTCCAAAGCTCACAAATTAAGTTTATGTTTTTGTTTCTGATTGTTTGTAAAAGGGTAACATGAAGCAGTGTAGTGTAGTGTAGCTGAAACGAACAGATGGGTTTATGAGTGGATTTTGTCATCTTTGGACAGGGCTACAATGGCCATATTCCCCTGCTGTTGACTCTTAGAGGTGGCTAACCACCAGCTGACAGTTGCTCCATATTTAGCGCACAGGCACGAGAGTAGTATTTTCTCATCTGACTCTCAGCAAGAAAGTAAATAAGTGCATTCCACAAAATGTCAAAGCATAAGTAAGTGTCATCCTGCAGGCAGTCTAAGAAAAGGCATGCATTTGAGGATGTGTGAGAACAGCAAGAAGTCACATGTTGTGTGTCTTGTGTGTTGTGTGTCGCGCAGGTGATGCTGGCCCCCCTGGTAGACATCGCCCTGAGGGTCTCTCAGCTCCACGAGAGGACTGGACGCACCGGCCCCACTGTGATCACATGATTCCTCTGCCACACTGCCTCCACTCACGCTCAGCAACAGGATACCTCCGCTCGCGCGGGGTTGAAGCTGCCCTTGAATGCTGTCTTGGCTTCGGTTCCTGGCTTTCTTAGAAACAGAGCTGGATGAAAAACTGAAACTCAACATGATCTGTTTTCAACCGAAAGATATCCACTGCCATTGTTTGTGTTGAACAAGAGCGGGTGTCACTGCTCTCCCTTTAAAACTAAACTCGAAAAACTAAATTCGAAGATCTAACATTGTCATTGTCCAGATCTGTTGCTGAACTATATTATTAAATAGAGAAACAGCCAAACTGACCATAAATCAGCAATTTAGGGCAACCTCACCCCACATTTCCCTTACTGACCTGGTGCCTTCCCCTAGTTCTGTTCTCCAAAACCACCAAACTAGCCTCTTGGCCTGAGCCATAAACCACAACTAAATTCCCGAGAATTAACACATCCACCATTAATAAAATAACCTTCCATTAAACAAGTACTGTGGTCATGTTTTAAATGTTTTTTTTCCTCTTAAATCTCTGGTTGCACAATATTTCATGCATAAATTCATATGCAGGTGTCCATCACAGTCACACAAAGTCACGATACCCCGAAGGATTTGTAAATACTGTACCTTTCCTTCAAGAAACCAGCTGCTGCTTGGCTATGTGTTGGAGGCAGCTGTAATTGCCTTAGCAGACCTGCGTTTTGAAAAGTGAGCATTCACGGGAGAGGCTGAAACAAGAGTGTGTGGGGCGCTATTAATGATAGCTTCTTTTCAGCTGGGAAATTATTCTAGATAAATGCAAAGATCCTGTCCCGCGGCAAGTGAGCCAAGTTGTAGGACGAGCCTCCAGAAGGATAAAGTGCTCCGAAAGACATTCCTGAGGCAAGCAGAGAAGCGTAAACCGATGAATTCTCTCCCTCCCTTGCAGGTCTTCTTGTGTAATGAGATAGTCACTGTAATCCTGATTAATGATTAGAGTTACAAAGTGTGAGGAGGTCAGAGGATCCCACAGGCTGTATCTAAAGACAAACAGAGAGGAGCTCCAAGAGATTTTTTTTTAAAGGCGAAATGTTTTTCACAAGGGGGTGAGTGATGTTTGAAGTGTCTCAGACCATTTGAGACTCTACGGGTATCAACGTTTCCTCACACAACTACCAGATCTGGACGTAAATTGGCTACAATTTAGTTAATAGGAGCAAGGGTGGAAAAATCAGGTGCACCCACGCACGGCGCAGCAAAGGGAAAAATTGGCCTCAATCACAGATGGCACATTTTCGGCCAATTTCTGTCATGTACGTCACTGTTATTTCTACTGACCAACACAATCAGCTCTACCTGTTACTAATCCCTCCAAAACACATGGAAAATAGTCAAAGTTCCTGAGCTGCAACTAATTTACCATTCAAGTCGTATTTACTTGCAGATATTTGAGGTTTGATGTTGTTACGTTACTGCTGTTTCACCTTTCCTGCTATTTAACTGACGTAAGCTTTAAGCTATTTCAAATTAGCTTTGGCAGCTATCAGGTGCTAAACCTGTATGTGTAATTAAAATATTTGATCTGTGTTTACATTAAGATTGAGGATAAAGCTTTTAAGGCTTATTGCCAGCCTTCACAGGTACAGGTACAGTCTGTGGTATTTGGGGTGTATAACTGCCCTAAACAGTTCCTCTCTATTCCCCTTGGAGTCACAATAACAGAGTAGAAACTTTTTCATGCTGCATTGTTCAGACCCTGTCAGGCTGACATATAGTGCAACACATAATGTGTTCCTCTTGTGCGGCTCGTAATGGCTTACAGGCTGTATTTGGATTGGCTGTCATTACATCAGGTAATCACAATAAGGCTTACATTAAGCTGGCCTGGTCCGCAGCTATTAGATGTCCAAATGGCTTTCTCTGGAGCTGGCACGGAGCCGTGTGTTTTTAGAGCGGCCTGTTCATTGCTCTCCTGCAAGAAGAGGGCAACGTGGCGGACAAAGACATCATTCTCAAAAGTCCTCAAATAAGGATGAAAAGGAAGCATAGGCTGTGGCTGCACGCCGTGCAATCAGGTTTTATTCCTCTGGTTCTTGTGGTTTGTTCTGTCGTCGCTTTTTTCCTTCGCTTCTGCACATTTTTTCTGTGTCAAGTGATACAGTATTAGCGTTAGGAAAAATGAAGCTTCCATAACACCTGACTACATTAAATCATTTTATCCCAGTCTCTCTCTTCCAAAACTAATAATTCAATTCCCATTTAACGTCATCACCCAAGAACTTTAATGGACATCATTTTATGGGATTTATGGGTTTTATTTTCACAGTGCTGCCAAAGAGGGCACCACACTATGCAGGACTGTACAGGATGGTTATCATGGTCGAAATATCCTTCCCTGGAAATCAGCTCCAAATCAACTGCCTGTAAGACAACAAACAAGCTAATCACCCAATCACCCCAGAGTAAGTTCAGAGTAAAGGAAATGTTGAAGCAGGAAAGGACGTTTTAATACCTGGGGGGTTAAACTAAAGTTGTAAAGGAGTATTTATTGGCTGGAATGAAACACAATATTCATAATAATTGTTGTTGTGTTTCGTTGTCATAAAATGAACCCTCAAGAGCTACATTTAGAGCGGGTCCTCTTACACAGAGTCCACCATGTTGAATCGCTTTTTTCTACAGTAGCCCAGAACAGACAAACCAAACTCTGATCTAGAGATGGCCTTTTGCTTTTCATGTGAATTTGCCAACCAGAGTTTTTCATACATGCTTGAAAGGAGAGGTTGAGGTGTGTGGGAGTATTCATTTGGTTGCAATTTGCAACTTCAACACTAGGTGCCACTAAATCCTACACACTGGACCTTTAAGTAAACCCAGATTATCCACCTCTTTGAAATGACTTTAGTCGTCTATTTTCAGATCAACTGCATGAATCAATAGGGGGAATCCAGCTTTACCCACAGTTTGCCCACCACTGTACTTACCATCCTGTTTACTTTCCTAATCTATCATGTCATGTCGACAGGACAATGTCCTTGAAACTGCAGATACATCACTCCTTTTTGTGCTTTCCTTCCAAAATGTTTATTTGGGTTTCTACTGGGCACGAAACACAAAAATTAGAAATCCTCCTTACGACACCAGCAATTTAAAATTACACAGTCAAATCGATTTTCAACTTTCCATGTGCTACTTCAGTAATGTTAAACCAAAGCTAGAAAACAGGGAATTTAAATTAGTCCGTCTCGTTAAAACAAAATATCACTTTCAGCTTGGCCACTGGATGTGAACAAGTTTTGACAGGGTGTGTGAGGTTAACAAAGACAATCAGGCAATCCAAAAAAAAACGTGGCATTAACAGATGTAGAGGCTCCACGTGAGTCATCAACATCTTAACACTCTCAATTTTCCTGAATCTGAAGGGGCCAGAATGTACAGGATGACGTGTGAGGCCATAAAAAGTGCTCAGCAACGGGATGAGACGGGTTGGAACATTTCTGACCACACAGTTGAACCACGTAGTGCGGAGAGTCTGACTTGTGTCAACAGGCCGCTCTGAATTCTATCATCCGTTCTGCTTCTGGCTCTCAGTCAATAATAAGACAAATATGCCAGGAAACACCACACTTCTATGGCCCATTGTCCTCAGAAGTATATGTTTCTGGGATTTGAGATGAAAGAGAAACTGGATATTGGGGCTTTGTACTGTCCGAGAAATACTCAACATGTTAAAATTTATTGTACACTGCAGGCAGGCAACAGCACACTTTATGTCCTCTTTAATCCTGATTTAATCTTAAATCGGGCTATTTTGTTAAACAACAAAAAAAGCCGTTCTCTCATCGCTTTCCTTAACCCAATTCCATATGTGCTGCACTAAAAATACAAACAAAAGAAGGAAAATGGAGTACACAATCAAACCCAGTGATGTATTGTGTGCTACATGTGTTCAACTGCAAGCAATTATTGTTCTGGTGCCTTAAACCTCACATATTTGGAGGCCCTTTAGAGAAGAATGGGAATATAATGTTGCCATAGCATACATTTACCAATTTTCTTGAAAATGTTTCTCAGACGGTTTTGGAAATAAATCTCAGGAAATCGGATTCTTCTGCAGCCTTCCATGTTTGTTCTCTAAGACTGTATCTGTAACATACAAATGTTGCCTCCATCCTTTGTTGTATATTATCTCTGATGCAGTATGTTCCAAATGGTGCCTCTTGGGAATAGTGGAACAGTGGAAAAGGCATTTGAAAAGTAAGCCCATGAAAATGTAAAAACTAAAAATGTAGAACAGTTAAACTGGGATTTTGACGCAGATGCGGCTTGGACAGTCGTGGGTGGGTGGACGCAATATTCTCTGTCAGCCATTTAATATGTCTAAACTTGGCCGGAAACTGTCTTGAGTTATCCACTGATTGGAGAATGCGCAAAATGCTAGCACATTTTCAGACGAGCGCACGGAAAATCAGATCGAAGCACAAATTATTAGAGTCATCTGAGGATCTGAAGGGAAAGAGACTGAGAGAAAGATCTGGAAAAAAAAAAACATGGAGAAGATGTGACATATTTTTGAAAGGCCATCGTCACCCTCATCCTTTCATTCTCTTTTATTGACTCAGACATCATTGCCAACTTCGTAACAAAGGGCCTCCCTGTCCATGTGCTGTGGCCGCTGGAGAAAGCCTCAGGGATCTGCTCTTCAAAGAGACCTTCAGAACCCTAATCCACTCCACCATGAAAGCTAGATGACTTTCACCATGCATGGTTGCAATTTTAATAATCATATCCTACTTTAGGCAAAATGAAGTCGATAGACATCAAGGAGGAAAAATAGGCCAATGTCAGAAATAATTTCGCTACTTGATCGGCCCAGCGGTGAGGTCTTCCCCCTTCCGAAACCTCTTCCACTCCTTATTACAGAGAAAACCACCTAAACACAGCTTAGGTTAAATTCATTTGGCTGCTTAAGCAGCGAATTTAAAAGGGTGCCTCAGAAAGAAACACAGCTGACATATGACGTACATCACCTCACACATTTCCTCAAACTGTAATCAGCCATGCCCAATTGCATTTGGTTTGACAGTTATTTCGAGTTATTTCGTTTGAATTTGCACTCCGCGTGATATCGCTGGAGCACAAAAGCTCTTTGTTGTGTTGATTGAAATGTTATGTGAAATCATTCACATGCCACGTCTGCTCATGCAATCTCACACACTTTTTTTTTTCTTCTGCACTCCGAAAGAAGCTCACCAGAAATAGGCACTCAAACCACTTAAGATCCTTGCAGTCGTAGAAGACTGCAGTTCTGAGTTTGAGCTAAGAGTGCACATATGTCAATGTTAGGCCCATTTCACTTACAAATAAATTAAATTGAGAGGAACTATATTCTTGCGAATTCCACTTTTTCAAGCTCGCAGTGTCTGGCATGAAGGAATTGTTATGTCCAACCTATTTAAGTGAGACTGAACGCTCAATCATCATTAGCAAATGAACTGCAGTCTCTGTTTACATGTTGAATTGCTTGAATTGACTGCAGCCCTGGTTTTGATCAGAGCTTTGGCAGCTATTGCAACTTGCTGCTTTGTATCCCTCAACCCTCATAATCACCATATTCTTAATTTCCTCAACTGCTCAAGTAATGGTGGACCAGGGACGCTGCAAAGATGTGTTGACATACAATTCACAATAGCACAGGAATTCTTGAAACAACACGGCTATTTATCGACCAAAATTTGGAAAGTTTGACGTTTTATTACCCCCCACATAGACTCGGACACACCCTTATCCTATCTCATGGTATGCAGGAAGCTTGTGCAGTGTTATCTTTAAGCTCTGGTTAGCAGCATCTCTCCCGGGATGATTCTGAGTGCGGCAGGAGAGGAGCAGAGGGGAAGCAAGGTTTTGATTAAGGATCCTTAGGAGGCTGCCATGGACCTTGTCTTGGACCCCTGGGTCTGATGAGGAGCAGGGATATCAGAGGTGAAGCTCTGACACTCGTGAGCAGCCCACTACACCCTCTCTCAGATCTTCAATCAAAAATAATACAGTCTAAAGCATTATTCATACGTGCTATTCGTGTGCTCTGTAACAGTTAAATCAAAACATACTTCAGAGAGGATGATATTTCCCTCTAATGAGCTGGGGTAGGTCACAATATGGGGGAGAACCGGAGATGCTAAATTGCTACCATTCTTTTCCTGCCCCCAAAAATGACGGTATTAGTCTTTCAAAGTGCTCCGTGTGTGCAGACTCACATGCAGAGACAAAGTATGTGTCAAAATCCAGAAGTGAACAGAGTAAAATGAAACAAGGTGTGGAGTTATGGAGGAAAAGGTGAGCTGGGTTAATAATGCTGTAAGGCACTGGAATGAATAATTCTGCAAAGGTGTGCGTGTGTGTGTGTACGTGTGTGTCTGTGTGTAGCTGTAGTTAACATGTCTGCAGATGTGATTGTTCACAGCACACACAAAAAAAAAGGATTCTCTTTCCTTGATTTGTCTGTCTTACATACATGTAGAGCGTGGACGAATCAGTGTTCACCAAGTTCAACTTTTTGACTGGGTTTTAATATGACGGGATATTCATCTAAAAAAAGTTATATCTCCTTGCTTAAATCATGTCATCGTCTAATCAGCTCCAGATAGATTGTTATCGGATAATCTACAGCGATAGATACAGGTCAGTTAACATTTATTAATTCTTGTGTTTTAGTCAAACGAGGGAGCATAGTTGAAGCTTGGGTCAAGCTGTCACAGGTGACAGTGCAACTGATTGATATGGCACTAAAAGAAACCAGGTACTACAGCACACGGGGATGAGTCTTTTCCAAAAAAACAGTCTCACAGCAAAAAATTACGAGGAAGGATTACGATGAAGATTGCTTTGTGAGTGCAATAAAAAAGTACACGTATGAGGCCACGCTGAATTCACTATCCGCATTCCCTGAATTCATTATTGCTATACGTTACTATTTTTTTCATTATAGAATATTTTCCACCTCGTAAATACTGGACCTTGTAAATCATGTGCAGCACAGACAGCCCGAACAAAGTGGCTGCTCAGTGCCCCTGAGTTAACGGGGAACTGAGAAGCTTTCTTTGGGGTTGCTCATTTCATTTTTTGGATCATAATTTAGGTATTCAAAGAGACACTCCCTGATAATATAAAGAGCATCCCTAAATCCTACATAAATTTTGAGATTATGACCAGTAAGGTTTGGGAGTGCAATGAAGGGCTGCATAATAAAATCTTATCTTAGGGTCTTAAAATGTTCTTTCATACTTTTTTATACTCCTAAAGATGAAGATCATCATTCTGTGTTATTATTTTGTCTTTGAGTCACTTTAATTGTAATAATTTGTAGTTAATCACTGAGAATCAAGATTTAAAGTTCCTTCTTGAACTTAGAAACAAAAGCTGACAAAACAGTCTCATTATAATGTGCATTTAGTAGCTGCTCTAAAACTTTCAATTGTATCGCACCACCTTCTTCAGCAATGGCACAGGTCTTGACCTTGGAAACTTTGCAGTAGTTAAACAAAGAACAGTTAGCAGTTATTCACAGTTATTCGCCTTCAAAATCGTTCTGGCAGCCCCTAAAGAGTCCTGTCCACCTCTGACAGTTCCCGTAGTGAGCACAGGGTGGCGACACATGGTTAATGAGAGCCATGTGGCTCCAGTGGGCACAAGTCTCTCAGTGAAGTTTGTAGGAAGGATTGCGCTCAGTTGGAGAGAGAGAGAAAGACAGTGAGGGGGGAAAGTGAGCTGGGCGCTCCAGTGAGGAGAAAAGAGACAGAAGTCAGGAGAACCAGAGACAGCTTTCTTCCAGACTCTCACTGTTTGTTTGATTTTTAAACAGAGAGAGGTTTTTTTGGTGCGCTTTGGAAGAGCAGCGACAAACAGCGCACACAACACAAGTGTTTTCACTCGTTCTTTTTTCTTTTCTTTTCTTCTTTTTTTTTTTGGAGTTGCTCGAAATTAAATTTCTGAGTGTGGTGGATGTGAAAAGCGGGCGAAGGTTTAATACAGAACCGGAGGAATGTATCCAACTCGGGCAGCTTCTAGTCAGCGTCTGTGGAGATGTCCAGCCTGCGTTCTTTGGATCGCCCTGCTCCTCCAAAGTGTCCTGGACCTGAGCGCGTCTGGTGAGTCTCAATACTTTTTTTTATCACCGCTCGGTAATTCATTCCTCTCGCCCTCTCCCTGCTTCTCTGCTGGCTTTCCCTCACTCTGCTCATCCCAACACGCGTGAATCAAACGATGTGATCTGTCAACCTCAAACCAAAAGTCTTTGTTTGGAGTTCAGCATGTGCCTGTAATACTCTGCGGTGGTTTTTATAGTGACTTCATCGCACCTTAAAGGCAGCAGAAGTCATCCATCATTGTGTTCATCGTTGTATGAGCTCATATTTTTGAGACCACTCTTATTTGTCTTCCTGAAGTCATCTCATAGTTGTTGACAAACTGCTGCTCCACCCATAGAAAGCAAGGCTGTTTGCCATCACCCAGCCTCCCCTCTCATGTAAATGATCTTTGGTTTTTAGATGATCGTCTTATTGTCATTCTGAAGCCTCTACTTGACTCCATTGGCAGACAATGGGGGGGCTCCTCACCAGTCAGCTGGATAGCTATTGTGCCCTCAACCACCACCCCACCTGAATAATTTAGGTCAGCCTAAAGATAAGAGATGCATGAAGTCTTAATTAAAAGACAAACAGTTGTTCACTGTTTAGGCTTGACTGATGCTGAAAGAGTGGCTGAGTGGCAGTAAGATGAGGATGCATGGACTACTTTTGGGGGGGGGGGAAGGCCAGATTGTGGCCTTTAGGAAACAATACTGCAATTTGTCTGAATTGCTTCTTTGCAAAACACACATTAAATCAGCAGTTTATTCATCTGCCCACTGTGGTTAAAATGAAGGAGTTGGGCTTGGGTTTGTGCTCATTCAACAACTTTAGGAACTAGAGTTCCACTACCCTTCCCCGGCTGAGTGTGTGGTATTAACATTTTAAAACAGGACAGGCTGATGGTATATGTAACTGGCTTTTGGTTGACTAATATAAGTGTGATTGAATTCAGTTTGAATGAAATTTGAATTGTTTATGAAGCCGCTTGTGGAAAGTGTTTTAACTTTCCCGTTCTCTGGTTTTTGAGAGTATAGGAAGTATAAAACAATCCTCCCCTCCCAGATGGGTAGTGATGAATCTTCTCCGGAAGGTTTTTTGGGGCTTGTTTGGATTATCTCTGTCCTCCTTAAATGCTTTTGGCGCTTATTTACAATGGAGGTGTACAGTATATGCTGCGCCGAGCATAAAGCATTCCGCTATGGCCCTTCTCATGCCATCCTTTCTACATCGTTTTCATTTTTTTGTTCCTCTGTGGCAAGAAGGAATGTTAATCCACATAACTTAACTGGATAAGTTAACTACAACTTCTTCAAATGGAGTTTCATGATCGAATATAAAGTAGAGGAGAGCCAAGCCCCTGCTTCTGCGGCTACTTCATATCTGGAAATAGACAAGTGGAAATTACTCCATCTTTTAGCCGCACACTTTAGAGGCCAAATTTACCCTGAAAATTAAATTTCATATGCTAATACTGTTATTCGTGGAGCAAAACTGACTTTTGCATTCCCTCCCACCCCTGCAAATGACCAGGAAAAGCACTAACTCCCAGAGATAATCTGCAGCTGCTTGTATAATCATTCTGAAGCTGACATTTTATGTGCATCCAAATAATCACAGTTTGGCAGTAGTAGATCAGTAGCTGATCAGAGAACCTACAATTTAAAGAGAATCCAAATTTAAAAGATTACTAAATGATCTCATCTTTTCAAATAAATAAATCCAATAAAATAAATGAGGACATTAGAATCGGTTAAAAAGACAAATCCAAGACATTTTCGTGACCAAGTATCTTTAATTGATGTTTTCCATGGCGATATAGCAATTCACTATACAGCTGAAATCCCAGGTGCTGAAATGGCACTGGACACTGGTCATCATCATTTAGATAGCGTAGAAATGTTGTTGAGGAAAAAGACTTTTTGGTCAATAACCAACTCATTTCTTTCAAGT
Organism: Nibea albiflora; assembly: GCA_014281875.1. Classification (NCBI taxonomy): domain Eukaryota; kingdom Metazoa; phylum Chordata; class Actinopteri; family Sciaenidae; genus Nibea; species Nibea albiflora. The sequence goes on from CM024792.1 coordinate 6,584,748, forward strand.
CTGCATTAAGTCTGGATCAATCTGGATTTAGGGCTAATCACAATTTCAGCTATTGCATTAGTTGCAAACAATATTTTATCCGCTTTGGACAAAGAGAAACATTGTGCTGCAATTTTTTATAGATCTGTCAAAAGCATTTCATGGAGGTGATCATGCTTTGCTCTTACAGAGGCTGTGCGGTATATTTTGATAGAAAGGCTTGTGATTGGTTTCAGAATTATTTGTCTGATCCACTTCAATGTGTGAAGTCAGGGAGTGTCCAGCCTTGCTGGTAAAAGGCGTACCACAAGGTTGAAGTTTGGGTCCTGTGTGCAGCCTACCACTGGGGGACATTTCGGTCACCAGACTTAACATCAGAGTGAGTAATCTTTGGTTCTGTGCTGCTTTCAAGGATACATTTATTTCACTATGTTAAACTGTGACCAGGGTGAGTCTGAATGAGACGGAGGGAGCTGCTCAGAAGAGAGGCCTCGCCCAGTGTAACTCTGACATGAAGTTTATCATTCTCTTCTGCCTTTTGCTTACCACAGCAACTTAATCCGATTTTTGTTTGATATCTAGTGTCTGCAAAAAATGAACAAACTTTGCTTGTTTATCTTATTAAGTCAATATCGCTGCCCCCCCCTAATTTTCCCACTGAATCCTATTCAAAATTCAGGTAGTTGAATGAAAAAGAAACAAATAGTTGCATATTCGTATTGAAAAGTCAATTCCAAATCGACTGACAATAGCCCTACTCTTCACCATTTATTTTAATGACATCCCATTGTCTTTTTGAGTATCTGTCAAGTCAATCTTTATGCTGATGACATTATTGTGTATTGTATTCCTAATTCTGTACAACTCATCTGTGCTTTGTCCTGTTTTTATTTTAAACTTGTCTGTAACTCGACGTCACTGTAAATAAGGTCAACCTCAATGGTTCCTCCACTTTAAATAGTGGTTTGATGTGAAATGTTTCTAGGTATCACTGGGAGTCTTGTATTTATCGCCTGGGAATGGTTGGAGAGGAACAACAGTGTGGTTCATCTGCAACCAAATGTGAAGAGAAGCGGGCAGTGCCTTGTGATCAGTGGCCAGTGGATATAATATGGCTGTATTGTGCAAGCAACAGATCAAACGTGACTAGAAAAAAAAAAACTGAAAGGTGCAACTGTCTGTCTTTTATTTGTTGCCGTCTGGTTTACTGGTCAGCTTCCAGTCAAAGGCCAGAGGTCAGAGGTCAGAGGTCACTGGTCTGTCATTGCGGTTCAAATGCAGGCATTTCCAGGAATAACCAGGGATTCCCCTGGCCACAGCGTGTTTACGTGGCAGACTTGACAAAGGATGTATAATCCAGCATTAAAGACATGCATGCTTTAGGTATTTTAAAGAGCTGTGTCTGCTCTACCTGCTTACAATACCCAAAGCTGTGATTTAAATCACAGAGTGAGTAATGAAGTGCAACATGTTTAGATGCTCCCAAAATCGTTGTGATCAGCAAACTGGATAATGGTTTCGTCCTTGTGTATTGTCTGATTACTCTCAAACCAGAGTTTACTTGCACTTTTCCCAGCCCAGATTCTTCCCACCTCTTGCCAAAGACAGCTATCACAATCAGCCTTCTAGGTGCTAATCTAAACAAAGATGGAATCGTGTAGAACAGATCAGACGAGATGTTATTTGTAAATCACAGCTGTCCTCCTCTAGAGATATGGTGGTTGACGCAGTTGAATCTAGCTGTGCCAAGCGGGTTAATTCTTAATCATTTAACCTGGAGTTGAACCCAGTTTCTGCAGAATGAAGCAATCAGGAACAATTAGATTACCACTAAATGCACCTTTTATTTAAACAGAGGATACGTAGGTGCAGCATCTTCTCAACATAGCCACTGTCATCGTGTCTTTCTGCCTCTGACCTTTAGCTCCAAAGTAATAATCTGTGTCATGTTCATAAAAATAAATTGACAACAGTGTTTTCCAACTATATAAACTGTGTAAATGTTTCTGATCATGGGACACTCACCTCTGAACATAAAAGGTCCTCTGCATGGCAGCAACTATGTGAAATGTGTTTAGAGTTGCGTTTAGCCTTTTTAATAACACTCAGGAAGGCTATAAATCATGCAGGGTGGACCTGCCTCAGTGGAGTTTTCAACAGGACACACTGTTGACACTAAAGGCACTTCACCCCTGGAAAAAATCCTTGGTCGTACAGGCCGTGAGTGTGTGTAGGAGCTTGTCCTGCTCTCCCCGCTACTGAGATGTCTATCTGTCCTGTTATACGTCTTCTGGCATTTTCTTCGTCTCATATTAAGGGAGCAGTTTATAAGAAGGTGAAAGAGATGTCAGAGTTTATGGTAGCACTTTCTTTATGCGCCCTTGTAAAATTTGTGCAAAACAGCCACTCCCGCTAGTGATTTCTGTTGAGCTCAATGCTTTTTAACATCGCGACGTCGCTATAATTTCTCCTTTTATGTGTGACCATCTATATTTTACCCAGATGCTCTGGGAAATGTGGGCGTCTGCCATGGTCGGAGTCTCTTTCAGATCGATGACTCTGCTGTGTTTAAAACTCAACTCCCGTCCTGCACAGTGCACTCTACGCTCACTCACGCATCAAGTGGTGTGCATCCCTAAAAGCTTTTGGCAGACACAGAAGAATGTGGCAGGAACTATATGTGTGAAACAGATGTATGGTCTTTTTCTGGGAGGAGGGGGGTTGATTGGTTTTTTTTTAAAGATACTTTGACTCCACGTTGAGCTTGAGAAATGGGAAGAAAGTCGTGGACATTAATTTAATCAGCACATAGCCATAAATCATACGCTCCGACTCTGTTTTATGTCACTGATTTAAAACATTGGTGTGTAAACCACGTCGTGCACTTGCAATTACCTACTTCCCACTCGTTATTAAGCACATATGTTTGCCAAGCCTCGGTGTGCCTCAGTGTTGCCATAGGGCAAACTGTTTGGAGAATATTGTGTGCTAATTGTTTAACTGATGTGCAGCCAGCAGGCGACTTGCTTTAAATGATATAAAAAGTATCATGATATCAAATAACTAATGTTCAGTGCTTTGTTTTTGACTTGTGAAGATGTTTTTAATCATCCTCGTCCTGTGGTTATTGTTTCCTAAGCAGGAATACCTCTTTGATTACCGCAGAATTCACACAATACGAACTTTCCTTATGATGCCAGTAAATGGTACAGTTGTTTTCCATTGAGTTGCTGGCTGGAATGTCCTGAAAATATGTCGTCAATGCTTTGTTGACAGAGGAATTTTGGAAGGAGAGTCTGATCTAGGTTTTCCTTCTTTGTAGATCTACTCTGTGCCAAGTCAGGCAAAAGCCTTTCTGTGAATGGTAAGAAGTGTAAATTTCCTGCATTTGCGTAATATTGGCAGAAAAATGCTCTTATTTCCACAAATCGGACTCTGTGGCGCATACTTGTTTTTTAGCGGTTTGAGTCCCTCGGAGAGGCAGCGTTTAATCAAAGGCTAAACACAGTTCAGTCAGATCCTCGTCTCTAAAATGTTTGATAAAGTTTCTGCCACTACAAACTGTAGCCAAGCGTGAAAACCCTTTTCCTGCAATTTACTGTCTGCACAGGAGGCTAGTCTGTTAGGGAGAGAAAAACCTCTGTAGATTTCAGGGAAATGCAACGCTGGATCAACAAAAGGAACGAAAAACACTAGTTCAGGTTTTGGTGACTGCACTTGAGAAGCCAGCGTATAGATGTGGCACTTAAATGATTTTAACAGAGGTAGAGTCTGGACTGAGTTGGGAAATAAGCTGCAGCAAGGTAGCATTAATTATTGTCAAAAGTACATGCTACATTAATAGACTTAAATTATATATGTCCCTTTCCATTGATTGACCTGTTCTGTACGTCCGACCGCAAACTGAATGGCTTTCTATACATTCAATTCAATACTTTCTATGTTGATGTCTTTCAACTGCTGTCTGGAAGACAAATTACGCCTGCCACATAAAAAATGTTCTCTGCTGTACTTTATACACACGATACAATGAGTCCTTTGCTGCAGTTGTAAGGCAAGCTGTAAGTGCAAGAGTGTGCTGATGACAAAGTGACACTTTAATGAGTCTAATGGAATAAGCCACACATACTGCATATCAATTTCCCATATGGACTTGGCACGGTTTAATGTTGAGGACTGCAGGGAATAGCCCTGGCTTAAAGAGCTCTAAATTTCATTGGGACCACTCCTCATTACAGTTTTATCAAATTACTGCTTTGCTAGCATCCTCCTCGACTAGCTTTGCCCCGGCTTAATAAGTGGAGATCATGCTACATTTCATTTAATAAGGAGTAGGATGAAACATGTTTTTTTAAATTCCCCTATATGTGTCAGAGTAAATCTTTTTAAACCCTGTTTGCATTGCATTAAGGACTTTAGAAACCCCCACTGCAAGCAGACGGGCAGATCTCCGTTCAGCTACAATTAGGTCTTTGTACAACACCATGCTGCTTCCAAGGTATTAAATACCCCAAACTTTATGGGCTTCTCAGCCAAAAATATTAGTGTTTATCTTCCAAAAATCGCTGGAACTTATCGGTTGATGGTGGAATTCTGCGCAGTTGTCAAATTGTTATGAAATGCATGTTTTTTTTTAAAGCTTATAGCATCTCTTGCACAACATTCCTTCAGTAGCACTTGGCCTGCGCCAAGTTGTTGGTTAATACTGTCGCTTATACTGAACAAAATCATTAACTGTGGTCCACTGCGACTGGACTGTATAATTTAAGTGAATGAAAAGCGGACGTTGCCTCTGCCTTCGCAGAAGCACTAATCAAGTACTGTGTTCCGTACATGGGTTGTGTGCATTTGTCCCTCAGTATGTTTTCAGTAACCAGCTTTCTGCCTGGTAGAGGATCAGAGAATAGTCAACTCCTCCGTCACGCCACCACCATCATCAGCATGACATCAAAACTCCTTGGCACTCCTCTTATCTGGCTGGCAGGAGACAAACGCTGGCATTCTCTCCCTGTTTTTTTTTTTTCCTTCTTTTTTTTGGTCTCTTTCTGACTTTCTTGGCTGTATTCTGTCTTTCACACTCATACACACACGCACATGCACGCACACACACACACACACACAGTCCCTTTTCCCTCTCGGCCTGTACGATTCATTTTGGCCGTCGAGTGGCTCCTCCACTTGGCCCTTCTTGCCTGCCTGACTGACATGCTGCTCTTGGCTACGCTGCGTGTGTTTACTCAACAATAACTGAGAGCGGGGTGGCTCCACACCAGCTCCTGCTCTCACAATCATTATGACTCATAGGCCTTTGGTGACGGTTTGTCAGTATTTAACATCTTTAAGAGGCATCTCTTTGTGATGTCAGCTGGTGCAGAAACACTTCATACTTTCTGTTCGTTCATTGTAGTTACACTGATTATGTTTAGTCAAATTTTGGCTTTCTCACTATCAGTCTCGATCATGTCTTTGTGGCTCCACGTCTTGCTCTTTTGCCCATGTGATACTGTGGTTAGGCTGTGAAACCATTGGACCATCAGCTCCTCTGAGACATTTGTATAAACTTATCACTCTGCAGTTATTAATAGAACATCATCACATGTATTTCTTTTTCACAGATGTGTTATTCCAAAATGATTCTTGGCAGCTTCACTATTCAAATCTTTCTTTCCCTTTGTTTCTTTTTCATGCTTCTAACACACACAGACACACACAATGATGTAAATAGCACATTTTTCCTGTAGTAGTGTGTAATGTGGAAAGTGCAGACATCACTCTGCTTGTGGAATTATTAAACCAGAGATGTTTGGATGGAAGGAAATTAAATTTTACGGGGCATCTGATGATTTGTGTTCAGTTTGAATTAACTGGATCCCTTTGAGTCTGTGTATATGTGTGTGTGTGTGTGTGTGTGTGTGTAGCGTTGAATTTGCTCTTCAGGGTTGAGGCATCATTTGTGGTTCTCCCTCACGTTTAGTCGTTTAGGAAGTTTTTGTTTGTGTGATATGCAGAGAGAAGTGTGTTTGGCTGTTTTCTTTGTCTTTTATTGCTTTGTAATTGCAATCCGTAGTTATAGAAACTATAATCCTGTTGTAGCCTGATGTTGAGGAATTCTGTCTTTTGAAGATTAGTTCCTGTAAATGGGTTTTAGTTCAAAGCTACACGTTGACTGCTCTACTTCAGCCACCAAATACATTTGAGGATCTGCAAAACAAGGTTGTGAACGTTTAAGCCCCTTTTCCCTTTCATGGTGTTCAGTGAGGGATAGTTGAGATGTTTCATGAGAATGTTTTGAACCTACAAACTCCTTAACATCATCAGTGATACTTTATGTTCTCTTATCAAAAAGCCTGTTTGATCCCTCAGTAATTCAGCTTTTGAATATTTGTCTTCAGCACACAGGCCGTCCATCTGTGTGCAGGTTTCCAGACAATCAGAGTCCCGGCTGCCAAGTCTGCTGTCAGTGTTGCAACAGAACTTGAATTTATTGTTGAAACGTTGAAGCTCTCCCACTTTTCTCTTTGTCCCTTTCCCATCAGAGCAGTTGGGTGGCTGTGGGTGCTTACTGTATGTTTCACAATATGTTTTTTTGTGCTCCATTGAAAAAGTTTGGCAGGCTCGGGTTCTATGAGATGTTGTTTTGCTATTATATGGGATTTATTGTATGCCCTCACCATTCTCTTTTGTTTGCTGCTTTTGTTTTTTTTCCCAATTGAATTTCTCCATATGTTTTTAAAAGAACTTCTCAGCCAAAGAAAAAATCCCCAGAGTGTGTATACTTTCAATTGAAATGTACGCTTGTTATGCTCGCGTTAGGTGGTGCTTCAGTGAGTAAAGTAAAGTAAGCATAATTTTGTTAAATCAGGGTATGACAGGGTGAGCTGTGGAGTTAAGTTGTGACAGCGTAAACATATACAACATTAACTATACTGTGTGATCTGGGATATTTGTGGTATAGTTGTCTTTTAAAAAGCACTAGTTATGGGTGTGAGCAAACGCAAGGCCAAAAATGGAAGGAAAACTATCCAATTTTGGATGTAGTGTTGACTTGGTCTTAAACTGTGTCGGCTTGAGTGTGGACATGGCCTTAGCGTGTTTGTTTAACCAGAGGCTTTGTCAAATTGTTCACTAAGCAATCCCCCTATTAACCAGCAGCTAGTGTTTACCCAGCCACTTCATTCACACACAAAAGACTTAAGAGGGTCTGCCTTGAACTGGTAGCTCGGCCCTGTTGTCCAGAGGAGCTCAAACTTTCACATTGGGCAGACAAGCACTGCATTTAATCCTAGTCTGCAACTAGAACTCGAAGCAATAACTCAAGCTTGGCAGCATGATTCCTGAAAATGATGTCTATTTAAATGTCCAGCATTGCTACAAATTCTGACAGTAATGTTCAAGGACAAAAACTGTGATGGGAATCAGAAACCATACATATAACAGTGACTTAGCACAAACAGAAAAGCACAAAAGGACCATAAGAATTTGACTTAAATGGAAATTCCCTTTCTATCCATTCTAATCCTGTATTGACCACACTGACCGAGGAATCCGGAGTTAAAGGGCTCATTGGCTGTAACTCTGAAGTACCGTGAGTTAAATGCCCATGTAGCAAACCACTGCTGGCTAGCCATCTGCATAATTCAGCACCAACCGGGAAATCGTTGCCCTTGTGTGGCATTAGAATCAATCAAGGGTTGTCTCATCACTCAGGATGATGGGGCACTAAGGAAAAATAGTCAGTGCTGAGATCAGTCTCTTGGTGAACGTTGGTATAACTTGCTTTCTTCCATTTAAAATTCTAGTTCAAGATTGAAAAAAATCTGCCACTTTTTGTCTTTTGTTCCTGAAACTGAAGCTGGGAGTATGCGAGTCTGCAGATTATGGTATGATCAACACCCAAAGTCCTGGCAACCTCTCAAAGCTTTCTTCACAGTCTTGGGGAAACGCTGTTACCAGACCCACACAGTCACTGGTAGCCTCTTAAATCCATTTTGGCTTGATGGCCTCACCATACGGTAGCTTCTTTCAAGGCACGGTTATTGACTTGTGTAGCCTAACTCTCCAGATTGTGCGGGTCTGTTTTTAACAGAAACAAGTGAGTGAAAAGAATAGCTGGATGGAAGGACAGAGTCAGTTGCTATATGCTGCTGACTGTCCAGATGCGTTAACCAGAGGCTCATAGAAACACTGTGTTTGATGTCTGAGCGGCTGTGGGCTTTTTGTGGTGGAATCTGGAGGAATGGTAATACAAGGGTATGGAATACTCATAGGGCAGGAATCTGTCTTTGTGTGACTGTGACAAAATGTATGCTATCTTCTTCATCACTGTCTCCCTCTCATTCACTCAGAGATTAGATCATGTGGGAGAAGTCTGTTTTTAACCCGGGCTGCGGGGAAAGGAATCTCGTCAAATGGGATGCTCCTGACCAGGAATTCATACATTTATCCTGTGGGATGCAGAGTGCTGCTCTCGTCCTCCGCGGAATTTCTCCCTCTCTGAGTCGACTAGAAAAAAAGACGGGGAGTGTTGAGGGGAAAATTGAGTTTACCCATTAAAGCAGCCTCCCCTCTTTTTTTTTTTCTTCATATTTCCACTTTGAACAGTTATTTAATTTCCCGGTAGATGTTTATGATACCTGACACTGACTTGGAGCCAACCTGCATTTAAGTTTACTTAATAGTGTGGTCGTTTCCTGCATGCCAACAGTCCTCTCACACCTCACCCTTGTTTTCCTGTCTCTCTGCATATCTGTCTATGTCTTTCCCAGACTCTCTCCTCGCTCCCTCCCCTTTCTCTCAGAAAGCATTGATTTCAGCAGGGCAGGAAATGAAACTGCATTGCCCTGCAACTCCCAGCAGGAGAGGGGGACCTGGGGAGGGTAAGAGGAAGAGGTTCATTGAGTAAAAGAAGTCCATTACTAGTTTTTTTTTTATTAAAGAAGGGATGAAAAGATTGATAGTATGAGGATGTGAATGAGGATTGGGATGGGCCTGGCTCAGCTAAGAGAAAGCTGAGAACAAGAATGTGTTTTAACTTGCTGAAAGTTAATTCAATCCTGCTGTCAGGATTGAAGTAACTCTCAGAAAGTTCTATCACTAGAGAGGCCGAAACATTTAAAACTGAAATGAACAACCACTGAGCGGCAGTGAAGAAACAGGGCTCTTACTAGGATTGGTGGCCCCACTATCTCTGACAACTCCTGACCTTCATCCCTCTATCAGAAGTCAATGATCTTCTCCTCAGAAGGGCCTATATAAGAGGCTTAGTCCCGCGTGATCCCACTGCCTGTTTGCTTAACCTCTGCGTGGCTGCCTCAGCCGTGCTAAGCTTTGCCCACAAGAGCTCATTACCACTCAGCCCCCCGTCTCTATTGCCATTTCATCCAGTTGTTGTAGCAACTGGAACATTGGGTTTAAGAGCCTCTGATTATGTATACTATTAACCCCCCCATACTAAAATACAGCGGTAACTGTGAAAAATAGCATGTTCTTACGGTATAAGTTAAACTCACGTCATGTCAACACGTCCGTTTGCAAAATAGCTACATTTTCAGGATTCAATTTGGAAATGTTGAGCCATGCATGTCGGCCATATTATTTTCAAACACAAGAAAACAGATTGCTAGTGTGTCGCTGTGCTACGGTAATCTTTAATGGAACATAAAACCTGTCATGTCATTACAGACATAATTGGAGTAAAAGAGAGATGGCACGGCTACAGCATCTTTCCAGACATTTAGCCACAGTCCCCCTGCACTTGAATACGATATTTATTGAGCTTTTCATTAAGATGAACAACTGTTTATACTGTTGCATGCATTGTGTAATGATGTTTTGCAACAAGGCAGGGGCCCGTTCCTGTAGAAATATGCAAGCCTGAAGGGTCCTGTATTGAAAAAAAGCCCTGCTATGGACATTGTGGCTTATTATTCCTGACATGCTCTGTTGAAGCGCTGATTCGAAATCGGGCCGGTGCTGATAATGCAGAGCGAGACAGATCGCTGCGGCTGTGATTCATGACTGTTTGAGTGGGAGTTCAAACAATAGTGGAGTCGGTCCGAAGTTTCCCGGCTGGTACTGTTCAACAGTTTGGACTACTGTCAGCTCATGGCAGGGACTTGTGGGAGAGTTTGGCTGGGTGAGAGTTTGTCTGCGCTTTCCTTCTTTTACGCGTTCTCCTACTTTTTCTCAGACTCCGTCTAGATCTCCCTCTCCTCCTCTTTCTTCGCATTCTGAGAAACTTCGTCCAGAGGAGAGCGAGTATGTTATGAAAAGTGTTTCCAGTCATTCCAGTTGCATTCTGGATCATGTTTCTGTCCTGGCTCACTTTTATTGTGACTTCATTAGTTGTCTGTGTCTCCATGGACAGACAGCAGTGACCCATTGCCCACCCCACTGCCCTGACTTTACACCCCAAACTTTGTTTTTACGCTTTAATTTAAACTAGATTCATCCATCTACCTAACTAGCTTAACCTTTACTCCTGGTGACCATAAACAGGACATAGGCCCCATCTCTTATCACCTCTAGAATTTACCTCTTAAGGATTCGGCCAGTTGTTTGTTTGTGTTTGATTTCTGTTTTGATTGTTTTGATTAATAGTTGTTGGTGTTAGATGATGAAAGGTGAAAAGGTTTTACGTGCAAGCAATGTGCACTTAAACATAGGATGTTCATATATACAAACTGTCAGCTGTAGAGATTATATAAGGGAGGGACAATTTTCTTACATGCTTCCCCGCATGTGTAATTGGCACAAATAAACCATTGCTAATGCGTCTTCTATAAGCTTGTTAAACGTGTTTAGGAAGTCACACAAGCACTCTGCTACTCACTGAATGAGTTACATCACTCAGTGGCTTACATAAGGTTACACTTTTTTTACGCAGGTTACATGGGCCTCCCTGCGTGGACAGTCATAAAACTTAAAGAAAAACAGTAGTTTGGAAGTCCCAGACAATGGCGGAGAAGTGGGTTTTACTGCTGGTTACATAGCAGATAGCAGCCTACATGTTTGCCCTCGCTCTGTGCTTACACAGTAATGTAGCCAGAATGTGATTGGTGGTATGCATTTGCAAATGTGCACGCCCCATGTCCCAGTGTTGGTGGTCTTGGAAAGCCACCAAGATCACCCGGCTGCTCCGTAATGTGAAAGCAATTAGCAGCCAGCGGTTTTACACAGTGCCGATACGTGTGGAATAACAAAGGGGAATGTAGGTCAGCGACGAGCCATAGGTACGCGGTGCGGCCATTCACATTTCTTCACATCGTGTAGTTATTTCCAGCTATTAGACAATGAAGAAGTTGTAAATGTTTGTGGGTACTTTAGATGCACATTTGGAGCTAATTTAGCTCTTTCCTGACTAGTCTTTTGTATGCAGCAACATGACGTTGTGTCTTATTGGCTCGTAACAATTAGCAATAAAATCCCTAAAGAGATAATCAAATATCAAAATACTAATTACGAATGAAACAAAAGTGAGTTTTTCAATGTTTTAAACTGATTTTCTAGATTCTTGGTAGGGTTCACAATAGAATAGGTGATGTAAATGGGTTTGTAGTGAGTTTAAACCCAGATTTATTCAGCTCCCTGAAGACTCTTTGATGTGTTCACCCTCCGTTTACTTCATCTGACATTCATTTTAATGAGACAGACATTCCCCCAGATAGAAATCTGCGTCTGAAATCTGACTTATGCTGGAATACAGTAAATCGGTGCCACACACATATTGACATTGAGTTAGATTGAGTTCCCTCCGTATGTTTGAGATTTTTGTTTGTGTGTGTGTGTGTGTGTGTGTCTGTGTGTGTATGTTTACAGTGTGTGAGCCGGGTGCTGTGCCCTCTGTCACATCTGGCAGCTTGTGGTTTTTTTTCATGAACTGCTAAATGAGGGGAAAAATACTCCCAGCTGCCCTCAGGAAAACTCACCTGGTGTAGTTCCTTGTTTTCCCTCACACACTCTCTGTTGTCCAAACGCTCCCTCTTTCACATTGTTCTCCACAGAACACGCAGATGCGCGCGCGCGCGGACACACACACTCTTGTGTTTGCATTTTTCTCTATCTCTCTTTCATTCCCTGTCAGAACATGCGTGCTTTTTGTAGCCCGGCTAAGGGTGCACAAGCATAAAAACATGCATGTGCGACCTGGACTGAAACTCAAATATACTCTTAAGTAAAATATTCTGTACTTGTGTCCCAGCATAACCTTAAAAATCAGATTAAGACAAGACAAGAGGAACAGTTTGGAAGGCCTACATACATAGCGAGAGTGACCGCAGCTTCTTCTTCACATGGTAAAGTCATTTTCACCTCAGCCGCTGTGGGAAGAGGAGGCCAGGAGCAACATCCACCCCCCCCCACCCCTCACCTCAAACCCCCATCCAGCATATTTCGGCTATCTGAAGGCAGCAGAGCCGGGAGGTATCAGCCCAGAGAGCTGAAAAGCAGCTTTTGTCTCAAGCGACCCTCCAAGACCTCTGCCTGCCTGCTCTATCAGCAAATCATAAACTATGCAGCACAACTAGAAACACAGGAGTCTACAACGTGAGGAAGAAAGACGAGGGGAAGAAAAGGGAGGGAAAAATCAACAAGATGAAAGACTTACAATACAAAGTAAACAAAGCAGAACCACTGCCATCTATAGATCAAACACCAGCAGTCATATAAATCTGTGCACTTTGTAGATTAACGATGACCTTGACTAATGAGACAGGTTGTCAGGACTTTCAGTGCATGTACAACATGTTTGAGAGAGAGAGAGCCAATGACAGAGAGTTCTTTCATCTAGTAACATATTGCATACAGCATTTCAATTGTAGTGTTTCAAAACTGTATGTAAAGCAGGTATGTCTGCACATTCTGTACTCACAAAAAAAAAAAAAACATGATATGTTATCAGTTTTCTGTCTTCGGCCTGCTCCGTACCATTTAGCACCAACATCCCGAAATGGGAGCCCCCATCAGCAGCTATCTGCACCGTTCAGTCTCTCCGCTGTCTTACTGAAAACAGTTCTCTTTGGTTGTATTCATAGTCTTCCATCTCTTCACCTCTTCTCCCTTTGTTCAACATTTTTCAGTTTACATGTAGGGTTAGCTACCAAATTCAGTACTACTAACTTCATGTTAAAGAGATTGTTCAGGGGGCATTTGGTGGGGTTGTATGGGGTTCATATGCATAGTTAGTGTGTTATCTACAGTAGACAGTGGTCAGCACACTCCCAGTTTGGAGAGGCAGACAGAAATCCTGGCACAGAAGTTAGAGCAAAACAAAAAAAAATCAATATCCATCTATTAAGTGTACACTGTAGTAAACATATTCTCACCACTAGCTGTCAGATAGACCTTTCCATTGGCCCTACATTGTCTAAACAGTAAAACGTATTTATTCCTACACTGCAGATCTTCTCTTTGGGTCGTAAAGTTGCAAGTCACTTTGCTAAAGTTTTCCAAGATGGTGCGTTTGTCACTGCACAGCAGCTATTGCTTGTTCTTCTGAAGCAGTTCAATAAATCAGTTAAATAAAATGATAGAAATCACCCAGAAAGACCAAGCAGCAATGGTATGAGCCAATTGCTGGTAGCCGATATAATGTGTCCAGTCACCCAATCCTAATACTTCATCACTGACCGTGATTATTGACTTGATAATTGCAAACACTGCAGTAGTGTGACAGGTTTGGACAAATGAAATCAATACAAATTATCACAGAGAGAATAAAGTACCAAAAAAAGGTACTGTTTGGTACCGGTACTGAATCCATGTATGAATAGTACTCAACCCTCCTTACAGGGCATATTGTTGCAGTCCTTTTCTATCCAGTGTCTTCCTCCAGCTTTTTGGCACAACTGCTTTGCTTGTCATTTCCTTTCTCATCGTCTCCTACCCTTTCTTGCCCGGGCAAGAAGAAAGCTACCTTAGCCGGGGAGTAATTTTAGGCACCACGTCTATCAAAGCAAGGCTCACAACTAAGATTTAGTAGGCTTACCGCCTTACGCTCTAAACCCGTCATTTCAGGATTTCCAGGTTTCACACCAGTTGGGCACTGGGTAAACAAGGAAACAGTGTTGCAGCTGACACACTATAACTACTGTTACAAGCAGTCAGACAAGATTTAGACAACATGTACACCAGTGTTTTACTTGCAGGGTGTTTTGTAAAACTTTTGGGAATAAAACAATTGGGGAAAATCTAACTAATCTAAAATAGTATCCTGAAAATGAATATCATAAAGATCAAGTGTAGTCTACCCTTGATTATGATATGTAGACTCAATCATTGAGCATATTAATAATTCTTTGGACTGAAATCCAGTTTAAATGTCATGGCTGAGTACACATTCCGCAGTATTTCTATTTCAACTGCACTATCATATTTTGCATTTTGTCTTAGGTTTCAGGCCCAGCAGATGGCCAAAACTCAGGCCAGCATAAGTAGTTTAGCTTTATATCATGTCCAAAGTTTGGCCCTCATCCCTCCTTTGTCCTGACGTTACCGTACCCTTTACACAAAGGCCACAAATCTGCCGTAGCCTTCTGCTCTGAATGATGACGTGTTTTGCCAATGCATGGCCCGTGAGGACTTTAAATTGAATGGTCTACAAGTAGCATACATCATAATTCATCAGGGTGGTGTACTCTAGTGAGTAGGAAAGCCCCGGTTTAACCACACGGCCTTAGTTCAATAGCTTGTGTTGGTGAACACCCACGCCCTTCAAGTGTCTCTAAACAAGACAGTGAGTGCATACTGGCCCTTGGAGAGCTCTTCATTAACTGACCCCGCGACTCTGGTATCCCTTTAGAGTGGGGAAAATGAAAAGAAAATGTCCCTACTGGGATCTATAAAGTAGCCCGTGCAAATCGGTACATTTCCTCAAAGTCTGACTCAGCCTAGTCCCATCAGTGCCACCGGACCACCAAGCTTTCAGCCAGAACTCTTCCTGGACTAGCCTTCATAAGGCGTGTGAGAGCTGTGTAGAAGCAGGAGTGGAAATCCTGAGACTATGTTCCATTAACTCCCCAATTGTTAAATCTGGTTACAGGACAAATTACTTAATGCCCGACGTTCTTCTTAACCTCTGTCCACGTTCCACACAGTGTTTGTATCTCAGTCTTTTTGCACGCATAAGCGTGACATCATTTACCTACATAGTCTGAATGACGAGGTTTCATTAAGTTTGAACTGTTTTGGTCAATACTGTAAAATTCAATGTAACCTCAGTTTGCCCTGCATATTATTTTAGGACATGACAGGAGTCAAAAGGTTAAGAAACACAGGCAACTATTGTGTCATTAACACCAATTTTGTTTGCTGTTATCCTGTTTAGTTAATCTATCCTTAATGAGCTATCAGGTGACCAAACTGAACTTCTGTTGGACTAACTGTGATATGCTGTGTTTACGGCATCTATGTTCCAAGCAGTTATTACAGTTATTTACAGGTCCCGGGATGCTACTTATTTTTGTTTACATTGTCTGTGTTTTTGTGAACCTGTTGTTTTTTGTTTTTTTTTTAAAAGGAAGAAGTGAGCGATGCGTAGAACATTAAAAGCTGCTGGACCGCCGGTCAGGCAGTGATGCATTTAAACAGTGAGAGAGTGAGAGAAGAGACTGACTGCATCTTTGTGTCTCTTGTTCGACCACTGTTGAGTTAATGTCCTTTGGGATGGGCTACTGTATAACACACTGTTGAAGGCCAATGACCCCTTCAGCTCACCATGTGCTTGTGTATATGTGTGTCTTGATCATGTGCTGCACATCCACTGGCTGAAATTCGAATAGAACCACTGGGGAAAGTCCTGTTGGCCAGCTCTATAGATATGGGGCTAATGGTGAAGTTTCCACCTCTATCTTTAGTTACCATCCATGAATGGAAAGAAAAGAGGGGAGGCCAGCAGAGGGTAGAAAGGGGCAGCAGTCGGACAAAGAAAATGAGAAGAAGAAGAAGAAGAGAAAGATGATTATTGGTAATCATTTAAATATTGTATCAGCTGATTTCACTGATTTACTGTTGATGACTATAGATGAGGGACTAAGGGTCTATGAGAGGTACTTAGTTGAAGAGGTGAAAAGAATGAGTGAGAGGAAAAGAATGAGTGAATGAAGGAGGGAGAATGAGCAAACAAGAGAGTGAAAGAGAGAAGGGAGAGTAAGTGGGGAGGCGAGGGGCAAATCTTTTATGAGGCATGGAAAACGGGGTGAAAAGAGTAGAGAAGGGGGAGTTGATGCCTGTGGTGGGTCTGAATAGCGGGACCCCATGTCCTCTTTAATGTCAAATGAATAACTCCTGACCTAACACAGGCTTTTAATTGGTATAACCACCAGCTGGATGGAGTGCTACGTCGGCCATATTGTGTAGAAGTGAGAAAATACACACATTCTGTCGTCGCTAGAAAATTCTCAAATATTTGAGATGTGTCTGTGAATTTATGCATCAGGTTTGGACATGCAGGGGTAAATATGAGAATGGAGAGGGTGCTGGATGCTCAGCGGAATTGGTATGAATAGCAGTTGTTTCGCATAGCAAGAGGTCATCTGAATCAGTATTAATATCAATAATACTACTACCCACTGGAGCTTTAAAAAGCTCACTGGCTGACTGGGTGGCTGGCTAGTGAGGCCCCAGCTCAGGCTATGGGGCCCTCCCATGCTTGGGAAAAGAAGAAGCCTTGGGCCTGAGAGCTCGTAGGGTACTCCGTGCATGAATGACGGGGCAGGAGGGGGTGGCAGGGTAGGAGGAGAGGAGATGGCTGAAAGAGGCAGCTCAAGCAGAAAGAGAGGGAGAGGGGTTAAGTGGAGGCAGGTGTTCCATGACAAACCTTACAACCCCCCACCTCTCCTTTACTCTTGTTCCCTCCACAGACACTGGTCCGCTGAGAGTACAGCAAACTAGCCCAAGAACCACGAACAGACACTTGTTAGTCATTTCCCTCTCTCTCTGTTACCTTCTTTTGTTAGCCGTTATCCAACCACCTTATCCGTCTGATCTAATCTATCCTACCAAATTGCACCCTTTTCCTTTAATCCCAGGTTTCTTTCCACCGTCTCCTCTGTGTGCTTTCCCCATTGCTGCAGGACCACCTGGCTTTGTGGTTTGAAATCGTATAAAACTCCTGTTGCTTTCAGCAGATGGACAGCTTTCCTACCGCTCCACTCTGCCTGACCCAGCTGGCAGATTAATTTAGATTGGATTGACGTAAAAATCGCGTTCTCTCATCGTGTTCCAGAGGTTATTAAACTAGAGCAGAATGGTACACAAATCCAGTTTTGACTGGTGGAAAAACAGGGAGTGCCTGATTGATGTAATTTTGTAAAAAATTAAATTAAATCAGTCTGTGATTGTACATTTTGCCCTTTTTAAATGTAATGTAGTTAGCATTGTTTCCAATGACTTTAGTTTTTGGCATGTCACCATCATATTTTCATAGGTTAATATGCTGCAATTCTTGATTAAGATGCCATTTTTTTTCTTGGCAGTCTCACTCCATGTGTCACACACAATATATCATACTTCACTGATTAGATTTTGATCAAACTATGTAGTTGTTTGCCATCGCTCATTTTTCAAAAGTTAACTGGTTGGCTTAAGGGGGCACTTAAAAAGATTAAGTACGTGTAACTCATGCATAATTCAGTATTATCATCATAGCCTTTTAATATAAATGTATTGATATATTACCAAATGAACAAGTACAAGTTAAATCTTATACAATCCACTTCAGTATGAGATCTTAAATGCTTATATGGAGGTTTATGACATGAAAAACTTTGAATTTACTGAGTTCAAGACATCTGTAACATGACAACTACTGTTGATTGATGGCTTGCCGACTGGAAGAGGTGTAGTGTTGTTACTTTAAAGTGTCTCTGGACAGATGAGTCAAGAGGGATTCTTAATAGCAGACACGATAGCTTTAATTTGACCCCGCTCCTTCACGTATGACTCACAGAGCCTCCATTGTGTGAATGATGTGTGTGCACATTCAGGATAACTGGAAAACTGTTATGACTGACAAGTGTGTGTATCTCCTCTTCTGCCAAAACAAAGTGTGAGGACAAAGAGGATGAACTGTTGGTTGTAGTCCCATGGCGACTGCTTCTTCTCGTGTCCTTGTGTAACTTCAGACAGCCGTCAGCTTCAGAGAAACATCTGGAAGAAAGACATGGGGGCTGTTTTTTGGTTTGAATCACCACTTATCATCACACTCATACGCATATTTATGCACACACACTCACACTTAGATCATCAAGCTCCAACAGCAACCCATCCATCCCCAAATCCTGCTTTCAGTATGCTTTCACTGATGACTTCTTTTTACTTAGATGAATGAATTTGAGACTCCTTCTGTCTGTGTTTCACCTCTCCATGTCTGTCTTTCTGCCATTAGACCATGCACCATGATTAAAATGCTGACTGACTATGCTACTTTTTCCATGCTTTTCCTTTCAGAAAGACACACACACACACACACACACACACACACACACACACACACACACACACACACACACACACACACACACACGCACACACACGCACACACACACACACACAGACACACACACTTGCATTGAGTGTAAAGCACTTGTCCAGTCAGTGAGCAGCTTGTCAGAGGCTTCAGTCCTCTCCAGAAAAGAGCAGCACTGATAGACACACGCGGATAAGACCCAGAATAGTAACAGCCACAACAATTTACCACACTGCTCCTGATTAAAGACTTGTAAAGAATGCAAAGTTTCCATCTACAGCTGCCACGTGTTGTTGTTGTTGGTGTTGTCGTCAATGTTGTTATGTTGACTTTTTTAAAAACCAGATCCAATAAGTGGTCAAATGTCATTAGCATCAGCTTATCTGATATTGATTACTGTTCTTGTTCCTAATCTTCACCAGAGAGAAGACGGTGTCTGAGTAATGAATTCCAATGTGGTATAAAAATAAACGTTCTGTTTTGTGTCAGAGAAGGAAAGCTTCTGAGATGCTGAGTAGTTTGGCTGTTCTTTCCCTTTCTCTCAAACACACACACACACACACACATGCAAAAGGCGAAATGTCTGTCTACTTAAACTCAAATCAGACTGCGATAACAAGGTCGCCACTTCATGGCTGCCCCACTGCCTTAACTGGTGAGGCACTGTGATAAAGAGTCAAGACCTTATCAATATGTTATCACCCACAGGAAGAGAGGCGGCATGCCAGTCAGCAGTAGTTCCAAAAGGGTGAGAGGTGTAGGGAGAGACTTGGGACTTGCATACATTATGAATTAGTCAATGATAATTTAGTGAAGTCCTGCAGTATACCTTCTTGATTGTATATTATAGAACCTGTTGTGTCCTACACATTTTGTAGTGTAGTCTTTTTTCTGACATTCTGGACCAACAACTATTCAGTTTATCACACAAATAATCAATTGGTTTTTCAAAAATAATGAAAATGTTTGTTATTTGCAGCCCTATTCCTATTTTTGACTTTGATATCTGTTTTGTAACCTTTGATCGAACCTGTCAAATCTAATTAAGAGCTGTTTTTTTTTTTTTTTTTACCAATGTCCAGGCCCAAGACAAAGAACTAGACCCCCATGTTTGGCCAGATGCCAGAGTGTCTTGGACTGTTTAACCATCGGTGGGCAATATATCCAAAATAGTATTTACCATAGAGTTTCATAAAATTAGACTAAATGTCTCACTGATTTTGTGTTTTGCTGCACTTACATTCACAACTAAATCACCATTAACTTTCTGAAGTAATCCAGCTAAGTGGAATATACAGAGAAGGTCTCTGGCATTCGTATCCACATGATACTAATGTTTACTAAATCATTTTTTTTCTTCTGTAGTTATGCCCAAGATATTGTCAAGTATAATATTTCATTTTGTTAGTATCTGCCAGGCCCCAGTTCCCCATTTCATCCTGTATCCCCACACTCATGAAGGTATGTTGAGAAGAAGATATGGAAGAGAGGTGGAGAGTGGAAGATGGAGACTGTGGAGGTCAACAGCGACCCTTCAACTTTCCAACATTTATAAGGACATGTTTGCTGTTATCATGAAATACGAGGAAGTTTTTGGTCTGGCATTCCCTCCCAAAGTGCGTGAGATTCAGACCTCTGCCTAAAAATGACTAAAATCAGAGATGAGCATGTGTGGTGTTATTTTTAGGTAAGTGTGTGACCATGCATGAAATTCCTGCATTCCCAAAGTCATAGAGTGCATACTTGTGCATGTTTAAATGCTCATATATGTGAGTGTGTTCTGTGTAAATTTGGCACTGTGGTCTTGTGGGTCAGTCAGCAGTAATAATAATGTTGCACAAAGCAGGATAAGGAAGATGGAGGGGGAAAGTCGCGTTAAAGAAGGAGACATGGGAACAAGAGCTAGCACCCATGGTGATTGTGGTCCAGAGTTGGAGGAAGAGAAAGGGAGCGGGAGGGCAGAAGGTTATTGGATTGCTCCGGTCAGCTCCAGAAATGACTTTTCCATGACTCCAGGTATGTGATCCCGGCTGAGCCTGGGGATATCCTCTGTTTATGCTCAAGCAAAGACCTGCAGATTAGGCAGCCTGGTATTCACCTGATTAAAATGACCTTCTTGTGTAAACTTAGCTGGCGGGTTGAGAGCAGTGTGCACATACACAGGACCTTTTGGGACCCGGACGGCGTACGAACAATTCTGTCTGTGTAATTAACGCACACACAGACACACGCACACACACACACTGAGAGCAATGTGTGTTCATATTCTGGCAAGGCCAGATCATCATGGAGATTAAGGAGCGAGCCCTATGGAAGAATCATTGGTACTAATAAAACTATTATCCACTCTAAGGCTGGTCTACCTTTATCTGGAACACTGTTTTCTATAGTGTGTGTATATGTAGTTGTTAAGGCCAGGTGAAAGGATTAAGTGGTAATAGGTCAAGGCCCAAGGCCAGCGCACTCATATGTTTGAGATACTCCATCAGTCATCTGTCTCCTCGTCATCTCTGCTTGTTCTCATGTTGCCTTTTGTCTTCACCACTCTCAAACAACAGTATAACAGCATGCCTGTCTCGTACTTTTATCGTATCTCCTTGTCCCTGTCTGTCTTTATGTCTGTTTTATGTACTCGGGTCAAGTAGCGTGAATACACAGATTTCAGCCTCGATTACAATGTAAAACTAAAGCTGCCATCTCCCTTCTTCTCAGCGCAACATGTGCTGCTCAGGTTTGTGTGCGACGATATATATATTTGCATGCAGATCCTAGCTGTATCTTATGGCTGGTATATCATTGCTGACAGCTGTCATATTGTTATAATGCAGCCTCCTCCTTGAGAGCAGCTGGTTCTTATACCTGTGGTCTCCTTATCCCCTTTGCTGCTGTAAATCCTTGCTAGTCTGAACTTTGCTAGCAGTTAGTATCTACTTGTAGCATGATACTTGTTCAGATACGATCCCTGCAGAGCGTATGAATATGTAGGCTACATTGACCCATTGATCTTCGATTTTCATGAATCAACAGAAGAGACTTCTTTCAAAGATGTCAGACTCCTTAGGGTTTTCTAGAAGTCTTTATTTGTAAGATTGGAACAGTGTACAACCATCTACAATTAAAATAAAAGTCAAGGAAGGGTAACTAATGGTTACAGTAGCTCAATCATGGAAAAATCCTCTGGAAAATATCACCATATCATCCATGTGAAAAACCAGATGCCCCTGATAAACAGTTTTCTTAGTCACAAATCTCCCTTAGACCTTAAACATTACACAGTTTGGCTGAATGAGACAAGCCTTTTGCCAAGGGGGGAAAAAAGAAAACATTTAACAATTAGACTTGCAGCCAATATGCAGAGAGGTCTAAATGTAAGTTGGAAATAAGCAACAATGAAAACGTTTATTTCACATTGATATTTTACCTCTGGTGTTCATTGAAATGGATGTTTTCAACTGTGATCAGTGGTTATTTCTGAAGTCAGAGGAGGTCAGAAAGGGGGAATGGTTTTTGGATCATAAAACCTTTTCATTTCATTTCTTCAGTATTAAAATACTGTAATTACCTTTGTAAGATCTCTAAAAATAGGTTCCACTTTGCCTGAACTGAAATAGTTGCACACTGGTGGAGAGTAGGTCCACTTTGATAAGTTAAAAACTGGCAAAAGAAGTCTTAACTTTGAATTAAAGTTATACATAAACACCAAAACTGGAGTAATAGGATTAGCATATGGTTGTAACAATATGCCTGCCTTCCCGTGTGGGGCACATCAGTATGGAGTACAGCTCCCCTCCATTTATGACTGTGTATCAGTTATCTTACCCCAGTACAAAACCTCACAACAGGTAGTCGGCAGAGCAAAACTGACTCCAGATCAAAGTCACTGCAAGGGCACCCCCGACCTCGAGTCTGAATTGAGCAGGCCTGCAGCTCTGTAGGCATGACCTTTTCTAACTGCTGGTAGTGGACATTTGGCAGTTTATATCCAACAGACAGTTTGTAAAATCGCGTATGAAATATTTTTCCCCGCATCTAATTCTTGTATTTAAATCAAGGAGAAAGGAAAATTGGCAAACCTGTTGCCAGTTTATGGAACAGTTGGTTTTCTTGGTTGGACGCAGGGCTGCAGAGGACACTGGGAGGAGTGGGAATGTCAAGACAAAGACTACCAGTAGAGAAGGAATGCTGGTGTCCTGCTGAGCTAATCCTAGCTGGAAGAAAGGAGAAAATGTGGAAAGCGAGGGAAAGAGGGAGGAGACGATAAGATGGCAAAGGAAGGTCCCAGGGTTTGGGCAGAAATGGAAAGGGTTGCTTGAGAAAAAATCCTCTTCCCATTCACTAGTTTCTCTCTAACTTTCACCTGCTTTCTCTCTATGGCTTTAGGGTGTTCTCTTTCGCTGGTGGTCCAACTGGTCTCTGTTCAGTTATCGAGGCATTTGGAGTTAATGAGACAGCTGTACTATTTGAGAGGTGAAGTGCTTTAGATCAGCTTTTCTCAGTCTGCACGGCCCAGCGCTCACTTGTCTTTTTAGTCCTGAGGGGAATGAGTAATGCCATTTTCACCCTCAAGGGCCATTTATATAGAAACAAACACCTACCTCAGACTGTTTTGTTTATGGACTGGATGGAGGATTTTAGATTAGATCAGACTATTTCAGCAAATGAAATCAATAAGGATTCCCTGTGCAAATTTACTAGATTGTGCAAAGAATCTTAAATTATGTCCCTGTCTCAGACGCATCTGCAACTTGAATATTTTTCCAGGACGGAAGCCACTTTTCTTTCCTCTCTGTTTTAACTTTGCATGTTTACATATATTTGTTGCATATGGGCATGTAGAAGTTTTCTGAATGTGTTGTCAGTTTGCGTGAGCAGTTATGTTTTCAATCCAAGCATGAGAAGAGACAGAGTGAGTCTGACCCTTTGGATTTAAAGCAGATCTTGAAAGTCTCTGAATGTTGGAGAGCGACGCAGCATCAGATCGAACGCCCAGATATGAACCAGACCACTTGGAGCGAAGGGGAACATGGACATTTTTAAGCAACTGCAAATGTTGCAAATGTGATATAAATAGTTCTTATAAGAATTCAGAATCAGTCTCTCGTCCTGTCATTAGTCTTTCTTAAAGTAGCTCTCTTGTCTGTTCATGTTTGCACTAAAACGAATATCTTAATCGATTAGCAACATCTTATAGATACCATAAAATATGGCGGTGTCATGATTCATCTACCCACTCCACTTGTAGGAGAATCCAGCATGTTGGCTCACTGGCTGAATTTGAACCATTTCCTGTCCAACTTCCTGCGCCAGGCCTCCTGGTTTTGTCCTGTCTGGTCCAAGCTTGAAGCAATTACAAGCGGCTCGAGGGAAATCACCTCCCTCCGCTATATGCTCTGGCTCATTTTTCACAACACCGCCGACTCTTTTAAAGTGTTGACAGAGACATTAAACACGAAGGCCTCTGTCACCGATGAGAGCTTTTGGGAGGAAGAAGAGAATTGAGAATAGTCTTTAAAGGGAAGAAGATGGAGTCATTAAAGGCATCGTTTAACCATCTTTAAAGGGGAAAACACTAAAAGCAATAGTAACCATGAGACTGAAATTGTTGTTTTTGGCCAGTGTTTGTCATCATTTAAATATGTATTTACAATAATGACATCGACTATAGCTGTCAGCATGCTTTTTGGCACAATTATCACAGCATATTTTATTCCTATGGAAGAATAAACTGGAAAAAAAAGGACAACTATCCACTGATTTATATCTCACTTACGACTGCAAGTTGAGAAGTTTAAAAGGATAAACTGAGAGCAGACAGTAGAGAAATGTGATTCATGGACAGTCGAGTGTTTGTTGTGGTGACTGTTCCAGACGGATTTCCACAGTGGATGGAAACTGAAGACAGGATTTTTATGATCCCGCTACTTTTCACTCCTCACAGCCCATCTCACACAAAATAGAGGTCAGCGTTTCCCTGTCCCTGCTGTCTCTGCTTTTCTTCCTTCTCTTTTCTGCCTGTCTTTTTTGATTTCTGCCTTTCTTACCATTTCTCTCTGTGCTTTTTTTTTTTTTTTTTTTTTGGCTCATGAAATTTGTCTTGCTCAAATCCAGGAGGCCTGATGATTTAAAGCCCTCTCCCTGCTTTAGGCCAAAGGATTGTTTTATGTCTTGCCCTCGATTACCTGTAGGCAGGAAAAGGAGAGTGCATTTATCATTACGTCCAGGATTTGAAAAGAAAGCGCAGTTGGTCATTGGCAGTACAACCTACACTTCATGCTTTCAGTAACACAAACGTATGAATCCGAACAGGAGGAACTGTAATACCAGGAGAGAAGGTGAAGAAAAGAAGCGAAGAGGGGGGGGGGGGGGGTTGTTAGAGGTTAGGAAAGACACGGATTTCATTAGAGGTCCCTGTGTGAACGGTTCTCCTTCAGGAGAGAGGGCATTGTTCTGCTCTTTGCCCCCAGCTCAGAGCTCCTGCCATAGGCAAGACTTGTTAGGGAGACAGCCTCCTGTAGAGGAGGCTGGACAAGGGTTATCAAAGGACAAAGGAACCTTTTGGTGTGCTGACAGGCGGACAGGTCAGACGCCTTGGTGTGTGTGTGTGTGTGAGGGAGAGAGAGAGAGAGAGGGAGAGAGAGGGTGTCTCTGTAGTGTGGTGATGTGTGTGCATGTTTGTGCTCGGGTGCAGGAATCCTTCTCTCGCGTGTTTTTACGTGTTTCTTCACAGCAGTTGTGCCGGTGTGAATAAAAGCCTGTTGATGGATAGCTGGCCGATCAGCTCCCAAGAGACAGACATCCTGTGTGTGTCATGATGTAGCACTGATCAGAGCCGTAATGTGATAAGGGTGACAGTAGGAAATGCTGGAGCAGATCTTTGTTTATTCTACTAGCCGCCTGAATAAGCCAACTGCTCAACCAAACAGCTCCAATAAGTTAAATTTCCACATCTGCCGACATGTTTATTGTAGGATTTTGCTCTGTACACAGTTGCCTAACTCCTTTTCCTTTTACAGAGAAAACAGAAGAGCAACTGTAACCTGTCAATGTCAGTTTTAATGTGTAGTAACAAAAAATGATTTTCATTTTCTCTGCGCCAGTGTGGGACTCCTTGGGATGCTTGGCCTTTTTAATTTCCTTAAGTGAATCAGAAGTCGCTGTTTCTTAGTCTCATTTCAGATAGTAGTTGACTAGACAAGAGATGCGTGAGAATAATTTCAGTTTTATACTGTTTGGATCATTTCATTCATTCATTCATTCATTTCAAAATCTGAGGTGAAATTTAGGTCCCCCGTTGAAATCATTCAGCTAGTGTATTATCCTTAGCGTCATCTCTCTGCCGTCCACAGCGTGTTTTGAGGAGTTTGGCTTGTCTTATGAAGGCTTATGAAGGCTTCAGTCTTGTGAGATTAGTTATTAAAACCAACAGGGAACATTCCATGTTCACAGGCGTCTCTTTCTCGTTCTATCTCCTCCTCTGCCAACACACACACACACATCCACCTACCCCCTCATCTTTCACAACTTTTTCTGAATTTCATTTCTGCTTCACCTCGGTTCAGCCATTCTTTTCTTTCTTTTTTTTTATCATAAAGGAAAGACACATGTTCATATTTTGTCAGAAATGGGACAGGTTACAGGGTGAAACGAATGCCATTATCCAAATACTTTAAGTCTTTCCTTCTCTTCTCCTCATCTTTCCCGTTTGGATCCCACCACTGTGGATCTGTGGATCTAAATCCAGTGGGCTGACCCAGCCGAGCTCAGCCACATTCCAGGAAGTGAACTGACTTTTAGTAATCTCATTTGTTTTTAATTATATGAGAGCTATATTCTTTTAATTGATTTGTGAGTCAAGTAAACATCGTGCGTGCAGCTCATTTTAGAGTGTACTCCTGCTGCTGTGTGGCGTCGTGCTGTATGTGTTTCCAAACACAAAATGGAGTAAGTGTTTGCTTATGCTGTTTTTAGGGAAAGGACAGCAAAGATTAGACCAGAGAGGCTGGAAGATAATTTTCTGTCCTGTTCTATCTTTGTTTGCTATTTTTCAATCATTATGCATTCATGTTGCTTCACTGGCCTTTTGTTTTATTGTTTTTCAATGTTACACAATGTCGCCGTGGAGCAATTTTGAGCAACTCATATCCCAAAACAAACGTTTATATTTCAAAATAGGAAAAGTTATCACACTAACCAAGGCATTCCAGCATCATTTTAAAAAAAAAATATATATTTTTTTTCCCTTGAAAATATAGTGTTTTATTTGTTAATTATTGGAACGACTGGCCTTTGCTCTAAATGTTTGTATTTATAAGAGTATGTGACACTAATGGGATTATATATGATAATCACGGGTCAAACCCACAATATGGCTTGGCGCACTATATGTGCTGTAATCCACAAGGCCTTTATTTGCTCTGGTGCTATTTATTAAACCCTCTGTGCTTCCAGCGGTGACAGGCTTCAGGACTGGATACTGGGGCACCTTGATGGATTTGGTATGTTATTGGGGGAGACACAGGGTGTTACACGCCTACCCCTCCCGCCTCTGAGAGTCTGTGCCTGGGTGTATGAGTACTGAAGGCCATGACTTTTCTTTTCCATATTTCATGCTCAGTGCTGTGAAACGGAGCCACTGGGTGTCTGTCCAGAAAGATCCAGCAGCTTTGAGGGAGTTTGAAGCGTTTAATCTCTCAATAGATTTTGTTGGTTTCCATATTACATGTGGTGAATACTTGCCTTTTTTGCAGTCTCAATCAGGTCCCCTATGCCTTTTCCACTGATTCATAATTTATTGTTATGTGAATCTTTTTCTTTTTCAATATAAGCACTATGTTTTTGTCAGTAGGGTTAGATATCTTTATTTACTTTCTCATCATCACCCACCGTTTTTTCCCTCTGTTTCTTTTGTCTTCACGGTTTCTCTGTCACATTTTCTTCCACAATGACTGGATCTCAGTACAGCCATTAATTCATGGCCTTTTAGGAAAAATATTTTTTCTCTAAAGCAGCAAATGACATTGTGTGTTTTAAACCTGCTGAAAGTTACCCAGACCTGGACTCATTGCTGAGGCTGCCTATAGTTTAGTACTTAACTTTCCTGAAGGCTTAAATTGTGCTCAGACTCTCATCCATCCATCTATTCATTTTCCATCAACTATCCTTATCATTGTCGCACTGGGCTGAAGCGGATACAGCTAACATTAGACAAGAAGTGGGGTACACCCTGGACAAGTCGGCAGAACGTCACAGGGCTGACACATAGAGACAAACAACCATTCATGCTCACATTTGCACCTACGGGCAATTTAGAGTCACCAAATGACCTATTAACTGCATGTTTTTGGACTGTGGGAGGAAGACGAAGTGCCTGGAGAGAAGCCACGCAGACATGAGGAGAACATGCAGACTCCAGTCTCCACACAGAGGTCCCAGCTGTCTGGAGGATCCAAACCAGGAACCCTTTTCCTGTGAAGCGACAGTGCTAACCGTTAAATTCTGTTTAAAAAAAGATTTGAAATTTGTAAAAACTTTCAAAGCTCGCCTTCCTTTTTAGCTTCGAGTAGCAATTTAGGTTACCCTGTCAGTGCTGCTAGTCAAAGAAGACTGCATAAAACATGCTATGTCTTGTTACCCGTCTTGTGAAGTACCCACAATGCAACATGCCTCGGTGCTAAATCTGATGCCCTGTTGGTTGCACTGACAGTGATTCTGATTAATCACGGTGCTGAGATGTGGACAAGTGCCATGTCCGCTGTTTGGTTCCTCAGACAGCTTTTTTCAGTAGTGGAACGGGAAAAAAAAGAAAAATCAAAGCCAGCCACGAGTGTATTTGGAGGTTGCGGGTTTGGTTTAGAGTGCTGTATGTTTGCAGATGTTTAGTTCGAGGGTGAACGCCTGTCATGATGTGTGCTGAACTCAAAGAAGAGGTTAAATCTTTCCTGTTGTGCATTTTGCTGTATGTTGTTTTACCAACCCTGAGGAGACAATGTACTGTCCCACAGAAGCACATGCTAATCTTTCTAAATATACAAATAACATGTATACCTTGAAGGAATGTCAGTCACATGTTGAGTACTAACAAGCTCGTTTTAAATAGAAAATACACATAAATCTGTAGTGACAGTGTGGTGGCATCATAATTTTCCTCGAGGGACAAAAGCTTTAGTGAAAAGTTTTTTTTCTGAGACTGAATGAAACAAAAAGGACCACCCGTAGTCTTTTAATAAACACACACTCTGTCTGTCTCAGCCACTCATATGGGACCATGTAAAAGGATTTTCTCTTTTGGCATGAATGTACACACACACTTCCACTGTGGCATTGATTTAGACAAGCATACGCTGTTCTGATAAGGGAGCCGGTGTCCCGTATGTACACACCGGCACATGCATTATGTCCGTTCACACATACACACTATGTGAGACCCAAATACAACATCATGCACTCATACATACAATCCCACATGAACATTTTGTTCCATATTTGTCAATCAGCTGACTGCTGATTCATAGCGACTGCTCGGCTCACCGGCTGTTGGCAGACTTAGTGCCAAGCGCACACTGTAGCAGCATGACCCTGCATGCAGAGATTTGACATGTTGTTTGCAATGCTTTTTATCTGCAAAGCGTTCAACCATCACTAAATTTCAAAAACAACAAGCTGTTTTGTTTCAGGGTGGGCCGTGATTGGCCAGCCGCATTACTGCAACGCAACACCGGAGAACAAGTCTGAGCTTCGCAACTGCATTGTTACATGCCAAGTGTGTGTGTGGGACTTGGCAACGTAGAGTAAATTAATGATTATTTTCATTATGAATTAATAGGCCAACGACATGTTTTTTTTTTTTCCTTCTTTTTCATGCCAGACTGTATCGTGCAAAAATGTCCATTCCAATTTACCTGAACACAAGCTGACATTCTGGAGTTCCAAATCCAAATATATTCAGTTTGGTGTCACAAAAACAATAAATTCTCCCCATATCCTGTCAAATAATCAATAAATCCTGACTGCATTTTAGTTTGAAATGTCACATCAGATGCAGCTAGTGAGAGCCTGGAATTTTAATTTTTTTATTTTATTTTTTTAAATGCTTGAATAAAAGTGAAAATGACTTGGTAATGACCCTGTAATGACACAGTATAAAATGGAAATGGGAGTGAGAGCTTGTTGCATTTTTATCTTCCTTACTCACACTCACACAAAAATGTACTTGACCCCACAGTCAGTCGTAAGAAATGTGCCAAATTAACCACAACTAGATTCTAGTGGAAGGGGGGGGGGGTTAAATAGTGAGAAGTAGTGAAAGATAACTTCTTCTTCTTCTGTCCATACAGCGCTTTGCACTTCATTTGTAAACTGAAATGGTTCATATGCATGCACTCCTATTCATCTGTCAGTGATATGCCTGCTTTTTTTTTTTTTGTTCTGCTTTATTTTCTCTGTCTCCTCGTTTCCATGGTCATAGTCATTAGAGATTTGTGTTTTCAGCAGTTCAAGTGTAGCTGTCATATCGCGCTGAGGGCCAAACAAACACAATACAGCAACATGTGGACTGCACATGAATGTCAAGTCATAATACCTTATTATGTTTCTTCTTGCCTTCAAATCTCCCTCTTTCTTTCTCCCTCTCACCCACTTGCCCTCGTCTTTGTCTTTGTTCCAGAGCTCTTTTGAGGGTGTTTTTCAAAACAGGCGTTATTGACACTGAAACTCTAATCAAATGCAGGCATCTCTGGCTAACTGAAACCATGAAGGGAGGGTGGAGGAGGGAGAGAAAAAGGCGAGGGGGCTTGGCTTCGGCATTAAAAGACGCAAAACGATTTTCAACACAAGCTGGTCAAGTGTATTTCAAATCTGTCACTGTTTCCAATTGAAGAGGCGTCATATTTGTGTTCGAGAAGGAAGTTATTCTCTCCATCTATCTATTGTTCAGGCGCCCAGGGAAAGAGGTGACAAACTATCACAGTGAGAGAGGGTAGCTGAAGATTTTCACAGGGCTTAATCTTTTGTTAATTTCCAGGTGTTTCATACAGGTCAAAAGTTTCCATCTTTTTTCTCTCTCTCTTTTTAATCACAGAGAAATCATTAACATTGACTGCATGTTGTGGACTTAAATCCCTGGCCTACTTTTTTCTAAATGCCTTTACCCCTTTGGGAACTTGTTCAAAGCTTTGGAATTAGTCAATTTTAAGCAGCGTTCAAAATATTACACCGGTCTCATTTATCCTCATTTGAAGTGCACAATGCATCTTTTTCCAGGTTACATCCACCCCTCTATATTTGTTGCCAGTTGGCCTTCTGTGTAAGTGGTGATTTCATTGTACAATTTGTTACAAAAACATACCTAAATCTCCTGAGATTGAGCTTTGCATTCAGTGGACAAGCATTCTAAAAAGGCAATAGAAATAATGAACCCGAATCATTAAAAGCTAAATTGACGATTGTGTCACCGTGACGTTGCTATTTTCTGCACAGGGTTGCAGATTTGTATCTGTATTTTTCTTGTTCTTTGCGATCTCATTTTGAATGAAGACCGAATAAAGTTTTCAGTTTGTCTTTCTAACAAACGCCTACTTCACGAGAGCCACCCAGTTAGGAAGCAAGTGGGCAGACTTTGATTTATGTCGGGTGCTATGGAGAAAGACGCCTGGACCAAAACACACACATAAAGTATGTGTTTTCATAAACAAACTGCATCATGTAACGCATGTCTCCTCCCACTGTTCTTCCTACTGTTTTGGCATCATAGTAGAATTTATGTTGCATTACAGCGTTGCTTCAGACAAAAGGAAAAAAAAAATGTCATGACGGGTGTTTGGCCTGAGTCTTGACACTGCGAAGAAGCTCAGTCCTTGGACATTTCTTGGAGGGTGGTAGAGTCGCCAAACTGTAGATTCAATCTAAGCTCCCTCTGTTTGGTTTTGCATCGTCTCACAGTTTATTGACATTGCTGTGCATGCTTTAAACAGCACAGTGTACTGCTGCACACACACACACTCACACTGCTGTTTTTGTTGGACTCCTGAGTCTGAGACCTGCAGTGTGTCACTGTGACTGTGGGGAGAGAGAGAGAGAGAGAGAGAGAGAGACCAGGTGCATTGTGTCCCTGTATGTTTGTATGGGAGTGAGAGAGATAGGCCTGACCTTGTGCGTGTATGTGTGTGTGATTTCCCATATTCCCAGTCCTGTCTCGGTCAGAGAGCATACTGAGGTCTCCATACAGACGGATCATTCTTTAACTCGCTCTTTGGCGAGAGAAGCAGAAAATAAGACCAGCATTAATTTACCATCGCACTATTCTGTTTTATGTCACTCTTGACTCGGACACAGAGGCTCGTTGCGGGGTAAAAGGTACCGCAGGACATTAGTCTGGTGTGTTTTCATCGTGTTTCATCAGATTGAGTACAATGGAGACTAACAGATGGGAGGGAGGAATGTGATATTTGAGGTCATATGCTGGTTTTGAAATCGGCATAGCGTGAACACGTGCGGAGCACCTTACTCTAACTCTGCTCAACTTAAACGAAGCCTCAACCTTTACAGGGGAAAGCAGCCTCACTCACATAAACCACACATGACCACATTTACAAGCCACTTCAAAATGGCTCACATTCTCCGTGAATTAGACGTGATTTTTTTTTTTTTTTACTAGTCTTACAAGCAGTTGTTTTTAAGCAACTTCTCCTTGGTTAAGAATTGCCCCCAGCATTGAGGTTATCGTTGCAAGGGTATGTAATGGAAGTCAAAGTATGTTTTAGAAACCACACGTACACAAATTGCACATGAATACATTCCCAAACCATGATTAAAAAAACACAACCCCTGTCCAAAAAAAACAAAAAAATGCACTTTTACTTTCCAGGCTTTGGTAAAGGGAGTAATGAGTGTGAGTGTGTTGTAGCTCTACTGTGAGCTAAATGACAGGGTGGCGGTGCGGGATGACAGCAGACCGTTTGATAGATGGGATGTTAATGAGAGGAGAGCGAGCCTATCGCTGGGGAATGAACCTCTAATACCATGCTCACATGAGACCGGAGCTTCGAGGGGCCACCACTGCTTATGGGAACTACAGCACAGCCTAACCTATCTGTATGAATGTACTTTTTGATAGATGAAATTTAGACATTTTTACTGAAGTAGAGGTAGAGCAGTATCTTAAAGGTGTGTGCTTTTATCCATGCAGCCTGTATCCATTGAGTACTAAACACAGGATGCAATATAACAATCCTCTGAGTCACTCAGAGTGAGAGCCTAAATGTGACCAGTATGGGTGAGAAGGTCGGTTAAAGGTGCCACATGTCTTTATGCACTCTTAGATATATTCATCATTCACACAAAAACAATGTATTGGGCTTGATCCAGTCACTGGGTGATTCTTGAGTTTTTTTTATGTGTTGTGATTGAGCATGTGACATTCTCCTGAAGTTTTTCTGGTGGCCAAGTTATTTCAGACTATGTAATCGCAACATACCCGCTTTGAGTCCATCAAGAGATGTTGGTTTCATGTTTTCCTCCCTGTCTTCTCTCAACTATTCACTATCCAATTAAGTCAAAGGCCCAAAACAAACTCGGGGGGGAAAAAAACACATAAACCAGTCTGCTGTCAGCACTGATGAGCACCACTCATCTACAGTGTACACCAAATGACATAAGGCTCGGAGCAGAAACGTTTTATCCTAAAGAAAAGCGAGAATATTCTAAATAAATTTGGCCAGATTTTGTATTACAAAACAGTGAGTGCTTCGACAGGCAGTCTGTCTTTACAAGCTCTGTGTTTAAAAGCCTATAGACAAGGGATTGCATTCAGTGTTGTTGAAATCATTAGAGTTCGAGAGCCACACTTGGCCACAGGCCTACCTGCTTTGGGTCCCTCTCCTCACATGACAAGTACAGAAATATGCTTTCATGGTTCTGGACTGATGGCAAGAGACTAAGTGTCTCCTCTTGGTCTCAGGCTGAAAAAAAAATTCAACAGCCCTCATATTAAAGGATAAAAACTGTGTTTTAACATGGTGAGAACCTGGCTGGGACTGAATGGTGCTAACCACGTTTGATTCTCCCTCTCTCTCTCGTATATACGAGGACCCATTTTAATAAGAATTGCATAAGAAGGTAGGAAATCATAGAGGATACCTCTATCATTGGTATGAATAGGCTGTCTTTGCTGTGGTTTCTGAAATAGAATATGTTAAATTAAGGTTAGGTTTTGTGTCTGAATTCATTATAATCAAACAGTTTCTGAAGAATTTTAATCTTATGAGTCACAATGTATTTGTGATCTCACCACCACACCACCTCTATTTCTGATTTTACACAGCTTGGCAGCACATTTCTTCACATTTCTGCTCCAGTTCCAGAAAGCATCCAAAAGCAGACACTGATTCTCCCTTACCTCTCATACCTGTACCATCTATCTATCCTCCTGTGTCTCTTATGTAACCACAGAGGCCCCTTGGTTGCCCTCACAATCCACCAATTCGCCCCTCCTCTTACTTTTCCAGTTCCCCAATAAATGGCATGAAAAAGACCCCTGGCGACAGTTTTTGGAACCAGTTCGCCGTCGTTGCATTATATGAAATCGTAAAATGTAGAGTCCTGATCAGTTTTTTTTGTTTTCGTCTGTGCAGTGGAAAATAATACAGTTCCAAAATACAGTCTCAATGGGTCCTAATAGGTTCCATATCTCTGCCTTTATGGGAGTTGCTTTGTGCAGCACAGAACAACACAGATGTTCACCGTAGAACAGGGGAAGCCTGTGGGAGTATGGGGACTGAGTGTTTCCATGGTCTTGTGTGGTGGTAGCGTTGACAGGGGTGTCATCTGTCCCTCCGCCCTTCAGGGGCCTCCTGAGTGTTGGTCACAAACGTGCTCGTTGTCCAACGGAAGCCCCATAAAGAAAGCACAACCACTATCTGTCAGCGAAAACGTCTATTAAAAGCCAATCCAAATTGTTAGTGTGCCACAGAAGTCTTGCGTGTTGGAAAATCTGGGATTGAACTGCAGAAATGGCTGTTTGATTGATCATTTCCTGGAAAAAAAAAAAAAAAATCATGGAAAGATGGAGTGCAGCAGTGCAGAAAAGTGAAAATTATAAGATCGATGTGCTTTATGAAAGAGGTCATGATGAAGCCATATCACTATTAGAGCCCATTAATGAAGGACAGGTTAAGACCCTTGGCTGAGTCAGAAAATGAGTACATTTGACTTTAATCCTGTTGTGTGCCAACCATGACATAGATTAGGAGTGGCGTTTTACCTGCCCGCTGACACCTCCTGTGATTGATTTAAAGAACAGGACATACTTGCACTGATAGACAGCTAAAGTAGAGGCAAGGCAAATGGAGCATATTTGTCTTCTCATTTTGTGGCCTGGACCTTGTATTTACATGTCATTACTGACCCTACACTCTACAAAGTGCTCATTCATGCTCGCTGTCCCTCTCTGCGCTGCACTGTTAACTTCCTCACACCACTACCTTCCTATAAACTGCGATTCTGAAAACCGCCAGGCCCAAAGGCAATAGCCTTTTAACATATTGACTTGTTTTCCATGGGAATAGAGTATGACAATTTCCTGATGTAAATAACTGGTGACAAGTTATTAAATCAGATTTTTATTTTTTTTTAAATAGGTCAAGGGGAGGATTGATATCCAAAACGCTTGTGCATCAGTGCGATGATGACTGATGACAGATTCAGTCGTGTGTGTCCTGGATTTTAAGTGTAATTGCTTTGCCAGCCCCAGAGACAGTCAGTCCCAAAAACCCAGAAGCCCCTCAAACCATGGCCTCCATCCATGCATCCATTTATCATCTTATCAACTCTCCCTCTCTGTCTTCCGCTAAGTTTGTGTCCTTCGTTGACTCCCGTCTCCCTCTCTCCGTCCCCTCTGTTGATGGCGTACTGTACGTGACAGCTGTCATTAATGAGTCTAAATCTGGCAGGCGGGGTTGGGCCTCCAGAGCAACTGGCTGTTGGCAGGGAGAGTAAAAGTAAGAGTATCTAGTTAGCATGTCAAATCCAAAGTGCTGAAAACAGGCCGGCTTAGAAATAGTGCTCGATACGAAACTTAACCCCCTTCATACAAAACACACATGCACACACATGCATATCCAGTGGTCGACAGCACTTGTGGACTGAGTTTGTTTGTGGGAAAAGACAGTGTGAAGTGCCGTGTGTGTGTGTGTGCTCAGGCTTGCATGCTGACTTGCATCATGTGTGACCCACATTCCTCACCGGTTGGCTCATTCACATGCATTGCCATTTAGTAGGGTTGGGGTTAACACAGATGCATGGCTTGCAACACTTTATGATGCACACGAGTCAAACTAGCATCTGAAAAACTATACAAGTATATTAACATACCAGTGTGTTATAATGTATTTGGCACCCGCTTTCATAGTTGAGTGGCATGTGCTCAGGGGGTCCACCCATGGGATACCAAACCTACTCAGGGATATTTTAAAAAATCACAACATGAGAATATGAAGTCAGAAGCTGTGCCGCTACGCCTTTTAATCATTGTCTGTTACATTAACTATTTCTGTGCTTGAACTGTACCAGGAGAGGTAGGTCTGCATTTTATCAGCAGTAATGAGACAGGTGAGCCCCGAGGAAAGAAATATGGGAACAAATAGCGTGGTTGTTCAGCATGATGTCAACGAGTTAGCTAGTGTGGCCTGTGGGTGAGGAGAGGAAGTAGAAATGGAAAAATGTTCAATTTACGTTCATGTTTCTTTGCTAACATTTAAAAGTAGAGTTTGTGTTCGAATCGTGTCCTTGATACAGAAAGTCCCTGTGTGAGGGATCCCTCCTCTGTGCCTGTTCCACAGGTTTCTCTTCTCTATTCAATTTCAATTATTTTTTGGTTTTTCCTATCCAGAACCAAGGAGCTGAAGAGGGAGGAGGGCGTTGAACGCTGCACAGATTGTAAACGGAAATTGTTATTTTTTGGCTGAAATATATAAAACTTGGGACTGCTTGTGTAGTTAGTTTAAACGGTAATATCAATCATGACCAGAGTTGATCTTGGACAGCTGTGGCGAGCAGGACTGTGTTTGATAGCATTTTATTGTATTTGAGTGCACTGTTAAATCTGCCTTTTTTTTTTTTGGCAATCTTCAATCTAACGTCACATTTTAAAAACTAAAAAAAAAAAAATCCAGATATATTACAAGCAAATATTATTTTACTAACTTTGAACCAGATCTAAAATGGATTTACTGATCTGAACTCGGCACCTTGCTGCAATTCTTGAAGTCATTTAAATGACTGGAACATTTTTGAATGTGAATGCTGTTCTTCTGCCAAATTCAGTACAAACACAAGAAATGCAAACGCCAGGATACAGAGTTACACAACATTGCCACACACAGTGACACTTTAACAAGACCTCACATGAAATAGGAAGAGGAGTCTGTGAAATGGGAAGAGTGCAGCGTGTTTCAAAACAGAATGAAGTACAGTAGAGTCAGCACATACTTACGAGGAATAAACAATGCTTTCAGTTTGTCATCCTTGGCTTCATATTTTCTATCGTCAGGGCCTCACAAGTTTAAATAGGCAGTCGGCCTGCTGCTTGGCCCTGGCAGGTCATGGGCCACTAGTTCTCAGGACTAATGAGCTTTCAGTCATCCACCCCAGGGTCAGTACAGCAATCAATTAGAGTTCTCAACAAGCCAACCTGAGCTGATGCCGGCCAATTAGAGTGCCTCATACATACACAGCTGCACACATGGAACATTCCACAGGCAGGTGGCAAGAGGAGGACTGTGTGCCGAGCGCGCTGTGTCTCGGTCAAGGCCAGCTGGGGCGGGTGGGTGTGTTGGGGATCGGTGTGAAGTGGGAAGCGTGGGGGAAATGGTGACAGTGTCTTACCCACTTTAGCCCTTTTCCCCACAGCTACAATGTACTGAGGTTTGCATCCACTTGAGGTCTTTTTGAGGTCAGGCTGAAGTAGGTGCACACTACTTGTGTCCTGTGTGAGGTTTGTTGAGTAAAGCTGCAGCTCTTCTCTTGTTTTAGGGGCTTCAGGTACTTTCACAGTGACCCTGAGTGTAATCCCAAACCAAATTGTCACAAAAGCTCATCTAACCAAACTCATAAGATTTTTTTGTTATTGTACCTATTGTTTATAGACATTTCTGATTGGGATGTGGGAAATCAGTAAGACGACCCTAACGTTGATAACTGTTTGGCTCCTGTTGAGCGTAAGGAGGAAAAACGTCTCAAGGAGTCAATGTACTACTTGCTTTTGCCAAAGCAGTCCATGTTTCATTCTTGCAGACACGAGAAATGTGAGAATAAAGGAAATAAGAGCTCTGTGAAAGAGCTTGGACTGATCAGGAACATGTGAGGACTAATTTATCTGACCATGTTACCATCCAGTGCTCAACCTTTTTTTTTTTTTTTTTTAAATACTAAGCTGTTATTAAAAAGAAAACAGGGCAATATTTGTTCATTGCTCTGCTAGAAAGGCTATTAAAAACATTTATTTAAGGTGCAGATCTAAACTTTTTTTCCTAGTCCATATCTTTGAAACATGAGCTCCTATTGGCGGTCAAGGTGAATCGTAAATGTTTATTAAAGATGTGGGATTGTGTGATATTGGGAGTGTGATGTAATGCAATGTAAAAACTGAAGAGTTGAGCCAGCAGAGAAAAACATAATGGAAAGAAGCCCAGGTGGATTATTTAGCCATATTCAGAGAAAGACGTCTGGAAAAACAGACAGTGATTGTGGAATGAATAGAATCACAGGACAGATAAATGAAGTGAAGCATACTAAATCCACATGCATGCTACATTATAGTACATCTAGGCTTGCACTGACATCCAAGAACTATCCATGACAGGCAGGCGGGTTTGAGTCAGGCACTCTACACCTCCCTTGGCATCTTTTTTTTTTACCTGCTTATCTTGATGTAATGTCAAATCACCATTCATCAACATGAACTTAAGACAGTGCTAGGGTGAGCGCAGCCCACACATCATCTGGTGGGCGGAGGGGATAGGGTGGATTATGGGTAATCAGAACGGGCCTCAAGACAGAGGCAGAGGATGAGCGGGAAAGGAATGCAGGAGGGAGGGAGGGATGAAAGGGGAAAAAAAGAGGGAGAAAGGGCTGTCAGGGATAATGGAGTAGCGGCATTTATCAGTCTCTGGATCGACATGTGGGAAGGAGGGACAGAGAGGGAGGAAAGGACGGAGAGATGGATTTAGGGAGAGAGGGAGGGAGCTCTTAATATGATGGGTGAGTGAACAAGGCAACACAGAGGTCGGGGTTCATCCTCCATTCAGTGAGGTTTTTCTCAGCTTGGACAAGCCAAAGAAAACTCAAACGCAACATGTTGTATAGATGTATTGTTAAGACACTGTAAATATTGAGCCTCCAACAGAGTTTATTATGTTCATTATCAGTTAGCCTTTGCTTTCCTTATAATCGTTTCGTCTATAAAAATGTCTATGATAAGTTTAAATTCTCATGTTTGAGAAACTGGAACAAGCAAACACTTGGCGTTTTAGCACATCCTGTGATCAGTTTTCATACATTTTGTGGTTAAAAGCACCTGGATACTTATATTTTGATTTTGTTAACTGGGCAATCATGCTGTAATTGGCACCATCTGTCATCACCATGTTTTTGGATTAACCTTTTTTTTTTTTTTTTTGGAGACGTCTTTAATGTACCTGGAAGCGTTCGATCTCAATGACTGTAAGGCGAACTAATACGGCCTCTGGCGCTGCAAAGCAAAAGGAATGAGTGCAGTGATAGATGGAGAGAGTTTGGAGCAGAGGGACAGGAAGATTATAGATGCAGTGGTTTAAGAAAAGAGAGGCAGACACACTGATGAGTGAATGAGCGAGTGGAGTAGGGAGGAGGGGGATGCTGAGTGTGTCAGGGTGTGTTTTCCCAGACCTCTCTGTGTCCCCTTTGCTTGACCCTGTTTTATGGCTCTTTTATAGCCCTTGCATACTGTAGCCGTCCAGATTCTCTTCTCCAGGGCTCTGCTCCCCTCGTCAACCCCAGCTCCAAAGCCTGAGGCAGGGTCAGCTGGCCTTTAACACGTGCCCCCCCTCACCACCACCCACCACCCCCGTTCCTCCTGATTCCCCTTTAATCCACACCAGATCAAATATGAGCCCCCCCCCCCGCCCCCCTTTTCCTCCATTTTTTTAGGCAAGCGTCGGCAGCCTGACACACACTTTCTCACACACTCATTCATCAAAGTTCGGGCCAGTAAACGTCAGTGAAAAGAGAGCAGGTGTTTCTCATATTTCATACATTAGTATAAATTAATAAGTCAGTTAAGGCTTTCACAATTAAAAACAATTTTATAGTTGACCTCTTTTGTGCTGTTGGATTTACATCCTCATCCATTACCCTAGATGTTTTTGGCTTACAGACTTTCAGTGGTGGAAAGCAGCTACGTTCATTTATTCAAGCGCTGTACTTATATAGACATGTGACATACTTGTGCTGATCATACTTCTTTTATTTTACGTCTACCTGAGTGAAATGAAGGACTTTTTCTACCATCTTATGTCTGTACATTACTGACATGTCTTCTATGTGAAACAATTCCCCCCCCCCCCAGCCTTAACTCTGCCCGCACTCACTTACTGGAGATAATTTATGAGCTTTTTCTATGCTGAAACCTCCTCAGCTCGCAGCTCGACTGAGCAGACCTGGATCAGGAACAGTCGATGTATGAACATATCTCTCAGAGCTTTCTTTCAAACGTCTTAAGGTTTATATATTGATAAATTTAGGTGCTCAAAGCTTAATTTGATCCAGCACAGACCAATGGACAGTCCAGCCGCATGTGTGTGTGTGTGTGTGTGTATGCTTGTGTGTGTGCATGTGTGTGTGTGTGTGTGTGTGTCAGATTTAGAAAAGGCTCCACTCATATTTGTCTCAGGACATTTTTCAGACTATATGGACAATTCCCACCGCTCCACTCTAACTTACAGCCCACTCATTTTGGCTTCACGGAGTCTGCTATGGTCACTGATCCAGGAACAGTCGCACTCCCAGGGGAGGATTACTAAAGCACAGTGGCTTCGCCGTTGCATGAAATGTACCCATTTCAGGTTCTCTCTAAGAATTCTTTGTGTACTGTAAAAGCAGCACCAAATAACTTCCATTGCTGATACTGTATATCATTTTTTCTCACAAGTCCATAACTTCTCCCCAGCGACCTTCGTCCTGCAGAAACGCGCAGAGCCAGCCTGCTCTGCTCTCACGTTTAACAAGGTGAAAAGTGGTGGGGAGGAAAAACTTTTCTCTCTCCTAAAATTAGTTTCTGGAAAATGAGGAGAGCGCATGTAGTAAATTACACTAACAAGGGGACGCCATCCTCTTATCCTGCCTTAAATCACAGCAGGCTGTGTGAGTACATTCTCAGTCCTGCTCCGCGAGCCGAGTGCAGAATTTCACCTCCGCAAACAGGAACTCTGGGAACGAACCAACAAATAAATACACCTCAGCGGGGAGATAACTCATAGCAAACCAAACCAGTGAGAGCGGGAGACACACAAGGACCCTCTCAGGCGCACAGTATGAGGTGTGTGTGTGTGTGTGTGTGTGTGTGTGTGTGTGTGTGAGCGCATAGAAGTACATGTGGTTTAGAGCATATTGGACATACTAGAGTAGCGTAAGTATGCCTTTCTACAATATTTGATAACCCGCTCTGAAACACAGCTAATTTTTACACACACACACACACACACACACGCACACACACACACACACACACACACACACACACACACACACACATGCATGCATGCATGCAATTTCTGCTTCTCCTCTGCTGTGTGTGACAGTTGTGTAATGAAACAGATTCATTCATCATCAGATCAGATCATGCACAGCGATAGCACACTTTAATGCAGACATTTGGAAAGTAAATAACTGAGCAATGGGGGGGGGCAAATATGTACAAATCTTCAAAAGGTTGGCAATTTTCAAGGCGTAGATCTACTTATATCATTAGTTTTGTGTAACTGGACTCCTTAAAGTCCAAAATCAGCTCATGCTCCCTGCCGTGCGAATTAACGTTGTGATTTTCCGTATTTATCGCCCTCTTTGCTACTTCTTCTGCCTTACATTCCCTCTCTACCTCTTTCCTTATATCTTAAGTCCTCCCCTCTACCTCCATCTCTCCTGCCCAATGAACTGCTGCTGACCTCTGTGCTCCTGTCAGTGATTAATGCCCCCCTCCTGTACAACTTCTCATCCCATCCCCAAAAAAAAAAAAAGAAAAAAGGGGCACACTTAATGGAGATGGGGATCGTAGTCTGATAGTCTTGCTCCATCACCACTCAGAGATATGCGAAGGATAAGAGAGGTGAGATTTAGCAGTCAGCGTGCTGCTGTCATTTGAAAACCTTC
Organism: Nibea albiflora; assembly: GCA_014281875.1. Classification (NCBI taxonomy): domain Eukaryota; kingdom Metazoa; phylum Chordata; class Actinopteri; family Sciaenidae; genus Nibea; species Nibea albiflora. The sequence goes on from CM024792.1 coordinate 6,626,584, forward strand.
AAATCCACATTTTTGTGAAATCAGCCCCCTCTGACCCGATGAAACAATGAACTTGTTATTTCTTCTTCAAGTGACCGGTTTAAAACTTTGGATCACTGTGCATTTACATATTGCACAACAGATATTGTTTTAAAGCCGAAAAGATCTCAGATCGGTGCATGAAAATCTGTGACATTAACCTTTTCAAACTAAGCTTTGCTCACTTCAAACCGGTGAGAAGAGCTCTGAGAAAAGTCCAGTGTGAAATTACAAAAACTGGTCTAACTTTGGAATAAAGGAGTCTTTTGATGCAGGTCTTTCATACTAAGAAGCTGATTGAAATTGAAGTTTTGAGGGCTTTTCAAAAAAAAATCACGGCAAGAAGAGTAGAATGGATCATTATTATCGTTTTATGAAGTTGGCCTGTTTCCTCTGAGATATATAAAAAAAACATAAATTCAAAAGTTCTTTGCCTACCTCAGGCTGCCGGTAAATCAAGTAACACTGTGTTGAAAGCATGCATGTATAGCATGTTTCTGAAGTACGTGTACACAGACACGTGCACACATTTTACAAGTCCATGTCCTCTGCCTGCTCCAGTTTGGTAGAGAGGGCTTTCTTTTTCTAAGTCCATGGTTAAGGAATACCAGACCACCTGTTGGCTAGACTTCAGACATAGAGAGACAGACAGACGGCCAATAGGTAGACATGCACACACACACATGTACACAGACAAGCAGATGGAATATCAGTGTGTGTACCATGATCCTGTTACTTCAAAACCTGACATGGTTAAACAGAGATTCACCGTAGAGTCTCCGAAGACCAAAAATCATTGGTTTGATTTGACAGAAAGTGATACGCTGTCACGCTTGTGCGTACGCACACATGACCAAATGAACAATAGATTAATAAAACCAAAGGACCACTTCTGGATGTATAATGTGCTCTGTCTCTCTCTCTTTCTGAAACACAGCACCTACTTTGTTCAGGATGTCTCTGTAGAGCAGACATGGCGCTGGTCTGTCAGCAAAGTAATCACCACCTCAAACGTCGGCCTTCTCAGGTTTAAATGCTGCGTGACTATATTCGCCTCTGTGTATTTGAGCAGATGTGTGGCCGCTCATTTGCTAATTTCCCATCCACACTCTAATCAATACAAATAAGTCCTTTGGCCTCGTTACTTTTCATCTCAAAGCCGACCGAATCTTGAATCCATGATGGCATCCGGGGTTGAACGCCAGCTTTGACCTCTCTCTGCATCATTCTTTCTGTTTCTTCAGCTCTTATTCATTTATTTAATCTAACGTGCACAATATATAACAAATATAAGTATTCAGAACATTGGCAACTGTTAACTGGGATGTTTTCCCAACCCCCTCGAGCAAAGGTGTAGATTGGAAAAGCTCTTTATGTTGCTGATTCTGGCCCTGCAAAGATCCTGAATTCTCAGTGACGTGACTTGATGCCTCAGGCCTCCACGGCAGAGACTGAGAGCCTGAAGGTTTTGACAATTTGTCCCCCTGACCCCTGCTAACCCGCAGTGGAAGACTTCACAAGCCTCTGATCTTTCCCTTTGGCTATCCCCAGCCCAACCACCCCCACCCCTTTTAGACTTCAGATCGCTGCTGGTGTAGAAGTGCTTGCTAAGTTTGTGACCTGCTGAGTTTGTACACAGATCCACTGAAGGAGACTTCCAGTCCTGAGGCCACTGGCTGTTGTAGGATTGTCATCTTTTGGGGGAGGAGACACAGATAAGGGACAAGAGATGTGGGAAGTAGAGAGGTCACCTGAAAGGTGAGAAGGCACTTGTATGGGCGTTTTAATGTTAAAGGGAAGAGGCTGTAGTGCTGAAATAAGCAAACAAGCCAGTTAGCCAGAACTCCTGTGTCGCAAAAAACGGTTGCAGCATCAATAAAAACTCAATTTTATGCATCAACCTGAGCTCTGATAAACCACGACTGGCATGGGAGCATTTAATAAATAAAATAAAATAATGAAATGAATTAAATACTGTTGAGATTCGTCAGGCCTTTGAACCTACAGCTTGCTGCTGCTCACTTGACCTGCTCTTCTCATCATACCATAAACTGTCCGTGCCAGAACGAAAAGATAAAGTTAACTGTCTTGGAGATGCATCTCAATGTAATAGCCATGTCCGTGCACGATATCCCCAGGTGTACCAGACCCCCAAAACCACTTAATCAGCTTATGGTCACAAGCGATTAAAATTGAATATTTGTGCAGCTGCACAGCTTGAAGTGGAAGCAGAGGGTTTTACAGTGCAGAGCGAGTGTAAATGAGTTTTACAGTGTAATGGAGAGAGAGCAGGAGTCTGAAGGTGAACAAGACTAATTTGTTCTCAGAGGGGGATAGATGGTTTGTCAACTCGTGCACACACACACACGCACACACACACAAGCATACACACCTTCTGTGCACACACCTTCTATCGACATACAGTAGGCATACGGTGACAAATGAGCCTTATTGCAGGCATGTGGACTCTCACGCACATACAACCACACTCGCACACATCGCCTTCACCTCCATCCCTCACTCCCCCCATCTTTCTGTGTCTGTCACCACCAGAGGATTATACAGCGGGATACCTTACACCGCTGTTGCAAAAAAATGTAGCCTGGAAAAGCTTTACTCTAAGCGAAAACACAACCATTCATCTCCCTCCATCTCGGTGCTCCCTCGCTGCTCCCTCGCTCTTTCTTTTCCACCTCCTCTTTGTTTCTCCACACTTTTTTACCGTCTCAGGTTTTCTCGGGAGCGCTACAGATGGAGCACCGCGGTAGAAAACCCTATCCCTTTGTTTTGTGCTTACTTATTCAGTTACATGGGCATGTGGGATTTCTGAAGTTTAGATTAATGTAGTTTCGCTGTGCTAATTATGTCAATGTCAGGCTGCGGTTTAGTGATAATAGAGGGCGTAATACTGAAAAGGAGAATAATTAGGGCTCATTATTAAGATAAATAGAATGTTGAAAAAGTCCAGGAAATATTGATGTTTATTTTGAATATAAAATATCTCCAGAAAATTGGATGATAATAATGGAAATCGGGGTAAGAACGGATCATTGCGTCGCAGCAGTTTAAATATTTCTTTTCTTCTGTTTTCAGTTCTGATCCTGATTTGGCAAAACGGATCAGTGCGTCACCGACATTTAATCAACAACAGTTCTGATGTTCAAATATTTAAGTCATTTGTCAAGCAAAACTAGCCTAAGAGTGCTGCGTCCAGCCTCTGAAATGTGAAGATAAGCAAGCGTATTTTTACTTTTTAATTTTAACTCATTTTCATGTTTACTGTAAACAGAAGTGGAAAAAAATTAAAAATCAATAGTATCTTGTGCAGAAAGATGGCTAAAACTAAATCTTAAAGCATCCTACAGGGCAGAATCTTAAGTTAAGGAGTTTAATAAGTTTGGAGTTAGCTAGTAGGTGTACTTTATCAATTGCTCAAATTGTAATTTAAGTGTTTAAACTGTTTTTAAAAAAAACAACTAATGGAGCGGCGTTTAGCTCGGTTGGTAGAGCAGCCACCCCATGTGCGAAGGCTCAGTCCTTGCTGCGAAAGCCCAGGGTTCGAATCTGACCCGTGGCTCTTTCCCTCATGTCAATCCTGTCACTCTTCAGCTGTCTGTATCAAAATAAAGTTTGAAAAAATTAAAAAAAACAAACAACTAAGAAAATGTACATGTACAAAAGAGCATAACACACACATAACACAGCAATAAAATATCGGCAAAAACCCCCTTTGATTAGTTCTATGATTCAATGGAGGGTCCGGTTTAAGATGGAGGAAATAACTGTTTTCTTAAAAGTTAAATGTAATGTGTTACGTTACCACTTAATACGCAAAGTAATCTGAACACACTGATGTGTTACCACAGACACCCGAGGTGATGTGTGTGTTCTGTTCAACCCAGAGGAAATTTTTCCTTCCAACCCAAGAAACATCTGCAACATCTAAAATCTCAAAACACCATGCAGGATAACTAGCATGTGTTCCTCGCCTCAGGCGCCTGAAGAGCTTCCAGTTTCCTTATGTTTGGTTATGAGTGCTGTGACATGGTCTTCAGCCACCCCCCCCCTCACACACACACACACACATTTACTGAATTTGTATATTGCCCGCATAATCTGTGAAATCTGTCTCAGAGCAGGTGTGTGTATGTTCCAGTGAGAAATCACATCCGACCCCGAGGTGCCATCTGAGACGTTTAACAGACAAGTCTCTGCAAATATCCCTCTCTGGCTTTTACACAGACATCAACATACACACACTTACACCGTCCTTGTTCTTCTGCGTCTTGCTCTGAATTTCAATCCGGGACTTGATGGGTGTGCAGACAGACAGCCAGGAACAGGACAGTCACTGGCTGTTGAAAGTGTGAAAGAAATGCTCATTGATCACCTTCCAACATGTGTGTGTGTGTGCGCTCAGTCAAAGCATGCAAGAATCTGCCTGGTAAAGAGTGTGTGTTCACTACTGCTGAAAGGATTAAATGATTTGATAATGGATGGATGCTCTGACCAGATGTTTTGTTCTGATACTGATACGTCAACCCCAATGGCTTAATGAGGTGAATATCATCACTGACACCGATCTGACGAAACAGGTCACTCCATCGAGCAATTAGAAAAATCAATTAATTGAATTAATTAATAATTAAATCCTTTTAATAATGAATTTAATCAATAATTAAATTTCTGTTTCTGTTGCGTCACTTTCTTCTTCCAGTTCTTCAAGGAAGAACTCTCTCACACACACACACACACACACACACACACACACACACACACACACACACACACACACACACACACACTCACACACACACATATAGACACAGGAATCCCAGGTATGCCGTGTCCATGAAGGGCAAAACAGTTCTGTGTGTGTGCGTGTGTGTGTGTCTGTGATTGAAGCTGTCCTGCTGCTCTGGGCTGTGATATGATGAGCAGATAACAGCACAGCCGAGATGAAAGCTCTGAAACATCTTTATCTCTTCTGCTTGTTCTGAGCTACATGTCTTTGTTCCTGCTTTTTCCTCCAGCAGTGTGATGAAAGTTTTTCCCTCATGACTTTGACATCATTTTCCAGCAACAGTTATGAATTCACGTTTCCCGGTTTATTTCGCTTTGCTGCTCTTTTGCTGATTGCTGCCAGTTATTCCACTGAATTACTAAAGACTCGATTTCATTAAATCACAAGTTAAGTCTGTATGGATTATGTATATGCATATATTATGTATTTTATTTGAAAGGTCTCCCTGACAACAAAGATATAATGATATATGATGCATGTCTCATTTATGCAAAGAATACAGTAATGTCTTTAAATAGCTCATGGTTAGGTACAAATATGGTTTAACAACTCAAACATAATTTCTCAAAAGGTCTTTAAAGGAAACGATTGACCCCCCCGTCTTAAACCGATGACCCAGACTAAAGCAGGCTGACACGAAAGAGAAGCTCTACCAGAATCGTTGGACTTATAAGGACACTTTCCCATACATCGTTTAGACCATGGACGCACCCAACCAACTGCATACATACATTTTTGTCTAGTGAAGATCTTAAGAATGGGCCCAGAAGGGAACCCCCTGTACTCCTCCATCTTTTCTGCCCCTATTTTACTCTCCCCTTATAGCAAACCCACATCCTCCTCCTGCTTTTCCTCAACCTTTGTGGGTTGGCCAGAGAGAGATCCGGCGATGATTAACCTTTAATTAATTGCTCTGAGGGCTTGTTTTTTTCTGCCTGCTTGCAACCAGATGCTTGTTAACTGTAGCCAGCAACAGAAAGAAGGCCTCATTGACCCACCTGCTCTCTAAAACTCCCAGCCAAATGATGCTGTAAGTGGCCCGTGCATGAACCTGTGACATGCTTTAAGAGATTCTGACATAATGCTCCGTGCATGCTTCCTTTTAACTTTTAACTGACCCCACTAACATTCCCTGATGGATGCCAAAATACTACATCAACACAATTATATTACAGTAATATTAAAAAAAGGGTCCTTATTTGGATTTTTAACCATACATTCTTTCTCTTTCAGAGAAACACTGCAGGGCATCAATGTATATGAATATGATCATTTTTCTTGATTTTATTTGTGATGGAGCACTAATACAAAGTCATGCCATGTTTGCATGCACACACAATTGCACATCTGACCCTGTCTATAAAAAGCCTGATCGTATCAGTCTCCCTCAAGACCTCCCAGGTATTCATATTCTTGACCGGTCAAACCAAAGTAGCGCTCGCTGCAATTAAAGCACGTACGATTATCTTTCTAGATATCTTTGCTCGCGATGACCCTGCAGATAAGACATCATATGTGGGCCTGCTGAAATTCTGCATCTGTAAATGGGTCCTTTTTAAACTGGGACAGCTGACGAGGAGAAATATTTTAATGGCCCTGCAAAGGATCAGTGGTATGAATAGCAACCCAGACATGTGAGGCCTTTACTGCCTTAGATACTTTACATCTAAATGGAAGACAGTATACAAGTGTCAAAGGTAGAGGTTGATATGATGATATACTGTATATCTTGAGACTGAGTAAGCTAGGCCTTTGTATCTGTTGTATTGAGCCATTGCAAGTCAATAAGCAGGACTGTATCAATATCTATATTGATATCTGATATAAAATGCTCTTTAGGCAGCTCTCAACACAAGGACAGAGAGTTCAGGAAGAAGTAGGAGAGCTACTACATAGCATGAGGTTGAGTTTGCCTGAATGAAGCCTCAGTGTTTTTTGTTGACCAGTTTAGAGTCTCCCAGTATGTTAGCATTCTCTGGCTTTGTCCCAGAAAAAGTAGCGTCGCTGTGAAAATGAGCAACAGCCAGCTCAAACTACTTTTTACTTTCTCATTTCTTCGCTCCCTTCGCTATATTTCCCCCACAGCCGCCCCCAGACATCTGCCCGCTTCCTCTGGATGTGTAATTTGCCGTAGCTCTCTTTGCTCCAGCCAAATTCTTCACCTGAACTAAGTCTTGCTATGAAGTCCCCCCTGCTTCCACCAGAGCATCAGTCATTCATGCTCCACTAAGATGAAGCGGGGAAATGGGAGGAAACAATGAGATGGAGGGTACCCTGTGGTGTGGCGAGCCAAAGCAAATAACATGTATCATGTGTGTTTGGATTTGGCCTTTTGACCCACGTCGCATGATAACCACAGTCTCCCACCTGTTCTCTTAATCTCTTCGCAGTCCTGTTTGAGTTCCTTCAAGTTAGAAACCATGATGAGGATTGTTTTGACGTTTAAATTCAAAGGTACTTTCAAGCACAAAAGCTAATCTTTCCTCTTTCTTTCTCTGTATGTTACGTCGTTACATGTTACATCGTTTCCTTCTCGACATATGTAAAAGAAATGGCATGCCATGCAAAGTAAGTTACGCATGTCACAGCAGAGGGAGATGAAGCACTCTCAACTCCTCCGGCAAAATATGATGAGTCAAAGCAACGTCGACTCTCATTACGCAAGGAAAGTCCAGGCGTAGTCCATGGAAAGATCACATGAACATTAATGCAGACTTAATAGACATATATCTCCTGTCAGAACTTGGCAAGAGAGATGAGCGTAACACACCCACTCTAAGCATCCTAGTCTGTACATGAGGCTGATCCCGAATCTGGGAGTAATTTAACAAAGTGGTAGAAACTGGGGCGGCATGCAGCATGGCTCAAAATTACCCACCAACCCAACATGTCCACACACACACACACACACGCGCGCGCACACACACACACACCTCAGCCACCTTCTACTCATACACTGAGACACCAGCATCAGACTAGTCACTACTCATTATTGGCCTGTTAGCATGTTTTCCCATAACAATCGGAGGTGAATGCGGCCTCCTTTAATGAGGTGTGCATGTATATACTGCCTCCTCTCTCATTTGATCTTTTAATATTACTGTATTAGCGGAGTAAAAGGAGGAGCGGTTTAGTGACTGCGGAGTCGAATAGTTCTCTGGGAGTAAACCCCCAAACATTCACCAACACCCCCCCCCTCTCTGTCCATGCCCATCTGTCCGAGGTTGACCTATTAGGAGTGACCTTTTCGACTGGTTGGATGCATGGATGCAGTCGGCTGTTTTATTAGAAGGTATCAATGTCACAATCTCACACAAACAGCCCCGCAAGCAGCTATCGAATGTCCAGTTTCATGAAGGCTTTGGACCTGGCTGTGTGCTCTCTCTTTCAGTGAGCTCCAGCTTGCCTTTATTATGAAGAGCTGTTACTACACGGCATTCAATAGGCCCTTTGTCTTGTGTGTGTGTGTGTGTGTATGTGTGTGTGTGTGTGTATGTATATCCATCAGTGTGTTTGATTGAATGAAATACCGTCATGTACACTGCAGTATGTGACCCTGAAGATACACTCTCTCTTCGTCTGAATGATATATGATATAAATATGATTTATCTTCTAGTGAAAATGGAGGACTTGTGTAGTACTGATAAAGCGTTGAAGTCGTGTGTGTGTCTGTGTGTGTGTGTGTGTGTGTGTGAAAATGAAATTTGGCATAGTTCCTGTGTGTGCTGTCCAGAGATTTCATTTCAGATTTTTAGCCACTGCAAATGCTTGACTGCCTCGGAGCTTGCTGCATGCTTTACGGCTGCAACGGTTACTTTCTACATTGATTAGCCTTTTATAGCCATTGATTATTATTATTTCTCATCTTTGTTACTTTCAATCAAACCAGCAACTATTGCAACCAAAAAGGAAGACCCCAAGTATTATGATCAAGGGTTAGCATAAGAAATTGGCATTAAAAATCCATCATTGTGGCATGTAGAGCTGAAACAATTATTTGATTGATCAGCAATCAATCACTGAAGTCATTTTGAGTGAACTTTATGCTTTCCATAGTCCTATATTAATATTCTTGGCCTTTTGACAGCATTTTCACAGTTTTTCTACTCATTTCTAGACTAACATGTCAAGAAAATGATTCGTAGAATAATAATCAACAAATGTAATTGTTAGTTGCAGCTCTTGTGGTATTGCTACTTCAAGCTATGTAAAGTATCTGAATGCTTAATGCAAACCGGAGACACATCTGTGACTGACAATAATGCAGAGACTAAAGGAACGATTGTTCGCTGAGTGAGTTTACTGGCCGGGTTGCTTGGAATCCAATGATTCATTAGTTGGACATCATCTTAACTTAATTACTCTGGACTTGACGTCATAAAAAGTACATTTGTAATCTTTGGGCTGCATTCAACACGTCCTCTAGCCCTGCTGTCACTAGATTGCGTGTATGTGCTGGTAAAACAGGCCCATTCTTTTCTTCTATGATGAATTACGCTCTCCCTGATGTGAAACATCATCTTGTTTTTGTACATTTTGCCTGTGTTTAGAAGAAACAAAAAACTGTGATTGACAATTGATAATAAGATGCTTTGCCAAGAAAAAGATGGCAGAAGAATAAACCGACTAAGGGGTCTATAATTTCTGCATTTGTACCCTGTATGTTTGTTTGTTTGTGTGTGTGTGTGCGTGCATGCAGGACTGAGTGAAACTGACAGAAGCTTTATTTGAAGGCAGCTGGATACTGAGCTATTACTAGAGAGCTGGTTGTAAAATGAGCAGGAATGTTGCTGCCGGGTCCTGTGAGGTTTTCATCAGGGTGGGAGGTGTAATGACAGCAACAAGGCCTCCCCTAAAGGAAAACAATGAGTGAAACAGAGGTAAGACATGAAGGGCTGTGGAGAGACGAACAGCGGCTCGACAGGTAGAAAATGTGCAGAGATTAGACATAGCGGCTAACCGTGAATTCCACAGCAGATCGTCATATCACCACATGGTGCACCGACAGCTGATGGGTCCCATTAGGATGTCCTTGATGTAAACTCTAGAGACAATAGAGAGTCTAAAAAAAGGAGTAGAGGAAACCAGCAGAGCTCGGAGACGCACCCTAACCTGTGGTTTGTTAAGAGATGAGCAAAGATAGTGAAGATAAAAGAGGCATCTCATTTACTTCACTTATCAACAGTAGCAGCAGGGAGTGGTTGGGAGAAGCCTGACAAGGCAGTAAATAACTGTCTGATTGGTTTTCGTCTGTCAGCCTCTTTTGTCAGCAAAAGGTGGCTGGAGGTGTCTAGACATCTGAGAGAGGATTAAAAAAAAAAAAGGCTTATTGAAAGATCGACAGAGTTTTGTCATTTTATTACAGGTGTTAATTAGGTTTCATCATGCACAAGTCAAATAAAACAGCTCGGTTTTCATGACATTTTTGGGGTGTTGCGTCATCTGGGTGGTTTAATTTCCTTGTCATGCTCACAGGGGTTCAGAGCACAAATAACACATGGAGGTAATGGAGATGTCTCAGTTAACTTATATATAAAAAAAGGTTATCTTGCTAATCATACCTGACCTTCCTTTAACACACACACACTCAGAAATGAAAATGTGCATGGGTTTTGGACTGGAGTCTGGTGAACAGAGCTGACAGAGGCTGCCAACTCCATAAAACATGATGTTAAATCTATTTTTACTTTTGATTATTAAGGGGAAATGTACACCGACCTGGTCCACAAGTTAATTGGAATAAAGAACTAAGCTAATAAAAAAATTACACAAAAAACATATACATGCATGCAGCATACGCACTCTGAAAAGCAGACAGATGGCAGATCTTTGCCAAATTAGCCACATGCCAACCAGAACAACTGCCCTGAGGGACTAGGGTAAGAGACAGAGAGAGAGAGAGAGAGAGTGTGTGTGTGCAGAGGGCGGAGGTAAAGTGAACTTTCCAGCTGTTACCGTATCATGTTTGACATCAGTGTCTTGTCTTCCGCCCACCAAAGAGCCTTCAGACTGACACACACCACAAACACACACACACACACACACAAAAGTTTATTGGCCCCAAATTGCCTCGAGGGTTTTTTCCTAAAGTAGCTTTTATCTCATGCACACAAAAAGGCAGTCATACACAGGTACATGCAGCTATGCTGCTTTTTGTTGCCCCCCCCCCCAACCAACCCACACACACACTCGACATCAATCCATAATATTCCTCTTTAGGAGTGCGAAATTACAGGTTAGTGAAAAGAAAAGACTTCTGAGTCAGCTTTTTTTTTTTTTTTAAACCGAATGTCATCTGAACCATTCTTGACACACGCACATCTGAATACAAATGTCCTTCCATTTTTCATTTTCACACCTGCTAACACGTCAAGTCACATTGCCAAACCCCAATGAGCCTGCACACACCCCTTTCCCAAAATACACTTACCTTGACATGCCTCCCAAAACACGAACACACGCTGCTACAAGCATCCGCACACTCAGCACACAAGGATGCCCACTGATTGTAAAGACATGTCAGATAAGAGCGGATCATGTGGAGCATTAAGAGACGGGTTACACTTTCAGGTATACCCTCTTTCCACTTCTTCATTTGTTATTCTTAACACGTGTTGACGTGTTGTCGCCAAACACCCTTTCACAGAAGTGTTAAAAACGACACATGCTTTTACACTGTGCTGCTTTTGGGTATTCCCCACCTGTGATCGCATTATAGCCTGAGCAGGGTCTTGTTCTGCAGCATGATGTGGGCGCCTGGGGCCTCGCTCCTGCCCCGTTTACTCACCCGGCTTCCCAGCTCTGCCACAGCAGCTTGTAAAAGTCACGGCGAGTGTGAAAATTAAAGAGATGCATGCTGCTTTTATGAGCTTTCTTTGACTTTTTTCCTCTCTCTTTCAGGTCTCTGCCACCACGCCTTTCTCCTCTTTCTGTCTTTCTTTTGCTTTCGTCGCCTCCCGCTGTGAGGGTGAAAGTGCTTTGTGACACGTAGTTTGGTTTGATTAGTCATTACAAACTTTTCTTTGCTCTATGCCTTTTACTTTCTTTTCCAGTATTCTTCCTTCCCATACTTTCACCAGTCCTCTGGTCTCCCCAGATATGGTTTACAGTCCAGAGACCTCTCTGTCTCAATTCTCTGATCCCATTTTCAACGGGCCATTAAACCAAGATGATTCACTCTGCTGTGTGCAACCAGGAGTACAGCCGACCTTTTGACAAGCTTTTCTAAAAGACGTGAAAAGCTCTCGTCAAAGAACTGCAAAAAGTTTGATATTACCCCAGAGATTGAGAAAGATGTAGACAGCCAACGTGTTGACCAGTCAGGAAAATATGGTCATAACTACGGATATACAATCACCCTCAGATGGCACACACTGTCAACCACCATTCATGAATCATCATCGGAATGACCAGCCGTTCTCAGTTTTCCTGCTTATTTTTTTGCAGTTATTCCAGGGCACGGCATCTCCGAAGGCCTCTGGGGATAATGACAATGTTAGTGACGTGCGTAAACCCTGCAATCGGATCTGGCTCCATGCTGCCCGGCATTGCCAGGCTGTATGTCTGAGCAGACTGATGGAGCGTGATGCCAAATCTGTTAGACAGCAGTCTGAAAGACAGTTTTCCACAAGCTAGACGACTCAGACTGGCGATTATGCCGCTGCTTTTTATAGCATTTCTACTGGAGTGACACATTTTCAATCATTATGACCAGTCAGCAGGGGCTCAAGTGTAAAGTACCCTCTAGTGCAGTGGCATCCAAGCTATTATGAATGATGTTTACAGTTGAAGTCCAGTGCTATGGGTGCTATACAATGCATTTATATCACCATGCACCATGGTGATGTAAGAGAGCTAGTGCTTGACCGGTTGGCCTTTCAAGTTTCAATTTGATCCTAGGGCAGCCTAAATTATGGCAGAAAGTGCTGCATAGCAATGATATAAACCTTACTATGAGTATATTAGCCTGATGGTGGAAGCCAGGCTGTTGTCAGCCTGTAAAAGTTTAGGAGACCTCTCTTTACGGGACTGTACTGAGAACTGGGACTGTCCTTGTTGGAAGCAGCAGTCAGAGCTTGTTGCAGTCACACCTCTGTACACGAGGTGAAAATGAGAAAGCTTGAACGTTACAAAAGCGGGAACAACTTTATGATGTTTATACTCACTTATAGCGATGAATACAGGATATTGTCAAGCCATGTACTTACACGCATCCAGACAAATGTGTATGAATTGTAATATGTCTGCCAGGAACACCAGAAAATATCCAGGGCATCATCGGAGGGGGCGAAAAGGTAGAAAGGTCCTTTGAGCAACATTAACAACCTACAATATGCTCCACAGGCCCAGATTCTGGTGTTTGGACTATTTTTTACAGCCTAACTACTTGTGTTTGCCCGCCACAAATCCATACCAACATCATATAGGAAGCCGAAGCCATTTTTAGGACCTTGTAACATCTGGCAGTGGCAAAGATACATAAATAGTGAGATCAGGGCTTAGCTTTTAAATGGTACAGGTCTTCTAATGTTACTGGATGAAGAGTTATGGGCGGGCGAATAATTGGGTGTAGATTTCAGCAGCACCCTCATTATGTTTCTGCTGCCCACAATACTGTACATACTTGAACCCTGTCTGGGTCTTTTCTTTTGAAGTCTTGGACTTGTCTTGCTCTTTTGCCCGTTTTGACTTGAACTCGGCATGGTCTCCATCACCACTGAGTATTAACTTCACTTTGTTCTAATTTAATGGGGTTTTTTTTCAGTTAGGCACCCAGAAAAGAAAAGGAGTATATGATATCTGTGGTCATGTCAGAGATCCGCAAATCTATTGTTTCTGATAAAGCAACAATTGGATTGTATTTGCATTTGGAGTGCTTGCTTTCTTGTTTGGTTGCGAAGTGCAACTCAAGTCTCTCTGGTCAAGGTTTAGACTCGATGAATGTGGTCTTGAGTACAATCCCAGAAATAGGTTTAAAACCCACAATTTTTTCCCCTCTGTATTCTCCTTTTGTTCTGTCAGTCTTGGGCTTCAGTATTCTTATCTCAAAGCAGAATAGCATAAGTGTTTTGAGACCAATGCATAGACAAAATATAATGAGAAAGTCGTGAACTCCTTCACACAGTCAGCACAAAAATGTATTAGAAGAGCCACGTTTTTGTCATACTCTGCACTGGAAGAGTAGGCCTAGTTAATAGGGGGGTGGATGTTTTGGTTTTAGACCTTCATGAGGCACTGAGTGACTTCTATTGTGCAGTAAAGAACTTTGTCATTGAGAAAGAGATTGCAGTATTAGGCTGAGTATAAATGGAGGATTGTAGGATTAATTTAGCACAGATGCTTGGTGTGGAACAATGGCAATCGCTGTAATAGAAACAGTAAGGCTGCGGTCAAGTACACCAAATTGAGCAAATGCAACAGTGCTGGTTAATGTGGACTTCAGTAGTAAAGTACAGACAGTAAAAAGGGTCAGCAGGGCAGAGGCCAAGGCTGACTACTTTCTAATAACCCTGGCTAAGCTCCTCAGAGAAAAGTTAGCTTTATTGGCCACACCCTCATTTTTGCACTTGATGAGGGTTAATGGTGTGAACCCAACATTTGTAGTGTTATGGCTTCTGTTCTGGGCGATGGTCAGTGGCCTAGTTTGATCTCTTTGTGGATACGATGAGCTGCTTCTGGGTCTCAGAGATTCATACGTGGATAATATTGGAAGCATAGTGTTTCCCATTAATCAAACAAACATGAAACTTAGCAACATCATGGCAAACAAGGGATGCAGGGCCCATTCACAAGCCCTCATGAAAATCCCTTATCGCATGAAATGAGCATGTCAGATTTTCCTATTGAGGTCAGTGGAGAGCATTTGGGTTTGGCTGTCTCGCACTAATATCCCTACTATGGTAGGGAAACATCTACTCTTATTTCAGCAGGGTGTTAAGAAGTAGACGAGTCATTTTATCCATTCAGAAATACTGGGAAGATGATGTGCAATGACAGTCATATGACGTGATGAGTTTATTAACTACTTAGCTTGCCATTAACTTGCACTAAGCATGCTCTCAATAGTAGAAGCAGTAGTGGAAAGGCTTTAACACTTTTGAAATGTTCCTGGTTGTGTTCACTTTGAGTGAAAACTAAGGAGCCATTTGTAAGCTCCGTGCTGGCTTGTATTGCTCAACGTAAACATTTAGTTTGAAATGAAATAAAAGCTGAAGTATAAACTGAATCGCAGGAGGCTTGCCTTTCAAGATACTGGATTAGCGTTGTGCTGCACAGCCAAAAGAACAACACAGAGCAGGATCTGGCTGGCCAGATAGCCATCAAAGATAATGAAAAGTAATAAAGTGTGTGTGTGCAATGAAAAGCTGAGGCGGAATGTTTGAGATATTTTATGTCTCTACATGTGTGGAGAAGATGAAATTCATTTCTGAGCCTGCCTCAGCTGTTGTGTTTAGTCTTTTGCATTCCCCAGACTTCAGAGCCATGGCTCCCGTCTTTATGTTGGACTGCCGTCATAAATTACAGTTTTGCTTCTCTAGAATTTCAAGTAAGGTGACATTTTGCACAAGTGCAGAGTGAAATGTCCAATATAATGGTGGAATAATCATAAAACAAAGTGAGTAGATTTCTCCTAAGTGGATTATTGCACTGAGAGGAAAGGAAGCACAGCAGACACACAAATAAAATATGAAACAAGACATGAAAGGTGTTTGGGGAGTCCTGTAATACAAAATATTTCTAATTCATTGTAACAGTCGTGTTTTTTGGCAACTGCTGTATGTCAAACTCATTTTACAGAGCAGCCGTACATGGTTTTGCTCACTTGTTTCCTTTTTTTTAGAAATCCACAATGCATACACAGTGTTTTCGACACTATTCAAAGGCAGACACAGTTGTTTCCTGTGTGTAAATTTACAGTCAGTGCTATAGTTTGATTTAGAAATCAATTAAACTGTCAGGAAAAATAGATCTGAGCTGCATTAATATGGAACCTTTATGTGCAACAGTAGCAATGGCAGATTTACCCCCACACTTCACAAAATATATATTAAGTCTCTTCTGAGGTATTTCAAGTCATTAATTCACTTCAAAATGACATCATTTACTTCATCGCTTTGTCATGATGAAGGAACACTTCTAAAAGGAGGAAACTTGGCTTTGGGCTCTCACATTTTAAATCAACATGTTGAAAGATGTTGTATTACCATGAAACAAAACAGTCCACAAGCACAACAAGATAATTTGAGTTTAAATATGTGGTGAAATAAACCTAACATTTGAAAAATGAGCCTGATAAGCTTGACGATGTTCCCGGTTTGCAATGCATATTATTTTCTGCAGTGTTATCCTTGGGATGGATGTGAGTGGAGTGAGCCAAGGAAGAATATAAAGCAGGAGTTATATGTGGTGGAAAGAAAGAGAGGGATGAGCTCTCCTGGGGTGAACTGGATTTATAGTCTGCTGTGTTCAACCCCCTGCACAGGGATTGTTATCAGGTCTAACGCACAGAAGTTTATCATTTAAAGCGGGGCATGATGGAGAGCGAGGTTTCAGGGGTGCGCAACATTTGCACCTGTTGATTAGGTGGTGGTGGGGTTTCATGGTCAAGGTGATGGTTGTGCAGCCTCACCATTACTAGATGGGGAAGTGTATGTTAGTCCCAAGGACACAGTTGTATCCTTACTTAAAGCCGATCTCACCTCCTACTGAATTTCCCTCGGTTTATCATTTATCGTCTCTGTGCACAATAGTTTCCTTGTTTGGTCCTTTTTGTTGCCTGTTCTCACTCTTAGCCTGCTTTAGTTGTCTTCTCAGTCCTTCCCAACTGTTGGAACGCTTCAAAGACACAGAGGGTATCAAAGGCTTCGGCCCCGAGTGGCCTCCTCCTCACATCCCTGTGCTTCTCTTCTTCTCTGTCTTTTAACCTCCGCTTTTCCAGCTTTGTTGTTCCTCCCCTCATGTGCAAGTGATTAGACGACAGGGCCGAAGGAAAACATAAGCTTTGTTTTCTAGGCAGCGGGCACGCTCGGAATTCCAGTGGATTTACAGCAGTGTGGATCCCTCAGATCCTAACTGGTTAAATGGGACTCTGGAGAACCTTTCTGCTATCTGCTAACACCATCCAGGTCACTGTTTTTTCTTTGTTCCCTGACCTACTTGTCTACATTTTTCTTTTTTCTTCCCTAGTTTCTTATTTTATCTTGTCCTCCTTCGATTTTTCCAATCATCATCTACCTAATTTTCCTCCTGTCCTCTCCCGTCCGCTCCTCTCCCTCCTGTTAAACAGACGTGAAGATACAAAGGTCTATTCATAGTCTGAGTGACTGCTCATTTTCTCCACGTCCCAGCTGTCTTGCCTCACTGTCACTCTGCTTCTAATGAAAGGTCAGGTAGTCACGGGATGGTACAGTTGGTGCTATTGTCCCTTTATATGCTACAGTAATGTCTGCTGTTTTGTCATCTGCCCTGAAAGCAAAAACAGAGCACCAAGGGTCTTAATCTGTAATGGCTTGTCCTTGCAGTGACCTTGACAAATAGTGGACTCTCAGTCCAGCTGGGCAGCTCTGCGGCTGTTAGAGGGGCCTTATGGGTCTCCCCAATTAAATGAAGAAGAGTTGAATGCTCGTATTTGACATATGCACAGATGCTTTCCATGTTAATGTGTTCATGAGCGTCATTTAAAGGTAAGCAGACAAACGCATGAATACAGACGGAAGTGCAGAAATTAAACAAGACTGCAGCCACACTAGCAGCTCTGTGAGGTCTTACTAAAAGCTACCATCAGCATGCTAACCAGAGGGTGCATTAGACTTTGTTGCAATTTTCCAAAACAACTCAATCACACTAACATTCCATATTCAGAATGCATTTATAAGGCATGAAGAGAAAAGATGAACAGAGACCCTGTACATGAATAATCATCCTCTACTGCATCAATCCCTTGTCGTCCACCTCATTTATGAACCACATCACAATTACAGGGCCCTATAAACATAATATTTTACATTCAGGTAAGTTATGGAGCAACATAGCTTACCAATGCAATGGCTTGCAACTTGTCAAAAAGAGGTTGGCCTTCAGATTTTCCCATCATTTAAAAAAAAAAGAAATTCAGTCAGTGATAGAAAATATTTGTTTAATGTGACCCCTGATGCATGCATGCTGCAGGTATCGGGTATAATGACTGCCGTGCACAAAAATTCACGACCATCCATCCCAATATTTGTTGCAATATTTCTGCTGCCATAGTTCGGTTGAGAATGCATAAAACGCCATACCTCCGAAGTATCAGCATTTCAGGAACGACCTGGAAAGAAATACAGCCTTCTATGTTAAAAGGCTCAGGGGTTGTAGGATTTATAACCTTTAGAGAAGCATGAAATCCTTCTATTTAGTTTAAAATGTAAAAATCTGAGGAGGTTTTCATCAGGCAACTGTGATATGCTTTGGAACAGACCACTACATGCACAGACAGTCCTACTTACTAGACCCAAGGCATGCTACACCAATAGGAGAGTGCCAGCGAGAATAGCAATTTCTACCAAAAACAATCAAAGCAAGTCAAGTGTGGATCATAGAGTCCCTTCTGGCAGGCCTGCGTGTTGACTGGAGAGTAATGAAAGAACGCAAAAGGGCCTGAGCTCAAATCACGATCCAGTCAAACAAAGGAAGAGTAATAAGGCATTTTGAGAGCAGGAAAACTCTGAGCCTGCAAGTGATTTAAATCAGGGAGGGCTGGCGAGAGTGTGTGTGTGTGTGTGTGAGTGTGTGTTCATGCATGTGTTCGCTCTCATAGTTTGTATATGTGGTTGTGTAAAGGCACTGTTATCCGAAGAAATTTGTGTGACCGAGCTTGTCTGTGTGTTTGTATCATTGCATGCGCTTGTTTCACAGTCATTTCACTGCATTATATGGTTTCTTAGACCTGTGTGTGTGTGTGTGTGTGTGTGTGTGTGTGTGTGTGTGTGTGTGTGTGTGTGTGTGTGTGTGTGTGTGTGTGTGAGTGAGAGAGAGTACACAAACATACAAAAGATAAAAACACACGCGCCGCCCTCTAACTATCTGAAACTATGTAAAATTGCAGCTGGAGTGGTTGGCTGGTTGAATTTGACAAGTAAACTGTTTTCAGATTTCAGTTTAAATTCTGTTCAGCTTCATGCCTTCACACGAGGATAATACTGTGATCAGTTTTTCCAAAGAATTTAATTTGTATGTTTTTATACTATGACATCACTTTTTTATTTTATTGGTTTCACTTTCATCGCTGTCTGGATGTCTAATTTATCAGTCGGCAGTTAAGTACAACGTGTTTATGGGAAACAAATTATGGTAACACGTTGAATTTAAAAGTTTTGAGAGGCTGTATTATTTCTTTCCAGAGCGGATTATGGTGAATCTTTATGTAGCTGTCATTATGTCTCATGTGTCTTACTGTATTTGAGAGCAGGTTCGTGTGCACATGTGTGAGGTTTTACCTTTGAGTGCTCGACTGGGCTTTAGTCAGGATGGTAAAGGAGCTTAAGGTCGCGTCAACTGTTTATTTGACTTTGAACTGGGTTGAGTAGAAAAGTGTAAAAGCACCACAGAGCGAAACGAGGGGCTATGATTCTAACACGGCTTTTGTAAAGGTAAACATTTCGTAGTCTTTGTGTTGGAAGATTTCATATTTGTTTAAGACTTTTTTTTGGAAAATCATAACATTAAAGGTCCAGTGTGTGAGATTTACGGGGCTCTATTTGCAGAATATGACAGAAATGGAACATAATATACAGACATGTGTTATTATTAATCTACAATATCACTTGGAAATAAGAATTTTAAAGCCTTTTTATAGCTACAGATGCTGCATCTTCCACCGAGTCTGCCGTGGTGAACTACTGTGGTTGTAGTTTCTCTTTGACGTTAGGAAGGAGCAGGTAAGGCGAGGGGGTTGCAGTCAGCTACAATGCTACTAGATGACACTAAATACTGCACACTGGTCCTACACTGATGCAACACAAGGTGCCTTTTTGGACCGTGGAGCTATGTTAAAATACAACAACCTGTATCTGTTACCAACAGTGTAAAGGGAATGAATGCTTAACACAATGGGAGATAACTGCCAATGAGGAGTTTCAATCAAAGTCACTCACACCTTTACCAAGTCGCCAATGGCATTAAGTTACAAAGTGCTTTAGTGGAAGTGAAAAGATAAAAGCCCTGATTGATAGAAAAATTATCATTTCATAACAATAATTTAATAGACTAATTTCCCAAATGGATCTGTTGTAGTTTTTCGTCTCACTAGTAACATAGGATTAAACAGCTGTTGTGCTCTATGCTCTTTTGGCTCTGTGTGTGTTTACTCAGACAAAAAATGTAAACTGCTAACTTTGATTTATGGCTGAGTAATGTAACAGCTCGCTCTCATACATGGCTACAAGATTTTATCATATGCCTTTGCTATTTCACATTGCCATTCCAGGTAAACCCAAAAGTAAACATGCTAAGCATTGTGCATTAGAGCGAACGTACACATACAGCACACACATGAACGTGGTAAAGTTTTAGACGCTTTCTTTGGTGTTGCGTTGTTCTTAGTTCGTTAGCGTCTCACAAACAGGCTTGAGTTGAGCTGTAAATGTCATCAGCGGTCATTTCACGATTCAGCTTTGTGTGCTGGACTCATCAGGAGGAAGTAACCACTTCATGAGCCTTGACCCTGACGAACATCTGGCTGGAGGTAGTGAAAAGTTCAAATGCAGCATGAAGCATCAAGAAGATATCAAAGAATGTTGTATATTATCTGAAAAACACTATCAACCTTTTAACTGACTTGACTCTCACAGCTGGATTTTGTCAAACTCTTTTTATATTATGTAAGCCAAATGAATAATCAGTGTGGGAAACCAGTAGGAAAAATATTTAAGGTACTTAAATCACTAATTATATATTGAAATGTATGTGATAATGGTCCAAGAAGAAGGGATTTACACATCCTTAAAGGATAAGTCTGGTAATATTCTGTATTTTTTATTGTCCCATCCTAAATCCCATGATGAATATACCCTATTAACAAGTTTACTCCATGTAGCCAAAGCCTGATACAGCTTATTTGGTTCAAAAACACATAAATGAGCGACGCCGTTGCATTGGCAGCACTTTTAAAAGTCTAATGTTTGGTGAATCTCTGTGTGGTTTGGAACTGCACGTCATAAACTTAACCCCTCCGTACCAGAAACAAGTCTTTGAAATGTTACTCGATGGTCTTAAATTCTAATGGCTGAAAAAGTCAGACTGGCTTATAGTAGAAACAGCAGGACGAGCTGAACGTCTCCATATTTTTCAATATGCCGGCAGCCAGAGAACCACCCAGTAATACCACATTTAGTTTCTCATTGTGAGAGACTTATGAAGGCCTTGTGTATATCAAAATGTGTTGAGACACTTCATCAATATTTCAAGGCCATTCCATACAAAGTGATGACAGGTGCACATTAAGGAATAGTTGTTAGGTACAGCTGGCGTGCAGGTTTTTGTGGAGCAACACGTTGACTTTCGCCTTGGCTCGAAATTTCCCTTTCCCTTCCCTCAAGTCGCAACTTTATTCCAATATTGTCGTGTTGTTGTTGTTTTTGGCTTGATGGATAATTTACACAACGCTTTAAAAAATTTATTTATTTCTCTTTTCACCACCTCCATTTGTGACGGCAGGATTGTGCTCCACAGTGCATTCTCAAACTGAGATCCATTTCCTCAAAAAGACAACATGCTCTTGCAGCTTTTCTCTTCTTCCCTCTCCCTCCACCTGGCCATCACATTTTCTGACGTTGAAGGAAAATGAACATACTGTACTGTCTCTTTACAGCACAAGAACACTTAGTGAGAACTGACTGCACCCATACCCTTTTTAAAAAATCAAGGAATGACCCGGTGTGTTGGAGTCTGGTGATTGTCAGCAGTGGCTGCTCAGTTCAAAGGCTTCATACTATATAATAATAGGCAGACAGACGGAGCTAGCAGCAGAGCCCATCCACCAGATGTGGAATCTGACACACTCCAGTGTCTGTGCTGTCTGTCTGCAGCCTGCAGCTATACAATACACTCTCTGACAAGGAGGCAACATGCATACATGCACATACATGAACAGTAGAATCGATAGGAAGTCTCTGCTGCATCATAAAGAGCTTAGTTCCTCATTGCTCATCTTTATCTGTCTCCATTTCTGCAACGCTTGCTCGCTCGCTCCCACTCGCACAATCTATCAAGCTAAGATCCAAAGCCCGGGTTCAGTTTATCCCCGTAAATGGTTTCCTCTACCTCAGACATCAGTTTTACGCCTTCCATAAAACAGCTACGAAACCTGTGAAATCATTCTGACATTGCAGAGCTGTGTGCGTCATTAGACCAACTGTATCATCAAAGACTTGGATAGAAATGAGAAAATTCCTTCATCTTTGTCCTAAACTCATGATGAATTGCTTTGTTCCTTCACAAACTATGCAGCTGCTTTGATCCAGACTATTTTTGTGTCCACATTTGTCACTGCAGATCTCAAATGAGTGGACTTTCAGTAGCATAGCAGCCCATTTCTCAACCTCTGTTTCTCTTGTTGAGGAGGAGGGAGGATTGTTTATGTTAGCTTAAACCAGACCTGAGCCCATCGTGGCTTTATTGCTTTGAGAAAGACCCAGGACACGCCGTAATGTGTACAGAAGAGAGACACTGTTACAAGTATATTCTGGTTGGACAGACTCGGAGTAAAAGGGGATTCCTGCAAAAGAGCTATGCATGGGCGTTTTTTTTTTTTTTTTTTTTTTTTCTTGCGGCGAGAAGAGAGGAAAAGTGATTAGACAGAGAAAGAGAGAAGGACAGACAACGCTGCGATTTGATGAGATGATTGGATCCACCAAATGAAGCGCCACGATAACATCAGGGCCCAACGATATTGCTGTAAACATATTCCATATGCTTTCACTGTCTCCACCTCCGTCTTCCTTTTTTCTCCTTTCTGCCTGTCTCGCTCCATCTCTTTTGATTTCCTTCCTTTCTCCTCTTTCTCACTCCTTGTCTCTCTTCCCCCCTTCTCTCCTGCCCGCTTGTTGTTTTATTGAGGAATGCTCCGCCGAGGAGAGCATTTGATCTTGGTGCTGCTTTGACCTAAAGATGGAGGGAGGGGGTTAAGGCTGCATGTGTCCCCAATTACGCCACTGCGATGGCAGCGTAATTCACTGCTTCACTCAGCGGCTGGTGGACGGGAAAGAGACGCCTAATCAAGGCCAGAGTACCCTAACCTGCTGCCAATTCTAACACATACATAGACACTGCACACGCATGACTCTAACACACACACACAGGCATGACAAGAGCCTCCACACAGCTCACCACATTTGAAAGCTTATATTGCACACATTTTGTCACCCCACCCTTTCTCTTTAAATCCCTCCAAAGCAGTCTCATAAATTCGGTAATAAATCATAGACATGACACCGCTTGTCAGTGACGCTAGTGATCTTTTAGATGCAAACTAGCTAATGTATCGTTATCAGCAGGAAACTGTTCTGGCTTTTAGAGTCACCTTTTCACTCTTATCTATAACATACTCCGCCAGATTAAATGTTTTCTTGCTATTTTTGGCACATAAGCACATTATACAAATAGACTCAAGGCCACAAATCTGTTTCTGCTTTCTTTGTTGATAATAAATTACCGGTAAATATGTTTTGAAGAAGCACTCCTTAAGGCTGAACATATTTTCCCCACAGTGATCAAACCCTAACTGTTGACTGTACCTCCATGGTAACAGCACAAACAGGAACGGATAGCATCTAATGTAGCGTAACATGTCCTGGTGCAAGTGTAAACAACTTCACACCAAGCTCAGGGTTAGCCCACAGCTAACTCTCGGACTCCATGGCCACATGGATGTCCTGCTTGCTTCTTGTGAGGGCATCTGAGCTCCAAATGTACTCATCACAAATGGAAATAAGGAAAAGAAGACAGGAGTGGCAAAATCCAACAAACTGTTTTGTCAATAATCTAGTTTTTAGTATGAACATATGACATCTTACAGCATGTGCATTGTTGTTATATATGTGATTGTGTAGAAAGGTGTCATAAAAACATACATATTACATATACTGTACATATATGCCAAATGCTATTTCTTGGTCACATATTGCATCTGGGAAAGCATTAATGCATGGCATGCCAAAAAAACTATAGTGACTATGCTGTAAGTCTGTAGAAAATGAGTAAAAAAGCAAGTAAAAACAGTCTCTGGTCTGGCACACTGATGAGAAGAAATAACATATGAAGGTGCACAGCAGGCTGTGGGATCCTGCGCTGAGAGGGATCTGACAGATATCATCTCTGCAACCTGGGAGATTCTGAACAGGAAATGAGGTAATACAATAGAGATCTTTGTGCCTGTAGTCCTCCTTTAACACCTCACTCCTCTCTGCTCCGCCATCTGCCTATCCTCCTTTCCATCGTCTGGGGTGGAGGTGGATTGGCTACGAAGTGTGTGTTTGAGAGAACCGAGTTTATTGGAGGTGAGTTGAGACTGTGTTTGGAGAAGCAAGCTGGGATGCTTTACAAGGTGTGCTTAGTCAGCCCCCACACCAGTCATCTGGTGAAAGGAGATGGAAATTATAACAAGCTTTGGAAATGTGAGAAGAACTGTGATCGTCTTTGTCTCCTGCGGCAGATTTTGTGTGTCCCCCTCTCTTTCTCTGGCACTTGGCTCTTTCTTGCTCTTTTCTGTATTTTGTCCATTTCAGTCATATCCATGCACTAAATCCCTCAGCACTCCACACCCCTCCTTTTGAAGTTCTCCGTGTCAGTCCTCAAAGACGACTTTGGGTGGAAGCACACAGTTGCAGCAAATGGAAAACTATGTCAAATAAAGCGAGATGCTCCACCCAGCATGGTTATTTGTTTTGAGCTGTCTGTGAGGCCTCATGCATCATTAATTATCATCATAATGAATTGTTTTCTGTGCAAATTACAGATGATGAGTGTCTGACTATGGGAAGACAAACTTTAGCTTTGCTAAAACAAGATTATTTCCACTGCGGGTTTCAGTAAACAATTGCAGGGCTGATTTATGTACATAATTAACAGTGAACGCCATGTATCCACTTGTGTGTCTTACAGACAAGTTACACAGAGAGCTCCCCACATATCATCGGGACATGAAACCAGATTCATGTTAGTTTTAACCAGTTTTTTGTTTGTTTTCATTTTTTTTTCTCCTCACGCGTTATTCTCCTCCTCCTCCTCCTCCTCCTCACACGCTGCCGATCCCCAACATACAGTTTAAAAATCCTCCAGCCTGTTTCCATTCAGAAAGTGTCTCACAGCGTTGAGTTTACGTTACATCATCTCCACAGTTTTCATCACTTACATCTGCCTGACATTTCGTCTTCTCTTTTCCTCTTTTGTTCTTTTACATAGCGTTGCCCTGTTTTTCTTTCCCAAACTGAGGCAGATCCTGAGCAGGTGCCCCCCTCCACCATCCTCCTCAGTCCCCCTCCCTCCTCCTGACATTAGAGACGAGGGTGAGGAGAATTGGATATCAGGGAGTCTGTCTCTACAGCACACATAGTGTATACACACACACACACACAACACTTTTGGTCCATCTGGTTCTTCACTTATAGAGGCAGAAGGTAAATTTCATTATAAGAGAATCCCTTTTGACAAATCCTCCTAATTAAGGGGGCCGTTTGGGCCTCTAAATCTTCCCTCACGTGTAAAAAGCAATATTCCTTTAACATTTTTATGATTTGTGTTTTAATTTACTATTTTAGTGTCATCGGGAAATGTGTGCACCGTTGAAGGAACATAAAAACAGATCTGACGTTGAAAAAAAGGAAAAAGGGGACTGATTGACAGAGCTGGAATCCCTCTCTTGACAGTCAAAATTACATTATGTTTCCACTTTCACCAAGCAAATTTCATACACATTTTCCTTGGTGGAAAGTGGAAACATACTGTGTAAGGCTCTTTTTTCTGGTGGCAACAATGTGTGAGTAGTTTTTTTTTTTTTTTTTTTACAAGCTTGGTTTTGAGTCAAAATATTGCTATTATGCCAACGCTGTAACCTTTATTGTAGAGGGCAGGTCATTAATGCAGTGAAGATCTACAATTAGTCTTACATGAGACTTTTTATGAGGAAAAACAGAAAATGAAGCACAGCTAGTCCGCTGCCTTTTGTTTTTTTATTGGCCTGTATTATTTTTTTACTTAATTGTATTATTTTTTTATACATGCCGGTGTTGGGTGTAGTAACTCTACCTGTTACTGTCCAGCTGTACAGAGTTGACAGGTTCTGATTCATGGTTCACGTAAAACGCAGACTGTATCCTAAACTGAAGTGACAGCTTTGCTGTAATATCATGTTTCCATTATTTTTTCATGAGACCAATATTTCACCACTGAATGAAACCACTTTGTGTTCACCACACACAATGGTAAATGACTCTTTGTATGAAGCTGGCCGACATTGCTTTTAGTCATTAATACCTCAAGCCAGGGGTTTATTTTAGATGACGTTACATCGACAAAACTGATATATCCTGTTTAATATGTGCAAGTTAACTACGTCATATCCTGAATGAATACCATCAACTTGTAAAGTACTTATCGGTCATTGTTTGTATATTTTGAATCCTGTATCTCTCAGCACATTCTGAAATGTATGTGAAATCTGTTTTTTGTGGCATGGTATGGAAATGCTCCAGTCCATTTCTCTGGCTCTAAATCACTTTTTCTGCAGTAGCGGAAAGTGTTTTGGACGCCGACAGTGTGGGTTTGTCTCTGGCTTCTTTTCAGCGCTCTCTCTTTGGGGACACAAAGCTCTCACTTCTCCTTCCCACGACTCATCTCTCCCATCCTTTCTTTTGCACTCCTCCATCCTTCTGTCTTCCTCGTTAGCTGGCTACCTTTTCCTCTAAACAAGTGGAGGAATGCTGGTGCTTATTTTCTTAACCTAGGATGAGGAGAGGTTCCCGGAGAGCATCAGTGTGATTGACAAGGAAGCGTGCTGGAATGGCTCAGGGGTTCTCTGTTTGCCTCACAGTCTCGCTGTTGGCCGCCCAGACGTGGTCTCCAATAGAGCTGGAAAACCAAAGAATAAGAATAACACAGGACGTTTTTGCTGGAATTAATATTTCTTTTTTACACATGGAATTTCTTTCTCGCTTTCATCTCTTTCCGCCTTTGTCCCTACAGTATGTCTCCCTCGTTCTGTCTCTATTTCAGTTTCTTCCCCTTTCCCCGTCTCACTTTCTCGCTGGCCTGGAGTCAGATTTCTTGTGGCTGATCCTACAGCGTCAGTCATAGAGAGCTGACTGATAGTTTTGAGTTGATGGAGACACAATGTCTCACACCCAGCTTCCCAGAAGCATCACAGAATTATTTAGCATAGTTTATCTGCGCAGTCAGAAGCCAGCAGTCAGTGGCCCATGTAACACATCAGGTCAGGCAGTTCAATAAGCACAGCGGTAGTAAAGAGAAAATGTGCAAACCACAGTGGTTACATGAATGGTTCTTAGTGGAAAACATCTACAGAGCTTAAAAAGCAAAAAGAAAAAAGGCTTTGATAGTTGTCTTAGTTACATGATTGATTGTACATTTATCTTAATTATGTTTGGAAATACAAAGAGAAATATGCAGATGTGAACCAAATAGCATTATTTGATGTATTTTTGTTTTTCTGTGTGCCTGTAGAGTCAAAGTAACCATGACTGTAGCCTGATGGAAGACAGAACAGCAGAATTCCGGCTAATAGCGCTAACGTTTCCCAAATGACACCATCGCTGTGCTTGGCGTGTCATTTAACTCACACATCCCGAGCTTTTTAGATGGTCACGCTCTGTGTTTTGTTCGTAGCTGGCCTAAGTACTCTCAGTGATTTACCCTGGCCTGCCAACACTTTCCAGTCATTATGCGTCCTTCAGGCAAGGCGAGATTCAGCCTGGTGAGTGTGGAAATACCACCAGACGTAAAGAATGGTTTTTGGAATGGCGCCCAGCTCAACTGTAGTCACATGATGTCTAAATCCGAGTCACGTTCGAAATCCAGCAGCATTATCCTGCCGTTCCCAGATTCCATCTGCCGGGGCCTCTCCTTTGAATTTGTCATCCTCGTGGAATCTGGGAATGCCGGCAGTGAGATTATGGAGTAAGTGTCCCTGGCTGCACCTGAGCAGACACACACACACAGTAACACACATAGGTTTGTGTCCAAGACACAAGCACAGACAGGCATGCAACATGGCATGTGTCTTATTCACACCCTTCACACTGTTGGCATACATGATATACTATTTACAGAAAAGTCACGTACAAAGAGCCAAGCGAGATGACGACATAGATGTCCAACACACAGACAGCTCAACTGACTTTGGCTTCAGGTCTTAAATCTTACATTCCACACCTGACCCTTGCCACACGGAGACCTCAACATGGACATAATGTTAATGTGCCCCATGCCCACATCATTAAACGCTATGCTCATACTCTGAGTAGCACATCCTCTGCAACAAGCTGCTAACACGCAGGTGTGATGACTCTATTCACATTCCACAGACAGATGAACAGACAGACGGCTACCTCTGCAGATTACGTCAAGGTCTCAGGGCTCAGTCTATCTGCCTTGAGTTTCCAGAAAGCTGAGCGCTTGTACACACACACGCGCGCGCAAACACACACACAGGCGCTTGCACACACATACACACTTGTACTGGACCTGTCAGGTGAAAACAGATGAGCTGCACAGTAGGTGG
This sequence comes from Nibea albiflora, assembly GCA_014281875.1. Lineage (NCBI taxonomy): Eukaryota > Metazoa > Chordata > Actinopteri > Sciaenidae > Nibea > Nibea albiflora. The sequence goes on from CM024792.1 coordinate 6,655,177, forward strand.
TAACATGCTTGTGCACATTCCTCACTAGTGTGCTTACACCGATGGTAACTGGAGCCGAGGGGGAGCCTCACCCAAAATGGGCTAACCAGGCCTTATACATCAGTGTGGTTTCCATTGCAGAGCCCCATGGAGACAGCAGGGGCTTGTGCATCAGCCTGTTTAACCTACAAGGCCAAACATAGTTCTATAGGACCAAACAGGGCAAGGCAGGCTTCTGCAGGGCCGTCAGCACAGCGTGAAATTACTCCAAGAGCGCTAACGTTTCTGTCATGACGTAACAGACAAATGTGTGGACTGCAGTTTAATATAAACTAAGATTCATAACACACAAACAGCCTTTTCCTGTACATAAATCCAAACAGACCCGAAAGACTTAAGTTCATTCCCAAGCTGCAGCCCCGCTGTGTTTACACGCTGTATGTTTGCATTGGTTTCCTTGGCACTCTCAGGTTTCCTACCATATTTCAGGATGTGCAAGTAGTCTGGTGGACTGGAAACTTTAAATTGCCCGTGGGTTCAAATGTGTGAGCGGACCTGACCAGTAACAACACCAGCAGTTGCTGAGTTGTCAACTAGAGCTAGTCTGAATATCCCAATATTTCGAGAGATGGCTAATATAGGCATATTCGCCAGATATAATGGGCAGACTGATGTTTGATGAACTTTATTCTTTGTAGCTTAAACTTTACATATGTAAACCAAAATCATGATCGCCATGACTCTAAAAATCTTTCAGTCGATAGATTTTGGGTTAAAGTTTGTAAATGTAGCCGCCTTTATGATGTTGTGGATTGTCATGGTGCTTACTTTTTCAGCATACAGTATGACCTGGCATTCGTACTGTACCTAATTCGGCCTTGTGAGGGAGAGGCGCTACTATAGGGTTTCAGTGCATGTAGTCGGAGCCCCCTCCCCACATTTGTGTTACGCGTGGTTAGGCTGAGCAGTGGTGGAGACTGGGATATGATGTTATATGACTGGTTTAAATTAAAACTACAACAAGAAAATCCCCATTGATTCCCCTCTGGAAAATCTCGTTTTTCTCATCACTTCCAGAGAGGTCAGAGGTCGGAGTCTGCTGCATCCCAGGAGCTTGTAAGGACTCCGTGTCTTTCTTCAAGACGTCACTCTGCCTGTCCTCTCCATGCTTCCCACCAACAGAGTGAGGAATGCTGGGCAGTGACAGTTGTCGGTGTTAGCCTGACGCTGTAAGATAATTTTCAGGGAAGTGACAAGCTGCTGTTTAAAGGAATCTTCTTGGCACTTGTCGGTCTGTATCAGCTTTTAGCTTATTCTTAGTGTTCTCAGGTTTCCTCCAAGGCAGCTCTGCAGCAGTTTGAAAACCCTCTGAGGTGGTTGAGAGTGCAGATTTAATGTTCTACGGTGCAGTTATGCATTTATTTTAAAAATAAAGGTTTACTCGCTCCCTCAAAATGCCAGAAAGTACATACAGGTCACCCCGATCAGGCTCCAAAATGTAAAAAACAAAACAAAAAAAACGTAGCGTGTTTTAGTACCAAGAGCCAAATATTTCCTCCAACATTTATTGAGAATTTGTGGTCAAGCCAAGCTACAATTTTGAAAGGCAATGCAGCTTTCCAAAACATGTAGTATAAGTTGCATAAAATATCCTCCCTGTTCAGCTCTGTGTGATTCTTGGAGGGGAAGAAATAGTTTTTATTTTTTTTAACTGTGCTTTTTCATGTTAGAGCAACTGTCTGCTGCAACTTGAGCTCTTTCTTTCTCTTGTTGTCTATTGTTCTGATCCAAAAAGGGCCTTGTCACGCAGCCTTCTGTCATCTACCCTGCTCACATCTCTCTCTCCCCCGCTCAGCCCTCCTGCCTCTCCCTCGCTCACCCTTTTCTGTGGTCTTATAAGGTTACAGAGCAGAACTTTCTGAGGCAATGCAGGACTCTGTGTGTGTGTGTGTGTATGTGTGCTAGTGAATCCTGTGTTCTTTGGTCCATGATGTCCTCAGGTGAACATTCAGTCTATGAACTGGGCTTGCTTTTATTCCTCTTTATGCTTCAGTTGACGCCGGGAACAAACACCTGCACACACACACACACACACACGCAGGTGCACCTATACAAGCACACACACGCACATTCACAGGTACACATCAGCCGTGTCCAAAATCACTCCCCATTTACTAGCTGGTGTACTATATTTACTGCCAGCCATTTTCAAACACAGCCATCATTATACTTTTTTTCTAGCTCTGCTGTCTAGTCCCCTCAGCCTCTCTTTAAATGATAATTCCAGGTTATTTCAGCATGGGTTTATTACAGTTTTGGTGGTAGTTTTGGCACTATTCGTGAAAAAAAACCAAAAACATTGTACCTACCAGGCTGGGAACACGTTGACATTGCTGAAAAGGAGAAACACAGCAGAACTCAGATGATCACACACATTCTAAACAAAAGCCCCACATTTTGTTGGAAGGCGACACAAAGGAGAATAGTTATTTCCCAATCTGTTAACAGTACAAACACTTTTCTCCCTTGCCTGGTTTAAAAGCTTGCATGTCTTCCCCCAGCAGACTTTGTTGTACTTTTGTTGCCATGTTCCTAGATCTCAGCAGTTGCACTGGCAAGTATATCGAGTCTTATATAAAGCTACGAAAATAAGACCAGAGTATTAAACCGGATTTTCATTGACTAGAATGACCATCTACCTACTTATTTCCTGTCTCCTCCTTCCCTGTGGCTGGGCATCAGTCCCTTGACTCTGCAATGCCCACGTATGGCCCGCCATAACAGTTATTTACATCAGACACAATGACAGTGAATAAACTCTCCTGCCAACACAAACCTGCACTCTGCCTGGTGGGACAGAAGCCCACTTCTTAAAAAGCGGATTTTACGAGCGCCTTTACTCTGGTTTTATTATGACTTATTATGACTCTGACTTTCTCTTTTTTTCTGCCCTCTCACATTTTCCACGTCTTCTTCCCTCCGTTTATCTCCACGTTCTCTTGCTCTCCTTTTCTTCTCTCCTTCTGCGCTCTCTTCCTTTTTGGCTTGTAAAATCTTTATTTTCTCAAATCCTCGTCCTTTCGCCAAGACTGTAACTTTCCGCTAATTTTCCAATCTCGAGCCTAATTGTGCTGATAATTCATTAAGGCAGCTTGAGCCCTATATGGTGGTCTGGTTCTCTATGCAGGCAAGACTCGGACATTCGCTTCTTATTTCACTCTTCTCACCGCGCAGTTGGGTATACAAGACATGTAGATGTTCACATAAATACTTTTACTACTTCCTTTCGATAAGCAGGAGAGAAGTGAAATGAGACAGTGGTTTGCAGGGGAATTCAAAGCAGAAGAGATCTTTTTCAGTAGAAGCACGTAAATTTAGAAAATAAAAAAGAGAGTCAGGACACACAACGACAGAAAAGGACTTGCTGGGTGGAAAAAAAGATCTAATGAAGAAAAGGAAAATGAATATCAGCCCTGATATTTCCTCATGTACTGTTCGCTTATATATGTTTCACCCCTTTAAGACACAAATATGACATTGCTATATTGTGAAAATGGTGGATTTGCTGTTCTTCCAGATAACCCTTAAGTTAGGTCAGTTTTCCAGCTAATAGGGAAGGAAGAGGACCTTGGGAGAGGCCCTAATAACAGAGCGGGAGAGCTCATACATCATTCTCACTCACCACACCAACCAGCCTGGCTCCAAACACAGCCCCCCAGACCGTATAACAGCATATTAGCTGCAACGCATAACCACTCAAATTGAACATTTCTGATTTGGTTCTGAGGCTCCTTCTTTCTCACTTTCTCCGTAACTTTATTTTACTTCGGGCCTCTCTCTTATTCCCATGCCCTGAAGTTTAAAGTTCTGCAATAATTCCCATATGCTAAAGTCACACCAGATTCTCAGAGCTTTACAGGGGTTAAGCTCGTGTCCCTGCGTGATTTTTATCATCACAAGCCAAATACAGCTGGAGAAGGATCACAGGCTGTTCTCATGGAACTTTATGTGTGGAGATTTCATGTCTGGACTTCTCAAAGGCACCTACATGTAAACCATTTACTGTGTATTTTGCCACGAGGATGGCAACTGATTGGCACTCAGTTACAAATGAAAGATGAGCTTCCAAAGCTTTCAGTTGTATGAAATGTGCAATACCAGCCAAAAGAGAAAGTGATACTATAATTATGGCTGTCAAACGTCCAGATTTTTGATGCATGTTCAGTGCCATACTAAAATGGCCTCTGAAGTTTTAACATATCACTACTGACATGCTATGGAAACCTGTGCAGGGCTCTATTACCCAGGATACATTGCTTTTCTTTGAAGGCACCTAAAAGGAAATTACTGTAAAATCTTTTTTTTTTTTTTTTTAACAGTTGAGATAATCGTCATTTTAATAAAAACCAATGGCCAGAGATGGAATCAAGGCATAAATGGTTCTGGGAAGCTGAATTGTGGCTATTTCAAAATCTAAGTGATGTGAAATGGGAGACAACCAGCTAAAAGGTAGCTTGGCTCTCAGCTGGAGGGACGGCACGAAAAGGACTTCAGCTTCGATGCTGATACATTCTCTGAGAAATGGCATGAAACGGGGATTTCAGGAGGTGCTGTAGGTGTAAGCCACATACATATGAAGCAGCACTGCACAGCAGTAACAGCAGTAATGTTATCAACAGGTTAAAATCAAATAATGCCCTGGGGTCCCTCAGAGTGTTGAAACACTGGTAAGAAAATGCCAGAATAGCTTTGAATGACTGCAAGGATATATGGCCTGAATAAACTTGCGTACCGACAATAAGGAATGTGAATTTATTGCTTTATGATTGATGCATACAGTATGGGTATACGCACCTGAGCTAGTATGCAAGTGTGTTTGCCAGCAAGTCTTCGTACCTATATGACGAAATAAGCTGGCAACCCCATTTAGGAGGATGACATCTACAAAAACAAAACAACATTTTCCGATCTCCCACCTCAGTAGTCAAGTTTAGGCAGCCAAAACTAGTTGGATAAATTTGTGGTCATAGTATAGAGTCCAGTGTTGACAGTTGATTGGGAAAAAAAAGTGTGTGTGAGTGTTTCAGCTCAAACCAAATGAAATTTACAGAAAAGGTTTCTTCCTGCTCTATACTCTCATCTAAACCGTTGATCCTCTCTAGTGATTCATACTGGCAGATCAGCATCTATGCACATTCCAGTTAACATGTGGGAGGCCATCAGAGTCAGAATCATGATCCAATCACGGGCCAAAACCACAACTGCAACCACAGATCAGAACCGACACCGGTGCTGTGAAGGTGCCTATATGTAGCCCCTTATTAAAAAACGGGCATAACAGAATTGCCTCCCTCTGTTGCAGAGAAACACAAGAAAGCTAATCTCAAAATTACTCTGAAAATCATCCCAGATATTCCAGATGAGTGTCTCAATGGAAGAGAACTAACAGATGTGACCTAAATATAGGAGATGTAAAGTGGAAGAGAAAGAGAGAAGTTGGAGTCCAACAACTGTCTTATCTGCAAAAGTAATGCCGATAAATGTCCCGCTGCTCCCGGAAAAAAAATCCCACCGTTTCTTCTCAAAATGATATACCTGTGCCTGCTCCACATCACTTTTATAAACTTCCTCACAGTACTTTGCCTCTTCCCTTCTCCTTACCCTTGTATTCACATGTCCAGTCCCTCTATTGAACTCTCACCTGGCTGCACTTGGCCAGCTTTGTGCTAGCGAAGCTAGTGAGCTGCAACGTCCCCTCTCCTCTGTCCTTTGTAAACCACTGAGCTCTGTGCTTCTTTAAGCCTATCCACCCAGAACACAGAGAGAGAAGTTTAGACTCACCTTGGGGCCAGGACTCCCTATAATACACGGTCATGTTAGGAGCCTTCGGGAACAAACAAGCAAGTCAGACCGGATCCCACAACACCGCTCTGAAGCATGTGAAAGCAAAGGCTGAAGATATTCCCAAGAGGAGATAACTTGCAGGGATTGAAAACAGAAGATGACATGATAAACACATGCCTATCTTTACGGCGCATCGGCCCTGCATGCTGCCACATATCTGTAACAGTCTTGAGCATAAAGCTGCCAGCTGGTTGTTGTGAGCCTCTTGCAGAGCTTCCAGACTCCCTCACTAACAGGTGCAGAGGCCCACAGCAGTACTCATTAACACAGCTCATTTCACAAGCACCACCGCACACTCGTTACCATCCTGACACAGCACGTGTGAAACAACACATTATCACCCAATTAGCATGACCTTGTGTCAGACGCCTGGTCCTGTTTGACTGCAAACTTTCCCTCCTCACACTCCCCGACTGTCTTCCCGCCTACCACGCATGCAACAGTGACGTTTTCAAGTTGTAAATTCATGAATACACTTTTTTTTTTTACACTTTTTTTATTTAGTGAATGCACTATGCACGCCATCAGTTGGCTGGTAACCATTTGCTCACTCATCATGTTCAATTATCCCAGCATGCATTCACAGATACACACTACACATTGCACTAAGAAAAACTGAACTCACTGTAATTGTGGGATAACGCATGTGCGCTGAGTGCTTGTCAGTTGTCTGGTGTCCACAGAATCAGCAAAGATAAAAGATTGTCAGTCATGCATGTTTAAGTTCTGCACAGGCCTTTTCCCTTGTCAGGAATCACCTTATGACCCGTGGCAGAGCACACTGAAGCCCATTTTCTGTCTTCTTCTCTCCTGTAATGAAAAGCAGAGAGCTGCTCTGTCGTCAGCTGGTAATAATGCAGCATTAGATCCACATGGCTCGCTGATAGGCTCCCTGTTAAACATTCAACCCTTTGATCTGCACTAGCAAATGTACAATACTATCACTACAGTTGTTTTGTTTATAGGATGGAAAACTCTTTAGAGCTTAATGTGTGTCTGTCCTGTATGCTGTCTTACATAGAAAAGCGGCTGCAGCGCTGTGATTGTTTATGTCATAAATTATAGGATTAAAGCAGCATTAGCTACCACACAAATATTTACTTTGTTATTTGACTTTGTTTGACTTAAATGAAGGAGGCTAAGGGCACCACATGGGCACAGAAGGTCTGCGCAAGAGCAATGTGTCTGTCTGTTGTTGCTGTTGGAAGTGACCTCCTGTTCTCACATGCGGACACAAAGTACGACTCGCGGGTGTGTTTTGCATACTCGACTCCCAGTGAACAGTTGTTTTGTTCTTCTGCCACTAGACTGGCGCACAATGGAGTATTTAATTTGCAAAAGGGATGCTTCCAAGAATTGTTTTTAACATTTATGTCCTGGTTGCGAGTTTAGTTTGAAGTACTTAGCAGAAAACAACTCCACCAAACATTTGGTTTTCACTGCGGCACTTCACAGGCACATTTGCACTGTTGAACCTTCCTCAACTTACCCCATGAGCAACTCTTTTTTTTTTTTTGGAGACTCTTCGAGCAACAATAAGCTGCGGCAAGAATGTTCATTTCCATGTTCATTTAAATTGAAGGATTCGTAATCCATCTTGTGATATAGCAATAGAAAGGGGAAGTGCCTAACACTCAGCAACATGCTAATAGTATTCTCATTTCCTCTGTTTACAGGGTCTGAGTTTCCCCAAGACCCCAGTGTGCTAGCTACCACTTCATGGAACACCTCTAGTGATGGTAAATGCACACACATTGAAACACACACATACACACGTGCAGAAAAAGCAGGGCTCGGTTTGAACAAAGCCTGTAATGGCTGTGAACACATCTGTTACAAGAAATACATAATGATATTCTCACAGTGTAATTAACTCATGCTGTGTTGAACTGTAACCTTACATGTGTTGTCTGAAATTACCGTTCAGTGATGTGTTAAAATTGCACATGCTCTGTGAATGGTCACCTTCAGCAAAGCAGGCAACACCCATTGTCCCAGCTTAGGCCACTGTAGAAGATAATTGATGGAACGAATTATACATTGATCTACTCAACATGTGGGAATACAGCCACAGGTGCAGCGCCTTTTCCTAATTTCCAATGACCTACTTTTAGTTCTGCCTTCAGCAGAAGGTTAGAAGATGTGGTGACAGCATTTTGAAACTCCACTGGTGGTTTTTGCTTCATATATTCTGCCCGACTTTTACAGTGATCCCCTTATTTACTTGCTCAGTCTGTCTCTTCCAGGCATCCTCATACCCAGACAGAAAGTGAGAAGTGTGTTTATGTGACGTAAAACCTAGAGTCGTTTGCAGATGTGCTGCAGGAGCAGATCACAGGACAGAGACTTTAACCTTTTTTGAGTTGTGATTGCAGAATTTTCACGCGGCAGATGAGGCGCACTTCTCATCCTCAGTTTCAGAGAAATTTCATTTTGCACAATGCCCCTTGAAAGAAGTCGTAGAACTTAGTTTGAACTTGTTGTATGCAGCTTTTTGTTGAGGAAAACCACCATCAACGGTCTCCCAACCTCGACCCTTCATTGTATTAATCTATTGTTAATAATAAAATCACAGCAAATCACAGTAGAAAAAGCACCACTGGTAACGAGCTCTTATCAGTGTTCTTCACAACTTTCTTTTGTTGATCTTGTCATGTGTTTGCTGCTGACCTTACTTGACATCCTAATATAGTGCGGCCTCCCCTGATGTGCTTACCTTGTGCAAATGTCTGGAGATTGAAGGAACACACGATGCATTATGCTATGCATTGCCGCTCTTAAATCAAGCTAATTTTTGAACATGCAATCTGCCCACTCATGGAGGATTCTGCACTACACTAATGTCCTCTGGATCTCCAGGAATTTCATTGTTCCAGGAGCTCCAATGTTCAACAAGCACAAACCTGTCAACAAGTCAGATTTAATATGTGCTCCACCTGGTCCAAAACCCCAAGAACTAACTATTGACTGTGGGGTGCAATATGGAGATGAAAATGCCTTAAAGGCTGCTTGATTCGCCCACACGGACTTGGTCAGCTTATTCCTTCCCTTCCTTGATCAGAGAGATTCTTGCCAGCTTATTAAAATCATGTATTTTGCGGTGAGGATGGTCACGTCTCGTGGAGCTGCCCAGGTTTAGTTCAGCATATCCTGGCAGAGGAAAATTTAAGACTGCTGTTCTCCTGTCAGCACTGCAGGAACAACAGAGTCAGATCCATAAAGTTTTCTGGATTTATCACCATTGCCCAGAGTTATCATTCAAATCTCGCTCCCTCTTCCCGGTTTCCCTTGGGCTTGGAGAACCGACATCCGCCTAATACCCCACGAAGATACCCTGACCTGGAAGATCCTCAACATGAGACTTTATTGAATTTGACCTTTATTTTTGCTCTCTCATTTTGTCTGGTTTGTTTAATTCATCTCTTGCAAAGCCAAGTCTCCCACAACATCCGTCCCACAGCAGATTATGTGTACACAAAAACAGACATTGTTAAACACACAGGCAAGAACGAAGACAGTAGTTTCTGGACATGATGGAGTAGTTTAGTCAAGATAATGATTATGGTGACCAATCAAGGATGTTTAAAAAGTCATAAATACAATGAGGAGTTGTTCCAAACAAATCATAGAAACAGCTTTATTTTTCCACAACAACATGAAATATGAAAACCTACAAAGGCATGCTCGCCCATGTGTTCACAGTGGTGTATCTGTGTGTGTGTCATTTTGAACTCAGCCCCATGACTAACATCTGTTTCTTATCTGATGGATGGATGGTGATTGCACCACTTGTTTTGTCTGCAGGCGGGGAATGGTTTTGATTGACCAAGCAGACAGCATTCAGGTAGCGTGGCTCTATCAGTATGCATCAGTAGCAGGAAGTTATCATGCTGAAAGAGGCTCATTATTGGGCTGAAATCAAGGATGATGATAGTTTACTGAACTCATTTTCCCGGAGGCTTTTTTTCCCCCCTTTCATTCTTTCTTTCTTTTACTTTGTTTCATTTGATCCTTTTTGCTTCCCTTACATCCTTTCCTCTTTTTCTCTCTTTCCCTGCTGGAGAATGACCCAGCTTTAATGAAATTCACCTTTAGCCATAGCTGGCAATGCTACAGTCTCCGCTCCTCAGTGTATCCACTGAGTATGTTTAGTTAGCTGTGCGGCCACTCAGGTTTCTGTGCCTGCGCCTTGCTGAGAGCAGCCTGCCTAGCACAGCTTTACTCTCGAGTGTGTCACTGAGTATTGGTATTATATTCACATCATACAGAATACGGCGTCGAGGGGGGAAATGAAAAGGTATTGTGTGACTTGCCTAGTTTGGGGCATGTATAGTTTGTGTGTGTTGCGGTTGTGTGGGTGTGCGTGTGTTTACGTTCGTGTGCCTGCGTGTGAGTGTTTGATTGTACAAAACCACTGCGAGAAAATGCAGGCTGATGACAGGGCACCATTTAGTCGACTGCCACATTAAAGGGACAGTCCGCAGCAATGGTTTGAGTTTCACAGTGCTCCCGGTGCCAAATACCACAACACTCACCACGAGACAATTACATACAGAGTGGCTTTGTTACACAGACATTGGCAGGACATCTTTCTTTTTTCTCCTCTTCACCTCTGTTCTCATCTCTTCGTCTCCTCCTGTCTCTTCTTTCCCTTCTTCTGCTCCCCGCTGCTTTATTGTCAGTTATTATAACAGCTAATTAAGTGTGCAGCCACAAAGCACCAACGACCATTTTCTTTTCCATCAACTCAACTAATGAGATGGTGAAAATGTGACCTCTTTGCCTTTGGCAAAACACACGTCTTTTTTAAAGCGAGTCTGTTCTCATTTAATATATAAAGTACTTTTTTTCTTTTTGGATAATACGGTCACACTCAACAGGCACATTAAGGCGGTGAAGTGTTGCATCAGCATGTAAGGAAGACTCGGGCCACTGCACTCATAACAGTGTATGGGCACAGATTTCCCAGCAGAGCCTTCATGACTTTGTGTTGATAGTTGGAAAGTCAAATCAAAATGAAAACACACACCCCACACACACACACACACAGAAGTAAGCATCAGCAGTAGCACTGACCTCATGTTCTGCCTCGTGTGTATTTACACACCTCGGTGATTGGTGTCAGCAATGCATATTTGGTATGGCTGTTTTTCGTGTGTCTGTGTGTGTGTGTTGTGAGAGGTGATGACATGTGACTAGAGGGAGTGGTGCAACATTTTTCATAGCATGTCCAATCATCTGTCAGTGATTATACACACACCTAGAGCCTATGTACCTCCATTTTCTTTATTTTACTTTACAGATATTATGATTCTGTATAAGTACTGCATTCATATAGCACCTTTACCCAGATCACTTTATAATTCTCGCATGCACACTATGTGGGGTTCATTGTGACAGTAGGTTCTGGGGATCCAGCAACCAAACCCTGGGATTAGTAGACAACTCCTTTTACCTGCTGCTAGAACTGAGATCAGGGCTTGTTACGAATGTTTTTGTCATTTTTCTTTTAAAGAAAAGGAGAAATACAACAACAAAAATATATACTATAATAAATGACTTTATAATAGTATTATAATATTATAATGATCTCCTCTTAATACAGGTTGCAAGTCTTTGCTGTTCCCATTCTTCTGTGAGACACCAATCAAAAAGTTTTAGATTCTGGACATGCCTAACATTTCTTCACAACAGTAATGTAATGTCCTTTTTGGGCATATAAGATCTTCCTTCGACCAGGAGTATGAGTTGGATGCTGTGACCAATTCAGTGTAAACAACACAGCAGAGTTAAGTTTAATGAGGAAATATTTTCGCCAAATAAAAGTGGCCTAATGCTTAATACAGAGGGGACACAGTCATGTCTTCCATCTCGGCGCTCTTATGCTTGTCTCGTGATATTTAAAGTGATTACATATGGTAACATAATCAGACTTGACAGATTAAGCAAAACGGCTGAGTAAACAAGTTATGAAAAAAAAACCCAAAAAAACGAGTGACACAAATTAACTGCAGAAACGTCTGCACTGAATATTTTCTGTCACTCTGTCTCTCCCACAGACACTGTGCTTTTGCATTTCCCTTCTACCAGTCTTATCAGAATTTTACCGGGCTATCCATTAAAACACTGATTGTGTTTTATCAGATTTTGCCCCGATAATCCATTTTCAAGCAGAGGACACAGGAGTATGTGTCAGTGCATTAAATGGTCTCCGAGTGTGTGTATGGCTGGCTAGAGGAAAAACACGCAGAAAAATGTGGAAAATCTATTTATCCTGGTATCTCCCCCTCACACACACACACACCTATGTGAGATAGCTGGAGGTTTTGTTTTGGCTGCAGTGCTGTGATGTGGACAGGCTGGACTGTACAAATAAGGGAGACGGTTCTTGTATGTGGAGAAAGGAGGACAGATAAAGAAGTGAGGTGAGGAGGCAGAGGTGGTGGTGCAGTCGGTGGTGGGAGTTTCCTCATATTGTCACACACTTGTTAGTACCACGTTGCTGTGCTAAGCCTGGGGCTTTAGGGAGGACAGGGTGCACGCACATACACACACACACAGGCTGCCAAAACAAATGTGTCCGCTTCTCTTTTTCACAAACACATCGTTGGCACTCGTCTTACGCACCTCATGACGATATGTCAGATGAGCTGCACATACAACCACAAGGGTTGCTATGGTGACAGACAGTACCGAGTACTAGCACCAGTATGCTCCAGTTGAAGTGGTTTTGTTCCCCCGACAATGCCAGTAAAGTTTATTCAAACGAGACAACCGTGTCCTCAACAATGTTGACAAAGGAGAGGAAGGCAGCATGGCTTTGTGAAATTTCACTATAAACAGAAAGTAAAAAGAAAAATATGGACCCGCTAATGTCTGAAGAACTTCTGTTTTACATCACAGCTCAGTCTTAGTCAAGACTATAATTAACCACAACATATTTCCATAAAATACTTCTCCAATAATATCTTTTGACAGCAATCAGACGGTGGAACTGCTCAAACGGCGAGACAGCTGAGACAAAATTTCTGCCAGAAATCTGCAAGATCGTTGATTGTTCAGACTAATAATCAGGCGCCGTGAGCTCCCTCAAACTGATTTCAAAATTTCGTCACGTGCGACCAGTGCAGGGTTAAAACGGGGTTTAAATCGCACAGTGTTTGTCGGGTTAAGGATGCGCTGCAGGCTGCTGTCCTCATGCAAAAGCTTTATGACAAAATACTGTAAACACGCGCATTTTGTAGCAGGCAGCACTTACTCCCACATTTACCTCAGTGGGAAAACCAGCCAGCCTTTGTTGAGGGCAGCATAGATACTTGTATACACAACTTCATACCAGTTATGACGTGAATATATTTTAATTAATTTTTTCTTCTTAGTTGCTATACTTAAGTCAACAACAAGAGGATAATCAGATATTAGTAGAGAGCAGCTTTGGAAAAGACAGCAATGCCTTTGTAGGGATAATCCTTATGCCTATGTGCTAATTTTCAACTCTCTACTTCTAACTATCCGTGATAGTCATGTGACAAGCAGATGTCTCAAAAATCCCAAATTACAAGGCTATATATTTGAATTTGTGACATAAAAAGCTGTGTTGTCCAGTGCAGAGATTTTCTAACTAATAAACTAGCATGGCATAGTAAAGTAGAGTAATTTAAATGTGTGGTTGTCCTTACATATGTAAGTGTGAGCCTCTATTCACACAAATTGAAGTTTGTCTGACTAGTATCTGAGATTCCCGTGTACGTGTTTTTCCTCCTTTGTTTGTTTTGGCCGGTTTGTGTGACCAGCAGCATTTCTGCATACCTAAGATGGGTTTTGGGGTTGAGGAAACTTTCCAGAGGTTTTTCTTGACATTAACACCAATGTTTTTCCTGCACATTAAACTCTTAGGTGGCCCTCCAGATTGTTTTTTTCTGACCACCTTGAGGGAAAATGCGGTCCTGGAGATAATCATGCAAAAATGTTTGGCTTGGTCTTTCCCAACTCCTTCTCAACTCATCATTGTCACTCTGGAGGCATCACACAGTTTCTGAGAGCTTTGTGTTCTCTCCTTAAGTTTGCTTTGTTCCCCCTTGAAAGGGGTCATCACCTGTGTTGCCTCATAAGCTCATACACAAGCTGCGGAAAAGCCTCTAGCATCATACAACCACGATGAAAAGTGAAATTAGGTGTCACCACAGTGGCAACCACAAAGTAACTTCGCAAAACCAGGTTTTGAATATGTGTGTCTGAAAACATTGAGTTATTTTACCACTATTTTTATACAGCAGCATGTTCTGTCTCTGATGTACTGCAGTAAGTGTTCTTTGATTTATATCTTGGCCTCGTGTAATGCAATGTTTTCCCCCTCCTTTTGTCTTTTTGTCTCTAAATCATCTCACGCCTGACATTTCTGCTCACTTGGCCCACCTTCTTCACTTTTTTTTTTTTTTTTAAATCTCCCTTTCATCTCTCCTATTCCTCTTATGTCTTCCAGGGTCCTTCTTCATTCGTCTTGAAGCTCCCATGAACAACATCACCACCTCTCTGGGCCTCACAGCTGAGCTTTTCTGTCGCGTGTCGGGCAACCCACTACCGACTGTGCGCTGGTTTAAGAACGATGCCCCCGTGGTGCAGGAGCCACGACGGGTCTCCTACCGATCCATGCCGTACGGATCACGCCTGCGCATCCGCAACCTGGACACTACTGACACAGGGTACTTCCAGTGCGTGGCCACCAACAGCCAAGGCACCGTGTCTACGACAGGAGTGCTGTTTGTCAAATTCGGTAAGAGTTTGAGTGGTGACAGTGTGTATCTAATGCTGCCAGCTAAGCACTTTAAAACTCACAAGAATGCAGATGTCACAGTGAAGTTGCTTTATGACAAGTGTTTTACACATTTAATGTGACAAAGAGTGACATTTTTTTTTTCCCTATTCATCTTTTCCCTACTTGAGATCTGGCTCCTTTTAGCGACGCTCATCTCGACTGATTCTTGCTTGTAGCTGGCAGCTTGTGCAGAGAAAAATCTGGGAGCAATATTGTTTATCCTGTTGTAAAAAAATCCCCCTGTCTTCTTTTCCAGATCCACTCCCTACACCTCTGCCAGGAAGACCAACGTAAGTTGCTTTCCCTCTATTCGTTTTTTTCCTCTCTTTCTGTCTCTTCACGTTAAACTTACCAGAATGCATCAGCGTTTTCTGAGAATTACTCACATGCAAATTGCAAATAGTGGCAGCGTCACATTTCACAAATTATGGCTGCTTGAAAATTACAGCTAGAGCCTACAGAGGTCTTTGATGCTCAGCACCTGAGTGTCAAACTCATAGCTTGCAGTGTGCAAATGTGGTGAAATGGAGCCTTAAATCCCACAAACTGGGAGGAAGGGAATGATTTTAATTTGCTATTACCTATACAGATGATTATTTGTTGGCCAGTCCATGATAAAAAGATTATTTTCATTATGGCAAATGTAAGTGTAACTTGATAGAAGAACTAAAGAGAAAGTAACAGGCCCGTAAATGGATTCAAAGTGTGTAACACTCGTCTGCTGACGTAGTCTGAAACCTTGAAAATGTATCATTGTTTTTCTATCTTACATTTCTCTTTTCCCATATTGCCTGCTTGCATAGTGCCTCCCCAAAAACTCCTCTGCAGCATATCCTTTGAGCAATCACTCACATAATAACAAGGCCTGGTCTGTAATTTTCCATTTTACTGCTACAGGTCTCAGTGTGGCCAAATTAATATTTAATAAGTGCCTTTAAATCCAAAATGTCTGATGTTTCTATGCCGCCGTTTCCGCCCAACCATCACAGCTCACATGGTTCACATTTGTATTTGTGCACATGTGTACACTCAGCCATGGGCCACAGTTGGAATGTGGACCATGTAAACTGAAGGGAGCAGGACTGCTCACCCAATCACAACTCAGGGCTTGAAGCAGATGCTGACGCCTATAATAAACTATAAAGACTATCTATATCATACTGCTCCTCATAGTATCGTAAATAGTAATTGGGTTAATGTACTTTCAGCCAACTAAATTAACTAAATTAAAAACCTGTGCCATTCATTTAATTTCAAGACATTCATCTGATTCTAGAGCTATAATGAAGTTATTGTAATTAAGAGTGAATGCCCTATGTCTACTATTGAGTTTACTTGATTAAGTGAAGGGTCCCTAAAATATTGTTGCTTGAAATGAGCAGTATAGAAAAATGACCCACATGTGTCCCTGCGGTTTCTATTATATAGCTTTTTATAGTCGCCCAATTAGCTGCCAGCTGTTTGAATGTACAGCAAAACCAACCACAGACCTGATCTCCTAACACGAACATGCACATCAAATCAAATAGGATCTTGAGAAGAGCGCATAAAACCAAACAATGCAAAAGATTTTATGAAAGCCACAAAAAAATACATTTTCACGTTCTTGTGTAAAAGTAAAAGTTTTGCCCAAATCAAAATTTAGTTGAAGCCTAGTGAGCTTCCTTTGCTTTGTTTTGACGTCTCCTGAGCGTTAGAGGATAAAACTCTAAAAACTTTCTCAGTTCGTTTGATTCTCGCAGGATCAAAGCAGTTAAGCTGGATGACTTTTCCCAGTGACATTATGGCAAAGGCTCACTGCCATGTTCCATGTGTCGTTCTGTGAATCAAAATTGCTGGCACAAAGTGGATATCAGACACGTACTAAATCCACTTGCACACTTGAGACGACCGACGCGCACGTACAGTACGCGCGCGCACAGGCGTGTGTGTGCGTTCTCCTTTTCAAACATCTGTTTCTGCCATTCCTTTGTTTACATGTTTCTGATTTCTTCTTTTCCTGCACGATTAAACTGCAGATTGTTTCACAGATGAGACAGATGTTGCACCAAAAAAGTCACAACGCGATTTCTCATGGGAGTTATAAGCAGTGAGGAAAGCTGACTAGAAATAAACTAATGTGGAAAAATAGACGTAGATTAGAAAATAGGATAATGTGATTTAGGCTCCGTTAAGTGTTGACTTAAGTGATCATCGGGATGACATTGCCAGACTGGCATGATTTGTGATTGGGAAACTTTTGTAATCCAATTTCTTACATTGAGGAATAATTTTACAGAAATCTAATGAAAGTGTTAAGTCTAGACTCCTTACCACAATTGCATTTGTAGTATATAAAGTACTTGCGCACATAAGATTTCTTGCATATTTAGATGGATGGGAAGTTGTTTTCTCTTGCTTCATGATCATGATGCATTTTATGATGATTTTTAGGCTACAAACGTTTACAAAACTTCTTCACCATGTATCACCATGATGACGATATTCATGAAATTCTGTGCAAGGCAAATGCTTTGTCCAATGTTCCGAATCCGATTAAATCGTACAGAGGCGTTGTTTTTCAGGACTACTTTGGTCTAAACATCTAAATAAATTAAGTTCTTCTCCTGTTGCTTTTTTTCCCCTGCCAAGTTGTGAAGGAAATAGTTGCAGTCAACTGAAGTCCAGCATGCGATCTTGAGTCACATTACAGTCATTACAGACTTCATTTAAATGGACAGGGGCCTCCTTTGACAGCGGCGGAGCTGCCGTGGTGGTGGGCTGCTCGTCACTGCTGCTCATCATTAGTGCCACGGCCAACTTATTAGCTGTAAAGTACGGTGGCAGGCCGTCAAGAAGACAGGGTCAACTAATGATGACACGTGATGACCTGCAACCGCTTACCTCATGCCACAGCTGTTCAAACGACAAAACGTTTTTGGAAAGACATCTGGTCCAGAAGCTGTCAGTTTAAGTGAAATATATTAATTTGCGTGTTCCACTACCCTTTTTTGTTCCCTCCCATCGTCCCCATATTCAGCAGAGAGAGTATTACAGAGAATGTTATAGAATGACTTACGTTTTCTTTGCCACAAATATTACTCACAAATTTGGGGGGGAAATTTCTTACCACCCACCTTGTTGAACCTGAACATAACATGAACTTCACTTCCTCTGTGTTGTCTTTGCTTCAGTCTGTGCCTTCATTTCCATCCCGTCTACGTTGGGCTTAAGTATACACTCTGTGGTGTGCGGGACATTACAGTGTGTGTGTGTGTATGTGTGTGCATATATATCCTCAGGGTTGGGTTTTTGAGAGTAGCCACAGGCAAACTAAAAGCTAACAGCCCGGAGGTTTCAGCTGAGATTCAGGCAGCTTGTGTCCATTGTGGCTGCTCTCTAAGACCAGAGCAAAAATCTCCAGCAGAGAAGATCAGAAATACAGGAAGGAGGAGACGGGAGGACAAGGATAGGAGAGGAAAGTTTGAACCATGAAGTTATTCTCAAGTACAAGACATTTTTAGATTTCTATATATTCCTTCCAGAGCTGTTTTTAAATCTCATCCATTTGAAGCATCAAATCATTGAAGAAAAGTTTAAAGTCAGGTCAGTCTGTCCACACGAGTCTCCAGTCAAGTTACAAGTTTTCAGAAGTATGTTGCAATGACACAATAGAATCATTTTTGGGTACCAAGACTCATGTGTGGGGCTTCCAGGACCCCAACGCATATAAGGCTGTCCAAAACATGAACAATCAGCCAACAGTATATCTGATGTCACATTGCACTTATCCATTTTAGTAACCATCGTTTAGTATCTGTGACAGCTCATTTGTAGACATTGAACATGCAGACATTAACTCGAAACAAAGTCTTTGTACGGAAAAAGGGGGGAACGTGACCGTCCTTTGCTCAAGACAAGAGCGAATAGTTTTAACTATTTGATTTGTGAAGTGTGTTGCTAGACATTGCCAGTCTGTTATTGTCTTTTTATTTTTTTAATATTCCGGGATTTTGCAAGATCAAAACATGTGGACTTACAGTAAGACATTAAAGTAATAACTGGAGCCAGCAGCCAGTTAGTTTAGCTCATAATAAAGACTGGAAATGGGGGGAAACAGCTTGGCTCTGTCCAAAAGTAACATTATCCATCTACCAACACCTCTAAAGTTCACCATTTAACACTCATTTATTTAATCCATACAAAAACCAAAGTGTAAAAACACCACTTTGTGGTTTTATGGGGGATATGTGGCGCGCTATTTATTGGCCAGAACCAATAGCTTCTTGAAGTCTTCACTGGTTGGAGCAACCCCTGGCCTGGATGTTAAGACGCCAACCTTGAACCACAGTGTTCTCGGTTTGAGTCAGACTGGAGACCTTTGTTGCATCTCTCTCCCTCGTTTCCGACCAATTCACTGCTGGCGTTATCTAATAAAGGTATAAAATGCCGAAATCTGTTTTAAAAGAACACAGTCTCACAGTGAAGTCAAGACTTCAAGAAGTCACGGTGCCTGGCCAAGAAATAAATGGCAATAGTATCAATCTCCTCTTCAATGCTAAGCCAAGCGAAAAAAAACACATTTCCCAAAATGTGAAACTATTTCGTCTCACAGCAGTCCAAGTCCGTCTGACTCAAGTCCAAGTTTGGAGTCACACATCTAACTTTATTCCAGAGTTCATCAGTATGCCACCAGTTATCACAGTGTATCTCCTCAACACTGTGCCCATGTCTCCTCCCTCTATAACCCCCCTCCCTTCTTCTGCTCCCCTCCTTGGAGATGTTTTAATAGAGCCAGAACAAACATGGGGTGAGGGGAAAAAAGTCTCGCCTGCCAAAATTAGACCCCCAACTTTCTCCATCTCTCTCTCTGTGTGCTGCCACACTTCCTCCGTTTTCAGAAAAAAAAAAAAAAAAAAAAAGGAGGGCGATGGAGACGGCGGGAGAGTGAAGGGAGTGAAAGAAAAACAGTGTTAGCAGGGTAGGAGGAGGATGGTGCCATTAACACCCGGGGTCGCATGTTGTTCTTTGATTCCCGGGTTCTGCGTAGGTCAGTGGCGTTCAGATGTGATTAGTTGTGTGGAGGTTTAGTTGTAAGCTCAGATCACACTCACTTAATAACTCCTGACTGAAGCCTGCGTGCAAACTGGCTACCCTCTGACAAATGAGGCTAAAACTAAACATGATGCAATTACACACTCTCTTCTTCATCTGCCTTTTCTTTTTCTTCGTTTAGTTTATTTAGAGAAGGGACAGAGCAAATGAATAAATTAACATGGAAAGAAAAATGCCAGAATTACCCAAAGGGTTATTATCATCTGTAGTCCACTCCTTCATGTCTTTATATATTCTGAAAATGAACACGATTTCTGAGCTGAGATTTTCCTTAACTTTATTGTAGCATGTAAATGAAGCATTGCACACATGTTGGGGCATGTTAAAGCAGCTATAATCAAGATTTTCATAATAACAGTGTATGAAATGACCATGTGCAATGTGATTGCCTGTTTAGCCTCATTCAGCTCTTTGTTTTGGTTTTACGGACAACAACTGTACTGTTTCCTTACCGCTCTCATAGTGCCATTTTGGAAGCTCCAATAAAACCCTCTTTACACTACGCATCAAACAGACAATGTTTGTTAGACAGTGAACGCCTTAAGTTACACTTATTGGTTGGTGGAGACCAAAAGCAGGACTACATGGAGACTGGATATTGGACTTTTATTCAACAGAAGTCAAGAAACACAACTCAAAATAAATGCTAATGTTGCTCTGTGTCTGCTGATTGTGTAAATAGGCAGCTGCTCCCAAGTAGCCAAAAAATCAGTTGCGGGTTTATCTTTATTATTTTTTAATTTCTTGTATGATTTCCAACACACGGTTGCCTTTTGTATTTCTAAAAATGTTGATCTTCTGCGTATTTAAGTATTTTTTTTTAAATCTGACAGCGCCGATAAACAGACTTTATGCAGCGCGGCAGCTGATCTCAGAGTCTCCGTCTGTGTTTATAATAGAGGGGTTTTCTCCCCGTTTGAAAAGATTAATACCACTACACCCTAGCTGTCAAGGCTGTTTAAATTTCTCAAAACTTTCCCCACCACTTTTCTCTCAGCACTGGCAAAAAAAAAAAAAGCAATTACAAAAATAGCTGCTTGCTTTTTTTCTGCTTTTCCCTCCACCGTGCCTCTCTTCTCTCTCCTCTGTCCACTGTACTGGAAGAGCGAGAGCACAGGTTTAACAAAGAACAGATTCTCCCTACTCAGTTTTCTTCTGGCTTCATTTTGTCTCTTCTCTCATCTTCCTGTACTGTGCTTCAAAATATCCCAATTTTACCGATGGTTGACAGCATTTAGTGGAAGATGTGCTCTGCTGTTCTTCTTCTCTCCTCCGAGCATGAAAAGACCTTATTTGGACTATATTTTCTCTCGTATGCCAGCAAATCCAACAATCACACATGCCTGCCATACACATGTATATTTTTATGTATGTATGTATAGCTACATCTGTAATACAGTAAGACCTTTGTTTACTCTTTGTAAGTTTGCAATTAATCTGACAGTCGAGATCTTGTTTGGGTGTAACTTGATGATTCAGAATGATTACTTTAATCAGGTGTGTTTAACTGTAACACAGTATAAACACACATACAGTATAACCTTCCCTGCAACTTGTGTGTCTATATATATATATCCTTTGTATATCAGTGTGTGAGTGGCTGTGTGTGGCAAAAAAAAAAAAACCCAACCAGCACACCATGGATGACTCTGTAATTAGCCACCTGTCAACACAACAGACTAAATTGACCTCGGAGTTGACGTGACAAGGACCGTGAGGCCTGTGCTGCCATCAGCGCACTGACTATCCAATTATACAGCTGTAGCATCAAAGAGGTAAAAACTGAGGTGTAATTTGATTTTGTAGAGACAGGACTGTAGCGTGTGTGTCTCACCCACAGAGGTGCACGAGTTGATTGACAAATTAGTTTAAGGAAGCCGTTTCCAAAATGTGTAATGACTTGAAGATGTCACACAGTGTTGATTTTTGAAGCGTGCTCGGGCTCGCTCAAAGGTATCAGGGACTAAAATATGTGTGTACAGCAATCATAATAGATTTATTGATATCCCTGAAACCTCTTTTCTCGTCTCATTTCTGCTCTACAGCAGCTGTTGTGAAAGGCTTGTACTTACATGGTCTGTGTAATTAGAATCTGATTTATTAAGACGGAACAGTAATTACACAATCTGTGCCTTCCAGGTGTGTTCTGTGAGCGTAGGAAGATGAAAGGATACTGTCAAGATTTTATTTGGCAGATCAGCAAAGTAAAATTCTCAATAATGAAGTAACAGCATGTCAAAATATTTACTTACGATCTGATTAGGCTCTAATTGAGATCGTTATTAAAGGAATCTAATTAGATATGTTTCTCTCAGCTATAAGTTACATCATCCCTAACGGGCAAACCAACAGGCTGCTTGTGTGCCATAAATAATATAAATACAAGTAAAACTCTTTATGTGCACCTCCTACCCAAACAATATGTTATATAGATATTACATTTGTGCATTTTTGCCTTTTTTAAAAATTCAGTGCAGCTTCCTTCCTCATTTTTTATGTGCCGTCTTCCAGTAAAATACAAGGTAATCTAATTTCAGCTTCACCTGCTTTTTTTTTCACCCACACTGACCTTTGTAGCTTGCAGGTATTTTCGTAAATCCACAAGAATGTGCAGTCCACTGTGGTTATTGCATTTCCTCTGATGTTCCCATGATCCCTCTTTATAGCTTGACATTTGGGGAAATATCAGTCACTTACTTGCCAGAGGTTAGGTAAGAAGATACCTTTCTCATATCTGTACGCTAAATATTAAGCTACTGCTAACAGCTAGTTTGCTTAGCTCAGCACAGTGGAAAAAAAAAAAAACAGCTAGTGTGAACCAAATCTGCACACAGGCTCTTTTAAAGTTCACTAATTAACATCTTCATTATTATACTAAATGATCTTGTTTGTTTAATCCGTACAAAAACTTTGCTGGCTGCCTGGTAACCTCACAGTGACAACACGTCTGAACAGTCAGACATATAAGCCCCCCGTGAAACCACAAATTGCTGTGTTTACACTTTGTTTGTGTAGACATAACATATTAATCTGGAATCTTTAGAAGTGCTTGCACTTTTGAACAGACTCAAGCTAGCTAATTTCTCGTTTCCACTCTATAATCTATAAACTGAGCTAACTGACTGCCCGTGGTAGCTTAATATTTAGATATTAGAGTGATATTGATTTTTCCATCTAACTTAAACCTAAAATGTTTCTATAAAGAGAGATGATGGGAACATAGGCACAAATGCAATAACTCTACATATGCTTAAGGATAAGAGATGCACTGCACTGATGAAAAAATGCAGTACAGCGTCGGTGTAGCTGTTTGATCAATAACAATCCCCTCCCTTGGTTCAGAATCTGAAATGAGGGACAAGCGTTTCATGCTGAATGTCCTGATATGCAAGTTTACACCCAGATCCACCATATAAAAACCTGTCTCTCACCATGTGCTGTTTTTGGTCACAATAGACTCTGAGCTCAGACTGTGAAACTTGTGTGTGCTGTATTGAGAAACTCTGGATTTTGGTTTCACTTCTCCTCACCTCGGTGCCAGTGTCAACACTGCTGTGGTTCTAAGATGCTGGCCAGGATTGATGATGATTTGCTCCACACCACAAGCATCGCACCCATTCAGACGGAGGGGATGACAGGCCCACTCAATTTTTGGATGCACTACTCCTGTGCCACATACTGATCCACTTCAACACTCCACATCAGACTTACGCAGGGGGTTATGCTAAACCTATTTCAATTTGGGATCTGGTTTAAAAAAAACAACAAGAATTTCACTCTGGAACGCGCTATTTGGACGTGCCAAGCTCTGCACCAGTGCCGCTTTCTCAACCCGTAGAGCGAGAGCTGTTGCAGTATTCCCAAATTGCACAGTAGTCCCATTAACTGCCAAACATGGAAAATGGATTAAACTGTCTTGGCAAAAGCTAAAAAAAGGGGCTTTCTCTCAGTGTTACACATTTACTTTTGCTCAGGGTTTCAGACTTTCTTCACCTCTGTCCTCCATTCCTTTGCACGTCTGGAGCAGAAGAGGGCTTTTCCTTTTCCTTCTGTCTCACAAGGCTTTTACTCACACGCAGTCACACGTATGCACTCGACATAAAACACAGAACTGCACACGCAGTTACTCTCACAAACCCTATCTCTCACACGTGTTTAGTTAAGTCCTCGGTGGGGCTTAATTGCCGTCTTGTTGTGGATTCTTTTTAGCACAGTGCTGATTGATTGGGGATCAGGGCCCTAATATGGCTCATCGGGGACAGGCCCTTTGACACGGCCTGGTCCCAGAGCGTCGGGACTGTTTGAAACCAGAGATCCCACTGCAACCCCCTCCCACAAGCCTGGATGCCTCTCTGCTAAATGTTGCCCAGGTCAGGGGGCTTCACACACATCCAGGCAGTCACATGTGAGCGCACACACGTGGAGACTGTCATGATGTGTAGCCGGCTTTAACCATTAAAGCAATTTACATTATTAGGCATTAGTAAGGGCGCAAGTCTGTCTTTACACACTTTACCACACACTGTGAGTTTCATACACAACTCATTATGAACAAGGCTTTCACACTCAGCTTGGACAGGGCCCACTTCCTGTTTCCTGTTTCCCAGAATCCCCTGTGTCAGTCTGTTGGTGATCCCGTTGGCAGGTCTGGTCAAGGTCAGGTCTGGTAAAGACTGTGCTTTAAGAAAGTGTGTGTGTGTGTGTGTGTGTGTGTGTGTGTGTGTGTGTGTGTGTGTGTGTGTGTGTGTGTGTGTGTGTGTGTGTGTGTGTGTGTGTGTGTGTGTGTGTGTGTGTGTGTGTGTGTGTGTGTGTGTGTGTGTGTGTGTGTGTGTGTTTCTCCCTGAGGGTTACAAGGCCTAGATGGGGAGTTGGGGTTTCCCTGAACTTTGCCCTAAACCTCCCATGAACACACATCTACACACACTCCTGCAAAGAAAAAAAACACACATACATGCAGACCTGTATGCACAGAAAGTGTTCTTTCTTTGCCCTGAGTGGTGGTGTCGGAGTGTGTGAGAGAAACAGAGGGAGGCACAGTGTTACCTCGAGTATGTCTAGGTATAAATAGAGGCTTTTGTTTGCAGTTTGGACCCGTAACCAGTGAGCCTGAGTCAGGAGGATATTTAGTCATTTGTAGAGCTTAACAGGATCAATGCAGTTTGATGTAGACAGTTTTGATAAAGGATGCTCTTTCAGTTGAAGCCAGCTTATCAATCAGTTTTGGATTTATTGGTCCTGGCGCCTACCAAATTGAATGCATATGACTAGAGGACATTTAGGTTGTGATGAAGCAGAAAGTCAGTACTCCAGATTTAGCTCCCATCTCGTCTTCAGACAAATAATTTACCAGGAAGACATTCAGATGTCAAGTTCAGACAACAATGAACATGTCAAACGAAGACAGATGTGGTGCTTGATGGTAGAGATTACAAATGGCAGCTTCCTTTACACAGGGATTAAACAATAAGACTGGGATAAACAGAGATATTAACATGCAAACACGTAGAGTAAGATAAAAATTAATAGAATATAAATTACATATATTATAAAAAGAGTTCAGTTCAATCAATAAATGGTCATCATTTACCACTCTTTCATTAAGTACTTATACAGTATGCAGTTCATTCCTGATCTTGTGCCTCTTTTTAAATCCCACAGTAACAGACAAATGTATCCAGAACAAAATCAGTTTATTTTGTCTGTAAAGTCTCAGTGGGTTATACCAGACCATGTACACTTACAGTGTTGTGAGTGTCAACAGGATATTGAACTTCACTGCCTGTCATTTCTCCATTTGACAAAGCTAATAATGTCTGTGGAATAAAGCCAAAATAGTCTCACGGTGGCCTGAAAGTGAACTCTGCGGACGGGGCAAGGCTCAGTATGAACAATCTCAGGCGGCCAGAAGGTGCTGACAGTAAAATACTTCATGAAAGGGAGAACTTTTCATTTAGGCATTCTAGACGTCTGTATACACGCCTATTCTCTGCTCCCAAATATGTTTTCGTAAAGATAAAATCATTTTCATTATGCAAAAATATCGGTTGTCAGTGAAACTTGAATTGGTCCCTTAAGGCCAAACATGTGGGTGGGCTCTCCTGGTCAGCTTAGACAGCAATGCAGCCAGGGGACAGATCAAATGATGGAGATGGTGGGCGAAGTTTGTAGCATAGGAAACAAAATCTTCTATTTTTCTATTCCTCTTCTATTGAACACTTAAATGGTGATGATGATTAAATATTTTTAGTTCGCGTTGTCATCCCCCGTCTGTGTTTCTCTCCGCCCTCTCAGTTTGTAGCAGCTTTTTTTTTTTTCCACACTGAGGCGACTCCTAGCAGGAAGTCCATATGAACACACAGAAGAGCACAAATCACATAAACACAAACATATAGACCGTGTTGTACACACTGGTGACAACTCTGAGAGTTGTGTGTGTCTGGCCCTTGTACCAGCTGAATAATGTTCTGGTTAGTCCCCTTTGTTTTTAAGAGAGCAGGAGCCTGTAAATTATCTCTTATTGGAAGACCAGGGCCCATGTCCTCTGCAGACTGCTTTAAAAAAGCTGGGACACTGTGTGTGGCCTGTATGTTGTTTTATCCATTTCGTTGATAAATGTCAAGGTGTGTGTTTTAGGTCTTCTCTATGATTTTTGGCAACGGTATAACCTCTAACAGAATCACTTAATGCAACTTCATCAAGCAACATCCTTCCTATGTTTCCCATAAAGAAACCTCAGACAACGTGCCTGAACTCTCTGAATGTCGGATGTGGGTTTTATGTGTAGGCAGAAGAAGGAATAATTGTAGTGATCCATAAAGCAGAGAAAGAAGTTTCCAGTCAAGAAAAAAGACTAACTAGTGTATAAATCATAAAAAGTCATCAGCAAGTCATCAGTCTTACAGCTGCAATGCATTCTGGTATAATGAGGCCACTGTCGATGGATGAATCGATGTTTACAGAGAAGCCCAAGAGTTAGATTTTTAGGGGCTTGCGTTGGACGAAGGTATACGGTACAAAGCACACTGTGATCGTGTGTTATTTAACGACTTTGTGCCCGTGTATTAACGCGGATATCCTTTAACCAGACTTGAGCACTCTCTGTTTGTTTTCTGTGTCCTACACACACCTTTTGATGGCAGAGTGTGTAAAGAGGGATTATTTACGGGCTCCACAGTGCAACACTGTTTTCCTTCCCCGCCGTACATGCGTTTAGTGATTCTTAATCACACTCATCAAGGATTATTCCAGTTTCCTCAGCAAGCCACGCTTGTGTTCAAACATGTGTAGTCTTGTTCCTTAAGTCAGTAGCCAGTCAGCCAAAACATGTGTCCTCCTGTCTTTTTTAAGTGTCTGCCTTTGTGTGTTCAGATTGGGATCTGTGATCTAGGCAATAAGCTGTCGTAAATCATGCAGGAAAGTGTGTGTGCGTTGATGTGTGTGTGGTGTGTGTGTGGAGGGCTGGGTGGGTTACATGCTGTCTAAGTCGCAGAAGTAGCTTCGCTCTCGGCTATCTCGTTCCCCTGTTCTGTCTTTTGTGCGCTCTTTGCTTTTCCTGTTATTATTATTTCCGCACGGATGTTTCAAGGCAGCCTGGAGTCAATTCAAGGAATGCTATTGAGAAAAACTAAAGGCAGGAATTTTTAACAGCAATAAAAATTAAAAACAGGAATGAAGTTAGTGCTTCAGGGAAAAGGGAGTTTTATAGATCAAAAACTGCTATATTTGTAAGTCAGAGAATTTTTCATGTCACGTCGGACCTCCCTGATCGAGGTATGATAGAATCGATCCATATCGTTGAGGTGGCTGTGTCTTCATCTTGTTGGCTGTAAGAAGAAAAGGCGAGCAAGCGAGGAAATCAAAATAGAAGATGCTTTTGGAATAATGATGTTCTGGTCAGACACACACATACTACATTGTTGAAAAGCAGTCAGACTAACATGCCCAGAGCTCCTAACTGTTTCCAGTCCTCAGTCTCCCTCTTTTCCTCAATTATCTCTCAATCTGTTTCTCCCAATTTTTCTCTCTGACTTCACTTTTCTCGGTGCCTCATTTTTACTTTCTTGTTAGTGTTTTTTGCCCTATCCTTGATCTTCTCCGTTCCCCATCTATTTTATTTGTTTTCAGTGATCTCTACAACAAGTGAGTCAGTGATTAGTCAAGCAAATCCAGCCCCTCCCAAACGCCCCTCTAACACACCGTCTTGGGTTGAAGGAATGGATTCTACTGTCTAACCCCTTACTCTGTTTGTGTGTGTGTGTGTGTATGTGGCTGTCTAAACACCACTGGGTTTATGTTAGGTTTTAGGAAACATATAGCCTTCCTATCCTGATAATTGACAGGCTGATTGACACCCTCACTCCCTAAAACCTCCCCCTACCTGGACCTCTGATACCCTGCAGTCCTCCAGGGAAGTGATGTCACCAGGTCAGGACCACTGTGAGGAGTGACAGGATTGATGTAGGGTCTTTCCCCACATGTCAAATCACCATGTATGTGTTAACCCTGTTATTAAAAGTCTTCAGCATCTCCACGTTCGGGATTTTCAGCCTGTGCTCTGCTCTTTCAGCCTGTGTGGACTATTTTAGATAAGATCAGTATTCAAGTTATTTGTTAACATAAATACATGTTTACTTTCTATCTCAAATCAAGAGGAATTCAACCATAGCCAGTTTTTATAAAGGCTTTAGCGTTTACTGTTTGAACAAACCAGCGCCCGCTTCGTCTTTTCTGGGAAAAATTCCTCCAACTCTTTAGAAACGGTGTATTTTAGGAAAGAACTACCATGAGTGTAGGCCATGTTTAGACAGACTATAGCCCTGTGTATAAAAATACAGCAGCCTTATTTGAATGAGGCCAGTCCATCAGCGCATTTGGGGGTTGCAATCCAAGGGTATCTGACGAAAACAACACAGGGTCATCTAACGAAAGAAGTTGCCCGTGTTAGCCAATCAAATACATGCAGGGCGCAGATTTCTGGTTTACTTTGTAACATGAGCACAGTATGTGTACTGTTTACTTGTTTACTGTTTATATCCTGTCTCATAATTTTACAAACCGCAGTGCAATGTTCTGGTTTCTGGTGAGAGCTCATACTCATAGTTTTATTGCTTAAACTGGACTTCCTGGATTGTCTTTCATCTTCTCAAGAGTACTTGAAGCAACATGCCCACGTTACATCTTTACTTTAATGCAGTGTGGTTAAAAAGCCAAACCAGCAAGACTACTCATTATTGAAGTTCTCCCTATAGTGAAAAAAAACTGACTGAGGATTTTTGAAATATTTGTAATGCGAGGAAAACCCACAAATTAAAACCCATCCCTCATGTCCTCTCCACATCATCTCTTAAGTTTCTTCTTCCTTCCTCTTTCAGTACACTCTCAATCTCTCCATCCTTCTGTCTGACAGAAGACTCTATTGTTGCAGTCAATAAGCACAAGTAACACGAGGACTCAGGAGGGCTCGTCCTTTCTCCATTGTATCCTAATGCAGCGCCCTCGCTCACTGCTCATTCCCAGTGCGGTCACGGGCCACTGGCAGCCACAGACCCCAGTCAACCTCAGCCTCTGGTGGCCATTTTGGCTCCCTGTCAGTGAGAGATCATTACACACTGCAGCCACACATGCATTCCCGGTTCTCCTATGATAATTGAGTTACACCGTCTATGAGCAGAAACCAATATAAACGGTCCAACCCATGAATCACTGGCCTAGAGTTATTGTTGGCTGTTCTGAATATCAGATTATATTTCACCAGCGCTGCACAGATAAAACTTCAAAAGTGAGACATTGGCAACATCCTGTATTTATGTTTTGTTGAGGACTAATTTTGTAGTACCTTGTATAATTGTAAACAGGCAGAATAATGCTGAACAGATTTATTTTTTCTTCTTTTTTTTTATCATCTGTGTCAGACTTACTTCCAGAGAGGAAATGCCTTGTCTTGAGGACAGTGACCATGCGATTGTCCATTGTTTTCATCCTCTCTGCCTGTTCCGTTCCTTTCCAGGCCCACAAGTGTCTTTGATTTATTGTTGGACATCACCACATAACACGCGAACACGTGTTCCTAAAAACTGAAAACAAAGTGTTGCATCTCAATGAGATATTGAGCTCATGAACATAATTAACTCCAACTGTGAGCTGTGTTGGATGACATTTCTTCGGTACGTCACGTTACCTCACACAGATTTCACAGGAAACTAATGCACAGATGCTCTAAAGCACTGGTTCTCAAACTGTGGTACGAGTACCACTGGTGGTACGCGGCCTACCTGTAGTGGTACAGTGGAATCTTTGAATGAAATAAAATAATTTAGTGGAGGTAAAATTGTATATCAGTGTCATATCAGGAGTATCTCTTTCTGTAAGTGGTTAAAATAATATAATAATAATAATAATAATAATAAATAATAAATAATTTTCTTATAAACCTGCCTTCTGTGTGAACTTTCAAATCAGATAGTTGAGCAGGCTCGGCCTACGCAGGTGTATTTTGATTTTTTTTATCGTAACGTTTTAACCTTAACATTAACCTAAAATTAGACTTTAAAGTTCATATAAAGGTAGTTCAGAGATATCTTTCAAAATACATGAAATATGTTGGAAAGTAGTTGTTGAAAACATGTGAAAAGACCTTGAATGATATATTACTGAAATGTGGAGTTAGAGGTTCAATAAAAAAAAAAACTACACATTTAAATGACTACTGCAGTTGTGTTTATCATTTTAACCACACTGCAGACTCATTTAAGTAATTAACTCCAGTTCATACCTTTCGAATTTAGGACCTCAATTCTGCAAAAACCCTCTTGTGGTCTTAAGGCATTGAATGGTGCCCTCAAATTCCAAAATTGTCCCCCAGCTCATTTTGAAAAGTCACCACAGTTTGGGGTTTAGAGTACACGAGTGTATGTTTACAAAAAACCCATATAACAGAAGTTGAGGGGCATCCCCAATCAGGATTCAACAGCTGTGACCTCATGCTGCTGGCAGCTCATCCCCTCTTCACTCAGCACCCACAGCAGCTCCTGGAAACGAAACCCTGAAATCTGAAATGTCATCAGGATCCGCCCCTTGCCTCCTCTCCCTCAAATCTCATCCTTTCTATATCCCCTTCAACAAAGAGCGTTGAGTTTCACATCCCCTTAACCCCAAAACTCAACACAAACCCGTCAAACCAGCCCGCAGTTCCTTGGTGAGAAATATCCAAGTTTACATGCTGAAGGCCTAAAGATATATTCCATAATTTAAATACAACGGATGAATCCAGCAATGAAATCTTTTTTTCAATTTTTTTCAAAATTTAAGGTACTTTTAAATATGCACAGTACCTCCGAGGTTAGTTGTTTTTCTAAATGCTCAACAGTCTGACCTGCAGTTATTTTGTTTCGATGCTATGGATCCAAGTGCTCTGTATCCTTTGCATCTGTCAGATAGTTCTTCTCTGCATACTCTCAAATTCAATAACGATGCCTCAAATTGATTTCCAGCTGTGGGGTTTGGAGAGATCACGCGCTGACAATGAAACAAAGGAAAGAAATCTGGACGCTCCACTGCGTAATATATGTAATAACCAGTGAATCGCCACATTTGTCAGAAAGCCTTGGCACTGCAGAGATTTCTCTCTGCTCTTTGCACTTCCCTGCTGCAGTCTCCAAGTTTCCTGTGTTTCGAAGTCATTTGTGCTTTATGTCGAGAGAGGGAGGTGGTGGAGGGAAAGAAAAAGGAGGATGGAGGTGAAGGGAGGATTTCCTGCAAAGATAGTGTAAAAAGAAAGTGAGACTCCGCATCTTTAAAGAAGTCCAGCCTCTTGTCTTTAATGCCAGATCAAACCTCATCTTGTGGGTAATTAAGTGTGGTCTCGCCAAATGAATCATCCATTTTTGTGGGCTTAACATTCAGCCTCAACTTGAAAAACTCTCTCTTTCGGTCTTCAAACCGTGTACAGTATGTTTGTGTCATTGTGTTCTATTGTGTTTAGTTACGGTACATCTATCTTCAAATGTTCGGTTATCTCATTGTTGCAGTCGCCAGCAAAAGCAGCCCACTTCATCCTGTCGTCAGTTTCTTGTTTATCAGTTTACTATCTCAGCTTCCTTTATGTGCTCATGCATGTGTGCACATGAGAAAGAACAATAAGACCGCACACAAACAAGTGTTGCAATGCAACTGTGTGCAATTCATTTTTTTGTCTGTGACTTTATTGGCCAACAGCTAAATAAATAGTCAGGTGTGTATATGATACAATCCTGATTCCAAAAAGGTTGGAATTCTGTATAAAATATGGATGACAACAAAATACAGCATTGTGCAAGCCCTCTTCAACCTGTGTTTAATTAAATACAGTACAAAGATGAGACATTTTAAAGTTCACACTGACTGACCTATTTCTTTTTTCTTTCTTTTTGCTAATATTTACTGGCTTACTATTTAAGTGCACGTCTGATAGGATGGATGTTGAACTTCTCTTTCTTACTTTCTTTAACGTAATCGAGGAAGAGTTCAAAGGTTCACACCAACCTATTTATATTTTTCTTGATTAAAAGGATGCATTTTAGGTCTGCATATGTGCATAGTTTCAGAAACCCACCAGGATGTATTAAAAAGCCCCAAAACAGCTGGCACTGAGACAGTCCGAAGCGCTGGACTTCGGCAATTGGTCTTACTGTATTGGCACCACCCAGGTGTGAATGTATGTAACCCTATCGATGTGAATCAGGGTGGTGCTGGAAAAAGAGCATGGCTGCTTAGAAAACGCTTCACTAAATAAATAATGAGGTTGGAAAAAAATGTAATTGGACAATGAATCAATGTCCTCAATACCTTGTTTAGGATCTGTGGTGTGGCTCGCCTTTCAGTTTAGATCTGGATTATAGATCGGGGCTCGGAGGGAAAAGTCTCTCCTTGTAATTAACTATTATAAAACATTACACAGAGGGCCCGTGGCGTTGGTGTGTAAAATAAAAGGCCTGAACAGCCATCCACTGTTTACACAAATAGCAACCACACTTGGCTCTCCCTGCCTGGAATAGCTCTCTCACACACACAGAAACAAATGGATACACAAACACAAAACTCAAGAAAGATTTTCTGGAAACCTCCGACGTCCCACTGTGATCATTCTAGATGTGTCCTTCATACCCATTCCTCTCTTTAGACATATTTTAGCCATATCTGCTGCACTGGACAGGATGCAGACACTTTAATATACCTCTCAGACGTGGCTTGCAATATAAGTCGACTTAGAGAAGAGTGAAAGAAATTAAAATATAAAAAGCAGTGAGGGGCGATTTGTGATTTGGGCTGAGATGGTTCAGTTGAGGCCGTTCGGGCTGGCCAGAGTTGTAATTTGCCTGCGGGGATCTGGCTGCATTGTGGTGGATCGTCTATTCTCCCTTGTCATTTACTTGTCTGTGTGTGGCTTGATGTTAGTATGGATGTGTGTGTACACCATCCTCTGTGACGCACAACCAAACTAACCTCTCAGCTGCCTGGACACACTCCAGCCCTTACTTTGTATTCTGTGTGTGTGTGTGTGTGTGTGTGTGTGTGTTTTCTCGTACTCTATAGATGCCTTTTCATATTCTGCTTCATTACATTCAAAATGGTTGCAGCCCAATCAATCAGAAGTCCCTCAAATGATTCAACCATTTTTTCACAGTGGCGTCTTTTTTTTCTTACATTATTATTATGACTCTCCCGTTACAGCTTTAATGCCAGACATGATTTTCACCTATCTTCGCCAAAGGAAAAATATCTGAAGATGTAGCAGTTTGGTGGCTTGATGGAGGGGGTGCTAAGCCGTCTGCAGGCACACCGCAACATGAGCTCATTATTACTGATATCCACATTTTAGTAGGAAATTACATATTCCAAGGATAAAATCTGCTTAAATCTGTATTAAGCTATAAATGTAATGTTACCATATCTCCACGGAATTGGCAACATGTAGACCACTGTTCATAGTTCTGTGTGTGTGTGTGTGTGTGTGTTTGTGTGTGTGTGCGCGTGTGAATTAGATAACTTTAACACCATGTTATGTACCAAATATGTATCATGTGAGCGCACAACTCCTACATGACAGAACCAGGTCACACTGCAGGATCTGCCTCATTTGAAATTATGTTACATTTGTGGTGCAGCATATGTGCAAGTAATTGAATTAGCAAATGGCAGTAGACACACTATAATCTGGGGGTTTTGGGGCCTTGATAGGTCTGGGGCCCCTGGGCAGTGGCCTACTTTGGCTCGTATGCTACATTTTCAGTCATTTTTACACCAAACATTTCATGAGAGGTGCAATCACACATCGCAAACTAAACCCTTGCTGCCTCTGTCTCCATGGTCTCGGGATCAATAAAGATTTGGCATACTGCTTTGATCACTGCATTGACACCCTGCTCAAATGAGGTGATGACCTCTGAGAAAACTGAATCAGTGCTGCAAGGCCAGGAGCAGGAGAGCAATGATCTGCTTTCCGGGCTCATCTTTTCTTGGATGGTGAGGCAGGTGAGCTCTTCTTTGTCCGAGAGGTCATCACACTGCATCAGCTCATCATCATCCAATGATGTATGATTGATGACCCCTGAGACAGGGATGTTGTTGATCCCAGGGGTCAAAGAGTCCATGGAAAAAGTAGGAGACCTGGGCCTTTTGTCCATGTTCTTCTCCTTTTCCATGGAAGTGGAAATCTAGAGAAGAAAGACAAAGATCGGAAAACTGTAAGCTGTGCTAGAAAAGACGATGAAACCTTTAACAAGACAAAAACTGAAGCAGTATTTATACTGTGTGCAAATTGTCATTTGTACAGATATTTTTGCACAATTTTGTACTTGTTTGCATGAATATATTCACTCATGATGGTCAATTATAACACTGTTTTTTCATTTTTCATTTCTTTCGTCACAGTGCACGTGATAATCATGAATCTCATCAATATTTGTGTTTTTATATGTGTGTTCTGATTCAGGGCTCTAACATTTTGCTAATATATATTTTATTACTATTAATTCTTTAGTTTTCCCTCTTTGTTTAGTAGTAATAAAACATGTGATTTTTTTTTTAAGGGAAAAGGTGTTTTTCTCTAATTAAATGAGTCTAACATCGACACATTATGCCGTACTGTCCTCCAGCTCACGCTGAAATTCGCTCTCTGATGCTGTCTCGCGTTTAAACTTCACTAAAAACTTTTAGCATGTTTGCAAAAAAAATGTAAATGCAAATTCAAAATATATATGTGTGTGTTTGTGTGTGTGTCTGCATGCTACAACCCAGTGTGTGGATGAGTGTGTGAGTGTGTGAGAGAATATGTGAGTCCACGTCTGGAAAGCCCATTTAGATCTGTACAGACCGGGATAGTGAGAGAGAGAGAGAGCTGACCTTGGCCCTTCAGTCACTTAACACTCCTCAGAGAGAGGGAACTGAGTGACCCTGTAATCAGACCAAACCCTTGGAGTTGTGTGTGTCTGGGCCGACATGGATTTTCATTTGTGTGGTGTGTGTTTTGTCGTCTTTACTCCTTTCATTGGATTGAGTGCAGTTTGTGGAGTCATTGTTGTAGTCCACAAACTGCCACATCCTTCGTAAAACTACCTGACCCTCAGTCAACAAAGGCAGCAGACATGGTTGGATGATAATGAAGCGTTAAGCCTCTGGAGGCTGTGTTTTACAGTTAAACACAATGTGAAATGGAGCGGTGTGTTTCAGTTCAACAAAGCTGTATTTATGCTATCCTCACTCAGCCAATCAGAGCTAAAGACTGCATCTATCCACTTTAATCCCCTTTTATTTAATGTGGTAAGCATTTTCCAAAGTGTCACAGTCTGGTCAGTTTCAAATGGAGTGCTTCTGTTTGTCATTACTTAAGTAGTATTATCTGAAGCAAGAGGATGTGCCCATCTGCCAACAGCTACAACACGGTTATTGTGTGTATGTGTGTGTACATGCGCAGAAGGATCACGTACTCCCCTATACACTGTGGTTATGCCTGGTCTTAAAGTCCCCATATGGCACAATTTAAAGCACATGACACAGTGATCTCACACTGAGCGAGTAGCCTGCTAGTCAGCATGTGGTTTGTGTGTGTGTGTGTGTGTGTGCGCGCATGTATGACCAAGTGTATATAGGGAATAAGAGAGGTGAGAGAACGGGGCAAAACTGGAAAGAGGGAAGGAAACAAACAGATTTGAAAAAGAAGGGCAAAAATTGAGAGTATCCTACGTAAAATGTAGAAAAGAGCCGAAAGAAATCAGGAGTCACGAAGGAAGTAAAAGTTGTAAAAACATGATCATCAACTCCCCCAGCCTCTCTCTCTCTCTCTCTCTCTCTCTCTGCACATGTTTCAGATTATGGCTCATGATGACATCTCTCTGCCATAAACAGGAATAAAGTCAAACAGCCAACATTAATTCCTAATGCGGTTTACATCTGTGCTCTGAACTGGTGTGTGCGTGTGCGTTTAAGATCGCTGCCTATGAGTTGAGTGTGACTTATCTTTGGCCAAGCAAAGAGACACCTCTTGGTTTAAGACCAGCAACAAGAAACTGCATTTCCTTCTACCCAAGTGCAACTAGTAGTGCTATTTTCGAACATAGACTGACCTCTAGTGGACGTTTGGTGTATTGCGGTATCTCGACCTGCAGTATCACCTCGCTCTTCTAGTTCTAAAATATTTCAGACGTAATGTATGTTATAATATTGTTGAGATATCTGTAAACAAACTCTCTCCTCTGTTTTTTTTTTTTTTCTGTACGTCTCAGGGAGGATTTTGAGGAAGAGGGATTCTGCCAGCCGTACAGAGGTATAGCATGTGCCCGCTTCATCGGTAACCGCAGCATCTTCGTGGACTCGTTGCAGATGCAGGGCGAGATCGAGACCCAGATCACAGGTGAGAAACATGCAGCAGTAACCCTAACCTCTAACCCTAAGTCTTCACATTGAAAATTCTTGAGACCTAAATGTATTTCCACACAGGATACATTTTCTTGTGCAGCACTTTGTTTTTCCTTTTGCATCCCCAAACTGATCTCTGAACAGATTCTATTCAAGTTTGAGAACTACCTGCTTTAGATCTACACATTTAATTCCAAATATATAAGCCTTACATTGTTTTTAAGGACAATCTAGTTGTTTCCTCTCAGTCGTTGTGTGTCCGACAGCAAAAGCTGACAGCCTGCTTACATCCAGTGAGTTCACTAGTTCAACTTTAATTTGGCAGTTCTGTCTTGACTAGCCAAACCCTGCGCCAGAACTGACGGAGCACCTCAGTAAAGCTGCCTTTTTTTTGCATAAACTAAACCAATGAAAGCCACCTGTGGATGAGGACTGTTTAGAAGGTAAACCTTAACTAATGTGCAGTAGGAAGAAAACAAGACGTCACGTTGGCAGTTCAAAGGAAGTTCAGCTGGGCCACCGCTCCGTATGGAGCACAAGTGGCCCACATACTGTTTCATACTGTTATACATGTCCGTGTCTCTGCTTCTGTGTTTTTGTTTAGTGTGTTTGCGTTCATATGTCCTCAGAGGTCACTTTAATCTGCACGTTATTGATTGCATCCATGCAGCTGTCAGTTTCTCCCCCGAGCAGTTCAGGGACAAAGGGGGCCATGAACTCAGCCTCTCATCTGAAACATCAAGGACGAGTGATAATTAAGATTTATGATGCCACGGTGTTGTAATGAGCCTACAGTAAGACTGTGAATCATACATTTCTTTCCCAGAAACTCCACGTTCGGTAGCTATTCGCCACCTTAGATTTAATATCACTTTCACTGAGCTTTAGTATCATTTTATTCAAGCAACATGTGCTGGAGGAACATTTGGATAACTGCCCGCTTCAGTTATCCACTTTATAATCGCTTGTCTTTTCCTCCACCCCCCACAGAGCTGCTTCACTGATAATCATAGCCACAGCAAAACACATGTTTGCAATAACTGTACAGCCTGACTATGAATCATACATTTACTGCTGCGGCTTTCATTGTCAGTCTCCCTCTTTGATCCTTTATGGGTTTAGATACTCAGAAATAAGAGAAGCAACGTGAATGTAAGGAAGAATCAGTCAAGAAATATATCAAATAATTCAGTCTCTCATCTCTTAAACATAAAAAATACATATATTCAGATGCTGAGTGGACTGTACTGTAACACATTTCTAGTCTTCTTATAACTCATGGTACTTTTTACACTACACATCACATTACACACTCCTGGCACAGCCTTCAGGAGTAAGGACAGTTCACCGCACAGACTAGAAGACCTGGGGATTGAACCTCCGATCTCCTGATTAATGGAAGTGAATTATGATGTCAG
The DNA here is from genome assembly GCA_014281875.1 of Nibea albiflora. Lineage (NCBI taxonomy): Eukaryota > Metazoa > Chordata > Actinopteri > Sciaenidae > Nibea > Nibea albiflora. The sequence goes on from CM024792.1 coordinate 6,693,277, forward strand.
ACTGTGGTGTTCAAAAGAAATTGATGAGATGAATATATTACTTTTGTCTCCCCTCACTCCAGCGGCCTTCACCATGATCGGGACATCCAACCATTTGTCCGATCGTTGCTCCCAGTTCGCCATCCCTTCCCTCTGCCACTTTGCCTTCCCGACATGCGACCGCAGCTCTGGAACCGACAAACCTCGCGACCTGTGTAAGGATGAGTGTGAGATCCTGGAGAACGATTTGTGTAAGACGGAGTACATCATCGCCCGTTCAAACCCCATCATCCTGAAGAGACTGAAGCTGCCAAACTGTGAGGACCTGGCTGCTTCTGACAGTCCCGAGGCTGCAAACTGTCTAAGGATTGGCATCCCCATGGCCGAGCCCATAAACAAGAGTAAGACTTCCTTTGTTACTACTGCTAATAGTGCTCATTATTATTATTATTATTATTATTATTATTATTATTATTATTATTATGAGGAGAGGTATCTTGTGCCTTGTAACTGCTAGCAGGAGTCCAGGTACAGGTATTGTGAGGCTGTAATTAAGGATAATTTTCAGTGAGGAATTAATCTGCAGATTAGTTTTTTTTATATATATTTGTTATATATTGTTATATGTTAATAATCATTTAGTCTACAAAATTAAAAAATAATTGAAAAAGGCCCAGCACAACTTCCCAGAATCCAAAGTGACATGATTTAAAACTTGAATGATGAAAGCATAGAGGAGATTAAATTACCAATATTGGATTACCTATGTAGAGCTTGTTTTTATTACTTGTTTGGCTTCATCTAATGCACAACCACGCTTTCCTCTCCGCAAGATCACAAGTGTTACAACAACAGCGGCGCAGACTACAGAGGCACAGTCAGCGTGACCAAGTCAGGGCGTCAGTGTCAGCCGTGGAACTCTCAGTACCCCCACAGTCACACGTATCTGGCCGTCCGCTACCCGGAGCTCAATGGAGGGCACTCATACTGCCGCAACCCTGGGAACAAACACGAGGCCCCCTGGTGCTTCACACTGGATGAGGGGGTCCGCATGGAGCTCTGCGATATAGCCATCTGTGGTAAGACGCTAGAAGATCCAAAGAATTCTATTTCTCAGTTGACTAATCAGATAATAATTCTTCTCTAATATGCCTCTTTATCACATAATATTGCCCAGTCATACAGTAACTGATATACCTAATGTCATTCCTCTCTTTCCATCCATCCCCACAGACCATAAAGACAAGTCTGGCGGCAGCAACATGGAGATCTTGTACATACTGGTTCCCAGTGTGGCAATCCCATTAGCCATTGCCTTGCTCTTCTTCTTTATTTGCGTGTGCCGCAACAACCAGAAGTCCTCCAGGCCTCCTGCCCCTCGTCAGCAGAAACCAGTCCGGGGACAAAATGTTGAGATGTCCATGCTCACAACTGCATACAAGCCAAAGGTAGAGCATTGCACCCACTGCACGTTGTTGCAGCTCATACAGTTATCGGATTTGTTCCTCCCAGTCCTGCTCACACAGAATTTTGGCCTGTGCTGAATCTAGACCGGTGCACCTTTGCTGTGTTTGTCATAAGAGCAGACTGAGGAAGAAGTCAAAACACTGACACATCCCTCTGTCAACCGGGATACGTTGCAGCATGCTGGGGTTACCGGCTGGAGTGTGTGTGTGTGTGTGTGTGTGTGTGAAAATGACCTGTCTCAGACAAAGCTTCAGATCTCTATCATCAGAGCTCAGCAGGTCCAGGAATGTTCAACTGCAGCTCTTTTCCCTCTCTGTTTATTTCTCTCCCGCTGTCTCTTTTTCCACATCTCCTGCCTCTGCACTCCTCCTCTCCCTCCTGCTCTCACTTAATCCATCTCTCTTTGTTGCTCTTCCTCTGTCTCTCCCTCCGTCCCCTTTACCTCTTCACCTCTTTTTCATCCTTCACTCTCTCTTCCCTCCCCTCCTTCTCTCACAGAACCTCTTTGTAATGTAGATCATCAAGCCCCTGCGTCTGCCAGCCAACACATAGCTCGCATTAGGGTCTGTATCACGTTTCTTTCAAGGTTGCACACTGAGTCATATCATGTCTGTTTATCTTTTCCACATAATTTTGGTGGTGGTGAAGGTGGAGGCTGTGGGAAGGAGGGAGTGTGGGGTGGGGGTATCTAGACAGTGTGTCTGCTTGTGCAAACCGGAGCTGATGCTCAAGGTAATGTGTATAATATTACCATCGATAGCTGTAGAAAGAACCGCAAAATGTCACCAAAGCATCAGAAGCTATTAATATCCGCCGTCTATTTTGTTTTTTTGCAATGGAGCACGCGTCTCGCTGACCTAAAAAGGGAGTCTCTCCTCGCTGTGTTTAGATGACTACCTTGTCTCTGCAAAGAGTCAAGGTAATGGGAGATCAAAGAAAGTATTTCGGAGTGACAACCATGCAGTTATGGAATTATACAGTGAATTTGAAATGGTCCTTGTGGACAACAAGGGCTTGAAATATGCTTCACACATATCAGGCTGCATAACCGTCCATTTTATGATTTCATAAGCCAAAAAAAAGCGTTAACAGAAGTGCAGTTTTCCACTATCTAATGCAGTAGCTGCATAACGTACGAAACAATTTAAGTAAATGAGGATTTGTATCTGATTTCTACTTTTTAAAACTTTTTGATGAGTGATAAAACCTCAAATTATACAGTCATTTGTGCAGATTATTTCCAAGTCTCTCTTCCAAACCCCTCTTATCCACTTTGAGTTATAACCAGCAGGCTTTGCTGCAGGGTCACCTAGGGGCCATTGGCTGTGACAATCCATTTAGACACACATAAACATACACACACACACACGCACGCAAACCTGCTGAGTGTGTGTGTGTGAGGAGGATCTGAGGGTTTGGGTGTGGGGAGAAATGAAGGGGTGAAACAAACCCATAACTAAAAACATCTGTGTCTCTCATAACATCAGCAGGCCCCCACACTCGCCTCACACACACACACACACACACACACACACACACACGCACGCACACACACACACACCACCCCCCTCAGAGATCATACAGGTCTGTGTGTCTCTCTCCTGCTCACCGAGGAATTTCATTATTCATCTCAGAGTTCCTGGAATCTGAAAATCTCTGCCAAACTCTGCTCACCTTTTATCTTCAAGTACTGTACAGCTACAAACGCACACACACACACACACACACACACACCTGCTGGAGCTCTGTCACTCTAAAAATTACCAGGATGACAGGATATAGGAGAGCTTAGCTGAAGTAATGAAGGATTGTTTTTGTCTTTGCTGATGTAAACTTGTTTTGTTCTATTGTATCATTGTTCAGAATTCTGAATTTCTTCAGGGAAAGAAGCTTAAAAACCCTGTTTCAAGCTAAAGCAGGGTGTTAAATAACTTATTCATTTAGACGCTGATTTGATCAAATCCAACTGAATTCTAAAACGTTTGTGACCCTGTTATAACCCTGTAATTTGGCTCAGTCCTGTTGGGACACAGCTTCACAAACTTCCAGTCTGTTTCCTCCTTCTCGTCCTCCTCAGTAAGAATGAAAGACTAAAAAGTCAATGTCCCCCCCTCACGAAGAAAGCTCCAGCTTTTCCTGTTGGCAGCAGAATTAATGCTTTAGTCTTCCTAAAAGCTGCTAACCTGTCACTTAAATGACATCTTAGAGCTCTAATCGTGTTGCCAGATTTCCCGATTTTCCCACATTGCTTTCCAAAGGTCAGTAGGAACTGATGTAATGGATTGAGTCTAATTATCACAATTATCAACTCTCTGGGCTATACTTTTCTATATTTTTTTACAACTCAAACACATATTTGATGTTGTGTTAGGCAGCTCGCCTACAGCGAATTAGAAGCACCAATGTAAACTTCATGTCAACATTTCGCTTCTCCATACAAGGACAGTGGTTCGGAAAGAATAATGGCCTAACAAAGAAAATAATGATCTAATTTTTCGGTCACATCTCTCTGCCCGCTGATCTCACTTCTTCCTTTTTTCTTTCTGTCTTCTTCTCCTCTGCAGAGTAAGGCCAAAGAGCTTCCCCTGTCGGCTGTACGTTTCATGGAGGAGCTTGGAGAGTGTCCTCTAGGGAAGATCTACAAAGGTCACCTGTATCTGCCGGGCATGGACCAGGCTCAGCTCGTGGCCATAAAGACCCTGAAGGACATCTCCAGTGCCCAGCAGTGGACCGACTTCCAGCAGGTAAACAATCTCTGCTTCCAAAGTTAAATAAAATGTCTGAACCTATAATCGTGGTGAGGACAACAGGTGCAAAACTCAACTACGTGTAACCTACATAGCTGCTCAAAGGCTCTGCCTCATTCTCTGTGCACGGAAAGGGAGGATTATGTTTTCACGAGTCATCTGTTTCAGTCCACCTTGACGTCTATATTTATCTGGACAATCCGTCACGAGTTACAGTTTACTTCTGGAACTATTTCAAGTGAATTAATCTGCTGCTCAGTGATTTTTAGCTGTATACAGTCTGCCGTCGCCCACCACGTTTACCTTCTGTGCAAATATAACAAGTCATGCTTCAAATCTTGTGGGAAGTGAGATCTTTCCACTGGGGAAATAGTCCTTTGTAGTTTAAAACAGTAGATGATTTTAGTACCACATTTAATTTTAGAAATCCGCACAAAATTGCCAGTTAGAAGCAAAAATGACAGACCAGAAGACTTTTGGTGTGTCAACAAATGTCTTGCAGCCAAAAAGTAGATTAAAACTGGAAGCTTGAGTCAGCAAATAAAAAGTCATTTCCCCACTAAATATTTGTTAAAATAGATCTTCTTTTTGCTTGAAGTTCACACTGTTTGTTTTCCATCACAGGAGGCCGCAGTGCTGACTGAGCTGCAGCACCCAAACGTGGTGTGCCTGCTGGGTGTGGTGACCCAGGAGCAGCCTGTCTGTATGCTGTTTGAGTTCTTGCCCCAAGGTGACCTCCACGAGTTCCTCATCATGCGTTCACCGCACTCTGACGTCGGCTGCAGCAGTGATGAGGACGGCACTGTGAAATCCAGCCTGGATCATGGAGACTTCCTGCATATGGCTATACAGGTAGAGGAGATATGGAAGGAGTTCCTTATTTTTGTATGAAATGGATTGATGATTTCTGAAGTTATTGAGTTTAGTCATCTCTCTGTGCTCCTTCCACCATGCTGTGTACCAGCCACAGTTCACAGCTACCTTAAACAATTGATTTCTTTCTGACTTAAAAAACTAGGTGACTGCTGGGATGGAGTACTTGGCAAGCCACTTCTACATCCACAAAGACCTTGCAGCTCGAAACATCCTGGTAGGCGAACAGCTCCACGTCAAGATCTCGGACCTGGGTCTCTCCAGAGAGATCTACTCCTCAGACTACTACTGCCTCCAGCCCAAAACTCTGCTGCCCATCCGCTGGATGCCCCCCGAGGCCATCTCTTACGGCAAGTTCACCACAGACTCAGACATCTGGTCGTTCGGAGTTGTGCTGTGGGAGATCTTCAGCTACGGTCTGCAGCCCTATTACGGCTTCTCCAACCAGGAAGTGATGGAGATGGTGAGAAAGAGGCAGCTGCTGCCCTGCCCTGAGGACTGTCCGCCAAGGTATGTTCAGGTTAATCAGTGTAAGCTGTGAAGTGAATTATGAGAAGGCAATACAGTGCATACATGGAACATTTTCATCTTTACTGCTGAAGAAATTTCCCGATAACTAACTCTGTTGTCTCTTAGATTTTATGGTTTGATGACTGAATGCTGGCAGGAGGGACCATCACGTCGACCGCGCTTCAAGGACATCCACTCCCGCCTGCGGGCCTGGGAGGGGATGTCATCCCATGCTAGCTCCAGCACACCGTCTGGTGGTGGAGGCAATGCCACCACCCAGACCACCTCGCTCAGTGCCAGCCCTGTCAGCAACCTCAGCAACCCGCGCTATGCTGCAGCCGCTGCCGCCGCAGGCTACCTTTACCCAGCCCAGGCTATTCCTTCCCCAGGCCAGATGGCTCCGATTACAGCCTGGACACCCATGGCTGTGTCCCAGACCCACCAGCGCTTCATCCCCGTCAACGGATACCCCATCCCTCCAGGATATGCAGCTTTTCCAGCTCACTTCACTGCCCCTGTCCCACCGACCAGGGTCATCCAGCATCACCTGCCCCCTCCCAAAAGCCGCTCACCCAGCAGCGCCAGCGGCTCCACCAGCACAGGTCATGTCAGCGGAGTGCCCTCCACTACGGGTTCCAACCATGATGCCAACACACCGTTGCTTTCCCACTGCATCATGCCGGGGAGCGGTGGAGGGCAGGCTCAGGTGTACGGACAAGTTTGCCAGAAGGGGGTGGGGCAACTGGACCACGCGTCACAAACAGCGCTCCTCGCTGCTGATTCTGATGTACTGATGTACAACGACACGGTCATCACTGCAGACCTGTAGATAGAGGGATACTCACATTCTTTCGGCTTGGGACCCAAATTTGAGATGTTTAGCCTCTCGCCAAGGGACCCAGTCTAACAATTCTACTCTGGTCACATGGAGACTCAGCAGAAACCGGCCCGGTGCACACGATTGGTGTGCAGGAAACCCTGCTGCAGCTACACAAGTATATACACAGCTGTCTGACTTTTTAACGCCTTATTGTTTAAAGTGTACTTACTATCATGTTTTCAAAATGTTGTGTTATTATTTTAACCTCTGTGTAAATAGGGTACATAAGTCCTGAATGAATGAATGAAATACAAATATATATATTCAAAAGAACTTTTTATTAAGGAAAAAAATTTAAAAGGTGAAATAGAAGCAAGTCCATCCTGTGTCCTGAGAAGCAGTTTGTATTATTACAGTCCCACAATAAGTTCCCATAGTCCATGCAGTCAATGAACAGTTTCATGCAGGATGTGAAGGAAACACTGACATTCATACAGTCACCTTTCGGTGCTTTTCAGCAGCGGTGTGACTTGCTTGTTTCTGGACATATGAAAACACAAATATGTCCTGTACATTTGCTCGTACAGTAAAAGAAACGGCATTTAACAAGCAACAACCGAGCGAACAAGAATGGGAAGACTGAACAAACGAGGTTCAGCAGCTTTTTACCAGAGACCAGAAGACCAGCACTGACCTGCTCAAAATACACCAGTATACAAGGCGTGCAGGTGACGTGCCCCACCTCTTGAGTTTTTTTTTTTTTCTTGCAGCCCAGCTATGTGACAGCAGCTGGAATTCAAACTAAAACAGATACAGGTGATAAGTTTGTTACCAATACTCGCCCAAGCACTGAGATCTGGCAGATTGCATCATCATTTTCATGCAAAGTCCCTTCAGAAATGACACCTGAATGTTTTTGTTTTTTTGTGCAACCTCAGCATGACTATCTGACACTTCTGCATCATGGACACAGGCCTCTTTGCCTTTTTTTTTTAATCTCAGCTCTCCAGGCTCTGGAACAAGGGAGCTGGGCCTACCCTCCCTTCATTCCTCTCTCTCTCTCTCACCTTCACAGGTCACCCCTTCGTCATTTCCCTGTCCTCGTTTTTCTCCTCTCATAATGTCTTCCACCTTCCCAGCGGATATAGCGTCTCACTTCCAAAGCTGGCTGCAGAGGACCCTCCACAGATCTACAAATGAAATCACACCGCGCTCTTATCCTCCACAGTTAAACTGGACCGGTCTCAGGGCAAACACTCCATTCACCACACGAGGGCTCGGGTCAATTTACTGTCCGTGATGTGAGCTTAAGTCTCGCCCTCACAAAAGAACGTTTTTTATTGTAAATCAGATATGGTGTTTTAATTTTTATGTTAGAGTTTTTCAGTATTTGAATTTTGAAGGAAGATTTTATTCACATCGCTTGTAGTCATTTCTTTGTCCTTTCCTTTTCCTGATTTCAACATCTGTATTGTACAAAGAATACCATTCAAGATACAGGGGAATGAAAGAACACAAAGTGCACACATCATTGCAGATGAAACCTGTGCTTTAGTTGGTATTTTGCAAGGACTCGGCCATGTACACGAACAAAAAAATCCTATAAATCGGATGTTCAATGTGCCCACTTAAATTGGTTAAACAGAAGAATGTTTGACCTCAGCAAAGATCAATTTCATGAAAGATTTATTTCAAAGATCATTTATGGAAGGTAGTGTGTGATCTGTGGCTAGTGGTATGGTACTGATAAACACCTGGCAACAGCTGTACTGACATGTAGGTGATCCCAACAAGGACAAGTGCAGGCTTTAAAAAGAAAGCTTCCTTGTGAGTCTCATTACAGCTGCATTTATATTTTAACAGGTCCATTGTCCAGAAAAAGGTCAATCATGTAGGGTTACAGATGTATTTACTCGAATATCACATAAAAGATGCCTCAGCTTTCAGTTATTATTTAAGGATGGTTGATTAGAGGCGTTTTGAAGCATTTTTTTTAAGTAATAGAACTAGCTGCAGTAAGACAACAGTTTGTGACCTTAGTTGTACCTGTGTAGTAGACAATCATGGCTTTTGAATGGTCGTAAAAGTGTCCCAGACTGTACGTTGCACTCTGCTGGTGTGACTATCAATCGGCTGTATTTTCACAAAGGTGACACAAAGGTACGCTCATAGCACTTCGCCGTGGATGTGCAGAGCCCAAATCGCAGTGAAGACAGCTTGTTGCCCATAGCTTATCATCGTTACAAGTTGTTTCACACTTGTGGAATGTAGATAGACTTTAGTAATTAGCTCATCTACCCTTAAACCCTTCAAATCATGGCTACTATCTGATGTCACTAGAAGAGAAACAGCTGTAAGACAAGCAGCTGGCTCCGAGTCACAAAGTGATTTTTTTTTTTTTTAGTTTACCCCGAGATAATTTATTCGCCTGAAGCTGATTGTGTGACATTAGCAAAATGAAGGGAAAGAAGAAGAAGAAGATCTTCATGTCAAATCTGGTCCAAGGTTATTTGAATCCTTTAAGTTAATTTTCCCAACCAGTTTTTACTTTATTGCTGTACTTTGTCTCTGTACCTTATCTTTATGTTCCTCTGAAGCAGATCGAGCTACCTTGGCATCTGAGTTCGTACCTCCAGCATGTAAAGAATTTATGTGTACTAATATAGCAGTGCAAAAACCACTTATACGCAAGACTGTGAATCTTAATCAAGTCTAGGTATTTTTGTATTTGGCAAAAAAAAAAAAAAATCATTATTGTGCCTTTTTCTGTTTTTGTTTTATTCGAGATCCATTAAAACAAAAAAAAACAGCAAAATACAAGTAAATTTATAGTTCACTAACAGTGTACCCGCTACGGAAGGTTTACATGTTTATCCTTTGACCAAGAGAGGCCTTGTCTTTGTATTTTGTCTGAACATTTTTGCACAGATGTTTTGTATTGCAAAATCATTTATTAAATGATGTTGTTTGGTTAGCCGCAGAGTCATGATGATTTTTAATTTGTGGGCATGCAAAAACTGTGAGGTTTTGTTTGTTCCCTGACGTTGGCTTGGTGAATTGTAATGGCAATGTAAATCCACTGGGCGTCACCAGATCAACATATCTGACGATTTGCTTGAACGCGCGCCTCGTAATTGTAGTGACCATTGTTGGCCAGGTGGTGGTGCCCTTTAGCTGTTTGTTTAGCTGTGAGCTTCAGCACAGCTGGAAATAATATTAGTCCAACTAGAATTTGGCAAAAGATGGAAAAATGACTCCAGTATAGTGTTCCTCTGTGCTTACTTGTGTGTACCACTGTGTGCTTGTGTGGATGTGTGTGCGTTTTCTCTCATTTCCTGCTCAATTTTGCACACGGAACGAGCCAAAACAGCTTAAACTTAACGAGGATGGCTGTGAGTATGTATGCACATGCCAAAAAAAAGATATATATGGAGATGATCTGATGTGCACACACATTTATGCATTTGTACATATGAGCAAAACCAAATTCTAAATCACACACAGCATGTTAAATATCCGGATTACAATTACAATTACAAAAATAATAAGATTTTTTTCAAAATTACTACTAACTATTTTCGAGCCATACAGATGTTTTGGTTTGATTTCCCCAGATATTCTGGACTTTGTATTACAAAATAGTCGACATGAAAATACATGTCTAAGAACTCTCGTTCCCAACATTTCTAGCCTTCTAACACCTTGAAATGAAGCTGTATGTTGCTGTGAACACTCAATCTATTTGCATATGTTCATCAGTTGGGACCAGTTCAAGCTGTTTTATCTGACATGGCCTAAAAAGGGTAAAAAAATGATGATGATCTCTTACAGAATAACAGGGGGCACTGTCTCTGGAAAGATGTTACTGCTGACATATTTTTTTAATCGAATCTTCTCAGAAAAAGACATTCCTTTCACTTCTTTGGTGGAAGCAGATATCTCAAGAGACAGATAAACCAAACCAAAAACAATCTGCGTTCATACGTTTCACAAGAGCGGAGAGACTAAATATGTTTTTTGGGGTAATGTGGGTGAAGATATCCTAAGAAATGTGAAGCTCCCTGTCAGTGCGAGACATCAGTGACTCATTCAATCTCATCCTTTTCTTAACCTTCCTCTTGTGTTAGGGTCGCCACCGACCCGTTTTAGTTTCTAAATGCATAAAAGAATCATTTAAACTTTGTTTATGGCATCAAGGCTTCTTGACTTTGTCAGGAACCTTGATTTCAACAAAATTAACCAAAAAATAAAAAAAATCACTACATTATAAAAGACTCTGGTTGAAATTGTGTCATCTATGGTGTTAGGGTCGGTTATAAAAATAAGATTATAAAACAATAATTAGAGACAAAATTGAAATCAAAGAGCACTGTCAGCCAACACACTGACAACCACCTCCTCTCCCAATCATATGAGCTTCAGGGGATGCACCAACCCAAGCCAAACACCAACCCAAAGAGGCAAAGCCACAACCCCAGTCAGGCCACCTGAATCTAAAAGAAAGAGGTGTCAGGTCTGCCCAAGCAGTAAAGACAGAAAGACAAATGTAATGTGCTTCCAATGCAAGAAATATCTCTGCAAAGAACACACAAAAAGTGTCACACATGCATCTGAACACACACACACACACACACACACACACACACACACACACACACACGCACACACACGCACACACAAGCATGTTCTTGAAGACAGAGACTTTTACTCTGATTTAGCTTTATAATAGTTTTGGAAGTAGTAATTGATTTCTATTGGTTTGATTGGTTGTTGTTTTGTTTGAACTTGCAAATCAATATCTTGTGTTATGACCTGTTCTGTGTTTTAATGTGTTAATATTAGTGTTCTATTGCTGACAAAAATATATAGTTTTTTGCATTTTCTTGAAGAAAATATATATGGGTCAAAACTGACCCAGGACACCATAGAGGTTACTATAGGTATTAATTTTAAAATTAACAAATAAATCAGGCAAATTCATTTCAGAGATGTGTTCTCTAACCCTCAGTTATATTCAGGTAACACAAGAACCATATATTTATTTATATGATTCTCTTGAGGTTAATTTTTCTTCTTTTTTTTTTTAGTAAAATCGAGAGCTATAATGATTTTAAAAAAGGCCCAAAGACCCACACCAAAAATATTAAACCCAATATTTTCATGGATAAGGACGCCTAACAAGGTAACCAAGAGATGAGAAAAAAAATGGGATGATAGGTTATTGTTTTTAGTGTATTTCAAAGCTGATTTAAGGCACGGGTCGAAACCGACCCGCTAACACCGGGGGTGGTGACAGAAAGCTAACACAGGAGGAAGGTTAAGTGTGTGTGTGTGTGTGTGTGTGTGTGTGTGTGTGTGTGTGTGTGTGTGTGTGTGTGTGTGTGTGTGTGTGTGTGTGTGTGTGTGTGTGTGTGTGTGTGCGTGTGTGTGCGCGCGTGTGTGTGTGTGTTGGCAGGTAACAAGGAAAAGAAGAAAAAGAAAATTCATTAGTAGCGAAACAGAATTGACTCCTGAAAACATTTTCTGCTGCTGTTCTGGAACAGTTTGTATTAAGAAAATGTTCTGTGAGCAGCTGGAGCAGAGCAGTAAACTCCCATGACTTCTTCATCAGAGACACTGAGTTCTGAAACTACTGGATATAATTTCTCCCAAGGTAAGAACGAAAATCATTTGCTACGCTTGAATTTGCAGGCAGGGAGAGTAGGGCAAAGGAGGGAAGGAAGGAGCCATCTGTAGTTGATAGGCTCTGGGAGAGCAAGAAGCACACCACTGATCTGAGATGTCAAGATCATGTCAGAAACTCAGAGTCACTCACATCCTGGGAGGCAATTTGGGCTTTCTCATCCATCACTGACAGCCTGAGTCTGCTGCTGCTTCTTCGTCGTGGCAGGTCAGAAGGCATCTCGATGTTTGGCTTACAACTGATCTAAATTTAGTTGAAAACTAAACTAGCTTACATAGACTGTGACTATGCTGTTTAACAGCTGCTGTTTAAACTGATTATATTATTGATCAATCTGTTTGTCGTTTTTAAATGGCTTTGTCTATACATTTCAGAAAATGTTAACAAAATGGTTATCATAATTTCCCAGACTGACCTCTTTATATTGCTTGTTTGAGCCAAAATAAGCAACACATTTTCACATTTCTTCCACTTATCATAACTGTTGTTGTCATTTTCTGGGGAGCAATTAATTAATTAGTAAAATCATTATTTCATCCCCAGACCTGTATTTCAGGTCATAGCAAGGACCCAATCAAAACTGTTGTCGTTGTTTGGTTACTTGGGGGCAGCAGAAACAAACTCTAAACTCAATAATGACATATTGTCAACATTTAGATTGATATGCTGAACGTTCTTTTAGCAAACACTACAATTCATTTTGAGTGTGTGTGTGTCCATCTAATCAATATCTAATATTTATTCTCCTTTAGCTCAGTTTTTGGTCTCTACCAACTCCTTTGAGAGTTATCTAGCACTCGAGCTGCTAAATGCTCCACCATGTTAGCTAGCTTGAAGCTAACTGTGGCTGCAGGTGTCTTCGAGCTTCTTTTTTTGTCAAGGTCGACACTGTGAAAACACTGAAGCTGAACCAAAACACTAACAGTTCTCTGTAGGTTCATCGTTATGAGCGACTCCCTTCACATTGTGTTAGATCTGCATTTCATATGTGGGACAAAACCGTTAGCTGGGCCAAATGTCTTATCCTTCACTGAAAACACTTCAGTAGAGATCAATGCAATATGAATTTACTATTGTTCAAAAAGAAGATACAAGTGAGCAGAGCGGGGCTTAGTTGTGATTCCCTTCCTAGCGCTTATGTCCACAGTTTTACTCTATACACACCATTCTTTCATTAATTGGATACTCTCCAGCCACTCCTGGTATCTAACAGCTTCAACCTAACCTTCCTTTCATGAGTTTTCCCCACTGTATTATATATAATGGTGTTCACAATCCTCAGCCTCAGCCTTGCATGCACAGACTCATGCACACACTCTTCGTTCTCTGACATTGTTTGAACAACAACAACCGAAAAAACAGCTATGATGTATGAGCATATGCTTATACATTTATAGGTCATGTTCCAAACAGCTTCACATGCATGCTACCAAGGACATCAGCTGTGTAGCTGTTCTTGGATTTTTTTTTTTCCCCCAACGGCAAAGAGGAAAGTAGCTTAATGCTGATTAGTAGTTATTAATTTTGCATGAATGGAATGGCAATGCAAAAAAAAGAAGAAGAAGCAAAATCGAGTTATTTGCACTGATATCATGTGTTAATGCTTCGCCTACAGGGTATTTGAGTCCTTCCCACAGCTGGGTTAGTATGTCCTGCTAATGCAGCCATTCTCATGCATGATGCATGCAAAAGGTCACACTGAAGTACGAATGAAAAAGAAATGTTTCTGATGGCTTTTGATTAATCGTATGCTTTCACGTCTGAATGTATTTTTAACTATTATCAGGTAGAGTGGAGCCAACCATAAAGGGGCATTAGTGTTCCAATAATCTTTCTTCAGCTTTTCTTTTCATGTTGGAGAAAGCAGCAAAGACACAGAGAGAAAAGGAAAGAACACAACAACTGAAACTGAAAGAGAAGAAAAGAAAAGTAATCTAAACCAAGAATTTAATAACTATAAAAGAGGCCAATGAACTGCTACCATTTCACATGGGAACATATATACAGCTTTGGCCAAACCAAATAAGACACAAGGGGTGAACAAAGTGGACACAAACTAAATAGAAGGTAAAAGTAACAAAAACCAAATCCCCCCATTGTTGTGGAGAAATTGCTGAAGTCAAATGTCAATGGTGAAGTCAGGAGGGAAGAAGAGAACCTCTGATGTCTTATGCTGTAGTATTTCTTGACACTTGGCCAAGGAGAATTAGAGACGTGTCTGAGTCACTCTCACGATATTAACTAATATCACCTCTTCAGACCTGCCAACTCTCACACAATTGACACAGATCACATGCTGTCATGCCATACATGCCTTTTCTCAGGAACGAAGTAGAAGCACATTTCACGGATTGTTTGTGAACGCACCGATAACCATCTGTTTCAACAAGCAAGCAACAACAAATTATTGCAGTCCAGAGGAGCAGGTGGGTTCAAAAACTCAAGTAAAATGGGCCCCAAGTACCTCAAATTTATACTGTATGTACCTGTTTATGTACTATATGTATACATTGAGGTATTTATACTGAATGTCTGTAGTTATTTTTCACCTACACGTGGATGAGCGAATTATTTTACACTGTTTCTTTGTGTACTGGAGTTTAGCTTCGTCCACAACCCAAAATATTGAAAGTAGAATATATTTGAATTTGAGAAGCTGATATTAGAGAATTTTGATATTTTCTTAAAATGACTCAAAACAATAATTTGATTTGTTTGGTCCATAATGCCAGAAAATGGGGAAGAATGTTGATCTTTATCATCTTGATATAAAATCTGGACCAGCTCATCATTGTTATATATGACACGGAGCATGATTGTATTGTACCACTGTACTGCATCCCACACACATTTCACCCCTTCCTCCCGTGGAAGAAGGAGATGTATGGTGGCTACGAAACACACTAAGAATGTGAAACCACCGATTTGTTTGTCCATTCTGGGCTACTGTAGAAACATGGTGGGTCAACATGCTGGATTCGATATATAAAAAGCTTGTTGTAAGCTGACAAAAACAATTCTTAGTAAGCAGCATTTTAGCATTGTAGCTGGTCAAGTTGGAGCTATTACTACTTTATTTATAGATATGCAGTTTAATCCGAGGTTCCCAGATAGGTGGGTGCAATACACAACCCAAAATGACTGCCAACTGGTGAAACGTTTAATAATGTAATATATTCTTATGCAGTATAACTACCAGTACCATAAATTATACAGTTACAAGTACAGTTGAGTAAATGTACTGTTCCACCACACCTAAATGGACATCATGTTAAAGACCAGTCTCAGACTGAATGATAGGTGTAGTGGAGATGGGTGTGTCCTGCCCTGACGCTAAAGTCTCTCTTCAAAGCCAGAGGGGCTACTTCCTGCGACCAGACCATGTAACTGAGGACGACCACTCCCTCTCCTCCGATGACAGTGGTGCCCTGAGGGCACCCTCGGCTAAAGGAGCCTCATTAAGCCTCTTGAGTTCAGGGTGTAATGGGCTGTAATGGGCTTTGAAAGTAAAGGAGAGAAGAGAATGAGTGTGCATTTGGCTTTGAGAGAGAGAGAGATGGATAAATAGAGGGTGGAAGGAGAGGGGTCCAGGATTGGGGTGTAATTTACACACACACACACAAAAAAAGTATATAGTATATGTATATGTTATATATATATATGAATTGTGTAGGCTACTTACACTCTCTTAAATGTTTCCAACCATGTTTAAACCCAGAGAAATGTGTGTTATTTAAGGTAGTGGTGTGTCTCGTCACCTGTCAATAACGCCATGTCCTCTTTACCCCTTGTTGTTATAACTTTCGTACAAATAGGGGATATGCCACAGAGTGAGGAAGGACGTGGCTAACGTAATTAAATGTAACGTGAATTAAACTTTCAAACATTATTTTGTTGGTGATCACGACATCTGCCTGAGTCACGTCAGATAGCTTTTTATTATCCATGGTGATTGTTATAATGAAGACTAACTCATCATCAAATTACATTTTTCATTATTGTTTTGATGTGAGTGACCCCTAGTGGAAAAAATGTCATTCTGTTCTGTTCATTTGCTGTTTCTAGTTTTTCCAGTGTAGGAATTTCCTAGTTTTCTTTGTTTTATATTATATTATATATCTTTGGTTTTGAAACTGCTTGTTTGTCTGAAGAAGCCCTTCAGCTTGGGGAAATTGTGTGTTCATCTTTAGATATTAAGAAAAAAAAAAAGTTATTTACAGATAAGATTCATTTTGGGGTTTCTCAGCTACTTGCTTTTATGTTGTATAAATATACTTAATAATTGACATTTGACATACATCAAACGTATCTTCAGAATAATGTGAGCTTAAGTGAATATACTTAGTTACTTTCCACTGCTCGGTGTCTAACACATTGATTCTTCTCACACAGAGAACTAGAAGATAATACACTCCTGGCTGTGAAGGCTGAAGTCTTGCACTTCAACGATATGATGACTGAGAGGAAGGGACACAGATATATGTTGAGGGAGGGAGAGGCAGAGTGAAAGATACAGTTTCACTCTGCTCTCACTCAAGTCATGGCAGCACTGGAAACCTCCAACAAGCCCCTGATTGTTGGGAAACATGAGCTGTTTTTGTTGAGGGGCTGACAGGCGCTTGACCTCCGCTGTCCATGCTGCCACATACTGACCTTGGAGAGAGGAAGTGAAGTGAAGCCTTTGAACGCTGTCAAGTGAACTATCACTGCCTTGTTTAATTTGCCCTGAGGGCCATGACAGAGCTGGGATAGGTCGTGTGGACTATGTAGTAATCTGCTGGTTCATGCAAATTGTTTTCTCCCATGAAATATATTAAGATTTTTAGTTTGTTTATAGTTCGTTAACAAAATACCTGACCTGAAATATTTTATTTAAAATATCTTGTAAAAATGAAACTAAAATGTGTTTTTACATTTAAATCCCACCTGAAAACTCATTTTATTGCACTAAAATCAAGTGCAATAAAATGTATATAATACAAACTATAGGATAGATGCGGAAGTCTTAATTGCAGTCACACATTTGGATCTATTTTTTATATTAGAGTCATTCATTTTCAGGTTTATTTTGACAAGACTAAGAGTAGAGCCATGTTAGTGCTTCTGTATGGCTGTACTCCATGTTCATTGCCTTTGTTTACTGTTAGCATGCTAGCATTTACTAATTAGCACTAAACATAAAGTTCAGCAGTTATTTGATCGTAAACCAAAGTTTTGGAGAGGTTCAAATTTTGACCTGATAATGGTGTTATATGAAAGGTTTAGGGATCTCCAAATTCAGAAAGATTAATCTTCTGGGGACTATGAATGTTGCAAGATTACATGGCAAACCATCCAGTAGTTGTTGAGATACTTCAGTCTGGAACAAACTGAGGGATTGAGACCAGCATGCTGCTAGCATGCCAAGAAACCAATCACACAAGGCTGCATACATAATATTCAATCCCCGACTTCCTATTAGAAACACTGTCTGCTGAAGTGCTGAAGCGTGTCCCTGTGCTAGTTGTTTCTTTGACAGCTGAAACTCATTGCTCAGGTCGAAAGCATTCAGCTGTTTTAAACATTAACAGTCCTCTTTATTGTCACACAGATACTCACATGGCAGCATAGTCGGAAAGACTAGAGGAGAACAATAGAGTGAAAGATGGATCCACATTCCTTCTCTCTATTCATGCCTCACAGGTCTGAGATCACATGACCACCTCCCAAACGCTTAGCCTAGCATGGCAGATTCTTTTCAACCTTGAACAGAGCCAGGCTAGCTGTTTCCCCCTGCTTCTGATAAACGAAGCTAACTGCCACCGGCTCTAGTGGGGATTAAATCAGTTATTCCCCAAAATAACTTATTAGAAAAAAGTATTGTTTAGTCCCCTCATCATGTTCATGGGATGTCTGAGTTGTTACCAGTTCCAACAAAAACAAAACAAAAAACATTTCCCATCTAAACTATTCACAGGGTTTTATTTAAATAACCGAGGCCCAAATGGGCACAATTATCCAATATTTCCCAAAATGAAAGCAAATGTGTGTAGCAGAACTTTGTTTTTGACCTTTTCTCCTCTCTGCTCTAGATTAAAATACCTGACCTAACTCAAATGCTGCTTACACCCTGATGTATCCATATGCATCATATGTGCCATATAATAATTAATTGGTTACAATCAGGTCTAACTTTTTGCTACCCTGTGGATATTCTAACAACACAACAACTATTCTAACCAATGAGTGGGACAGACGTTTGAAGCCTTTAGACAGACGCCAAACATGAATGGCTTTTTTCTATGTGATTAAGCACTGAAACACTTTCAGGAGAAAAGGCTGATTCCAATACTATGTATGGTCATTTACAGATTTTGCGTTCAAGCACCTTGAAACTGGCTGCAATCAAGGCCAACTGTATAATCATTTCAATCATTACAATCAAGTAGAATGTTTAGTAGCACTAAAAGTATTTATTCAACCATTCATTCATTCCAGTAACATCATAATAAGTCCACTTAGCCTGTAATGGCACCGACTTGACCTTAATGTTTTGAATAAGTGTGATTTATTTAGTCATAAACTCTAAACAGAGATCAGTTTCCATTCCTAACAGATCTTAATGAGATTTAAATGACTTGAGAGACCACATAGATTGTTAAATTGGGTGTATTAAATGCTGCACTCCAGAAACTTCTGTTGGGGGTTAAGAGATAGGTACAGAGACATGATGCATTTGGTAGTAAAATGAGTGTGTGTGTATCTATGTACAAAGAGGTAGTGTTTAAATAGTTCTTGGATTAAGGATATAAACAGCCTACAGCAACTACCATATTATAAATGGTGCATACTCGCAAAGCTACAGGCCAGACAGCTAAACAATGAGCTCAAAGTATAAAGCAAGTTTAAATTCCAAGATTCACGTTTTTTCATGTATTACACACTACGCAAACGTTTGCACCAAAGTGCTTCATGAAGACTAAGCCAAGGGGCACTTAAATAGTAAATATAGTATGAAACAATAATATAAAAATAAAAACATAAGTTGAAGTGAAAAACAAGACTAAGAGTCCCCGGTCATGCTGGATTACAGTGAGGCTGTACACAGCTGCTCTTCAAACTAGCACGCTAACATGGTCATAATGACATAGCTAATATGTTATAGCAGGTACAATGTTTACCATCTTAGTGTAGCATGTTAGTATGACAGCTAATTAGCACAATAGCTAAGTAGCACTTAATACAAAGTAGAACTGAGTATGATGGGAATGTCATTTTGCATGTTCGTTCTTATTAACCAAAGTTTTGGACAAATTGACCTGATAGATAAGAGGTCACAAAGTCAGACATTTCACTCCAAACCACAAATGTCAGTCTCATGGTGGAGCTAAAGGAAATCTAAGCAAAGTGACTGTGGCTCATCGGCTGTGGTGCAAAATTTACCATCTGAAAGTTGTTGATGTATTCCAGCTGAGCCATTACATTTAGCTATGATAATAT
Organism: Nibea albiflora; assembly: GCA_014281875.1. Lineage (NCBI taxonomy): Eukaryota > Metazoa > Chordata > Actinopteri > Sciaenidae > Nibea > Nibea albiflora. Next base: position 6,712,835 of record CM024792.1, read on the forward strand.
ATGCTCTGTCATCGTTCTCCTTCTTCTCTCAATCGTTCCTCTTTCATTTCTCTTCCTCTTCCCTCTCTTCCCACTCCATACAGACACTCTATCTAATAATCCATCCATCTTTGTGCTGGAATGGAGGTCTAATGCTTTCCATCTGTGTGCGTCAGTGGTGGGGCTCCAAGGGCAAGGCCTGCCACTCTTTATTCACTCCCCCCTCTCCACTTCAACTCTTCTCCAACAAAACCCAGAGTCTGGTTCCACTCAGCCTTAAAGTCTAAGATCTCTCTCCTCACTGGGGCCCCTCCTGGCCTGAGGCAGCAGGGAAGGTCGGCCAGACTCCTGGATCTGTGGATCCTCCAGATTCTGGGTAACTCTAAAACGAATGAATGAGTCAATTAATCACATACGTACATGCATACGTACATAAAGTTTCCAAGTGCACAAAATACAGGATATTCTGTTTAAAGCAAAACAGAATCTTAGATTTTTATATCATTATTATATTGTATGCAGATTACACGAAATATATGTAGCTCTTTAAGACACAACAGTTTCCTCCTATCTACTTTCACCTCACATCACTACAGGTGGAGAAGTTTCCCATCATTACAGCATGTTGACAGATTTCAGGTTTCTTCAGAAAGTGAAAGGCTTGAGTAGTGTGAAAATGATGAGATTACAGTGTAGGGCTGGCAAGAGAGCTGGTTAATTGGTCCAACACAAGACATAAACACAAATCACTTTATATCCATTTTGTGTTATTGTACTTGACTTTTGCATCAAATACAAAAAACATAAAAAGCACAGTTCATCTTAATTTATCTTCATCTGTATCTTATCATGATGATCATCATTTACTTGAAAACTGAATAAATGAGTGAGAAGTTATGCAACAGAAATGAAAAGATTCAAACTTCAGACTGCAGACAGAAGTCAAGTCAAAAAATCTACAGAAAGTTACAACTGTTTTCTTTTCATTTCAAGCTTATAAAATCTATCCATCTATTGTTTCTGTTGTTTGCTGCTTTTATCTCGGGCACCTGTGAACCAATGTAACTCCGAAAAGCACTTTGTGCTCTTTGCTTCTTCGTAATCTTTTAGGCTTTTGTCTGTCAATGTGACAAAAAAAAGTATTTTGAAGTTGTGCATTCTTCACGATTTTAATAATCAAAATGCATTTTTGATTATGAAACATAAACACTTTTAGTCATTAAGCATTTGAAACTGAGTGAATAGCTTGCATCACTTTTTTTTACTTGAATCGCATCAGACAACCACAACAACTCTTTTTCATTTTCGTGGTTTTTATTTGAAATAAAAGCCTCGTAAATCTGCTCATACTGTACAATAAATGATGCGAGTGTAATAGAGACCACCCAGTGAGACTACATGTGGCATGTGGGCTATGACAGTGATGGCGATGTTTAAAGAAAAACTAATTGTATAGAGGGAAGCCCAAACTCTGCAGGAGATTTAACAGTACAATACATCTTGTCATGGTGGAGGAATGCACTAGTGCCGACAAAGGGAAAGTCTACACTAAATGTGAATGCAGCCTCATGTTCCTCTGATCTTCGGACACTTCAATCAGAGTTTGAGAACATGGAGTGAATTTGCCTCGGAGCTGGAGTCAAGAGAAGCAAGACCTGAGGCTACGATGATGATGAAACTGCAGCTGGACTCCAGCATCAGCCTTCCTGTGATTTTTTTTAAGAAAAATGTCACTAGGGAATTTTGTTTAGGGTGGAATTCTGTGGCAACAAAAAATCATTCATTTTAGCAAATTAATGGAGGAACTGGTTTGAGGGAGAATTTGCTTTGTATAGCTGGCAGTGAGACATCAATACTGCGCTGTCCTCTGAGAAATGCTCCTTCTTTTGTCTTCCCTCTTACATTGTGACCGGCGAAATACTGCAGCTTCAACAAAACTGCCTTTGTGGAAAAGTCCTGATTTGGATGAAAGTCAGTGAGTGTGTTCGGCACATTAGGCTCCAGGTCTCTTTAAACTCCTCTGTGCAGAATCACTGTTAAGATCAGATGTGTGATTGTGATCGCTTTCCCATTTCCTGCTGATAAAGGTGTGAATGGATGTCTTTGCAGGATTCAAAGAGAGTACAGCAGTATTGTCCTTTGTATTGTAAAACGAATAGGTCAACCCAACTCTCATGACTGTACAGTAAGAAGCTGAGGCCAGCGGATACTTAGCTTAGCTTTGTACAGAAAATGGAAACAGGGAGAGAGCTTGTCTGTGTGTCTGACGTGTAAGAACAGGTTGTGTTTTTCTGCTGGTTACGGTGCTGGAAGATTTTGCCGGCTGTAGCTTCATATTTACCATACAGGCAACGGGATAATAGATATCTTTATTTATTTATGAAACTGGAAAAAAATTGCTTGCAAAAAACAGAATTTGATGGTTTAGACGAATAATTTTCAGTCACTCAAAGATAAAGCCGTTAGCACAGTCACTGGAAACACAGGACAGCTAGTCTATTAGTAAAGAAAACATGAATAACAACATTATATTACAATGTTACAGAGCCAAGCTGGCTGTTTTCCCCTGCTTCCAGGCTTTATGCTAAGCTATAAGCTAATACTCTGCTGAAGGTAACAAAATCCATTGATTCATTAAAATAACATCAAATCATTAAGGAAATTCTACCTTTATTTTTTTTAAATTTTAGAACCTGTATACTTCACATTATATTAGCACTGTTTTACTGTACTGTGTACACCACACTGATTTCAGAATAAAGGTGGAATCTGACTGAGCTTCCAGTATTGAACCAGGCTTTACAAACCTCAGACCTCTGGGTGTAGATTTTTGGTGTGAGCTGGATGTTTTGAATTAATATTTCATCTTTATCTATGTGAGACACAGAATTGGAAAAACCTGATGACACGACACGTTTCACGTGCACGTTTCTCTCTCCTCTTCCTCTCCTCTGCTCTTTTTTCCATCACCTCTTCTCATCCCTCTCTTTTCGTCCCCTCCTCTCTCCCCTCCGTCTCTTTTGATATCTCTTTTTGTTTTTTCTAAAGCTCCGTGTCATGCACACACACACACACACACACACCGCACATATTCAAACACATGAAACAACAGCTCTCATTATCGGTCCCGACCAGCAGGCGGCTTTGTAATCAGACTGTTTGTTTACGTTTGTTGTGCTGCACACACACACACACACACACACACACATACAAACACACACACATATATATATACCTATTGCTTCTGGTTTTCAACATCTTTCACACACAAGCACACTGAGTCATATTTTTTTCTGTCTCGCACACAGATGTCAAACACAGCGTTGCACAAAGCCACAGCCCCAGTGTTGAATAGAGCCAGAAATAGCTTTGGGTTTGACTTGGAATCGGCTTAAGAGTCTTCAAAGAGAAAATTTTGATGTTGCAAAGGGAGTGAAAGAGTGAGAGGGAGAGGGGTGAGAGAGGGAGAGAGAAAGAGAGAGAGAGAGAGCGAGAGAGAGAGAGAGAGAGACAGACAGACTGAGAGAGAGAGAGAGAGAGAGAGGGAAAGGGTGGGAGGAAACAGAGCAGATCTGGTTGTTATATCCAGCTGTAAAAAAAAAAAAAAAAAGGGGGCAAAAAACTTCAAAGACTCACATTGCCATGGTAACTGTATGGTGCCTGCTTTAAAGCCCCACCCCATCCCCTGCTCAGACACACATAGACATTCATGTAGCAAATGTATTCATAAAAATTGATGGCAGCAGAGGAGTGGAGTGTCTTCTTCTTCTTCTTCTTCTTCTTCTTCTTCATGGCTACTGTTGCTCTCCACATCCAGCAGAGATCATATTGATGTGTGCGGTGATGGGTGCTGCTGCAGCTAATTAAAACCCAATAGGGTTAGCAGCACACTTTTCCCTCTGTGAAATGATTGGCCTAGCATTATCTGACAGTGAAGGAGTTGCTTCTTCGTGTGTTTTGATGTTTGGAGCTTGTTCCCTGTAATTATGACATGCTATCACTTCATAGCCAGTGGATTCCAGTTGTAATCAGATCCATCTTCCAGTCTGTCTTTTTCCTGTTTTCCTGTTTGTGTCTTGCCTGCGTTGCTGCCGTTTTATCGACTGATAAGTGGATTTTTAAGCTCTGGCTAAACCTCCATCCTTGTGTTGTTGCCAAATTTAGTTTTAGTTTACATTATTTTCACCTTTTTAGCAGCGTGGCTTCATGTTAATATGTCTTTCTATGTGTCTGTCTAGACGAGCCACCATTACTGCCGTGACAGCTTGCTTGTAAACCACATATAGCACTGCAATGTAGGCTATGTACAGGATTTCACATTTAAAGCCAGGAAAATGCATTCAAGTAAATACAAATAATAATCGGTCTAAATTTTTGTGTGATGTTTTCTGTGATCTGTTGCTATCAGCTGTTCCAACAACAAACAGAGAAAAAAAAGCAACAAACTTCTGCTCCATGAATAAAATTCACTTCTTTAAATCTCCATTAATTCCTCATCGATCGCGTTCTGAAAAGGGACGACTGGGGGCCACACAACTGCGAGCAATCATCTAGCAAGATGCTGACTTGGCCATGTTTTTATTAAATGGTGCATTTCTTCTGATTATGCTGCAGTTAGCTAGCAGCTCTTTTGGTGATCGGACAGAAGTTGAACTTTAATGAAATTTGTAATAACCAGTTATCATGATTGGTGTTTTGAGGTTGAATAACTTCCACGTTCGCGCAGACTGTCTCCATCTGCCAGGCAGGGAGGCGCTGTCAGTGTTCGGGTTCGCTCTGCCACTGCAATAATGGTAGCAGCCTTCGAGAACACAACACACAAATCAGCTCCATTAAGGCCAGGAGACAAAAATATATATTGTTTTTATCTTTGTGTCATGCCCAGAGGATAATACAGAATTAAACAAGCATGGAGGAAATAATCTTATAATAATCCTTCAAGGAAACCTTATAGTAACAGCATTAAATCGTAATTGTGTTTTGATTTGTGTGCACATATAAGCAGTTTGCCTTGGTTTTTTTGGTGCTTAAAAGTCACCCTAAACATTGTAAGAAATGAAATGTGTGTGTTTCATGAAAAGACTGCAATATTTAAAAAGAAGCAGATGAATGTGCAAAAATTGCATTAATGTGAGGCATCGGGCAAGATTGTGAAAACTGTACTTGGTAAAAACATATTTTGTCATTATTAATCTGAAGGCCATTTGGTAGTAAATTTTGAACGTCACGTAGGTCAACAAACTTTGTGCACAGCTGTGTTTCCATGGAGGTCTGGAAGCCCTGAACAATGTGATCCTCTCTGATGTTGTGATCCATTTCTTTCTGTGCTTTCCCTCGGTCTCTGTCCTTCTGCTCTGGCCATGTGAAGCGCAGGGGTCTGTCATGCATTAAGAAGAACTGGGTCTGGCTAGTTTGTCCCCGGAGCGTTTCCTGTCTGCAGATGGATGGATGCCCAGAGACTCTGAAACTGAAGCTCTGATGCTGTCAATGAGTTCAAGTCAGCTGGGAACTGGGAGGTTGTTTACGTCTAAAATGATTTCTGTTTTTATCACCAAGGCGCCATGGTCATCAAGAGAGAAAATCAGGTTAGTCACTCAGAATCTCTCCCCTATACTTTCATAATTGGTGTTTAGAGCACTAGAGAGGGTCATTTTCTACGTATTATGTTGGATGTTTCGACAATGGTTCTATTGTTATTGACTGTTTATGTTAACGGCTATCAACCGCAGACACTCAGAGTTAGCCAGTATGTCCCAGATTAGTAAACCATTAATGAACTTTGTGACTCTTTGTTGTGCTCTCTGAAGACACTGAGAGTTGATGAATGATGATTTTACTGAACATGATGAGGTTGTTGTCTAAACCCAAGAAGAGTATTGGGAGCAGCTGTACCCAAAACATTTCCTCTGAGTGGTTTGAGCCTAATCCAGGACCAGCTGGGTAGAAAGAGATGGCAAAGAGCTGCGGTGAGGACACTCATGCAATGTATCATAACCAATGTCATGCAACCGCATACCTCCAGTCAGTCTGCTTACCAGTAATGAAATGAAAGACGGCTGATTTCAGTGTTAATGAATATCTTTTATGGTCTGAACAGACAATGCTTTGTGTTTTTTTTTTATTGCCTGAGGTGTTACAGTCAAACAAATATTTGTGGCTGGAGTTCACATGCAGTACACATAGTAAGAAACAAGACTGGATCAAGATCCAGAGTCAACCCGTGATTATGATTATTGTTAGCATAAAAACCTGGAAGCAGCAAGGAACATCGCTGCCGTATTTTTAAGCTAGCACCAATAATAATTATAAATAATAACAGCTAGACTGACTCTGTTGAAAGATAAAATATCTGCCCTCCAGCACCTCTAAAAAACAAAGTATATGTGTGTATACATACAATAATTACTTTAATCAGCCGACATAAAAACAAACAAACAAAAACAAAAATTCAATGCATGGTTTTACACTGAGTGAATTTACCAGGCAACAATCATAAGTCAGTTAAACTGCAAATGAAAATATAAAAAAAAAAATACACAATGAACGCACCATAAAAACAGCCGGATGGAAACACCTATGTAGGAAATCGACTAGTAACGTTTAAGAAGTTAGGACAGGGTAAAAGGATAACACAGTTATGATAACAGCTTAGATTAGTGAGCTTTAGACTGCTTCCAGCTAACTGGCTGCGTCTTTAGCTCCGTGATACACAGACATGAGAGTGTTGTCGATTTCTAAATAAGAATTGGCATTTCCTCAAAAATATCACACACACTTGTAATCTAATCCTGACCCAACCAAATGTGAGACAGTATCCCCAAAAAAAAAAAGACCATTTACATCACCCTTTCAGTGCCCGGGCACATAAATATGGCTGCCTGCAGTGCATACCAACCCTGTTCTTTTTTTCACGGGCTGACTGTGATGTGATTAAACAAGTCAGTTTGATTTGCATGCCTGTCCTATACACAGAGAGTGATTTGAGTCATACTGCTCTCTATGTAAACATCTTCCTCCTACAGCGTTAGGGAGGTCTATATCAAATATAAAAAAACAGACAAATAAAATGCAGATTAATTGAAGCCAAATTTGTGGTAGAAAGTTTTTCCACATCATAAAGAAAGTAGATTTTGTGTTCATTCTCTCTCCCCTCTTTCTCTCTCTGCGCATCTCTGGTGGATATTCTTGTGCATCATTTCTACCTGTCATAGCTTACTTGTGTACCATACCTCCTAATGTTACGTAAGGGCCTTGTTGTGCCAGGAGGAGTATCGCTGTAAAAGTCTAACAAGCTTCTATGTGTCACTATCAACCCCTGTGTTCACTGATTATTGCAGCGGGGAATTGTCACTCAGCTACATTTGGCTTTGGCTTTATTTACACAGCATGAGAAAAAATTCAGTTGCTGTATGGTCTTCTTCCCACACACAGAGACACCTTTCCTAACATCATTATTCTTATATTAGAAGCCGTGTAACCTCACTGAATCTGGTCTTCACTTCCACACCTAACAGGTTATATTAGATCCCGAGCCAAAACTTGTCCTGTTCACGTGAAATAAAACAAATCTCTCTGTCAGAGCTGCCTTTGTAGCCAGATGTGAAACCCTGTGAGTCTTCCTGCCTTGCTTTAAACAGGACCTCCTTGTATCTCACCCCAAATCTCATTTAATATATTCACAAATCCTGAATCCTGGACTAATCAGCCTCACTTTCTCCTCGTCTCCCCTTTATCTTCTTGAACCAGGTGGCTTTGTGGGTCTATGCAGTAATTAAAATAATGCAAATGAGGTAATCCTGTAAAACAAATCCTTCTGTCTCTGTTAATGAAGACCCCTAGCTGCTTTCTTCTGTAATGAAATATTTTGCTCTGAAAAAACCAGCAGCGCTCTCTCCTCGGAGATATGCCAGTCAGCCAGCCAGTTAGGATTAGTCATTTCACACACAGACACACTGCACTGGCTGAGCTGCACTCTGAAAATGATCCAAGAGATAAAGTGAAAAAACAATGAAAGCAAGTCTAACTGGTGCTGCGGTTTCTTTTTACGGCATGAACCCACGGGTGGTGTTAGCTCATAAATAGTGCCGTATTTCACTGATTTACAAACCAATCAAATCTCTATAGTAATTTGATTTGGAGACGTCGTGGGCATCATACCTGTTGTTGCTTTTTTAGAAATGAAACATGAGCGCTTAGACAGCAACTGCAATCACAGTCAAATTAAATATGACTGCATGTCTGTTGAACTTAGTCTTGGTAGTGTCAGTCAAATTATAATTAATTACAAACTCATTTCAAAATCCAGGTCAGCATACATCACAGATTTTTGAATAATCTGTCTTCTTCTTTGTGTTGCCACTTTATTATTAGTTGGCTAAAGCTAGCAGCTCTGCAATAATCCTGCCTTTATGAAACTTATTGTATTTAGCTTTTGTTCAGACTGTATTTAATAGTTTTTGATTCACAGTTATTGTCATTTTGAAGCTGCTGGTTTTTAGAGTAACCTGCCAGGACAGTATCTTTTAATGGAAAATAATATTGGCAAGAACTTGAACATAACATCTTAAATATGACACATAGGTGGTACATAAGAGGATTTTCTCACAATTTAACAGCTTTGTTGTGCTTTCCAAGGGAAAAAGTTTGCTGGTGGGAAGCCGGTGAGGGATCACACGTGTTAACAAATCTTAGTGGTTGTTCTGGGTGCAACAAGCTGGTAACAGAGGGACGGAGTGTGAATAATTTTGCACCACAGATGCATTCATAAGGTCAAACATCTTATGAATATTTGAATATTTGAATATTCTTTCATCTCACTTCTATTGAAACCTGTACCGATGGACGAATTCAAGTGGCTGACTTCAACTCTACTGTTACTCACATTTTCTTTTGGGGGGCCAGGTGTGAGTAAAACCCTTTAGAAATCTTTGTTGTTGAGTTTTCATACCCCTAAACAAACAGCCCCTCGTCTTAATGGAAACCTGGATACAAAGGGGCCACGTGTCGAGTCTTTGTTTGGCCCCTTTCTCTGAACATCTCTGCATCAGTGCTGTGAACAGAATACACCTGTGGTAACACTACACATACACGCAAACACACAAACATCAACACATGCATAGGCACACACACACACACACACACATAACAGGTGTCGAGCAGAGCGAGTTGAGGAGGTTTTAGAAATCCTCAAAACTCACCGACACGAGAGCTTTGATGAGGTCAGTTCTGCCTCTGTGGCTGAGAGGAGAGGAGAGGAGAAATTGACCATATAATTTTTAAAAAGTTGTGGCATTTGAATTTCACTTGGAGTTATTTCAGTCTGTTTCAAATTATGTAAATTTATACATTCTTTCTTTTCATTTGCACAAGGATTTTTATACATTTTCTCCTGTGCAAATATTGCAACCAATTCAGGAAATGAATTCCCTTCATAAACAGTTACCATTTGTGCTCTTATAAATAAAGAATGGCTTGCAAATGAGCAGCACTTTTGCCCGTTGAGCTTGGAGTCGAAGGTAAAACAACGCATCCCCTAGAAAACAGGGATTTTCTGATAATTTATGTGCTGCTCACACTACATCTAACCACTCAACAAACATCCTTGTGTTTGTAAGTGTCTAAAAGAATCTTACAGCCATGCAAACATCTGATGGCGTCTGTAGCCAAAGACGCAAACAGACGACCTATTCAGCAGCGCAGCAAAGTCTAGAGTCAGGAGCTCTTTTCCTGCTGCAGATCCCTGGTTTGCAAGGTTTTGGCCCGCTGCATCGATCACACTTGTATTTCACAAGCAGAGCTGTCCATGTGAATTACATCTTGAGTGGACAATTAAAAACAAATGAAAAGTTTTGGAAAAGAAAAACACAATTTGTAGTATGAGTAGCGCATCCTGGAAAAGCAGCATTGGTTGCTATAATATCACACAACACAACATTTGACTTGTTCCATTGCAACATATAGCTTGATTGCAACCCATGCAACAATGAGAGGTTGTTAGACTTCAGTTCCCCCTCTCTAAATACCACACACCAAATATGCTTTACAGTTAAAAGGCACTGAAGTTACCTTGGCTTCAGTGTGAAGCAGTCCTGGTGGGCAGGCTGCTCCATGCTGACTATGATCAAGACCATAACTAATCATGGGTGACTGGATGACTAAAACATGAAAATAATATATTTATATACAGTGTGTCAACTCTCTAGCAAGTGACGCATCATGAAAAAAAAAGAAAAAAAAAACAATCATCACACAGTTGATGCTAAAATGACTTACAGCTTCCAGTGGACAGTTTCCACGCGTGGATAAAAACTTTGCAAACCTTTGTGTGGCAGAGTTGAGGTTGGTTAATCAAACGCGAGCGCTGCAGGACTACATCAGTGGTTAACATACGAAACTTTTCTTCGGCAGTCTCTCATGACTGCCTGTGATGACGATTTGATCTGAGTTAAAGACTCCACTGTTGATTCTAGTATGAATGACACATAAAGACAGCAGCACAACACCACAAGGGGCCTTTGTTAGAAAACCAGCAGAGCTGCTCATGAAGTATGTTTTCACCCGATTCCATCTGTCCAGCTCCACAGGCTCTTCAAAAGTTGTGGATAGATTTGGTAAAGAGTGAATCACTCTTTTGTTGAAGTTATAAATGCGAGAGATCCTATCTTGATTGACAGTATAAAGAATAGACATCACATATGTGACATCACCCACAGGTTTCTGAAGAGCCATTTTGAAGTTTAGAATGGCTGCCGCCATTTTCGGCAGTCTTGCCTCTTCCACTTCCCAGCTAATCTGAACATCTGTGAAGGCATAGATCATCGGCAGACCTGAGGTGCTTCAACGAGTCACAAGTAATAGCACCCACCTGTCATTTAATATGAAAATGCTGTTTAATGCCTTGATATAATTTAAACAGGTGAGTTATAGAGAGCACAGTTGTCATGAGCAGGAAATTAGCTATATAGACCAAAACTGTTGTTTGTACCAGGCTATGAACATGTTTATTTCTGCTGTGAAGGATGGAGATTGATTTGTTTTGTAGCCAGCCTCATGCGGCCATTTGAGGACCTGATTTTGGCACCTCTGCATTGGCTTCACTTTACAGCCATGGAGGTTGCCGCTTCCTCTTAACAGGTGCAACTGATAAGAAAAGGGTCAATTGACTAGATAACCCGAGGAGACATGTCACCCCTAGAAATTTCAGAAAATAATTAGTCCTCTCCAATTTACTCTCTTTTGGCAGTCGCTCTGTAAACATCAGTTTTAGCAGTCTAGCAATTCAGAATGAACATGATGCGGCTGCAACAGGCCAACATTCATTTTGTAGTGTGTGCTCCGTGTGAAGTTTCTAATTCAGATCACTTTATTTGTACCAAAGGGCAATTGTAGAGCCACACAGAGTAGTACAAAAAAACTACAAACCCATTCAGCTCAAATGTTCAAGAATCAAAAATTTTAACTGACCATTGAAATAAACCCATTAAGTAAACCTTGCTATTTTACTCTGTGTCTTTGTATGTGACTTTTTTTGTGTATGCTGAATGTTGACTTTTCCCCCAATCAAACAGACATTTAGTGCCTGAATGCAATGCTGGTTAACCAGAAAACTGCTTGACAAAAAATGACAAGAAGCAGTGAGGCAGCTGGGAAGAGGCCATTTGTGAAGCTGCAAATCAAATACACTGCAATCCAATGAAATATAGAGAGAGCGATAGAAAGAGAGCACTGATTAGAGGTCAGCTGTTGGATGAGATGGAGTGCTGTTATACTTCAAAGCGTCACATCATTGGCCTTGACGACAAGATTCTTTAACGAATGAGCTATCTGTCAGAGTATATATATATATATATATATATATATATATATATTGCAGTCAACAATCAATGTGAATTTCTCAAATACAGAAGCCTCTGATCTTTGTTGAAGCAGTCCAAGTGAAATTGGAGCTACAACAAAAACAAGAAGTGGATTGTTACAGGAGCAGCATCTCTGCTGGTTGGTTGGACTCCCTTCAGTCATGTTCATCCATACCCTGTACTTTATTTCTTACAATTATACCCGCAGAAGGAGTCATCAATCCTGGGAGGGATGTAATATCACAATCGCAAATATTGTATATCACCCGTTTGCTAGTTTAATCTCTGTGTGCTTCTGCCTTTTTTTTCCCCTGCTGAATTACTTTGTTCTTATCTACAACTGCGTTTAAACACACAATCTCACGTGCTGACAGAGTTACTTTCAGAAAAGACCTAATAAAAACTAAAAGTCCTCCTATACAAAAACCCCTCTTTGGAGATAAAAGAAAAAGAAACAACATAAATGTCACCTTTGAGGGCAATTTGGCTGCTAAATAACCCATTTCAATACTTGCATTTAAGTTGTCTTTTTTTATTCATTTCAAAAGAATCATTACAATATGGAGCCTGTAACAGAAAATGTGAGAGGGGCAGCATGTAGAAGGTGAGGCAAGCAGTATCAAAAGCACTGGACGTCTTTTATCATAAGTCACTGATGACTGATATGGCAGCGAGGACACAGAGGTCATGTCTTCTGTATTTGTTTGTGGGAATTGAACGTTTTTAACAAACAGAGGGGAGAGGCTTACACATTTTACCGGCTGATTCCACCCATTCATCCATCCTTTCTCTTTTGCTTTTCCGGACTTGGGTTGCGGTGGCAGCAGGTTTAGTCAGGGCGCCTCTGCCCGCAACTTTAGACTCAGTATATTGTAATGTGGTTTGTATCTCTGTCCATCCTGGAAGATGGATGCCTCCTTTGTTGAGATTATGTGTGATTTTTCTATCATAAAACAACAGGATTAAAATCATTTTGATGTTACATTGACATATAATCAGGTTAATGCCGTCGCTGTCATTACAGCTCTGCAGCCCGTACGTCTGTTTCTGCAATATGTAACTTTGTGCTCAGGGTACGAGCTACCTCAGGCACATACCACCAACTAGTTCTCTGAATTAGGTGAAACCGGATCATATTTTATGGAGACAGTGTTTCCTGGTTTTCCCTCTGATGTCCTCCGGCTGCTCTGCTTCAACTCTCTGTCATTTACAAGCTTATTGGAGGGTAAAGTAAACTGCTGCCAACTGTATCTGTTGTTAGTTAATGTTAGCCGGACTGTGAGCTCAGAGCATGGTGGGGGGAGTGTTAGTGTTTGTATCACAGGCAATTTAGACCACTGGGAAGAAGAGGAGGTTTTCAGTCCTGGACTGTGGGTGAATGGTTACAGGGGAGAGAGCTGGTGTCGTGCCAGAACTGGAGCTGGGCAAGTCGCAATATAACTGGGCTCAGCAGCCTCTATGGGCATAATGGCAGAAATCTGAGACTGAATGATTTATAGACTGATTAGAATGATGAGTAGGTCTGTCCATCAGTTAAATTCTGGCAGTGTGAAGCAAGCTGTATGTAGAACTTAGTGATTGGGAATAAAATGTTAAATTATGAATATTTTAATTTATTTTCAATAGTCACACACGTTAGTGGGTGGATGCACTGAGGGTACCTGTACATTTCTCCATAGTTATAAAATATATAACTATATACTATAAAAAACTATATATTATACTCAAAGCAAAGGCTGATACAAAAATTTTTTTTAAAAGAAAGTCCCCTGTCGGGTTTGCTCATTTGGAGCGTCATTCCACGTCGGTCTTTTAGCGGTGTTCTTTTTTCCCCAGCAGCACTTGAAGGCATCACGAAACCCTGATCCGGAGATCCAGGCGCCGGTAGGACTCTTGTGTTTCCACGCCTCCCACTTTCACCCCCATTGTGGTGAATCTCCGGCTCACACACACTTTGCCAGACTTCCAGGAGTTGGACTGACCGAAGACGGAGCACCGACAATAGTAAGAAAAAAACCCAGAAAAAAAACAATCCTCCTTCACGCATGGATCTACTTTATCTTTATGCGGGATTTCAAGGAGCTGCAATGGTCTTCGCTGCTGGGAACTGTGGGGACTTGCACGGGAGAGAAAAGGCACACGTCCTCTACGCTTCAAAGTTGTAAAAAGTAGTTTCCCTTGAAGTGTTTTTTTTTTTTTCCGCCACCAGTTCAGACTCCGTGTTTCTCCAGCCCGTGGACCCACAGCCATCATGGCGAGGCGGACAGCGGAGAAACCTCTGCGTTTGACGCCGAATACGCGCGCTGCTCTCCGGGATAAACACCTTGGTTTTCACAGGGGCTCGCTGGCTTTTTCGTGGAGCTTCGTTTTTTTAATCTGCTCGGCTCTTTCTTGTGGATATTGCGGAGCCGAGACGGAGTTTTCCATCCTGGAAGAAGCGCAAGTTTTGGCCGATCAGATGAAAAAGCTGTCCTCTCAGGAGCTGGGAGTCTTTACTATGCAGGTAAACGTGGAGGAGATTTGTTTTTAAAAAAAAGTGTGCTTATGCGTGAAAACTGTCTGTGCCACTTCGGTTAGGGGCGGATTTAAAGAGCCAAAGTGGCGCTAACAAGATTTTAAAACCCGGCTAAAACACCCAAATAATAATAATAATAATAATGATAATGTGATGAGGAAAGTTTGTTGACAGACATGTTGGAAACAATAAGTTCTCCGGGTGCCAGGGCTGCAGCGCAACAACAGGCGCTTTGAAGTTGGGACGCATTTATCTGGGACATCAACACGCTGGAGGTTTGCTGTTCCGGACGGCTTGTGTTTCACCTTGTTTTATTTCTTCTCTAATCTGCTTAAATACACTCAGTTTACTGTTTATCCGTGTGTGTGTGTGTGTGTGTGTGTGTGTGCTGAAATAAAATTAGTAGACTGTCCCTTCCAATGATCATCATGAGCAGTCAGCCACAGAGCAACATTTCATCCTGTTTCCCTCTTTATCCACACAAATCAGAACTAACAGTGATGTGTGTGTGTGTGTGTGTGTGGAGTGTGTGTGAAGATGGAATCGTGCCATTGTACATATATAAAATTTTCCCCTCAACTGTGTTTAAGAACATGTGCTGAGCAAATAAGAATAATCCTTTTTTTTGGAAAAATCTTAAGTTAGCTGCAGCTCACAGGCCCAAATCAGGTGAAAATCAGAGAAGTGATACTGCTCATGACTGAAATCAAACATGAAATTTAGATTTTGTTCACGTGGATGGAGACACATCATCTCCATCCGGCTCGGACTGACGTGACTTTTGTGTTTTGTTAGAGGTGAGATGCGTCTGTGTCCTTTTTCTTCTTCATCATCCACGAAACACCGAGCTTTCTAGCTTAAAAAAACAAAAAACAAAACACAAAAATGATTTCGCTGATCATGTTAAATGATATGAACCTTTATGATCATGGATTTTAAAGCCGAGACGTTGGAGTCATCAGTTAGGTGTAACAAAATGTTAATTGATTCATCCTTTGACACAAATGGGCTGATTCTAGCTTCTCAAATGTGAGTATTTGCTGTGTGTGTTTGTCCTTAGCGTGGTAATAAATTAGAACGCTTTAGTGTTTGGACTGTTGTCTGGATAAAACAAGAAACGTGAATACATCATCTCGAGCTTTAGAGAATCATAACAAGCATTTTTTTTCACGACTTCACCCCCCCCCCCCCCAAAAAAAAAAAATAATCAGCCGATTAGTCTAAAAATGAAAATTCTGGTTTGCCACAGCCCTCATCAAAATAAAACGCAGTCCCCCAAATGGTGTTTCATCTTCTCTGCTTCCACACTGAGCCGGCTTCATACTGGCTCTGGGAGTCGGCTTTGAGGGCTTCCTCTGATCCCTCTGGATCCGCCTTTGTCACCGCTCATCCCTCCCTGAGCTCCAGTTTGTGCTCGGATTTCTGTCTCATTGCTGCTCTTTCCATCATTCTCTCTGCTTTTTGTGCAATCTGTCTTGTTTCTCTGCTCTTGCCGGTGCATACAGTGAAAATGTACCCCCCCCCCCCCACCTTTTTTTTTCTTGTTCTTTCTGACTTTTATTGCTGTTTTTCTGCCACATCATCTGTCGGCTGATAAGATGAAAGTGAAATATTATTTTTCATGACTCATTCCGATTTCGCGTAGCCCTTTTCAGATTATTTCCCCAAAAATATGTGTTCGGCATCCTCCCCCTGTATCGTGGGATACGTCGCGTTGTTGCACGAGCCATGAAAATCTGACTTGGCACGACGCTAATGTGAGTTTGATTGAGGCGGTGCGTTTCATGGATTTGTCAGAGCGGTTTTTCCGCGAATTTAAGAGAAGTGCATCCAGCAAAAACAGTCCACATCTGCCCTGTGAAAACAACTGCGGGAATCTGTCGGCCATGCTGTCTGTGTGGACACCTGCTCTGATGCTCAGATGTGGCCTGACTCTCAGTCTGCAGGTGTGTCTGTTGAACTCGATTTCACTATCTTTCTCTCTTTGGCATTTTTCCTCTTATTTTTTCCCCTGTGTGCAGTGAAGGAGGCAGCGATTTTTCCACGCGGTCATTTTTTTTCCTCCCGAAAATGAGTTTTCATCCAAGCAGCATCATTGACTTTAACGCAGGTTGTGATTTCTGGAGTCACAGCTGACATTTACTGTCTCTTCCGGGCAGAGATCATCACTGTGTAAAAATTCTCACTCTACTATTGCGGAAAAGATCTCAAGGCTTTATTATCAATCGAGCATCCCGGCATCTCCATTTAAAACGTAACTCTACCCCCTCTCCACTCCACCCCTCATTCTCTGGCAGATGTGTAATTTGAGGCTTGTCTTGTCAGTGCTTCTGAGTCACTGGGTCAACCTTGTTCAATCTGTCATTGAGTTACTCAATCATCAGGGGACAGGAGGGCGTACAGTTGACACTTTGTTTAAGTTGATAGGTCAACCTTTCAGATTTATGCCGTAAAAGGAATTCCCTGGGAAGTTCTTTTTTTTTATGCTTAAGGGAATCTGCAATCGACCACACTCATTTTTTATAAAGTCAGATGGTTGCTGTTCATTGGCTACAAACTGTAAAGTTTGCTGTCAGGCTGCAGCTAACTGTTAATCTCTTTACTGATTAATTTACCTGTCATGCACTCGATTATTTGATCGTTGGTTCAGGCTGTGAACAGTCAAGATGACGTCTTCAAATGTTTTATTAACCGACAGCCGAAAACCCAAATTAAAAGTGAAATGAATGAACTGAAATACATTTTACTATCATATGACTATATTTTTCTGATCCGTTTATAACAAGCCGATATTAACTGTCCACTCTTGCACAGTGACGGGAATAGAGACGTATTTCAGTTTCCCTATTTTTCTATATGCGGTGTCTTGTCTCTGTACTAATTTACCCAACTGGTAGTCACAACAGAAACCTTCAAATTCCATCATTTATATGTTACATTTTCCTGATGCTTATTGTGTTATTATTTCAGAACCACCTTTGTGTAGCTCTCGTGGAGTCGAGCATACTATTTGTCTCGTTGGTTGGCTGCAGCGTGCCCTCGTCTGTCACACCTTTTCATGTTCTCAGTGTGTAAATCATGAAGTTGAAGAACAGTCGTCCACATTAAGAAAAATATTTCATATCTTCCTGAATGATTTATGACATGGATTTCTGCCGTCTGACTCTGCGGTTTTTGTAAAAGCAGGCTCTGATATATAGAACTTATGAGCACTTCATGTCGTTTTCTGTGGCTCGAAGTTGAAGGTTTTACATGGCAATTTCAACTTAGCCTTGGATGTAAATATGAAATTGAATCTCCTTTCCCTTTTCCATGTTATTAAAACACAGGCCTGGTGCTACTTTTGTCATGTGGGCGCCTGCTAGAGCCAGGACCACGATACATGTTTCCAGCCGCAGTTACAGCAACACACGCTCGATTGCTGTTGGAAACGTGGGCAAACTTAAAGTTGCGACGAACCTGCGTGCGTAGATCGTCACTGACGGCGAACCCAAAAAGAGATCACTCATCGCTGTGTGAAAGGTCCAGTTCACTGTGAGGGTGTTTAAATTTCACTGTGTTAGTTTTAAGGGCCTTAATCCACAGAGAAGTGTGGTTTGTTATTGAGGCTGGCTCGTCCTGTATCCCCGGCCCCCTAATTGAATATTGATAGTAATTTGAGGGCAGCGGAGGTTTGTGCAGGAAAAGAGAAAATTAGGGTAGCTCAGTGACTGTCATTAAGCTGTGATTTTCTTGGTTTGGTTTTGGTCCAAAGGCAACACCAGCTGAGAGGCTATCACAGAGTCCCAAATTCCTGCTTTGTTGTCTTTCTTTACACTTTCCACATTTTGACTTTCGCATGTATACATGGCTTCTCTCTCCTCCGTCTCTCTTTGTTTCCACACTCCTTTTATTTTAATCTTATTTCTCTACTTTCTATTTCGCAGTTTCTTCTCTTCACCTCACTTTATATTGAATCAGTTGCAGAGACAGGCAGAGAGGAGGAGGAGGAGGAGGAGGAGGAGGAGGGTTACAGGATATACAGCAGGACATCAGAATTCCTGCTAGGTTCTCTGCAGTACAGCTTCAAAGCCTTCTTGCTTCTTACTGCATTGCCTGTATGGCTGTGTGCTGAAACAGTCAAGGTTACTATGAGCCTCACAGGCCCTCTGCTACATGTGGGACTTTTACTATATCTCATCCATTCTCTCTTTTGACTTTGAGTCTGTGTTTTTCTCTGTTTTGCTGTCCAACATTTGGTATATCCAAGCATATGCTTTTCAGTTAATAATATGAAGCTGAATTTATGTATGAACCACTGTAGCTCCAGTCCAGGTTTGTAGATGTTGATGGCATGTTAATGGTGGATATGTTATAGTGGATATAACCCAAATTCTATAAAAGGTGTCCATCTATAATATTTTCCTCACGAATAAACACTTAGATGAGAGATAGGTTCGACATCTATGTCTTAGCACTTTCCTGCACTTGTCTTGTTGTGCATATAATGGGGCTCTTTTTATTGCACACCCTTCATATTATGCATCTAATCTATTAGTCCAATGTTGCAAATCCCAGAATGTGGAAACATATCTTGCATCTAACCTCCAAACTGAACACATATCTGGTATGGTGAAATCCTCAGATTTGTTGGACGAAATGTAGATTTAAGTGCTGCTGTCCGACCTTGTTGGTTCTGGATTTAAGTAAAAAACGATATTTCCAATGTGTTGTATGTTGAAGTGCAACTGCTGCTGTCTCCTGTGTCTTGTGTTCTGATCTGTATTACAGTTTTTGCCCTGGAGTGCAACTTCTACATTCATGAAAATAAAATAGAAAGGTATTTGTACATTAAAAGGTATGTCCATTGACCCAATGTAGGTCTTCCAAAAACCACCTCAAAATGTGGAGCGACTGACGGCTGATGATGATAGAATTTTGCTTGATAAATCAAATTCATTAGATTAACATCTAAATGTAAACCATGTTATTAAAACGGCTACAAAAAGCTTGCTTTTAGTCCAGATGTAACACGGATGTTCCCGTACCCTGGTTACCGTGGATGGAAGATGGACACCGTCTTTTTGCATTCTCCCTTTTCATGGTGTGTTTAACCACCATCTTTGCATGCAAATGTTAGTGTGGTGTACAGGACTAAACTGGCTCTTGATTATAACAGCTTCACTAAAGACTGGGTATGCAGCTGTCACTCCATAGCCTCCCGCAAAACCATCGAGTCAAGGTTCCGTGCAATTCTACATTGGTTTTTTACGGTGCCAATAAACTGGGGCATGTTTTAAGGATTCCTTTCTCTCATTTGCTCTCATATTATAATGTAAAACCTCCAGAAAAAAAACATTACGGGTCCGTGAATGGCCTTTCCTTCTTTGCCAAGATCCAGGATACATGAAGGGGTAGCTGTAGCTCTCTCTTGGTGACCGCACAAGAGTTAACTGGCCCTGTAAGATGCAATCAAACTCTCTGCACTTGAGCATTTTTCTCCTGCGATCCCACGAGGAAAGTTTGTATGGAAAGTCTGGTGTTTCTCAACGTGATGCTTCTGAATATTCTTTAACGCAGTCATTGCAAATTAAACACATTGGTTTGTCATTTGGAGATGATGGTACAGTTAAAATATGTTTAAGTCCAGGGTTGAAGGGGGCATATCAGTGGAGTGCTATACGAGGCTTTCTATAGATGTAGTAATGTGTGTTGGCATGGTTGGACTGGTTAATCTGCACTAGTACATTCACCACAATGGCGAACCCTGTTTCCACCTCTTGTGTTGTGTTGCCACGTTAAATGTCTGTCGGGTTTTGAAAGTTGTAGAGATTTCTTCTGTCTCTGACCTCCTTTTCTCTTGTATGGGATGTTCAGGTTATCTGAGCAACAGGTGCTTTGCATTAGTCAGACTTGCAGTGAAATGCAATGGCACAATTCCTCGTTTTTAGTCCAACCATAAATCGTGATGTGCCTCAGCGGTTTATGAGCATTCGTGACTGTGCTGACTATCTGCACCTCTGTTCTTTTTCCATTTTAACTGTCGCTTTTTTCCAAACAGTTTTTTTTTTTCTTTTACACACACCTTCTTGCTTTCACACACAGTTATTGGAATCTTGGTCCCAAGTTGCTGCTGATACATGAATATTTTATAACTCCCAAGTTATGCTGTTCTGTTTGTGTGCGCATTTTATTTTTCCATTTTATCCAAGCTGAATTGGAAATGAACCTGGTAACTCATGTGATAAGCTGTTGGGTATACATGACCTTATTTCCTTATTTCAATGAAAATAGTTTCATTAAAATTAAGAATTGTATTCCTTGAGTCTATATTTCATGGAAAAACAGGGCTCTGTGCCAACCGCTGCAAAGTCCCACAGCGACATCTGCAATGTTTTAAAACTTGGAATAACTTCGACATCAGTCTTCAAAATTCTTGGCCCATCCAAAACCCGGGGAAACAACCTAGTTCTGTCGACTATTACCTTTATCATCCCGTCACAATGCAGGAGAGAGCCGAGCAAAGGGCCACGTTTTTATTAAATGTGGAGCTGTTGTATGTATTGGCCTCAGTCCAAGCAACGAGAGGCTCGGGTGCCCCTCGTATCCAACTGCTCCATACCGCAATGTCTCTAACCTCTAAACTGAACACATATCAAGCATGGTGAAGTCCCCAGACTTGTTGGACGAAACTGTAATTTAAGTGCTGCTGTTCGACGTTGTTGGTTCTAGATTTAAGTAAAACAACCTTATTTCCGATATCTTTAAATCTTAAATATTTGAATTCATACAAGGGGTCATGGGGTAGTTCAGTGGGCTTTGGTATGTTGTAACTGAGTAGCTGAGAATACTAGCTCTCACCTGTATTTTGTGTTCTGATCTGTATTACAGTGCTTGCCCAGTAGTGCAACTTCTACATTCTGTAGAAACTTCTTGGAGGTCTAGCAAGGTATGCCCATTGACCCCATGCAGGTCTTTGGAAAACCAGTGTCAAAACGTGGAGCAGTGTTGGGTTGAACCTGGTCTTCAGAGATGCCTGATTTTAGTCTGTGGGTACATTTTTCTATTGTAATCCCATAGAGCTTGATCTTGACTTGAGATTTAAAAGAAGTGCATATAACTTTTCTTGTAAATTGTCAAGAATATGACAATAAAATGTTGTCTTAGTTGGGTAATCAAATTAATTTGATTTATATAGTTTTCAGTTTTTGCAAGCTGTATCATGAAAAGGAAGTTATTAAAATGTCTACAAAAAGGTTACCTTAAGTTTAAAGGTAACATAAATGTCACCTTTGTGTAACATCTATGTTATGACATAGCTGACATATGTTATGATGTTGGTAGTTTTGAGTGATGACAGTAAACTGTGATGTGAATAGTTAAACTATACACACACCTGCGGCAGTTTATGGCTCCGAATGGCTAGTTGGTTATGGCTCTTGCAATACATCTAGTGGTTGGATCATCGAGGCCTTTCTGCTGTCTCTGCTGATACTGCTCATTAAATAGTTGAAGTGTTACTGGATGCCCTTAGCTGTGTGGGATAGCTGTATTCTTTTAAATATACATAATGCAGGCAGTGCATGTGTTTTATTATTCATGCTCCTTGTTACCTTGTAAATGAAGCCCATCATCAAAATATCCAATGTTTCAATTCTGCATTTTGCTGGAAGAAAACATCTATTAAATCTGTGAAGCTAGGAAAAGTTGCAAATTTATTCTTTAGCCACATCAGCCTGCTCTTCTTATTTTAATGGTTTTAAGTGACAACAGAAAAAAGTTAGATCTAGGACATCCAAACTTTGCTAATAATCATGAGAAATATGACCATTTTCAGTAATGCGCTCTTTTCCTCTTCGCCTATTGTCAACTGGTCTGGTTTTCTGGTTCAGTCCACTTTGTCAAAATTCCCTCTTCAGACCTTCTTTTTGACCCAGCAAATTACCTGCACAGACACTGGAGAAGACATGATGTATCATTTGAAATCATCATCTTTATTTGAATCTACCTGCAGCCCACGTCCATATCTAACTTTGTGTTTGAAGCCTGCTGGAAGAAAGATATGGAGAG
This sequence comes from Nibea albiflora, assembly GCA_014281875.1. Classification (NCBI taxonomy): domain Eukaryota; kingdom Metazoa; phylum Chordata; class Actinopteri; family Sciaenidae; genus Nibea; species Nibea albiflora. Next base: position 6,735,233 of record CM024792.1, read on the forward strand.
GAAAAACGTTTTCAGGGATGTGTGTGGTTTTTTTTTTCCTTCAGAGCTTTTGGACAATGCAACTCCCATTCATTTCAATCAAATCCCTTTAATTTTTTTTTTTTTGCCTGTGTAAGTACAGCTTAGTGCACTGTCTCTTGGCTCCTGCTGGACTGCGGTCAGGACGGAGCATAAAACTGATGTTCTTCCCCTCCTGCACCAGCTGTTGTGGTTTAAATCTGTCTGTACTGTCGTGGCCAGATCATTTATCCGACCGCTTTTTGATCTGTTTCCCACATCTCCCAGTTGAAGAAGGCCTCCCTCTCTCTCTGTTTGGCCTTGACTGAAATTGGTTTTGCAGTGATTTGCAGCCTCCTCAGCCTTTGCCTTTTTTTTTTTTTTGGTCTGCTTTTGCTTGCTCTAAATCTCTCATCGCTTGTATTCTGTTTTGACCTGACTCATAATGCTAAGCGCCTGTTAAGAATCTAGACTGAACATTTCTGTGGCTGCTATCTAAGTGCAATGTAGCTAAACATGGTCAGATTAGGTAAATAACATTTTTTCCAGCTGCAAACATCCTGTCGTTATCTCTTTTACCTGGGATAAAGATCAGGATGCGTTTCACCATCCGCACTTGTCAAATATGAGTTTGTCATCATTATAAAGTGAATATATTTCAGATATGAACTGTTTCCTTGTCACTTTGGGCTCTCGGGGCATTTTCTCAATATTTTTTGATGTTTCATAGATTCAGTAATTGATTTGATTCTTATTTGACAAAATAATCACATGTTGCAGACCTTATTGGTATTGGGTTGGTATTGATATGCAAGCTCTCTTGAGTGGTACATGGGGGGGGAATTCATTTAGAAACATTTAATACTGCCCATACTACAAAAAAATTGAATGAAAAATATAAAAGGAATAGGAAATATTAAGATATAAAAGATAATATTTTGTTTTAATCTTATCCTCCTCCAAAGTCACATCATGTTCGTGGAGGTAGCGTGAGGTAGTCTCCTTCCCTTTTACATTCTTTATTCTGTCACTATTATACTACTGCTAACATTCTCTTTATTCTGTGTTTCAACATGCCATCGCGTGTTGCCATAAAATCCAAATATATTCACTTTATAGTGACATAAAGAGAAATGAGCAACCAATCCTCTCTGCAAATATTTCACATTTTAGTTTAATGTGAGTTTCATGTTGATTATGCAAACAGTTGATGATTTGATTTTCTTTGTGCTGATCATCAGTGTGTTGTGTTGAGTCCTGTGCATCAGGGGTCCAGCCAAGCCCTCCAGCTTTTTAGTGAAAGTAGCTAACTCTTTCCTCTGCTTATTAAACAGGAGGACTAATTAACTGACTGTGTTTAATCAGCTCATTCTCACTTTTTTAATGATTCTCTCTCTCACACACACACTCTTTATCTCCCATTCACTGTCACCCCCTCTGCCTTGTCTTTCTTCACATAGCCACACACACACACACACACACACACACACACACTCTCTCTCTCTCTCTCTCTCTCTCTCTCTCTCTCACTCACTCACACACACACACACAAAGCGATAACAAATGCACTCAATGAGAGAGAGAAAGGGATCTTTATTGGTGATCTAGGCTTTGTGTTTTTTTTTTTCTCCCCTCCAGATTCCTGCCAGTGTTACTTAGTTAGCTCCAACAGGACTGACCTGGCAGTGTGAGCCAAGGGACCCCAGGCCACCCCTTAGCAAGTCAGTCCCTTCACTCGCCACAATGGGCAAGACTCAAAATGAACTCTCCCTGAAAGAGAGAAAGGGGGGGGGAAAGGGGAAGGGGAGGGGGGCTTGTGGCGAAGGCAAGGGGGCAGTGAGCAAAATACCCGATTGGGAGGGCAAGGAGAGTATAGAGGGACCAGTTCCCTCCCCCAGACACCATGCATTTGTAAGGTCCCCATCCCCCCTCACAATGCACACACACACTCCTGCAGAAGAGGCTTTGCATTCTCGATGAGGAGAGAGTTGGAGCTCCTACTGTGTAGAAGCGGATCAGACTGTTTTTCATGCCTCTTTTCTCTCTTTTCTCTCTCTTTCTGTTTATGCCTCTCTCTCTCTCGCTTGGGGCTCTGTGTTGCATACATAAACTTGCCGTAAACCCAAACTTCACAGTTGTGGAGAAGCGCTGTTTCTGAAGTTGTATCAAATTTCCATTCTTGTTTTTTTTTTTATTTTTTATGCCTGTTTGCAGAATTTTTGTGTGCGGATAGGTTCATTTTTGGGGCGGGGGGGCCTATCCATATGTAATCGTGCGCTTTGGGGTTCTTCCTCGAGACAGAGGGCTGTTAGGCTGTTACAGTTCCAAGATAGGTGCAGAGGGTAGGAATGAAAGAAGGTTGGAAGAGCTCGTGCAGCTGTGGCAGCCAAGAAATGGCTGGCCTGTCGTGTCTAGTGGAGTCACACACACACACAGAGCACAGACACTGTCACAGCAGTTTGCATCTTTCTCTCTGATGGTGAGGAATTATATGACGCCTTTCCAACTCCGGGGTCACAGTGTTGTGGAGGTCAGCACTGTTAGTCTAACATCTCTCCTCACAGCCATTTATAAACATCATGATGCCAGTTAAACTTGCAGTCGGTAATGAGTTACACAACATAACCCCGATAGGAAGCACAGGGATGCAAATGTCTCCCTCCAAATATGTTTATTAAGCCCATTTGTGGGGTCCTCACTAATGGGTACTTTACTAACTGTGGCTGTACACGCAAACTTTTTATTAAAAAATAGTGGGAGAGCTTGCAAGGAAGAGTTTCACATTAGCTTTCCTGCTGAGAGTTAGAAAAGAAGATTGATACCACTCTCATGCCTGTTCCCTCAGGGCCGACTCAGACCGAATTGGGCACTGTGGTGAAAATGCAGGTTTTCCCCATTCATTTTAACGGGGTAGTCGGTTTAGGCTGCGGGGGCCTGCAGCACCAATCCAACGATCAGAGCCGTCAAATTGCTCCACAGTCAGCCAGAGATTTCACTGGAACTGCGCGCCAGCCAGGTTCCTAAACGGAGGTACTCGTCCTTGCTCTGGTTTATTTGAAGTTCCCAGCTTCTTTGCCTGCGAAACGGTGACACCTGGAAGCCTCATTTGGTTTGTGTCTCTGTCAAAACCACAATCAAGGTCAAGTGACATACACAGTGAATGAGATATATAGAGAGAGAGAGCACTGGTAGCGAGGAAGCCAGTGAATCCACTATTGTTTCATAGGCGCACAGCCATGTGGCTAATCACTCTAATGCTTGCTTTGGACCGAGTACGGAGCCGAAGCCAGGAGGTGATTAGCTTAGCTTAGCATTGAGACCGGGAGCAGAGGTGAGCACCCAGTTTCCATTTCTTTTGGTCTGTCTCGTGCCTTGAGGTCTTCTCAGCAGTGTGACAAGATGTCTGCACTACAGTTCTAAATCTTCCTTTGTCATCGATCTTCCCCATCATCTTCTCATCTTCTGTGCTCCCCCCATTCCTTTTCTCTGTGTAATTGTGCCCGTGGGTGGTGGTGCGTGACGCCGTCCTGTGCCTTTTTGTCTTCTGACGGTTCGCCGCCTTTTGAAGAAAAGTCAGGAAGTGACCTGAGCTAATGAGCTGAACTTTGGACTTGCTTCTGTCTCTGTAAGACAAGGCTGGTCAGAAGATGAAAAGAGGCGAGGTGTTTTTATTCTTACAGAGAAAATGGAAAGGGGGTGGGGGGGGGGTGATACAGCTTGCTAATTGGGAGGCAAGGAGGAGTGTCGGGGCTTTTTGAGTGTGAGATGAAAAATGGGTCGACTGCTTCAGACACTCTCATTGTTCCAAACACATGTAAACACCTACAGCCACGCTCTTACACTATCTCTATCCGGACCTATATGCACACATACCTCACATAAACACTGACTCATATGAAGCTACATGTACAGAGCGGCTGCAGCTGTGTTTAGCTATCAGTGTCTCCGTGCTCAGTTATGTGTTTGCCAAACGAGTGGCTTATTTGATCTGGACTGACTCACAAGTAATGGAAGACGGGCATTAGGGAAAGCCAAACAGGCTTTGGTGTTTTAACACTGAAATAGACATTTTCTCCTGCTGGCATGCCAACATGACTCCAGATCACAAAAGAACACAGCTCATTTTTCCTGGCTGTGACGAAGAAAGTGTCCCCTTAAAGAAAGTCTGCTTTCAGTCTTAGTTTAGTCAGAACTCCAGTATGATTTTGACGTAATCATTTGAATGCACGGAGGCAACAAACTTGGCACTCTCGCGCTAAAGACTGGAGAAACCCCGACTCCCCGCCGGGATGTCAGCCTACCAAAGAAGAGAGCTCACTTAGGTTAGACATGATAACTCCATGGGTTTTTAATGTCTTCAGCTCAGTGCCCAAATGATAACCATAATGTCTCATGCTGGGTCCCAGACTCATAAAAACATATTGCTCTTGTTGCGTAGGGACCATCTTGAATTCATCTTGCAGCACATTTCACGTCTTGGCCTCTCATTTAAGAGACTTTGCAGTTTTCTCCTGACTTTTTCTCTCTGGCTGTGTCTGTGTTTGTGCAGGTTCTCCTTGTGGTGGCCCTGCTTTGATTTCACTGCTAAGTTACAAAAAAACAATTGGTTGTTTGGTGAAATAGGCAGATAGGATCGTCTGGGCTCTGTGTTGGTCCACACACTGTGTAGACCAGCGATTAATCCTTTACTTCTTTCTGCTAAACCAGATTATTGGTGTAGTCTGAAAAGGTGGCGCTGCTTGCATCCCACATCTATATAATATCAGATTTTAAGGGTTTAAATCTGTAGCACCAAGGAAATGATGTGATGTTTCTGGCAGCAGCATCAATTTCACCCTCCTGTCTCCTGCCCAAAAAGAAACGCCATTGTCCGTCTGTGTTTGTGTATATGCGTATGTGCCCAGTCCAGACTGAAATCAGTACTGGCGGTCTTGCTGAGAGGTCTAATGTTCAGCCAGTTGTATAGCAAGTTGGTGTGCCTCACTACTCAGGCATACATTTGTGGGGTTTTTTTCTCAAACAGAAGCTCCGTTAACTCTTTCCACAAGAAATCAAATTTTTGGTTTTATCCGGTCTCATCCATCCACTCCTCTCCTTCCAAGACTTTTCTTTTCATGCTCTCCAGAAGGCCTGCTCATTGCCAGGATTGGCTGGCTGGTGCCGTGCCAACTTTTCTCAGCCTGTCTAGCCCCGGTGTTGGCACCATCATCCAGCTGGGGTTTGTGCTGGTATCTCTTGGCATTCTATGGAAGTTGCGTATTCAAACGAGAATAATTGTACGCTGAAGAAATCCAGAAAATTAGCGTGTTGTGTTACCTTTGTGTTGTTGTACCGCTAAATGTGTTACCATTATGTTTTTAAAAATATATATAATTGAATCTTCACGACATCAGAGGCAGTCTTGAACACCTTTCCACAGTCCATAGCACCAAACTAACACTACCCGCAGAAATCTTAAAGCTTTTATTTCAGTATGGCATCACAAGGTAAAGTTTGTGTGAATTTAGTGTGGTGTTTAACGAAGGAAATTCCTGGGTCAGGTTTCTACAGGAAAGAATCTTGAAGCTGGATATGTGAAGAACTTAAATTAACGCATTAACCACTTAAACTGTTAAAACAATGGTAAAATAGGACTTCCAGCATCACCCAGGTTTTAGAACATTTCAGCATAAAGGCGCCACTGTATGTGGTGTTATTTGAAGCTGTGTTGCTTTTTGGACAGTCCGTCAAGTGAAGCACGCAGCAGCCTTAAACCTGCTCTGTTTTCAAGAGGAGTGCAGTTGATGGTGTGAACGAGGCAGATCTCTTACCTTTTCCGGAAACGTTAATCCGTCGGTGTTACTTGGTCTATGTGTGAAAGGGCTCTTACACTGATACTGAGCTCTGTGGGAACAGGGACCTGTGTGTGTGTGTGTGTGTGTGTGTGTGTGTGTGTGTGTGTGTTTTGAATGTTCATTTTTGGTGTTGTGTGCATCTGTGTGTGTGTGTTCAGGTAGGGGTGAGTTGGTTTTCATTCCTTTGCCTGCGTGTGTGATGGTTGAGTGATATGACGACATACTGGATGTCACGGAACAATAAGAATTAGTCAACTGTTGTTGATTTTGCTGTAACATTTATGTCAGGGGAGATCTCCCCCTCCCTGTGCAGGCAATGTTCCTCATCAAAGATTAGGACTCATTTGAGTTTTACAGTTTTTCGTCTTTGTGATGAAGAGCATTAATTCACCTGGTATTTATTTGCTGGATTAGTCACGAGAAAAGTCATTCTGATTGTGTCAATATATGGTTATATATGAGTGGAATTTCCATAAAAATAAAAATAATTGACAATATATTTTTGAACTTTATTATTGTGTTGAAGGAGCAGTGTGTTGGATTTTATCATCCAGTGATGTAGTTGCAACTCATTCTCCTTCAAGCATGAAGGAGAAACTACAGTGGCCACGAAACTTGCAAAACACACGAAAGTCCCCATTTGGATCCAGAAAAAAAAAACACTCATTAAAACAGGATGAACACAATGATTTTTATTTTCAAACGATCATACGTACAAGTTCATATATACTGGACTTATCATATAAAATCATAAATCATATAAATCTAAGTGCTGTGTGTACATTTTCAGAAAAATCTCCAAAATGTAATCAAAATACCAGACCTTTTTATTATCTGCAATAGAATTTGCAAAATCGTCAACGATGAAAGCCAGATTGTATAATACTGGGGAAATCTGAGTAAATATTATGACAGTTGACATGGTGTTTTTTTTTTTCAGAGTTTGACATTTTGAAGTGTCACATTAGAAACATTTGAAAATGGCAAAATTCTGAAAATGAGTTGAGAGTTGATGTGTTTAATGAGCGAGACACTCAAATAATTTCCAAGTACTTTAATAATTTAAGAATGATCAAATAAGTTCTCGCATTGAGACATGAAACAAAGAAACCAGATAGTAAGTAAAATAGTGAGAAAATATACATGGTATTCAGATGGAAACTTAAACACATCAAAACTATTTACTTTATTAAACTGTTCCAATTTCTGATTGTCTGTACACAATATTTCAGGTATATGGTTAAGTTATTTCATGACAATTCATTCTTTTGAATCATTTAAAATAATTTAAAATTTTGGTGGAGTATATAAACAACATGACACAATGTCATTTCACCCAACTTCATAATATGAATATTTGAATATTATTAAGTATTTAATGAGGTCCCAAACGAGTTATTTTGATTGACCGTTAGCAGGGATGCCAAATAGAGGATTGTTCTTTGAGAGGAGCTGTCATATGTCTCCTGCATACCTAAAAACAGAAACACTGCTCTCCCACTCCTCATGCTCAAAACAGCAAAGCCACTCATCATTTACATACCAGAAACTTGTGAATGTCCTTGGGGACCCCCCCCCCCCCCCTCACTCCCTCCCTCGCTCCCTCCCTGTCTCTCTTTTGAAAGCGCTCTTGAGAGCTTCTGCACACAGCAATGATCGACTCATGAATCTGAATAGGAGAGGTTTCCGATGTTTAGACAGCATAGGAAAGAAACCTGATGCATATTCAGTTGACACCCCCCCATAGGCCTGCCTGCTGTCTAAGAGCTCGGCATGACACATTTGTGAGACACAGACACTGTGTGTATGTGTACGCCTGTCATTTTCTTGACTGTTAATGAATGTAAACAATATATTTTTTCTATATATTTTGCATACATAAGACTTGTGCGCGTGAATTAATGCCTGGGATTGGGGTCCGAGTACAAACACCTCAATTAAATGAATATTTTCAGTCAAAGCAGCCTAGTCAGGGGGCTCATATAGTTCTGCTGCTCTACTATGTGGAACACCCTAGACAACACATCCGTTTCATTCTTTTTCTGTCAGTGTGATGTGTGCAAGCTGCATAATGCACCCACAAAAATAATCTAATTAATGCTTCTTTAAATGATCATACAGAGAGTGTGCTTGGAAAGTCTTATTTTTTGGGTGTGGTGGGAAAATGGAGTACTCCACAGCCTTGACAAAAAAAAGGAATCTTTCAGTGGCTTTAGTCGGTCAGCTCACTCAGCCAGGGTGCAGTATTTTTTCCTCGTAGGGTGTTTTTCCCTTGTGAGTGTAGTAGACCTTGCTGGCAGGGACTTACGTGGCTCCACCTGCCCGCCGGAGATTTATTTTACCATATGTCACTTCCTAGTATAACATTGAGCTAAAGAGAAGCTGAAATGTGCCTATATGCATATATATTAAAACACTCATTGTAGCAGGCTTACATTGCACTGTGGCAGCCCACAAGAGGTGCACTAAGGAAAGTAATATAACTGTAATGATGGGCTTCCCCTACCAAACCCTAACCAATAAGCATGGAACGCACCACAATGACGGTGCACACAGACTAGCACTCAAAAACTCAAAATAACATATTCTAGGGATTTAAGAGCTCTCTGTTCCATTTGACACCAATTCTAGGAACACCCTGTAGGCCTACAGCAGTTGCTTAAATTTAGCGCCGATGTTAGCTAGTGAGCTCGTTAGCTGCTTGCTAACGTAACCTAGGCTTGCTTTAAAATGAGGCTGGATGAAAAATGTATCAAACACTGAAATGGTGACCAGGCCCTGAAGAAAGAACAGGACCAGCTAGCTTATTAGATAGCTGCTAACAAGGCTAGACTAGGATTCTTTGTTAGGTGGCTATTTTGCTAGTTTTTTTTTCAAATAGCTGGGACCTTTATTTACCTCAGAAGAGTGAAACAAATCCCTTCTTTGAGGAAATTACTTATTTTTTTAAATTAAAGTATATAAAGAAGAAATGGAATATGGAATACTGAAAATAAGAATTGCTGTGTTTTTGCCAGACACTGTGGGTCCTCTTCCATGAAGTCTGCCATGTTTAACCACCATGTTTCCACAGTAGCCCAGAAAGTGTAAGCCAAACAGTAGATATATTTTTGTCCACGGTAGTTTCACCTTCATGCTTGGAACGGCAGGGTGAGTGGAGGGAGGGGTGTTGCAGTGCGCAACTACACCGCCAGATACCACTGAATGCTACAAACTGGTCCTTTAAAAATTATTTAACATCAGGTGGAAACACCTGGGTTGTGTATTTGCTCTCTAGATGAAAGTTTGCCCGCTGAGTAAATACACTCTAATGGTTTTGAAATTTCAGGTTGTGTGTGACTCCCAGTTGCTGGCAGCGAGGCAAGAAAATTTGGTCACATTCAGTCAGAGTCTGAATCCCTGAACAAGAGTTTGTCTGGTAGTCTTTTCATTCGCTCTCTTGTGTTTGAGTCATAGCAAAAGCTCTATGTGTGAGTTTGTGGGAATACTGAGTGTTCTTCACCTGAGCCAAAACCAACAGGTGCACATTTCTGATCTCTCTCTGTTTGCATTTCTTTTTTCCTCCTCCGCCTTTCTTCCTCCCTGCCTTTGATCTCTCCAGAGACCCCCCACATGTCATCCCTCTCTATTTTTCTCAATTATATCTCCAAACATATCTTTTTCAGAAGTTTTTATGAAAAGGTTCGGTCATCAACATCTATTGCTTGCTCTGTAAATTTTTCTGTCTCTGCAGGATCTTTTGTCCATCATTAATGTCCTACTCCCATTGATATCCTCTTTTCCTTCAGTCTTTATTTACCTTCCCGCTCACTTTGCACACTTGCACCTCTTTCTTCTTTATATCTGTCTCTTCTGCTGACTTGTGAGACAGCCTTTTCAAACAAATCGTGTTCGGGAGTTGCTCAGCTGCATCTGCACGATAGCGCAGAGAAAAAGGAGATTTGTGTACGTGCGTGTATTTTTTATGTGTGTACTTTGGCACCGTGGTTTCCTGCCGCAAGTGAGGGTCACAACTCATAAACTGTCCTCCTTTTTAATTCACTTGTGTGTGTGTGAGTGTGTGCGTGTGTGCGCAGCTGCAGAGCATTGGCTGTGCAGACAGGTCGGACGTGAAATTGGAATGAAAGTTTTTCAGTGTGTCATGCTGTAGAAGCTGTTATTTGCTGTTGGATGCATGATGCATTTGTGTATATTCGTCATTTTTATGTGAGTCAATATGACCGTTTGCATAAATGCGCTTGTAATTTAGCACAGCATTGGCCGATGTTTTTCCTTCCTCACCACAGCTCCTAGGTTGCCTCCCACAACACACTGAGTAGCCAACACAAATCCTGCATCCAGTTAATCATGTCGTGTCATGAAGATTGATGCTGTGCTGTACTGTGCTGTGTTACGCTATAGCATGCATTACTCTACACAGTAATGGCGTTTTATATTAGTAATAGTCACAAGTGTATTCTGAGAATTTATTTTGCCACGTTGTCATTTATGTGTTATGGTAGTTGCTCTGATCATACGTCTGGGGAATGTGCGTTGTGTATTTCTGCAGACAGGCACTGAATCTTTGGGTGACTTCACTCTGAACTATTTTCTTATGAAGAAGTCGCCAAAAGGAAAATGTTTCATGGTGAGGTATCTGGATGACCCTGATTACCTGGAACATTGTTTCTGGAGAGATTTTTCAGTGCTCTGGCCACCTCAAACAAAATTCACTTCACTTTTAATTCATGTCGGTGGCAACAGAAGTCTCTTATGTCTCAATAGAATTTGTACAAATTCTTAACGCTCTAAAGGCTTGATTTATCCGTTATGTTTTCAAGGTTAGGAAAATGCTTGAATTCAGACATGCGGCTTGAAAAACGCTAGTTTTTCCAACATAATCTGGTAGCCTGACAACGGCTGACATTTTTGCTGACACACATCCAAGGCAAAAGGAGGACAATGCAGTATCCTGTTTCATATTTGATCAGAATAGACTTTAGCGCGACCTTCTGCGTTGCTTGGACAGACTTGCAAGTATTTTCTGAGCCTGTTATCACACTGTGAAAAACTCTTTGAAACGCTTGGGGTGAACTTCCCACAAGATGTGATGATAAATGCTTTCACAGTCTGGAAATTTTTGTTTCACGCATCTTAAACACGCTTTGCCAATAAACTGAAGGTAAACTAAAGCAGTCTAGCTAATGGCATTAATCAGTGCTGTAAGATAACTAAAAAGAAAATGTCTTTAGATGTGCTGATTCCACTTCATGGTCATATTGGCAGCTGCAGTTATAGTGCTGTTTAATTATACTATGTCCATCTCATTCATATCAATAAGGGGAGATAATGTATCCGTATAATAAAAGAGAGCTCAGCTGCACCACAAACCATTGTACATCCTCTTCTATGTTAACAAAGTTGAATCAACACATCTCTGCATTAGTTTTAGTGTACTGAATGAGCGGAAAGTTGTACCCTTTTTCACACGCAAATGTTTAACATGACAGTCAACACGTATCCAAACACATTTGACCCATTTCTTCCTGACGGCTATTACTGGTTAAATCCAGGTTATTGGTGTTAACAGGTGGATCAACAGGACCAGGCTGTGCTGGGTTGGCTTGGCAAGGGCAGCAACCAGTATTGTATTGTATGTAGCTTTAGTCCTCTCTGCAGGGCGACCCATGGCTCTAATAATCAGTGCGTGTAACTGCCCTAAGAATACATGGGGTAGAACAAAGCGCCCCGTCTATACAGAGACCTTCTAACAGTGGCCAGACATGATGTCACATCGTGCTCAGAAACCCGAGAAGGAGACCACCCCAGGAACTGTTTTTTTTTTTTTTCCCTCACTGTCCTTTCTCTTCTTTATCTCTTCCCCATCTCTCCGAGCGGTTCCTCTTTCCTGCTTTTTTTTCTGACTGTTTCTACACTCACCTGACTGACTCACTCACATACATATTTCTATCACTTCTTTCTTTTCCTTCTCTGTATTTTTTATTTTATTTTCCATAGTCTTGGGATCATTATTTGGTTTGACCCTCCAACCGTCCATTTTTAAGGACCTTTAAGGAACACTGTCTTATTTTCTTCTCATTATGGTGAGAAGATTTGTACTGATTTATCTATAGTGTGGCTCACGTGTACTTACGTAAACTGCAAGTAAAAGCCTTACAGATGAGTCCACAGCAAAGGAATGTGAAGATAATCCAGGGTACTTTGTGCAGACAGTGCAGGCGCCCCATCTGAACATCCTTTCACTTGGCTGAGAGCGGGGCTCTTTTGGCAGGAAGCATATATCAAAGTTTAGAATTTATTGGCCCTGGTTGACAAGCCCTTTGCTCTGTGTCTCTCTGTTTCTCTTGCTCTGCCTTTTCTTTGACCCTTAGTTACAGTTTATCAGTCTAAGTTCTTTCACACACTCTTTCTGATCTTTTTGACATCTCTAAGAGGTCAGTGTGAAGTTCTGGCCTTGGCAGGGAGTACCACCAGGGTGTGACTAGAACTTGTGGTGCCAGAGACTGCTGGCAGGTTGGCATTGGCCCCTGAGATGGCTGAAGCCCAGTCCAGAGGTTAAATGTTTGTGAGACTCATGCTTAGTTTCCACTGCTGTGCCTCCTGTTTGCTTCACTCATGCCGTTCGTCATCTCACTTGGAGCTGTTGGTTCTGAAAGAGGTATTCCTGAGTTTATTTTTATTTTACAACGGACACAAAACTACGGAGTGGACACGATCCAAGCGTCTTTTGAAATGAAACATTTTTTCCCATTTCTAAAGTGTCAGTCCCTGCTAAGAACCTGCAAACATCCAACTATTGCATTCAAAATCATCCCATAGCAAAGTGTCAGTATCCGTTGTAAACGTGCCTGTCCCCCACCGTAGGACTAAAGTAATAGTTAAAGGAATGTATAGTACACATTAGCCAACCATGATTTGCAGCGGAGGTTCTTTTTTAGTTTGAACTCCCTCACCCCGAACCTCACGGCAATTAACTAGAGCTCTTGATGTGAATCTGGTCATACGAAATACACAGTACTTCATTCAGATCTCGGCTAATTGCCTCGGTCAGTTATTCACAAAGTGTCCACATCATTGATAACCCAAACTGCACACGGTGCATGATGGTAAGACTACAGTCATCCTTTTGGCTTTCAGTCTCGGTCACGTCGTGTTAACACAGACGCCGTCATTTAACGACTCCTTGATACGGAGAAACACTCAAAGCCCGTATAAAACGCAGTGTTTTCTCATTATCTCGCATTCCTGTGTCGGACTTATTTGACAGCAGCGTGTGAGGTTTTGTTTTCGTCCTCTTTCGCTCCAAGATTTTTATCAGCTTAATGGAGGTGCTCAGGTATGCAGCTTTGATCTGCCTTTGGAAAGTTTTCACATTGGCTCCACTTTAACAGCAAGTCGCTACTCCCACAATGCACTGCCGGCTTGGCGCTGGTGATGCTATATGCTGTATCCGTTGCTGCCTTCAGAGCCATATACGAACCATTCCAATATATTAAACGTATTTTTTTTGGTCCCTGTGAATATTGCATAGCGCTAAAAAAAGTCTAATTTTAAAAAAGAAGAATAGAACCAGAAGTCTTTTTTTTTTTAAGTTTTACTACTTCTAATTAGTCAGGTATGATTAGAGTATGGTTACATTGGCCTGTGGCCTTGTTTTAATGGCTCGACTGCTTTGACATCAAAGAACCTTGTGTGGGGCCCTCTCCCTCTCACCACGTGCTCTCATAGGCACATGCACCCCCTAGGTTGTGCTAAAATAAACGATACTAGCCAAGATATCAGTGTTAACGTGTCCTTCACTCTCCTTTCTGCCAGTTTGATGGGGAGTACCCACAACTTTACAAAGAGAGAGAGAGAGAGAGAAAGGCAGGAAACCTAATTTACTCACACTAAGCTGCCAGATTATGTGTCTCATTTGAGTCACAATGCCTTACTTTTGGACTGGAGCTAGGCCACAATTCAGTTGGTTCATTACCATGCTTTGCGTTGCAGGAGAGCTAAATGGGGCAATACTACACATGCTAAAATTACCCTTAATTTCAGGCTGTCTTCAATTTTAAACAACAATGTGTGTCTTGAGTTGGCTGTTGAAGCGCTTTCTGATGAAAAATGGGAATAATGAAAACAAAAGTACAAAACAATAGTCTTGTTTTAATGGTGTAAAGCTGTGTGGTTGCATCAAATGTATATAGGATCTTTGCCAGTGGTCATAATATCAGTAATGATGGATCATTTGTAACTCTAATGCCCTTGTTTCAACTCCAGCCCCAACTCCTCTCAGGTTTCACTACCTCTTTATTACCAACCATCAAATAAAGACTGAAATGTGGGTAGATATTCATATTTATTTATATTTACTTTATTCAGCCTTAGCTTTAAATAATCAAGAAGCCTGGCCTTGGTGTGAGAAGTTCTCAAACCACGGTTCAGCTATCTATCTCCTCTCTTTACTTCTTATGCCTGACCCCGCCCCACTCTTCCACAGTTCTGTTGTCCCCCCCTCTCCACCCTTCTTCTCTCCTCCACCCTCCATTCCCTCCCAGTTTTCTCTCACATGTGGAAAGCATTATATCCTGTCTGGTGGAGAGGGAGAGCAAACATCCCAGGCCGACACTGAGAGCCTCTCGGGTAGGTGTAGGGGGGTGGTGTGGAAGCTGTTAGGATCTGTATGGCGGCGACTCTCTCTCTCTCTCTCTCCTGGCCCTGATGCTGTTTGGACAAAAGGGGGTCTTGTTATTTCAGAACCACAGCACCCGATAGCTGACAGGCTTCACCCTCCCACTGCATTGGTCTGGACAGAACCCCAGATGAATGAGGGAGAGGGAGATAAAGAAAGTCCAGTTTCTTGGGATCTTTGCCCTCCCGTACATTTCGCATGAATAATATCTGTAGCATCTGTAGATGTGAGTCTGAAACACTGTAGGTCTCTCTTTGTTACTCTTTAGGGAGTTGATTACAGCTGGTAACATGTGTTACATATGCTATGACTCTTTTCCTGATCGTTTTTTGTTGAACCTTTTTTTGCGAGCGCAGTCACTTTGGGATTTTCAGGCTTGTTAGTTTAATAAATGTTACAAAAACTTTTTTAAAAAGCTCAAAAAGTAGTTGAAATATGTGGAATCCAGCCAAAACCCCCAACTATGCAGAATCGGGCTGCAACTATTTATCAACTAGTCAATCAAGTCTTTCCGTTCTTACAACAGTATAATCTAAGTATATTGCTGAAGATACTGATCAATAATTTTTTGCTCTTACTGTACTTCCGTTGACTAAATCCAGTTAAGTTACAAGTTGCCTGTCTCCTTAAATGGCATGTTGTGTCAAGAAGCCTTATTTGGGGTGATGACTGCGTATGAGAAATAGACTTAGGCACTCCGATGGAAAATGTTTGAAAACAGGTTTAATACTGTACGTTGCGTCTTTATAAGTTGCTCCACGTTGAAAACCCATCATATGTGGTCAGTGTGACACGTTTGTCCAAAGTCTTGGACTTGTCAGATGTTGAAAAGGTTCCCAGTTGTCGTTTAATGTTACAAAGCTGGATACCATAACAGCATACTGAAACCACCACCACCACCACACCCTTAGAGCTTGGATCATAGCCCACTAAATTGCAATATGCTTAGCTACTGTCAATAGTAATATCTTTGTAAGTTTTTCAGAAATTTCAGCCAACTCAAAGATTGGGCATTGCTTTTCTCCTAAAGCCTATTGATCACGTCTGAAAGCTCTGACAGATCAATGTGGGTACATTTGGATTCTCTATTGCCACATCGGAATCAATAAGCGATTGCCTATTGAAGTTCCAATCATTGTACTTTCTTTCTCGGCGTTACCTTGACTGAAATCAGCATTGTAGCAGTGGTGGGACGAGAGTGATGTGTGAAACGAGGGGTCACAATCGGCCTAAAAATGCTTCAGTGCAGCCTGGGATTTCAACTTTGCTTTAAAAAGAACATTGGACTGTTTAATCCATTACAGTTTAAAGTCCCATTACTATGACAACCAAGTTATGTTTTTTATGAAGACGTAAAGCCTAAAAATCATTTCAGCATGTGGCAGCAATCCTCCCCTAGTTTTGCCGCTTTTTCAAGTGCGCATGAGCGTCCACAAGCACACCAATAGACGTATTGAAGAAGAAAATGGAGCACAGTAAATCAGAGCTATCCATGGTGTTCCAAGCCTTTGACTAGCAGGCCGCACTCATGCATGCACTCCCCGCACTAGCACAGTGTGTGGGCCAGGGCTTTGGAGACTCAGGTTGTCCGTTACTTAGATTCAAGCAAATTTAATTGACCCCCGGTACCCTCTAAATGCAGCAGCAAGCAGTTGGCAGACGGCTAGTCATTTAATTAGCGAACCTACTTCACTGGGTTGAAATAGAGACGTGCTTAATTAGCAAGGGTTTGGTTTCTCCGTGAGCCACATTTGACATGTCTCTTCCTGTGCTAGCCCTTCCTTTTTTACTTCTTTTTTTTTTACGGTCAGAACTTAAACAAATTTAGTTTTGTTCCATAGACACTAAAGCGTGCTTTGAAAATGTGGTCAGGGTTTGCCCTGCCATGCAGGACGAGATATTGATTTCCTGATATTTTCCCTAAGATCTGACAAGTGACATGCCAGTTAGCTCACTCAAACTAACAAATATGCTTTATTATTACTGATAAATGTGAGCAACAAAGTAAAGAACAAAGTAAATCACCCAACCCAACAACTTTGTGGTTCCTTACTGCTGAAAAGCAGGGGACTGCATTGGCCAGCATCTCTTGTGGTCAGCTGATGCCACCACAGCGTCATTTCGTTCATCTATCATATGAGACAAACTGATTTAGTTATGATCTCCCTCTCTTCTACCTTGCAATAGTCACGTGTTCCACTAAGAGTCACAAACTACTTTTATCAACTTGATTTGGTGTGATTGTAGCTGGGAGAAATCGAGAAAAGACTCAGCAGAACCAGGATGCATCTGTGATCTGGTTCCTAACTGAACTGAGGTTGTGTTGTGCGTAGTTATAATTGATAGGAAACATCGAATCTTTAGAAAGCATTTCTGTGTTTTCTAGGCGCGTTCACCAGGTGTATCCCCATAGACAAATGATCTTCTCCTCTGTTGTTCTGGTCTATGTGTTACCGAGCTGTAAACTGCAAGTGCAATTATTTCAGACTTTTTGTGTTGTGTTGCGAAAAATACGGAAAGCGCGCTCTCCGTCTTTCTCTCTCCCTCCCTCTCTCTCTCTCTCTCTCTCTGCTTCGCTTCTCCTCTCCCAGGTGTCTGTTTCCTGACTCTGCTTTGTAGTGTTCAGAGAAAAATCGAGGTGGGAGGGCCAGGTTGGGGATGGAGACATGGCAAAGAGTCTTGGAAAAAAAAAAGAAATAAAAAAAAAACCAAAACAAAACAACACACATGCACATCAGACGCGTAGCTCTGATGCCGCATCCCCAGCTCCAGCTCTTTGTAGTGCAATGAGCGGAGAGTTGGCTGGGGGCGGGCAGGGAGGAAGGGGAGGGAGGGAGAGGGAGGCTGAGCTGTATACCAGCAGCATGGAGGAAGCAGCAGTTACTCTCCCTTGGGCTTTATGCTTTTATCTGTCAGTTGTATGGAAACCAATCTCTCAGGCCCAACAGCTCCAAAACATCTACACTGCAGCCTAATGTGTGTGTGTGTGTGTGTGTGTGTGTTTGGGTGTGTGTGTGTGTGTGTGTGAGAGAGAGAGACGTTCACATTCACAGAAATTTCCTACAATGAGAAACCTGTAGTAACAGCGGGCAATGAGCCACATATACGTGCACTAAGCCTGTGCACGCTCTCTCTCTCTCTATGCATTCACATTCTGCACATGGGTACATGATCATTTAGACTTGCTGACACACATTCGAGGTGTGCCCCACCCAAGTGATGCTGCCGTTTTGCCCCGCAGCGTGTTCTCAGATAAACCTTGGACCACTGATCAACAAGCCCTAAAGACAGGATTAGCGGGTGTGTGTTTTGTGTGGGTGCGTGCTCTCCAGTCCGATTCCAAATGAGTGTGGCTTTGAAGATGGGGGAATCACTCTTAGGTGTATTTTTTTTCTTTCCTCCCTCACTCTTGTTTTCACATTTTCACACTGCGTCTCTCCTTTACTCCTCTTATAATCCAATTTTTTCCCCCCACGTTTCCCCAAAAAACACACACAGGTGACTCTCAGAGGCTCGGCCTTTGGGCTGGCGTTATCAGTCTGGATTTATTTATTCCCTGCCTCACTAAGAACAAAAGTCTATTTAAAGGAGAAGAGCCTCTTGGTGTGGTTTATGGCATCCCTAAGAGAGCCTGACTGAGCTGAAGAGGCAGGACCAATTAAATGGATGCCATACCCATGGAGGTTCCCATGGTTTGACCGTTGAAATAAGCTGCTATAACAGGGTGAAGCGAGGATTGGGGGGAGGCTGAGAAAGAGAAACAAAATCATAGAAGGTGAGCGTGGTTTCGGGACTCAACACATCAGTAGCGTGTATGAAATAAAGCTCCCGGTGGACCATGAAGTTGACAGGATCGTGACATTTTCTTGTTGTTGTGTGGAAATCTGCTCAATCTTAATCCGCCTTTTATAATTGAGTGAGGGAGCGGGTTAAGTGATAAGTCTGGTAAAGCTGGGAAAGAGTTTAAATGAGAAGTCACTTCTTTTAATACATGCGACCGAATTCCACATGCGTCAACCAACTGCTGCACCGCTCCAATAAATATACTACAGGACTGAAACAACACAGATTCTGGTAATTATCTCCGCAACTCTCAGTTTTAACTTCCACTGAGGTTTAGTCATTCATGTGAAGCACTCGTCTGTGGTCAGGATTAACCCCAAGGTGGATGGATTTAAAAAGTGGCCTAATGAGACAAAGGATGGCGCTCTGTGATCAGTGGACTGGGCTTTAAATGCATTTCTCGTGAGCTTAGTGCTGAGAAAGCTGCCGGTTTCGATTCCTTCTGTTAAATCTTCAGTCTTCTTGGAAATAAACAAGTTATGGTTGCAATCAACTCACCAAAACACGTTGTGTGTGTGTGTATACTTGAGGTCTTCTCTTAAAACACTGCAAGGCTGATTTTTCTTTTTCCTTCTTAAAAACAAGAACTGTAAATCCAGTGTTTGTGGTCTCATACTCATCTGTGGAGTGTTTCATGTTTGTCTTCCTTCGGGGAGACAAGATGAGAGAACAAAACAGGCGCCCATTCATAGGAAAAAACGGCTCCATGGCACTACTAGAGGTTTAACTCCCCTTTACTTGGTACTGGACATAAAGCACGTATTGGATATGCTATAAAGAGCTCTGCTTGACTTGTTTGGAACTTTGGCTCATCAGTCATTCAAATGGATCGCTACTGCACAAGCACTCGACGTGCTAATGCTACAAAATGATTTTATTCCACCGCTTGATAAATGAGGCAGGGGGTTCGTAATGTTGCTGTTTTGTGTTTCTTCAGGAAAATATGGTTGTTTCCCGTTGCTCTTACGGATTGGAGAATATACACATTATATATTGTTTATTGGCTCTCATTCTAATGCTATTGTGGGATTTGTTTTATAATTTCAATTCACACTTTTTCTTTTGGAAACACTAAAGCCGACGCTGGACGTGAGAGTACGCCAGACACTGCGTAGTTGTCTGTGTGTGGCTCTGTACTGGTGTGTATGTGTCTGTGTACATTTCAGTGTTTGATTATGGGTCAGGGGAGGCCACAGGCCCACGGTGGCCTAGGCAGCCTCAGGCCTCTCAGGTTTCAGTGCTGAGCATTCCTCGCTGGCTGCTACATAGCTGTGAAAACCGCAAAGCAGCTCCAACAACAAACAGTCGAGGCACTGGGGGAAAGACAGCTAACCTGTGGCTAATCAACAACAGGAGTTTTCTCCCTCTGCAGGATTTGTTCCCGAGTTTTTTTTATTTTTATTTTTTATTTTTTAGAGTTGCTGGCTTAATCAAAACCAAGCCTTTCTCAACACCGGTGCCTATTTCTCCCCCCCATTTTCCTTCTCTTTTGTTGGTGTAGTGCTTTGAGTGCACATGCTTCCTGCTAAGTAGTGGCAGCTCTGTTTGTGTGTGCTTGTTCGTGTTTATTTGACAGTTCTTCGTTGGACTTTCTCTCCTTTTTTTTTCCACTAAGAAGGGTGTGGAACAGTAGACTGTCTGGGCTTGGTTTTGCACTTTGTAAATAACTCAGTAGTGAAATATGCAGCTGCGTGTGCGTGTCTGTGTGCGCGTGTATGTGTAATAATAACATAATGAAACTGTTTGTATAGCACTTTTATGTTAGTCTCATGCCACTGTAAAATGAAAGAAGTGCACTCAAAGCAGTCATAAGAAGGACTGCTGACTCCATTTAGACAATCAGGGCTCAAACTGAGCACTTCTGTTCTGTTGAAGACAGATTGACACTTGACACAGCAGTGTTTGTGTTTATGCCAGTGTACGTTTATAGGCCACATTAGACATAATTTCATTTTCAGAAATTCCATTTGATACTCATTCTACAAGAATGTTAACTGAATGGCCTAATTATGGCCTCGATGAGGACATTATAATGAGATTTTGGTGCATGGCTGTTCATTTGCATCCATCACTGCTGAGCATATCATCATTTGTCCACAATAATGGCATAAGATGGCTTGCATTATAGTAACCTAATATGAGTGTGTTTTTGTATATTTTCCACTATTTATATTGTTATGCTTTATTATTAGGATTAACACAATATTCAAGGAAATAATCTGCAGATTAATGGAAACAAACATGGTTCAATATAGTGCCATTAAATTCTGTTCTTTGCAGGAGCCAAGAAACAACATTTGATAGGTGCTCTGGTGTAATTCAGGTTCTCCTGGTGTTTAAGTGGCCATAATATCATGTAGGAACTGCTCACCTTCCCCTTTAACTGTGTGAAACCAGTGACACCATGCTCTGTTTTGTTATGCTTTGGAGTGATGTGTTGAAAGGTGCAGCCGTGACTTAGGCAATAACAGTCTATAGTGAATCTGCTCCAGGTTAGTTGTGGTGCATTCTGGGTAATTTGTATCCTCTGGAATGCGACTAACACAAGGTGTGGACAGGCAGCAGGAAATGGTTGCAGTGTGGAACCAGGTAATTTAAGGCTTTGTGTGCGGTGGGGTGGCTTAGAGTGAAACACCTGCCTACCTGCTGCCTCAACACAAACATTAGTTTTACTCTGTTTGTAGCTGCAACATAGTACTGCTGCCTGTGTTTGGAAAGTGTGTGTTTGGGAAGTGTGTGTGTGTGTGTGTGTGTGTGTGTGTGTCAGGAAGTTGGAGAAAGAGAGAGAATGTTTAGCTGATTGGACCCAGGAGACTATCTGAATAAATGTGTGTGTGTGTGCGTGTGTGCGTGTGTGTTATACGCACAGCTCCTAAAGTGTCTTTTTCTGGGGCTCTGTTAGCACATGTTCAGGCTGAGGTCACAACAGAACTCATTTTCTCCATGCCTTAATGTACCACTCTGCTTCCCCATCACTTAACAATATAAATCAGGGCCTATTAAAACGTTTTGGTCTGGAAGGTGGAGGGGGGAAACTTAACATCACCCTGTGATTCGGGCTCATGTTAAACCCTCATTTTGTGTCGTGGCTGACCTCCAGATTTAGACAGGTGACGCATTTTCCTCCCCGAACCTAGAAGCTGATGTAAATGACAGGGCCTTACCGTCTGGGTGTATGGGTTGGTTGTCTTGGCAGATAACCAGGTTTATCGTTCTCTCTGGACCAGTCATAAAATGGCTCCAGATGCACCTGTCGGAGCGGAGAAATCCATCACGGCTAATGCTAATGCCGGTAACTGGAGCCTTTTCTGTCTCGTTCAGCGGAGTCAGTTTAGTTGTTGTTAATTCGCTCAGGCACTATCATAATATAACACCACCCTCAACAGCGGGGACCTGTAAATGCATCACCAGGCAGTCCGTCATTTAGTGTATATCCAGAGTTAAGCTCTGATGTTGTAAATTATACATGATTGGTTTCTGCGTAGCAGGAGGAGCGCCGGTGTGACTAACATCGTTAATGATGCTTTCATCACATTTACATGTGCCAGTAACCCAGCAAGCCAAACTACATAACACAGAGGCCCATGTTAATGCCATTAGAAAGCACTAACACCGTCGTTTAGTTTGTTTTGCATATGTTGTTGCACTTGGCACAGTTTATTCAGCTGTAAGATTAGAGGAATTATTTAAATAGATTTTCCTGCGCAGAGTAGTGTTGCTAGTTTAGTAAAATGAGCTGGACTTCATGCAGATTCTGTCATGCTAAAAACCTTCAACCATGACTACTGCTATCGTAACAGGACTGCTACTATTGTGCAGTACCCCCATATACACCCGTTACTCTATTCTTAGGTCACATTCATACCAAATCAGGAGCAGCGGTGAGTCGACGCAGGGTTGCTTTGTGTGGGGGTGAGGGGCAGCTGCTGGGGGTGTGTTTATTTGTACCGAACATCAGGAAATAACTTTTTATTTTGCTCATTGATTTTGATACCGATGCTCCCTCACTCTCATTCACTGTCTGCGTCTCTCAACCAGTTCCCCCTCTTTTCCTCTCAAACAATCACACACAAACCAAAGGAAACTCCTTTGTGCCAGTGTTTTATAGCGTAGACTACAAGCCAGACACAGACGTAGAAGCTCGGTACAGGAGCATTTAAAAAAAAAAAAAAGCAGAACACAGCAGGTCATAGTTAAGTCTATGATCTCTGCCTGCATAGCCTCAGCATGGCCTCTGACTGTGGAGGAGTTAGACCGGCATGATCATCCGATTGGCGGCCGCATTGTAATATTGGGCTTTTCTTCCATCAGTCCGAGTGCTGGATTTGTTCTGAATGCGGCCTTTATATCCTCAACATATTTCCTATTTATATAGTGTATTTCTATTTATTCATACAGTGATACCTCTGCAATACACTTGACACTTGTACACACAATCCTTTCACCTTCAGTGCAGTGTATAGTACACCTATGTTTATTGTATTTTTAAAAAAAATATTCCATTTATATCCCACATTTCTCTGTATTTTATTTCTTTAGCTTATTTCCAGCTTCTATATCTAGTGCTGCTTTCACAACTAGTGCTCTCCGTGCGGAGCTGCCTTTCTCGTCCTGCACATTTCATCGTACGGCTGACCCCGTGTTAACTTGTTAACCGAGGCTAACAGTGCCTGTGGCACATTCTGTGACTTGGATGACTGAGAATATTTGACACCATCACTTCCTTCACAGATTAAGAGCTCGTGTGTGCCAAGTCCCATCAACGTGGCTGAATTTAATCAAGTGTGATAGCAAAGTGTTGATTTACAAGACAGTGTAACAGGTTTCATTTGTTTGTATATGTTTGGCATTGCGACAGCCAGTGGGCAGGGCAGGGTATCAAACTTCAAAATTTCTCAACGTGCAGCTGTTGTGATGGCACCCCAGAAAGGAATACTTTGACTTGACGAACTTGTTTTTTTTCTTATTTTGTTGGACGAAATGAGCCTAGAGTGGCACGCAGGTCCTGATTTGACTGGATTCTTTGCAGCGATTGTAGTAACAGTTGGTGGATTCCCTGGCCCACCAATCTCCAATCCACAATTTTTTGATCCGTGATTTTTTTCATAGATGTAGTCCCAGAGTGTTGATAACAAAGATCAATGATGCCTGAAACCAAAATCTATCCCTCTAAAGGAACCCTGCCAATACCTTTCCTCAGGTGATGGTTTTCAGTTATTGGCATTCCTCCTGATCTAACCTCACTTTCTGCTTTTTTCTCTTCCTGTCTCCCTACAGAGGATTTTCAACTCGTTCGTGTACACTGAGAAGACATCAAACGGAGAGACAGAAGTGCAGCAGGTGAGTAACAAAGGCTTCTCCCTTCCTGTGTGTGTGTGCGCGCGCGCGTGTGTCTGCCTGTTTGTGCATGCATGTGTCGTGGATGGTGTCTGTTCATCGCTGCTGAATTGAACACAACACAAGACCACAGACACACTCTCACGTACACTTGCCATCAGAGGGAAAAAGGGGGTTTATTAAAATTCTACTGCTGCCGTCTCATTGGCTTTGAAGTTCTCACTCTGTTTTTCCACTTGTCTCCCTCGCTCTCTCTTTCTCCGCCTCGGCTCGCAATGTGAGCGCAGAGCTGCAGGCAGACAGAGTAAGAACGGCTTCAAGGAGAGAATGGCATCATCCAGAAATTGGGAGATTTGTTTCATATGACCTTTTTAAAAAAAACTGCGAGGCAAAATGTCTGCACGCCATTTTGGTCCTAGGTTGGGAAAAGTATGCTCAGAATTTGTGGCGTCCGGCATCAAGTCAAACGCAATTGTGCGCGGGCGCGATGTGTGTTTGCACCCGTGCGCCAGGGATTTTGGAAGAGTGACAGTAAACACCAGACTGGTAAACAGCCATCAGCATGAACAGACAGGCTGATGTTTGTTTGCATTTCTACGCCGACTGCTTTTCTGTGTGTGCACGAGTGTATCCATCTGTCACTGCATGTGTGTGTGAAATGTATAGCATCTCTCGCCTTGCAGCTATTTACGAGCTCAAATTGGCCTCGAAGCGTTGCCGTTTCGTCATCTCAGTGGAAATGTTGCCTTTCCTCGCTAATTTGCATAAAAACAGTATGCAAAAGTATTCAACTTCCAGTGTTTCCAGGCTATAGAGTCATGATAAACGTAACCTGCTGCACAGGTCTGACTTATTCCATAGTATAGACCTAGTCTAAAAGCATTTCCTTTCGCAGAAACCTCAGCTACAAGTCTGAGTCTGATTCAGTGTATGTTAATAAGCAGCAGTCCCAGAGCAGCACTGATTTCCGCTCATTTTTAGTTTAACTTCTTGGCGTCTAGTTTATAGAGCGCCCATACATTGTAGCTGGGATCCTTCTGAATCGGACGCCGACTAATTCGGATGACAGCTCCGGCATAGTTGGCTCGCCCGCGTGTTCTCTCTGTCCACGAGCCAAAGATGAGGCTCTGTGAGGAGTGGCTCTGCAGAGGAGGAGAGAGCAGAGAGTGAGGGCAAGGGGCTACAAGAGAGGAGCCGCTAGTTTCTCCTCTGGAAATTCATTATTCAGAGAGACACGCAGACATCTGTCCCTCTGTAAGGACGATAATCCCTCCTTCTCTGTGTCTCTGTCTCTGTGGTTGAGTCTCGTTTCAGTCTACTTCGTGGATTTATTCTTCTTGTTACACTGGTTGACATGTGCTGTCAGAGTGAAACTGCTGGCTGCCAGTATTTTCATGCTGGGCCACCATTCACACGCATGCAATGCTGTGTGTTAGCGCCGGGTTGTTTTTTAACAAAGTAATAAGGCTGTTTGACAGTTGACACTTCTAGAGTACCGCGCTGCTACAATGAAGAGTTGAAAATGGATCAGGCGTCATGCAGCCAATATATAATCCATTAAATCAAATCAAATGATTGGAATCCAGGTCTGATCTGGCAGTTCCGCAGAGGATACACTTCTAAAGAATCAAATGTGTTCAATTAAAGTTCTATCTTGGCGAGGCCACTCCTGTGAAAGAGAATTTCAATCTAAAAAAAAAACGAATCAGTTAAAATGAAGTTCCCAAACTAAAGCTTGTTTAGCTGGCCATTAGCTTTTAAGAGAAGCTACTTAAATATTTCTTTTCAAACTACCACACTTATCCATCCTCACCATGGATTGGTCATACCTGGTGCTTCGGCTCACGTTCCTTAAGAAACGACCGAGTCAGTCCACCAACAAGTGTTGGATGGACTGTGATGACATTTTGTACAAACACTCTCAGCTCTCAGCGGATGAATCCGGTTCTGAGGTTGACATTTGTGGTTCAGAGGGAAATGTCTCAAGCAATTGGATGTACTGGCTTTCCACTGTAACATCAGGCTGTCTCTCTGGTTCTCTGGTAGAAAAAGTGCAGGATGTAGCCACAAATCAGCTACCTGGTGCAGCGCAAACATTGGAGCAGAAAGCAGAATGTGTGGTAACTAACTCAGTACAACCTCGCCTCACTCTCTCTCTCTCTCCTTCCAAGCATGAAGGAGAAACTACGGCAGCTTTGAATAAACGTGAAAGGACTGATCTAGAGCCAGTGGCTCATTTGTCCATTTTGGGCTGCTGTAGAAACATATCTGATTCCAATGTCTGTAGATATAAAAGGCTCATTCTAAGGTAATAAAAACATAATTTCTGCCATATTCTGTAAATAGACGCCTCTCAATCTTACACACTGGACCTTTTTAATACAAACACACACACGCAAGTTTATCAAACAATGTACCCACATTAGGTGCTGGCAGAGTGGTGTATTTTCACTGTCTTTGTCTGCTGGGAGTGGTACGGCTGTCAGCCTCAGCAGAGGTAGACGCAGCCTTCACCCGGTGACATTTAAGAAGTGGAAGGAAAAGGACGACGAGAAATGGTTTCAATCAAGTGAAAAATGTCAATTTTTGATTATTTCTTTTTTTTTTTCAGGCCCGCAGCGCCAATATCTTGTGTTCACCATTTTATCAGTTTACTGCATTTACTCCTGCTTTGAGCCTCTACGTAGGTGTAAGACCACTAATGTGTACCAACACTGACACGCAAATCTCAACATGTCAGTTTTAATGAACATGTGAAATTTAAACTTAAAACAAACCTCCACAGCCTCGGCTTGACATCACAGAAACAGTGTTTTTTCAGCGGTTATATTTAATCTTGTTGTAACACACTTTTTAAAAAAATGTTTATTCCACAAAATGGTATTTTGAAGGACAACCTTTTAATTCCTCTCATCGTCTCAGCTTCCAAGCAGGAGGTTTTCTATTTTTGTAATAAAAGACATTTCCTCACTTTATCAAATCACGCTGGATAGTTGCATCACCATTGGTAGAGCAAACAAAGTCGGCAGTGTGGAAGTTTAATAAAACCGTTTTGACATGATTGGAAGCAACATGTCCACTTCTCACACCAGTGAAAATGCACCAAATTCAATAAGAAACTCAGGAGAAGCAAGACATGTGAAAGTTTCTACTGTCCCAGTCACACAGTTTCTTAGTTCTGCAGAACTTGACTAGCATTTATCCCAGTACTAACCTCATCCGGGCACACAAAAGTGAGTCTTGCCATAAACACTACTGTGGTTGAAGATTGGCTGGCAAACCTCGAAAGTCCCAACACAAGACTTCAGGGTGCGCTCGTTCCACTCACTCCAGTTCTGCGGCCGGACAAACCCCACTGGGTGCTGCAAACCCTAAAATCTGGTTGAATGGGTCAGAGAGTGGAGAGAGGAGCCCTGTGTTTTGGAGAGTGTGGTTAATCTGCAGAGCGCAGGTTTGCTTTGGCTGCACTATGGCAGACTGTAACCGAAGCTTTAACTTGCACGGTTTGACGTTTCTGGTTTCTCTTAAGTCACCCTGTTAAAAGTTGAGTTTACTTTCTCCTTCTGTCTCTCTCTCTCTCTCCCAGCTATGGAAAGACTCCTCAGCCGAACACTGGCCCTTTTTCCCCCTTTTTTAATACAAAGTCCACTGCAGGCTAATTGCCATGCAGCACATGCATGGACTGTACTGTGCGTGTGTGTGTGGGGTACAGCGTTTGTGTGTTTAACTTCATGTCCGTGTGTGAGAGCGCACATGTCAGTGTCTTGGTGTGTGTGTTCCTTGTGGTGGAGTAGCAGTAATTGTGGGCTGTGCCTGAGGCCCCTGTTAAACCCTTAATAGGAATAGCGGCCGGCTGATTAGGTGTACAAGCGGTCAGTGGGTCGTGGTACATTTCCCTGTTCCTGGCTTGAATCACAGCCCTTTTGCAGGCACCGGTAATTATGGGATGTGAACAAAGGGGGTCCAGTTACTGTGGAAATAAGCCTTTTTTCTGTATTCAACAAGGCTGTGTAGGTAACTTACAATGGCTTCGGAAAGTATTCAGATCACGGCCATTTTTTTTTTCACCTTTGTGCCATCAGTGCACACATGAAAGATTTTGCAATTTCGTGTGAACCCTTTAATCTGAAAAAAAAAAAAAATAAAAGTTGGTTGAAAAGTAATAAAAGTTGACCCCATCTGTGTCAAATTCAGTTGAGTGGTCATGACGACTGCCAGCTCACATTAAAATAGTATTTTGCCCATTCGCCTACAGGCTTAGCATATAAAAGGTCAAACAAAACAGTGTTACAAAAATATCTACTGAATCTAACCCAAAGAGGGCTGTAATTTTCATTTAATTTAGTTGCCTGCCAGTGCCATTGTATCGTCATTACCCTTTTGATTTTTTTTTCTGTAACTTGCTATAATTTCCGGCGTTTAACAATGAAGACAACAAGTCCCATGATTCCCCACTACTTCACAGCATCATCAAACTGCATCTTCAGGATATGCCATACATCATCAGGCAAAAAAAAAAAAAAATAATCTAGTCTCAGGAGTTTTTCTGTTGTCATCAGTGTTTACCACATCATTCACAGTTCTTAAATGTTTCACACATTAAGATGAAAATGTAATCCAAAAATAACCGCAGGTCATTAGTTCTTTAACGGATCTTGAGTAAAGCGGTGGATCATGTGCCAGTTTTCAAAGTGGAGGATAATCTGTAACAGATTACACACGCTCACATCAGATTAGGTGGATGCGAGTTCCCCACAATTCCTCATAACATCCTTTCGAGGCATTTTGGCAAAAGAAAGCAAGAACAGGAACCTGTTGTGAAGGGCTGGTGGTGTGCTGCTTATTAATGTCCCCCAGGAGGCTGCTGCAGAGCTGGTTATTAGCTTCCCCAAAGGAGCTGGAACCAGATTTTTGAAAGCGCCCTGTGAGATGTGTGCTCAACCAGAACCAAAGGAAGAAAGACAAAGTATAATGTATGCATGTCCAGGGGCCTATATTAAGGGCCCCAGTAAAAACTGATTGAATTGGCTGTTTTACCTTTGTTTAGAAACACCCATTTTCTCCTCCCTGCTCCTTTGTTTTCATACATTTTAAAGGCACATTACACCATAAAACACAAACTCATAGGCACCTTATCTCTTCTACCTCATTTATCTGAATTCTTTAATCCCTAATATCTCTATATCTCTCCACCAGCCCTACAAATTCAGTATTGTTCAGGCCCTAGGATTTCTAGGGTGGATTTTCAGATTGAATAATGAGTGTGCCCGGTTGTAAAACGGAGAGTCTTTTTTGGTTCAGCCTCAGACATCTATCATTTAGCTGCTTTTTCACAGTGATGGATTTTACACTGGCATCTTTGATGTTGCCCCGCTTCATGTGATTATTGAACTGTGTTTTTGTACATGTGTATGCATGGATGTTCACAACTGATGGAACACGTGTGGAAACATTTGTTTTTATCTGAACACCGTCTGTATATATTTGAGGAATTTACAATCACGTCTTAAATTAAGATGTGTTGGGTGGAAGTTTGTCGAGTTTAATTTCCGTCCGTCTGAGGACGGACACTTCTAGCGTTGTCTTCAGAGTCCGTCATGTCATTGTTGACGAGAGAGGGATACATTTAGAAGTTAGCTATTTATATTCAAAACATAGAGAGAGAAGATGGCAGAGGTCACGGTGAAAGGAAGCTTGTTTGAGAAGAGAGCGGTAAAAATACAGAAAGGGGATTCACTAAGCAGCAAAGAAAACAACTTTCAAAAGATTTGAGAAAAAAAACCAGAAAAGTAGTGGGTGAGAAACAGAAACATGATGCAGAAAAAGGACGCTGTGACTAAGACAGAAAAAGCTTTTATGTCGTAAGAGAAAAGCAGGTCGAGGTTGGTTTCTTTATTCATGCATATAGACCACTATAGTGAGTTAACAGTAGAGCGGACAGGAAGAACAATGAATGGAAATGCTTAAAAATAAACTGTTGAAGGTTTATGTGTCTTTATGTAATGACTGGTGGTACTGCAGTTCTTCCACTTTGATGTGTGTTATTCAGCGATATGGTGTTGTTTATTAGAGTTTTATCATATAGACATGAACTGGCCTCTAAAAAATGTTTTTTTACAAAGCATACCACAAAATACATCAGAAATTTTAAACTAAAGAAAAAACAAGTGTGTTTAATGCTTGTAAAAGAAAAAACTAGGGTTGCGAAGGGGTTAAATTCTGTTAAATTTCCAGAAATGTTCCATGGGAAGTTAAGATGGGGAATTTGGGGAATATTCCAAATTGGACACTATGGAAAATTATGGAAATGTATGGGAATTAACATGGAAATAGGAGGTAATTTAGTAATTGGGGGTAATCTAGCATCATGATAAGATTCGCCTCATAAATGGTCAACAAAATTATGCTAGCTAAAGCTTATTTATTTATTACTTATCAGCTTGCTATGAATACACTTTCAAGTGTGTGGCTTCAATAGTCTTGTGCTCTGTGCTCTAAAGTGTGGTCCAGGTTCTGGAAATCATCTGTGCATGTGATGGAGGAATGCACAGTGCATGTAGGGGGCGTGGCCTCAGTAGCCCTGCAGTAAGCAGTGCTATGTGCGTGTGATTGAGGAAAAGCAGATATTCAAATGTACCTGCAGGAAATCTGGTCGTTTTAGTCAAGATAATGCTAAAATATATCTTCCCCAACTGTATTTAGGTTCCCTGTTAAGGGCCAATCTTCAGTTTTGTAAATTTGCGGTTATTTCCTGTTTCCCAGAATTTTGCAACCCTATAAAGAGCTATTTAACTTGACCTCTTCACTACAATATTCAGCCCCAAAACACACTGAAGTCAGAAAACCAGTGGTGCAGATGGTATTCTTGTGTCACCAGGGTCACACTGTTCCCACAAACATGTGCTTTTAATGTGCAACCCCAGTTAACAAAACCCAACTTGTAATCACCGCTTTAATAAGGTCTCATGACCAAATAAGTAGTCTTTGAACAGGCTTATTAAGCTATCAGTAGTATTGATCTGCATGTGTGTGCATACTTGTGTAGATCCTTGATGCGATTCTTTATCTTTTGGCTATTTTTAGCTCGAGGTTGCCAGGTTTCAGGCAGACTGGGGGCAAGATAACATCCCGTCTAGTCTGGAAAACAAAAGGGCCCTTGATCAGTCTTGCGGATGTTAAAATGAAAAAATAAAAAGAAGGAAGCGAGAGATAAATTCAGGTGTCAACACTAATCATTATCTGTGTCTGTGTTTGTGTTTCCCTTGTGCAGTTGGCCAAAAAGATTCGGGAAAAGTTTAACCGCTACCTGGATGTGGTGAACAGGAACAAACAGGTGGTGGAGGCCTCGTACACCGCTCACCTCACCTCTCCACTCACGGCGATCCAGGACTGCTGCTCCATACCTGCATCCATGATGGAGTGAGTAACTTTCTCTTTGACACGTAGAGTCACTCTTTTCTCTCTTTCTTTCTTTGTCTCATAACGCTTGCATGAAAGCCTCCGCAGGAGGTTCATTCTGTGTCTGTAAACCCACCTCCCGCTGTTAGCACCT
The DNA here is from genome assembly GCA_014281875.1 of Nibea albiflora. Classification (NCBI taxonomy): domain Eukaryota; kingdom Metazoa; phylum Chordata; class Actinopteri; family Sciaenidae; genus Nibea; species Nibea albiflora. The sequence continues at coordinate 6,766,473 of CM024792.1, forward strand.
GCACTCCGCGCTCTATACATTGCTTTATGCTTGAACCACACACGCACGCAAATCCCCGTCTCTGCTGTGTTTCAACATGTTTTGATAACCAATGGATTACATCACATAATTTACAGCCCAGAGCAGTACTGGCACGCTCTGACAACATTTGGCAGCATTTTTAAAACTCTACCCTTATTTCAGAACCTATTCAGGCAGTCAGTAGTTGTGCCAGTTGTTGCTGTGCTGCAGTGTACGTTGACATTAAAATGTTTTATAGCTCTGGGAGCTCAGGAAGGCAGTCATGACGTTTTTTGTCGGAAGCCTGGAGATTTGATGGCTGCGTCTGCATCAAGGCGTATTCACTAGATCTTTGATTTCATCCTGAAATTTCAGAACTTCTGGACCATTTGCAACACAAGTACCAACGTTATTAATGACGGTATGACACAAAATTCGATTTCAGTACACTATCTTCATTGTGCTTCTTTTAAATTGTAGTTCGGGGACCAAAATAAGCCACGGGGCTTTGTGAAAAGGTTTGCCACACATGATAAAAGTGTTGAGTTGAGTTTAGAATTGCCTCATCCTATGTAGACCCAGTTTTTCAGCCAGTCACCAACTCCAGCAGGCAGAACCACAGTTCAAAGCTGAGCTCAGAGAGAGAGAGAGAGAGAGCGAGCTGCTTTCAGTTCTAATCTACAGAGCAGCAGCTGTCTCTACAGCCCCCCTCCCCCCTCCCCCATCTCTTCCCATTTCTGTCTATCTCCCTCCCCTTTATCAGCCGATGTAACCAGTTATTGCTCTCTGAAGTTTTTTCGCACTGCAGACTTCACAGGCCGCAAGGTCACCTGTCTTCTGTTCAGTCGTGCTGAGAGGAGGCTGCCTGGCTCAGGGCCACTGGCCACCTGTAGCCGAGTCATGCGCATGACATACTGTACATACATGCGACAGTTGTTCACACGCAGACGATGTTGTATTCTAAATCCAGGCCTAAAACGCATAGATTTACAGCTTTGAGAGAGACGGTTTGAGGCAGAAATAGCTGAGGAGAAAAAAAAGATTATATAAGATTCTGACAGGAAGGATGGAATGATGCAGGGGGAGTCACATGGGTGGTGGTGGTGGGGTGGGGGGGTGGACATACCAACTGAAGCTGAGTCTGACAGATCCCTGAACTTCAAAGGATGATCCTTAGGGGAGGAGAGAGGCATGGAGCTTCTCTCGCTTTCATTTTTTGTGCTTATGCAGGATCATAAGATTCTTTAAGGAGCAGTATGTAGAATAATTTAGCTCGCTCTTCCTGAGCACTGAGCATCAGGGAAGCTAGCCGAGGAACCGAGCACTGCTTAGGTTAAGCTAAGGCTTTGATATAGCCTCTGTATAACTGTAAAAATTATAAGTGTAGTTTTTAGAAACTGGGATTAAGTATTGGTGATTTTTGCAGATATGTATTTGTGTGTATATATAGTATGTATATGTATATATGTGTGCTAGCTGATATCTGATATGCAAGATCTACAACCAGCGTCTGTAGATAAAAGGTTCAACAGTTCCTAAAAGGAAGAAGTAAATAAAAAAAACGGACAGTAAGAGGTTGAACAGGATCTATGCCAAGACTCCAACTCCCTGTGGTCCACATCAGAGTGCCCTTCATTAGTCTCAGGCATCAGCTGTTTTCTGGGGGTCTCAGTCAGGTCAGCCAGTTTTGAGGGGGATCAGGTGGTTCACAGGGTGTCCATGTCTGTTAGCCATCAAGCTAGCAGGCTATCATTTCACAGGGAGGCCACAAAGGGCAATGCTTAGCACCCAGTGGTATGCTTTAATCACTGCTCGCTCCCAGCGACAGGCTGTACCTGAAAATAGCAAATGTCTGTGACTGGTAGAGTTCGGTGTGCGCTTGTGTGTTTTGTATGTTTATATTTTTGACATGCAGTGTCCAGGTGTTCGCCTCAACAGTTCCACCGCTATGCGGTTGTAAAAGTGAGAAGTGTGCTTGGGAGCAGCCCAGATGGCATTTAACAGTCTCATTTCACCACGAGTTCGAGAAGAGATCAGCTGTAAATGGACTGTGCCAGGAAAAATGGTTTTCATGTGATGCTGTGTTCTTTTAAAAGGGCAATAAACAACCGTCGCGTCAGAACAGAAGAAGAGAAAGGTAGGAGAGGAAAGGTAGAGGGAAACGAGACATGGCAAGTTGTCCCTAAAGATGGCCGGACCACTCCAGCTGCCTGCAGGCAGGCCCACATCACAGTGTTTGACCAGCATCATGTTAAACCTCAGTGCAAAGTTTGGCGTTTTTCCCATGAGTTAGCCTCAATAGCACCTGTATACTCAAACAAGACTTTGCTGTTATTTGGTCATAAACCAGAGTATTGAAGAAATATGTAGAATTTTGAGGTGTTGATGGCACTAGATGAAAAGTGAACACCAGAGGTATTACTATTCATCCCGAGGGAAACACAAATGTGTGTTCCAAACCTGATGGCAATCCCTCCAGTTGTCCAGGTACTGTATTTGACTCAAAACTACACTAACGGTGCAGCTTCACATAAACTACTATCTCAAAATTTTGCAACGTTGTCTTGGCCTGGTCCTGGCAAATACTGATCCAGCATCATGAATCAGGATTTCCAATGCCGAGTTGCAACTTCTGTATTTGGGATTGATCTTTGGGAAGGTCCAGTGTGTTGGATTTATTGGCATCTAGTAGATGCGCTCCTTCTTAGCATGATGGAGAAATTACGGTGGCTGAAAAACACTCAAAGAGAAAGGCCCCATGTAACGCCAGTGTTTAGTTTGTTAGTTTGTTTAGCTTTAGTTTGATATAAAAAGCTAATTCTCATGTAACAAAAACATAATTCTTATTTTGAGGCACCTCTAATACACTAATTAAAATGTGTATTATAGACAAATATTGACAAATGTAACTCCCTAAATCATACACACCGGACCTTTAATGGAAATAAAACATAGTAAGTTAGTAGTTGTATAGTATTTTATTCTTGTCCAGTTAGTGTCCAACACAACATAGACGTGGGTCATCTAAAAAAGTGATCCAACTCTTAGTACACAGCAAATATATGATTTTTGATTGTGTTTTTCAACTAAAGGTATTATATGCATGTTGTGTTGCCTAACTTTACTCCAGTGAGCACAGGATTGCTATACAATATGTAGTAATATCATATCAGGGGTGACACTGCAGAATTTCCAGTACCTTCTCTCATAAATTAAACATAAAGATTAAAGACAACATGGTGCTAATACAGAGAGCTCTTGTTTCATCAGAGGAATTCTCACTATCTGAGCTGCTGGCAGAGTTACAGTCCACATCAAGAGTATATGTGGCGTCACTGAGCAGCTACTGGGAGTTAAGAGCTTCAGATCAAACTGATGTTCTGGTTGCTAATTCAGCGTGATGATGATACCTTTTGCACATTAGAGATGGAGATGGAAAAATACCAAGCAGGTTGAGGGGGGTTTGTTTAAGTGACCTGAACAGGTGTAAATGTTGGGCCACTATCAGAACTCCTCTACTCTACATGCCTCTGGTAATGTCAAACTCTTCCTCTTTCCTTCTACAACCTTCTCTTCGTTGTGGCTCCATCCTTACCTCCCTTAAACCTTTCCCTTACTTCCCTCCTTCCTTAATTTATTCATCCTCCAGCCTATGTTTTCTCATTTTAATATACTCACACCTTCTTTTTCACCTCCCTTCCAATTCTATGCAGTGATGAAGTCTTTCGGTCTCCACTGTCTGGTTTCCAGTGCTTGCACACCCATTCAGACTTTTCATCTGATACCTCAACCAAAATGTATAATCCATTGATTAAAATAAAATAGCATAGGCAGACTATGTATTTATTTTTATACATTAAATATAAAGAACATGAAGAACAAGACAATAGTGTGTGTACTTTTCAACACATCTGTTAAACAGTTCTGTGGTTTAATATTAAAAAAATAACAAGATCTTTTCTTCAGTGTTATTGTCCCTTGGCGCATACAGTTATGCAGTAGGTCCTCTTTAAAATCTAGTGCTTATTAAAGATCAAAGCATAAATGTGAATATTGGTAAGCCAGAGTTGTGACATCATTTCCAGCATGAGTAATGTAATCGATTTTTCATAACCTATCAAATAAAATACAATCTTTGAAGTTAACCGATGCTGTAAGAGCTGAATATTTGACAAGTAAACCAAGAGTGAGCAGCTCTACCACATGAGCCCTATCATGAGAAAACTGTACACATGTGCAGTCTGCAACTCATGAAACTCCTCCACAATCCATCAAAAGATTGAACTGTCTTTTATGTTCTTTATCTTTGGTTTGGGTTGGTTAGGCTTTGGTTGCATGCAGAAAAAAATATCCGTGTGGAGAGCAAAAGAGGCGCAACTCATTGACCAAAATGCACTCTCAGCACCAGTCGGCTAATGTTTGACGACAGCCTTTTATTTGCAAGTGTCTTTTATCTGCATTTATGTGCTGAAATCTGTTTATAGAGATCAGCCAAAGTGTCTTTGTCATCATTCTCATGTATCAGTGTATCTCAAGGCTACACTGGAAGCAACATAACATAGACTGTTGCCCCCAGAAGCTAAACCATTGTTGGATGAAGCTGATGGGTTCTCAGATTAACCTAGCAGTAAATTAGCGGTTACTCAGAGTGTGATATTTGCCTCAGAGGGCTAGGCAGATGTATGTCAATATTTGCTTGGTCACAAATCTTTAATAAAATGAGTGATGTAATCATGTCAGTTATATTCCTGTTAAAGTGTGGCAGTAATGGTTGTTGCTGGCAGAATATTCAACTGTAGCTAATGGCTGGTGGCAGAATAACGTGCGTGATTATGTTAAGTTTGTGAAGCCTAAAGGCCTCTGACTACAAGCATCACCCTCAGGTCAGCCAGGAGTGAGGGCCCCAATGACAGAAGCCCCTGGGCTCTGGCCCCATTTTCCCAGTCTGTAATCAATCCTAAATGATACCCCCACTCTAGTCCTAGTTGATCCTCCCTTATCCTAGTTAATGCACAGCATAGCAGTGTGAGGGTCTAAATGAAAGAGCGAATAGAAGGGATGCCAAGCATGACATACCGGCAATGGTAACAAGTTCCTTCAATGACGTCATTTCGGCTAAGATTGCATTTCTGTAGGCACTATTTTCACACTTTCATAACTTTCCTGACTGCGTTTTGAATTCATTATGTATAGCTGTACAGACGAATGCAATTCACTGCAGTGCCCTTGCAATAAATCCTTGCTTAGTGGTGGTTTCACATTGCATGATTTCTGAAAGGTATTGCTAATATTTTGTCCACCACCATTTAGAGCAGACACCAAAGAGGATTCTGAAATCCACTCTGCATATTGATATCACAATGAAATCTATTTGGAGTGAGCTTTCTCTAAGCGCTCTCCATTCTCCTGCTAGCATGTTGCCTGCTGTACTGCTGCTATTCACTGAGGGATTGCAAACACATTAGAAAGGGTATTACTCTTGACGTCTGAGCTTGCAGAACAGCCAGTCGCTTCAAGGTAATTGTACTCACTGGGCTTTTTGAATGCCGTATGATTGCCTCCTCTGTGGATATACGTGGTTCGTGCTGCTGGGTACAGCTTAATATAATGGATTTTATAAAGAGTGGATGACTGGTAACTGCCGAACACGGCAGGTGCTGCCTTATTTAGAGGTGTCTGTTTCACTCTGTGCCATAAGACGCTGAAGATTTGGATTTCCAAAACAGTTTCTTTCTCTTGCACGACCCCCTGTGTTAAATATACGTTAAAAGCAAAGAACAAATATCAGGTTTCAGTCGAAAATCAAGTAACAGTCAACAAATTTTAGTTTCTCGAGGATGCTCACAGGCCCGTTACTGGTGCCGTTGAATTGTCTTCAGGATCGATTCTAATTACGGCATAGAGAACAATCCCTTTTGGGAGCTATGATAATCAAGCAAGCATCCCTTCAATGCATTATTAATATGCATATTTGGTGGACGAATTATTTAAAGCATTGCGCTCTCAGTTTGGAACATTCATGGTACGAGTTTGGATTTGCACAATTATTCTGTATATTCTGTAAATCAAATTAAGCTTTATTATGGCGTTCGAGCTTGTGTTTTTCTTTGGGGTTTTTTGCCTTCATTAAGATGTCTGATCAGCCTCAGTCTCCTCCCTGCTCTCTCTCTCTCTCTCTCTCTCTCTCTCTCTCTCTTTCTCTCTCTCTCTCTCTCTCTCTCTCTCTCTCGTCTCTCTCTCTCTCTCTCTCTCTCTCTCTCTCTCTCTCTCTCTCTCTCTCTCTCTCTCTCTCTCGTTCTCATATTTTTTTTTTTGATGTGGAATTCAAAGCGGCTGCAAATGTATTTTTTATCTGGCACACATTTTGCTGAGCGTCCTGCCCACCCCTTCTATGCAAAGTGGGTTGAAGGAGAATGGTAATGACTTTGCCCTTATGGGACTCTAAAGGAGTGAAGTTCAAACACAGCCTGTACATCACAGCACCTGTCAATCAAACCGGGCCAGTGCCAGGTCTGCAAAGACAGAGGGAAAGCCAAAGAGTGTGTAGCATGTGTGTTTATGTTTACATGTGCATATGTATGTTGCTAAGCCAGAAAGGGGGGTTGGTGAGTCTAGTTGTGGGGGGAGATGTAAGGATCAAAGCACCCAGGCTTGGTGCAGTGCAGAACGGGCTGCTCCTCTGCATACCTCGCCATTTGTCAGCTCTTAACTCCAGAGATATGCACCATCGACATCGACACACACATGTAAGATGTTTTAAAATAACCCGCTGTTGCTTAACACTAAAACATATTACTGAAAAATGATATGTGTGAAGATGTTTGCAGAAAATCCCACGTGTTTAAGATGTGCTGATGGCAACACGTGTGTCACGTTTTTTTTGACACCTCTTTAACACATTTGGGTGTGTGTGTATACTCAAAGATGACACTGCATTACTGAGCCGCGTCTTTGTATGACCCATGTATGGGCTAGTCACAGAACCAGCAGTATGTTCAAACATAACATTAGTTCATTCAGGTTGCAGATGGAGGGGATGTTCCTGATCTCCTTTTTGTGTCCTAGCCTTGTAACAAAAACAAACACACGCATTGCTGAATTCAGCAACAGCAACTAATCAACCCCTAAAAAGTATCTGCTTATGCAACAGCTTTCTCCAGGCATCTTTTGTCTATCACCATAGCATTATATTTACCATGATACCGTCTTAGCATTTGGCTAGGTAAAAGTGAGAGAATATTAACAATATCATCAAATTACACAAACATTTTAGATCCAGAAGTACTAATATAATTTTTCTAATATATATTTTTTTTACTGTAAATATTCTGTTGTTGGTGTAATATTCGGTTAAAAATGACACAAAGGGAATGCGAGAGGACAAATCAAAAATCGACAAAGAGGCTGATAATATAAGTTGGAAAGATTTGATTCATGAGATTAAGTGGACAGCCCATCCTACAATCACATTCAGATGTATTCAGGGAACTGGGTATGAGCTGTGTTGGGAGAAAAACCAGAATTCAAGCAGTTTTCCATGGAAAATATTATTCACTTGCTATAACTTCTACTTTATTATGAAGTCTGGGCAACAGATGATATAGCCACCAATACAATTCAGCTCAAATGAAATAAGCAGCGTCTATTAGTTTCAACAGATGTTTCACGTAATTGGATTCACGTCATGGTTTCACATAGATTTCTTCGCCGTTTGTGTATTTTTATTTTTTTCTTTCGTTAAAACATTACTGTGAAGTCAGAGGTATTTGCAAACCTGCGAGTTTGGTTTTATTGCATATAAAGCTGTGGAGTAGTAAATCTGTTCAAGGCAGAGCTGCTCCACCAACAAATGAGCCGGACACGCTCTATAAATTTCTCAAATGTTGCTTGTTTGTGTGTCTTTAGGTTTGATGGAAACTTCAATACCAATGTCTCCAAGACCATCTGCTGTGACAGACTTTCCCCCACCGTCAACAGCCGAGCTTTCAACCCTGGACGGGACCTCAACTCAGGTTTGTTAGGCACACTTAGATACACACACACACACACACACACCAGATCAAGCGACAAGGATTTGGTATTCTAACTGACCTGGTTTAACAAATAAAACATGGCCACACTTTGGATTTTTTTTTTTTTTTTACTGAAGACTGCATGCTGAATGCTGAATAATTTAACAGCAATTGCCATGGCAACTCGTTTTTTTAATTAAGAAGCTGTATTATCTTATCCTCTGAAATTTTAAAAGCAGAGGACATTGATCTGAGATGGAAATAATTAGCTGTGCATGTCTAACAAGATGTTTTTACAGTCGTTCCTGTGCTTCCTCACTCACACATTCTTCCCTTTCCCCTCCTGTCTCTCCTGTTTTCTTTCCTACCTTTGAATTCAAAATTATTTTTATAGCCTGAGATCAAATGCACTCTGCTTGACTTTGAACTATGTCTGCAGTTGTAGTCAGGTGGTATATGTTTTTATCATCTTGTTGTTAAGGGCTATGTCAGTTCTTTCATTTCTGTCCTCACTTTACCTCAAATGGAAATCGCATCAGTTGTCACAAAAAACAGGCGTAGAAGTCTATGGCACATACATGTAATCTTAACCTCTTGATTGTGTTCTCACTCACCCACGATACGTTTACTGAGGCTCCAGATTGCATGAGCACATTGCAGAATATTGCCATGTAAAACCCACATGCGTCTGCACCACATATGTCGGCCTGCATTTGATTAGGAAGAAAATGGACTGAATTGACTAAAAACCGGACAAAGGCCAACTTTCCCCTACTGTTTTTTCTCTTCTGTTGCCATTGCTTGGGTAGTGGTGTGTTCCTTCGGCGATTGTGACACGTACAGGCTGTGTTTCCCGTAACATTGTCCCACTTTCCTTGCGCCTCTCACCCCTCCAATTTCAGTCACACGTTGTAAAATCATTGCCAGTTCCCTTGCAGGAATATGTGATTGTGTGACCGCAAGATATGAAGCAAATTCTGCCAATTATTATAAGATTTGCATGTAGGGTCATGTAAGTTTTCAAATGCCCCAAATTCTTCTACGAAAAATAGTCAAGCGCTGCAGTTTTCTGCCTTAAAAACTGCTTTTACAAGCCAGCATCAAATAAAAATGCAGCTTCAAGCTCTTCTACCACAGGGAAGGACTGTGTTTCCATGTCTTTTCGGGCAGTGCGGCCCTCCTTGCTAATCAGTGCTCTGACCGAACATCTTCAACTCAGTCACTTAAACGTATATATTCCTAATCTAATTCTTAAACCTAACCTCATTTGGTTTGCAGAGGTTGTTGAGGGGTGAATTCAGGGGGGAAAGAAGCATGCTCAACAATCTGCCCAGCTTACAGTATATATGGAATATGGTTTGAGAGAGAGGGAGCATTGGTTTAAAGACATAAACAGTTCTTTTCTGATCGTTTCACAGCAGGTACGTTCAGTGTAAATAGACACCCCACCACCAACACCACCGCACAACCCTGTGGCCACCTGATTTGGTCTGAATACGTCCTTACTCCTCCATTACACCTTGGATATTGCAGTTTCGCCCTCTTCCTTCCTTTTTTTTTTACAGGAAGCCTCCAACATCATTTGTCATGATCATTTCTGCCATCCCATTGCTGACCCGCACCCCTGGTATTTTTTTCCAGACATCACAGCCTGCTCCTCTCCCTGCAAGCCATTCATAATGACTGCCATTCATAACACATCAGCATCGGCTGGGTTTTATTTTCCTTACAAGCCAGTCACGGCGAGTTCAAGTTACCCCTCCGCCTCCCCTCGCCTCTCCCTGTCCCTCACACTCAGCCCTCCTTGACCCCCACGTTCCCAGCGTATTCATTCTCACCCATTTGTCTCAACCCAGTCTAAACAAGCAGCTACAGAGGGGAAGGAGGGCGGGAGCGGGTGAGGGAGGGAGGGATAATTGAGAGGGAGAGAATGATGAATGAAGAGGAAGAAAGGAGGGGTTAGATCTGATTGAAATGGAGTAATTGTATCAAGACTGCATTGTATTCTTTCCATCATCTCTCCTCTCATCTTCCATTTTACTTATTTTGGGAGGATGGGGAAGATGGGGAAGATGGGAGAGAGATAGTGGACGTGGGGAGTCATCCGTAATGATACCAGCAGCTAGGAGTGAAAAGACAGGTAGATGGGATATGACAGGCCTTTTTTTTTTTTTTTAATCTTTTTGCAACCTTCCTTCCTGTGCAATTTTATCAATTTCTTTGGTTTAGACATGTTATGCCGCTTTTAATTTTTTCCATTATACTCTGTATTATACTCTGTCCATCTTATCTCCAACCCTCTCGAATGGTTCCCAAAAGGTCTTTTGTTTTAGGAGCTAAACTGTATGTGCGTGCATGTACATAAGTTTATATTTTCCAGCTTTTCCAACATTTTCAACTCCAACTTGGAACACGCTGATGTGTCGACTTGTATTCACCAGGCCAAGTCGTTTGGATATGTGACATGAAAGTGAACCAGAACTCCAGAAATGAGTGCAAGTGCAAAACAAAGTCCAACTAACAAAAACTTGTCACGCTACAAAGTTTTTCCTTGATTAGCATGGAAGTTGAATGACCTTAAACTGAACTCGCCTACACGTTATAAATCATGTGAGGCTCACTTTGTTGACCATTTTTCTCTGTAGTAGGTAGTGAAAATCATATCTCCCGCCAAATTTCCTGAAAAACACATTTTCTAACTCATTAGCTAACGTTAGTATTCAGCCACTTCATAGCTAACATTGCCTGTTGACAGTCTTTACGTGATATGATAAGAAAAACATTACACCGACATATTTTGCCATGAGCCTAGTGTCATATAACATTACTAACCTAACCAGAACATTTTCGTGGTACGGTGAAGGGACAGCAAGATGGTTAACGTTACATTGCGAGCTTTATTACATCCAGCGTGTTTTACCTCAGGGTTAATGATGTCGTATCATGTAACCCTATCAAACAGTAATCTTATCTAGGAAGTGGTTGAATACAAACATTAGCTATTATTTAATGTTAGCAAATAGGCTATTACACAGCACTATGACACCTGAGCTTTCCACCCTGAGCGTGACGTAAGAAGAACATGGCCACTGTGGAAACTGGAATGATTCCCATGACATTCATGTTCCCCTCTGAATTTTAGTGCCGTAAAAGTAAGCATGCTAACATCAAAAACTAAGATGGCCTCTTAGCATGCTAATTTTAGTGTTTAGTTTAAAGCATCACTGTGCTAAGTATGACCTCACAGAGCAGAGTAGATGTATCGACGTAGTCGCACATGATAACAACAAAACTATGGCTCTAATCTTGCCATATTTTTTTAGTTAAATGCATATAGGGCTGATTTATAACTTCCTAGATTCAAATAACAGCTTAATGAAGTTGCACTGCACACTGTTGTAAAATGAAACAAAGAGTGCGAGTTACCATTGTGCAAACCATAGCACCAGCATGAAACAGAGCTTTTTAAAGTAGGTCAGAATGAACACACACTTGGGTGGCACTTAAAGTAAATTCTTCAGATATCTTGGCAATATCTGGATCATTACATCGTAACATGTGATACTTAAAGCCGAACATATGTGTTTATGTGAGGATGTAGATACAGATGTATCAAAGCGGGTAATTACAAATAGTGAGTGGTATCATCGGGTGGGAAATGGGTGTCATTTGGGGTCCTATTTCTTGCCTTATCCATCTGTTTCTTGGGAGATCTAAACATTGGTGGCAGAGTGGAGCACTGTAGCCTGACAGATGTATATAGAGCCCTTCTTCCACTGTCAACACAACTGAGTGTTTCCTGTTTATAGGAGCCTCAGAGACGGATGGAGTGAATGATGTATAATGGTTGACCGTGCAAGAACCTGCCGTGTTTAAAAGAAGCTCTTTGCCAAGTAGCCAGAGGTGAATTTTTGATGCCGTCTATAATGTTTGGCAGTTGGCTGATTTTTATCCAGCTTGATTTTTAAAACCTATTTGTGTATACATTTAATGTGTGTGTAATTTCACATCTGATTTTCCACCCCTCCCATAGATTAGAAAAAAATGTCTTTGGCCTGTAATATAGCTGAAGGGTTGGAAAAGGTCAAAAAACAGGATTAACAGGTGATTAATTCAGTGTGATCACATTCCAAAAAACACATTTGGTACTATTTAGATCCAGCTGACATGCAAGAATTGCAGTTAGCATGTCTGGCAGAGGCCATAGATTTAATTAACAAGATATTTGAAATCCCACCCGGTCCATGGAAACCTCCATGTGAAGAATAACAAATCGTCAGCTAGATGGCAAAATAGTGGGTGAATGTGCACAGCTGCTAATGACCTGCAGAAACCGCAATGAATATTTATTAGTTGTAAGAAATTAAACATTGTAATCCCTGACTAAATCAAACCAAACTTCCTCTTAGAACATGTTATGTCGGACTGAATTATTATAGATTGATTTCAAGCCAAATACAAGTCAGAATCACAGACGGAAATGTTTCTTTTAACAGTCCTATAGCTTGAGCATCTTAACTGTTTCAACCTGCTATCTGATTTGCATCCTAGCAAGGTTTCTGCCACATTGTCAGTCTGTATTTGTCGTGTTCACTAGTTTTGTTTATCTTTTTTAAAGAAAAGAAAACAGTTGCTTTATTGTTCATGGTATTTTAATAAAGCCTGCTCTGAAGGCTACGCTCTGTTTCTTCCCCCTCTGTCTCTGTTTTTGCCTGGTAAAGGGACCAAAGTTTCTATTTGTGTCTCTCGAACTCACCCCCACCCCTCTTCCCCCCCATCCCTTTGTGAAAGGCCGTTTTGTGTTGCAGAGAGCGGAAAGGAAGTTGCCGGCTTTGTGATGGGATCTCTGTGAAGATACTGTTGACTCTGTGACCCAGTAAAAGAAAAAAAAAACTGTCTGTTAGTGTTGAGCAAATACTTAGGCTCAGTGTCTCTGCAGAGGTTCTAGTTAAGACTGTTATTTCAGCTTGCACTGCAGTCACAGCTATGACACACAAATTAACATCTGGTTATCCACATGAAAGAAATCTTCTGTATACTTCAAAAGTAAGTTGAACAGCTCAAACTGCTTTTATTCTATTAGAGATGTGAACGGGGGGATTTCATTTACATGTGTGTGCTTCATGCCCACTCAGACTGGAATGTGTTCCTCATCATGCCATGTCTGAATTAGGTGCTAAAAGGCCACTAACATAAAACAGTGCAGCCCTGTTTATCAGAAGGAAAGTAGAGTAGTTAGAAAAGTTTGTGCACTGCTGCTTTAAAATTATTTGATAATTTAACATAATTCGATATTCCAACACTCTTGTAGCATGAGAACAACCGTAGAGGACCAACACCCCTCTTAAAGGTCCAGTATGTAAGTTTTAGTAGTATTTATTGACAGGGATGTAATGTATAATGAACATATTCATTAGTGTATAATCACCTGAAAATAAGAATCATTGCGTTTTTGTTGTCTTATAATGAGCCCCTTCATATCCACAGTGAGAGCGAGTTTTTCCTACATGCTTGGAAGGAGAGGGTGGGATGTGGGAGAGTATTCATTTGGTTGCAATCTGCAACTTTACCATTAGGTACCACTAAGTCCTATACACTGGAAATATATCACAATCTAGTTAAAATATCAGACTGTGTTAGCTTGACAAACAAAACAAAAATTCATTCATTAGATTTGTTATTTTTAACCATTAGAATTGTGTATCATTATTTGCCATCAGTCACATAGCCCAGTTCCAGTTCATCAGGTGTGTGTTTTGGACTAATCTTGTCAAGAGTGGTTTTTCTCACCCACTCTGATTCACACAGGAGTCACAGTTAATGTCTGAACGTGGAAGGTCTCCTTCCTGGAACATGTTCATTAAAGGTTAAATCTAAACAAAGAGAAACTCTCCAAAGTCCTAAACGCCTTGTTGGCTCATATGTTTTACTTTCCATTCTGACAACCGTTTTCCCCCCTTCCTTAATCTATCTCTTCTCCTCTTCCCTCTTCCCTACAGTGTTGGCAGATAACCTGAAGTCCAACCCGGGGATAAAGTGGCAGTACTTCAGCTCAGAGGAGGGCATCTTCACGGTCTTCCCTGCGCACAAGTTCCAGTGCAAAGGAAGTTACGAGCACCGCAGCAGGTACAGACATCTCCTTTTGTCTGCTTTTCTTGGAGCTCAAAGAATGCAAAACACACACACACACACAATTATACGTCACTCACTTTGCAAAGTGCCCTCTTCCTCACCCCTCCTCTCCATCATTCGCTGTGGGTTAGCCCAGAGGGCACATGGATGGCATGCTGCCCTCACACACCCTGACCACACATGCCCTTGGCAGGAATGTGGTTCTGTACCACTAAAGCCTGTTGGAATTTCACACCTCCAGTGTTGTGGGTTTTTTTTGTGTGGCCACAGCTGAAAGACATCTCTTCCTCCCTTTTATTTCTATATTCTTTTGTCTCCCCCGGTGCATTTTGCTTTTTTCAGGGAGATTTTTTTCCCCCCCTTGGCCGTTCAAGTCAGTGAGCTGGCATGCGGCCATGAGAGAAATGACATTTCTTGGCTTGCTTCAAGTGTGAATGAGGCTTTGTGAGTCCATCACTCCCCTTCTCCAGCCTGTGTGTCCTTGTCCAGCAGACCACACACATGCAGGCGCTGACCCCCCTACCCTCTACACCCTTCTGTACCCCACCAAGCTGATAATACACATACATTAACACATACACCAAATATTTTAGTCCTACTATGCCAACAGCAGGCAGACAATGTGCACAATGTGTAGTCTGCTTCTTTGACTGAAGATCTATGGTAGAGTCATGTGTTCTTTTTGAGAGGATTTTAATACTTTAGAAGGGAGTTCATTAAGTTGCTTTAGTTTTTTATGTCACCAGGATCTTATAAGGCCTATTCAGAAACGCATAAGCACTAACTTTTCACACGTTAAGTCTTCGCACTGTAGTTCTAGGTAGCCGTGCACACATGGTTTTGGATAAGTAACTTAGCAATGATGGAGTGAAATGCAGGAGGTGCTGAACATGCACCAAAAATAACAGCATTATGATGAAAACTGTAGCTGATTGCAAACTGGACAGGAACAGGAAAATCTGACAAAAGCCACAAAAGACGAGGGAGGGGGAGAGGGTACAAGAGAAGGACAGAGTTTTGTTAGCACGAAGCACTTGCAGAGTCACGGCGCTACTTTTGGATAGCTCGTGGAAAAGTACATTCTGTTATTCCATAGTTATTGCAGTTAAATCTGCTGTCTTCCTCTTTATTTTAGCATTTATTGTCACTCTTGCAGTATGTGTTCATCATGTCTTTGGCGTCTGATCTACGCGTGCATGTTTGTGTGTGTTTTCAGGCCTGTGTATGTGTCTGCGGTGCGTCCCCAGTCCAAACACATCGTTGTGATGGTGGACCACGGAGCGTCTGTAACCGACACTCAGCTTCAGATCGCCAGGGACTCTGCACTGGTCATCCTCAACGCCATAGATGAACATGACAAGGTTAGTGAAAGGGAATAGGTGGTGGGAAAACGAAGCTCTGGACCTGCTTTTCATACTCAGCACATGGACAATTCCACATAGTCCAGAGATTTATGAATTCTGAGGAATATTGTAAAATCCTGGTATGTGATCTCAAGCTGTCAGTTTTGAAAATGGATCACGCAACACGATAATGATGCCAAACATTCCAGCAAAACAACCAAGTAATGGCTGAGTGAGAAGAAAATTTATGTTTTGGATTGGCCCGGTCAAAGGCTGGACCTGAATCCAATCATAATGCTTTGGCACGACCTGTAAGCAGGCAGTTCATGCCAGATGGCCATCCAGCCCTGGCAAAAATCCATCAAGGCAGATGTGACAGACTGATCAGTTTTTAAAACTCATATTTAGCTTTAGCAGAAGTGACACTCCAGCTAACTTTGTTTTCATTTAATCTCATTGTCACTCTTCTCCAGATCTCCATTCTGTCAGTGGCAGAGACGGTTCGCTCCTGTTCTCTGGACCAGTGCTATAAGAGTCTGCTCTCTCCGGCCACCAGTGAGACCAAAAGGAAGATGAGCACTTTCATCTCTAACATCAAGGCCTCTGATGGAGCCACACAGCACGCAGCGGGCTTCCAGAAGGCCTTCCAGCTGCTCCGAAACACCAGCAGCCTCTGCAAACAGAGCACCAGTAAGAAAACAGCACTGTGAAACTGTGGTCGCACTGCGCATCGGGAATGTGTGTGCTGCCTCAGTGATCAATGCCACCTCTTCTTTTATGGACATGTTTTTACAACACAATCAATCTTTATTTTTATTTGATATTAATTGATCTGATGGGTCTGTCTTCTGTCAGCCACGGACATGGTGATCATCTACCTGTCGTCTGGTATCACCTCTCGAGAGTCATCGGAGCAGGAGAAGAGAGCGACGCTCAGCGTGGTCAGAGAGGAGAACCGACACCTCAACAACTCGGTCATGATCCTCACCTACGCTCTCATGAATGGTAGGTCACTCGTATCTAAACATGAATGTTATGCTGAAAATATGACTTTCTAAATACCATTATCACCCCATTTTCAGTTTTTAATATAGAAACATCAACAATATAATGCATTTTCTTTTTTGGACAACTTGCACTTAAACTAAGTGAGGCCAGCACTTAACTTCTTAACCTTATGTTTATGTTGTTACATTGTGTATATTTTGGATTTTGTGGATATCTGATACTCTGTCCTGCTTTGCACTGCCACCGCTGCATAACGATCTCCCTCAGGATAGAAAGTTCTGTCTTATCTTATTTAAAATAAACTGAATGCAGACTTGTAGCCTTTTTGGTTATCTCACATGACACAACACTTAGTTGTATAAATAGTTTTACTTCACGTGAGATTTTAAAACAGAAGCCCAGCTCTCCATCTTGATGTTGATTTATTTATTCTAGTCCAGTCATTGTCATAGCCATTTTGGCTCTGCTGGGAGCTGGAGATATATTTTCTCTATGTTCTTGGGTATAATGTGCTCAGGAAAAGACTAAAGGTTAGAGAGGTGCTCAGAAACCTCAAAGGCTTTTTTTCCCCTCCTGTGCACGTGTGTGTGTGTGTGTTGTTGTGCTGTGTATGCTTCCTTTTCCTCTTTTATTGTCCTTGTCCATCCATCTGCCTCCTCTAATTCCAGCCTCTCCCTCTCTCTCTGCAACACACACTCACCTCTGCTGCGCATGCATTAGTCCACCATTAATACAAATTGTTTTTGCATCTGAGAATGGAAATGAGGTACATCTAAGAGAGGAGAGAGTGAGACTTCAAAGGCCGTGCTGCTCACTCTGTGTGTGACTGACAGAGGACCTTGGCTGTTTAAAGAGCTCCATGATGAAAAGGATGCAGAAATCTACCGTCCTCTGAGTTTATTAGCATTGCATATCCAAAAAAACATTTGTTTTGTTGCCGATGCTGTTGCACACAGCTGAAAGACACACGCACTGTGTGTGTTTATGTGTGCGTGTATGTCTTGTTTCCTGCATCTCCTGCCAAATGTGAAGTGCTGATTGTCAAGGAGATCAGCAGTCCCTTGGCAGTATAATGCACAGTTTGGGTGTGTGTGTGTCTGTGTGTGTGTTGATGAGATGCACACCTCTCAACACAACAGTGTATGGTAGCCTGAATAAACTCTCTCTCCTGTCAGCTGCAGTGTGTTTACAATTTCCCAGAGCTCAGAATGATGTTATCCAATAGTTTTACATGACGGTGACAAAAATATTATATGTATGATCACCTGGAATGGAGAAACTTTGGGAAACTGGGAGCAAATGTCTGTGTTTTTGTTGGATGAATGGCTGAAACAATCCATTCATCTTTTGTTGATCGGCTGTTGATTCAGTTTAAAACTTTCTTGCAATCAACGTATCGACTAAACGTTTCAGCATGTTGCGATTGTGTTGATGTGATCTGGTTGTAGGCCCATTCATCATAGATATTTCAACGCAGACAGTTGCATTGGATTACATTACTCTTTGCTCTGTTCACTAACCGGTATCAACACCTTGTTGACCACTAGCCTTGCTGTTGGAGCAATGGTCATGTCTTGTTTGTATCTGTTTGTATCTGTTTGTACACTGTAAAGTCTGAGGGAGAAGGAGAATAGAAGCTGTTGTAATCATGGATCTTAATCAGGGGTTGTCATGAAGGAAATTGCCTGCTGTATTTTCGTGTTAAAATGGCTCCGTGTCACTCTGCGATCATTGTCAAACCCAAGGGAGCTTAAACTCTGAGTCAACTCTCTGTTTCCTTGGCTGTCCACACAGAGCAGCTGGGCTGATAAGGACCAGGCTCAAGCTGCCCAGTTCCACGTAGTTATAAAAAACCAAGGTCAAGATAAGTCTGACAGACTGACTGTCTGCTCCGTAGATTGAGTTGTACACGACCACCGAGTGCCGTCCAGTGTAATTCAGGATATAGCTTAGGTAAGCATAGTTCCTTGTTTCCAATCGAGTCATCACACATATTTAGCTGGGTAAGTTATAGCCTTATTTGGACACCAGCTGAACTCAGGTGGGGAAGGTCCAAGTTTGGGTTAGCATCTACCCAACGATTCACTCGATGAAGCTTGAATAAATTCTGCTTCCTCAAAGTACAACTACTTCGCACTAAGGACTAATTTAATGTTGACACCATTTTGGTGAGTAGCAGTGCGTTGTGTCTGAAATAAAGCTTGGGCTCCAACTAGAATTAGAACTAGATATTATTACACACCTGTGAAGTCTTTTATCTCCTCTCTGTCCTCACAAGTAACTCTCAAACTCTCAATGTCCTGCTGGGAAATGTTCCCTGGTTCCCAGCCACCACAATGCAGGAACATTTCAAAAATCAGCCTTCAAAGACACATATGGTACATTTTAGTGAGAAACACTAACTGTGTTTATTCGCATGAAAACTTCTCAGAGTGTCTTTTAAGAGGTAGATTTTCCAGGATCGTCCCACATCCCACAAAGAAGAAAATAAATCGATGCTCCCTCATGAATCAAAGTGAACAGAAAACTGTGCTGTCAGCAAAGTTTCTCCTTTGTGTTGGTTTGACATTGCCACCCATGACGACATTGCCTCCCATCAGTCGCCCAGCATGATGATCAGCAGAGCGGGGCCTTGGCATTAAAAAGGGATTCAGCTTTAATCCAGTCAATGATTGGATACTGGCAGACATTCTGTGCTCTATCCCTCCCAATAGGTTGTGGGATGCCAAATGTTCCAGGTGACAGCTGCAGAGCCAGGGTTATCCATTCTCCTCTAATGACCTTAGGAGGTCTGGAAAGATGGAGTCTGAACTGTGCATTAACGTCTCAGCTGCATATTTTCTTTAAAGTGATGAAGGATTTATTCATGTTGTGATCTCCGCGCTTCACAGTTGACAATTGTGTTTGGCTGATGTATGGGATTGTACGGCTAAAGCTTAGAGATCATGACGCAGGATCACATGTCAGGGCCTGCATGTATGAAATATCTCTGCTGGCGGTGCCAAAAAAAGTCTGAGAAATCTGCGTGGCAGTGTGTCGTATGTACTTTGATTAATGATGCAGTCGAACGCGAGCGTCTTGCAGCTTAACTACATGAACTACATGAGGTTAAATACATCTCTCATCTCCCAAGATTCTTGATGAATTCAGCCTGTTAGGTGGCAGATTTCTTCTTTTTCCAGCTCCTTGAAGGAATTGTTTTTTTTTTTACAGCTCTAAGGGAAAGAGCACAGTGGGTTGCCTTTTATAATAGGAATTTGAGTCATGAGCTGTTTACTCTTTTACCTCCGCTCAACCACTCCCATCCCTTTTCATTTGCACAGTTACCCTGTTCAATAGGCTTTAGCCATGCCGTCAGTTGGCTGGATTTGTTCTTAATATCCCTGATTAAATCAAACAAATTCCATCATCCGCCCTCTCCATATCCTAAACTCATTCTCTGTCCCATTTCCTCCTCCTTCAGAGGGAGTAACAGGCCTGAAGGAGCTGGCTTTCCTGAGGGATCTGGCCGAGCAGAATTCGGTGAAATACGGCGTCGACCGAATATACGACCGAGACCGCTCCTCTGTGGCGGTGGCGGCGTCTGGATCCGCAGGAGCTTCCATGATGCCGGTGGTGAAGGGAAGCATGATGGTGCTAAACCAGCTGAGCAACCTGGAGACGACAGTGGGCCGATTCTACATTAATCTGCCCAATCGGATGATCGACCTGGCCCGCTTCAGCCTGCCGTACGCTGACCCCATGGGAGATGGTGAGTGGTTCAGTGTGCTGGACTAATATTAAGTTACATTTAGATGTTTGCAAAGGTTCTCAAAGGTTCCCAAACACAGATCAATTGAATAAAATGGAACTGAAAGATCGGCTCAGGAAATACGCTGCTTCGCTTTCTGGCCGAGATTTAGATGAGAGGATCGACACCACTCTCATAGAAGCATAATACAAACCAGAACCAGCAGACAATTGGCTCAGTTTAGCACAAAGACTAGAAGCAGGGAGCAATGAGTAGTAAAACTAACAGGTTGTGGCTACATGCTGGGACATTGTTTTGCCTGGGCCAGTGATTTTTCCAGGGGAGACAAAGTAAACAAGGAAAAACATTATAATTAATGAGCTTTGAATGCACTGGTAGGCTGATTTCTTTACCTTTGCACTGTCAGGCCAGCTCTTTTCCCCTGCTTTATGCTAAGCTAATTGCCTGCTGGCTCTAGATAATATGACTAAATTTGTGCTGATTTCCTCGTCTCATTCTCTGCAAGAAGGTAACTAAGCATATATCCCAAAATATCAAAGCATTCCTTCACGAAACACTTTTACTGAAGCCAGATAGGACAGACGAATGTGTATTCTGCACAGAGATCAATGACACAAGCTCAGAAAACCTGAGATTTACAAGACTCCTGTTCTTCTTTCCCCAGGCTTTATTATGACCGTGAGCCGACCGTGTTATTTTGGAAACCTGCTCCTGGGCGTGGTCGGGGTGGATGTGAACCTGGCCTACATCTTGGAGGATGTCACCTACTACCAAGACTCACTGGCCTCATACACATTCCTCATCGACAACAAAGGTGAGTCACGCCGAGACGGGCGAGGTGGTAGCAAACGACTCGGTGCAACTATTTTCGTTGGGCTCCTGAGTTTCCCCACACATGCTCCCTCCTCATTTTTCATCACCGAAGAATTAACAGAGCTGTCTACTGCAGTACAGGAAACGGTGCCTTTTTCCGGCTGGTGGTCAGCCACATGAACAGGGTTTGCAGGTGTACAACCAAATAAGGCTTTAAATCACGACAGTCTCGTCTCCCAACAAAGTTTTCTCCATGTATAGTAAAAACAAGTCTGCTGGGGGAGACAACAAACCCAGCGGAACAAATCAGGCACTCGTTGCCTGTTTCTTAGATTTCCAAGCCAGAAACAAAACAAGCAACAATCAGGAAAAATCATGCTATGACCTGCAGGTTCAACACACTCCAGTGGTCTACAAAACATTCCTGTGCGTATTCAGGGTATCAATCTTTATTAGTCACGGCCTTAGAGAAACACTCGGAATGGTCGGAAGAAAGTGTATTTTGGAGTTCTTGTTTCATATACAAGTGGAATTACACTTTATTTTAGTCTGTCTCAACTTCCTCCACAGCCATTATCCCTTATTAGACCTAATTGACGTCTTCTTGGTAGCACTGGCACTTCTTTGGCATTTCGTTCTCTGTTGAGCCATGCCTCAGTGCCTTGCCACAGCGCAGGGCGGTAGAGCTCATGTCCGGTCTTGGTTTGTTTTGGCCTCAGCTGAGGGGGTCTTGACTTGAACCGCTTGTGTTGTGCAGCAGGTAAGTTGTGCTCGGCAGGCCTGGAAAGCAGTTGCATTAATGGACGGGGAATTGCTAGAGGGCACTGCAGCTACAGATTGGTAGCAATGTGGCACTGGTATTGCTTATCCTCCTGCCAACCTAATAAGGCAGTACTTACAGGTTCTCACATTTACGTTTGCAGACGAGGGGGGAGTATCTCCTGGCTCACATGTGCCCCAGCTGTCGTTCAGATCTGTCTCTCTTCTGAAAACTCACTGTATCCATCGCTACCAAGTCCCAACACAGAGGAGAGTGTCGAGCCTTTTGGGGAAAAATAAAGCCTAAAGGGAAATTAAACTAGACTTAAAAGTTGAAAAGTAGACAGCAGGGAGGGCAGGTATATCTAACATGACTGGCAACAAGCAGCATAATAATCAAACTTGATTTATGTTATGTTTTGGGGAGGCAGTGCCATGCTAATATGAGGCAAGAGGTGATGATTATAAGCTGGAACAAGATGGAACAAGATGAGGTTGAAATGAAAGGTTGCATGACGTGTAGAGGAGAGGGGAAGTGTAGTGGAGCAAAACATGGACGCACAGACATCTACTCACCTGGATGGTTTGAAGAAGTGTTCGACATCAGAATGAACTGTGTTACTGCAAGTGGACTTTTGCAGCTGTGCGTGTTTTGCTCCTCGGTGGTCAATGAGTCTCTTTTTGTCCCCTCTAAAATGTTTGTTGTTCTAATAAATATGCCATCAAATTATAGCTTATTACTGCTCCGTGCGCATTAGTGCAGCAACTCTGAAAACATTGACAAATGAGTCCCATTAAAGTTATTAGCTGGCATTCAAATCGCCTGCTACCAATTAGAGTGTAGGTAAATATGATTAGATAAATAGACCACTAACAAGAGGCTTCCGGACCTCGAGCTAGTGGAGGAGTAAATTGGAAATACTTTTTCATGCATCATTTCTGCATCCATCATGTGACTTTCTGAGCCTGAAGCTAAACTGGATTATCTATAGATTTATGCATAAGTTATATGAAAGTTGTGTTTGTGAGGACAGAGATGCCTTGTCTAATGCAACAGATGGGTTCTCTGGACGCCACATCTGCTGTTCCTTTGACAAACTAACACCTTCTCAGTGTATTAGTGTAAAGACAAAAAAAATACACATGATTTGGCTTGTTTGGTTCTTCTAAAACAGATGAGGTATCTTTTTTTGCCTAATGATCACTGCTGCTGCTAAGAGCTGTGTTTATCACAGCACTACACTCCTTTGCACCACCAGAGTACTGTTAGATACCGAGCTTCTTTAGATGTTGTTAACGCTCTCACTGGAATTTAAGATTTTGGATAGAGAGCAGCATTAAAATAAGTATGGTAAGAAGTATGATAGCAACCACCCTCATTCATTTTTTTTTTTTTTTAAGAGACTACAAGCAGAAACTTAATGTATCCAGTGGGACAAACAGCCACAAATTAGTCATTCTACACTACAAACTAGGCAGCAGACGGGAGGTTTTCTTTCCTTCGTGCTTTTGGCTTTTGCTAAAATGGGTTGATAAAGAGGTGGTCGTACCTGGGCTAGACGTTTTTTTTTTTTTGCACATTCAGTTAATATATGGAAGCAAGCTGCCAGAACTGGTCGACGAAGACATAAAGCGGCATTTAAACAAACCCATATATATATACATTTTCTGTAACTGCTCATCCTCATCAAGGCTGCGGCAGCTGGCGATGGGAGGTGGGGTTACAGACTGGACAAGTCGCCAGTTCATAGAGACAAACAACCATTCACACCTACAGGCAATTTACAGCCAACAATTAACCCACGTGTCTTTGGACTGTGGGAGGAAGCCAGAGTAGAGAGAACCCACACAGACACGGGGAGAAGATGCCAACTCCGTGCAGCCCCAGCCCGAGGTTCGAACCAGGAACCTTCTTGCTGTGAGGCTACCGTGCTAACCGTGTTACTTTATAAAATGTTGATTCAAAAGACTTTATGGGATAATACTGGTCGCTAATAGTAATAATAGATCCAGTTTTGGTCTGTGTATGTTGTTTTGTGTTATGAGCGCTTACTAACACCGTTTGATTTTTCAGGATACACCCTGATGCATCCGTCACTGACACGGCCCTACCTGATGACAGAGCCTCCCCTGCACACTGACATCATCCACTACGAGAATATCCCAGGATTCCACGCTGCCCGACAGAACATCCTCAGGTGACTAAGGATACAGAACGCTTAAAAATTTGAACCTTGAAAACTAGATTTCTTCCAGTCGCAGCATATATTATGTGTATTTTGTGTTGGTTAATGCTCTGTGTTTCTCGCAGCCTCCCTCTGGGCAGTCAGGTCATCACTGTGCCAGTTAACTCCTCTCTGTCCTGGCACACCAACCGACTCAGAGACAACAGCAAAGACGCATACAACGTCAGCTACGCCTGGAAACTGGTAGGTGTCTTTATAAACTTTCACAGTCAGCCTTCAGCCTAGTTTGAATCTCTAACCCTCTGATCACTCGGTTAAACTTGTAGACGCAGAGAAATAACAAATTAGGTTTCATCTAGTCTTAAACACACACACACACACACACACACACACAGCAAAAGGATCAGATATTTAAAGCAGAAGAAGAATTTGCACAGTCAGAGCCGAGACAATTGATGAGCTCTGGGTTTGGTCCAGTGAGCCATTGTCATGGTGGGAGAGCTATCTCATAAACTTTCTCTCTATCTCTTCCATTCCTGTCTTCAGCTCTTTATCATTACTGTACCGCTGTCTAAAAGCAGGATAGAGATTCATACTCCCAGCCTTTATGTCTCCACCAAACCTCCGCCACCTTAAATTAGTCAGTGTAATAAAAACCAAGCGCTCCCACACCCAGAAACTGTCTGTCCCTCAAATCTGCTTTTCCTCTCGGGCCCAGAAGTGTCATGTTTTAGGAACAAATGGCAACAGAACAGCAATAACATCACACCACATTGAGTCTTTTTGCTTTCTGACATTTAGATTCTTGGCAGGAGCAAAAATATCACACTTAATTCAGGCATTTCACTTTTTGCCTGTTTTAAAAGCTTTTGACATTTTGTTTTTTTTTTCCCACCCAGCCGCTAGACTTCAAACACGTCACCTTTGCCATGAATTTGGCAGCTGACTTTTTTTTTTTAATGAAAAATGGTAAATTGCTAGAAAGAAACTAAGGAGCGTATCATTTCCCACGCCAGACTGCCTTTTTGTGGATCCAAATAACACCCAGGGGCTCCTTGATCTGTTTATCAAATTGTTCTTTTTTTTTTTTGTGCTTGTTAAGACAAAAAGGTGTCATCGTAAGCTCCTGGGTCTTTCTGAAAGCTGTTTGACACTTTGCACGATTAAGCAATAAGATCTTTCTGGACCAGACCAGTTCTGCACGGTTCATTTAGAATCAGTGGTGTGAAAGCAGCTGTTGAGCCAGACTCATTTATCTTCTCTGGAAGCGGCCTGCAGCTCTTGAAACACTAACACTGAACAAGAGCGCTGATAGGGGTGTGTGCGTGTGCGTGCGCGTGTGTGTGCCTTTATCTCTATCTTTCTTAGCCGCCCTCTTTCCATTCTGCAGCATCCCATGAAAAATAACAAATTGAGCCTTAGTATCCCGAGTATTGGCAGCCACAGCCTGATACAGTTCATTCTTCAGTGGCACAGAGCTCCACTGTTCATGAAAACCTTTTTAAAAACACATCAAGGAGCCACACTGTTGCACTGGGTGACTTCATTACAATGAGCATGGGCATCTGCTGCTGGAAATACTCAGTAGAGCACCGCATGTGTATTAATGCTTTCCTCTCCTTCCTACCATAGACTCATTTTTGTCTTATTTAAGAGGGGGTCAGAGGATCTTCAGTGGGGCTAACAGTACACACTACATGCATCTCCTAAAAGCTGGGCCGTAGATTAATTTAATTTGTTTTTCTAGTCAGTTAGTGTGTAATAAAGATTGTGTTTTGTTTAGGCGTTTAGCATGGTATTGAAAATCTGTTTATAGTGTGTAAGTGTATAACGGTTAGAACATTATTGGATTGGATGGGGAGCACTTCCGTTTGCTCAAAAAAAAAAAACCCATTGTCAACATACCCTGGAAAGTCATATATCTTCTGTGTGCCCTCGGTCTCTAGTTTGTGGTTGTGAAGTTTCATCAGGCTGTGATTATCCTAGACCTCTAGTTCTCAAACAGTATATGCACCATTGGTGGTACGTGACCTCCCTCGAGTGGTATGTGGAGGAATCTCCACCAAATCTCATTATCAAAACATTTTGAATAAAAATAAAGTTTAGGATCACTGGAATTTAAAATAAGTTTTGCATTCCTCCAGTATTTTGGTTCAATATCAGACTGCTGCAGGGGGTTTCCCTCACCAAAATTTCACTTTGGAATATAATTTAGCTTTTTCCCAACAAGCTAGCATGACATGGTTTGTACCAATAAATTCCTTAGGCCTGCTACAGTCTGAAAAACAGTGTCAGCAGCCAAGAATGTTGGTGTCCCGATGGAGAGGTAGAGGTTAATCCGTGTCTGTAAATAGTTGCTGCTGACAAAAACATGCAACGTCATCCGTCTTGTCCTACACTCCTGTCTTGTCTTCTAGGTGCAGGACACGTCGTTCATCCTGTGCATCGTGTACGTGCAGCCCGAGATCCCAGTTAAGCAGCTGAAGAACCTGAACACAGCTCCCAGCTCCAAGCTACTATACCATCGTTTAGACCTGCTGGGTCAGCCCAGCTCCTGCCTGCACTTCAAACAGCTTGCCACAGTTGGTGAGAAAAGCACCAAGCCCACAGCTCTGCACTAATATATAATAACCTGGAGTAATAAATGAATCTACAAACTTTATTTTTATCCATAGTCAGCTCTAAAAAAATTTGATTAGCATCTCTAACTGTCCTTTTCTGTCTCTTTTCTCAGAGTCCCCCACAGTGATGCTGGCAGCTGGTAGCTTCTCCTCTCCCTATGAGCACCTCAGTCAGCCAGAAACAAAGCGCATGGTGGAGCACTACACTGCCTACCTGAGTGATAACACCAGGCTCATAGCCAACCCGGGCCTCAAGGTACGCAGGCATGAGAACACACATGGAACTGAAGGCTGAGACCAGCCTGCAGGCACACGCAGGGTTAATGTTGTTTACCTGACAAACACCGTGGCATGTGGCCAGCTCTGCAGTCAGGTCCAGACATGTACACAAATATTCATATTTTAATGGGTCCCAGGATAGTTGAAGTGTTTAGCTGTGCTTGTTAAATGCAACTCGAATGCTAATTCTGACAATATCTGGCGAGCAACTGTTGAGGCTGCTCACCTTCCAGCTAAAAATCACAGATTTCAAATGAAGCTCTGCATCTTTAAGAAGGGGACAAACCCCCATGTGGTTTTGGCAGCCTGTGTGCATTCCTGTCCTGAGGGGAGTAGGGGGTTAGAGTTTGAACTCTAAGCCCCAGTCCCAGCTCTGATTCCCAGGCTGGTCTTAAAGCCCCCCTCCAGTGACCTCATCACCCCTTTCAAACTTTGAGGCTTCTCTGAAAATGGCACTGAAGATGTGAATTTTCAGGGTGCTTTTCAGGGCTTTAGGGCTAATGGAGTCCCATTTAGTCCTCAATGCTGGTTCTCGGAGCCCTGCTATTTGTGATTTTTTTTTTTTTTTTTTTTTTTTTTTGATTAAACACGCACAGCAGGCTTAAAAAAATATGCGTTACTATCTTTAGCAGCAATTCAGTGTAATAATTTCAAATGAAGGTGTTTGAACTGCCGGGTTGACTGGAGGCAAACATTGCCAAAAGTTTTTGCAGCTTTCATTTCAGGCCAACACCTGATTAAGACTTACTTTTCTACTCCATGCTCAACTTTTTCTCCCCTCCTTGTTTACCTCCTCCTCCCTTCACTATCTCTTTTCACCCTCACTTTCCCTCTCCTCTCTCGCGTCTCCCTCCGTCCCTTCATCCTCTCCCCTCTGCAGTCCTCTGTCAGGAACGAGGTTATGGCGACCAGTCACGTCACGGATGAGTGGATGACACTAATGGAAATGAGTAGCCTCAACTGCTACATTGTGCGCCGTTACATAGCAACGCCCAGCGGGGTGCTCCGGATTTACCCAGGATCACTGATGGACAAAGCCTTCGACCCGACCCGCAGACAATGGTGAGGCTTACTTTGATGGCTGTGAGGGACGGGGGGACAGGAGTGAAGACGTGCGTGTGTGTGTGTCTGTGTGTGTACATGTGTTTTAGGAGAGCAAGTGGAGGCATGAGATAGTGTCGGGTAGGTAGGAGTTAAAGGAAATCAGAGCAAACTGCAGACTGCGTTGTTGTTTGTGCTTGAAATGGTCACCGCCCCATTACTGAGTTGAATTACGATTTTCTCATGAAAAGTTGAGTTTTCTGAGTTGTCAGAACATTTTTTTTTTCACTTGTGAAGTTAAATTAAAGTACTTTTTTAATGTGAGACATGAAGTTCTTAGTCATATCGGCACATTACGTAGAGCTTCGTGACTGCACCAAGCTTGTCTGTGATTTCCCTTTTTACATTCATAGAACTTTTTTCAGTTCAGCCCATGAGTGTGTTTTTACTAATGTCAGTTTTAACATTTTGCCCTCCTTTCCTGAAACAGTTGTGCACTGTTATTTTCATTTTCTTGATTAATTACCACTTAAATACTCAATATTTCTTAGAATCAATTAGAATGAATTGATAGCTGTTGGGTCTAAGCTCAAGGTGACATCCTCAAATGTCTTGTTTTCTGTGCAGTAACCCTCTGCCTGTGTGACGTGTGTTGTGTAGGTATCAGCATGCTGTGGCTAACCCAGGCCTCATCACCTTCACTGGACCGTACCTGGATGTGGGCGGCGCGGGCTACGTTGTCACCATCAGCCACACCATCCATGCCTCCAGGTAAGATGAAGGTGTATTTTTACCACAGTAAAAGCCCTCTGCTATCTAGTTTAATTTTAATCCAAGAGATGATGAAGTCAAGTCATTCTGTTAAATAATGATCTGCTTAATGACATTACTCATGGAAAAGTGAAACAACCCACTGCTGCTCAGTTCAATACACAGGAGTTTTGCTGCTGTAGACTCTCTGAGGCGCTTCACCGACTTTATCTTCCGAGGCACATATTTACATTCCAGTGGCTTTATCAGAAAAGGAAAACAGGAAGTTAACGCACCAAAACCCTACCAGGAGACACGTTTGTTGAACGTGGTCCAGAGATAATGTTTTTAAGTGGCACAAGAGGATCTTGGGATATAAATAAATGTCATGAACATGTTTAGCTGTCCACTACCTTCTCAGCACCAGAAGTGTTTGTGCTGAATGTGTAAATATGGACGTTGCCATATCAGCTTAAAAGGTGATCATGTCATGTCATTCCCCCACGTGGCCAGAACAATATGAAGCGCTCTATACCTGCAATAAAAATGATCAGCTCCCTGCAGATATTCTTCATCAACAGATTCACTCTTGTTGAGTCAAAACATTGTGGATTATTCAGGCTCTCAGTCCGGAAGTCTTTTAAGGAGACATTGATCATTGAGACAGGAGATCATCTGAAGAAGGCTAAAGGAAACCATTGACCTTTTTGGCTCCAGGGCTGTGTAGTGATTGACAGAATATCCCTTAACCAAATGGTCAGCCACAGTTCTCTTCAAATATCTCTTCCAGAGTGCCCTTGAGCAAGCCCCTGTACTCCAACAACCCTGCTTGTGCTTGAGTGTTACACACTTGTGCTTCGGCCAACTTTTAAAGAAGTTAAAGCAGCATGTTTTCGACACAGCCCTTGTAAGTCGGAGGCTTTATCAAGTCTGTAACTGAGATTTAAGGGTTTATTTTTGGAGTTCTGCGAGCTTAAAATGCAACTTAGCGCCACAGCTCTGCGTGCAGGAGTACAATAGGAACTGTTTACCACAGTCCATTCAAACGTACAGTATAAACATTTGCTATCAGTGTGTTTTGGTAAGTCAGGATTAGTGTGTTGATGACTGGCTCAGTGAGTATAACAATGCGCAGTCTGTTCCCTGCGTAAACACAGGTTTTAAGTTTAAGTGTGTCCGCGCGTGTGTGGGTTCTTTGGGCTAGTTTTGCAAAATATTTACGTTATCATCAAGACAAATACTTCATACAGCGTAACACCCAATCACAGCAATCAACTTGGCAGGCAAACTTTTTCCTCCGTTTAAAAAAAAAAAAAAAAAAAGGAAAGATCTGTTCTGATGTTTGTCTGTGTCTTCTCTCTTTAGCTCTCAGATGGCCCCTGGCTACGCCATCGCAGTGATGGGTATAGACTTCACCCTACGCTACTTCTATAAGGTCCTACTGGACCTGCTGCCCATCTGCAACCAGGACAAAGGCAACAAGATCAGGTATGAAGAGGATAGTCTGCATTTTTTTTTTCTTTACTGCTGCTTTTTTAAAATCTTCTCCATGCAAATCATTCCTCCTTTCTTTTTTTCCCTACTTCTTCTTTTGCCTTTTACCATGAATTCATTCGGAGGGTGGTTGAACTTCTGTTTTACTGAGCAAGAATGAAACTTGCAGAGAGATGGAGCAGGAAAAAAAAGAGAAAGAGGGAAGAAGAGATAAGCTGATTATCACGGCATTCCTGCTGGAGATGTGACATTGCTGCTGTCTCAGTCCCACATACCTTTGCCAGCTTTTATGTCTCCCCCTTTTTTCGATCCAAGTCCACTCTTTCTCCCCTCTCTGTCTATCTCCACTTTCTTCATGCTTCCTCTGTTGATGTTCAGGAGCCATAGAAAACAGGGATTAGCTCAAAGGGAGTGAGGGGCGCAGAGGAGCAGTGTTTGGCAGAATGTTTAAGGGAGGGAGGGAAGTATAATGGAGCCTAGTATTATGCAGGTTGAAGTTGAATTAAGCACTGTTTAAAAAAAAAAAAAATAGTGGTCATGGAAAGCGAAATGACTAAAGTTTGAATATATTCTGTCATCAAAGAACAGTCAGTGTGTCTGCAGTCTTTACATATATTTGTGTATGTGCCCTGTAGGTGCTTCATAATGGAGGACAGAGGGTACCTGGTTGCCCACCCGACTCTCATTGACCCCAAAGGTCACGCTCCTGCAGAGCAACAGCACATCACACATAAGGTAAAGGTCTACGGACTCGTGTAAAAAAAATTCCAACTTCATGCAGCGCAGTAGGCTTCCTGCGTTTCATGTTTATTTTTCTTGAATTTCTCAATTTGTCGTCATCCTGTCTGTGTGGTGGCAGGAGCCGCTGGTGGCTAATGACATCCTGAACCATCCCAACTTTGTCAAGAAAAACCTGTGTAACAGCTTCAGTGATCGCACCGTGCAACGCTTCTACAAGTTCAACACAAGCATAATGGTGAGTTAGAATAACAGACAGATAACGGATAACTGCACGCATGGATGACTGCATGGGAACACACAGCCTTGCAGTTGTATTCACAAGCAGATGCAAACACACTCCTTTCTAATTACTATGCGACTATGTGATAGTATAACACTGCTATCTTGTGGTGAGCCCGAGTGTTGCAACCTGTGTTGCAATTCTTATTTCACTCTAAACTGCAGTGTGGTTTGTGTTGTTAATGATGATTTTATCCTAGTTTAAGGTCTCGGCTTTAAGGTAGATCATTTCCAGCATGTCATATTATTTTATTCCAAGGAGTTCTAACCCTTTCTCTTATTTTCTTTTTATGCATAGGACATAAAGTTCTTTAAAAGAGTTCCATAGCCAACAGGGATGTAAACAGGGATGTGTTTCTCTTTTAGGGGGATCTAACCAACCTGGTTCATGGTAGCCATTGTTCAAAGTACCGCCTGACCCGAATCCCCGGCACCAACGCCTTTGCTGGTATTGTCAACGAGACGTGCGACTCTCTGGCATTCTGTGCCTGCAGCACTGTGGACCGGCTCTGTCTCAACTGCCACAGGTCTGTCCTTCTCACACACACACACACACACACACACACACAGGGGATTAACTGTGGCACTTTGGAGTAGGGATGCAGTGATTAACCAATTTCACTATTAACCGTGGTTTAAAAGGCTGGGCTACACAAACTGAGTTGCAACAAAGCAGGAAAAGAGACCACCAAAACGGGCGTGTAACCTCTTTAATGGCACGACACCTGCATGAGAGATGTTCTGTCATTTTTGGGTAGAACTGCACATTCTTGTACACTCTTATATATCCGTAATGTAAACGCTACACTATAATTATACCTGAAGTGAGGTGTAACTCCAATCACATCATAATCAAAACAGAAGTTAAGCTATAGTTATTTGTCCAACCTAAACAAAATGGAGCTCATGATGATGAACTAATGATGAGCATGTTTCTCACTCATGTTTTTCAGAATGGAACAGAACGAATGTGAGTGTCCGTGTGAGTGCCCCCTGGAGGTGAACGAGTGTACCGGCAACCTCACCAATGCTGAAAACAGGTCAGTGCAAAACATGGGATAGAAAAATGATGCATGGTCTCCTTTTCTGTTAGACTGTATCTCAGTGTAATGATGAGAGCCCGACTAAATGGTATAGAATGACAGCTACGTACGTATGTGTGTGTATGCTTAGGTCAGATAAAACATTTGCCAGGTTCATTCACTGAGTTCTTGTACGTGATAGTATTGTCTTCAAATGTTTCAAATATTTTCAAGCATGCGCTCCTGAAAACATCCTGGGAGCTTTGTGAATGTTTGTGGGCGTTCCTCTTTCTCCCTCTCTCCGTCTGTCTCTTGTCTTCTCTGTCCTCGTGTGTCTCTCACATCCCTCGCTCTCTTGTTTCATCCATCTCCTTTCATCAGCCATCAGCAGCCTCTGACAGCACATCAATGTTTCAAATGCCAATTCCTTCTTTATTTCAGGAAGACGTGCAATTATCGCTCTTCACTGTCAGATTTCCCTCTGTGTTTCGTGTCAAGCAGCATTTATGTTTGTCCTTTTCGAGCTGCTTTGCATAAACCGACATGATGAAGACGTTCTTTGGACCGCTCGTGCTTTGGTTTCTTCTTTTTTTTTAGGTTGAATGTACTGTATTTGTAAGTGTGATCATGTTTCATTTTAGAATTTGGAGGGATTGTGTCCAAGAATATGTTCAGTAAACTTTCACCATTTTCTGATTTTTTTTTTTTTTTTTCTGTGTGTGTGTGATTAACAGGAACCCTAGCTGTGAGGTGCATCAGGAACCGGTCAGTCTGAATGTGATTGATCCCACTCTGCATGACACCCTGCCGCAGTGTATCAACACTCGCTGTAGCCAGAGATACACCAGCAGGTATACACTCCAACAATAAACTGACGCATATAGAAACACATATACATGAATTGTATGTAATTGTAATGTATTTACAATAAGTTATATGGCCAACTATGAGAATGTTATTGGTGCTCATCAGTGACACAGTGCCACCCAGTGGTGACATACGGAAAGTTTGATGGGGATCCTTTCTACTGTGTTCACTTTTGCTTTTGACCATATTTAGTCATTAGTGCTGATAATATGACAGGAAGACTATCCTTTTTTCCCTCTTTGGAGTAATGATCTTTGTATTCTGCACCCTGTTACAGTGACTGTTTCGGCGTGCTGGACTGTGAGTGGTGCATGGTGGACAGCGATGGTAAGACTCACCTCGACAAGCCGTACTGTGCCCTGCAGAAGGAGTGTTTTGGCGGCATCGTCGGTGCCAAGAGTCCCTATGCGGATGGCCTGGGACTGCTGGGTGAGTAGATGTGGATATAAATCAAACTCCACTGAGGCACACGCTCGAAAGAAACATACCAGCCAGATCATTAGCTGCATCATTATGGTACAAAGTGGCTGAGTCGTGTCCCACAGTTATGAGATGTTTTCTATAAATGCACCATAGTGTACCGTATCAGACAGCAGAGTAGTCTCTGATGCCACAGAAATGTATAATTGTATATGTATGTATAACCAATATTTTAGATTGACTGAAACTTTTCTGTTGTGTGCTTGTTTTTCTTTGTTGGCCATCTGCCTGCAGTTAAATAGTTTATACTGGCATTTCTCACTGATGAGAGAATAGGAATGAAGCAGAAGATGTCTCTGTCGCAGCACGAGTTAGGATCTGAGCCCGAGCTGTTTTTGTATTGGCATGTTGTGACTTCATGAGCTGGCTGAAATCCTTTGTATTCTTTGTATTTTAAACAAATCTTTAAACAAACAACATCCTTTCCTCTCCTCTCGTCCTCTCTCTTTCCTCCACAGATGAGGAAGTGGCGTCTCTGAACATGATCAAGAGCGCCCCTGTGGGTCCAGTCGCCGGGGGTATTATGGGATGCATCATGGTGCTGGTGCTGGCTGTGTATGCATACAGACACCAGATCCACAGGCGCTCACACCAGCACATGTCACCTCTGGCAGCACAGGGTAGGACTGATGGATGGAGACATTTGTACAACTTATAAATCAGTGATATTGAAATTATTAATTTATCTAATCTGCCCATTGTTAGTAAACTACAAGAGCAACAATGGAAACAAAGTTTTAAAGTGGCAATATTAACCAGCAATATGGTACTACTGCAGTTAAACAGCTGACTGTGGCACTACACGGCAGCTGCTGCTGCTGCTGCTGCAGCATGATTTGTGTAATTACTCAGCATTATTGACGAAAGCATCAAACAAGATTACAAGCTCATTAAAACTCTTGAGTCCACTTTCGGTCTGATAGTTTGGTAAACAACTTGGAATAGATGGTGAAGAGTGTGACGTTACGTTATCGCATAGCATTAGGCTGAGGAATTGGCTCATAAATTTGCTACACACTGCTCCGTGTGTGTGTGTGTGTGTTTGTTTGTCAGGCACATTCAGTCTCTTGCAGCTTGTACTTGCTTGTTCTTGTACTTACAAAAGTTACGTAACTCGGACACCCCCTTCCACCTCTCTCTTTATACAAATAATAAATACATAAAAATTATTATCCCATGTACCCAGGTTATTATTTGGGCAACCACAGATATCAAATACATCTCAAACTATCTATCTTTGCATACTTCACATATTTGAATAGTAGCATCTATCTAACTGTGGCATTCTTCCCTTTACCTCTGTGCTGCTTCAGAAATGTCAGTGAGAATGTCCAACCTGGACAACGAAAGAGATGAGAGGGACGAAGACAGCCACGAGGACAGAGGAATCAGTACGTATTGCTTGATGTCTTGCTATGAACAATGCTTGTACCATAAGGGGGGATTTAAATACTTACGAGGAAGTAACAGTTTTAAAATTAGCCTGAGGATAACTCTGTGACAGTGTTCAGATATTCGATTGCTAAACAGCTCCTCTGTGTCGAACTGTGCGTTCTTCTTCTTTCAGTCAGCAACACTCGATTCATTGCTGCCGTGATTGAGCGGCACACGCACACTCCTGAACGGAGACGGAGGTACTGGGGACGGTCTGGGACAGAGAGTGACCATGGTAAGACTTAACAAAACAACAACAACAAAAAAAAGTCTCTCATACGTCTACGTTTAGATTAACAGAGGCGGAGAAGTTGACAGAAAACTATTATTTGTGTACACTGTATTATATCATACAGTACATTGGTACAGATGGAAACAGGAATTGAGTGGGCTGCGTATGATGTTGCATATGCTGTGTAAAGCGAAACTATTTATATAATTCCTACTCCTCAGTAGTGGTTGCACAGTTGAAAACAACTGACTAATATTTGCCTCCCTATCATGTCACTCTTACACAACAACAGTTTAAAATAATCTGTGTACTCGAAAATGAATCATTCATTGGTTATAAAACAGGCACATCCTGCATTCCATGAAATGATGATAATAATACAAGTTCTGTGTTTGCCCTAGGCAGCATAAGCATAGCTACGTAACTGTATATTTAAAATGATAATGTAAATGCAGCCATGTGGGCTCAGAGAGTTGCAGGCCTTCCGGCCTCATTGTTACAGACGGAGAGCTTGATTATTTAGGGGGATCTTGGAGACTTTCCTAGCTTTCCAGCTGGTAGTCCCAGGACATTACTGGAAGATGTGGGAAGAAACCTGGGTTACTGTGCTTAACCTGCTGCCACATTTACCCAGCGTAAGAGAAGCAACAGAACAAGAAAGTTTATACCCTCAAAATCATATTTGTGCCGTAGGAATCAGATTTTTTTTAGATGAATGTTACAGCGTGATCGCAAACCCACAGCTCTCAGATCTCAGATCTCTGGCAGCGTTTCAGCTTCTGGCTTGTTCTTTTCATTATATCACAGCTCACAACCTTGTTTTCTCTCGTCTCTAGCTCTGGGAGAGTTGCTCATGTTCACTGTAACCGTTTGTAGAACTTGTAAGTCTGACACTCGATGAGCGTGGATGGACAGATATCACCCACACGGGCTCTTACCACCTACATATGGCATCACTCCACTTCCTGGCAATGAGTGTTTCAAATACTAGTTGCATAACTGATGATGACAGAGAAAACAAGGATGAAGAGAAGAGAGTGGGCTAATGTGAGACAAAGACACGCATGCACATGTAGTATAACTGATTAAATCAGAGAGGATAAGGAGATGTAGTGACTGTGATGTTCTCTGCACGTCCTCTGTACTGCATAACATTTTTAAAACACAGATAATCCTAAATGTCAAAGAAATTACATGATATGACTCATTTTTCTGGTAACGTTTTGGGCAGGAAAAATCAAATTCAAGCTTTTTATCTGGAACATCATTTGTGAAGACATAACACCTTCACATTAAAGTAGGAACATAAAGAGTCAAGATAATAGGACAGGAAGTCCTAAAGTGGGGATTTGAACAAAAAAAAAAAGCACAAGTGGAAAGATGTAGAGATGCAAAAGTGATGAAAGATGGGAAATGAGCATGAAATTCAAGGGCAAGAGGGCAGGGATGGAGAGGAAGATGAGTCTGATATAATGGAACGAGGGGGTGTTAGCACGTTAGGGATTAGAACAAATTTATTACTAAGTCAACGCTTCAAAGTTGCTGCTCCTCTCCGCTTGGTCAAAGGTGCCCTCCTACCACAATCCACTCACTCATACTGCTAAAGGGTATGATGAAACACACACACACACACACACACACACACACAAGAGCTACATGCAGATCAGAGCATCAAATATATAAAGGGAGTGACGCACACACTACAGTGTTCATTGCAGCTCAAACCAGCAGCGCTGGTTGCAATGTTAGCTTTCAGGCAATGGCTAGAAGTACTCATTTAATAATGGATACAGTACATACTGCATACGTACATATAATCACCAACTTTAAGCCACACACCCTAACATTATACGGTTATATGTTTACACTTACAACTGCTCTGTGCAATATAATAGATACCTGGAGAGAGGAAGAGGCAGATATTATTATAGTTTAATGTTTTTTTGTGCAACAAAAGATTATAATTATTTTCATCTTTTAGCCTTTCAAAAAGCTTTTTTAAAATGTCCCTCACATACTTCCAGTTAATCTTGAAATCAACGTATGAAAAAAAAGGATACTGAAAATATTTAATATTGTATGCTTTTTGGATTGTGGCCCTCTATTAGAGGTCCTAAAGATATCATTTACTTTGTGTAAATATGTTAAAGCAATTTATTTGAACATTTTGAGACATGCTATTATGGTGATACCACTCTCATGTCTGTATCCTACATCCAGCAGCTAGTTAGCTTAGAGTAGCTATTGCTCTCTGGCCAGGAAATGCAATGTGGAACATAATTTCCATTAAAATGCTTTAATTTTTTTTTACAGTGTTACAGTATTGTGTTATTTGGTGAGGTTTAATCTTTGGATAGAGCTTGTTTATAGTCTTTATGCTAAGCTAAGCTAGCTGGCTGTCGGTGGTAGCATACATAATACACAAGTAAAAGAGTGGTATTGATCCTTCCTTCTGGCTCTTAGCAAGAAGGCAAAGTGTGTTTAAATTGTCAGACTATTCCTCTAAATACAGACATGTTAGTCAACACGTCTTTCGGTTTGTCACAGACTTTTAACTGCCCAGGATTTATTTCCAGGATTTAGACTTGTCTCGTCTCCAGCTGTTAAGAGAAAAGTCTCCGCGTGTTCAGAAATCTCAATGGTCTAATCGTATAAAAGATTTGGA
The DNA here is from genome assembly GCA_014281875.1 of Nibea albiflora. Taxonomy (NCBI): domain Eukaryota; kingdom Metazoa; phylum Chordata; class Actinopteri; family Sciaenidae; genus Nibea; species Nibea albiflora. Next base: position 6,804,382 of record CM024792.1, read on the forward strand.
GTCTCTGTGGTCCAATAATATGGTAGATCATGCTGCCTCTCCCCATCTCTTGACGTTAAGAGGGATTTGCTGTCCTCACCTGGTGCAGCTGCAAACTGTCAACAGGTCACAGTTAGCTGTAGACATACCTAACATTTTGGCTCTTACTTCGGGGAAAAGATGGATAAACTGTGCTGAAGTTGGCGGCACCCTCCATGTCTGGAACTTCTTTGAAGTCTCCATCCCTCTCTTTCCTTTAATCCCTTCCTTCCTCTCCTTCTCTCTGCCCCCTCTTTTTCTCCCCTTGTCACTTCCTCTCCTTGTTCATTCGTCTGTCTCTTCTTTTCTTTGTCAGCTTTATTTCTTTTGGTATCAAAGCCCAAGTAATCTTCTGAGAATCGGGGCAGAAATGTCTCAGCTTGAGTCAGGATTTTAGGACTCTTCGGTGAGACATACAGGACATTGTGGGACATGTTACCCCCTATCATATGTCAGTATATACCAGGATATAAACCATTGTAACCGGAAGGGCATGAGAAAAACAAATACGCTGCTTGCTGTTACTTTAAAAAAAAAAACATACTAGACATACAGACTGAAATGTTTGTTCCAGGCAACATGAGTTGTAGTGACTGGCTGGTTGTAGCCAATACAAAACAAGGTGTCTGCTTGATAATACACTCTGGAAGCTAGAAGATATGTTTGATGGCTTTGGTGTTAAACCACCAGATGTTTGGAGGATAGAAAAGGCTGCTGGGAGATAAATTTGACACAAACACACACACACATACTTCAACCTATTAACTCCCACCATAACACAGACATATGAACCCCACCAACACACACGCTTACAATTACTTGGTTCAGCATCTCTGGTGGTTTATTTGTTCCGTCGTCCAAAATGGCAGCAATTTCCTTTTCTATAAATATAATAGTCGAGGCACTCAGGCTTACATGGTATTTGCTGTAACTGTAATAACAGATTGAGGGTCCCATCATGCGGCGATAAATAAATAAAATAAACAATGTCACTTCACAATTGGAAAAAGACGACACTAAAGGAATTAAGGAAAATGTTTTTTTTCCAGATCAACTCCCAGATATTTTTCTTATCGATAGACTGTTTGTTTTAGATGGACTTCCTAGCCCTGAAGGTGATGAAACCCACTCAGTCGATGAAGGATTATATTGAATTTTGAATGGAATAAACCCAGGGCCAAAGGTTTTCATGAAGATGAGCTGCTGGAAGCCTACTTGATTAGTAACCTAAGTCATCACAAACATGGATTTAAATTTGGCCGCGTGCACATTCTAAATTCTCTTTCATCACTATAATAACATAAAATGCTTCTGTTCAATGTTCTTTACATATTCTCTGACCCAGTGATCACTTTGCTCTGTGACAGCAGTAATGCCCTCACACTGCTCCACTTACCAATGTATCCTACAACTGCCATGTTGGCTTATGTTTCATCTCCTCAGGCTAAGCATATGTGCAAGATGTGTAGGAACGTGGTCATAAATATGTATGCTTCTTTTTTTTTCCCCCCGAATTGTATGGGATAGCTGAAAACACGGAGCAAAAAAAAAGGCCTGTAGGGATGTTTAGTTGTCAGTGTGCCATCAAAGAGCTTGTACTGCTTTCAGAAACATTGTGTATTGCTGTGTATTCACATGAATGTTTCCGTGTTCAGTGTCTTTGACTGGAGGGCATCATTTGCTGAGTAGTTTCTTTATGGTGTCTTTCCATTTCTTTTCAATGTTTGGCAGCTATAGTAAACTGGTACACATGTACAGTGACTGTTAAATTCATTATATCTGCTTTAACTTCCAATGCAGTGTCAGAAGAAGTGGTTTTAGCTCTATCAGACACATGTATAAGACAAATATCTGTTTAACCTCCCACTGCTGTATCTACATTTTAGGTAAGCTCACGCTGAGACCTGACCCAAAGTTTGAGAAACCAGGGCTGTGCAAACTGAAAAGCTTTTGGCTGGGGAATCCCTTAAAGCTTTTATTTTGGAGTCAAAGAGTTGTAAGAGTCTAGTCACACAAACATTCTGCATGTTGTTTGTCTCCAGGCTACAGCACCATGAGTCCGCAGGAGGACAGCGAGAATCCGCCGGGAAACAACGACCCGCTCTCGGCAGGTGTGGACGTCGGTAACCATGACGACGACCTCGACCTGGACACGCCTCCTCAGACGGCGGCATTGCTCAGCCACAAGTTCCACCCCTACCGGCACACGCATACACACCACCACCCGCTGCACACGCACCACCTGCAGGCTGCGGTCACCGTGCACAGTGTGGACGCGGAGTGCTGATCTTCGGCGTGGCCTCCGTCCTCCTGCCAGCGATGGAACAATTTTTTTTTTTTTAATTAAAAACTGTTTTTAAAAAAAATGCTTGTGCTTGATTAGAAGGCACACTGTAGGTACTGCCAGGATGGATGCAGGGAGAGAGAAGCCCCAGCTGGACTCGTACCCACAGCGTCACAGGGCTGCTGGGACCTCTGCCATGAATGGATGTTTAGCTTAATATGGGTATTAGCCTCATGGTCTCATTGTGCCATTACCTCCATCTCAACCTAGTCCTAAATCTGGGAAGTGTACACAGTTTTACACACCGAAAAGTACCAGACCTGGAATATTTGCTTATTTTCTGAAGGATCTTTTGGCATTCAGGACTCTGTAAGAGCACACAACAACCTTTGGGAGCAAACAAAAATGCTGTTTGAGCCCATTCATTGAGGACAGGACACAACTGGAACCTAAAAGCCTTGAGGGAGGACAGACGTCTTCATTTCCACGTGGAAACAACAACACTATTGGACTGGGGAATATTCAAACTAACTAACTAATCTAGATGCTGATTGGACTCCTTTCGCCCCAGGGCTCCATCCCAGCCTCCACACAGGTGGTTTCCCCGCTAAACCCACTTGAGGTAGGGAAGAGGATGGGGAACAGAGCACTCCTTACGCTTGTGAAAAAGTCTCAGACGAAGAGTAAAAAGACTGTATTTCCACAGAGACCGGGCTCTGATGTGGAATTTTACCATGGATTCTATTACAGCTTTACTCGGCTTAGTTCTGCAGATTCACACTCTACAGTTGGTTTTCTCTGAAAGTCACTGCTGGCCTTACACAGCATGGTTTGGGAAGATATTTGGACAGTGCGAACTTCAAAGTACAAAAAACAATCTTCAATGATTCACATAAATATAGGAAGAAACACTTTAAAGAAAAGATTATTTTTCTACTATTTATTAAAGAGGTAGATTTTCAGGCAAGCAGCTGCCGCTAACACAAACAAGAAAGTAGTCCGGGATAAGTGACACACGCCGACCCTCTTCCTGTAACTAAAGCTTCGTGTTTAGGGCTCATTATTGTACTAAGAATCTCTGACTGGTTGTGTTTATTTTAAATTTTGGGAATAGCAGCAAAGCAATGAGGGACCCTGATACATGACCATCAGCTCATTTTCCCTCCATTTTTCTCTTCATTTCCAATCACCAGAAGCAATATTCTAAGCTATCCCCTCCATCAGAGATCATTTTACTATATGATTTGGTGAAAAGTGTCTTCTTCAAGCAGGAAAGATTTTGGTTGAGCGGGAATCCGAGTCAAAATCAGATCTGCTCCTTAAAAAAAAACAAAAAAACGATGAGCCTTAATCACAGTCAGAGCAGTTTGGAGGAGGAAGTTGCCTTTGATACATACTACACTCACATTTTTGAATCACTGAGGTCTTTGTGTTCTTGTAAGGTAATGCAGGACATTGTGGACATGGAGGCAGCCTCCTGGGGATGAAGGAGGGAAGAGAGGGAGAGAGAGAGACGAACACCAGCAAAACATTCCTGGCTTTAGTCACTGCTGGGGATTTGGTGTGTGTGTGTGTGTGTGTGTGAGGCTTAATTGGGGACCCTTGCAGAGGTCCTGAGAGAATCACAGAGACTAAGACCCACTTTAACACAACTCCTTGCCTCTGAGGCCAAGCTGATACTGTATGTATGCTAAGGTTGTGTGCTGGATTTGGTGCAAACCGAACATCCAGAGATGCCCGAGATGGAGTCTCATCAAAGGGAGTGAATGAGGGAGAGATGCTGCTGTTGTTGTACAGAGGTTACACCCATCTGTCGGCACCACTGTGGTTAACCACTCAAAATGTCTTTTCTACAAAATGTGCGTGTGTGTGAGTGAGTGAGTGACTGAGTGTGCGTGTGTGCATGTGTGTGAAGAATGATTATTCACCTGGAACATTTTCATTGAATGCATTATTATGTATTTTTTTTCAAGATAGTATTAGAGAAATATAGGTGAAATAATTATGATTGAGAAATCCACTTATTTTTATTCTGATGAAGAGTTGCTCGACCTGGTCTGTGCTCCGTGCGTTTGACCGTTCATCTGGTCAAATCGCGTCAGCGTGGCATCCATTTCTATTTCTGGGTGCAGAAATGTTTATTGTTTTTCAGAGATTCATTATGAAGTGTAAATACAGAATCACAACTAGCTATTAATGTCCTGTACACTCCATATTTTTTTATGTTGCTAAGACGTGATGTATGCTTCAAATGATGCTCAGATATTCGGGTTGATATTTTGAATTGTCTGTTCTTGGTGTCTCATTATATTTCCGATGCCTTGGATGTCTGTTTGTTTTTGCTTTGTTTTTTTAGATTTATTTTTCTTTAGGTCCATATTGGATGGAAGTCAGTACTTGGAAAAATGAATACACACTTTTACGTTTGAGAGACTTCTGGTTTTTAAAGTTTTATCATGTGTCTTCAAAATGTTAAAAACTTCTCTCCATGAATTAATTTAGATTTGCAAAAATAGAAGAAAAAGAACCAGTACCACACCTTTTAAGTGAATAATGACCAAAACAACAACCCCTGTAGTGGATTCAGGGTTTACAGTAGGCTGCTGTAAGCCGTGTTTTGATTCTGTTGCTACTTAAGACTGTCAGACATATTCACTAAATACGGTTACTTTAGTGCGTTTTCTCACTTTAGAATATTTACATACACACAAATTTGAGCTCATTGCACCTAAAGGACCAGTGTGTAAGATTTAGCGGCATTTAGCAGTGCAGTTGATGATTGCAACCTCCTTGCTTCACCCTCTCTTTCCTAGCAATAGGAGAAACTACAGTGACCATAAAAAAGGCAAAAAGACCCATCTAGAGCCAGTGTTTGGTTTGTCAGTTCTTGGGCTACTGCAGAGACCAGTGTGGTTCAACATGGTGGACTGTGTCGACCTGCAACGTCTGCATATATAAAACGCTCATTCTAAGTTAATAAAAGCGCAACAATTTTCCTTTTAAGTGATTATAAGTTGATGGAAACTATAGTTAAGCATATTCCATTTCATCCAGAGTCTGCAAAGCCCCCTAAATCTGACACACTGGACCTTTTAAAGCTGCAAAACTCATAATTGACACCTCTAAAAGAGCAGAGCGATTAAAACATGCTAGTATTATCTTAGCACACATTCATGATAGAAAATGTCTAAAGCACTAAAGCACTGTTGAACTCGTAGGATCTGTAGTGAGTTAAATGTTCCACTCAAGACTTGAATTAAAAAAAGGTTCATCATCATGGTTATGCCATCAGACATTTAATATTGGGAGATTTATTTTCGTGTACTCAATTCAAAATTGTCCTTTTTCCCCTTCACATCAGACATAACATTGGTTCAATTTGACATCGAAGCAGTCTTGTAGCATTTCAGGGCAATCTTTCAAATGCAATCTGGAGTGTATATTTCGATGTGTGTGTGTGTGCGCGCTGGGGCAATTTCTTTTTCTCTGTTGTGAAAAGCATTTTTTTTCTTCTGGAGAACTTTAAACAGTATTTACCAGCTGTTGTAAACAAGTATATGTGTGTATACAGAACACTCTGAATCGCATTAATTAATGTACTGAAGGAACATGTACATCACCCCTCCCCCCATGTATCATATAAAGTTATCAAATTGAGATTTATTGCAATGTGAATGTGATAAAGTCCATTTTACACTTAAATTGTCTTTTTTTTTTTTTTTTTACAAATTGCTGCCAGACTAGCTTCTCTGAAACTCTACTAGGGGTATTCTTCCAAAACATCATTTGGTGTTTTAAAGATGATGTATCATTTCATACTCCTCAAACCATTCAGTGACCCCTTTGTGCAGTATGCATGTGGACACTGGTAGAGACTCCTCTAGAAGTGTTTTCTTATAGGATAACGGACTCAGAACGTTGTATTGATTTGCATTGACACTACCCTCTAAGGGGACCAGCAAATTACCCTACAATCCACAGCAGAACTCTCAGATCTCCTCTCTGTGGGGGTCAACTATACCATGTGATGACTCTTCTGACCACATGACTTGTCCTCCATATATCTGTAGATTAGTGTCGATGTTTTTTACACCATTGAACTCTCAACTGTGGATTTATCTTTGTAATGGGGTGCCCTAAACCCTAATTTATTTGTTTTAATTAAGGTTCAGTTCCATTTATTTCACCCGAGACTTTCCACTGAGCCAACATGCACCACAGCAGCACCCTGAATGGAACTGAACCTTAATTAGTGTCACTGGTAACATCTGTGTTGACCCTACCTGACCCGACCCATGTCAAAATGGCTGCTGCGGAAAAAATGTATTGTCAACGGGCTGTTTATTGCAGACAGTCTGATCCCGTCCTGTATTGATATTCTCAGAGACCTAAGGGAGAGTTTCTCTTTGGTTTTCCTTACTTACCTTCTGCATGAGCGTCACAGTAAACGTGCTCTGTTGACCACAGTTTATGACCATGTTTACTGATGTCTGTCCAGTAGATCTAAATGCAGATGCCACTCGAGTAATTGTTCCTATTGAAACACAAGCCTCACTTATTCAAACCTTAAAGCATTCTGCACTTCAGGTCGCCTCAGTGTCGTCAACAGGTATACACATTTTGTCGTCATGGCAGCACGAGCGCAGGTGCAATGAACAACAGCTTCAATTACCAGTTCCATGTTGTACAGTTCCTCTCTGGTACTGTAAAGAACACATTAATGGAATGGGGCCATCGTTAACGTTATTGTTTAACGCTAATATCTGTCGAACATACAAAAGTCCAGGAGACCGTGGCTCTGCCCAAAGACAAGCAAAGGGCATTTCCTTACCATCCCTTTGCCTACTTGCTAAGTTTCGCTGAGTTCCTGGATGCCTATGCAATCATCATTATGTAATTTCATCCCAGAGAACTCACAAATTGAGCCAAGGTAGAAATATTACTGTTGGGAACAACATCAGACTTCACCAAATACATAAAAAAAAAGGTCTCTACTATGGTATTTATTAGTTTCTGATCCTTGGAATGTGAGAAAAACAGCAACATTTCCCAAAAATGCTCCCTTATCTCCTTTTGATAATTAATGTAATAACTAATGTAACATTTTTAATCATTTCCATTCATTTACTGAGATTTCAGTTGTTTGGAGCCACCCTGAGATCGACCTCTTACTTTGAAAACCTCTGCACTAGCCTACATCAAGCCGAAAATGCTGAATTATTAATTAAGTGAACACACACACACACACACACACATACAGTCAAAGCTTCAAGCAAAAGCTTTCTAAGAAGTTGTTTCTGTGATTCAGCGTCTGACATCAGACAAACATTAAGGTAAAAACAAAGCTGTCAAAAACTGCTAACTGTGTTTTTCTATTGTCAGTATGGTCAGTTTGTTTCTACTCTGTGAGGACATGGATCAGATCACCCACAAACTAACTCGCACACAGTAAACCAGAGAGATTACCTGCAAGGGATTTTGTATGTATTGTTTCAATACCCGGCCCAGTATTCACTCACTGACACCAGAGGAATATTGTCTGATGCCTTTCTAGCCTGTGTTATTCTCCCTGGTTCACGCAGGGACATTTAGGACACCTACACTCCAAAAAGATGCTCTTCAGAGGCTTTTTGGCCTTGTTTGGAGGGGAGTATTTTTAATGACATGTAGAACTGTCTGCTGCTATGTCAAACTGCAATATCTGTTTGACCCAGTAGTTGGAGAGAGATTTTTTTTCAAAGTTAAGACACTGTATGCAGTGAGTCCACCCTGTTGGAAGTATACTCTATTAATGAACTATGTTCAGCGACACTACAGATGGCAAGGATTTCTTATCGATGCAATCGCAACAAATTGCATATACAAATTCTGCCACAGTTCATGCAGGGTTTATGGGTTTGTAATCCAACAGGAAAGGGAAAAGGAGAAAGAGTTCTGCTGTGAATCTTTTCTTTTTTTTTGTCTATCTCGATTAAACCTTAAAATACTGCACACCTCCACTGCATTTTAGCTCTTGACCCCTGCTTCAGGAAGTGGGGCATTTCAGAGAAAAAAAAGGTTGTTCTGCACTCAAGCTCCACAAGAGGAGTGTATTTTTCAGTGTGTTTCAAGCTGTTGGCAGTAGGTCATGTCATTTGTAGATGGGGGAAGAATAGTGGTACATACTGCCTGGGAAGACCCTATCACTTATTTATGATGCCTTTTTGTACATACAGTGTTTCCTGCCAGGGGAGCTTAGAAACAACCACAGATGGAGAGTCAACATGGCTGTGAGACAACAATACAACAAGAGGCTGCTTTTATTTGTCTTGCATGTACTGTTTTAAATAAGCAGTGCTAACAGAGCAGCTAGGGCTGGCTGTGGAGCAGCTAGCGACAAACTGCTATGGTGCTCTGTCACGTAGTGGCTCACGTTTCTCTTCTTCTTTGGCCTCCTCGATTAAAAATATTGGCTGATTATTCACTTTTACATATCTCTTCATCTAATCATAACATACTAAAATGCTTGAGAGACATTAAATTAAGTTAAATTAAGGTACACTGACTTGTGACCTTGGTGTAACACTGCCTTTTGCTTCCTCTGTCTTCTGTCTCTCTCATTGGCAGCACACAATGAAGAGACCAGTAACGATCTGTTCCTACTAACAAGTCTAGTCTATATAGCCAGAGTCCAATATCTATTCCAAAAGCTATTGAAGGCATGTCAATGAGCCACAAAATGGGCACTGTGGTTTATTTTGAGTCAAATCCACACACACCATACTGCTGCCATAAACACTGCATGAGTGCAGCTGAAAATAGTCCCAGACAAATACACAATTTCCCTTTGTTTTAGTCGAGTTTGTTAAAAAAAAAAAAAAAAGTCAGCAGCTGTTGTTATAGGAAATGATTTGCTCTGTCACCAGCAGTTGGTTTCAACTGAACATTCATTCAGCCTTTTGTCAAATATTGACAGGTGGCTTTTATCTCATCTACTCTCCCATGTCTGATTATTTTCTGGAGGTGCTTTGTTTTTGGTTTTGTAATTTGTTAATTTAGTTCTGTTTATTGTTAACCAGGCTAGGTGAATGTACTGAGTGACAAGGTAAGTCATTTGACACTTAGTCTATACTTTTCACAGTTAGTCACAATTGCTACTAGTGAAAACTTCAAAGGCCATTTGACTGCTATTGGTCAAAATATGATCAAAATCACAATATTGCCAAGTGCAAGATATTTTTTGGGCTTTTCAAGCTTCATTGTACTGAGACAGCTGAAGATTGACAGGAATATGGGGAAGAGAGAGATGGGGAACGACATGCAGCAAAGGGCCGCAGGTCGGATTCAAACCCTGGGCTCCTGCAGCAAGGACTGAGACTTTGTACATGGGGTGGATGCTCTACCAACTGAGCTAACCAACACCCCGACAAAACAGCATCATGATGTAAAAATAATTTAGTGCTGTAGAGATTTCCCAGCCTACAGAACTGGATTGTTTGGTTCATATCGCACAGGGCTGACAAAAAATGGAGACAAAAAAACACTCATGCTCACATTCACACCTACAGGCAATTTAGAGTCACCAATGAACCTGCATGTCTTTGCACCGTGGGAAGAAGTCAAAGTACCCGGAGAGAACCCACGCAGACACGGCGAGAACATGCAGACACCACACATAAAGGCATCAGGCACTGTGTCACCCAACAAAAATGGAATGCGAAAATGATCATCCTGATTAATTAGGAATCATATTGCAGTTATTTTCCCGTAATGTGTAGCTTAAGACCCATCCCAGACCTGTTCTCCATCTGGACCTGTTCTCCATCTGGAAGTAGCAAAGTATTAATAGAGCCTCTAAAAAAATGTTGGCTTGTCCTCTCATGCAAGCAATAAACAAAGTGTTCATTCGCTTTTCTGGTTACATTCTGACCAGACAATTATTATCTCATGTATTATTTGTTTGTGCAGTTCAGCATTGTGCTGCAGGTTTGTGCGCAACAAACTCATGTTACGCAAAGTTTGTGCATTTTAGTATCATAGACCTGTTTTAACATTCCAGAGAGACTGAAGGAAGGTGGTCAGAGTGGATCTCCCGAAGTCTCTGCTGCTGTGTATGACATCAGTGCAGTTATAATAATAATAAGACAGATAGACTGCTGGTAACATATGGAAAGGATTTAGTTGGAGAGGATTTTTGAACGGACCATCTGTAAGGTCGTATTTTTTTTTTAAAACTTTCATCTGATCTCATCTTTTGAGATATCCCATTTTATTTAAATGAACAATAGAGAAGATAAGCACAGGCAGTTTGTGAAAAGATACTGCATCTATTTTAAGAGAAGGTCACAGAGTGCAAGTAAATTGTTTCTCCTTGAGGTGGATAGTGAAAATAGAGAGGGGCATGCCGGGCTCTCAGTTTACTGAACATCAGCAGGGAAGTAGTTCAGCGCTGCTGGGAGGTGAAGGAGAAAGGGAGCTCGTTCCCCACGTCTCCGTCTGTCCGCCTGTCGCCACATCTCATAAACCTTATCAGTTCGCCGGCGTTCATTCATTCATTCCCCTACATGGCCCTGTCTTTGTCTCTATTTCGCTGTCACTGTATCTCCTCTGCTCTCCCTCTTTCTCCCGAGCTGTCTGCTGCTCCCTGCCAGGGAAACGCTGTGAATTAGAGCACTGAGCTCGGTGTCCAAGCACCCTCGGGTCATTTCAGTCAGTCTCCGCTCTGCCAACTGGTACAGCAGACATGCACTAGCAGCATATTTTGTGCAGTCCAGAGTCCCAGTTTCCCAAGCGCATCTTAGCAGTGTAATCATCTTAAGTCTTGCATGCAGGCAATTTATAGCACTTCGAAATAACTTTGACAGACTGTGCTTTCTATATTATGATTTTAGTTTAAACTATGTGTAACAAAGGGTGCGAGGACTGAATGCACAACTTGAGCCTTACATCTGGATCTGCCAAGAAAGGATTTAATTACAATGATCAAAAGTACAACTTTACGGAATTACTACTTTGTTAACAGAAAAAAAATCTACTTTAGATGGACGGAGACATAAAAAAAAAGTACACACTTTATGTTATGCTATGAAGACAGGGAGTACTCATGTTAAAATAGATGCGACTTTCTCGTTACTGGCTGACTTGCTGGCCACATAAAAGTAACTTGCCTGACACAGTGGTGAAGAGTCATGCTTATGACCACTGTAATTAGGACATGAATTGGGCAGGGAACTCTTGTGCATATCGGCCTCATGGGCTCAGGTCAGCTGTTTTTAGTAGGTCACATGTCCCTTAGTTGCTCCTACTGCAGATAGCACAGTCACACTGCAAAATCATACAGGATACACGCCGACACACGCATGCACTTGCCGTCAGTTCCCACAAGAGCTGAACCACTTTGCCATTTAGGGTTCACCCCCCCCCCTCTCTCCCTCTGCTACCTTTTCCTATCCTCACGCCTACTGAACTCATCCCATGTGCCTGCTTTGCCCGTTCAGCCACTCTGCCCACCCACGCCCTCACACTCTCAGTCCCAGCGAGCAGCGGCAAACATTTTTCCCGTTTTCTTCTTCTGCTCTCTACTCCCACCCACTCCAAAAGGACTGTGAATCACTGGCTGACACACTGAAGCACCAGCAGGGCTCTTGTGTTTTAGATGGAGAGGGACTAACATCTCTTTTTTTCCTCTCCCTTGGTTTGTGAAGCATAGCCCATTATGACGGGGTCTGATATGCACATAGGTAAAACGCTTTGAGAGACACAGTTTGTGTAGCTGTGCAAGCCAGGTGTAGGCTGACATCAGTTAATGTGCGTGTGTGTGTGTGCATGTTAGAGTGTGTCTAAGTGTAATACGGTGGAAGCATACGTTTGTGCCAGCGGGACTAAGAGAACAAATTAATTGTTCTCTCATGGAAACGTTGTTTAGTACTTAGTGGAGTGATTCATGTGTCTGCAAATCAAACCGTGCAAGTGACAGGCAAGTCCTTGCTGTCTTTTCAGAGAACCACTGTTCAATGATTCATGTCCCCCAATCTGTCAGCGGGCACAGACTATCGTGTGAGCTGCAGTTTAGATCGAAACCTGACTTCTCCTGAATGTTTGTCAAGTGTAGGAAAATGTCTTTGTTGCAGCTGATTGCAGTCGGACATGAAACATGGTATGCATGTAGGACAAATGCCGGCCAGGAGCATTTCTCACCATTTGATTTGCAGGACAGTTTGTGACTTTGTAGCACATGTAATGAGCGCATGGCAGAATCTAAACAGAAAACAGCTCGCCACTGATCTGGAGTCCGCGGATGAAGGCCGATGTACCGGGAAGTTAAGCTTTCAAACTGTTCATTAGAAACCACAACTACCAATTTATTTCCCGAATCAATAAAGTAATAGTGTTTCTATAGAACTTCAGAAAATTGTGCTGCTTGTAATTTCCCAGAGCTTCAAAAGAATGTGCTGTTTTGTTCGGCAAACAGTACAAAACTCAAACACAGAGTATTCGGTTTATACACAGTGAAGCAGCAAGTCCTCGCATTTGAGAGGCTGCAGAATGTTTGGCGTACGCCATCAGTGTTTGGCAAATGATGAGCTCATCATCAAAATAGTTAATTCCTTAGATTACTTGATTAATTAATCATCGTAAGCTGGAGAGTGTTTGGCAGTTTTGCTTGACTCATTATCAAAATAGTTGCTCGCGTAAATTACCGAACTGATTGATCAACTCATCGTAAGCTGCGTATCATTGCTTCTAGAGTAGACTGAAATGACACAAAGTGTCCTTTTCTTTGGCCTTTCCGCTCTGAAGTGGTCCTGAGTGTAAGCTCGATTAAAGCATTCATACAAACGGTCCATATACAGTCTGTGTGTTTCGGTTACACTGGTTCAGCCACTTGGCAACGTGAGGTAATTTTCACCCACTGACAACTGTGATTGTCTGGACTCCGATCTGCCAAGAAACGCTTCACACAGATGGCGAGAGAGAGAGAGAACATGGAGGCTGATTTCTCTCTCTTACAGGCCTCGGCATAATCGCGCTCTAAATATTTCCTCAGTGGGTTGATGTGTTCTAGCTGACATGTTTGTGGGCCCACGTGAGTGTGAATATGCATCTTATAAGTGCGAGCGTACAGTGTGTGTGGCTGTCAGCGTCTCATGCAGCCTGCGGAAGCTACATAGGCATTGTGAGGACTCGGCGGGGAGCTGTGTTCCCTTTGTGTTTGCCAGGAGCAGCTTTCCACCCACGGTGGGCAGGCAGGCAGGCGGGCAGGCGGGCAGGCAGGCTCGGTTGGCTGCTAGTTTGGCATTCACTGGATGACTTGGGTAGAAAGAAGGGAAGGCACACAGCCATTCATGGTCACATTATGCACATGGGAAACAGGAAAGCTGTGGTGGTTTGGAGATATTCTCCAATGAATGCCTCACTCTTTCTTCGACCAAAAGAGTAAGTGTTAATTGGGCTATAGAATAAAAATGAGCTCTGAGTTTCTCCGCTGTGCCTTAAGCTGTGCTGTGTATTTACCAGTTCACTGCTGTCCAAAATGGACTGTACATCTTGTTTACAGAACATAAAACACTTGCCAGACTCAACACGTGGCTGATATACAGTACAGTCACTCTTGCCCCAAAATCTGGACACTAACTAAACTGAAGCCACCCACAAACTATATGAGATGTTTTGAAGTGATACTGGCGGATTTTAATTGGCTTCTATACATGCAGCCGACAGTTGGGGTCGCCAGGAGTCTGAGGTGCAGCCTGGCACGGGAGAAAGCATGTGAACCCGTCAATTTGAACAAGTAGATTCACTTAATCAGATACCGTATCCTGCACCTTTTACATTCAAACTAATAGATTATGGATATAATTGAATAAACCCCCACCCTGAGTGCAGTTTCACTTTTTCCTCGAAGGGGTTGCATAATCCTCCAGTAAAATCGGGAGTCGACAACAAAACAAACCACAGCTCGGGAGTTTGAAGTTGATATTCGATTATATAAGCAAGCATATACATGGATACAGAAGTAAATTCAATAAATATCTGAGAATCTGAGAAATATCCAAGAATAATAATCTAGAATAATCTACATTTAGGAATAAATGAGTTCACAAAAATTATCTTTTTTGGCGTTTTGTTCGGGATGTTTTACCTTTCTGTCGCTCTCTCTCTCTTTCACCGACACACCTCCCACCTGCTCTCTCTCTCTCTCTCTCTCTCTCTCTCTCTCTCTCTCTCTCTCACACACACTCTCTCACTATATTCCCTCACACTTTTCACTCAGCTACCCAAGATGGCGGCAGCCTCATCCATCCAGCCGCCGAGCGTTCACTCTTCTCTAGCCGGGGAGAGCGCACTTTCCCCGGAGATGGACAGCCCCGAAAGCCGGCAACCGGAGGATGAGGAAACGGGAGCGGCTGCGGCAGCGCAGCCCTCAGATTCGGGGATTAGCCTCCGCGACCTGCCGGACCTGGAGCCGGAGGAAATCGAGAGGAGGCTGGCCAAAACTCGTCAGGAGCTGAGCAACAGGAGGAAAATCCTCATTAAGAACCTGCCGCCCGACACCACCAACCAGGTAGTTTACTCTGGAAAAACTGGAGCAAAAGTAGCGCGGTTCATTTGGTTCTCGGGTTTTTACGCAGATCGAGACTTTTTGCGCGTCGGTGGTGCTCTGTAGTTTAGTTTGCACTGACCTGCGCACTTTTTAATCCGTTTATGTTGTTGTCATCATAATTTACTCCGTGATATCACAGGCTCATCATTTTAATGTCATCTTTATAGAGGACTTCAGTTTTATAGTTTATTTGAACAGCTGTTACATTTATTATGGGATGTGGCAACGTTTGTTAAACAATATGTAACTTTGCAGGCTGTTAAATGAGGTGAGGCAACTGATCCTGAGCCCCTTTGACATATTAAAGCCTCGCTTTAATAACAACAGATCACAAACTGTGTATAGTTTGTTGCCTAACACCCGATAACCAGATCTGCTTTTGCTCTCCCGTTCACACAGTTAGCGATGGTATCAACCCATGATCAGTAAAATGATGTCACCGTGGACTCCAGAGAACATTGTGACATATGAGTGAACGTTTGCGTTTGTGCAAAAGTCGTCTGTGGCTTGCACTTCTGTCACTTTCCTTGCAAAAAAGGAAGAGGATACTGAAGATGAAGTCAGAAACTGACTTATATGAGGTCGAGCAAGCCAGAAAGCAGAACTTTTTTTTATTTTTATGTGGGTGTTATCCTCATTTTCATCTGGCACTACATCACAGCGTGGAGCAGTGCAATGATATGCACATTATGTCTCTCGTTGTCAGGTGGCATCTGTTGTGAGTCTCCTTTAAAAAAATAAAAAATCCGTCTTGTAACTTTTTGAAGCATAAATTATAGCTAAATAATATTATACATTGTATCAGGGTTTTTTTTTTCTAAATCTGTTGCACACAGTATAATGTTGTATTAACCCGTTCCCTTGTGCACAAACATTGTTCTGGACAGTGTAAACTGTTAAAAGTACTTCAGACGTGATTATAATCAGATTTCTTCACTGGAGGCAGAAGCAGTCTTTTATGTTTATTGTACATGCAAGAACTTTGTCTGCATGTTTCTTGTCAGAGACCGCAGAGTGACTTCACTGTTTATAACTTTAAGACCCTTTTGGTCTCTCCTACTTAGTGTCATTCATCACTTGTGTCAGCATGCAAGCCTTCAAGAGGCGTCGTGTCGAAGGCGCTGATGGTGTATTCCTTCAGGGTTGTAGCACCAAACATTCTTAGAAAGAGGCACGCTGCCAAGGAGATCCAGCACTCTGCATAGTGTGAGAGTGTTAGAGTGTATGTGTGTAAGGAGAAAGGATGAGAGGGAGACAGAGTGTGAAAGAGTGCATGTTGTGTGTTTGTGAGAAGGAGAGTGGATAGAGAGAAGAGAAGTCACTTGGATTAGGTGAAGCAGCAGAAGTGGAATTTCTCCTCCTCTCTCTGTTTCCCACATTATACGTGTGCCAGATCGAGTGTGATTATGTTTATTGAGCCTGAGCAGAGCAGTTGGAGAGCAGAGCTGCATGAAGCCTGAACCCTGCTGAATGTACCGCATGAATTTTTCTATTTAAAGGTGTAGATCTGGTAGTGACACTGTTGAATTAGCTCAGATTATGGATCTTATGTGCGGACCTAGTGATCCCGGGCTTGTCAGAAATGAACCAATAAAATCTCAGGTCAATTCTGTGATTGACAGGAAGGTTAAAAAAAAAAAAAAAGATACAAAAACTTTCGTAGTTTGTCGTCTTTTAAAGTCTCTTATCACACAGAAATACAACAAAGTATTTATTAGTTGCAGCCCTAATCGCTATTGGTACTTGTACCACATGATTTCATTTCTTGGACATGCATAGTGCTGCTCTGACGGGAATCCAGTGATATCCATAGTCCTGTTGTTGGCATTATAGCATTTTCCATAAGGTTACAGACTTCTGACGAAGGAAAGTCCTCGTCAAGTGTCTTTTATAGCCTGTCTGATGGACTCACCAACGCCCAGCCGACTCCATCTTCCATTCCCCTCATACCCGCTGCCCCATTAGTGAACACTATATCGCACATCGGATATATGTGTGTGAGAGTGAGTGTGTGGAGTCCATGGTGCACTGTATCAGATATATGGCCCTGCTGACAGTCCTCATCTCAGAGAGGAGTGGGGGGATGGGAACAACCGAGAGAAGAGTGCAATGGGAAAAGGAGAGATGGAGACGCAGAAGAGTTTAGTGGAAGGAGAGGAGAGGAAATAGAATAGAAAGAGGCGTTTAGTTGAAATAATGATGGGGATGTGAGAAGTTCTCCTCTTTGCTGTTCACATTATCCCCGTCAAATAGATGCCATTAATGACTCTTGTCCTATAGCATTTTATCAAATCAATCAAATCAGTTTGCTAAAATGCTATTAGTAGCATTTTACTGAGTAAAAATCCACTATTAAGGCCACTTATTGAATCCAAATCCTTTTGAAACACTTGCCTTAAATAACCGAACACTCAGCTACTCAAGTGATATCTGTAATGAGCTTTTGTTGGCTAGTGAAGTGAGACTTTTGTTGGCTGTGAAGTAAGACTTTTGTTGGCTGCAGATTGGTGTGGCAGCCTGATTAATGTTCAAAACCTGTAGCTGTTACCTGGAAATGGGATAACAGTAGAAAATATGTCGAGCGACAATCATGATGATTTCTCTAGTTGCCTTTCAGTTCGTCTTGGTGAGCTACAAAAACAGCCCACATGTGCTTCTACAGTGGTGTTACCATGGTTTCCAAAAGTCATTGAAATCCTTAAAAAAAACAGAAGAATTTGAGGGGGGGCCTTGAAAGTTTTTGAACAGAACATAACATAAATACATTTTTAACATAATTTAACATTAGTAATTAGGCTATTTTACGCTCCCTGGAACTGTTACAGTACATGCATGCTGGGTTGGAAGGGTTACTTTTGAGATGTGATCTGCTGCAGTTATTAATTATCTGTTAAATATAATCAGTATTCTAATCCAAGTAACACAATAATAAAGTCACTTAACTTGATTACTTTGGATTACCTCAGGAAATATGCTTGAAAACCAAAATAATGGTGAAATTTCCACCCAGCGATCATATTTTAATGTGTTTTCAAAAGTGTAGTCCTGCATGGTAGTCCCTAGTTTTGCTAATTTTATTGGTAATCTGATTACCTCTGGAATGCAATGGAATAGAGATCATTTTTATTTGTGTACTAATTACAAAACACCGTTACATGTAATTCGTTACTCTCCAAGCCCTAAGTGATTGAGGCGGAATGATGCACAACAACAACAAAATCAATAATAATAAAATAAAATAATTTTTTTTTAGGTTCAAGCCCTTGAAAAGTTCTTGAATTTGATGTTTAAGAAGGAGCTCTGTTTGAGCACACAGTTTAGCTGTTCAGAAGAACCATGCATTCTTCTTTCTTGTCAAAACCTTGTGCCTAGATTACCCACAATTCAAGTTGACCGCCAAACAGTTCAAGCAGATATGACCTCACTGTTTTTCCCTCCACACCTCCAGATTTTTTTCATTTTCAAACTTGTCGAGACGTAATCAATGCTGGCTCAAGTGACATAATTTAAGGCAATTTATCCAACTTCATCCAGCTCCTTCTGGCGCCACAACAAACCGAGACTAGTAAATACACATGTGTAAAATTGCAAGGCAAACTGGGATTTCAGCTGGGGAAAATTAATATTTGAAAATTGAATTTTTTTCCCCTCCTACAAACAACTAGAAATTGTTGTAGTTGGAGCTGAACCAAAGTATTGAGCAAGAACTTTACCCGCACTCCTACTGTGCACTCCAGACTCCACTTGGAATTTCAAGAAGAATAAAAGTGATGTAAAAGTAATTAAATCCAAGCACGTAGAGTAAAAACATATCTGCAGATGCACTGGAGGGTAAAATAGATGTGGTGTGTGTGTGTGTGTGTGTGTGTGTGTGTGTGTGTGTGTGTGTGTGTGTGTGTGTGTGTGTGTGTGTGTGTGTGTGTGTGTATGGAGAGGTTAGCTTCCAAGGACTTCTGCTCAGTTCTTGAATTATTCAGTTTCTCAGAAATACACAAAGCTTATGCAAGATGTGTATGTGCGCATGTTTATGGGCTTCTTTTTGAATGCCAGGGTGTTTGTGTGCGCACTTGTGTTTGCATATGTACAGGTAAACACAAATACATGTAAATGTCACAAAGCAGCGTGTGCCTGAGCTGCTCTCTTTCCACCCACTTCCTCCTCTGGCTACACATGCTGTGTTGTGTGCATGTGTGTGTGTGTGTGTGTGTGTGGTGTGTGTGTGTGTGTGCGCGCGCGTGTGTGTGTGTCAGCAGCAGATGTTCATGAAATCTGCCCCTTCTGACAGTGGGCAGCCTTCATCACCTTCATCACTTATGAGCCTGCATGCACACACATGCTGTTGTGATTTAGCTGTTTATCATGGAGTTAGTCACCTCAGAGTATTGCAGATGTTTATCCCGCAGGCATTGACTGACTACTGTTGGTGCAACCAGGACAGACCAACAAGTCCACGCAGACTATTTGTTATGCAAATTGTTATGCTAAATTTTTATGGTATATTTTGGCAATGGCTCAACTATGTGACACTACATAGCTGAGACGATGAATTTGTGACGGACCGTGACCTCGATTGCGAGGATTGTTCAAGCCAAACCATTTTGTAACGGCAATCAAACTATGCCGTGGTAAATTTGAGGGAATTGGACCTGGAAAGTCCTTGAATTTTATGTTTAAGAAGGTGTGGGAACCCTGATCTCTGATTAGGACATTAATAAGAGCCTGCTTTTAGCATCTACAGTGTGTTTAGTGTACATAGTGTAGTGTAATGGCAAATTAATGCAAAATCACAGGACTGACGTCCGGTGTAGAGGTTGTGTTGACATTCTCGTTGTCTTTCATTTTTAATGATAATGAAATGAGAGAACTTACAGAATATGCATTTATAAGAGCATGGAGAGAAAGGCTGAACAGAGACACAGCCTGTGCGGTCACTTTTTGTGTCAACACCGCACGGAGCAGATAAATGATTTAACGTCCTTGCTGCCACTTCCTTCCCCTGTTACATTATCTGCTGCTGAGTGACAAACGTTATCAGTATTTATATCAGCTTGTCCTTCAACCACCACCGCATTATTTCAACCACATCACAATTATTTATTAATTCTAAAAACTTCAGACGCTCAGCTGTTGTGACATTTTGCGATAGCTAGGCTATGTAACGATAGACCTGACGAATGCAATGGAGGTCTGGCATGTGACAATTGCTAGGAAATAGCTTATTAATATGCACACCTGCTACCAACTGGACAGGGCCAGCGTCTACATGTATTTATTGACAGTGTTGCATTGTAATGAATTAACACTGTATGATTCTATCATTGTGATATGATTTCACTGATATATAGTTATATATGTTTCAATATAAGATAATAAGGAAAACTGGAATATTGACTCCATATATTTGACAGGTTGGACCTGATTGGTGTTTTTGTTATAAACTGGAATTGCGCTGCCTGGATAAAAGGTTCAGGAGTAACCTAGAAACAGAAATGCACTGACTGGATGAGTACAGGAAAATGCGGTGTAGACTAATTGGATAAAAGGCTAAGGAGACATAATGTGTGTGTGTGTGTGTGTGTGTGTGTGTGTGTGTGTGTGTGTGTGTGTGTGTGTGTGTGTGTGTGTGTGTGTGTGTGTGTGTGTGTGTGTGTGTGTGTGTGTGTGTGTGTGTGTGTGTTAGTTGAACCACCACAGTACAGGTTCATTCAAAAGAGCCATTTGAACTTCCTATTAGAAAACCTTCAGTCCCTGTCCTGTTCTTCCTTGTCCTCTTGACTTTCTCTTACAACGGTGCTTAAACTGTGTTTGCACTTTGCAAGCTATGTGTGCTATTATTGTGTGTGTGTGTGTGTGTGTGTGTTAGGGTGGGGTAGAGCAGGTGGATGGGATCCCGCTGCTCTCTGTTTGCTAGAGTTCTGGATAC
Organism: Nibea albiflora; assembly: GCA_014281875.1. Lineage (NCBI taxonomy): Eukaryota > Metazoa > Chordata > Actinopteri > Sciaenidae > Nibea > Nibea albiflora. The sequence continues at coordinate 6,825,190 of CM024792.1, forward strand.
TTGATGTTTCATACAGCATCTGCACTGCAGAGGAGTGGAGTCTGATGCTTTTGACACACAAATGAAGTGAGATTTTAAGATGTGAAGGAGGACATAATGAACTGAGGGAGATCACTCTGTACTGTGACTGACTTCAGATTTTAGTGTCAGAAGTGCAAGCTCCGTCAAATTGGAAACACCTGACCTCCTCCATTACAGTGTCAACAACATAAAAGCAGGTTAGTGGTAGCTCTGTCGGAGCCAACACCTCCACAATGATGAGAGGTCAGTAAGCCATGCCAAGTTCCATTTGTTACCCAAGAACAAGAAAAGCATACAGCAAGTGATGACCCGAGTTTAAAGAGTGCTTAGCTTAGTCTGATGGATTTCAATTTCTCTTGTTAGATGCTGATGGCAGAGTCAGAGTTAACAGCATGAACCTATCAATCCTCACCTTAGTTTATTTTCATTAATCCCTTTCAGGAGTTTCATTTTACACAAGGAGCACAATGGAATCTGTCATTCTGTCAGGACGAAAGCTAAAAGAGGGACAAAAATGTCAAATACGAAATAGGAAAAAACTTTTTTTTTACCCAAAGCGCCTTTTATAAATCAAGTCCTGCTGTCAGAATGCCTCTATTAGCTTGCAGGACAGCTTCTAGCGGTAATCGTCTGCAGTATGCACTTATACAGTTTGTGAAATTCATGTGATTTGAAGCTTCATATTTTAAGTCGGATAATCAGGAACATTTATGTACTTGTAGCTCTGCTATTATTTATGGGTTCAGTTAATCTAGCAGCATCCGGCAGTCTAATACAAATGTATGAGATTGATATTGATTGATAAATAGGTAAATACATACTATCAGCATCATTTAATCTGTTGTTTCAGCATTAGTCGTATTAATGTGATGATGCAATTTGAACATAAGAAGGTCACTTTTTTTTAACTTATAGCTGCATATATTTCAGTGCATATCTTATTGATATTATCTCTGCCTCATTTTGTCAGCACCATTTCTCAAAGCACAGAACACGTGACCAGATGCATAGTTTATGAATCCAGTAATGCTAAGCTTCTTTTGATTGTTTAAAATGCGTAATATCACAAAAATGTGTGTAATGCAAGTGCTGAAGACATTAACCTTTCCACATCCAGCGTGTTGATGTGCATAATGATTTCACTGACTGCCTTGGTGTAGGAGTATAAATGACTGCAAGAGGCCATTTAGCTTTTATGTCTGAGAGCTCCTCTGCCAGTCTCCACATATTCCTACAGTTGCAGCATAGTGCTGCTCTCAGACATTAATGCAAAATCAGACTGTGGACAAAGTGCTGTAATATGTTGAAAAATCACAGAAAGATTTTAGCAGTGTTCAACACCCACGTGCAGTAATAATTTCAGGTTGTTTACCTGAAGGCTGGGATTGAATACATCTGAACACTGTCACACAAGAGCAGACTGCAGCTACATGAAGTCTAAATACTTCACTGTCATTATGTAAACATTTGTGCACATTTTGATTTCTGTCATGTGACACGCGTTGGCTACTGCAAAACCGGAATTATGCTTTGACCCAGTGTCCGCAGGAGTCTGTTGATATGTGAGTGTGACTGTCTGCTCAGTGGGGAAAATAACCTCCAATCTGAGCTCTGTGGCTTCAGGGCCAGAGCCAAGCAGAGACAAGTGGGTGCGGATGGAGGAGGGAGGTGGGGTCACATCGGCTGACAGCCGAATTGGTCCTGTCTCAGGGCAAGCCACCTGCTTCCCACCGCCCACTGGTTCTGCCCTTTCTAAGATCAGACGAAGCAGCTTCTTTATCGAGGACTTAAGTTTATCTCTGGCAGTATGGATATGACAGGAAAAACCCACATGAAATACAAAGACGGCACCTTTTCCCATCAACGAATTAAGCCTTAATAGGTAATTTCCCTTCCCTCTAATGAGTGTCTGGGTGGTGATTTTGAATAATATCGTTCTATTGAGGAGTTATTAAGGCATTAAAGTATCTATTTTGAGACCTGTTTTGTTTGACTGAGTCGATCACACATAATGGTGATGACTGCTTCTTGCTTTTGTCACCTCAGCTCCACCCACGCCTCCCGACCTCCCCCAAACTCTGGGTTTTCTGACTGCTTCAAACCTGGAGTTGTCTGCGTGGGTTGCTCCTGCTTCCTCTCACAGTCCAAAGACGTACGCGTAACAGGTTAATTGGTGACTCTAAATTGCCCGTAGGTGTGAACGGTTGGACAAAGTTGACTTAAACCTGCTGAAATAAAAAGTTTAAAACAAAGAGAGTTGTAAATACATTTTTTTTTTTTTTAAATCATCATAAATAATATGATATGATGATTCTGCTTCACCTTGTAACCCTTGTGGGTTGAAGATTCAGTATAAATGATGGGAAAATAATTTGTGACGTCATTGTAGGATTGCTCTTTTATGCATTGAATGGGCTGCCTGTGCCAGGTCTGTGACAAAGTACTGAACAGAGATATGACAGATGTGCCTGTGTAATCATCAATCAAAATGCCGGGAGTGTTTCCTCTTGTCGCCAACAATGGCTGTAGAACAGAAGCGATCTGAGATGAGATCTTCCTGTGTAACTTGTTTGTAACACAAAGGTAAACTCAGAGCCTTGTCAAGAATAAAGCACTGACAGACTCTGAACTTGATCTCGGCCCTGTTCTTTTGGTAAATTTTTCTAACAATAACTTGTCTAGAAACTTGTCCAGGGTGTACCCCGCCTCACACCCATAGTCAGCTGGGATAGGCTCCAGAACCACCATGACCCTGATGAGCTTAGTACAGCTACTGACCAGGTTCTGTGTGTTATTGCTCTTAAATGAGTTGGTGCATGTTAAGGTACAGTACAACCAGGGTGAATAGGGCCAAAACTTAGCACCCTTCCTCACTTACCTGGCTACTACTTGGCATGACTTTCTGTATCTGAAAGTTGGATAACATTATGTAGCACTGTGACAGTTTATTTGTGTACATGCAACTGCAAGCTACTGTGAGCAGAAAATCTTCTTCTAGATTCTTGTACAGTCGCAGAATTCACTCAAGTTGGCTGACACTGGTTCCGTCTACCCAGGGTGGAAAAAATATAAACAGGTAAACCGAAAGCACGTGGCCCGAGCCCTATGTAAATTCTCAGATATTTGCATTTGAGCCATGGTGAAAACTGTGCAAACATTTCAACAAGTCCTTAGCTGTGTTTGCAGCGTACTGGCACAGTCTGGCAGTCAGTGCATAGCGCACCTCTTGGACCATGTGTCTGCGTGACTGCTGAGGTTGATTACGGGTTTGAATCTCTGCTCCCGCTGTGCTGCTCTAGTACATCATCTGTCTCTACTCTACTGGAAAAGAACAGACATCTGAAGAAGGCAAGCAAAAGAAAGAAAAGAGACAAAATTAGATGTGATGATGGAGAGCCCATAACACTGTTACCATAAAGTCAGGGGGAAAAAAAGCGAACGGTAACTCGGCATGAAAATATAACCAGACAGCCATTGTTTCATCCATCAATGAAGAAAAGAGCAAAGAGGAGGGATAGCAGGAGGAAAGAAGGGAGGGAGAGGAGAAAGGGGAGTGAACAGAACAAAAGCGAGAGAGAACCTGGATGAAGAGAATGAGATAAAGAGAACAGAAGAGCAATCAAAACAAACTTGTTAAACTGAGGAAATGTGCCAGTGCCAGAGCAGGAAGAGGGTGTTAAAGTAGCATAGATGGTGAGAAACTCTGAGAACGTGCTTGAGAGCGAAAGAAAGAAAACAAACAAAAAAAGGGGGGGTCTGCACTCGTGTGTATTTATGCTTGTCTGCTCTCGATATGTGAGTGCGCAGGTCTTCTAAGAAGCTCTCCTGGCAGGCGTTTGATAGGCCGGTGATCTGTGCTGTGCATGGTTTGAGCCACCTGTCACACACGTTCACAAAGCTTGGCTCTGACCAAATATGGGAAAAAAAGGTGTTTTTTAGATCCATCAGAGATGGAACATTTGTAATTCCCCAGACAAAATAAGTAGTTAAATGCCTGATAATATTAGCTCACTCAAGAAGTATTTGGTTAATTCAATGCATCATCATCAAATGTCAAAGTAAGATGGTGTTAAGTATGGAAATAGCACTCAGCCTGCTGTTAGACCTTGGCTTCATCCTCTGTTCTCTCTCTCTCTCTGTAGCATATATCACTCTAACAGTAGGTCAAGGACACAGTTACTGCCAGTAAGGAGGCCATGCCGAGTGTGTCTGTCCCCTAATCCCTCTCTCCCTCCATCCCTCTCTCTTTCTCACACACAGACCCACACACACACAAAGAAACACACACACACAATCGAAATGATAGCCCAGTGTTTCACTTTCCCCAAGTGGCCTTGTTTGTGTTTGTAAGCCATCTCATTTATGACTGCAGGACAAAAGAGAAGAGTGTGTGTGTGTGTGTGCGCGTGTGTGTGTGCGCGTGTGTGTGTGTGTGTGTGTTGTGTGTGTAATGAATGAACAAGTGTCAAAGTTAACACATATTTCTCCGTTCTCTTTCTACTTTGCCTGCTGAGGAAAAGAAAAATCATTCTAGTTAGCCTTTCATACTTGCTCTTCACATTACCTCGTACACTTTGCACTTTATAGAATATGAATCACTGCAGAGCGAGTTGCCAGAGTGCAACAGGAGGAATTAGAAATACCTACCGGGCAAACAGTGCAAGATGACAGATGGAAAGGTCAAAACGACACACGGACCATCTGAAAGGTAATTTGCACTCCGTTTGCTCTTTATTTGCAGGAAATTGACAATCAAAGCTGTGAATGGCAGAACAGTCACTGACAACACAGGGATGAGATTCGCCATCACTTCGAAATGACAGTAATCCAACACTTGTGACCCGTAACTAATCTGCAGTGGGAAATTATTTCACTGATTTCACGCGCTGGGATCTTTTCTTTTCATTTTTCAGAGGCCTCTTTTACCCCAAAAGCTGTCCAGAAAATGTGTCATCTGATGCCCAGAGGCACAAGTGATGCAACTGCTGCTTTTCAGGAGCATTGTGCCAATTCTGGGCACTAGGATTGGGTGATCGTTTCTATTTTCATTAAGTTAAAATTGCCTTAACGAGCCTTGAATTTCAGGTAGCGCTGCTGTATAGTGTTTGGGCTGGAACTGCTTCTCTTGGCCGCTCATGCACTAATGTCACTCGGGGGTGTTTGCTTGGCAATTTCTTTTTACTACTTTGGTCTTCTCCCAACAGAATGTTCAATCATTACATACATTTATTTATTTGGCAGATGCTTTTGTCCAAAGAAACGTACAAATGAGGTACATACAATCCGAACCACAGTAGATCAAGGCTTACATTTTTTACTTTTGAGAAAGAGAGAGAGTGTGAGAAAGAGACGGATCATAGGTGATATTATATATCATATTATAAGTAGCCAACTTTCCAGGTCAAGGTCTTCAAGCGATCTTTAAAAGCAGAAAGTGATTCTGCTGACTTAATCAAGTTTGGTAACACCACAGAGGTGCACACAGCAGAAGAGTTTTGATTGATATTTCCTCCTCGCAGTGGCCATTGGCCTCTTTTACCCAAACTGCAGATAGGAAGCTGTGCTTGTGGCTACTCTATTGGTGAGCATTAGTGACTTGAACACACAAGATGTGGTTGAGATTTGCATCCCATCGCTGCATAAAGACATCTTCGCCGAACTGTAATTCCAGTCTAAATCTGTGCAAACAATGTACTCGATGATGCAGTAGAAATATGCCTTGTGTATCATATAGAGGCAGCAGATTGTATCAGCTTAAATGAAATGTGTTCTGTCAGCTTGTGGACAGCCATGAGCCACAGATTAAACTCAAATAACACAAGGTAGGTGAACCCTGGGGTGGTGGGTGGTGCTTTGGCTCGCATTACAGCCACTGGCCAGTGAAGTTTAGGAATTTGTAGCCAGTACAGAGCTGTGCGCTCCCGTTTTTGCTGTGTTGTACATGAATGTAGTTGATTTGGATAATGGTAGTTCCTTCGTGAACCTACCTTATGCCTATGAGCCCCATTTAGGCTTAGCAGGTGTCAGACCAGGCTGCTTTCACATTCCTTATCAAGTCCTGTCCTCTCAGGGTTGTTTGCTATAATACTACACCCAGGTGTGGGCGCACACATGCACGCACAGAAACCAGCCCTGGGCTTTAAAGGCTGGTGCTGTGGTACTGACTGGACTTGCTGGGAATGTCAGCCTCTTAAAGCGTCCAAACACGCAGGGAGAACAGTACAGTACAGCATGCACAGAATGACATGTTTAATCATGTTATGGAACATCTTGACACTGAAGAACACACTGTAGAATGGTCTATAGGGAACACAATAGCAGCCTGTCCTGCTGCTTCTGCCCACGTACTGTCCAGGTTCTCCATGAAGACTTAGAATGGGGCAGGACAGGTGTCTTTTTCTAAATGCGTCATGGTGTTAAGAGTCTGTGTCCAAGTTTGTGTTCACTCTATCCATCTCTGTAGAAGTAAGAGGCAACAAACTGCAGCTCCGTAATATCAAGTCAAGGTCTCATGATGTAGCAGTTTGTGAGTGTGTGCGCTATTTTTGAAGTTAAAGCAGGAAGAAGGTTCATCACGCTGTCTTTTCACCGAGCCCAGTAGCTGTTTTGAAATGCTTGTGAGCGTCACTCAGCTATTACAGCTGCGTTAATTAGAAAGCTGTTGAAACAGTGTTTTGGGAATCTCAAAGAAACAAAGTGGAACATCGCAGAATTGTGATGGGATGTAGTGAAAGTAGAAGAATGTAAAAGGAAATAGGGTGAGACTAACTGGAATATCATGAAAAAAAAGTGCAGCGTCGTGTACTCAGCTGGTAAATTGTGTGGCTGAGAAAAAGAAGCGGGACTGTTTGGGCTCCTAAAAATAGTGTTTAAATGCCTTGTAATGTGCCAGTGCTGTGAGAAACACACTTTCAGCTCGATTTAAGTCCAGAATCACTCAAGGAAGACTGATAAAACACCATCAGAGAGAGAATGACACAGGGTGGCATGACTCAACCTTGTCTGAATGTCACCAGGTAGTCTGCAGTTTCAGTGTCTGTATCCTGTCCAGCACAGTAGCAACATCATTTTAAAAAAATGCAAGCAGAGACTTTTTTTTTTTTTTAACAGCGTCTTTTCTCTGCAATTTCTTTGAAATGAGTTTGAGTTTCTTTCTAAAGGGACTTCCTGTTTTGTTTGTCTTCTTCTCTTGTCATTTCTTGCACTTAGGAAAGGAGGTAGGAAGCACCTTTATGTTGATACAAGAGCTCAGCTTTCACCCACCAAAACATGTGCTGTGGCCAGAGAAGAAGAAAAGAGCAAGAAAAAAAATCAAGACATTTAATACAGCATACAATACAACACAGAGATTAGAGAAGAGAAACATGAAACTGAAACAGTAGAATAAGCAAATATAAAAGAAGAGGAGCTTTGGTTTGTATTATTAATTTAAATCACTCTGTTTTAATCCTCACACATTTGTACAGGCATGCTTTGATCAATTATTTAATCCAATTTTGTTCTTATTGTATTTGCACTATTGCTAAAGTACCTACAGCCCTTTATTATAATGGTATTAATGTATATTGGCATTGTAATGTCTGGAAAAGCCTTTACAATGTACACATGGGGGGAAAAACATCTTTTAAAGATCCAGTGTGTAAGAAAAAGAAGATAACATAAGTATGCTTTTAGTCTTGTATAATCATCAGACAACTTTTGCCATGCGCGCCATGTTTCTATGGTACCCCAGAATGGACAAACCAAACACTGGCCTCATGTTTTTTTGGTTTTTTTTTTGTTTTGGTTTCAGGTGGTTTCTTTTCATTCTCCCCTCAGACTGATCCTGCTTCCTCTCAAGGAAGCAGGTTCTTGCTGTCCTCTCAAGGAAGCAGGATCAAGAAATGGATATGTAGTAAAAATCCAAAAGAAAAGAAAACATCAATTTTCCTTCTCTCTCTCTCTCTCTGTTTCACTCTTGGTGATTACAGTTCGCTGTGCTCTGATTTAAGGGCGAGTGAGCTGACCCTGTGTGTGGGCTGCGTTGCGTGGCCTTCACTGATAAGGAACATGCCTGCTTATGTTGTACATGAGTAGGCTGGATAGCGGTTAGAGAGATAGGAAAGAGAAAAATATACGCATTAGAAAACCTCAACATCTCGGCCATTGTATGACCACTTCAGTTTTTTTTTTGTCTTTATAGGCATGATGTGATAAATGGGATTGCAGATGTTTTCTGTCCACACCATCACACGGAAATGTCAGACCTGCTTTCACTCTTTTGTAAAAGGTGATCATTTTTGTCATGAGTTGGTGCATTACAATACTGATAAGTGCATTTTTTATCCTTGAGTGGAAGCATAATACATGTCCAGCATTAGCTGACAGTGAATAGAAAGCAGCAGATTTGGGAGACATTAGCTGACAAAACAAAGCAGCTGCATCCTCCAAAATGCCAATCAAAAAAAAAAAAAAAAAAAATCCACTTTTTTTTCTTTTGTTCACATTCAGGCTCATTTATAAAGCTGCTTTAAAGCAGCTCTTGAAAATACAAATGCATATTTATTTACTGTATTTCAAAAGTTTTAATAAAAATGGACAGGAGGATAAAGAGCTGGAAGAGATGAGGAGGGAGCGACCCTCTCCACATGATCACAGTGAATTTAGTGTGCCTGCACCTACAGGATAAAACAGTTTTAAAGTCCTGCCTGCCTTTCCATCACATCTCATCTCTGGTGGCACTTAACAATAATTGCTTTACCTGAAATGACCTTTCCACAGCTACAGTGTTTTGACCGTTCAGACGGCTCACAGGATGTTTTACGGCTGCAGTTGTTGCTGTTTTTTTTTCGTTGCTCACTGTCCAGCCATTCCACCTACATTGTGTTCCTGTTCGATCTGGCACTATTGTGCATTTGGGCAGATTTGACTATGACTGGATCTACAAGGTTGCTCATATCACAGGTGCATTACCTAAAAAAAAAAAAAAAAAAAAAAAAGCACATGTTGTCAAGCTTTGAACAGTTTGTGCTGTCAGTGTCACTTTCTTTGTGCGCAGTAGAGAGAATCCCATCAGGAAGGTACCAAGGCTAAGAGATAGCAGCGTGCAGCGGAGTTCATAACGCGCTCAGTGTGTGAAGATCTCTCGCTGTGCTGTTGCATCTCTCTCCTTTCTCTCTTTCCTGCCTGACTTCATCATATACTGTCACTGAAGAGACAATATCAAATATTCCTTCAGAAAGGTGGACTACGCTTCCCTTAAAAACATGAAAAATTCTAGATTCGTTACTTTGAAATGGAGCTGCGTGTCTTTGAGTGCGCGCGTGCTTGTTTGTGAGTGTGTGTGGGCTGCTGTGATTATAAACCTGACAGGAGAGACAGAAAGCTTTTCATCTTAAAAATACACTTTTTTAAAAAAGGATAATTACCCGTTTGGGACAAATTACTGCAGTTAGGGAAGTCTGCCATCAAAGAGGTTATCACGAAGGAAAGCAGTTTGCCCAAGTGTGGAAAAAAAGAGGCTTCATAAGCGTGATGTGCAAAAAAGATTTCTCTGAATTTAAGTTATAGTGACTGTATGTGTGTTATTAAAGGCAGTTAGGTCATCGTAATTGCCTTGCTGTTCGACTAACACTGTCAAGAGGTGGCTATACAGGACTGAACCGGACATTTACTACACAGTTTCATTCACTGCGGGTTTTATTGATGACAGTGCCAGTATAGATGTTGCCCATTGGACTGATTCTTTATCAATTCTCTTAATCATTGAGTAATTTTCAGTGTGGAAATAAGTACACAGGTTTCCAGTGTCAACTATTTTATTGTCTCGGAGTCTGAACGCAGTGTATGGAGAAAAAAAGGGGGGGGGGGGCTGATTGGTGAGTTGAGCTGGCTGTAGCCGGAGAGCTGCTTGTAGCAACAGTAGGTCGGTCTGTCTGTCACGGAAAATGGATGAAAATGGGAGCATATTTGTACATTTCTATTAGGCTTTCTTAAAGAATCTGCTAAGCCTGGCTGCTTGGCTCTAACATTATTAGAACAGGATATGTATCCTCTGTAACGGGTGTGCCACTTGGTTGGGAAGCAGTGACGCTCCTGAGTAGAGTGACAAATAGATAGCAAAGATGTTTCAGCGCATTTTAATTTGACAAACATTTATTATCGCTTTGTTCTTTCTTTGTGAAGTGAAGCAACGCTTTGGACTGTTTCTCTTCGCCATGACTTCTTCGTGTTGCAAATTTCCAGCACCTTAGATACACGACTTTGGCGCCATTGTCAGAAAAACTTGCCAACATCGATAAAAGGAATTGATAACCTCAGAGGCATTCTGATTCTGATGACTTTGACGATTTGGACATTGTTTCTGGATTCCCACCCCAAGTATTCAGTGATGTTATTGAACTGCACATGCCTTTGTTGGACAGTTGTATTATTACTGTTTAACAGATTATGACATGAAATTACCAAAAAGTGCTGGTGATTCTGAAATTCCCTGTTAGATTTTTGTTTGAATTTGGTCTTAAATGAGAAATGTCTTATGAAGGATGTTTGTCATTATTCTGGACAAATTTATGACAGATGATAGATTAGCTAAATGATTAGACTTTTAGACTTGATGAAGCTTCTGAACATCTGGACTTTGATGATCTCTTGATCTCAGACTTGTGTGTCTCTCTCTTTTTGTCTCTTTACAGGAAGTGCATGAAATTCTGAAAGAATATGAACTCAAGTACTGCTTTGTGGACCGCAACAAAGGCACAGGTAAAACATTACCAGACGTACACAGACACCCACAGGCTTGTACACCTATACTTATGAGGACCCTCACTAACCTTAACATGAACTAAACTCTAACCCTTAAACGGTCCTTTTGAAGGACATGTGACCATTCAAAACGTCCTCAGACCTAAAAATCCAAGTGGTCCTCAGAAAGATAGACGTACAAGAACACGTGCACACCCTGTAAATCTAACCCTGAACACACATCTTCTATCTGTCATCACACATTTAGTTTATAGTTATAGGGAAGTGGTGTAGTAGTGAGGGATGACTGAAACATAATAGTTTTATATACTGTAAACAGTGTTAGGGATCAGGCTGGTGGATTAGCAGATACTTTTGCCTGTACTCGAGTGACCAAGGTCTGTTTCCTTATTTTTTTTAGCACGGTAACAGTGACTATATTACAGGTCATATGTAGGTTTAGGACTACGGAAAGACCTAAGACAGTCAGTTACCTACAATTAAACCTGTTTGACTCTGAATTAACTAGGGCTGTACCAAATGTACTTTTTTTGTTTTTCACATTCATTAAATAAGTGATTCGTCTTTTTGTGAAGTAAGGGCATAACGGCTGTGTAGAATCCACACCAAATAAAATATCACTCTCAGATAATCTAAATCAAAACCCAGCTCATGTGAATGAATCTCTAACACAGCCACGATAATGAGAACAATAAAACGGTGTAAAATGTTGGTTTTATTCATTCCATTTTTATGATCCAGTAATCTCCCATGTCCCATACCACACTACAGTGTATGAAGAAGATTTAGAGTAGTGAGAGAACCAGTGAGAATGTAAGATGTGGCTGATGCGGGTACTAGGTACAGTAGTTGTTGTGCCTTGTTTTAGACAAACAAGGTCTTAATTATTGAGTTTTACAAGTGTTGCTGGGTGTTATTAGAGCAAGCATAGCTGTTTCACTCAGTGGCGGTTCAGTGAGCTAGAGTTGCTAAGCAGGGGAACGAGTCAACGCAGTGGCGTTAATGAGACAAAGCAGGAATCCGGAGAGGTAAAAGTCTTATTTCCTGATTATTCATTTTTAAATTTCAAGGCACTTGCATTCTAAAGCACAAATAAACATGGCCACATGTCAGCCCAACACTGCGGGAAGGGGCCGCATCGCTGGATTTTGTGTGAATGCTGTCGAAGCCACGCTTCATTCTGTCTGTTTTGCATGTGTGTGTGGCTGACGCACGTACCTGCAGCGCTTTATACATCCATGACACAGACAGAGGAGCAGAGGAGAGAGGCCGAGACAGCAATCTGACCTAGTGGCTACATTGGCTACAAAACAAAAAAGGCAGTGCAGCAGTCAGAACATTGATATTGAATTCAAACGTCAGCACTGTTCGGTACAGCCCAAGAATGCATTCAAATAAGTGAAATTCAGTCTAAGGTAACTACATCTAGCTAAAACTTATCTTAATAACTTAATCTAAATAAGATGGACAAAATGGAAACACCTGTTCAACAGCATCACAAACTACAACTGCTGTAGACTTCTGTAGACTTGTAGGATTTGAGTATTTCCATGCCATATGTTGCCCTTCACTTTGAGTTGAGGATTAATCTCTTCATCGGGCTGAAGGGTTTCTGCAGTGATACATAATAGGCGAGCTGGCTAGAGGAAGCGATGACAAAATCAACAGGTGATTTAAGCATTTGAGGACCAGCATACGAGTCAGTTCCAGTGCTTGTAAAATAAATGAAAGCTTTTTTTTTTAGAATTCAAGTCTGTAAATGTCTGTAAGTTAGCTGCGTATAGAAGGGTAAAGCTCATGTCTCCGCATTAGTCACATTACATTTAGTCCTCAGAAGCCTGGAAATAAGGAAGACACACAGCAGACCCCCTGCCCCTAGAGTGTGTCCCTTTCCAGGGAAATCTTACATAGTGTCTATATTTAGCCTGTGCAGTCAGCCAAGCACCTGAAACATAATGCTTTAAGAAAATAGAAGGGAGCTGTAAACAGCTGAGATATCAAAGCACAGGCCTGTCCAAAAGGTTAAGGGGGTTCAGAGCCTGATGAAACACAGGCTCTCGTCGGACTGGCAACAACTGTACTCCACTAATTAGGCCGTTGTGGTGCCGCACGGTGTTGATGTCTCATGTAATGAGGCAGGCAGAGAGGGATGAGGATCCAGTGTGGAGAACATCAGAGGTTGTTCAAGAAAAAAGTTGCATTTTTTTGGACAGCAGCGCCACCCATCACTGTCATGATCTCCGTCGGTCTCTCCCTTTCGCTTTTACCCTCCCTCCTTCCTTGTTTCTCCATCTCTTTCCTCTTCAGTGAAGCACCACTTGTTTCATCTCAAGGCCTTATATCAGCAGTTTGGCATCATAATGTGAGGAAAACATCTGGGAGTCTCAATATTGGCTCTTTGAATTAAGATGGAGGATGTTTAAAGCAGAATTTCCGTGCGTCTTCAAAGAGTTCTTTCGAGGGCCTTGAGTAAAAGCGAGATGGAAGGGGAGGTTTTTCCTTCAAGTAATTTTTCCAGGTAATATCCTCATGAATTTTATTCAGTACCCTGTTAAGATAGAACATTGCAGTGAAGGTATGGCTGTGGGAGGCTTGGTTGGTTCCAAGACAAGAGCGGGGGCTTTCACAGCTTGTTGGCTCTACATTTGAGCCTGTAAGCTGATCAGTGTCCAGGAACGTGCTGATAGTTTTTGTTATATTTTATAGAGGAGGAGAGCGGTCATAGAAAAGAGAGTTTTCAGATCATATTCCCAAAGCTTGCCATCAACTTGGGCAAAAAGTGTATTTCCCAAAATGTTGAACTGCTAGGACCTGATTCTGCACAGATTAACATCATGCAGCACATCACTGGTGGCCAACCATGTCAGCCAGCAATCTGTAGGGTTTCAGTACAACCAAAGACTGCCCCTTTCAGTTGAGGCGAGGAACTCAGTGAACTCACCTGCTGAGGTGATGAGTTCAAATGAAATCCTGCACACTCTCCATGGCACATTGTTGGCTACCATGACTGTACGTCAAAGATTTGTCATCGTACAACACAAGGCTGCTATCATCAAATATTCACTTTCAAAAAAAAAACAAAACAACAACAACAAAACACACTTACAGCACAATCAAAAAAAAACATGCTATGCCTTTAGACCTTTTTTGGCAATTGTTGGCTTTTCAATCCATTGCTTGGGTTGGCCAATCTCTTTGCTGTTAACCGTTTAGTCGATGTAGCTTTCACCGGAACATCACTTTAACTCAATGATACTGCTCATTAAGTCTCACACCCCATTGAAATAAGTACAAATGGGGTTGTTTAAGGTGCTTAGCAGGCAGGGTGGACACTATTCCCTGAGCTGGTGTGTGTGGGAGATCCCCGATGTGTCAGTTAGACATGTGCAAGCCTCTGTAGCTTTTCGTGTGTGTGTGTGTGTACGTGCTGAAGGATAGAATATTTTGCCTTGATCCAGTAACCCCCCTGGCTTGTCACCTCTTCACTTTCCCCACACACAGACGTCTATCCAACCTCAGCTTTTTTGTGCAGATACGTGTGTTTGTGCTGGTGTGTACATGCCTGTGTGTGTGTGTACAAAGTGTGTCATAACAAATGTACAGCTTTCTGTGTGTGAACGGTGTTGGTCTTGTGCGTGACACGGCGGTCAGCTTGAACCTTGCCAGCCATTGGATCAGGTTTCCTGGCAGCTGGATAACATCACCCCAACCAAGTGTTTACAGTCTGACTCATCCTCTCCTTCCTCTCTCCTTCTGTCTCTTTCACCTTCTTCTGCCTCGCCAGTCTCAAAGCTTAAAGAATAACAAGATTTGATGTTTCTTTGTGCCTCTGGCACCATGAAACAGTTGGCAAAGTGAAGCTCTCTGTGAAATGGTTTTAAGTGAATGAGCTGAAATGTGTTGAAAAGTTGAGAATTTTAAGCAGCAGAACAAATTTCCAGTTTGCGGGTGTGTGTGCGTTTCTACCTGAGTGTGGACGATATTTGAAGTCTTGTGAAACAAAACTAAACAAGAACGTTGTAAAATCATGTTGTTGAACGTTCCTTGTTATGAGCTGTTAATTTCCAAACGTGTTAATATGAGAGCATTGAGGTGTTTCCGAGTTACACTTCACAGAAATCACTTGTGAATCACAGCGCGTGCGGTACCATGTCATCTTTTGACTGTTAGGGGAGGTTGCTCTTGTCACTGCATACTCTAACCATAGAGCATTTCCTCTGGTGCTGATGTTGCTGCTGCATCTGCGATGCAGAAAAAAACTCTCCTGGGAAACACATTTCTAATCCTCTAGTGTCTCAATTGCTTTTGTGCGGCATCAGTTGTTGTTAGCTATACAGTCATAAAAAGTAGCTAAACAACCTGATGATGCTCTTTAGCTCTCGCACACAGATGTACACACTCACAAACTGTTCCCTCTTGAATGGAAATACCGCCGAGTCATCATAGGACTGAATGTACAGTGACAAAGGTGTTTGTATTGTTATGAAATGCTCATACAAAGAAATGAGGTCCTGGCCCCCGATTCATGCTAGCCTGAGTTCCACAATGCTTGGCTAAACAATGTATTGACGTAATGATTAATTGAGGCTTTTGTCAACATATACTAAGATAAACAAAGACATAGTGTCTGGATTTTTAGAGCTAAGGCCGATACTAATATTGTGGAGTAAAATTCTGAACAATACATCAGCCATTTTCTGCAATAATCCCTAAATTGTGACATAAGATATGTAATTGAGACGGGATCTTTAACAGTTTAACAATAAAATATTTAAAAAATGTATTCTCCAAACAAAATCAATGTGCTGATACAGTAAATTTCTTTTAGTATTCAAATATTTTTGGTTATTTTACACCTCCAGCACAGTATTTTCTGATTTGCTTCTCTTCTAACAAAATATGGGCACAAAACTGAGGCATCGTGTTTCATAAAAGAAAGTAATAACATATATAACAAAGACAATATACTAAAATCTGATGTAGCAGAAGCTACCTGACAGTGTAGCATCTCTTTGGCTCTCAATATCAGCAGGTTGTGATAAAGAGAGTGAGCGTTTTTGACGTGAAACATTAGCTTTGGGGAAGGGTTCAAGCCAAGAAATGTTTCAGCCCAGTAGAACCCGCATGAAGAGCAGCGGCTAATCCAGAACTGGGGCGGCACTTTGGCTCATCGTATTAGCAGGTGGTGACAGCGAGAGATGGCGCATGATCAGTCTCAAGCTTACATTATCGCTGAGCTCTCAGAAGAGAATTAGCCAGGAATTAGCTTTTGCCCAGCTACATAATCTGTTCACATACAAGAGGTTTGGGATGTGATCAACAAGTCAGTAGGTTCAGTCATTTCCCTGCAAAGTTGATATTCTGCATGGTGATAATCTTTCTTTCTTTAAATCCAGTCTGGGTCCCACAACATAACATATTATTTTGCTAAGAGAGAAGATATTGCACATTTTATACCACAGCAGTCAAAATAAGTCTTGTTTTGTCACTGTGAGGCCAAACACAGCTTGTTATCAGTCAAATTATCTTACAATATGAGATTGGCTTTATATTGGTCTTTCTGCTGTTCTATTAGCTGTGTGATAGATATTATTTAGATGAAGGGAAGGAAAATACTTTCTGTCATCAGATAGATTAATCTTCTGTAATGTCTCAGAATTTATGTGATTTATTCAGAGAATATGTGGCCCAACAAGGAAATATTGTTTTTTTTGTTGTTGTTTTGTTTTGTTTTTTTGTTATTTATAGAGATTTACAATTGTAGTCCCAATTTCACAGAAATATTCAATTTAGTATTCATCAACATCAGTTCATTTTGACCGCAGCACTTCTGCAGATAAATGATAAGCTAAAGTAAAATAGCTGGTGTTCATGAAACCCGTATTTGTTGTGGAGAAGGTTTGGATCAAAATGGCACAGTTCCCCTGGGGAAACAGGAAACGGATATGTGGTTTTATTGAGTGCAGAGAGATTTTTTTTATAATTGGTGTGAAATGCACACATATTCCCCGAGCTGAGTGTATCACATATGCAGACACAAAAACACAGTCAAGCATGCACAGGACTAGGAACATTTTTCCGAATGCTAAGATTGTCACTTGGGAGTGTGAGAGTCTGTTTGTTTGTGTACTTGGGAAGTCCTTTTAGCAGCTAGTCTGTTATAAGATATTGAGAATTTGATTGTGCAAGTGACCCAGTCAGGATACTCCAGTGTTTAGGATCATTAGACATATCAGATGCTGCAGTTCCTACACAGAGGCTGAGCTGTAACAGACATTAGCTAAAAGAAAACACTGTTATTCTTCTTCTTAGCACTCAGTCCTATTAGCTCTGAAACCATTTTACATACCAGCTTACATTGTATAGGTCAACCAATATTGGATATTTACACCAATACCTTTATACTTTTAAATACCTAATACCTAACTGCTGTAAAGAGCTATATAAATAAAGTACATTTACATTTATATGTGTATCTGTTATAGTTTTAAAAACATGTTAGCAATACACTAGTCTGTTCTAGTCATGACATGACATGCTCTGTGCCATTGGTGGAGAAACTGTCTGGCTAAACCCAGCATCATTCTGGTATAAAGATAACAAAACAATGATTTAAATTATTTGCATACCATTGACAGTATAAAGAATGGACAGAGCCAGAGACAGAGTGACTTCACCCGTAGGTTTCTGAAGTGCTGTGTCGAAGCCGAAAATGCGTCGCCGCCATGTACAGCTTCTTCCGCCGCCTGGCTAAGCTAAATATTGGCAAAGACGTGGAGCATCTGCGGACCTGCGGCGGGCTGGATGACGCCTGGGTGCTCAAACAAGCCATCTGTAACAGCACCCACCTGTCAATCACAGAGGCCACGCTGTTAATTAGGTATAATCTGATTACTGCTGCGAAGCTGGGCATTTTAACATGGAGGCTTTTGGAGCGTGACTTGTTCTGTAGCCGGCCTCAAGTGGCCGTTCAAAGAACAGCAGTTTTTGGCACTTCACAGTCACAGGGGTTGCCACTTGGATTGTACCTACAGCCTACTTCCTCTCAACCAGACTAACAGTATATCAGCTGATATTATTTGTATCGTTCCCAGTTTATCACGCGTGTTACATCCCGCAACACGAGCTGATATTATTTGTGAAGATTCTCAAGTCATTTGTGTCATGTTATTAGCTAATATTCATTCTTTTTTTCCCCCATAGCATAAACAAACATTTTTGATGAGGAGCCGTTAAGTTTGCTTTGTAGGAATTGCCTGGTGGTTTCTAAACTACCTCAAACAGATTGTAATGTCTTATTTAATGGTCAACATAAAATCTATGTAATCTCTCTATCTGCAATATATCAGCCCTGCCTATTTTATGTTTTATCTGCTGTAACTACAATTACTTGTTAGTGCACTTCCAGTAATAATGAAACTAAAAGCGTCATTTCAATTGACCCCCAGTGCCTGCCTCAAACGTCTTGCCCCTTGTTTGTAATGCAAGCACACTTCTTTTTCCTTGGGGCGTATGTAAATGGCTTCTCCGGGGATATAGGTGTTAATTACACCAAAGATAATTCTTTCTGTGCATGAATTTGTAATTGACCCCGTGGTAATTTACTCATAACTGCACACTTTTTTGCTGCCTTTGCTCTAATTGAATTTCCTGGGTGTAACAAAAGAGATTGCTACGATAAACTGTTGTCCTCTGTCAGTCTTATAATCCTCCTGGGGTGTTTTTCTCACTGTTTGTGTGGTTACCAGCTAGCAGAACCTCTCCTGGCTCTTCTCCGACCTCAGCTCTAATTGAAACGTACTGCTCAGAACAGCTTTGGCATGCATCTGCACCTCATGACCATATCAGTTCACTGAGCCGGACTCCGCCGTTGGACTTATTAGGTCATACTGATGGGAGTGTTTATGTGCCTGTCGGTGTTTGTCCTGCAGTGCACATATCTGTGCTAATGTGTGTGTTTAAGCGTGTCCCGCTGTGTGTGTGCTTTGCTTCGGGCTGTTGCTTCAGCTCCTCGGCTAATGATGATCTTTCCTTAAACACCCACACGCCGAACGCACAACACGCAGAAGCAGATTACCTCCGTTGCTTCCTGTCTGTCCTTCGTGTCCTTCCTGCGTGTCAGCTTTTTTTTTTTGGGACGTTTTATATCCAAAATATCCCCTCAGAAAGTTTCTAATCCTCTCTCTGTCATCCTATCTCACCACCTCCAGCCTCTCAGTCCCTCCTTCCCTTGCTTCTTCACTTCCTTACGTCCTTCCCTCACCATTAGCAAATTGGAGGCACTCTACCAGCAACTTGTTAGCTGGGCCATGGCCCATGTTCAAAAAGTTAAGCATCCATCGTTATCAGTCTCCATGCCCACATTACTATCTGCTGGGATTGCCTGCGCTGGAAAAAATCTCATTATCAGGGCAGATTACGGGTTGGTTGCAATTTTGACACATTCCCATTCCAGCTCGGTTGATGTTTGATTTAAATTTTGAGTTTTACATCCCAAATGTTTCATCTCACCTGTTTCCTGAGGCCTTTGATAAAATGATGTGCTCCTCATTAAATTGGCCTCTCCGCTGCCCATTTCATTTTAATACAGTAGAGTTCTCTCTTGGTTTTTATCAGAGCAGGCCAAACAAAATTCATAAGCAAAAATTCATAGTCTAATGAGTTTTAATTATTTATTTCTCATTATCAGATTCTATCTTACTTGATCCATCTGCACTGCCAATCATTTCAGTGGCCTCAGGCAGCGATTCGTGTCATCAGTTTTAATCAACTAATTATTATTTATATCCGCAACTCATATGAGATCACAGACCAGCAGACAGGAAGCTTAGCCTCACAATAACTCACATGTTGAAGATTTAAAAACAGTTTAAAAGGTCAGAAAGTCAGTTGAGTTTTGGGAAAACTTTACTTTTTAAATATTAAATGTGGTCAAAGTTTGAGGCTCGTCTCGGTTTTGGTTACAGGTCTCAGCTCTGAATTTAAACCTCAGCCAGATAGGCAGAATGGCAGACAGGCAGCTCGACAGGCACACAGATGCACGCATTTACATATGTGCCCACAGACAGGCAGATGAAGCTGTCTGCCAGCCTGTTAGAAATCTGTAGACATCAATCCAGCCAGCCAACCATCCAACCAGCCCACGGTGAGCCAGCCGCTTCCACGTGACGCCACTAGTCCCAAGCGCACCACATGTCCAGAGGTATGTGTACTAATTCGGCAGAGCTGCGGAACCAGGGATCTGGGAATACAATGGTGGGGTTTATCCAGGGAATCCCAGCCTTTCAATGGACGCCTTTGTGTTTGTCGCTGCACTGTCCAGTAATAAAGACAATACATGCTGGCAAAAAGCTCATTGGCCCGGCCTGTTGCTTTGTGTTTGTACGTGACGCTGTGGATGAAATACAAAAATACACAAAACAAGCGGGGACAAGTATGGGTTTGGAGAAATAACAGCATCCGTCACTTGAACTGTTTTCATTGTGACTTTGCCATTAAAACACTCATTTAGATCTTCTTTGTTGTTTTTACTTCTTTTTGTGTTGGTGTTTAAATCAATAAGCTATTCTTTTCTCTCTTTTTTTCACCTCCTCACACGCAAATAACTATGTTTGTCTTTGGGTTGTCGGTGGTTCGTGTTTTTCTCTGGTAATGATGCTGCTGAATGGAGAGTTGATTAGCTTTGCTCTTAGTTGTTTGTGATGTCTGGGAGGGTGCATTTAGTTTCGAAGCTGAATGTGGAAGTTGACGGTCAGAGAAAAATGGCTGTGCGTCATTGCCTGGGGTTTTTCTTTTGCAAACGTCTGAAAAACCATTAAGCCCATTACATGCAGCATACATCATCACTGGGGGTGGGTGGTGAATGCGGGTTCTGAACGGGAACAGGTTCCAAATATATAATGACATTTATTCGCTAACTTCTGCTCATAAATTCTTTAAAATCTCTTTACATTGGAGAGTTTGGGACCAACCCCACTCCATCCACTCTCAAAGCATGTGCACAAGAGTGAACAACTGACGCAGTGAAGTGTTATCAGCGCATAAAAAATTATGTGTGAGTATGACATGACGAGAAATTGAATGCAGCATTGTTTAGGAGCCCTTTTCTGTTTTTGCATTTCACTACTTTTACATTTAGAACAAAACGAAACGATGAGAATGCATTTAATTTGGATGTCTCGTATGAATAGAGAATCAGGGAGCACTGAAGTGAATTTAATTGGAGACACTGTATGAACTTGCAGGTACACGCTTAATTTGTAGTTCCCTCAGAAGATGCATCTTGTTGGGATCTAACCCATGGTTAATTGACTTTGCCATAAAATCATTGCATTGCAAACGTGTAAAACGTTCCTATGTGACTTTATAAGGCGGCTTTATTTATACAGCACATTTCAAACACGGGGGCAATTCAGAGCGCTTCACACAGGCAAAGAAAATCAATTAGAACAACATTCATGAATACAAAACTATAAAAAGAAACTAAACCCGATTAAGATAGAGGATAAAATATGTCTTGTGTCAACATGTGTAATTTAGCTTTGTGATGATGGAGCTAAAGAATAAGTGTTGTGAGGAGTTTTAGAGACTGCTGTTCTTCGGCTTTACCACACATTAAGAGCAATTATTGAAATTAGGACATTAGTAATTGGACTTGCAGGCCCTTCAGTCATCGGAGGGAGATGTGTGTGTGTGTTTTTTTGTTTGTGTGTGTTTGAGGTTGTTCTCGCAGAGCACACTAGCTAACAGAGCCATTATGAGACCCAACGCTGTTTTTTTTCTTTCCATTTTTCACTTTTTGTTCTCCATCTTCCTGTCTTAAGTGACAGCAGCCGAGTCCATCTAATTGCTTCCCAGGACAGCAGCTTGTCACAGAGCTCTCTCTTTCTTTCTTTCTCTCTCTCTCTCTCTCCCTCTGCATCTCCCTCTCCTCTTCATCCGTCCTTCTTCTTTCCTTTTTCTCCCTCTCTGGCATCATCTGTCCATCTGTCTCCTTGTGAATCACTAAATGCAAATCAGCGCAGACTACACAATTGTGATGCGGCTGTTATCTTTGATCACACACACGCGCACACACACACACACACACACACACACACACACACATACACACTCACACATACACACACTCACACATAAGCGTGCCCTGTTACTGTACCCCTTACCTCTAGCTGTCAGGCTGACTGAATATGTGAACGTTATATCATGTTTCATGTTTGCGTGTGCGCTTTCCTTTTTGTGCGCGCGCCTTCATTATTTTAAATTCTTAAGACTTTCATTAGATCAAGTGCACTGTGGGTAGCTAATGAAGCGATAAGTACCCCCACGCACACGCCTCGGCTTGTTAAAAACCTCCTCATGTTTGACACCAGGAGAAAAGAAGAAGATGATGAGGAGGATTGTGATGGTTCTCTTTGCTTTGCTGGTTCTCACCAGCATTATTGTCCGCTGCCTTTTCTCATTCCAAGCCAACTGTCAGTAAATGGGCCCATCACATTTGTTTTCCCGGACAAATGGGAAACGGCACCATAGCTACAGGCTGCCACACAGTCCATGCATGACTATATTTTCTTTGTTGTATTAAGACTGAAGACTGCAAGAAAAAACCCATTCTGATTATTTTGAGATTAGGATTGTGATAAGTCACTGTTGTTTGACAATGGTTTGGTCTGATAATGATTTTTAGAGTATAGAAATAATGGTTATTTTATATAAATATGTACTGATTTTCCCTTGGTATGTACCAAACAAGCATGTCTGCATCTAAATTGCGGCGCCACAGGGCTTAACGCATAACTTACATAAGCTGCCATTCCTGCAATTTGGATATTGCACTAACTGAAATTTGGATAATGGTTCGATGAATCATTCAGGTCTGCTTCATACTCATTCTATTTCTTTTATCAAACTGTCTAAGTCCTGTCATTCTGGATTGGAGACTACATTTTTTGTTTGTGGTTCATTTGTTGCACGGCCTAATTAGTAGAGACATTTTTACCAACCACCACAGTCGTCTGTGAGTGTGTGTGTGTGTGTGTCATCATAGCAAAATGTGCTGGAAACAGAAACAATACTGTAGCAGTAACTAGAGAGGATTTTGAGTACTTTGCCAGTTTATCAGTTGTCCATCACGACTGTGTAAGATTCAGTCACCAAACTTACAGGTGTGTGGGTGAGATCAAAATCAAAGCCGAGTTTTAAGATGGGTGTCCTTCATCCCATGAGTACTCATGTCATGTCATGAGTGGGTCGAAACATCAACATGTTGTGTGATCCTAACGCAAGATGATCTCTAGTTATTGATTTCACCACAGTCTTTAAGATGGTTGTGTAGAGAAGTGGCTACCAGCCCTTGTACTGCAGACTTGCACTTGGCCATGGACTGGACTATAGTTACCATAGACAATGTCTTCAGTATCTACTTGTACTCTACTCTCACAGCAAAGGGACAGTTGGGTTTGAACTTAAGTATGTCATCAGTACCCAAGGTAACAAATCTGTCATCGCCCATTTATCCTATCCCTATGCCCATTCTACTGACACAACGTGTTCCAGCTGCAAGTTTTCTACATTTGTGGTTTTTTTCCAGAAGTGCTGCAGCATGTTTCAGAAGCATCCCACTCTGGTTTGTGGAAAAAATACGCTACTAGTCCGTAGCCAGCACAGTGCAGGTTGGCAGGAATTAAGAAAGAGAAAGATCATAGGAAATCTGGTCACCTTTCAAAATAAAACACCCTGTGCAGACTTGTGATTGTAAAATCACAAAATGCTCCTCTCCCATGAAGCTACATGAAGGATGAACCAGAATAGCTTTATGGATGCGATGTCATAGAGCCATGCCCGGTGGAATCATGGCGTCACTTTTGCTGCAAGTAGCTAATATGACTAGCAGAAGTGCTCACTGATGAGAATGCCTTGCACCAGCTGTGCCGTGGTGGCCTGTGCATGGTGCCCTCTCAGGCCATGGGCCCCAGTGCAGCCTATATTTACAGTATGCCACTGGCAGGAATGGAAAAAAAAAACGTTATATAAGCCAAAGTTTGGGCCTTGCTTTGTGGTCAGAAATGGCTGGATATAGAATTGAGAATATTTGTGTAATCTTTTTATCTTCAAATATTAAATAGCAGTAGCTAATCACAACCTAGACACTAGACATAAATACAGTTATGGTGTGTGAACACTTGGGAAATGTAACAGAAGTTAAGTTATCAAGAGTTACTGCTGTGGAAATAATGTAAATGACTTCAAAGCAGTCAGAAATAATGTTTCTCAAACAATGCAAGCATCTCTGAAATCCGGGAGAAAAGGCAGATTGTGTCAGAGGTGTTTGTCTTATCACTCCAGTGCACATGAAAAACACCCAAATCATCAACACAAACACACACGGACACACATGGTCTCACTCTTTTGGTCGAAAGCTTTTGTACAAATCAAGAGTGTACACAAAGATACGCACAACACAGTACATGTGCGAGCGAGAACACAACCGCTAACACATGCAGTCACAGCGGTATCAGAGCTCTCAACCTTGCCTCCTATGTTCAAGGGGCACACAAAAGATAACAAGAGCTTACGATAACCAGCTATCTGCAGAAACACACACACACACACACACACAGCTGGTCTTAAGTCTTCAGAGTGCATCAAAAGAGGAAGTGCACTTCATGAGCCCCCCTGAGCTTTTGGTAGGGTATGGTTTGAATTCTTTAGTTTGCATTTAAGAAGCTGAAACCAGAGAATGGTTTAATGCTTTAATTAAAAAGTGACTCAAAGGATTCAAATCAAAATATGACAAATGACATTTAATGATATTTGGTGAGTTCATATGCAGACGTAAGGGGGAAGGCAGGGCAGGAGGAGAGAGAAGGACGGAGTGGAAGCCATCTGCAGAATGGGCGGTGGTCTTGTGATAAGGAGGTGAATTGATGGATGGAGGATGAAGGACAGGATTGACTTAAAATGACAGATAGTATGACTAATGGTAAAAATGCAACCGGACAGAGGGAGACATGACAGAGAGAAAAATGTGAGAGAAGGTGTGATACTGGAAGGATCAATAGATGATGAATTGATGATACAATGGCCGGCAGGGAAAGGAGCATAAATTAAACACATTATCACTGTTATTTCCTGTCCGAAAGTATTTGCAACTGATGGCGAACTTTTTCAGGCTGCTGGAGCAGCTGTGCTTGATTGATCATTTGCTCTGATGCAGACTGAAATGAGATCTAGTAGACACTCATGTTCCACCTTATTCATGGCTCTGTTTCCACTAGAAATGCAAATTTACGTATGTATACTACAAAACTGTGTATGCACGCACACAGAATTACGTTTGTGGAAATGTGGCATCCATTTTTAGAGTGAAATCTTTCAAAGAGGGACAGAGCGGCGGAGCGAACAATGTAGCTGTGGGTGGGTGAGTGGGCGGCTGGTTGAAGAGATGCCGAGTGTTAGATCCACTCAGCGCTGCCTCTTAAGCACCTCATCCTTCCATCCCTTCATTTTTTCCGTCTCTCACCCATATATATATATATATATATATATATATATATATATATATATATATATATATACTATCACATTTAAATCGCGCTGCTGCAAACATAATAATAGGCTCTTGCAAAAACCATATTTGATTTTGTAGCCGCTAAACATTAATATCGTTCTTCTGTGATGCTTATCTTGCTTATCTTTCATGTTCTGCTACATTTGGAGAAGACTGTATGCTTATCCGTGTTGCGTTCAAATTTCAGGAAAGTTCTTGCTCTCCCGCTTGCTTGCATCTTGCTCCACACTTGCTGCGTCTTAAGCGCCACTGGTGTGTGCTGCTGTTGCATAACTGAATGTGACAAAAGTTCGCTGTGATTGATTCCCACATGCTGGATTAAAGTGTGGACATATGGAACTCTTGGGATTTCAGGTTAGGCGTACCCAACCCTTCATACTGCAGGTTTTAGTTGCGTTAGTGCTTACATATTAGCATTATACACTATGGCTGTATATTAAGTGGCTTTCCATGAACATTATCATTTGTAGCGGTCGTCAGCTTCAAGAGTTTCTGTCGTTTTGAGAACCAGCTAGCGATGGCTCGGAGAACCTTTTTGGTGAGTGAGTTCACTCTCCTACGTACATGTGTGATAATAGTTCAAATCTGTTCAACTAGCAAATATTTACGGTAGGCTCTAACATACATGGCTGCCATGGAGGTGGAAGGCTGGAGGACTGTGAGGGGAACTGATGGATGGAAACAACCAGAGACAAGAGAGAGCAAACAAAATCGAGAGGGAGGTGGTGATGATGGAGAAGAGAGTGTGGGAGGGCCGATGTGTTAGAAGACAAAGGGCTCTGAGGATGAGAGGGCCGCTGGGGGAGAGAAAGAGAGGAGAGGAGAGGATGAGAGAGGAGCATGCAGCTCGTGTGAAGTGGTGTGGAGGAATATAAAGCCGGAGAGATGCAAAGGAGGATGAGAGTTTATGCAGAACTAAGAGGAACAGTCATTGCTGTTTATGTGTGTTACACTTGTAGACTTGTTGATCATGTTTTAACACAGTTAGGTGAAAGTACTGTCAATGGAGCTGCTTCTTCATCATTCATCCGGTGCTTATGCTTTTATTTGTGAAACCTCTTTTATTTAACTAGAAGGATGCACTCATTTAAGGGCAGGTGTGTCTGGGGGCATGTGAGTGGGGAACATGGAGTTCATCGCAGGCTGTATGCATGGGAGAAGTGGCATGAAGGGGAGACGGTATGCAGGGGACATGATCAAGGTACAAATCTGGACAGGATAATTCAAAACAGAGATGCAAACACATTTGTGGTTACATTATCAGCATTTTGAATGTCAGTGAACAATATGGGAACTGAAATTTACGGACACCATCTTACTGCTGGATAATGTCATGAATGATTATGTAGAAAATGAGGATGCTAAACAACAAAATGGCTCTGTAATTCTTTCAGATCGACAGTTGTCGATGGTTTTGTTTTTTCATCTTTTCTTGAACTTCTTGCGATCGCCGTGTGATGTGTTGCTGTTTGAGATCTCTCAGCCTACTACACTTCACTCAAACAGGTTCTATTGTGGGGACCAGAGCACCTGGAGAACACCCACAAATCTTGATGTTATTAGTCCTCCCTCCTCCTCTTCCACCTCTCTGGTTTCCTCAACCCCAGAAAGTGTCTTCCAGACAGAAGGTGGTTCTGCTGTCCTCTGTGGAAGATCTCCCTTGCTGGGATTCGAGGGCCGGTGCAGGACAGACGTTTTCCTGCTGCTCACACAGCATTTCTTCAGCCTCTTTTGTTGGTTCATTGGGCTCTGCATCAGAGAAGGATTCATGCTGCTTGTTGGGCTCATCCTCATGGTCACCTCTCGTTGATCTTGCAGTGTGAAGTACAGATCTTGTCCAAATCTTACTCGAGAATCTTTTTCTTCTCCTTCTCTGTATGAAGCTGAACAGAGAACATCTCCTGGCTCCGTCTATGTGCCTCTTGCAGCTCCTCATAAGCTGTTTGCAGGAGTTTCTTCTGCTCGAGTTTCCTCTCGAGGTCAGACCTCAGGG
This sequence comes from Nibea albiflora, assembly GCA_014281875.1. Classification (NCBI taxonomy): domain Eukaryota; kingdom Metazoa; phylum Chordata; class Actinopteri; family Sciaenidae; genus Nibea; species Nibea albiflora. The sequence continues at coordinate 6,852,516 of CM024792.1, forward strand.
TGTCAGCCTGTCTGACATCAATTACATCAGTTTGATATCGCAGGTTGACCTCATTCGGTGACACAGTCATTTTGTCCAGTTGGTTTTTGTAGAGTCTTCTCTCTCTCTCCTCCTGGAGTGCAGTGATGGCTTCATCAAAGTCAGATGGCAGGTGATTCTTCTGCAAGATCTCATTATCAAGGTTGCGCTAAAGGGCATTAGCCTGCTTTCTGATTTTGGGAACATCGTCTTCATACCTTGCAATGAGCAGTTGGTATGAAATACAGAGCGGTTCCAGTTGCTCTTGGAGAAGCCTGTTCTTTTTCCTCTCTGCCTCAGGTCAAGTCAGACCTAAAGGTGTCAGCCTGGTGTCTCACATCAATTACAACAGTTTGACATCGCAGGTTGACCTCATTCAGTGACACAGTTGTCTTGTCCAGTTGGTTCTATAGAGTCTCCTTCTTCTCTCTCTCTTCCTGGAGTGCAATTCAAATTTTTATTTTTTTATTTTATGTTTTTTTTTTAGTAGCATAATCAAATTGAAACAAAATTATTTGCCCCCTTCCTGATTGCTTTTTTGCATGTTTATTACACTTAAATGTTTAAGATCATCAAACAAATGTTAACATTAGACAAAGATAACCAAAGTAAATATAAAATGTTTTTTAAATTATTTCTTTTATTAGTGGAATTAATGGAACCATTCTCTTCATTAAAGTTCCACTATCCCTTTTCCCTTGAAAAGTGCCATCTCAAACTGATTTGTTGTGTAGCGCGAGAAAGCTGGTAGCTGGTAGAAACCAGGTGGCAACCCTTGGTGTTGGCAAATTAAGCCAATGTGGAAGTGCTAAAAACTGTAATTCCTTGAGCAGCTGCTTGAGACAGATTGGACAAGTGAGTCTCCTTAAGTGTCTGTATTTAAATGCCCAATTTCACAGCAGAAATAAACATGTTTACAGCCTGGTTCTGACAACGGTTTTGGTGTCTGTAGCTAAATTTCCCGTTCATGACAACTGTACTGAATCTGGATTTTTATGACTCACCAGTTTAAATTATATTAAGGCTTAAAGTTCTGCATAATTAACAGCGCCACCGCTTGATTGACAATTAAGTGCCATAACAGACGGCTTATTTGAGCGCCCAGGCGTCATTCCGACTGCTTAAGGTCCACTGATGATGCATGTCTTTGCTGATATTTAGCCTATTTTTTGGCTTTAAAACAGCACTTCGGAAACCTACGGGTGACGTAACTCAGGCTCTGTCCATTCTTTATGCTGTTATTGGTAGAAACCCAAAGCAGGCCACTAACATAACAAAAACTGATATCTTATAAAAACCAACATAGGGAGAGGGGGGCTGCCACCTGCTGGGGCTGCAGCCCAAATTGTGGAATGGCTGCAAAACATCTTACATGCAACATTAGTAAAATATTAGTCAAACCGACTTGTATTTCTGATGTTGACTAGCAAGCGAAACAACGTTTATCCAGTTAATAGATTAATCACAGGCTTCCTTGTCCCTGATCTTTTAACCCCCGATTTTTCAAAATTTGAGAATCACTCCCACCACGAGAGGTCCTTGAGCATACATTCATAAATGTGCACAAAAATATGAAGCTGGTGGATCCACTAGATTGTGAGATTAGCTGCAGATACAGATGCACACTCGCACACACAGACACACAGGCACGACCAAACGCTTACACCTGGCAGAGATAATGAACATGTTTCAGACAATACAGATGTTTGGATAGCCTCTCAGATCAAAGCTGGGATCCTCTCAAAGACCATATTTGCTGTGATCTGAAGATTTATACATTTTGCACTTCGCAGTCAAGAACATCCTTGGGGGTTTCGTTGTTAGGGTAATTCAGACAAGAGTGCTCTCACTTGTGTCTGAGAGAGGGAGTGAGCTTGATAAAGAAAGAGCAACAAGATCCACGGAGAGCTCATCCTCCCCGGGCTGTCAACCCTGTTTCACACACAGATAATATATCCTTAGTTCAGGTTGAAATTGCAATGATGATGTAATTTCTAAACACTGTCCCCGGCTCCCTGATTTCCTCTTATCTGCCTTTCACCTCTAAAGCAAATTGAAATCTTTGACGTCAGTACTCTTTTTCACCTTTAACTTCACCTGTAGCAGAGTGGAAGGATCTGTGAAATCGATAAAATTATAATTTATCACATGATGGCCTGCAAGGGATGAAAGTATCGTAAGATAATAGATGACTTCCAAGCGGCAGTTAGTTGGAAATTTCTCTTTAAATTGTTTCTTAATGTTGCCTTGGATCATATTTTTTAAATTTGACCGATTGAAAGGAGCCATTTTATCAAGGTAAAAGCTTTCAGACTAAAAACATTAAAAAATGTATAAATTGGCTGCAGGTCAAGCTGTTTTATTGAAGGTCAAGGTGTCTTTTATGTGTATTTATTAATTCATTTATATTGCCTAACAGAGTCACACTCATTCAGATTTTCTGGCATACGAAACAAAGAACCACACTCTTGGTAGAAATGGTCAACAAACAACAGATAGTATTTAAAGCAAGACTAAATCCACAGCTGTAGTGGGTCTGCAAGGCTGTACTTTGTTTTGCTTTGGGCAAAATGCTAATGTCATCACGCTGGCATGCTCATAATGACGACGCTAACATGATTTAGCAACTGTAATGTTTATCTTCTGATACGCGATGGGTGATAATGATCCATGATGATAATCCATCCTGTATTTGTTCAGAGATTTCAGTCTGGACCAAGGTGGTTCCATCTTTGCACGTCAAAATAACAGAATGGTTTGTTGATTATTTAAACGTAGGTTGCGGAAAGGCCCTGTGATGAGCTGGTGTACAGGGTGTATCCCGCCTCTCGCTCAATGCCAGATGGGATAGGATCCAGGCGGCCTTGATTAGGACTATATTATAGTCATCAATAAAAATTGGATACATTTTCTCTAGTTATCAGCTTGAAATCTTAAAGGGTTTCTAAGTACTTCCAAGCCCATGAGATGTCGACGCATGTGAATTGAATCTGGAGCTTTTTCCCCAGTCCAGCCCACTGAGATGTTTATTTCCGTGAGACTCCTCTCTCCACCTGAGTCTTTCATCTAGGCCTCAGGACTGTGATGAAACAGCAGGACCACCTTCCACACAGCATGAGGACCAGCCCCTCGAGTTTCAGGGGTCCACCGTGCCATCCGTAACTCCCCTGTTTTTAATTAGCTCCTTCATCGGGGATCGTGGCAGCAGAATTGTAGCCTTCGAGGTGATTTCAACAGAAGATTTCTTTTCTTTGCGTGCGCCCTTACACACTCCTCATAGGAACATGGGGAATAATCGACATGTTCTGAAGCAGAGACCCATAATTAAGACGCTGGTGCTTTGTGCAATTTTTTTTTTTTCATGTTTTCTCTTTTTCTTTTTTCTTTTTTGACAAAGTTCACTTGGTAGCCCACTCAATGATTGCCAGGCTGTGAATTACTAAGATTATTTTGCAAGCTATTTAAGCGTCTTAGAGTTCTCCTTTTCACTCCTGGAGAAACTATGGAGGAGGATTTGACATCAGCCCCCGCTTGTTGGGCTGAACTGTGTCATTAGAGGCAATAGAAAGAGGGGGAGCTTTAGCATAAAATCCAAACCATATTCTCTCCATCTCCTCGTAATGCCTAATGTTAGGTAGCATACTTAGCGGGTTAAAACCAGATTAGACTCTCAGCTTAGTGTAAGAGATCCATTACGGAGTGTGTGAGAGTGTGCATGTGAGTGTGTGTAAGAGTATTAGATGGGCTTGGAGGTAATTGATTTGGGTGGAGGCGGTATCTGAAGACAGACAGAGGCACATGGAAATGGAGATCGAAAAGCCGAGAGAGAGAAGTAGTGAGAGAGACCAAAGGGACAGACGGGCATAAAGCCAATAGATATGAAGAAATACAGTAGTCAAAGAGGAGCGTGGAGGGAAGACAGAGCAACAAAAAGACAATACAGAGAGATCAATAAAGATACAGATGCAGCAGGGGGAGAAAGACAACTACAGGCAGGCTGAAGACAGAAATACAGAGACGTAGAGACAGATTTTCTGTGTTAGCCCGATCCTGACCTCACATTCGAACTGCCTACATTGATTGTTCTCTGTAAAAAAGAGGACGCCTGTAGAGCAGAGGTCCCAATTGTTGCTCATTTTAACATTTTTTTGGTTCATATTTTGCACCCAGGACAAACAGAGGAGCAGTTTACACTGTGGTTCTGTTGTGTTTGTATCTCATAATCAAAGAATGTGGACAAGGGACTGCCTGTATGTCTATTCCGAGAGATCGGTTGGTATGTAGATAAAGGAGTTGGTGTCAGTGAGAGTGGCCAGCGTTACACATGTTTTTAAGCTACCTTCAGATCTCCTGTCTGCTCTGCAGATGTGTTTGTTTGATTTCACAGCCTGTACTGAAAAGGTATGCACGCATGGCAGCAACACTGATGTCCAGATGCTTCCTGAAATTTAACACTTTAAATGATTGTTGGGGAAAAAAAGAAAGATTATTAATGACTGAATGACTGAAGTGCTTTTCTTCTAAAGACGCCGTCTTGGGAAGTGTGCTTTCACTATTCTCACATTTTATAGAATTAACTGATAATATAATCCTCTAATTGAATTGAAGTGGCAGGAATGGGACATAATATTCATTAGTATGTTTTCTGTCACCTGAAAAAATTTATCGTGTTTTCATTGCCTTAAGATTCCCTTTACATTGACACTACACTCACCGGCCACTTTATTAGGTACCCCTCGCTAGTACCGGGTTGGACCCCCTTTTGCCTTTAGAACTGCCATAATCCTTCGTGGCATAGATTCAACAAGGTACTGGAAACATTCCTCCGAGAGTTTGGTCCATATTGACATGAGAGCATCACAGAGTTGCTGCAGATTCATCAGCAGCACATCCATGATGCGAATCTCCCGTTCCACCACATCCCAAAAGTGCTCTATTGATCTGGTGACTGTGGAGGCCATTTGACTACAGTGAACTCATTGTCATGTTCAAAAAACCAGTCTGAGATTATTCGAGCTTTACGACATGGCGCGCTATCCTGCTGGAAGTAGCCATCAGAAGATGGGTACACTGTGGTCATAAAGCCCAAAGTGTGCCAAGAAAATATCCCCCACACCATTGCACCGCCACCACCAGCCTGAACCTTGATACAAGGCAGGATGGAGCCGTGCTTTCATGTTGTCGATGGAAAATTCTGACCCTACCATCTGAATGTTGGTAGGGAAATTGTGTGTATGTTGAAATTCCATTTAGTCCAGAACAGACAAACCAAACACTGATCTAGATATGGCCTTTTGCTTTCTATGTGAATTTAGCAGCCAGAATTCTTCCTACATGTAAAAATGGATGTCACCAATGACCCAGAGTCACGTCCCAAAAGCATCACTGTTTACTTTTTCAAACCATGCAGTGTAATCAATTTTTCTATTCTTGAGCCATATGTTCATTTTTCTTCAACAGAGCTAAATACAATACTTGTTCTAGTGCCTCCTCAAAGCTTTGCAGCTCCGTTTGAAATGCCAAATGTCGCTATAGTGAAGGGAGGATACTCGCAGCGCTGGAAAAGTGGATTATGACTCAGAGATGGTTTGAGAGGTTTCTACTGAGGTTTTGAATTTTTTTGTCGTGCCTTCAGGTTGTGAAGGCACCGAACCAGCTTTCGCCAACTGGAACCCACATAACCAGCTTCGACTGAGTAATCCGTTTGCACCGCTTGTGATTGAAGGACCATTTTTTAGCACCAAAAATCACTCATAGCTCTGATGGTTTTTTGTTTTGTTTTTTTGGCTGTGTTGCTTCCTCTGATGAGTGTCAGAGACACCAGCTGCCAGTGTTTTCATTTGAATAATTTAACAAACAATCACTCAGTGATTTGTGACCTAAACTCCAGCATTCGACTCTGCGTTTCCTGTCGTGCTGGATTATTTGTTGTGCACTCGGGATCAGACATGGGTGTTATGTGGTGTTACTTATACCGCTGAATCATTCAAAAGTTGTTTGTGGCGACTGAAGATCTGGAACAGCCAAACAGTATAAATCATCTCTTTAATTCCTTACTTCAGTTTTCTCTTTTTTTGTCTTGCTGTATTTGGGGGTGGTTGTCGTGTCAATATGTATCCATACTGACACATGGCAGGATTGAACACAAACACGTGTCACAAAGGTTTGATTCGGTACAGAATCAAAAAAAAAAAAAGAAGAAGGAAACTAAGCATCAAAATCTGTGCAAATTTAAATAAGAACAGCTTCCTGTTTCATTGTCAAGTGCACAATAATGCCTGTAATAAGATAGATTTAACAGGTCTATTGCTTCAGCAACCCATTTCTTAAAACCTCAAAATAGAAGTGGGAGGTTGGATAAATTATCAGCTGAACATATTATGGACTGACAAATCAACCACTGAGGAGACTGTGCCCAAAGTAGAAAGCCCTAAGAAAAATGGGTTCCCAAAATATTTAGAGCCCAATTACACCATTGTGGTTCAAGAATGATTTCCAGTCTAGATTTCAAGCCTTTGCCTCTGTCATGCAACACTGTGCAACATATTTAATGTATGTTTATTTGTGAGCAAAATGATTTCAGACGTAAAAGATACATCGGTGTCTGAATTATACTGTTTCTACCTGTGTTAAAATAGACATTATTGAACTCTGATCAGTCAAACAGGTGTCCTGAAACTGTTGAGTGGTAATGTACATAGAGTGCAGAGTGTAGTGTTGTGAAGCTCTTTGCGGCTTCATCTGGAATGGTTCAATCATTAGGTAAAGAAGCAAACAGATGTGCCACGGTGATGACAATTCAGGACACAGTCTACCTTGTGCTTGATTTTCAGTCACTGTAGTACCAACATAAAATTTTCATAATGCTCCATCAATCATTTTAGACTCAGATAATATCCTCTGCTGGCAAGATGATTTAGTTTCCACCTCATTACAGCACATAATCAAAAATACAGATTTGTTTCCAATAATTATTCACATTTGGAGATGATGATGATGATGATGATCTAAACCTTCATCTCTTTCTAATTACACTACTTGTCATTACATTATCCAGGTCTCTAATCCTTGATGGCTGAATATCTATTTATTATTTATTTAAATACAAAGAGAAGTATGAAGCCTCTTTGCTTTTGGCTTCCTGAACAACGTTGACTTTTAACACTGTGTGCTGGATTTAGCTTCTCTATCTTATCACCAGTAATGGAAGCCAAGAGCTACAAGTGACACTCAACTTATCCCCCATGCTGCCAGTTGAAAGAGGCTTTCACTTTCACTTCCAACATAGAGCGTCATTACGGAAAGACAGAAATGGGATACATCTAAAGGCAGTCATAATTGGGATAGCAATATGTACTCAGAGAACACCTCTGGCTTTGATGTACCTGATAATTTTGGTGTATATTGTTTGAAACACCAACAGTAGTATCACATTATATTAATGTACTGTATACCAAGGTTAAATAAGACGTCTAATTATATTGAATTTTAACTAGATTGGCCAGTCATATTGATGACAGAGCAGGCGGTAGACGCAGGGAGGAAGTAAAATACTGTAGCAAACATCTCAGCTCACATGAAATATGATCTCCGTATTAAACACGTGTTTGAAATACACTGTTAATAAAAACATGGCTCCACTGTGTGCTCCACAACAGTAGTCAGTGTCGACATGGTGTGAGTCGGTATGTGCGATGGTGAAACTCTGAAGTTGCTATTTCAGGAACAATATATGAATGACTTCAGGGTCAGGAGAACAGCAGGTGAGGTTGGAGCTTTGATAAAAGTCATTCGATGTGTTCGCATACAGGTGCAGGACCGCAGGGCAGAGCATTGTCCTGAGGCACCGTGATATTTTCCTGCAGGTCAAAAGCTCATAGTTGTAAGGCACAGCTGTCTCTAGTTGTTCAAGGCGCAATTTAATGGATCTACAAAAGCTTTTCCTCTTTCCTTTTTATTAGACAACCTTGTGCTCTTTTACTGTACCACAAACCAGTAAAGCACTTTTTTAAAAATCCCCTGTGGTTATTAAGAATATTCACTTGAAATCTGAACACTGGTTTTGAGAGGAGTTGCTTGTCACAGAATTTTTAACTATATCACCGTGGTCACATTACTGACATCAAATATCATTTTATTTGTGTGCTTGTCTGCACACAGCCTGTGTGTTTTTACTAATTCAAATTCATTCTCTTGGTCTTCTGAGAATTTGGATGCCGGAATGTTCTGGTGTTATTTTAATTTTTTTGCCTGCTGGCTCAAAGCTGCATAATGCGATTTCACTGTTATGCTGACCTCTGGCAGGTCCGGCTTGGCAGTGGAAACACTGGGCTTCACTCAGTAGTTCCCACAGAAGATGTTTAGAGAGGTAGTGGAATGCCTTATTTACATTTCTAGCCATACTCTCCTGGCATTGCAGCTCTTTTCACAGGATGTTACTATTATCTGCTTGGCAGTTAGTTTACTTATTGGATATTTAGGTCCAGTATCCTCACCATCTCATTTGGTGAATTGCTTCAGCTTGTATAGATCTCCAGTCGGTTGAGCAGAGATCCCAGATATATATCACATACACACACAGTGTTTTTTTCTTAAATGCCCAACCTGTGCAGCAGTACTAACACTTCTCTCTTAACATATTATTTGGATAGTCCGCCTACAGATAGTTGAGTATTTGTAAGATTTCTCTTCTGCTTATATGTTTAACAGATTCTATGTATATTATAACCAAGAGGGTTACTGTGCCTAAACCTAACCAGACCTTAACCACGGCATCAGAAAACATTTGTTGGATCACAACTAATAAGCTGTTGGAATGTTTCTATCTGTAGGCAGGCAATCCAAACACCTCTCTCTTTGTCAGTCACACACACACACACAAACAAAGAGACATGCACACAGTCACTCACCTACACATTCCGGATCAATTCATCACCACCTCATTTCACAGCTCATGAATCTGTCCATAACAGTTGATGTGAGGCTGTTTAAGGCTGTTGTAGGCATCTAATATTCCATACATTGACCGTGTTCCTCCTCTTCACTCTAATAACAGTTTCTATGTTTCTTTGTTTGCGGTTTTATTAATGGATCTTTATACATATTTGGAGGCATCTCCAGGAAGTCTATCGGAAAATCTCACCCAGGCTTCAGTGACTGGATTGTAACATACAGTGTAAGGTAAAATAACAAAGCCTTTTTCAAAAGACCACAAACGTCGAGCTCCCTGTGAAGACTGACAGGTGATAACCTCTGTTGCTCCACGGGACTAAAATGACATAGGAGTGTTGTTTCAAATTCAGCTGATGTTGTCAGTTTGAGAAGAGGGAGATGACAAAGAGAAAACATCTGAAGAGATTCTCCATGCAGTGTAGCATTCATCAGTATTAAGCTTTCTCTGATATATACGTGTGTATAATAGTCAGGTTGTCATAAATGAAATAAGGTGTGTATATGTGTGTGTCACAGTGGACTCCCCCGACATAGTGGCTCCCTATTGGCTTTCTAGCTAATGTGTTGTCTTTCTCTCTGTGTATCTGTGTGTCTGTCTTTATGACTGTCCGTCTGTCGTTTTGGTTGTTCGTGCCCAAATTTTATCTTTTCTCTCTCTTCTATTTTTTTTTTTTTTTGCCACATTCGGCCTGTCATTTATTTTCTTTGCTTTTCGTGTGAGTTGTTTTTTTGCATGTTTTTTGACTGTTTGTCTCCGCTCTGCATTCTCCGCAAACTGCTTTCTGCCTGTTTTTTCAATGTCCGCTTTCAATGTATGTTTGTGTTCGTCTCTCACACGTCCCCGTCCATTCACGTCCGTGCATCTCTTTCTTTGTGTCTGTTCTCGTCCCCGTCTTGTCTGTCCTGTTTTCCTCTCGTCGCTGTCTCCATAATGTCCCCTCCTCCAGCCTTTGTGACTTTGCTGAACGGGGACCAGGCTCAGGATGCCATCCGCTCCCTCCATCACAGCACTGTCCGGGGACGCTTGATCAACGTCACGCTGCAGCCCACCGACTCCCTGCTCTGCCTCACCAACCTGCCCCACACCTTCACTGCCCAGCAGTTTGAGGAGCTGGTCCGCGCCTACGGGAACATCGAGCGCGCCTTCCTGGTGTACAGCGAGCTGACTGGCCACTCCAAAGGATATGGTTTTGTTGAATACATGAAGAAGGACTCTGCTTCACGGGCCCGATCTGAGCTCCTGGGCCGACCACTGGTATGTTAGAGGGAATTATTAAAATGATCATGTTTGCTTATTTGTTGTTGCTGCTGCATTGATTTATAAGACAGAAATAGGTTTAACCCTTTTCTGATGAGTACAGGCCGAGTACAAAAGATGTATTTTAGTTTCATAAAACACAAAAGCAGGTTATATATTTACATGATGTTATTTAATTCAGCCCCAAACAAAACTGCCAGCTGGCCTGATTCAACTGAAGCATAAAAGTGAGCAGAAAAAGGGATCCGAGTCTTGTGTCACATCCTTGCACGGAGTTGTTTACTTCCACACAACTTGGCTGACACTTGTAATCATACATTGTGGTTGATAAACTGTCCACGAGGGAGAACACATAATCAGTACAAATACAGGATCTTCCATTCCATCTCCTGGGTATGAAATATAAAATTGCCGTTTAAACACAACATCAACAACAACAACAAGCATCATTTAATTCTGATGCACCAAATCAAAATTTACTTTAGATTAGATTTTACTTAAGACTATGAAAGATCGTCTGACCATTTGTGATCAGCTCGAGCAGCCAATTTAAAGCTGTAGATGGATGTGCAGATATTTAGAGGGTGCTTGTGTAGTGTGGGAGTGTAAAGCCAGGTCAGGGTATAAAGGAAAAAATCCAATTCTGAATCTCACAATTTGATTTTGCAGGGTGATCGCTCATTGATGGTGCAGTGGATGGACGTCAACCAGTTGAGCCAACAGGAGAACCTGCACTCCAAGTGTCTGTGTGTGAATCGGCTGCCGCTGGACCTCTGTGACTCTGAAGAACTGACCCAGCTCTTCTCTGAAACCTACAAGCCTGTCTTCTGCCAGGTGAGCATGTATTTCTATGCAGACATAGAGATTCCGTAGCTTTTTGCTTTACAAGGGTTTACAGTTTATTAAGAGCTGAGAATACCACCCGATTTTGACACCTAATTTCCTGTAATCTGTATTTATTTTTCAATTATTCAGATTTAACTGGTTGGTTAATAACACTTTTTTCTTTGGTCTAACCAACACAAAACATATATTTATTCTCATTTACACAGACTTTCAATATGACATGAAATTTAGGAAGTACAATAACAGCCCAACAACAAAACTGTGATGGGTCTTTTAGTTTTCACACCTCGTACAGGCAAGATCAGATCTGCAAAATGATGTATCCAACAGTTTACGGCTCATTGAACACGTCTGTGCTGTGAAAGTTTGGAGATAAATGCTCCCAAATTCAGTTTTTCATTTCCTCTGAGCCTCGTAGTGCAGCAGCAGCTGTCAAGGAAATGTTATTCATTGATAAAGTCACACAAACTCCTCCTGTTCGTCATAATGTGCACTGCACGCTCACTTTGAAATGGTCCCACACACATTTATCACTCCAACACCAGCAGGTGAAAGGTGCTGATAGAAGATTCAGTGGTCAGCGTCCCTATCGGCCAACCTTGCAGTATCACCAGGCAACTGTTTCCATGGTGAGGTGTGGCTACCGTGACACTAGCCCCACCCTCTAAACTTGCTCCCTCCCACTCGGCTCTGTTTTTTTTTTTTAACTTGCTCAGTTCAGCTGTGTTATACGCCACCCTGAACCCTGCCCTGTTACATCCACTCCACCCCCACATGCCCATTTAGACATCACTCAATGGTTATCTGTCATCTACAGCATTTCCAGTTTTAACTCCACCCCTCTGCCCCACTCCCACATAAAAATCAATACACCCACATCATCCTGGTCCCATGATGCTTTGTGGGTGTTTAGCTCATGTTGCTTCGCTGTTGCAGAGCCAGCAGGCTTTGACCTATGGTTCAGCGTTTTTTTTAATGTACCGTACAGTGTGTGCTTGCCTCTGTGTGTGTGTGTGTGCGCATGTGTTGCTGCATTTTAGTGTGTATGAGCTGGAACAGAGCACAAAGTGCATGAAACCTTCAAATGCAGAAACAACATATAGAGCGATGTAAAGGTAGGTTTGGAACATGTAGCGACAGTATTGTTTGACTGACCGTGTGGGAGAATGCTGCTAGGACTTTTTAACCATGACTGCTGATTTATCCTTGAGTCTTTGTCAGTTTTTGTTATCATAGGTTTATTACATCAGCGGGGGAGGACTGGCTGGTTGGTTGATCTGTGGGGCAGCACTGAGCGCAGCCACACACACACACACACAATAAAAAGATTTTAACTATAAGCAGCTCCGTGAAGCTGAATGTGCACATGGTGCTGAGATGAGATTCTAATATCGACATACACTGACAATGCTAACACGATGATGTTAGCAGGTATAGTGCTACAGTACCTGCATCATACGATGCCAGCTGTAAAAATATACACGGTCAGAAATCCATCACACCAAATGCTCCATCATCACATACACTGTTGCCCATAAAGTTGGAATAAAATATTTTTACCTCTTCTCTTGAAATGATTGTGACAGTGTGATTTATTGTTGATAGATAAACTGTATCTTCTCCAAACTTCACCGATCCATCTATTCCAAACATATGACAGTGAAAATCAAACCACACATTAAGCTGATGTATATAAGTAGGACTAAAAAGAGGAATGTCTCTGAGAACAAAATTATCCCAACTTCATGGGCAACAGTGTTTATAATTCTACACCACCATGCCACCACCTAGGTGGTTGGTTGCTCATCTCTGCTATTTTGGTATCAACGTAGTAAGTATATATATCTATTTGGGAATTGGGAATACACTTAATATCAGCTTAAGACAGGGACATACTCAGCTACCGTTACTACATTTTAATCATTTGTATGTCTATATGATGTCATATGTATAATAACATTTATGACATCTAAAAATGAGTTGGTCTTCTTCGGTTGCTGCTCGTTCGTTTGTCTTAAATCTTACTGTTGTCAGCTGCCTTACATAAACCTTTCTCGTCCTCTGTGAAGGTAGAACCTTTTGTCATTTTCCCTCTGTTCAGAGTGCACTTAACCTGTGGCCTTGACCCTGAGCTCTATAATTCTGCTACCCATGAAAAGGGCCCTCTAGGCAGCACTTTAGCTTGAGTCAGCCAGGAGAGATGGAGGGTAACGAATGTCAACCATATTAGAGGAAGGAGAGCAGGATGGAGACAGTAAGGAGGGATGGGAGGAGGGAGGAACTGTGCTGAGAATGCCAGACTTATTAGAGAGAGGACGGAGTGAGGGAGGAGAGGGCTGACAGTGTCAGGCCTAATAGGAGGAGGGAGGAGGGAGGGCTGAAGTGAACTGGTGAAGAGAGCTAGACTGTCAATCAAAGTAAGAGGATTGTTGGCATATTTGCAACTGTAAATGCAGAAATGATGGCCGAGAGCATTTTTAAAAAACTGACATTTATTTTGAGAGAAAAAAATAACAAATTTGGTGAGTAATCTCTGTAAAAGGATGGAGAGTTGGGGAGGAACATAAGGGTGGATGGATGTCACAGCAATGGAGCATAGATAAAATAATGAAAAAAGAAGTAAATAAAAAGGGCGAATTAATGACAGACTGAGCAGAGACCGTTACTCTGGTTTGGTTATATATACATTGACGAGTAGGTGACATATCTTACATCATGTACATACGTTGCTTTTTTTTTTTTTTTTAAAGCCAGAGATGCTTATTTTAAAAATAGGTAGCAGAACAGCATCTGTGTCAATATACAAATGAATAGTTTGAAAATGGATGAAAATCAATAAATCAAAACACACAATGGTAAACACAAGTAGCTTAAATGATTTGCAGGATCATGCTTTTCTGTTATTGTTTTAATCATTTTGAACTATTAGTTGGACAAAACAAGTGAGGGTCACTATACAGTATGCGTAATATACTATATTATATGAGTAATTGTGACGGCATTTCTCTCTGTTGACAAACCAGGAAATCATTTGATTAATTTATGAAATTAGATTAATCTTAATGAAAATAATCATTAGCTACAGTCCAATCCGAAATTATTAAAAACAAGCTCCACCGCAACCAACTACAAAAGTAAAATCCAACTTTTCCATTAAAGTACTTTTACTTTTAATACTTCAAGTACACTTTTCCTGATTACTTATATACTCTACTTTCACTTAACATTTTCAACACAGGACTTGTAACAGATGTTTTTTTTATAGTGTGGTATTAGTACTTTAATTTCAGTTAAGGATCTAAATACTTTGTTTTGCACTCAATCAAGCAATCAGTAGGGATTGCTGGACAGACATAAAGCTTTCTAAAAAATATGGATAAACCACATTACTTAAAAGTTCAGTTCAGGCAACTGTCCAGACAAAAATACAAACAGTTCAAAAATCCAAGATGAGCCAGGAGTCCAACAAAAGTCCAACAAACAAAATCCAGAACTGAGAAAAGAATGGGGGCAGGAACACAGGACACACAGCACAAGATGGAACAAAGGACATTAAAGGAGATTAAAACAAGACTAGGGAACAGAACACAGTACAGAGAACACAGTCAGAGAATGTGATCTGACAAAAGACACAAAGGAACACAGGAACTAAGTAACAGGGCAGGACCACTGACACAGGTGAAACTAACAAGGGACGGGTGAAACAAAACAAAGGCAACGAAGACGTAAGACATAGAGAAAGGAAAACTACAAAATAAAACAGGAAATACAAAACAACCAACTCAAAGCATGACACTTCCGAGTTTTATTTTGCGGTCAGAAAACCTAGACAGTTTTATTTTGAAAATTACAGGTAAAAGCTCATTTTGAGTATACAATGTGATTTACGCTGAAGAACATGTTCTTCACAATCATCGGCAATCATTGTCACGCAGCTAATTAGACTTTCCAAGAACAATCTTCACACACTTGACACAATTATTGCCTCCTTTTGGTGAAGCTTGGAGCGTTTTCAAAGTTTTGTTTAAAGAAGGATTAACTCTAAGATACGTGTCATGTTCAATTTGAATATTTATTTGGTGAATTTCAACTTTGATTTAGTCTTACACACACGCACGCACAAACGCAAAACCTCTACTCCACTCAGCCAGCTCTCTTCATACAAATCTTTACAGTTAAACTTGTCACTATGACAGGTCATGTACCTCTCTTCACAGACAGCTCTGACTGGACTGTCATGACCTCATCACTCAGCTCAGACAAGCTGATGTGGCCATTTAAACTCACACACACATAAAAACACACACACACAAACTGACAAGGGTGTTGCACAGTCTTTGACCCGCGTTTGACTCAGTCAGCATCTCCTGGCTGGGGACCACAACTTAAGGTCAAGAGCTGTCAGGCACACTGATAGCCAGCTTAGCATCTTTGGTTTCTGCACACACACACACACACACACACACACACACACACACACACCAACACATACAGAGAAATATTATGCATAATGCATTTGAGAAAAGAAACTTTATTATCAAGTTTTCATTGTTGCAGTCAAAACATGCAAAACTGAGCTGAGACGCAGAGAATATGGACATATTTCCATCTGCCTGGTCTTGGTGACTTCAGTGAAACACTCGCTTGTATTTCACATTTCTGCTGTTGAACTAGTTATACTGGCTCGTCTTAGATTAAGGTCATTTCTAATGTCAGCCAAGGGAGTTCTATTAATATAGTGTCCTCTGGTGCAAAAATACATAAAGTTGAACATGATGATACACTCTAGGCTACATCTAAATGTGAGATCTGCCATGTAACATCTGTGTCCAACTAAAGAAGTCAATAATATAATCATAATGATCATTCAGTATCAATGATTTTAGAGGTTTGGACAGATTTGAAGTTTTTGTGTGGGGAACAACAATCAGCGTGTCTTGTGATTCGATCATCAGGTTTATTGACTGCAAACTCCTTGAAGGCAGGGTTTTTTAACTTCATGAAATGAGTCTCTGAGGCACACTGTCATGCCGTACAAGCCAAAAAAAAAGGGAGGTTGTCAGCTACTGTTAATTATACTAAAATTCAAGTTACCTCTTGAGTGCCACCGCCACTTTGACTCGACTCATTGGCAGAGATGCTTTATTATGTTGTCAAAATCAGGGATGGCACGTCAGGAGAGTGTGATAGCGAAACACCTTAGCTTAATTTGCAGCACATACTGTATATTCTCCACCAGTGATGTTTCCACATCCCTAGAACCAATCTGTGATGCTGGGTGAAAGCACTCCCAGGTCCCCGCCTTCTCCTAGGGTCCGTCTGGCAAAGCACCCAACCTCTCGCTGCAGGTGGTGGGGCCACATCCTGTTCATCTACATTAGGGTAGTGACCAGAAGAATGAAGTATCGGAAACAAGTCGCAGAAAGACCTTCCTCCGTCGGGGGGCTGGACTCTTAGAGCTAGATTTAGAAGCTCAGACATCCAGAAGAAGCCTGAAGTAGAGCCGCTGCTCTTTTGCTTTGAGAGGAGCCAGGTAAGGTGGTTCAGGCATCTGATCAGGATGCCCTCTTGCCGCCTTCTCTTGGACGTGTTTGGGCTCGTCCACTGTTAAGAGACCCCATGGCAGACCCAGAACCCGCTGGAGGGACTACATAGCCCATCTGGCCTGGGAGCGCCTCAGGATCCCCCCAGAGGAGCTGGAATGCATTGCTGGGGAGGAATGCCTGGAAGGCCGTGCTAAACCTGCTGCCTCCATGACCCGACCCCGGATAAGAAAAAAAATGAATGAATGAGTGAATGAATGAATGAAAGGATACTGTATATTCCAACATTATGCAACAAGTTACATGTGTGACTTTGCATATACATGATCTCCCTCCTTTTTCTCATGTACATAAGGTTGAGATTCAACACTGCGCAGTAAAAGCCTTATTTGACCACTTCATGTTGTTGCCATGTTAAAAGAACTTCACTGAACAGTCTGCACAACTTGCCTCATTCTTCAGCTTCACTGAACACAAGCCAATTACACATCAGCCAGTCCAGCAATCATCCAATCATGATGTCCATCATCCGAATAATAAAACACACAGTGATTACGGGTGTTGATGTAATAATACAGTATTACACTGTCACAGACATACAGTACTATCGTGCTGAAATTTACACATGACATCATGGACCTTCAGGTGCTGTGGGTTAGTTTATCCTTGCACATACTCCACTGTTGGCCAAAGCATGAAAAATTCATTCTGTTAATTAGACTGATGCCGGGTAATTCCATTTTTCAGGGGAGGAATTTATTCTGAGCCAATCTGTTTTTGATTTACATCAAGGATAATTTACAGGATGAGTTGTAAAGTACCAAATTTAAGCGGTTAATTACTTTTTTTTTTTTCAAATTGTACCTTGGGGACAAGGTAGGGCAATGCTATGCATTACATTGAGAAATAAAAGATGTCTGTGACTAAAGGGGTTCTAATAAAAAAGCTTTTTATTTTATTTTACACATGAGCAATGCTTCAATCATTTTCTACTGACAAACACAAGGCTGGATGAAGATCAAGGAGGGTTTTTTTTAGCGAGAGCCCTTCAGTATTTTTTTATTTAAATTTTTTTGTCACGTTTTTCAACCGCCGTACGGTTCCGTCCTCAAACCACAGATAATGTGAAGGCTGCTTTGTGGTTGCAATAGATTTTACATGTCCACTCTGTGCAGCGGCAACTGTTTCTAGCATGGATAAGACAATCCGCACTTATTTGTGTTATTGCAGGAGAACCAAGCAATACCTGTCATATACAGTACAGTACGAGGTTCACGTACAGTATGCACATGCCTACTTTAGATTTACATAATTGTTTGTGCAGATGTGAGTAATGATTGAGTATTGTATATAGGGCCAGTGTAGTTGGAGAACAATTTGAGTAGAGAGAGAGAGAGGCTCACTCAGTCTTCACATCATTACTCATGCACACACACACGCACACACATATATAGTTGATGATAGCTTGGATACCATTTGCACACAATCCAATTTGAATCCAATTTAATATATAATGTATGTTTCACGGTTTCACCCACTTCTACTCTGCTCTTATTTGTTGTGTATGCACACAGAAATTATGATTAGCAAGTTTTTATATGTTTTCCCCTCCTGTCTTTTTCTGGCTCGTATCCTCCGTCAGCGCCATCAATCACTGATGTTTTTCTCCTTCACTCTCTCTCTCTTTCTTCCTCCTTCTCTTCTTTTCTCTTTTTCTGTCCCCCCTCCACCCCCCTTTCATCCATCCATCCATCCATCTCTCAAGGGGTAGAGTGGTTCAGGTCATTTCCATACAGTTTTCTTAATGTATGCTGATGATAATAGCCTATCGACCTCCTCCTCCACACATCCATCCATTTTCCTCCCTCGTTCGCTCCATCCATCCATTCTGTGCTCCGACCGGAGGGAGCAGCAGACGAATGAGGGGAGGGGAGGAAGTGGAGAGCCACTTGATTGAACTCTGATGGTAGCGGGCAGGCTGAGAAAGTACAAATACATTTGTCTACCTCTGATTTTTAAGCCGTCTGTTGTAAATATGTCTGATATGATTGCACGAAAGTCTGATTATGTACATTTTCTTTGTGTTTCACTGCAATCACACATCTAGAAGCTTTAGTTTTACTTTTTGCAAATGCTATCCTATAATGATATCCTATATCCTACCCTGTGATATCACACAGCACACTTTAGAGCTGAAGCTGTTGATTATACGTGACAGACAATGAGTCGGCAGAAGGTTTTGTGGTACAAGCTTCTCAAATGAGAATGTTTGGTGGATTTCTTGGTCTTCTATGAATAAACTGAATCTCGTTGGCCTTCAGACTGTTGTTTGGCGAAAACTTGCAGACATGGAATAATTCAGCCTTTGGGATGCAATGCAAGATTTCAAGATATTTCATAGACCAAATAAATCATTGGCAGATTAATCCCAAAGGAAAATAATGTCAAATACATTGAGGGCTTTCATACAGGCCTAAGGCAACATAACAGAAAGACAACATACTTGATGCAAAAAAAAAAGAAAAAAAAGAAAATAGAAATATAACTTAATATAGCAAAATACAGCTTCTAATTTGGCATAAAATTGGACTGCGTCTGTGTGTGTGTGTGTGTGTGTGTGTGTTGCTATAACCTCTCTGATGTTTTGCTCTAAAATCAACATTTTGACCTTGTTGTGCTCATGGAGCATGACATTATTGCAGGAAAAGCACTAAAATCATAGTCTGGTCTGGAGCTCCAGACACGTTCAGATAATGCAAAATAGGCTCTATCCGCAGAAAACATTTAGAGAGCATTGGCATCCACCTTTCAGACAGTGTGTACTCTGACTGCAGTAGAAGTTAAAAGAATAAAAGCAGCAAAGCTTCCAGTTCATTCGTTGGATCCATGACACATACTCACTGGATGACTCTGACCTCAAACAAATAGGGTTTACAAAGGTATGACATGATACATTAACATAGGTTGAAGACACGTGATCTCTGCACACACGTGTGAAGCAGTCCTTGTGTCATTTTTGCATTTTATTTGACTTCAGCTCAGCCAGGAATATACGTCAAGTGCTGTGTTTTAACCATAAGCCATTAGCTTGTAGCCACTGTCGTTATCCAATATCATCCATTAGCTTTTAGCTATTAGCCTGCCTGCATTATTTAGCTGCTCCTCACACAGTGGAAATGACTGAACCTTCTTGACAGAACTTTTTCAGAAGTAATGTTAGTGGTCAGCAGTACTGTCTGGCCTGGAGGGATTCATTTATCGACCAATAACCATAAAGAAAATGTAACATGTTGTTGGAGCATTGTTCAACTTTCCATGTTGGAAATAGAAGATAAGTATGCAAGAAGTAGCATGAGATGATTATTTGGTTCAGATCGCTTCCAGTTTTTGTTGCTTGTACACACATATAGAAACACGTGGGGTGTGTGTGTATGTGTGTGTGTGTGTGTGTCTGCACAGTCACTCCCTGGAGCAGTGCAGGATGAGGATGTATCTCTTGCATCATGTCATTTTTTATCTATGCTTTTTGACAAAAGGAGCTGACACAAGCTATTTTAGCTCCCCCACAACACACAGTTATCCGTCGGTTACTGTCTTTTCACACAGACACACACACACACACACACACGCACACTTGAAAGTGTAAATGTTCGTGTAAAAAGTTACACTTAACATACCCTTGTTTCTTCCTGTAATCTCTTGTTGGTATGTCTGCCTGAATTTGATGAATACATTTGTTAGCCTGAAATTTCATAAAAACAAATCGACTGAATTAGCAATGAGCTAACAACTTTAGACTGACCTTACAGTGTCACGCTTGGTGCACACTTTTGAGAGGAGTTCATCACCATGGTAACTTCGGCTACATAGATAGTCTGCTCTGAGGAAGATTGCATTTTGGCCATTGAATCCAAATCTATTTTTTATAGCTTTCTGGATAAATGGTATCACTATTCCTAGATTGAGCCATGGACCTGATGCAGAAATAGAAAAGAGGCTGTTTGCAGGGAACTCTTTTACTTGCCCTGGTGATTTACTAAAAGACAAAATAAATGAAAGTAATGTTTCCAGGCATTAAGCAGAATGGACTTATATTAGATGATTGCAGTTATCAGGGAGTGCATTTTCTCTTGCATATTGAAGAAAAAAAGCTACTCTAAAAGACATACTCTCCATTAAAACCGCTCTTGGCGATAATGCGTCTGATGGTGTATTTATTTTTTTCTTTCTGAGGATAACCGTCAGAGTCTGAGAGGGGGAAATGGATGGTATACATTAAGATAGATTCAGCAATCTAACAGTGGCTTCACTGTGATCATGTCAGGGGCATAGGTCTTGTTTCTTCCTTTCTGTCATCTCCATGAACATGAACCCTCACAGATCTAGTAGGCTACCTGCTCATCCTGTTCACGGTTGCAGGAGGAGTGCATCCTATCCATCACACTCGACAAATCAGCCGTTCGCAATCACAGGGCATCATTTCACTTGATCCGCATGTTCTTGGATTATGGGTGATGAGGCAGTGAAATAAAAGAGGAGTGATGATCAGAAGATGGGTAACATGTTGGTACAACTGACGAGGCATGTCTGGAATGGAGTCGTGTACTGGATCAGTGTCTAAAGCTGATTTGAATATTTTCTGTGAGCTAACAGGCGAGTTAGCTCACATCCTTTTCTTTTAATCAGACCCTTGAACAGGCGAGAACAGGCATCGGCTTGTGCACATAACCCTGATAATTATATGAATATAACCCAAGTAATAATGAGATTATACTGTGGCCCAGTAACACACATCACACCACAGAAAACCCAGTTATGAAACAGCGGAGGTTTAATTAAACTTTTCTTGGAGCAAAGCTGCTGGAGAAGCATGAATGATCTTACTGGTGGTCAATAAGTGAAGTTTTTCTTGCCCTGAAGAACAAAAGGATCACAATGCACTGTGTGTGCGTATGTGAAGGGTTGAGAGTAAAGTCAATACCAATTATTTCACTGTGTGCTGACTTTTCTGACTTCCCAGTCTCTGCTTCTTACGGCAGAAAGCAAAAGAAGAGCGTGTGTTAATATTAAGCTTGTTTTGTGTGACGTCACACAAACGTTTCAAATGTAAGCGCACGGTATGGACATTTTTAAAGCATATCTATGTAAAATTTAAAAAGCTGCACCTTTAATCATATCTAATAATAATTTAATGCCTTGTCTATCCTCAAGCTCGCTCAGGATGAAGGCAGCCCAGTCCGAGGCTTCGGCGTGGTGGAGTACGAGAGCGCAGAGCAGGCGGAGGCCGTGCTGATAGAGATGGACCGGACATTGGTGGGAGGACAGGAGGTCCGTCTGTCACTCTGTTCCCCCGGCACCTCAGGGAGAAGCACCCTGGCTGCACTCATCGCCGCCCAGGGTATGGTGAGTATGATTCACGCAAGAGCCGCGCAAAACCACCATGTTGGAGACGTATACTTAATATACCCACCAATACACACGATTAATGTTAGTAAATCTAGATGTTAGAGTTCACTGGGGTCCTCAAGTAGACTATTAAAATGCAATAAAGGATAATCGTTGGTTGTTTTTGATGGTATTTTTCTCTTTCAGTGTTTTAATTTCCCCCAGAAATGTCAAAAACAACACAAGTCATAGAGGTATATCCTCTATATCAAATAAGGTCTCTTGTAACAAATGCTGTTAAATGCTTCTATCTAAAGAGCCAGGGCCAATTATTATTTTACACGTTTTGCCTTTTTTATGTCCACACACACTCACATTTACATCAACACTTTATCATTACTTAATCTACACATTTTATATATATTTTAGTGCTGTCAACCAGGGTGATGATGACTTTCGTCCATGGGGATCTTAGTTGTAGAGCCTACAGGGGGATGTTGCTGGTGGTGGGCTGGTGGGGGGGCTTATGAAATGCTTCATGAACAGGCGTGAGTGTTGCAATTATAGCAACAGTTTCCGGTGAGCAGTGTAGCATCTGGCATGGCAGAGCATAACTGGAGCACGAGAGCGGAGCAACATCACCCAGTTACAAGGGCTGCATGTTGCATTGAGCGGAGTTCGTCCTGCATGAACATTGAAGCTTGCAGGCGTTATGTATGCACAGCCTCTCATTGAGCTGGTAGCCCATAGTACATGCACAGCAGTGAAAGCAGGATCTGAATTTAGTAGATCCAGCTCTGCTTCAGACAGAAATATATTTAAAAAAATAAGCCTGAATGACTGCAGGGATGATTTTGGGAAACAAATGTTTATAAAAACATTTCCTTAAGTCCATACTCAGCTGCACCAAAACAACGCAAACTAGCTACATCTAATTGTGAAGCCAGTGCCAATAAGGTTGTTGCGCATCCAGCACTCATATATACTGAGGTTTGACATGGTGCACATGCTTGAACGCTCTTGGGCTGAAATAGTGTTTGTAGCTGTGGTATCCCTCCTACACAGTGCTGTGGTAGCAGAGAGGCACTGACACGATAATTATAGTTCTATAGACTGATTGGGCTCCTCCACTGTCTCCTGCTGCCTGAAATAAACCAAACTCACAGCCCGCGACACAGTGCGACATTCATACATACTTGCGCACGCAAACACACCCGCATTCAAACAGACACACACCGGCAGACTTACACACACAAGATGTAACTACAAGTTGCAATCAGTTGTGAGAAAGGAACAGTACTTCATGAGCACATGGATTTCTATAATTATGTATGCAGAGGTACAGAATTTAGGTACATAAGTGGGTAAGAAAAACGTTTCAAGCTGAGTTTTAAGGTTTTTGCAATCAAAATTGGAGTTCTGGGTGGGTGCACATGGGTGTAATCTCCATGGGGGTGCCAGGGGTCAGGTCACCCACAATTTTCAAAAGAGAGAAAGTCGATCCCCTCAAGTTCATGCTCTTAGTTTTCTGTGTTTAATTACACTTGGTCAGGTGAAGGCATCGTTTGTTGTGCTGAGGGAAGTGACGCGCAACAAAAGCAACAAGAAAAGATACTTGAGCGCGTGTGTGTATGTGTACTGGTAAAAAAGAGACAGCGGGGGACAGAAGAAAAGACTGATGAGATGCAGGCTTTAGGTGACCATGAACATTTTAAATAAACCAATATTGTTGGCAGTTCTGTGTTCCGTGTTCAGTATTTCAGAGTTTGTTGGAACAAAAAAAAAAGTTTGCAGAGGTTGTCTAAGCTGTCAACCTCGTCTTTGTCTGTCTTTGAGTTACTCGCTTTGACATTTGAGGACAAGACTTAGATGTCTTGATAAATTCGCACACTAATGAAAGATAAACAACTTCCTGTGACTCTGTCTCTTTCTCTGTAGAGGAGGGTAGTAGTAGCTCAGAGGGGAACTAGGAGTGTATTGTACCTTCACCAGCTGGTTAGATGAATGTTTATGATGGTTGTTAATACATCAGTCAGCCGTAGTGTAGCTACAGGAGACTGCAGCTACGGTGCACTTTTGCTCTTGAGGTGACCCCCTCAAATGTGGGCCGCGAACAAAGGTGGTGTAAAATGCTTCATCAATACTATTAAAATACTTTATTTACTAACTTTTCTTATGTCAAGATGTGTAAAAATGTATCTATTATTAAATATTTATCAGTATGTCATATTATTATACATTAAAACAACAGAAATCCAGTGCATGTAGTTTATTTAACAGTGTAAGTTTATTTAACACCAGGCCCATATTATAATGCACATTTAGTCTTTTATTTTTTTATTTGTTCCAATATGACTTACCAGTAAACTCTAATCAGCCAAAGTTAATGGTGCCATTCATTCACAGTGTCTGCAGTAATTTTAAACAGCTTATAGGCACAAAATACAACAATGTTGCTCCAGTCACATGGAAAACCTCAATTATATTTCCACATGAATTGCAGGTTTATGGTTCATTATGAGTTACCCATAGGCCATGGGAAACCATTACAGCTTTTTTACTCTCATCTGATGATGAATATTTTAGATTACACTCAGTGAGCGTACAAAGGGCCACAATTAACAGTCAGAAAAAGACCAACTGCAAACCGCTGTTGATTTTCACAAAATGTCCTGTATACATTAACCAACAGTCACATTAGTGACCCTGTAAATTATAGCATCATGTTATTGTGTTATGGTTTATTCATTCTTTCCGATTTCAAACTTCAACACTAGCACTTTAGATTGTCTTTTTTTAAATTGGTGACTTGATTTCATTCTCAACTGAAGGAATTTCCACGTACAGGTAAGGAGGTTGTAGCCTTGAGGTGGATGGTTAGAAAATTACAGGTTGAAAAGCAGAGCAGTGACGGCCACAGTGCCTGAATTACAATGAAGACGATGAAACGACATTGAGGGGAAATGTGTTTCTGAATAAATTAGCCCGAGAAGATAAGACAGAGGTGAGAAGGAAGGAGGACATAAACACAGTGAAAGTAAAAAGGTTGTTTGAGAGAGAGACCAGTAAAAGAAAACGAGAAGGCTCCTTTTTGAAATGACTGAAGTGAATGTGAGCAGCTGGTGAAAGAAACATCAGACCTTCAGAAAGAGATCAAGACCTACTCCTGGCTACACTTCTCCTCCGAGGCGATTCTCTCATTTCTCCAGTGAGTGAATGTGAGTGTGAACGCCGAGGACCAGATGGCCTCCTCCTCCCTCCTCCTTTCTTCTCCCTCCATCTCTCTCCTTACGCGATACTTCTCGCCTTCCCTTCTTCGCGGCTTCCTTACCTCCCTTGCGTGTGTGTGTTGCTGCGTGGGCGTGTGGCTGGATTTTGTGCCAGCAGCCAAACAGACTGATGCATGATGACATTTTCTCCAGCAGAAAGAAAAGAAAAGAGCTCTTCTCCTCCTCCTCCCCCACCTCCTCCTCCTCCTTCTCCTTCTCCTGTCCTCCTCCTTTCTCTCTCTCTTCCCTTGAAAGACACTGTCAGCCACGACTGGCCTTGTTCAACACTGTAAGGTTGAACACACACACACGCGCACACACACACACACACACACACCCCCGATTTTCCATGCTGTAACACACAAATACACATAGTGTATGTGTGGACCAGACTCTCCTCTTCCTCTCTTGCTGACAGGCTGGAGTCAAACCCACTCCATCCCCATCAGTAATGCTCTCTCTTCAGGATGTGACAGGGAGGAAACAAGGTTGACTTGAGCTGAAGTCATGCTGTAGCTCAGGGGCAGACGAGGAGGAAATATCACCATCCTGCTAATGTTGTTTTAAATAGCCGTGTCTTTGGGCCAGCCAGCGAATACTGCCGGCACTCTGTCAGTGCTGAGGAGGATCTACAAGGGCTGCTCCATTCGATTTGACGCAGTCTAATTCAATAGGATTTCATCTGAGTCCGCTGAATTAAGTTTTGCAGTGTAATGAGTGATTGAATTCTTATTTGGGGGTGAGCCTTACAGTACGTCTTTGGATTAAAAGCAAGTCAGCAGCAGGGCTGTGTTTAGATCCAGGAAGGGCAGCTCGTGTGCTAGGAACAGAATGGAATTGAACATGCAGCTACAACAACGCCACGCGTGAGACCCACCTTGGGCAAGACACAGAGCAACTAAAACCTGGGTACCCGAACAAGCAGGCAGAAACAAGTGAACCGTGCTGAATAGATATACTGTAGACTGACAGGTTGAGGCGAAGCTAAAAGCTGAAGTCATAAGTCGGTAACTCTAATTACAATGGTGCAGACTCTTTTTCCTTTTCCTACTTAAGACCTAGCACAGTAACATTTTTAACAGCTCAACCTCCTTAGTTGATGCAGACTCTCTCCACTCATTTCCTTCTTTATTTGTCCCTGCTATCAGCTGTCTAATAAAAGTGAAAAACGGTGTGTAGGTTGACCACAAGAGACCGAGTCAAAGCTTAAAATGCTCCACCTTGATCCCAGAGATCAGCTTCAAACTGCATATTAGACTGAGATGTCAGAGTGTAATCTGGTCAAATGCTGAAATTAGGAAGCCGTTCACCCTTGCGAAAAAACTCTATATCCCCTTTCAAATATAGAATCTGTGGCATTTCTGGATCCATCTGTCTTTGGTCCTTGTTATGTAGCTTTCAAAATCTTTCTGACACATGATGCAATTTCCTATATTATCCTCTTATGAACCAAGACATCCTCCATAAACACACAACTTTATGACAACGTTTATTGTAGTTATAATTACTTTCTTTGTTGCTCTGCTCGTTTGAGGTTTGTTGGACTGTGACAAAGATGATGTCACATCAACTCTGCACCAATCAGGTTTCGGCATTATTTTAATCTGAAGACGGTTGTTGGGTTGTTTGCTTATGCCGCGGGTTCAGTGGCCTTCCAGAGTGAACTTCGCCGTGTGTTTAAGGGCTTGAAGTCTCACTGGCTTTTCTCTTTGTCTCTTGGTTTGTACACTGTACAAATAATCGTCATATGTAAGACTGTCTTGTTTGTGCCTTTTACTCACAGTGTGATTTCTCCTCCTCACACCTCCGTATTGCAAGATTGCAACAGATTGCCGCAACTTTGACAAAAAAAAAAAAGTCTCACATGCCAGTTTCACATGTTGACACGTGAAACTGGCACAGAACCAATGAATTAGTGTATGTCTGAAAGTAGCCTCTGCTTTGTCCTCCCAATTCTTCCTCTGCCCTTTTTTCACGTTTATTTTCACCCCCCCTCCCCCTTTTTTCTTCTCTGTATCTCAAACAGCGACGTCCCTCGCTCTTTTTTTCTTTCCCATTTTCTTTTGTCTCGCAGACGGACTCCCCTCTACTGACATCTAGACATGTCCTGATGATGTAAACTAGTGTAATGATTACTACAGCCCCTTCGGGGGCTCCTAATGATAAGATCAAAACACATACTGTACATACACACACACACAGTCTCACTTTTCTTCCTATAACTTGTGTATGTGTGTATTTTCTTTTGTTGTTGTTGTTCTCCAGATTCTGAGTAATCGGAAAGGTCTGCTACCAGAGCCAAACCTAGCCCAGCTGTTGACCAGTATGACCAACCCTGCTGCTCTGCAGATCCTCATGAGGCCGTATCATACTGGGAAAAGAGGAGGTATGGCTGTGAATGAAAGCAGGTGCTTTTCCGCCCACCCGTTTTTAATGCACATTTTTTAATTTGTGCATGAAAACAGGTAGATGGAAACAAAGCTGAAAGAAAAACTCTAACCCAAAAAAGCTTTTCCACTTGGAAACGTTGGTGTAGTGTGTAAAAGCAAGCAATGCAAGAGTGTGCAATCGACACACTGAATGAATCGTGACATGCAAGAAGCGTTTAACTTAAACGTCTGAGGAGACGAACAGCGATGGCAGACGAATACAAGGAAACATAAACGCCACATTTCTGTCACTTTCTGTCAGATGTTTGATTGCTGCTCTTACGTCATTTTCTTCTTCTGTGCTACGTAATGCTGTCTGTCTGGAGAATTATCTCCACCAACTGCTCTGTATCTCAAAGTGAATAACTTCCAATATTCGCCATGAATTAACATTCTTCTGTTGCACACTTTCCTGAAATTCAGTTAAAGTTTGCACCACATTTGGATGGAAATCTGGCTACTGACAGGAGCTACTGCGTGGAGCACGGATCGGCTTTTCATTTGGTTTTACGTCTTACAATAAAACCCCAGGAGTGAGGATCTACGGACATTATTTTAACACCGAGCCCTGAATTTGTAATATACCCAATCATTTTTTCATGGCTTCTTTTAGCCTGAATTATACATAATGGCTTTTATTCATCAGCATATATCATGTAGTGTGTGACGCCTTAGGCTATTGTTGTAGATGAAGTGCAAAAAGTTGCCACTGATACGCCGTATCAAGAGGGTGGACGGGAGTGTTGATAGAGATCGACTGGCACAGCTGAAGACGTCACACGTCCAGTTGAAGCTGAAGGTTTGGTTAGGAGACTGGTCACAATCAAACAGAATCCACACTCACAAAAAGTATGATGACACACAGAAACACATAAATGTAAAAAAAATGTTCCAAAACGTTTGTCATCCAGTTTGATGATAAGGTTCAATGATGAGTGAAGAATAGAGAAAATAATGGTTAATAAAGGATATTTAAAAGACAATACCAAGAGCAAGAGCCTCAGTTTGACATGGTGGACAGTTGGTGATTAAAATTAAAATGCATCATTGTTTAAATTTGTGAAGAAGACACGGTGCTATATTTGTTGAATTCATCCTCTGTGATTTTTTTTTTTTTTATTTGCCAAAATGCACCATAAATGTTATAGTTAACTTCTCCCTCAAAGGTTTTCTGTACACAGGCTGCAACCTGTTGACTGTTCATCAAAGAACCGGGTGTTTTCTTGTCCATTTGAAGAAATAGAAATGCTTCAACTGTGAGTCACATAATGTTGTCTGTGGAAAGATGAATAGAGCTTTGCCATCCAGAACCAGGGGCGCCCAAGGTAGCGTCTCCCACTCTGAAACTCCCATTAAAAGCAAAATGCAGTTAAAAACTTTCAACTTAGACAGTTGAAGCTGAAGCTTAGAATATTTTACAGTGAATAAACGTCCTGAACTTGCTCTTTCGAGTCCTCATTCCACTCCTGAGGATGATAATCAAAAATCTCCACTGTATGAGCCTGTCCCTCTGTTAGGCCCTCTTATATACTGTAATCACTTTGTCGACTGCTTCATTATTTGATGAATGGCTAATCAGGTATTAAAATGAAATCGTGTGACATTAGCGGAACAAATGAGAACAGGAAGGAGAGAAGATGGGAGAGGTGGGGGAGCTCTCTTAAAGAAGAGCACGCACAATTAAAGTCTAAAATTAGGACCTTGATTAAATGTTAAACTTTCTCTACCTATTCTGGTGGAGGCTACCATTAGCATTGACGCGTACATTTATTATGAGGAGACCTTGTGATTCAGAGAAGTAACCCATGCACATTCATGCATGTGTTAATTCTGTCAATGTGGGCAAACCCTCTCCCAGTTTTTGAAAAATCTCCATACAATTTCTTCCATGAAATAAAAACAAAAACAAAACTGCAGCTTAAAAACAAGTCATGTCCACCAATGCAAACTTACTTATTGTTGTTGCTATGGTGACTTGGTTAGCGAGATGATTGACTATTCTGTGTTCAATTCAAATTATTCAGCACCGCACAGAAAACCACACAGGGTCTTGAAATAGTTACAAACCACCAAAATTTGGCGGCACTTCTTCTTCTTCTTCCTCCAGACTTCATCAGCATGGACAGCAGGAGGAAACTGTTGTTTATTCATCGCTTGATTCTTCTTGGAAGAAAAGACGACAATTATCGGTGGACAAAAATACACAACTTTAGTATTTCATTACAGTTCTCAGCAACCGGGTTGTCACAGCTACGCAGTGCTAAACACACTTCCAATGAAAGTTAGAGACGGCTGTTGGTCATTGAGTTCCTAATTGAAACAGTGTTTTTATTCGAGAGCAAATTCAATAATAGTGAGAGTTAGACCAAAAACGTTGTAAACATGATTAAAACAGTAGATGTACAGTATCAAAAATCAGCTTTAAACCCCCGTTGGAAATCAGTGGTGGAAAGTAGCCAGTTTCTCTACCGAAGGTTATTTGAGTCTATGTTTTATTTCTTAAAATTAAGGACTGGTTTATGTTTCTGTCGAAAACAATCAAGTTCTGAAAGTGAAACGTAACTTCCACCAGGTATAGTTTCCTTGCTTTGCTTCGCATTGTGGAGAAAAACAGTCCCATAACCTTTAACCCTAAGTCTTTTCATTGATTCCATGGTCTCTTTGCCAACCTTCATCCCGTACAGGTGTAACTCTCTGATAGCAGTGGCACTTGCAGGTGGACTCGCATTATTTTTAGAATTTAAAAACAAAAGCTGAACCCCCACCAGGCCAAAATAAATTCTACTATTGTAACTGAAACACTGCTGCCACCTTTAAAATTGCAAACTAGTTTGGCATTTTCACAGCCACTTAGTCCTTTACTTTACAGGGAATGTGTTCTTGTGTTCTTCAACTGCCTCATCAGAACATCAACACAATGTACATCAGTTTCTTGAAATTGTGCGTGTTACAGATGCAGACAAATACTTTCTGAATTGTGAAAAACAGCCAGTGAGGTGAAGCTCGAGTCTGTGTCTATTGTTTCTGAGAAAGCTGTCGGTACCAGTGACTCATAAAACCCTTTGAAGAAGTTTGAAATTAGCATTTTTCTGCTTTTCTTCTCCGCATTGATTTTGTTGTTGTCGTTGTCTGGGCTTCTTTTCAACTGTGTCTTCAACATCAAAATGAGATCTAAGCTTGGGGGGAAAAAAAAGTTAAAGTTATGAAGGTGGCAATTTGCTTTCTGCTAACATAATCAGTACTGGGCTTGTTATAAAACAGAAGGCCGGGTGTTTGTTTGAAATGTGCTGTATATGACTGATGGTGTGCTTGTTTGACTAATATTTCTGCCTGTGTATCACTGTTGAGAAAATGATTGATTGCTGCACGAGTGGCAGAATTTGTAAAAGCCGGTCCCAAAGAGGAACACTGAGTGATGCTTTGATTTGTTGTTTGTCTGTGTTCTTAGGGAAGTACGGGCGTCACACCAGCCTGCCGTTCCTCAGACCTCCTCTCACCACGGCTCTGCTCACACTGGGAAAAGCACACCAGGTCACAAAAACATCAACATCTGTGTGGGATTTTTTTTTTTTTTGTCTGTGTGTGTGTGTGTTTGTTACAACAATGTCTGTTTTCCTTTACTTTGCAGAGTGCTATGCTTGGCAATGGACTAGTCCTCCAGAACCTCTTGCATATGCAGCTCGCGCAGCAACAGCTCCTACACATCAAAGACAAGCGCATCAGCAGTGTAAGAAACCTGTGTGTGTGTGTGTGTGTGTGTGTGTGTGTGTACGTGTGACCATTTGCATAGATTAGGGGTGAGGGTTAAAGTACTATCTGTCGGCGTGTGTCCTTATATTTTTTATCTACAGCACTTTTTGCATAATGAAGCTAAACAGCATCAAAATCCTGCAGCCTAATTGCTTCAGGAAAGACCTCGAGGTGTGAATATTCCCTCCACATTTTGATTTACATATTTTATGTTTCTGATGTTCTCTTTAATTGCAGAAGTGAAAGCTAAGTCACAGAAACTGATTTTGGGAATATTTGATTTTGTTTTAGAGACAGACACTTAAGATTTGTTTTTTGTTTTTTTAGATCTGTTGTAGTTTTCCACTTGCAAGTGTAATAGTGCAGAAGGGGATGTGAAAAAGGAAAAATATATTTATTCATGTATATTTATGATACTTGAACAGTCACTGCAATAGGCGGAGCTGCTGTTGACTTCATAAAATCGCATGTGTGTTCTTGTTTCTTTGATAACGTGTCCCTTCCTCTCTGCTTTCTTTCTTTACATAATTCTCTTAAATCCCGTCTGTCCTCCACAGGTCTCCAGTCTGCTCGGGGACCCGTCCAGGCTGTTGATGCAGAAGGCTTTGTCTCTGCGGCCTCCAGGCCTTGTGCCTTTGGGGAAAGGCCTCCTGGGAGACTCACCTACAGGTGAGCGGGGACCGAGTACGACTTGGTGTAATTAATGCTCACTAATGAGATCTTAGCTTGTGTCTCACACAGCTGTGTTTTTGTTAATGCTGCACGTATCAAATGTGTTAAATCTGTTGTTTTCTCATCTCTCATTGTGGGAGCATCTGAAAACTTTTGATTAATTATTAATTAGTGGCACGCCCTGTTTATTTTATGGGCTGTAAAACATATGCCCATATGACATACAACATATGACTTCTCAAGTAGTACGCACGGTAACGTCAGATCAGGGTTGGTGGTGGCTGTGCAGCTTTTCCGTGTCTCCGGATCTCAAAGGCTTTGTCTGCGCTGCAGGCAAAAGTGGCCAAAATCAGATTTCTTGCCAATCTGTTTTTTTTTTTTTGTGTGTGTGTGTGTTTGTTTGTTTGTTTGTTTTTTGTAATGCGACCTCAGTGTTTTCAGATTTGATGCAAGTTTTACGTCACTCTAGATCGACATTTGTTACAGTCCTGTCACCCGGCAAAAGGTAGAAACATGGAAGACAGCTGTGATGGAGGTAGTCAGTGGATGGACAGTGAAGCGTTAGACCTCATAAGTATTTGAGGTGACACCTATGTGCAAGTAAAACTGAGGGTGAGTGTGTTTGCTCTAACACACCATACACACACTCCACTCCATACAGAAAGAGCAGAAGGAGCTCCACGAAAAGCCATAATTCAAAATCTGGCTCTTTCTCTTCATCTCTGCGTTATCAGCTGCTCAGGATGACTTCCGCTGCACATCAGTTTAGAAGTGAAACCATAAACGCTGGCATCAAACCTCCATGTTTACTTCATACAACAGCGTGCTGGATGTGATGTCTTGTGGTGTATTTTGGTTTTGTGCTCGGCATCATGACCAGTTCACACCGGAAATTAAACAATTGTTTACATTTAGAGAAATAATCTAAACGGCCAAACAAACAAGAAAAACGACAGATCTGAGCAGTAAATCAGAATCGAGTGGTAAAGGGCTTGCAGTGTGAATGTAATTATTGACATAATTATAAGAGCAGCTAACGGTGAGCAGGGAGTTAACATAAAAGAGAATTAAATTATATTATAATATATATTATTGCATTCAATTATAAAAGATTAGTTACTTTCTGTTGTTGATTTCAGAGTAAAGCAGGTGGAATAAAAGCAAGCCACCGTCTCACCTCCACCAGAAACAGAACTACTCATGGTTAAGTCTGGACAGCCTGTTGTGAACGTGCTGCTACTCAAGGCCAATATTCTGTTAATGCTGTCAAAGATAACGAAGCTCTAACTTCATATGCCAACAGTAACCGAAATGTTAATCCCTAGATGATATCACCTGTTTCAAACAGTGAAGAGAGTGCATAGAGTAGTTGTAGTTTCTCACCGCTATTATTATTCTTCTTACCCAAAGTGTGAATTTCTTTCCCGAGGTGTAGCAGTATCTTTGAACAGTAACTGCTGTAAAACACAGCAGAGATTGTAATGTACAGGTACAAGGATATGTAAATAACCTTCAATCATCATTTGTTGATGTCAGGTGTCAGAGTTGCCCCTCTGCAGGTCCCTGAATGTCTCACAGCTGCTTTTTTTGGTTTTTTGTTACCGCACAGCACATCCTCCAGGAAACTGCAGCGCATTTACGATTCATACGATGCCCAGCTGAGGAGAACTGTTGTTTTACGTGTAAATGATATATCATAGACTGAGTGCACACACACACACACCTACACGTTTGTGTTCCTCTTTGACTGTGTGCATGAGTTTGCAATTTTGAGTGTGTGCGTGCGTGTGTGTGTGTGTAATGTGATGTGAGGCTTTTATCAGTGCATAGCGTCTGCTGGGATTGTTAGCTTAAGGCTTGTTAGAGCTGATTCTTTTATTGTGCTGTGGAGGCCATTTGTCACAGCAATATTGGATTTATAATAAGTGTGTGTGCGTGCGTGTGTGTGTTAACCTTTAGTGTCTTTAAAAGATGTGCTCATGCTTTTACATCGGTGTATGTTTTTTTTCTGCTCGTCTATATGGGAGTGTGTACATATTTGTGTTTATTGAACCCTGGAGTGAGTGAAATATTGGGAGTGTGGAGCAAAGTGCTGCGCTGTAAATAAACATGATAAGTGATGATGTATGAGCCATTCTCTATATTACTACTGGCTCTGCAGAGATGGTCGGGCTGAGCTCTCAGTTTCCAGCCGTCTGGATGATTCGTCTCCGTCCAGATGAGACAGAGACGCTGATGGTCATCAGTAAAAACCATTTCACATGTTTATCTGGCATCTCTCCTCTCCATGCTTTCATTTCCCTTCCCTTCGTTCCCTTTTCATTGCTGCTCTGCTATATTTTTTATGTTTTTTCCATTTTTTTTCTTCCATTGATCTAATTTGTTTCTGCTTGTTTGTCTTTTTTTCTATCCCTTTCTTTCACCCCCCCCCCTTTTTCCTTTCCTTTCCTTTCCTTTCCTTTCCTTTCCTTTCCTTTCCTTTCCTTTCCTTTCCCTCTTGTCCTGATTCTCCTTTTCCTCTTTCTTCTGTTCCTCTCCCTTTCCATTTCTTTCTACCTTTCTCTTCCCACTTCTCCTTTCCTTCTCTTTCCTTTCCTCTCCTCTCACAGAGTTGGGCCAAGAGTCGGTGCCATCATCTACCCACAATCCCACAGTGGTGGTATCAGCAGCAGGTGTGATGCCATACCTCCAGGGTCGAGCTGGAGGGGGAGAACAAATCAGCACCCATTCTATTTCCACAACTCCTTCTGCTTCTTCCTCCTCCTCTTCCTCCTCCTCCTCCTCTTCTTCTTCCTCCTCCACCTCATGTGACAGGCAGCCAGCTCCTCCTGGGACCATGGTGAGCTCCCACCCGCAGGGACAGAGCTACTCCTTGGGTATAAGTAACTCAGGCCTTGGTCCGCCTCCACCTAACCTACCTGGAGGGGTTTATACGTCAACAGGCCAGCACAACAGCTCAGATGGCTGCCCCCTGGCTAGCATGGTGAGCAGAGCGAACACAAATTCACACACACACACACACACAGGAAATACACACCACAACTTCTACATCTGGCATCATTCTTTGTCACAATTTCTCCATGTGCCACAGTGTATCTCTCAGGTTGACAGAAAATGTATTTTAGTAGTAGATTTAATATATTTTAGACTTTTGGTTGGCTTCACTAAATCCCCCCCCCCCCCAGTTACTGTTGCTGCACCTGTCAAGCTTTCCATTCTTGAACTGTCTGCACTCTTGCAGTTTAGAGTGATAACAGTGGCAGATATTTTGCTCAGAATTTATAGTCATTTCTGAAAGAATGGGTCCTTGATATGAGACAGAGGTAGACAAATACAGCTTCTCATTTCTAGCAGTGGGGAGACACTAAAATACATGGATACCCCTCTGTCTCTTGTGGATTGATCTTCATATTTAATTTAGCCTCAAACACACACTTTGCATGAGCATGCTCTGTCCCTCGAGAGCTCTTCCTTTTTGGAAGTTCATGCACTACAAAATTAACACTATACTTGTCTGCCTCAGCCTGCCTTGCCTTCTCTCTCCTGGCCTGTCAGCCTGTCTCGAGCCCGACGCCTGTGTTGCCTGTTCACCTGTATGCCTCTCTGCACACTCTGAATACCTGTCTGCGCTTTGACTAGGCCTGGTTTAAATAAAGCACCGCTATGCTTACATCACCCTCCATCATAATTCAGTGTACTGAGATAATCACGGCGCTGAAGTTCTTCGGGGAACTCTTTCTGGTCCCGGCCGCTGTCTTCTGTTAATTCTCCTTAATGGAGTCAAAGTGTAATTAAAGAATACAATCCTCCCAGGCTTGGACAGCCCCTTCAGCACTTTAACAGAATCTTTGAAACATTCAAAAATGTATGTTGAGGTTGAGATGCAAAGCGGCGTATCAGAGAATATGACCATTTCAATCTGTTTCTGTCTCTTTAGGTGAACAGTGGTCAGAGCTCTCTGTTGGGCGATCCTCCTAAAGAAGTCAGACTGCCCTCCAATCCTTACCTGAACCTGGCCAGTGTAATGCCAGGCGTCGTCCTGCAAGGTGAGCACATAAACAAATGGACAGGAAACAAGTGAGGTTTGCTCATGTGCAAACTCTTTCCCTTGTTTATAGAAAGAGGAGTTGACAAACTCTATATGATGTAATATTGTTAATACACTCCTCTAAGAATCCGTCCTTTCACTATCAGAGGCAGGCTGCCTGTAGGGCTGAGAGGTGCCTCTAGCTATGTGAGGAGGCAGCTGCAGTCAGCGTGGATTCAGTGCGGTTACAAATCATTCCAATAGAAGTCTAGAGTCAGGACAGTGTAACCCGTTAAATTATATTCAAATATGCACTGGAAACTTTCTCAAAGCAACAGTTTGACATTTTAAGATTCCAGGAAGTCACTGCCCCTGGACAAGAAATAGTCCCGCTCACCCTACCCCACAACCTTACAGCACACACTTTGGTTTTTAAACCGATGAAACAAATGTGATTTGTGTTGTTTAGTGAGCTGTAGAGGAGCTGGTAGGCTGTTTTGTTTAACCTTTGGACAGAGTCCATTTTTATGCTAAGCTATTCTAACCGACACCTGGTTGTAGTTCCATATTTTATCGATCTCCTCGTCTAACTCTGGGCAAGACAGTCAGTGAACATATTTCAGAAACTGTATGTGCAGTCATTTG
Source organism: Nibea albiflora (assembly GCA_014281875.1). Lineage (NCBI taxonomy): Eukaryota > Metazoa > Chordata > Actinopteri > Sciaenidae > Nibea > Nibea albiflora. The sequence goes on from CM024792.1 coordinate 6,889,310, forward strand.
AACTCTTGTAGTTTCTCCAACAGTGCTAAATACACCGTCAATGTTCTTCAATGTTCTTCCACAAGCTGAGTGAGGACTTTGGTTCGGTACATACTCAGGATGATAGAGGTCAACTCTGGGGAAGGGGATCGTACTCCACCAGTGGTTAGCTGTTTATCCAAACAGACTGCAGTTGCCATGGAGGAGCACGCTAGAGACTCTCCAGAGCCAAGTTTCAGTGACACCAGCAGATATTTTTCAACGTCGGATGCTTATAATCGTGCGATTACCCACAACATTATCTCACTCATTGTGCCTCCTCTATTGTTTCTCTCCTCTGTTGCTCAGGATCGGTGGGGAGTAAAGCCCAGGGAGGACAGCCTGGCTCCGGAGTGTACGGCACCTCAGTTGCTCCCGTTGTCTCCCAGGGTTCCGGTTCCTTCTCCCACGGCTCGGCAGCAACAACCACAGCTCCATACAGCACCGATACCTCCACTGACTACAGCCAATACAACCAGGCCTACACACAGGTACCGCAGCTCATACAGACACACCTACTGAGATCTGTTCCTCGATGCATGGTGTGTCTGCCTGTTCACCATTGTTTTGAGTGCCGCTCGGTCTACAATGTGAGAGAGACGGATAATGGCTGTATAGATGATTGATGGATGGATGCGTAATGAGTGGATAGATGAGGGCGGCTGTAACTATGAGAGGAAGGGAGGTGAGGAGATGAGGATGGGTATGAATATTTGGACAGACAGAATGAGAGAGGATTTGGCAGGGAGCGCTGTGTCTTTCCATCTGTCCTCGCTCCCTTCCTCTTTCTCACCACTCCGCTCAGAGCAAGTCATGAATCCTCCCTACTGGGTGTTTGTCTGCATCTCTTTCTTTCCCTTCTCTGACACTCTGTTTCTCTCCTCGCAGCTTTGCCTCCTCCAGCAGCAAGTGGCATATCTGATATTTGCAGCGTGGTACAAACCCAATTTGAAATGTTAATTACGATCTACTCATCCAAACAAATGAATCATGATTAGATAACCAATAAAACGGTCGGTTTAATTTGTCTGGAAAGAGGAGACAAAGGAGAGGAACAGGGGAGAGCCGTCGGCAGGAACAATAGTTAATGAATGACAAAGAAAGGGAAATAAAGGAGGGGAAAAACTGACAAAGACAAGAAAATGGCCGAGCATCTGCTCCAGCCGCTTCACCGGCGTGTGTGTTTGTGTGTGTTACAGGAGGCCATGCAGCAGTGGTACCAGCACTACCAAGCAGCACAGGCTCACACCTACAGCACTGCTGCTCCACAGGACGGTACGGCCACAGACTACAGCAAGGAGCACACACAGGTAACACACAAGACGCACTGAGATCCGATCACTCGGACAACAGTCAGCGGTGCTCTAGGCCACATGTAGCCACATTCTCTCTGCCTAGACAGAAGTATGTACTCATTATGCATCGTATCAAAGACAACAGCAACAGGCAAAATGGATTCTGTGGATGGAGTACACACCAACACGATGTCGGACTTCCATTTGGCGCAGTCTGTACAGCCGAAACTGGATGATTCACATAGCAACCAGAAATGCGGCATGTGTTTATTTGCGCGTGGAGCAGAGGAGCGAGGTCCGATTGCAAGCGGTCACTCGAGACGAATGCGGAGATGTGTTCTGATGTCAGGTGTGAACCGATGTGCTTACAGCTGTCGACTTGTGACTGGTTCACCAAAGACCACGTTAATGCCAGGCGTAAACGGAGCCACGCACTCATTTGTAACCGGGGATTCGGCGTGTGTGCTGATACGCGTGTTTGTGTGCGCAAGAATTATGGCTCGTTCACTTTAACGCCCCAGGTCACAGAAAACAGGAGTGTGGAATAATGACAGCAGCTGATAAATGGAGACAAACAGTAACTATTCATTAAGTTACTAAGAAATGAACACTCACTGTTTTCAGTGAACACGATCTTTTAAAATTTTCCTTGATTATTCAGTGAGCTCTTACAGGATTAGTAAAAAATAAAAATAACAAAAACTTCTTTTGTTTCAGGCTCCACCTGTGACGACCTATGGGGATTACAGTTCCTACATGCAGGCGGTCACTCAGTACTACTCCCAACCTGCAACAGCCAACCAGGCCTACGCCACCAAGGTACCCACACACACACACACACCTCCAACCATGATAATTCTGAACAACCCCAGCAGAACAGCTCAAACAGCTCCACATTAAATAAAACCTCCCCCCAAGAGGTCCAAGGATGACCAGCAAAGGGCGCACACCACAGCCCATTTCAGATGGAATATGTAACACTGACGGCGTTACTAACACACAGCATCTTTCAGAGGCGCAAAATCACTAGTTTGAGGCAATGAATCACTCATTTTTTTGGCAGTAGATTGTAGTCCCAGCATATAAATGACTCATTTTTCCTCACAGACGCTGAGAAAATTTGATCCATGATACCTGACGCGCTCCGTACAAATTCGGAAGCTCTTTAAAATCCAACTTATTTGAGTCAAACAACATCCTGTCCTGCATTCACGGTGTAAACGATCTGGATCAGCAGCCCTCAGAGCGGCATGCTGGTATTTACATACACTTTGTCTGCATGTTTATTTGGAGAAAGTGACCTCTCCACGAGACACCGATACCGCTTAAAAGGGAACATATCACTCGGCACCCAGCAGCTGATACCAGACATCTCCACACACCCTAAGGAGCCAGGTCCAGGCTTAGCTGCTGCTGCTGTCGCATGAGTGTGTGTGTTTGCTTGAAGATGCTGCTATGCATCTCACTATGTGGCAGGGTTACAATCGGGTACACCAGCTCGATGGGGTTTATGTGTGGTCTGAAACTGACCTGAAGAAATGTGGACACGCCACTGTAGCATTTTGTTTTGACATGTTGTCCTCGTGAAAAAGAACAAGCCAATACAGCAGCAGACGGGGGGTGAATGAGTGATCCCGGTTGAGTGAAACATGTGTAGACATTCTCTCGTAATAGCCACTAGAGGGCAGAGAGGTTAACACGAATGAATAAATGAATAGAAAACAGAATCATGAGGCGCTTTCAACGACAACATGCCACATATCAAAATAATTGACTCCAAAATGTAGCCTGCAGCCAACCACCTGTCTTTCAATGTGTTTGTGTGTGTGTGTGTGTGTGTCTTTCTTTTCTAGGAGGTAGATGTGTGTAAGCCTCTAGGAGTGTCTCTGCACGCGGTCAGCAACGGCGCGGCTCCTCCACCAGCCGTCCTACCAGCTGCTGCCGTGCTCCCAGCCTACAGCACCCTGCCTTTAATGCCCGGCTTCCTCGGGGCACCGCACCCGGCGGCAGCGGCGACGGCAAACCCCGTCACGCACGCACACACTGCCGCCCCTGACTGGAACACCTACTACTATGTGAGTAGAGAAAATCCCTGACACTTGTCGTACACCTGCTAGTGAAGCTGGAGGAAGGATCTGTTTTTTTTTGTTTTTTTTGTTTTGAGGTAGTGAGTGCGATCAGGTCGGGTGACAACATTTCATATTTCAGCTAACTACCTCATTGTTTCTCCTGTTACTTGCGATATTAATGGGTGGTTTTATGTGTTGAGAGTAGCTGAGGGAGAGGAACACGGTCCAGCAAGTAATAAGTCAGAAAAGCCAGTACTGGGTGCATTTCTGTGCAATAAAAGACCAAAATAATAAATAGTAAATATTAGTACAGACTATTATCTTACACATCTGCAATTCTGTGTTGTGTGGTCGGTCATAACAATGTTTTCAATTAAATTAAATTAAAAATGAATCCCTGAGGCTCAGTGGGAGTCTCAGGACAGAAGGCAGACTCCATTTCGAAAAGAATATCGAATTTCTTTTTTATTCCATTCCGTTCGACGTTCTCCATAGCAACATCCTCGTCACGTTTCGTTTCGCTGACCCCCCATTCCGTCAAATCTGTTAACCTCCAGTCCATGTGTATGCAGCATGATGTACATTTCTGCAGCAACCACAATATAATCAGTACAACACACAGATGTGGATCTGAGGAAAGCAAAAAGGAAATTCTGCCAGACAAATTGTTCTGACCACGTGGAACTCCTTGCTACCAGTTGCTACCTTTGATTGAACTGCTTGTGACCCACGCAACTGGTAGCAAGGAGTCCCACGTATGCATATTTCTTTTCAAGGGTCACAAGCCATACATTTTGGAGACCACTGCTAGAGATTATGGAGATAGTAGATCATCTGTTAACTTCTTAGTGTGGTGATAGATCCACAGTGCCTCCTCATACGCAGGCTGTGGAATCAGTAGAAAGAACAGGAGAAGAGGACTCAGAGAGACAGACAGCATGATGACATTAACAAGTAGGATCCAGACGCCTGATCTAAGCCCCGTCTCTTGGAAGACTTGGATGTGTTTGTACAGACAGCCTCTGTGGTCCAATCTTATTGAAGACCTTTAGTCTGCTAAACCCAGAACACACACAAACACAGGATGTTTGTGTGTGTGTGTGTGTTCAAATTCCACAATTAGTCACATTTTTAGCTTTTATTTGGATTATTAGTTTATCTTCGGCTTAAGGTGTCAATCAGCTTATTGGTCCAAACATCTTGTAGACCGGGGCATCTTATATTGGAAATAGCAGCTCAGCAGGGTATTCACAGACGTACTCTACAACATCTGAAAGCTGGAAACCTGAAGATTAAATGCAGCTCAGCACGCCGCGTTAAGTTTAGTTCAGGCACTTGTTCAGTAATTAAAAGTTTCAAGTGTATCAAGGCTTAGAACATTATGACTTTTTGTTTGTTTGTTTGGGGAATGACATGCAGCAAAGGGCCGCAGGTCGGATTCGAACCCTGGACCGCTGCAGCAAGGACTGAGCCTTTGTACATGGGTTTTTAATGCACAGAACTGGTGCAAAAGTAGTCTGTAAATTTTACCAAAGCCAAGAATCCTGACAAAATGCCACATTAGAGTACCCAGTCCTCGAGCAATATCATAGACAAATCCATGCTGTGAGCACTTTTGACATTTCTCTGATAACTGCATTTGTCGATGCCGAGGATTTGTCCTCTGGAAACTTCTCAGAAAACCCTTAGCGTTAATTGAACTATGACTGATGAGCTAGGTCTCTAGTTTGTAGTTGTTCAGTGTCACACGGCTGGCCAAAGTTTGGCTTCTAGGCTAATGCCAGCCAATCCCCAGCCTTCTTCCGGACAAGCTAGTATGACATGGCTGGTACTAGTGGATGCTTCGTGTTTAGGCTCATACGATGCCAGTATCTTTGCTCTAGTGTTGAAGCTTAGCTCAATGCAGCCTCTGAAAGACAGTAATGTTGCTGCAGAACCGAAAGGATTAAACTGAAATCACAAGAATAAATTGAAATTTTAATTTTATTTGTAACTCTTCTCATACCTCTCTCCTCAGAACCAGACGAGGGGCCACAAGAGGGAGTACCCTCAGTTGGCGGTGCAGGAAGTGACATCTTCAGACGGCGCCTACATTGGCCAACACTCCCAAGGCCTGGGCGGCCAGTACGCTGACTACTTTAAGAGGAAGAGGCTCTAGTATGAACCAAACCACCTTAAAGCCTAAAGCTTATGGAGGGAGGCACACACACACACACACACACACACACACACACACACACAGCGTCTGCTGGATGTCACAGCTCCCTCTAGTGGCCTTTCTGTGGCAGCCATTTTGCATCCCTACAGTAGGTATTGAGTTTAATAGAATTTGGGGTCGCAAATGGCTCAAGTGAAAGTAAGCCATAGTGCTCTTTGATCCTGGCACTTATGTACACACAGACACAGACACACACACACGACACAGACACACACACACACACACAAACGCACACACAGACACAAACACGGTGTTGCTTTTGTCCTGTTCAAGCCTTAACTCTTTAACTTAAACTGTTGTTTCTCAGTGTGTCAGCTGTACTTAACTAATATTATCTTGTACACTTTTTCTAATATGATGTAAACTTAAGTATGCTGTATCTGTACGTATAAGCTGCTTTTGTATTTGCAGCCAGGCGACCTGTCTGCCTGCTGAAACTGTCTTAGGACTGGTCTTACAGTCAGGTGTCTCCCTCTCTGTCCCCTTTCAAAAGACAAAATGTGTCAGCTGTTGCACACTCACGCTTTGATAAGTCAGTCGAACTGACATCTGTTTGTTCCCGCTTCAGTGTCTTTTCTCTTTTCCTTTTATTGCCCAGGTTCCTCTTTTATATCTCCCTGCGGGGATTTAGAGTGTGTGTGTGTGCGTGCGTGTGCGTGCGTGCGTGTGTATGTGTGTTTTATGCGTGTTGTTATGATGCTGTTTCTGTAGGAAGTGTCAGCCATTTCAATCCCAAGGTTTGGGAGCGCATCAGGAAAAAAAAAGGGCCTGAACCAATCAAAGCTCTTTATTGTGGTGACTTACAATAGCTTCCCTCGATGAATGGACCTTTCTTCTAAAGACTGGACACAACATAAAAGGCTGGTGTAAATACAGTGTGTAATACAGAATATATAAAGCCATGCATAACAGACAATATCGTATTTAATGGACATTTCCCAGCTCTTTTGTGGGCAAATTGTACAACACGAATGAAAGAAAAACATTTACTACATGTCTAATTTTTTCAGTATATGCCGTTATCTATTTGTAATATAATATAATAATATTCCAAGGCAATTCAAGTCATTTATTAATATTGAAATTGTGTTGACTTAAATGTAATTATCTGCTTTGGTTTTTAACATTTAAGCCAAATATTTGAACACAGTCCTCTCCTCTCCTCTCCTCTCCTCTCCTCTCCTCTCCTCTCCTCTCCTCTCCTCTCCTCTCCTCTCCTCTCCTCTCCTCTCTACTCTAACACATTGAGGTGTTTTGGGGGATGATTTGTTGGGACTGTCACAGGAGCTTTACTTCCATTTGCAGCTGCCATTACAGCATAAAGGTCTCAGACTGTAAGCGCGTCCTGAATCTGTACCACAAACTAACTCAAAGCAGGTTCTGAGCGTGTTTGCAAACTGAAACCGCTTTTTTTTAGTGCTTGGTTGATGGAAATGTAGGAGCTGCTCACAGACAGTGAACCGGCTCTATCATCACCTCCAGAAAAGAATAGCCATGTTGCTGTGACTGAAGTTTAAGTAAGATATTCCAAAGTATATTTCATCATGTCCTGCAATAATATTCAGTTACGTAGTCTGTAGTATGAGTTTGGGACAGAGTTTTTATCATTTGAGGGGCTGTATGATTTTCTGAATCAAGAACTTTTAGCATTATAATTATTCTTTACTCATTACTTGCTACTATAACAGGCCACTGTTTTGTTTATAGCTGCTGATAGAATTTCTGCACCTTTTCTTTTAAGTTTTTAGGGCAAAGAGGAAGAAAAAACAACTATTAAAATGTTAATGTTCATCTTTCTCCCAACTGCTTTTACAAAAAAAAAAAAAAAAAAAGAATTAAGAAAAGATTTAAGAATTATCGTTATTATTACTATTACTATTAGAGCCAAGGCTGTGAACTGGATTATACTTCATGTCCAAAAGGTTTGTTCAGGAGAGGGCTTGGTATTCTAATATTACTGCTTGGACACTGGGTTTGTTATGTGCACAGGCCTTTTGTCTAACAAACTGGCAATAACTAAGGCTCCTACTACTGTAGAAAGATGAATGTAAATCTTTATTTCCCAGTCTAAACACCATCCACAAAACATCATATACTCCTACCTAACAGCTGTCTTTATGTGTCTTTGTATTCTGCTCTTAATATATATACATCAGCAGAATATTATTTGCGTCGCCACAGCAACCACCACGCTCACACACTGTGATTATCCAATAGCAGGTGAGATCAGATAATGTGTACCTGTAACGCGTGTTTAGATGTGTGTTGTGAGTTTGTGGGATAACAGCCGGTTGTAAACAAGATGTAGTCGATGTTTACATGTGACACAATAACAGGAGAGTATCTGTGGTTCATGTACGTGTGGTGGTGCGCAGGTACGCTTATTAAGCACTAATAAAATGGCTTCACATTAAACTAAGGGCAATACATATCCCTCTATTCTTTGTATCATTCCATCACCTCTCTGTCTCGCTGTCTGCTCTCCATCCGATTACGTTTTCTAACTCGAATGTTTTTTATGGTCTCAGTCCATCAATGAAATATTAGAAAAAGATAAAAAAGGGGAGCCTTGGAACATTAATTCTGATAAATATGTGCAGAAATACAGGCAGGAAGTGTTATGGAGAAATTGCTGAACTCAAAGGTCAGTGGTGAGGTCAGGAAGAAAGAAAAACTTCAGGAGCCTCTGATGTCTTATGCTGTATTATTTATTGACGCTTGGCCAAGGAGAATTAGAGACACTCTCAAAGTGCATCAGAGGTGCCTGAGTCGGTCTCACAATCTGCCCAACTCATCCTGTTGGATAGACTTTAAACCCCAAGATAACACCACAAATCCTATACGCCCAGAATTAGTTAAAGAGAATGTTTTTACCCATGCAGGTGTTATTGTCAGTATATTCTAGTCTGGAGACAGCTGTTGTCTGTTTATGCAGATTGGACCGTCAACGACAAGCTATCTTAATCTATTATGGCTAGTAAGTCAGCGATCGGTCTCTTCAACCCTGGCCCCTACAGTGTTGAGATAGACTGGCACCTACTGTTCCCAATCAAAGCCAAACAATTAGTACTGCAGAGGACCTCAAGGCCCACATGTGACCTGTGTAACCTAAGGAGATAAAATTCCTTAACAGGAAGATCAGCCAGTGTATCTGTTGATCTAATTAATTTTCTCAACTGTTTGCACTCATTGGCTCCCTTTCTTTTGTCTGTCCTATCATAACCTGTATGGAAGATTTTCTCCACTGTTTTTCATGGATTAGTGGAGAATCTGCCTGACATTCAAATTCAGAAAGTTAAGAGTAAACTTGAGTTTATGTATAGTGTGTATGAGGTACATTTTTTATTCAGCTTGTAAACCTTTTAAAAGTTCATCACATTTTGCTCTTTCTCCCCATTTCCTTTCAAGATGTCACAATTTCCAGTTCATTGAATTTCACTAAGATGTCTCTGCACTTTTGTTGCTCACGTCTTTGTCTGTTTTCTGCACAATTGTGATTTCTGGGGTCTGTGCTTGTTGAGATGCTTTTATTTTGGTGGTTTTTGTTCTGCTTGCAGGCCTGCACAGTACTGTTAAAGATCACAGATCACCTTACATTCAACCATCTTACCTTCACCAAAATGGACCAATGCGACTCCAAATTAACACCTTCCAACCTTTTTTTGTTGTTGTTCAAGTTTGCTCTCAATCTGTCTTTGCACCTGATTTCCTTTAATAATGGTCTTCAAAGGGCTGCTCTGTCAGACACAGGTGTCACCTTACACATGAGAAAATGTTATTTGAGATGCAGCTGGGACTCCACGCTTTAATTCTGTTTTTCGGTTCATGTATCACGGTCCCTTTGCACAAAGACAAAACGTCAGTATGTAGTACAACAGTTACCTACGATAGTGTAGGCCTGTAACATCTTCCCTCTCTTACTCGGCTGTGCTGCTCCAACTCCTGAACTGTCTGTTTGCCTAGTCTGGTTTGTTGATTTTTCTGTCTTGAAATAGCAGAGAAAAGACAAGAGATCCAGTCAGTCAGCCTGCTAACACAGGGTGTCTCTGTCTGCACTCAAATCTGCTCCAACGTGACGTTTCTGTTTGCAGAAGCCATTCTCTCTTCTTCTGAAGCACTTCTTTTAATTCATTTTTTCATACCGTACCACTCTTTCATCGACCTGACCCCCCCCCTGAATCATACGGCGACATGTTCCTCTGGACCACTTGGTCTGCCTCAGAGCCGCAGTTTTGATTTGTTTGCTGGTGTTAGTGGATGAAAAGTAGTCGGCTGGACTTCATTTCTGCTCAAACCTCCACCTCTCTATATGGCAAGATAGAAATGTCTGCGTGAGTGCGTGTTCGGACCAGAGACAAGGCCTCCGTGTTTGTGGATGTGAACAGCTGAGGCAGCAGATTTTAGACAGCACTGTCTGCTGGTCTGTTTTTTCCCTGTCTGTCTGCCGGCCTGCCTGTCTGTTTTCCAGACCGACTGTCTGCAGGCACTAAAGTCAGTCAGGGCTGAATTATTTTAGTGGTATTCCAACAGTTGTCAGCTTGTTCTCTGCATTATGTCTCACTTGCTCTGAAGCCATGACGGTATATATACGACAGGGGTGTGTGTGTGTGTGTGTGTGCGCGCGCGTGTGTGCGCGTGTCAAAACTAGGACAAAACTAATTTTAACTCTAATCTTGCAAGCCCTGAGTTGAGAGCACAAACACTGAATCTTGAACAGAAGAAGTTTGGAAAGTTTGTGAGGACAGAAAGCAGGGGCGCGGCTGATGCTCAGTCACTAGACTTGAATGAGCTTCATTCCACCTCATCAAGAAGTTAAGGTGTCACCCTGTTTCCAGTGGAGTCCATCCACTTTCACATTGCTCACTTTGAGGTGCAGGGAACTCGGAACATGTAGATAGGAGTTAATTGGGTTGCCAGCTCGAGTGTAAACAAGTAACTAAAATGTCTCTGAAAACATTTAGGGAGAGGAAAAGGCGGCGAAGTAACAGCATCTTCATTCAGATTTGATCAGTGCCACTGCCTAGTTTGACAGATGGAGTTTCATGAGTTTGCCCCAAAGCACACCCTGCCTTTTCATGTTTTACCTTAAAAGGAAACAGAATTTACAAAATGATGATCGTGCTGTATGGAAGAAGATTTGAAACTAGTGACTACTGATTGTAAGTGGTAAATCAGGTGAGAAGTAGGACCCAGGAAACTCAATACAGTGGAGCTGTCCCCTGCTGGCTTTTAGAAAGAATGCAGGTTTAAGACACTCCTGCATTGGCTTCACTTCACAGAGCCGTGAGCTGACATCCACTGTTGTTGTTCCTGCCAACGGGCTGCCACCAATTAACTGTTAACGGCTCCGAAAAAAACCTTGATGTGTTATTGACAGGCGATTAGAGTCTAATTGGCAAGTTGGAGTGAGAAAGAAAGCGACTGTTATAAAAGCAGACCTGGCTGAGTTGTCACCGTAAAACTTCCAAGCAACTTGTTCAAAGTGAAGTGAGAAAAAAAAAAAAAAAGAAAAGGGGGGATGTTGGTGAGCAGCCAGAACTGGATCAGTAAACAGTAGTGGAAACAGGTGTCTTTATTTTCCAAATGAATCTGGCATTGGCAGTAATGCTGCGTTTACCTACTTATACGTGAGTGTTACAGCTGTAGTTAACACCGAACGGCTTGTTGGCGACATTAAACGTACAGCTTCCCCTCTCTGCCTCAGAGACACACATGAAAATACAAACTATACCGGGTTCTTTTGTTGCCCTCCCATTGTCACGTTGTCATAACAACCCACCGTGTAAGACATGTGGATGTGTTGCTGTGTGGGACCTTGAAGCTGTTTGCATCCCCCCCCCCCCAGTCTTCTTGATTTTATTCGCCTTCTAATAGAAACGCCGCCCCGGCTGTCTGTCCTGGTGATTTGTGGTGGACTGTTTGTGTTTCTAAATCAAGTTTCCTGTACCTTCAACTGTGAGGAAGGGATGACAGCCAGTAATGCGAGCGTCTCGCTGAAGACTGCTCGCCAGAAATTGCCGGTCAGAGATGGGATTGTACACAAGATTTTGCGCCCCAAACGTGGTGTTACACTTTGAGAAGCGCTCTCGCAGCTTGACTTGCGGATTGATTAAAGTGTGTGTTCCTTCGCACAGTTCGCCCCTAAGTAGTTTCAGCATTTCTGAGCTTTCATAATGTTTCTGAATTGCAGATAACGAGAGTTTAACTGGTGTTTTACTTCAACTGGTTGTGTGTGTGCGTGTGGTTGGACCTAGTAATTGTAGATACTGTGTGTGTGTGAGTGTTTCTGTGGGTGCAGCTCTCTAAAAATGTGCTCTTGGCAGGTAATGGGGGTAAGGAGAGACAGGCTGAAAGAAAGAGAGGAATGGAAAAACAACTCCAGCTGCCTCCAGCCACTCAGCCTGCAGGGATTTTATTTTAATTCCTCTTTTTTTTGGTTTTCTCCTCTTCTGTCTGCTCGCTCACTGAAGACTGTTGGTTATGTCTGCCAGACTCCTGCATGTTGCACGTACCTGTAGAGCTGTTACACACACACACACACTCCGACACACTGGATATGTCTCCTCTCTGCTCTGGTATTTGTATTAGTTGGACTCTCACAGACCATTTCTTCCCAACACTCCCCAGTGTGATCCAAATCTATATGAATACATTATCGCCCTCCTGTTTTTATGCTTATCATCACCTCTCCTGCAGAGTAAATTGAACGGTCTGTTCGATATCAACAGAGAGAGAGAGAGAGAGAGAGAGAGAGGGAAAAAAACACAGTGTGCTCTTTCTTTTCTTCACCTGACAAACATGTCTCTTCTCTCTGTGCTGGACAGAGATCTGACAGGAGTCTTAATTCTATCGCTCGGATACAGACACGTAAGGTCAGGTGAGATGTCCAGAATAAATCTGACTAAATCTGCCCCAGTCACATTTAAAGGATAAGGGTGGTGAAATAGTGAACAAATCCCATTAAAAAGACCAAATAACAACATGTTAGTCCATCTCTTTTTTTAAAAATGGATTACAGTTATACTTAACCTCCTCAAAAAGATTTGTTTGGGACTATTTTCAGCTGCGGATTGATGCTCTATCGAGAGTCTATAACAACAAAGCGGCTCTCATTGATGCGTCTTCTGCAGCCCAGAGGTCCTTGTTGATTTTTTTCATCTTTTCATGTGATTTTATGACAGGGGGAATAATATAGACCACCCCTCACTTACCCTTTAAATGTACCTATAAAGCAGTCGTAACAGCTGCATCAGTGTAGCCTGGTTTGGCTGACGTGATTAAACATTAGCTTTGACCTGATTCAGAAGCCGCCTGATGCAAAGCTCATTCTCCAGAGGAGTCTTCACTCCCACCAGAAATGTGATCCCAACAGGTGACCAAACTGTCACCGCAAACTCTGTTCTGGTGAGGATCAACACATGCCACCGTTTGTTCTTGTTAGCAGCATGGACATGTTCTCCACATACCGATAAAACACATACAGATAGAGTTGGGCTTCACTGTTTATTCTTGGCCCCCCGTCTGTCTTCAAGAACATCCTCTTTATTTTCTTCTTCTTCTTCTTCTTCTTCTTCTTCTTCCTCTGGCTGACTTGTGTTGGTGCTGTGAGTGGATTTGTTCTGGTAACACAGACAGCTGTTTTTTCTGATTCAGTCTCATATGTCAGCGTAGTCTTCCTCTCTGTAGGAGTGTTTAGTTTTTAGGATGTCCAAGCAGAGGTATGAAGGGGTTCATACAGATAATCTAGTTTTATTTTCCATGAATCTGGGATGATTAGCATTGGATCAAGGCGGGGTTGAGGCATAAGTTTAACACCTTTTGATTTTTTTTTTTTTTCATAGTTTTGTATGTTGAAATGTTTTAAGCACCGTCGGAAAGGAGTTGCTGATAGAGCCCACCAGCCTTCATACTTTCATCCTCCAAGACACGGCTTAATGTTAAATGAGAATTTTTTTGTCGTTTCATCACATCACCTACATTTTTTTAAACTTGTTTGTTTTTTTTTCAACTGAGGACTACTTCAGTTAGCCACTATCCTAAAGTTTTGTAAGCTTTCACTTCTTTTCAAATGATAAATATGTCATTAAACTGATGTTGCAATATTATCTTTTAAACTGCCTCCCACAGTTTCAGCGCGATTGTACAAAACACAAATAGCTCTACAAACCGGTATGTGTGCGGTTTGATTACCTTGGAAAAATATTAGTCGTCTTCTTTTGTCTTGGGAGATGTTGTGTACTGCTGACTGTTTGGACTGCTGGAGGAAAAGGTTGTAACTCTTCTAATTCTTTTTCTGTGCCTCTCTGTGCCGCCAACTAGACGTGACGTCCTCGTAATGATTGTACACAAAGGGTTCAGGGTTCCCCCCTGAGATGAACATAGCACAAACAAAGCGCCGGTCATGCACACAGGTACAGAAGGATGCTGTTGAATCTCGTACAAGGCTGGCAACACGTCAGTGAGCCAGCTGCAGTTTGCACCTCGGAGAGTTCAGGATACATTCTGTTTCGGTGTGAATGCAGCCTCGGCTTATTTTTGTTGGTCTTTAGTTGTTAATAAAGTATGATATTGAAAATGCAGTCGATTTTACCGTGGGAGAGTTCTTTCACGCCAGAACAGAAAACCTCGTTTGTGGTAAACGAACGCAGCTGAATCACTTCGGATCTTTCTGTTCTCGTGTAAACGAAGCCTCCTCTGAGCTTCAGTGCTTTGCCAATGTATGTACCTTGCATATTACACAAGGTCAGTGGTGAGGCTGGTCTTTGCAATAGTGAATGACTGTGCGTGTGTGGGCGCGTGCGTGTCGATCACAAAGCTTTGCAATACTCAAGTATCTCTGATTTTCTGACACATTTTAATGGCTGTAGATAAATCTAGATTTGCTGTGCTTCTTGCTTTGTAAAGAGTTTTTTGCTTTTGAAGTATGTGGATTTTTTTTTCCTGACCTGAAATATACTGTAGATTTTGCAAAATTTTATATCACACTGACATTGCTATTGTTTTACTGTGAATAAGGTATTTCTAGAGCAATTTTAGCATGCCTACTTAAAACTGTAATATATAGAACAAACTGTTTTCAGTAGTTGATAATATATTGCATTTGGACTGACACAGACAGAACACAACAGACATTGATTTTATTTATTTTTTCATTGTGTATTTATGGATACTTTTACCTTCCATAAGTCATACTTTCTGTCTTATTTTTTGAAAAATATATATATATTTCTTTTCTCTTATTTTGAGCAGAAGGAATTGTCTTTTACATTCCTAAATAAAATGTGGACTGAAGCGCAACTTTGTCTTCTTGACAGTCCTTTTCTTTTTCTTTGCTTTTGTTTTTGCCTTTCTGCCGACATTCACAGTTAAAGCCATACAGTTGCGTTAAGTAGAACTGACCATTTCTGAACTCATGACAATAGCTGACTGAGCGAGATTTTGCACAGCTCACATCGACATGATGGATTCAAAACAGAAAAAACCCTCTGCTCAAACCAGTTCACATACACGCAGATAAAATACACTTTTATAAATTTTAGGACAATATTGGGGGATTAAAAAGAAACGATACACGTAAAATGCGTCATATGAATGTTTCATGTCACTGAAAGAAAAAATTCTCAAAACAGAAAACATAAAAATGCCATGTCAATCAATAACTGATTATACTTTCTCACTTCAAACCATGTGTGTCAATCTGAGTTCCTCCCATATACAACCTGCAGTAATGGCAATTGGCTCCTTTTTTGCAATATCATGTAGAGTATATAGGCATTTCTTATGGTGGTTTTAGAATCGATGTGAAACGCTACAAACCAGAGAGAAAAAGTGAAGTGATATTGCCCTCAAGCGTCTGTCACAGGTACTACAGCGTCCACTCAACAACTAACACAACATATATTCAAGGGCTATTTAGATGCACCCAGGCCCTCATTAAAAGATCCCGTACATGAGTTAACAAAAGTGACCTCACTCAGATTAGAAACAGAACCACCTTAACCAGAGGACCTTTACAAATCTTAAGATCAGGCCTCATGCAAAAGATTTTATACTTTATTTCATAGTGCGAAAGGGAAATATAGTGCGAAATTTGAGGGCCTGAAGACAAGAAAAAATCAGTTAAAAAAAAATAAAATAAATGTAATAAAAGATTTTCTGTTCATGCGCAGATGCAGCCCAGACAGCTTCTTCACAGAGCAAGTAATCTAACGGGTGTCTGGTTACTCGGTTAGGTGTTTATCACATATTTAAAGAATACAGATTGCAAATCAAGGTTCTCGCTGTGGTTTAATCTGTGCATTCTCTTCTCGGTTGGTCTTCTGAGAATTGTCAGAAGGTTTCCTTGAAGCAAAAAGAATTTTAGCTCAAACAACTTGAACAATGACGACACAGTGAGAGGAACATTGCTGGGTGATTTCTGGCTTCTGCACATGAACAAACAGATCATTTCATGGCTCTCTCTTAAAAAAAAAAAAAAAAAAAATCCTTGGATTTTCTTCCGGACAGAAGACTCTGTGAAACAAACGGCAGTGGCACAAAACGCTGAAAACCAGCCTCTTCAGTATCTGTGTTCATGCCCGTGTTCCATCTTCTTTATCTTATCCAAGCACTTCTCGACATGATCAGTGATCCATTCGGTGTCTGTCACAAAGAGGATCGCCCCACAGCCGCTTGGCTGTGCGAGACGTGACCGTTGAAACCATTCCTGTCTGTGCTCAGTTTTCCGTCTTTCAAGCTTCCACCATGAGTGAGAGCAACATCAGCCGTAAGTCAACAAAATTATAAAGGCCTTTGCGGCACATTATGGGAGCCACGAGTCCACGAGTTTGACGTTTCTCGCAATGCACATTGCACACACACAGTTTTTTTTATGATATAAAGGTCACATTAAGCGAGGGCTTAGGCTACACGATCTGATGGGGTCTGCTTGTTTCATCCAACACAAATGAGGAAGTATCAGAATAATATAACAATAATGTGTGTGCATCAAGTAACAATGTTAAAAATATGGCAGACTACATTTATAGTTGATTAGGAGTAAAAGCTCTTTATATCAAAGATATGGAAGGTTTATTTGATTAAGAAGGAGCATGGCTTTGTGTGACGCTCCTTCAGGACTGTCTCTCGGCACTGTGAAGCTGCACCAAGCAGATGCTGATCTGGGCTCAGTTTCGCCGTCCGCGCCTGGTCCCAGGCCTGCACGCAAAGTCAAACTCCACTCCCAAATCGTCAGAGACCTTTTGGGGTTTTAAAAATCGTTCTGCGGCTGGAGCTGTTGCTGCATGGTGGTCAGCTCCTCGATCAGCCGCTTGAAGGTGATTCTCCTCTCGGGCAGTTGCTCCCAGCATTTGCGCATCAGCTCGTACACCTGTGGAACGCGATTTGTATTAGACCACGGGGGGTAGAAAAAAAGGGAAAAAAAAGTCAAACATAACACAGAAATAAGTGCAGCTGCACAGACGTCAACATGTTTACACCTACAAGTGCCAACTGCTGCTGCTGCTTTAACTTTGCCTCCCTGTAGGTGGCGCTGATTAGCCCATGTTAGCTCACAGGTGGGACAGGGAGGTGCTGTGCATCAAATAATGCTCCGGTTTTTAAAGTAAAGAAACAATTTTTTCCCCAGAGGTAAAATCTATAAACTGTACATTTTTAATATTTTAAGCCAGAGATCATTGTCTGTAAACTACAGTGGATACTCAAACTCAGTTTCCTAAAGTAAATACAAGCACAAGCAAAACCAGTTTAAAGTTTAAATCTACTCAAACTGTAAAACCATATGTAGATTGCCACTATGGTATTACATACTTTATTTCATGTGCAGTTCAAAGATAATCTGCATAACAAATGTTCATTCCAAGATAGTTGTTGGACATTATTTTCAGAGGTAGATGGTGTATTTATAAAGACAAAAATCTTAAGTCTTCTTTCTCCTATCTGTTGCTCCTAAGCCAAACAGTCTCACCACTTTGAGTTGGTATTTTCCTTCATTAAGTTGTCTTCGCATTCGTTCGGTAAACAAAGACAATCCTTCATAACTGAAAACAACGAGCTGCGTCTGTGTCATTGCTGCGTTGGTCGAGAGAAGACACTTACGGGCTCAGGGCAGTCTTCGGGACGTGGCAACCTCCTCCCGTCTGTCAGCACCTTCACCAATCGGATGACCGTCATCTGACCGTGACTTCGGCCAATCATGCTGAGGAAGAGCTGCGTGGGAGAGGACGACGATGGGTTAGAAAAGAAACAATGTGCAGCAATATTCAATAGTGGCGCTATTTTTATTCAGACGCGAGAAGTCAGACTGGTAACAGCTTTTATCTTTCAGCTTCTGTCTCCTTTTTAACCTTCATTGACCCGTGCAGGTTTTTCATTACTAACGGCCTTCCGGGAATGGTTAATGAGGATAACGGGGGCAGTTGAAGGCCTCATGTAAATGAAAGATATTCATGATAAACTAAGCTCTTTAGTGTTGGCACGGGCTGTAGTTTGGACACAGCTCCTGGTGGAGTCTTTATTACTGCAAGAAACGTACAGTATCTGTTATATGTATTCAGAATTAGAAGTTTTTTTTCCTTGAACGTCTGTGTCATGGTGAAGTCGATCAGAAGAGTGCTGTGAACTGACCGTCATCGGGCTCTTCGAGGAGTCGCAGTAGGTGATGAGTTCATACATTGTGACTCCGAAGGACCAAACGTCTGACGCAAGGTAGAACTTACAGTGAGTCAGACACTCTGGGGCATACCTGAAAAACAAAGTGCGTGAGCGTGAATACTCGTCCATGCGAATGAATTGTTGCGCAGTAAGTTTTTGTGTGCATGTGACATTTATAATCTTGTCTTTGTCTTGATTTTTCTAAATGCAAATGTTCTCAAAATGTCTTATCAGAGGCAGCATTACATGAGTCATTCTCCAGCCAGTGAACCAGGGTTATCTACAAATACTGTCATTTTAATAGATTCTCTTCCAACTCACTAAATACAGACCCAGCCCTTTGTAATTTAACCACCTACTCCACTCTTCTCTCATCTCGCCTTTCTGTTCATGAACTAATTCTCTTCTTATTCTTCTTAGTCCTTCAGCTATACACTCAAAGCAAAATGTCACCTGACACCAGATTCAATTCACTGCCAAAAATCATTTTAATTAAGTACCTGATGGATGAAAAGGACTTTTTAATTAAATCCCGTCACCCTCTATACTTCTCCTACGCATTCTCTCTACTCGGTTCATATGCTGCCTGTCTGCAGTCAATTCATCCCTGTCCTCTTTACTCTCTCCTTCCTTTACAAATCTCCCTTTTAACAA
This sequence comes from Nibea albiflora, assembly GCA_014281875.1. Classification (NCBI taxonomy): domain Eukaryota; kingdom Metazoa; phylum Chordata; class Actinopteri; family Sciaenidae; genus Nibea; species Nibea albiflora. Next base: position 6,908,215 of record CM024792.1, read on the forward strand.
TAAGATCTCAACTGTCATAGTCGGGTCAGAGAGTAAAATGAGTAAAATGCTCATCTCCCCGTGACTAACCAGAAAACAGGGCTGTCGTTCTCGTCTTTAACCGTGTAGTATCCCTCGTTGTCCTTGATGCTCTTGGTGAGGCCGAAATCTCCGATCTTCACCGTCCTCGCGTTCTCCACCAGGACATTTCGGGCAGCCAGGTCACGGTGGATGTAATTTTGAGATCCTAGATAGTCCATCCCCTAAAAATTAAAAATAAAACACAAACATCACTATGCAGTATTTTTGAATGAGCAGTTTGGCCAAATTCGACGAAGGTTCTCTCTCCTCCTCCTCCTTTAGCGCCAACAACATTACCATTCATTCACAACAACCATTTAAAGGTTCATACCTTTATCAAATCATTTGACAATCAAATGACTTCTGTTTTGGAAAACAGTTCACCGCCACTATCTAAACAGGAAGTCTTAAAACATTTCAAAACCGAGTGTGGGTGTTAAGATTTCCATATCATTTCACTGCACGGTGGTCAGGTGTTAAATGCTGAATGCTGAAGGCTGGAGTTTTACTGTTAGACAGCTAAATGCTAAAAGAGGACACAGAAGTGCCTGATGGTGCCAGCCGGTCTGAAGAAACCGTTACCTTGCATATCTGGATACAGTAGCTGAGCAGGGTGCTGAGGCTGGTGTCTTTTTTGTGTCTGGGTAGATAATCCTTCAAACTGCCCAGCGAGACGTACTCCATGATCAGCTTAATGGCCTGTCCACCTACAAACAAATACACACACACAGATGCAATCAGCGACAGGCAGAAACTCATCAGCAGAAATTGTGCTTCATTATATGAAGAGGTTCTGTGCATGTGTGTTTGTCGGTGCGTGCATGCTAACCCCCGGAGACTAAGTAATCCAAACAAAGATGGTGACCGGAAATGACTTATTGCTCAACATTTTAGAATCCAGATGTTTGTGTGAGTCTTTGAGGATTCTAAAATACTAGCTATATACACGGGTCTGTGTGTATAACTGAATCCCTGGTAAAATACACTCCACCTAAAGGACACTAAACTACATATTAAGTGCCACCTGCCCACCTTTCCCATCTCCGCATAAGCTGATCTACCAGGAACAACTACAAATGTGACCAATGAAGGAATTTATTTTTATTCTTTCATGCTGGACTTTTTTATTTGTATTTTTTGTCAAAGCACTTTGTAAATTATTTTTAAAAAAGCTACTATATAAATAAAGTTATTATTATCATATTACTGCTGGTGTACTATAATCTGCACGTGGGTGTCTATTTGTCTGCAGCTGAATATACGTTTGTGTATGCACTCTTTGCATCTCACCTTCCTCTTGGCATATGCCCTTGTATTTCACAATGTTTTCATGGTAGAGTGCCTTCAGGATGTCGATCTCACGTGCGAGGTTGGTGCTCTGCTCCTCCCGGTTCTCGGGCTTTAGCGATTTCACTGCCACCTGCTCACCCGTTCTATCCCCCCGCGGATCATAAAGACAAAGCTCCACCTTGCCAAAGTGGCCCTGCGTTAGAACAGGGGAGAGATTGAAGTTATTTGCACAACCATGAATGAGTTCTAGTCTACTTCCTGTGCCCTTGCTTAACTGTGGTCTGTAGATACTATTGACTGCATTTTAATAAATCTATACGGCTCGTGTTATGTTCACAGATCATACTCCTGGTGGCGTTTAGCAGAGGTAAGTCACCTGTAAAATGGGAACCTATACACACCAAACTACTACTAGTACCACAGTACAGAATGCACTGAGGGTAATTAGAATGTAACATTATAATAAAAAAAAACATCTACCCATACACAAACAAAATGAGCAAGCTGTTTTATTTGTGCAAATGGTCAGTTTGATCGTCCTTATGAATGGTATGATCTGCTGTGCAGAGCTCAACACAAAGGCATAAAAAGAGCAGGGGCAGTTTACCTCGCCCAGCTCTCTGATCTTCTTCAGGAATCTCTTTTCAAACACAGTTGGGTCCACCTCTGGTGTAGGTTTGGGTTTGATAGATGGGTCTGAAAGGCAGAAAGAACAAAACGTGAAACATGCTTTTCTGAAACGTGCGCACACGTCTGTCATAGGAAGTCCATTGTGGTTGGCAGTGTCAAAGTTTTCATCAGAATTTTCTGTGGTTATGTAACTGCTCACTTGCTCTGGTTTCCACAGAAAAGGCAACTTATGAAAGACGATTCATGATTCAAGCATGACTCTTTCAGTATCACCATTATCAATCATTTTAAAATTGTTTAGTGAACAGAAACACAGTTTTTAAATCTAAAGTCTCTTTTAGCCTCATTATGTGCAATTTATTGTGTGATATCTTAGTTAGGGGGACTCTGTAACTGTTGTGATTTTATATAAGAACATAAAGGGGTTAATGAGCCTTAGCTTTAGTAAGACTGACTGCAGTATCAAAGTCTGGACAGCAGGTGGAAGAACAGAGTCTATAATGTTGCCGTGGGGCCCAGCTGAAGGGCAATTCAGTGATAATGCACCTAGTGAACTTCCTCATCTGAGTTGAGTAAACAACTCTCTCTCTCTCTCTCTCTCTCTGCACTGCATACTAGGATGCTGCTAGGTAAAAGTAAGTAAGACAAACAAAACTAAACATTCAGATCGTATTCCATCTGTTAACTGCCTTGAAAGTTTTAACCAGTGACTGCTCTTTAACCTGTTATTCACTGCACGCTCAATTCTATTCTAAACATCTATTGGGAAACACCCAAAAGACAGAAAAAAAGCCTGACGCAGTGGAAATAAAACTGCTGTTAACTGCAGAAACAAAATGAGGTTTTGGTTCATAGATGCATCCACGACATAATGTTAATAACATATAGCGCACAGTACAAACATTCCGCTGATACGTACTCTTTTCCTCTAACATGTCTATGTCTCTGACGATGGCCCTGAAGAAAGGTCTCTTCTTTGGGTCGTAGTTCATGCAGTGGGTCATGAGTTCAGCCAGCTCTTTGCAGTCTGGTGTGGCCAGTGCGGACTCTGTTTCATAGAACCTCTCCTTCTGCTCAGCAAAAAGACATATGAAATAAGAGATGGCATTAGTTTAGATGTACGTATGAGCGTATACAATCGTTGTCACTGAAAGTTCTTGCGTGCGTCCCCTACCTCTGTGAGTTTCTTGTCTTTCAGGGGGACCTCTCCATCGTAGCAGATCTCCCACAGGGTGGTACCAAAGCCCCACTTGTCAGACGCAACGCTCAGGGAGGACGTGCTCTTCACACACTCCGGAGCGATCCATGGGATACGGTGCACGCACTCTGCAGAGTCAAACAAGGTCAGCTTTATCAACTGTAAATCAACTCAAACACATCTGTTTCAGTCTTTAGAAAAACAGAAGAGGATTATGGGAGAGGTGTGACGTATAGAAGACAGGAGGATTCGCGAGGAGGTGAGGAGTGTGGAGGCCCTCGGGGGCAAACCTTGCCCTGGTGTGGCATTGGAAGATGTGATAATGGAAATGTTCCTGTTCCTCGTGTGAAATTCTGATTTAACATAGCGAGAAAGAGAGGAACACATGTTTTACTGACCCTGTTACACACAAAGACCTTTAACGAACTGGAAGATCACATTAACTGGACATTTTGAGAACAGCTAGAACGGCCTTGTCCTTGTCAGACCTTAAATGTTTCATATTTCTAAATACATTTTGTGGTCAAGGCTCACCAATGCACGTGAAGCAACTCAATGGTTTCGCTGTTCTGTATTCTTCATAAATGTTTGAGTTTTTTTCTATTATGTCTTCTCAACATCTTTTCTTTCTCTATTTATGGTGTTATACAATACTGTTGACTGTCGGGCCTGGAAGAAGGATCCCTCCTACAATGTGCTGGGGTTTTTTTTGTGCAGTTCTTCCTTTTCGCTGATTTCTGCGCGTCATGAGGACTTGTGATTCTAGGCTAACTAAATAAACCTGCCATGACATCAGTATTTATATGTCACTTCACGTATAGCAGCTCCATCAGCAGTACAATGTAAAATAAATCTGTTTTTTTACAGGAATGAGCAAACTAAGAACTGTTAAGCGTAAAAAATAGGATCAAAACAAAACATCAATGCAAAGCACTCATGTAAGAAACTATTTGGCAGTAATAGGTGTGGCCTCATGGGTCAGAGACAACATACTCTCACCATGTAAATACCAGTATACGACTGTAAAATACTGACTGGATGGGTAGCTGCCTTAAAATGTTGACTGAGTGCACCCACTGAAGCTAAAAGGCCTTGGCATCGTCTGGCTGAAATATATTACTCTGACAGGAAGGCAGGCTAACTGATTGGCTGACCTCCACTGTTGGCTTTTTGGCTCCAGAAATCCATAACATCAGATGAAAAAGGGTGTATGTTAGTAAGTGCATGCAGTTCAGACTGGAACACAGGGTGACTGACTGGGGGGGGGGAATGAGGAGGAGAAGTAAAGAGGGGAAGAAGCAGTGGAGGGGCTGAATGGAGAGAAGGGGGGAGATGGAGGCAGAAATTAGAGCAGGAACAGAGATAATGGAGTGTCGGGACAAAACAAAAGAGGAAAAAGAAAGAAAGAAAGTGAAGGAGCAATGAATAGATTTGAGGATTTGAGTAAAGCGATCAGAGATTGCTGGGGAAGAAGAGAAGCTCCCAGTGGGTTTCTCAGCACTTTATCCACTATATGTTCAATCAAATCTATGCACAAGGACATCGATGTGTAACTGGAAGACTGATTGTTCTGCAAAGTGGTGGAGACAGAAGGAGAAATGTTAAGAGTTCTGGGAACAAAGAGGGAGGAGCATCCCCAGGGGCGCGTGGCGATGGACATTTGTGCGGAAACATTTCCAGTCCGTCCTGCGGTTTGCCGATCCATCTGCACAGCCGAAGTGTGTTACATCACACAACTTCTAGCTCTAATAGACAAAAAGAAACACGAGGCGGCCATTTGAGGGGAACTGTGCAATCTGAGAAATGTCCTTGTTTTGTCGTCTTCCCTGAACTCAGATCTAGCTTTTACAAAACAAATTACAGTCTAAGAGGGAAATGTGCTCAATGTGTATTGATTAAGTGACAAATATGATTCCTATTACTGTAGACCTCTGCTTGATCGGAAATGCCGCAGAGGACGACTCGAAGCAAAAATGGTCAACAGGACAAAGACGGGGAGGAAAATCCAGCTCAGAGGGCGGTGCATAGAAGAAACTACAACAAGCATGTTGCTGTTTTTCAAACATTAACAGCTGAAAATGTAAAAGTGAGAAAAGTGTAAAGGAGCATATTTTCAAATTAGTTTGATGTGGCCAATCATCGGCCTCACTGACCGGGTCAGTCAGTGCATGTTAGTGCGTGTGACTACACTTCATACGCTTTCATCTTGGTTTCAGGTTTTTACAGCTGAGTGAAAAAGAAAGTGGAAGTTACTGTGAAATTTTCCATGGTATTTATTTTGTAACTAGCTTGGTTTCAGTTTTAGCAACCCAGAAATAGTAGCGGTGCATGTCTGTACTTCTGAACTCACCCTCTCTGGTGAGTACTGTGATTGGTATTCCTGGGTCGCTGAGCTTGATGAAGGGCCCTCCTTCATCTGTGCCCAGTCCGTCTCTGGCCAGCAGGATGTTTTTAGCGCACACAAAGCCATGGACGAGCTTTTTGTCCTCCTACAAACACACAAAACACAGCAAACCTATTGGTTCACAATCGAGAGGCCACTAAAAAAGATGAAATTAGCCTGATGTGGTGCAGTTAATCTCATGTTTGCATGCTTACAATCACACAGTCGGTGTGTATGTGTGTGTGTGTGTGTGTGCGTGTTTTCTTGTCTCACCAAGTAGCTGAGGGCTGCCGCCAGCTGCTTGGCCACCTGGAACTTCCATGGTGTGCTGAGTGGGCTCTGCTGTCTCCTCATGAATAAATCCAATGGTCCTTGCTGGACAAACTCCTCAACCATGATATCTGTTCCACACAAACAAAAAGAGACCGTGTAAAAGATATTAGAAAAAGGCCCACACACTCATACGTGTGATGCGCGCACACAGTTCTCAACATGCACTTACTCTCCTGGTGGCGGACACACACTCCATACAGCAGTACTATGTGTTTGTGAGAGACTTGTCGCATCATACTGGCAGTTTCGAAGAAGGCCTGTGAACAGAAAGACAGAGATGGCTCAGTGCATAGCACATGACTCAAACCCTCCTGGTCCATTACTGAAACAACTTGTATTAGCTTTCAGTATGTTTAGGAAAACACATGTGTGAGTGTAGCTCACCAAGGAGATGTCCCTGTGTCCAGAACCCAGCACCTTCAGGACCACCTTAACCTCCTGGAAGGATGAGTAACCCGCATCCTCATCCTCCTCACTCTTCACCTTCAGCGTGCCTGAGTAGATATTGGTTCTTGTGCCCAGGCCAAGGTGCTCCTCCTGGTTAACACAGCAGGGAGTAGAGATTAGCATTAAACAGTCACACCCAGTATCGAAGACTTCTCACATACTTTCAGCACAGTTATGGGGAAACTGAAACTACTGTGGAATAAATCTAATAATTAATTAATGATGAAAAGACAGGTAATCATTGGTAGACAGAAATAAGATCAACTGCTCTATGTGGAAATACATACGCACAAGATCACAGAGTCAAAATATCTGTCTGCATAGGTCTGATCACACCTGAACACAAATGCAACCTTCTGTGTTAATGCTAGACTTTTAGTTGTCTGTGTCACCTAAACTAAAGTATGTTTACAGGCTGTGCTTGGGGTGATCTGGTATAAGACCAACCAATTATTTATAACATTGTAACACATTATATAGACTACAGCAGGTCCATCATAACATGGGAGACAGACATGAAGATGAGGTGTACCTGTTCAATCTCCTCCTTCAGAATGCGATGGAAGCTGAGCTGACTCTCCTGCATTGGTGTCTGAGGGGCCGGTGCTCTCTCTTTAGTGACCACCAGTAGGTTAGACACCTCTGCAACACAAGCAAACACACTTTTAAAAAAATAACATAAAAAAATAGGAGGCTATGGAGGTGTTTGTTGAAGCTGAACAATGAGGTGTTCACATTACAGCTGACAACACTCAAAAGTATGACGGCGTTTTAGATTCTTCTTCATTGTGTTACATAACGCCTCACAGACAATGCAATGTCTGCTTCTCCTGTTGCTAGGGTTATGTTATTGCAACACTGTGGAGGCTTCAGATTGATTTGAAAAGTCTGCACTGCACTCGCACAACAGCAAGGAACTCACAGCGAGCTGGAAGTGTAAGAGCGCTACAAATGTATAGGCGCTCATACACGCACGGTTACCCGGCATGAAAGCAAAAAAACTGTGTTTACATGTGGTAAAACAAGCTCTCAACGATTACGTCAATGTGGCAACGATGTGAACAGATTCAGGTCGGGTTACCATACTGATTCAGTTTATTTTTTGTATATACAGAGCTGTGTGTGGGAGGATGAAGTCAAAATGTGTCTTTGTGCCCGTTCTTAACGTGCGTGTGTGTCTGTGGGTGTCTAATGTTGTGACAAAACCAGCGCTCTGTGGTTGAAGGGGGGGAAAGGTATCTGCACTCCATCAGCCTCACCCTACATTCTCTGTCGGGGACTGTTAAGAGCATTTTCATGAGATTACAACATGCCCCCACACCTGTCATCATATATCACATACTACACTGCACCCGCTCCTTACGCTCTTGACCTAATCCACGACTAACCTTTAACCAAAACAATAAAACATTTCCACACATCTGGTGTGATATGCTTATTATTATTATTTTCATAATAGGGTAAAAAGGTGCATAGATCCAAAACAACACTAATTAACAGTGAACTATATTATATTCTCAGTCTGAGTGCACCAGTGTGTTAGAGCTAAAGCAAGGATGTTGTAATACATTATAAATATTTCATCAGCAACAACACAGCACTCCATTCTTTTATTTGTCTCTAAAGCAGACCCTGACCACTGTGCTTTATGATAACAATCAGCACCACATAACCCAAACAAACAAAAACAGCTCAACACATCCATGCACACATGCAAACATAGCTCCACCTTTCCCTGAGTGAAGTAAACAAAGAGTGCTAGTTTGGCTCCGGAAACCCACATTTACAACTCTCTTCCTCCCTGACACCATTTCATACAGACACACACATTGTTCATGCCAGATTCACTCATCTTCTCTCGGTGAGAGACACAGAAAAAACACCCAGATTACATGGGCTGTAAACAGCAGCTCGACTCTAAATTTTGCACGGAGGGAAGGTTTTTCTTCACTGATATCTACGAGTTGAGAAGTTTATGTCTGTTGCACTTCTGACCTCACCCAACATCACAGTCAGGTGTGGTCTGTTGTACTTGTTACCACACCTAGCTGTGATGTAGTTTTGCACAAAGATGTGCATAGAGAAGAGTAGTACTGCACAGGATGGGGACTGAGGAAGCAGGCTGCTAGATGGCGGAGCAAGCGGGATTTCTCAACCGGCTGCTGCTGTGGCATCTTTCTGTCACTAGACAAAAGGGTTTGGTTTTTTTTTTGTGCATTTGTTGTTGCTTCTGGTGGAATCCATGTTTTCACAACCATAATAGAGATTTTCCCCTGATAATAAATCAAAAGGTGCTGCAGGAGGGTAGAAAATGTGTTTCCAGCACTGTGCTCAGTGCTTTATATGAACATTTTCAGTAATTATTAATAAAGCTACTTGCTGCTAAATCTTTTTATACTAGACGCCTCATGTTGATGACATCTGTTGGTTCCAGACACGGATGCTGCGACGTGGCATCCGCAAAGTCGTTTTGGACCGTCTGCCACACCGCTTCATGAGTTTCACCATGTTTTGTCAGAATCAGTCAGAGTGTTTATGATCAGGAGTTTGCACAGGGTATTTTATTTTGAAGAAATGACCAGATTCTCTGTGCGGTTTCTCTGCTTCCTACTTCCATCCAGCTGCTTGACACTGCTGGTTGCACTTTAGCCAAAAATAGACATTCCCTGTGGAGTAGTGAGGAGAGCCGCTTCTAAGATGCTAGTGGAATCACAAGCTCCAGCAGCCATGTCTCAACCATGCCCAGTGGAAACAAGCAGTCACACAACACCAAAGCTCCTGGTCACACCTCTAACTGTCTGCTGTCTATCATCGCAGGTTCTCAGTGATTCTGACAAACTGGAGTCATTTCAACTCTTTTCTGCTTGAATTCAAAATGGTCCTTCCCTTTTCATCTGAGTCATCAACACGTCAGACATTTCTACTATCTATTGTTTCCGTTGTCTCTTCTTCTATGCTCTATCACTGCCTGCACTGCTGCAGTCACCTAATATGTGCATTGCAAATTCTTTGACAGATTTTCATTTTAAGCACAGCTGGCTTTCTACAGTTTTGTTCTTATTGTTTGCCGACATTCTTGTAAACTGAAGAGAAAGAACAAACTGAACAGGAATACATCAACATACAACATTTTTGCTGTCAGGTCAGTCCTTTTCTATTAATTATTTATTATTCAAAGCCCCTTAGAAGCACTGCTTCACCAAGGCTGGACGTCTGTGCTGAGCCTTTTCTGGTTTAGTGAATTTCGTGTGCCTATTTGGGCACTGGGTGTTACTGCGTGCTCCTTTGTGTAGATCACCATGTCACTTTCTGTGTCTGTGGCAGGACTAAGCTTACCTCTAGGCTGTGGAGGGCAGCAGTGCAGAAGCTGGAAGTGGAGGTTTTCGGTGCGAAGACTTTGGCCCTCCAGGTGCTCCAACAGCTCCCCGAGAGTGGTACGAAACGTCTCAGTGCCATGCAGGCGGTATCCATCAATGCCCACTTCAATCTGGAAGTTCTTATACCGACGTACAGGACGAGACTCCATCAGGTCAACCTGGAAGGAGAAAGAGAGAAATCAACACAACAAAATGGCATGCGAGACAAAAGGTGAGGAGGACAATTTTAGATCAAAAAAAAAAAAAAAAAATAGAGATTGGGAGTGCCCGATGCCAGATGTAAAAGTGTAATAAACCCAAGCAAAGCAAATTATCATTAAAAACGAATGATTTAGCAGCCAATCACACTATGATGTATTGCAAGAAACACATCACCAGAAAAACATTGTTTTTCTAAGATTCAGCACGACTGATGTGCGCCCTCTATTGTACCACGTGCGTGTAGTTCAAGTGTGTTTGCGACATGCATTTGAAGTTAGAACATTCGCAATTTTTCCAGTGCAAGGTGCACCGCTCATCAATGTCACACTTGATCCAGGCAGCCAATCAAATCAAACAAGGGGAAGGCTTCATCGATTATTTAATGTTTTGATGCTGGTAGACGTGATAGTCGCTGTGGGAGAATGGAAAAAAAGCAGATGAGATGTTGATAATGATGATCACAATGATGGTGATCACAAGTCGTAACACATGGAAGGGATGGTGGACCATACCATTCCAGTTTGTTGTGAACCCAAACAACAAACTCACACACCTTTTGACTTTTTTCCTTCCTCATCCAGTAGCACCACAACAGCTTAACATGTTATGCATGCAACCCTGCTCCACCAGCTGTTTTTACTGACACGCTTTGCCAAAATGTTTTGTTGAAGTAGCTGAGACTGCACCGGCGCACCTCTGTTTGATCGGCTGGGTTGTTGTTTTTTTTTTAAAAACGATGTTCATCGTTAAATCGGCATATTTTTGGAGAGAAAAAGAAAGTTCTGTTCTACAAACACACGTAAACACCCCATAAATGTGTCACTGCTGGTACACTTTAACATTTATTCAGTCCTCATATAAACCCACTAGGTCAGCTTTGTGCATGTGTGTGTGTGTGTGTGTATGTGCGTGTAAGAGTGTGGGTGTTTCCTCCTAAAAGGAAGTTGCAGTGCAGTACTGTAGTGACCTGTCTTCACCTTAGCATCCTGTAATCCAATCTAAAATAAACAGACAATATTTGGTTTGGTGCTTGTGTGTGTCTATGTGTGTGTCCTGCCATCTGGTTGGTTAATATGCTACACAAGGGGCCTGTCCACTACATCACTGGGATGCCAGTCATTATCTGTTGTGATAATACAGTGCTGAGAACAATTTGTAGAATTCATTTGCTAATATGATACTATGAGGACATGGATAGATTGCATAAGATGACCTCAGATTTTTATCCCTAAAACATTTTAATAGCAGAGTGGCCTTTAGTAAGACAACAACAAAGGCAGGTATGGTCTTGATTCCAGTCTTAGTAATAAAACTTAGTTACAAACCTATTGCCTTTTTATTTCAGTGTCTCAACAGTCATTTTGGGCTTCCTACAGTTCAAGAACGTCAAATATAAATTTAATTTTTTTTCAATACATTTTCAGTTTATACTTTTAAATCAATGTGTAGTGAGTCAGCAAGCTTTTATGGTCTTGTGATCCAATAATGCTTACAATACTTATACTACTAATGCACGCAACACATTTATTTACTAAGGTTGTGAACAACAACCGGATTTTCAGTTTAACGACTAAGAGATACGGCTGTGTCGGTAGCAGCCTCCTCAATCGATACGAATTAGCCATGAATTCCTGGATTAATCGGTTGTAGAGTCATGGATCGGGTATCGCGAGACTTGGAACCGATTTGCGGCTTCATGCGTTTTTGGCAAAATCCACCGGGCCCGTTTGCAGCGCATTGCGTGAACGTGGCATATTTGGTATGTTCTGCACGTGATTTCAAACCACACACCGTTTAGCCCGCTAGACTCTGCGTACGTGCTCAGATTTGGCCATTTTCCTGTATGTTCTTCTAAACATGCTTCAACGTGTGTAAATGTGCTACGTAGTTAATTAGTTTCGCTCTTGTCTGTTTTTACGACGGGCAGTTTGCACGGGGGAAAATCCACCGGATTCTCTCCAACAAATGATGTTGATTCAGCTGGACTTTTTTTTGGTCCATGTCTAAAAATAAATACATTGACATGTGATGTTGCTATTGTTCTTCTTTTTTTTTTTTTGCCAGTGCCATAAAGCAACAATGTTTGGAGATATGTGGTCTTTTACATATTTGAAAAAAATATATTGTACTGTACTGTAAGATTTTCTTTCCTTTATAAAAAAAAATCGTATCGTTATGTAACACTGTATCGATTCGTATCCAATTGGTCTGTAATAAAAGTATATTGTTTCTGAATCGTATAGTAACCTGTGTATTGAGATGCGTATCGAATCGTTTATCACAGAGAGATGTGGAACCCTAACATTTACCAACAGAAGACCCAGATGCGGAGAGTGAATTGAATTTAGCTTCCGTACATCGAATGAATAAGTCTACTCTACCTCAGTGCAGACCACAGTGATGATGATGAACTGGTATTCAGTGCAGCTCCAGCGCAGGATGTAGGTGCCCTCCTCGTTGCCCTCCTGACGCAGCTTGTGGATGGCATACTCCGTACTAGAGGGGGAAAAACACAATAAGTGGAGGCAGTAATAGGGTACTAGTATTGGATTGTCTCTTCCATACTGTATGTGGTTTGTTGTAACGTAGCTTACTTGTTTTTTTTTCCTATTTTGGTTTTCTCTGTTTCCATTACCAAACCAGTTTTTCTTCTATGGATTAAAACAGTCACCTGTCTACCTGTAATTGATCTATTTTGTGAGACTAAAAATAGAAAGTACCAAATGATATTATAACAGATAGAACAGAGGCAGATGGTTTGGTGACTGCACTGTACAAAAACAACGTATAAACCTTATATGAAAAATGTATTTTAACGATGAGGCTGACAATTAAAAAACTTTATATTCCTACGCTGACTTTTAAAAGCAGGATGATCTTTGTGCAGTAGGAAGCAGACCGGGTGTAGGCAAATACAGATTAAAGTCAATAACAGATGGTTCGTGATGAATGTGCATAATAAAACTGCCTGTGTCCATGACGCTGTGTTTTTGTGAGACACAGCATGCATACACGCGCACACACTCCAATACCAATAAATCTGCTAGTACAAACCAGATGGGTCCATGGCAGCCATTGTTGATGTTGTGCACCACTGAAGCAGGGGCCACCTCCTTGCACAGGAAGTGGTGGGCATCCACTGTCAGCCTGAAGTACCCATCCACAAGGGCTGCAAAGGACAGAGCCTCAGCCCTACAAGCCATTTGTAACTCCTGAAAAGAGAAGAGATGGGGAGAAAGAAGGGAAGAAGAGAGGAAAGTGGTGATAAGAATAAAAGCTCCTACAAAGCCACAATACCCTAAAGGGCTCTAAAGGAGTGGTGTAGGGCTTTTCCATACACGTGTGGTGAATCATCCTGGCAGGACAGAGATTTGCATCTCCATTACAACTGAAAGTAAACAAGGCGAGGGAGTTGCCTTAGCGAGAACACGGCAGTGAATCAGAGAAATACACTTTTTTTCTGATTGTTGCACAGCGGTTCTAGAATACAAATAAAACACAGCCACAACTTGGCTAGGAGATGCCACACTGTTAGATTATGTGTAAATGCAACCTGAAGACGTGCTTCATCCTGTCTGCTGTCAGCTCTATTCTCTCCACTCTGTGTAGTTCAGCCCTGCCCTCAGTCAAACGGACAGAACTGCAGCTCTTAAAACATGCCATGTAAGACGAAGCCCGTCTGACCTGCTTTGACCCACAGAGGGATCGGCTTTAAAACTCATCGTGTTTACATAGGGAATAGAAATGTAAATCAATGTGGCATGGCGACTCACCACTGTCAAAAATGTCAAAGGAGAAGCTCTTTTGTTGTACTGCAAAACTGCATGATTCCATTTTTTCGATGAAGCATGGTAATATCTATTAATAACTAGCAGCATGTTGGCACATTATCTAAAATAAGCAAGTCGCAGCAATTATTATCACATCACAAAAATGTTATTTACTTTGACACACTGAAGTTACAATAGAGCCACATTTTTGTAGAGGCTTCAGAAAAAAACCTAAACATGTTTGAAAACTTACAGAGAACATTAAAAACTATCTGGATATAAAATATGAGTATATTATGGAGGTCAATCCAAGTCAAAACGCTGATTTGTTTCTATGTCTCACCATCCTCTTGTTGTCCTGTCTATAGATGGTGACTGTTGCCTCTTTGATGACAGTGTGGGTGATCTCATGGAAGTCACAGAACACCACCCAGCCTTCGTTTGCCTCTTTCTTTCTGTCGTTTTTCTGTTTTCCATCCTGCTTGTTCTTCTTTGACTTGCTCTTCTCTTTAGAGATCACAGCAGTCTATTTAAAAAGATACACAAAGCGGACACGCGCACACAAATTATGTAAGAAATTAAACCATCGGTGTCCTCAAATAATGTCAAATGTTGCTGGCTCTTCAAAAGGGGTTAAACGTTACAGGAATTCAAAACTGCCATGTCATCTTCCAAGTCATGAAACTCACACGCAGTTCTACTTACTGTAGCAGGCTTCTTTCTCCAGGAAATGCCAGTGGTACCGGTAACCAGGACATGCATGTCATTGCTTGTCTCTGTGTTCTGACTCTGGCTCTGCCCTTGGCTCTGGTTGTAATACCCTAGAAACAGAAAGCAAATAATTACAGTTACACATGAAACCACAATATTTTATTGCTTTTAATGCTAGTTATAACACACATAGACAGCGAACAACTTAGTCTTTGGAAACATGTTTGTATTTCAATTAATTCGTTCCCCAATAATATGTTTTTGGAAAATCCCACATGGATTACACAGAGATGAATGAGTAAAGCTAAGGAGGTGCCTTGCTGGCTATGGCTACTGTATGTTTAAAATGAAAGAAAGTTTGGATCTTAGGCAGGTTTCTCACACTGTCGCGTTCCGCATCGGTGCGTTAAGCTTCACACATTGGTTAGAATAATCTAGGGTCTGGTCTACTCTGTGATACCTGGGTTAAAGTGACATGTAAACATCTTTGTTCCTTTCACTTTTGGTTTTCACCACATGCATAAATTCACACAATGTTTTTAGGTATATTCACATGACTATAATCCAATGTAGCTGATTAAAACTTTGTAACAAAACTATAAAAAACACATTTTAATCCATTTTAATTTATTCTGGCAAAGAGTTCTTTCTCTGAGTCACCTAAAATCTCCTGAAATTCTAGCAAACCCCACTTTGAGCTTTTGCCAGAAACTTAGTGTGGTGTGTGTAAACTTTTTGATCGTTATCTCTCTGAAGTCTTACCATAGTAACCTCCATTGCAGACCTCTCCTTCATGCACTACGCTGAGCGAGATGGGCTCAAACAGCTCGCTGCCCAATCCGCTGGTCAGGCCCTCCAGCGTGGCCAGGTACTTGATCTTCAGGTCGTATGGCGTGATGTTGCTGTCCTTGACTGTGCGGCGGTTGAACTCATTGAGGAATTTCTTAAAGACGTTGCTGATGCGGATGCGTGTCAGAAAGTTGCGCTGCTTAATGTTTCGATTCAGCGACTCTGGGATGAATCGTTTGTAGCTGGTGGGATTAAGACAGATGGAAATTTATGAGCCATTTCTTTTAGTACTTACTTCATATGCTTTGTGCAAATTCTTAGAATGTCGAGAGAGGGGGTGGGGTGGTACTGGAAAGAATTCCAATAATGATCTGTCTGAACAAAGCAACGTTTGCTTTCCCACAGAGAGTGAGTATACCTTGACAGAGTGCAAACTGCTGCTGCATTTTAGGAATAACAATATGTGTAAATGGGAACCAGTCCTTGAAAAGGAAACTTGGGACTGAGCAAGTAGATTCCATCAAAGTTCTCCAGAGCACAGGGCCATTATCATTCTTTTAAAATGATAGCGAGTGTTTTGGCTGCATAAAAAAAGGCCCACCCATAGATACCAAGGTAAGGCAGTGACAATATGCCAACTATAGTGTACAGTTAATGATCTTTTTTAGATTGCTAAAACACATTTTTCCGCTGACCCTGTCCGCAGCAATGCTTCGCTCTACTTCCTGTGATGGGACTTCTTTCTGCTTCTCCAAACTGGGAATGTGCTGACCACTGTCTACTGTAGACAACACACTGACTATGGATAAATACCTCAATCAAAGCCTGGTGCGGCCATTCAGACTACAATAAATTCTAGCACGTGCCATAGTGTTTTATATTTAGGTGTGTGTTTGTGTCTTACCTGTTTTCATGGGAAGTGGGCATATCCCTGTTCATGTCATAGTGAGTGATGGCAAGCACAGCCATGCCCAAACACTCATTTTCTATCTCGTGTTGCTCTGCCTCCGACTGGGACATCCTCAGTGGAACAACACCTTTCTGAAAGTCATGCTGGCCCTGCCACAAAAAAACAAAAAAAACAAAATGTATTTACGTTCAGTATAACACATTTAAACATAAACGCCTAAAAACAACTCTATTGTAGATTAGGATTTTAAGATAAGACTGTATGATTTTGTGAAATACAAATTGTGTCAATATGACCACACTGCCTTATTTACAGTTACTTTGGACAACTTCAAATGGGTTATCATTTAAAGTCTGGAAACACAAATTCTACTGTTTTATAACTTCCTTCTGTTTTATATTTTGAAACTTTTGAACTGAATCTGAACTGAAAGAATTGAATGTGTGTCTAAATTACACAGAAGAGATATGTTGCTCTCTGTTGTTGAGCTGCTTAAATCTGCACTTCCTGATATTGTTACATTTCCTCTCAGCTGTTGATGTTTTTAAGCTGTGAACTGTGCCAATGTTTGAGCTTTAATCAGAATGTACTTTCAAATGGAATTCCAATGAAAGAAATTATTAATTTAAATGTAAAACTGTACTGTACTGGTTATATACTGATCTTTTTTTACGTAGTCTGCCCAAGTGCATTCTTGATATGAGGAATGCCTAAATCCACCATGAGACCATAAAGAAAGTCATTATTTTTCTACCTGGGAAAACAGGTAGTCAAGAGAGGCAGCGTCCAGTAGGGGCGTCCCTTCTGGTGTTTTCTGTGGGCTAGATCCTCCTCTCAGTTTACTGATGCAGTGTCTCCAAACTGGAGACTCTCCCTCAGTGGTGCCATGCCAGTTTCTGAAATAAAACCTGACAGGACACAGAAAGAAGACAAATTAACAGACGGAATATAGGAAATGCGAATGCAAGAAAGCATGTACAGCTGTGCCCAGAATACGCAGTGACATTACAAGATAAGATCCTTTACGTCCAAGAACCTTGAAATTACAAAAGGAAGTAGGATGTTAGTTTCATAAATAAAAAGGTGCGCCTTTAGTTTTCCATTGATGGAATTTTGGCCTTTAGTGAGAGTGAAGGCTGCCAGCGGTGGAATTTCAAAAAGAGGAGTTGAATTGATTATAGGCATGTGGCTGAACTACTGGTATGCACTAAACAAAGATCCACATAACTATGAAGCAGTGAAGGTAAAAAAGGCAAAAAGCTTATCTCACTGACCTGTATCATAAATAAGCTTTGTCATGCACATGAGCGTGCACAGTGAAGCAATACAACAGGATGTTGTCTATTGACTCCTGTATTTTATGTAGTGATCAAAGTGTAAAAATATTCATGACTAACACTTGCCCATAAGCACATTTTCCCCCATTTTGTTATCTTCATTTTCCCCTTTTATGCAAATATCACTCAACCAGTTATTAGTTCTGGGTAACATTTAAGTTTTTGGGGGGTTTTTTCAGCTATTTTCCTGTTTTCTGTGAAATGAGGCAATATTTCAGCTAGCCCGTGATGTATTTCAGAGGAAATACGTCATCTCTGTGTGTTCTGTATTGCAGACATATGTGGCAGTGGACAGGGAAATTGGTTAACTTTTGAAGAAGGAACAAACAGGGGCTAACGCCAGCAGATAAAATCAGCAGCATACTCAGCTAACAGGTATGTACCTAGTGATGACACGACTCTGTGATATTTGGCCAGAACGAAACACTCCCTGACAATGTCATTCAGGAACAGTGAGGGCTGGGGAAGGATCCATAAGAAGGCACCTTGCCATCGTGGCGCCATAATATTGGCCTGTCTGTTGGATTTCCATGAAATTCTGTATAGACAATTATGCACCCTATTTCACTGGACAAGTGAAATATCTGCATTTTAATTTATTTCGATTGGCACAAATGTTTGTACAGACATTCGCACCTCCCTGATGATTCCCATTCTCCCCAGATCTCAGTTGTATCTTGTGTTAAGCACAACTTAGCAAACGTTGAGAGGCCGACGCACTGAAATACGCTATTGAACATGATAAACTCTGTGCCTGCTAAACATAAGCATGCTGTATTGTCACTGTAAGCATGCTGATAATAGAGCCTTCAGCTAAGAGCACTGATGTGCCTAAGTTCAGCCTCACGTACCTGCTAGTTCGGCTGTTATTTCCTCCTTTCTTTCTTTTTTCTTTTTTTTTTTTGTTGACCTGATGTTAATCCATCCTGGTGGAACTTTAATTAGTGCGTGTTTGTGCTCAACATTTGTTTATGCTAAAGACTGTGTGTCTATGAAGACTTGACCACAGTACTCTTGTTTGTCAGACTGCACTATAGTATGCAAAGCAGGCTGCAGCAAAAGACAAATACACACGAACACAAGCCACAGTTACACTCTATGCACACTTGCTTTTCACTCTGCTTGTTATTGTCTAAGCAGAGCAGAGAGAAAGAGGAAGTGCAATTTACACCACAGTAGTGTTTTCTTTCCTCTTGCTATGCTACCAAACTTGGAGAAGGACTCTCTTCAAAGCGATCCAGTGAGGTACAAGTATGACAATGCTAGGCTGTCTCATAAAATGATTCACTCCACACTGATTATAATGCACAATCTAGTCTTTTATCATTGGATCAAGTGCAGACTTAGAGTCTACTCTTGGTATCGCATGCAAAAGTTGTAAGACATCATCTATTCCTATTCTGAGAGTAGATTTGTGTCTGACCAAAGCTTTAAAACCCCTATGAAGTACTGCTAAGCTTCAGCTTTTGCTGAATTCCAAACATTGTTTGAGATGCCCTTTCCTTTCTTCTTACTACGCACTCTCCAATACTCCAATAAGGTCAGACACAAGGAAACAGCCCTGCCCTTATCCAGGGGTTTGGTTCCACAACCTGTACAGTGAGTTCAATTTCAAGGGTTAGCTGCAGGCTGGTTTGCTATGGTACGAGGTTTGTTCGATCTCTTGCTCCTTCCCAGAGATATTCCACATCCCAGAAACCAGTTTTAATACCAATGAGTCAGCATGCCAAGATTCCTGTCTTTGCCTGCAAGCCACAGCTCCTTACACCTAATTTTGGAGTCGAGTGAAAGGCCGCGATTTAGATAGATTAGATAAAAGTGCCAGTTTCAAGTCCGGACAAAGCTGCTCTCTCCTAATTCTCTCCCAGCTATCCATATAGCTAGGACATAAAGACCGGCGGAAATATCAGAGCAATTTTGTCAGTACTTAATTACAATGTGATATACAAATGATTAGTGGGCAAGAAAGGCAAGGAACAATATTACATGATTCAGAAGGATTATTTAGCAACATCAATCATTTTTTAGTCCTGTTACCTCTTGTACAGTACATAAACACAGAAAATGAGTTCCTAAGTGAATGAGCCATCTCTCAAGTGTTGAATGTAAGGACATTAGACATATGGTATATCCTTAACTCTAATCATACTTTGCTCTACATAAGTAAGTAGGCGAAGGCACCGCTGGCAGCGAGATGATTATGAAATTCAACTTGAATGTAATCAGTCACGACCATGATGCCATTCTTACCTCATGCGATAATACAATTTGAGACTGGTTTCCTCTGTGACCTTGAACTCGTAGTTGGGCGGGTACCATGTGTCAGTTGTCTCATTGTACAGGGCAAATAGGTTATGGCACAAGGGAGAGATTGCTGAGGAGGGGAAGAGAAAAGAAGGAAAAAGATCAATATTCAGTCCAATTGGTGGACTGGGACAGTGGCTGACGTGCATGTTAAGAAAGTGACTTTAAGACTAATGCCAAACAAGATAAGGAGAGAGAGATCTAAAGGGTCTGCCATCTTAATCTCACTTAGTTACACTTAGTTTTTTATATCTTAACACAGTAATAGAAATATGAGAGTCCGGTTGTATTCCTGTGCAGGACCGCTTGAAATGAAAAGAGACATTTTTTTATCTTAGTCCTGCTAAATGGAGCCAGCTACGAATGAGTAATGGTTGGATTGAGAGAGACAGACACCTCTTCTAAGAACCCACTTAGTCAAGTTTAGCAATAACTGATTCATTACTTTTGAACTGTGGTTGCAGCTGATTTGAAGCAGTGCGATGTACTACGATTATATTACTAAGGGGAGTCATTGATTCTCCGGCAACCACAATGTCCATCTTGCTTTGAATCGAATGCCTTTTATTTCACTTGTTGGCAGCTCAAAAGGGAGCGCCGAGAGGCACAGCGTGTGATAAATGTCCATCTGGAATATATTACATATTAGAGCTGAACAGCAAACCTTTACTACCAATTAAAACGCCTAATGCAATGGCATTTAATGGTGAACTTTGTTATCCCCAAATGATTTGACACTACATTCCACATACTGTATCCATAAAATCCTGAACACACATTCCATTATTGGAAATAAACAGATATTATATCAATAGGCAGATCAGACAGTTCTTGATTGTTCCAACTTATCAACGGGTCAGTTACTCACAGCATTTCTTGGCAGCAGCGACACAGATCTCCTCGGCAGTGTAGCAGCCGCAGATGTACTCGAGCATGTGCATGTCCGGTGTGTAAAAGTGGATCTCCAGGCCCAAAGTGGAAGCGGGAGCCGAGGAGAACTGGGCCTTCCTACTGGACTTCCTCATCTTCCCACAGAGTTGCCTGCTCAACTCCATCACCCACAGAGTTGGCATTCAGACACTGGATAAGTGAAGTGAAAAAGAGGAATGGGGAAATGGAAGATTAAACATGTGTCTTACGGTCATGGTTTCTTTTATGCAGCAACTTTTTTGTCTTTCATATTGCGTACACCATTTGTAAGCACTGCATTTAATTCAGTTTGGGATAGATGACTTATTTATTAGCCTGTAACACTCTCTAATAAAATGTCTGACCACTGTGTAGTAGGGGGAGGGTAATTATAATTCTAATTATAATTATACACACACATTCCTGAGCTGCGCAGCCATCAGTGGACAGTTCTCTCTCTAGGAACCCACGGCAAGACTCCAAAAAGGCAGTCCTGCCCATGTTCAGGAGTTTGGCTACAGAATCCTGTGCTTTATGTAACAGTGAGCTGAAGAAATGGTAATGCCTGACCTGACAAAGATCCAAGTGGGACTGAAATGTATATTGGTGTGTGTGTGTGTGTGTGTGTGTGTGTGTGTTACAGTAAGGCAATGGTATTGATTGTGTGGTGAGCTCAGCAAACAGCCGCAGTTCAATGTTCATTAACCTGATGACTCATACCAATATAGTGCAGAGCCCAGGAGTGCACGTAGAGGAATACGGTGACGTCTCACTAAAGTGCAAATGAAATGATGTCAGCCTCCAAACTCAGCTGATGACGTCAGCGCAAGGGACAGATGTGCATGGACTGTGGGGCCGAGTTTGGCCTTCACTGCTGGATGTGTATAATAGCCCGTCTACACCAGCTGCCTAACAAAAGCAGCATGTCGGCAGTGGCAGCCACGAGTTCTCAACAGCGTTTCTACGGGATCTATTCACTCACTGTTTTGTGCTGTTAGACAACCAGTGTAGACTGCTGTGTTGCTTTTAATGCTAAGCCTATGCCGTGAACTGTAACTTCACCATGTTGCATGTCATTCCCCATCTCTCTCTCTCCTCTAATTTCCTGTCATCTATGTACTGCCTGGGTAAATTAAGATAAATTAGTCCAACATATTATTAGATAGATCAGCTTATTTACATATATATCCTATTTACGCAACATTGATGATAGGCTAGTAGGGAGTGCCTGCTTCCTCTCTCGTGGGGCCTTTCCCCCCGGCTCTACTGGATCTGTCTAATAAAACATCACTTGAAAAATGCTAAGACACACAAAATGCCTCTGATGGACGCAGTAGGCATAAAGTATCCCTCACACTACCTCTTTTGTTTAGTTCATTAACAGTTAAAAGACATGTTTCTCTTTATCTTATTTCAACAACAAAAAATAAATAAATAACCAAGTGAAATGTGAAGCGAGACTGCGATGTCGATCTCAACATCAGCTGAACGTCATTATCTTCCCATGGTTCATTATTAGCATTCAGCTTTCAAAGGAACAGACTGGTTCCCGGCACAGAACATGTACGCTGGTTAATGACATGGGACAGACGTTTGTTTACTTTATCTCCATGTACGGAACAGATCCCCGCTAAGCTGCAAACAGATGTTATGCGGATGTTACTGGAACACACGCACAAGTTTTAAGCCTTGTTTCAAATCGGGTCTAATACTACTAGCTCTTGTAGGTGAGATGGACTTTAGTATGGCACTAGGTCTAGCTAAAACCTTTCAACAGTGGGTCTTTCCAGATGCATGAACATAACAACATGAAAAGAGGTCAGCGAGACCCTGCTCTGACCGGGAATGGAACTCGGCAGCCTCTTGAAAAAAGAGACACATCGTGGGACCGCGGACATAAATTGTTCAAGTAGAGTGAATAAGAGACTGATAAGTCTGTTTTATCACTCTCCTTTCGTGCTTGTCAAAATGCCTGTCAAGTTCCTGTTAGGCAGACAGGTTGGACAGAGGATTACTCTGAGATTGAAGTCATGATATCCAAATCAACTGCCAAACGAACAAAGAAAACATTGGGCTGTCCTGTGTTTATTTTTAATTTCAGAAGATAACTTTGGGTACACAAAGTAGTCAGCTTAGCAAGGGTACAACCTTCTAAGAGTCATTCAGAGTTACTCATTTCTTATGGCTGAATTTCTCGAGAAGAGATTTTCAGTGAGTCATCCGTCCGCCTTTCACAGTGAGTGAGTTCATCAGTCTGTGTTAATTCCCTCACTCTTCCTCTTTCTACATTACTTCAACAAGATACTTCTGATGTATTTTTTTGTGATAGTTATAAGCAGCAATGCCTCAGTTTTACTGGAGTCATGGTTTTGTAATCATTAGACCACAGTTTTACCACCTTTCCAAAAGACACTTCATCTTAAAAACTCTTCCCTCTCCCACTCAGTGACATGGTTCTGCATCATCGGCGTGCCTTTATATTTGAGAGGGGAAAGTGACTGAAACAAAAGCTGGAGCAGTTGATTCAGGTGTGGGTAGAATCATGTCGGCACAAAGGAGATAACAAATACTTGAGCCTTCATCTGTGCCTGTCTATTCCACGAAACCAAAGTACAGCTTTGACATGGCTGCAATAATTACTCTGCTTATCAACACATGACACATTGCTTTGCCTGTTATATCAGTGTTGTTGGGATGTCTTACAAACTATCATTATCCCTCGAACTTGGCTCTGAAAGTGGCCGATGGCTCCACCAGTCATACAAGGAAGTAGTGTAGCTAATCGGTGCGTGCACACCCCTACGTTACGCACCAACACACCAATCAACTCAGGGAATATCTGAGCTGACTGGTGTGCTGGTTTTAAACCAAAATACAGACGCATCTACAAACTAAAAAGAGAGGCCTGGTCTGGGTCTTACAACCCCCTGCCAAGAAGTCTGTGATTCTTAGCTGAAGGGGCGACAGCAGCGCACTGACCGGACTACAGAAGGTAACTCCAGAGATGTCAGAGAAGCAAAACTGTTACAGATAAGAGGCATCACTTTAATTTTGTCGGCCAATGGATGTATCAAGTTTTAAACAGTTTGTTTGTTTCCTGAGATCCTGAAAAAGAGTTTTATTGAGACAATGTTGAACTGTGGTTTTGTATTGAACACTGTATAGAACACTAAAGTGGACTGTTGTGTGCTTCTTTTTGTCTGCTATCTGAAACATTCAGTTCAGTTATACCGTACCATATCATAGAAAAAGTTATCTCATTTTCATGCAGAGCAGGTCTAGACCACACTCATTAGAATACTATTTACAGAGACCCAACGATTCCACCGTGAGCAAGCACTTGGCGAGGTCGAGGAAAAACAGGCACAAACCGTGAGCACACCCAAGCTCATTGGTAGACGGTCATCCACCGTGATCGGTTGAGTTAAAGGAGGGGAACAGATAAATAGAGATAGAGAGACACAGATGCACAGCAGCAAATCAGTAACTAACTATAAACTGAAATGGAGATATGGAAACAATAATGACAGTAATAATACAGGGTAGTGGACATCATGCAGCACCACAGCAGCAGCCACGATCTATGACAACCTATCCCATATATGAGAACCCATATCTGGTTGTTAGTGATTTACTAAGAGGCTAAGTACTGAAAGGACAGACTGGCACCATGGCTCCTAGTCAAACCGCTACTGTACATCACAGTTTCCACAATCATCAGGAATAGAATCATAAAGAGGTTTATTGTCAGCCGGGTTTTCGCATACCAGGAATATACTTTGGTGTGTGTGGTCTGTGGTTATTTCAAATAACAATATTAGGCTAGCTTAGCTTGAGATCCCTGTAGATCCCTAGAAGATCTACACTTTTAAGATTTAAGTTTTAGTTAGTTAGTTTTGGGGATCTTTTTTGGGGATTTCATGGATCATTAGGGATCCCTAAGATCTTCTAGGGATCTACAGGGATCTCAAGCTAAGCTAGCCTAATATTGTTATTTGAAATAACCACAGACCACACACACCAAAGTATATCCCTTGTATGCGAAAACCTGGCTGACAATAAACCTAATGATCCATAAAATCTAAAAGATCCCCCAAACTAACTAACTAAAACTTAAATCTTCAGTCCAGCCATGTGTTAAAGGGTTTGGTAACTTGTCTAGGCTGAAAGAATATTTGTACAATTATACGCTATGCTGGTTGGGTGAAATTGAAATGGAATGAGCTTCCTTTTCCCTATCAAATCCTCCTCTTACAGACTCAAAACTTCCTTCCTGTACTTTTTACAGTAAAACCCTCCCAGCAAAGACTTTTTGTATGACTTTTTTTAATATGTCTTTGGTAAGCCCTGGTTTACAGTATATAGTTAGGTGCTCATTCAATTTTTCTATAGGTCAGTTGATTTTTCCATGCAATGGCTGTTTGGTTATTACAAGGCACCGTGATAAATAATCAAGGTAAGCAATGATTATGGTGTTTCCTCAGCAGGATTATAAGACAAGGCTACACAGACGTTCAAGTGACATTGGGAAACAAGCAAACAGTCAGCTTCTCTTGTTGTCAACAAAGTCAAAAAATTCTAGGAGACAGAAGTGAGAATTCACTGAAACAATGACACAGCACTAATTCACAGCAGATAACTGGAATTGAAAAGTACATCTAAATCAGCCTTTAGTCTGACTTTAAGAACGATT
This sequence comes from Nibea albiflora, assembly GCA_014281875.1. Taxonomy (NCBI): domain Eukaryota; kingdom Metazoa; phylum Chordata; class Actinopteri; family Sciaenidae; genus Nibea; species Nibea albiflora. The sequence continues at coordinate 6,933,557 of CM024792.1, forward strand.
CATTCTCACACAATGGTTGATTTAATGGTCATTTTGTAGGCGGTGAGTCTGACTGTATTCACCATTGACACTCTGTAACCAAACTGTTGGTTAACTATGGTTGATGTACAACTGAATTTAATCGCTGGATCAAATCCAGTTCACCTCAAAACAAAACTTATATTTGTGACTTCTTGTAACCACACCTGTAACTGATGCTGGGTCTGTTCCAAAAATGTTTCTAATCATCAGTTGAAAGTACATCCATCCATGAATAAATACCAGTTGTTAAAATAGGCTAGTTTTATGGCTTTACTCAAACGATTGGTAAAGAGTCATTTAATTTGAATCACATATAAATAAACTAATAAAAATAAGGCTAACCCTCTATAATTTGCTACTCTTGCTCCTGCCAAGATTGGTATAAATTAAAAATGACATAGGCAGTCAGGTATGAGAGTGAATTCCTCATCAGACATTTTGAATCTTTGCACTCCCCAGCGCTTATGTTTCAGATTAGAATTATCAACAAAGTGTAATTTACTCACTGAATAAATATATACTTAGATTTGGTCATATTTAATGGTGGACTAGATAGTGCTAAGCTAGGTCAGCTTATGTTTGTCTAGACTTATCATCTCATTGCTTTACCACGTGTCAATGATGTGAGTCATTGACAGCTGCTGATAATAATCTTATTTTATTATTTTGAGTATTTAAAAATCAGTCTTGTTCTTTATCTTGTGTATTGAGAATACGTTTCACCACTTTGGTGAGTGGTTTGTCATATGGCTTCATTGCCATGTTTACATAAGGCAACAAAACTTATCAGTGCTTCAGTAAAGATAAATTATCTAATTAGTGCACTACTCTACCAGGGATATTTCTGTACCTGTTTGTGATGATTCCTTTGATTCGTACCCATAAGCAAAAGGATCCTAGCTGACTGATCTCAGTCAACCAACAAATCAAAGCTGTAACCATGTTATAGGATGTTCATTAAACTGGCTCTGTTGTGCTAATTTGCAACAAAAGATAATAAAACTAACAAAGGCATGAATAAATGGTCCAAACTCTTGAGATCTTCATTGTGGGCTCCTTTAAGATGTAATTTAACCAAATGTAATAACCATAACCACCATATTAACTTTGCTCTGAAATGGTTCTAAATTAGTAATTCAGAAATAAGTAAGTAATTTTACTGATCAATAGACTGTATACTAAACTGAAAGTAAAATATTTTAAGGCAATAACACGATCTTTTACTTCATCAGTGGATGATGTACGGAGCAGGTACTCATTCATTTAATAAGACAGTTCAATAGCCCATGCCAACTGAATTTTATAGACTAAAATATAAGTTTGGAAATGGGGAATAAGATTTTTTAAAAACACTGTTCTGTTATTTGGATGAGCAAAATGTATTTACCTTTTTAAATTTCCATTTTGTTTCATTTCAGCAAAGTGTGCTACACCCTGTTTGAAAGCTACAAAACCAATGTGTCTGAAATGAGAAGACAGTGGGCAGATGATGGGCAAGTACAATGATAACGTCACAGAGGCCCTTTGGTTATTGCAAGAAAATGTCAACTAAGTCACTAATCAAGTGCTCTTCTATGTTAAATGTCAAGCTGTCATGAATACCACAAGTGGACCTATTCCTCTTCTTCATTTCTCTTCTAAACTACTAAGAATGGTTTAACTTTTATAACAAATTCAAGTACCTTAAGAATTTGAGATTATTAATCCATATTTATTACAACTTGATAATCATATTCTGCTTGTCAATTTTACATTAGCCACAGTCTATATTTGGTTAAAATAAATTAGCCCTCATTATTTAAAATACTGAACATGAAATCAAAGTTCATTGTGTAAAAAATAAAATCGTTCGGAAATAAGTCTGCTCATTCTTTTACCAATAAAATGCCGATCAAACGTAATCGTGTGGTTCGAGTGCTTTAAAAGTTCAAAGTCTGACGGTTCAAGTTTCTGTTAAGGGTATACTCAGGAAAAGCTACAAGAAACCACGTCCTTTCATTGTTTGACATGAAATTCTAGTGAGTGGTGGTAAAGCCAGAAACTGTGCTTGTGTGTACGTGTGTGTGTGTGTGTGTGTGTGTACGTGTGTGTGTGTGTGTGTGTGTGTGTGTGTGTGTGTGCTGGGCCCAGGAGGAAGCGCCTACTTTTGTCAACCTCAAACGTGTGAAGCCACTTAGTGCAATATTTGTGTTACAGGTACGGCTGCAGCTGATGATTGTTTTCACTCTCATTTAATCTATTACTATGACATCTATTAGAGTTGCCTGGTCTCTCAAACGTGGAATGTAGAAATGTACAATACAGAAACAATAAGAAAAAATATCAAATGTGACCTCAAAACGTCACGTTGAGGGAAAAACACAACAGTATATAAGTAAGAAAAGCACTTGACAAAAGACAATATTGCTCAACATCACTCATCAAAATAATTAGAAAATTAATTTCCTGTCTATTATGCTTTCATTTCTGAATTTAATCACAGGTGATCCAAAGAGCCATTCTCTGTCTGTTCTGTGTTAAATACCAGCTGACAGAATAACAATAAAATCAGAATCAAATCTTTACTTTAATGGTCAGAGATGAAAACGACACGGTGAACACACTAAACGAGTGTGGACGGATCGTTAGGATTTCTTTTCTTTCTCCAATTTCAGTTTTGCAGTCTGTGGGAGCAGTGTGGTTCAACTGGTCAAATTTCCCAGTATAAGTCAATACAACACAAAGCGCATCGCGGAAACACAGACCACAGGCCTTGTGAACATGTTTCACTTTCCCAGCATTTGTCTTTCGATGGAGTCAAACTTTTTTATTAAACGGTAGGCCCTACTTATCGATGGCGTTGTTGTATTGGATTGCATCATATGTTAAGCTATTTCTGATATTATGATTGATTCGGTATATCCCCCTGTATTCTTACCGTAATTACATTTTAATCGAGCTGTACATCTATCTGCTTGTACTGTGCCACAGGACATGGATGGAGTCGGACTGCTATAATGCCAAGTGGACGAACGTTGGCTGACATTAGCTCGTTAGCTATTACAGATGGCCAAAGCAAACGGCAGCTGGATATTTCCCCGCTTGACAACAACGGAGAACGATGACACATGAGTGGTTGTTTTCAACGGACCAGAAGATAGACATTTTCTTCGATGGAAACATTTAATAAACGGTGATTTTACTCACCTAGCAAGCTTAGCCAGGGAACTGGCAAGTTACTTCCGTTTCGTTTAGTACATTAGACGCTTGAACCAAGTTGGAGCTCCTGGCTGAACGGGTTTCAAGTGTCGCTTGTCGTTTTGTCGATTCAAAAACTTATCAAGAAAATATCCAGTTTCCGGAAGGAAAGAAATTTGGGTTAATTTCACCAAATTAGTTGATATTTGTGAGCTTCAACCCGAGACGGAATCCACCTCCACCAAGTGAAGTCTTCCTGACAATTAACTCCCCTTCCCGAAATCAACGCTGTGGCCGTCTGTAGAACTCGGCAGCTGATTGGCTACTTAGCCCGTCACTCGACATGACGTTATTAACCCGTTGTTGGACGCTATTACTGCTCAACATTAATACCAAACATTTACAAAAACAATGGGGACTGACAAAAGCGTACTCCCCATAAGAATAAATATACAGTCTAAGTATTTACAGTGTAAGTTTGTTTTTTCTTCACATGCTGTTTCTAAGCTCAAAAATCTCAAATTCAACTTTCAAACCTATGTGTTTAATAGATAGATAGATAGATAGATATACTTTATTTATCCCAAGCTGGGAAATTATAGTGCAGCAGCAGCATTACACAAAGTGACAAGTGACAACAAAAAATAAAAATATACTAAGATAAGAGATAAGATAGACTTTAAAGATCCCACACCGGGGAAATTCAGACACATTCTGAGAGGTCTGCAAAGTGTCTGCAAAATAATGACATTTGTCACGTAATGTGCAAAGGTTCACGGTGTGCAGAATATTTTAAATGTGCAGAGATTTATCAGAATCAAGTAGAGCCTGAAGATCCTACATCAATGTCAATCAAAATCCTACATCCTAAATTCATGCAAATTAAGGCCAGTGGGAGACGGGAAAAAACTGTCCATCGGGTTTAGGCCCTGATGGATGGCAGGGGAGTGTCTCAAAGAGGCTTAAAGTTTATATTTAAATAATTATTTACACAGATACAGTACAACAATTCTTTGTTTGGACTCATAGATACACTCCCTCGACCCACCCATGATGCTATATATATAACATAATGTCTGCATATTTAACATTCATAGATATGCAAATAATGTAAATGTAATCCTAATTAAAGAGAAATATATGATCATTTATTAGGGGTCAAGACTAGTACACCCATTTATGTAGGAAATAGAAACAAGCACCAGAAGGAAACAGAAAAATGTAAACACTAAGACATATCATATGCTTCAGTTCTGATGCTCATGGTTCCATACATATGCCAAAGACTTTAATCGGACATACAGTTATCAGAGCCTAAAGATTAAACACAGCTACAGGAAAGCTGGCATATCAATGCAAACCTTTCAGCAAGACCAACATTGTAACATTAGGATCTTTCCAATTAACCAATTATATAGATCTTGTTTTAAGAAAAAAAAAGGTTACAGGTTAGTTAGTGTCAAATGTTATTTCTTCCAAAAATAACAATTAACTTAAAATGACTAAAATTACAACTACCCCTTCACTGAGCCATCCAGAAGTAAATATTTTAATTTCAAGAGTTTAATTACTGAACACAAGATGTCGCCTACTTCTCACCATATAGTCAGTCCTTAGTGTATGTGCACCAGGGGTGTTACAGTGCATATTGGACACTGTTCCCTTTGGAAAACTAGTTTTGTGGTGATGAAATTATGCTTTTACACATAATTTTATTTCAAGTGACCAAAGAGCCTTTTCTTATCAAATTCTACATGTATATCATTCTGTAACATGAAGGTCAAACATCCAAGTGAAGTAACAACAGTTTTGAGTGGAGATGGTTTAGATGAAGGAAATTCTCCAGGGAAAGAATGTAATTTATTTCTAAGTGGCAAAACAAAAAGACTTTTTACTTTTATGGACACAGTCGTGCACACCTTATCATTCATCTTTGTCATTCCATAGGTGGTAAAAACGTAGGTAGTTCCTTCCAAGCTTTGTGATTGTGTTTCAAAAACCTGACAATATGTGGTCAAAGCGTAGGTGTGTAATTCCCACTGGCACCCATTGCTTTCAATTTGCATAACTGTCCCTTTGTATGTGGTTGTTTGATGAAACTGTCAGTGCATTCCAGTGGCGAAGCAGTGCCTGCTTCCTAAATGTGTTTAGGCATTCCGCACGTTCAAGTCATACAATACACCCGTTTCTGCTTTTCAAGAGAATTTTGTTGCAGAGTGGAAATAAGGAACCTTGGACCTACAAGTCAGAGTCATGCTTAAAACCAGGAGTCAGCAAACTCTTTTGATGATGTCACTGCAAAAACAAATAATGGAGTTTCCCCACTGACTGCTCACAAAGATCAACAGAGACCAGGTGTGGGTATTGACACAGTTCATTATTTATGAATAGTACTGTTATAGCACTGTCTTACCTATGAAAAAAACACAAACAGGTCAAATAGATGTGTCATGTGTCATGTGTGTTATGAAGAATGGAACCATTTAATGGTTTAAAACTCACTAACTGTGCACAACTGTAAGGACATTTATTTGTCTGCAGTTAACTCCAACGTAATCATATTTTATAAAATAATTAAAAAATTGTGTTTTCGTGTTAATACACCAGTCTCCACTTAAGGATGGCCATGAGGAGTCAAAGCTGTTCATAGATACATTAAAAACACTTATATCTGCTCACAACTACATTATAATGTGTTCTAAAACTTGTAATGTAATGTAAATGTTTGTCTTCTACTTATCAATGCAGTGTGTACAGTGTCTAAATAAAGTGTCCCTAAATTGGTTTTGGTATTTTTGTATTTTCTCATCCTTCAGTCTCCAGCTTGTAGTGGTCAGTATCAACAACTGTTGTTGGCCTTTAGTGCCATATTATATCACTGCTGCATTTATCATCTGCTAGTCACTTGGTCTATTGTTCCAGCAGCTTAGGTCATATGTGTTAATGAAATGGAAAACTTCCTACTTCCCACAACAAAGAACAAAGATGTTAAGACATAAAAATGGGTGGTTCAGTTAAAGAGGACCTCCCATCCCACATCTCAGTTATCGCTTTGCCTTCCATTAAAGGAAGTATAACAGAAATTCCCCATGATCATGGCCGGTCAGTGCCAAGCAGAGTTTTTGATGTTTACAACGACAGTCGAGAGTAGAAAGCCTGCTCTCATTTGAAAAAAAAATAAAAATCCCAGCTCTTTCAACATACATAAACCTGACTTGACTTTTCACGTCCTATTATCAAAAAATATGCTATACCACAAAAACACATGTGAAAAGTACATGTGAATCAAGGCGAGTTGAGCACATTGAGGTTAGAGTGAGACAAAAACAAAATATGTATCATGACTCTTTGGGGATTTCCACAGAAGCTACAGTATGTACCCTTTGCATGAAACATTGTATGGACAGGTGCAGACTGACATGATAAGACATGACTCAAACAGTGCATGTATTATTCATATCAGTCTTCTGATATTAGATTATGATTCATTTTGGTGTATTAACATCACAGATCACTGTATTATTTAAGTGCGGTTTGATCGGTAACATGTGTATATCATATATTAAACATTACCTAAGATTCACCAAAACAACAATGACTTGGCAATTCATACCAAAATGGAGGCTGTAGCTGTCGTTGTTGTGAATCATGCATACTTTATGTGTTTATGGTTCAAGTGGTCTATTTTCTCTTTTTAAAAAAACTCTTATAGTAATTGAAACAATTAATTAGTTTGTTTTGTGTTAACAAAAATATATTCAGCATGAATCGTCACAAGTATTTCAACTGTTTTAAGAACATTTCTATCAACGTGTTTATTATACATACTCATTATTAAGGTGTAACCTAAAGTGTGACAGAGCTGTAGATCTTGTCACTTAAACCACAAGGCATATCCATAATAGATCTTTAGCTCCCCCTGTTGACAACAATGTAGAACAACTGTTCAGGACACTCGAGCATGTGGACCAGTGCTCCCAGTGAGGCACAGCCCAGGGTTCATGAGCATTAATCATTAGGGTAAAACAGGAAATAAATGTGGACAGTCGTGGACATTAGTTTATAAAGCTGAAGCTTCAAGAACTTCAGGCAATAGATGAGTGGCTGCAACTTTGAGGATTTTCAAAAGCAGAGACAGATAAAAGAACGTACACACTTAAATAAAAAAAACTTTATTTCTTATACTTAAGCAGCTGTTACATGAGTAGTGAAGATAATATTAGAAAAAATGAAAAGATGTTTCTTCAATGTTTCATACACAATGAGAGTCAAATTGAATAATCTGTCATTCAACATGCCACAACCCACAAATGTTTCTCAATCAACATACCATGACATTTTCCTCCTTCTTCTTCTTGGTCCTCTTTCCTGTTAAACCCAGTGGGCTTTGATTCACCGCACTCGTGTCAAGTTGGCAGCCATCCTTCAGTTATCACAGTACTGTACCTTCGATGGGGACAGCATCAGCACTGTGATAACTGAACCAGGGCAGCCTGTCAAATCTAGCAGTCCAGGGGGCTTCGCTCCATTTGTCATCCACCCATAATGTCTGCGCTCTAGGTCAACAGGTTGTCAAAGATAACAACACGTACCTTTTGCATTTCTGCAGCTTATTCGCTGGTATCTCATGCAAGACATACACAAGTTGCAACAACATTTTTCTGGTCATTTAACAAAGGGATCTGGACCTAGTAAAAAAGGCAGTCACTGAAAAGGGTGCAAAACATAAATCATATTTCATAGTTTGATTTGGGGAACAGAAATAAACACAGATTTTGTAAAAGAGGATGTGAGAAGTGGACAAACTCAGGGAAAGTTCAATAAGTCCTAATGTCTTATCTTAAGGTCTCCAGGTTTCCTTTATACTACATCCTACTGTTTGTGTCAGACAAAGAAAGGTCTAGGTTTGGTGAAAGCAGATAGTCAGGTTTTTGAGATTGCGGTGAAAGTGGGTCAGCGTTAAGTGTTGGGAGTTATAGGAGTTAGCTACTATATGTGCCTTTGAGGATTTATATTATATTACTATAAGTGTTTGATTCCGCTCTGCAGCAGACCAACTCTGTTGTTCATTATATGATGAAACCTGAAGGGTGGACAGTTAATAATGCACAACCCTGCATGTGTAACTTGAACTCAGTGACCTACAGGATGTGAATCTGTGATTACAAACAACATCCGAAATGCGAGGAGGGTGCTTTCTTCATAGTGATGCGTATTTTTATCGTGATGCGCATGTTTTGCACTCTCTTTCCACAAAACTATTTGATTATTTCTTTGTTTCCATTCTGCTCCTGCACAGTTGGCTCGTTAATGTTTCATTCCATAAAACAATTACAGGCACAAAGATTTTTTTCCCCCCCTAACCTTTCCTTTCCTTTCCTTTCCTTCTTGGACTTGGACGAGACAAACTACTGTATATTATTCATACCAACCACAAGGCCGAGTGACGTCAGACTTGTTATGATTCTCCTCGCGGGCTCCGCCCCCCTCCTCGGCGCGAGCAGCCTCTTCTCTCTCGATCAGTCCGGTCTCGTCGCTTGGCGGACGTCGCCGCTCCTCCTCCTCGACGTCGTCAGTCCGCCCTCCGCGCTTCATGTAAACAACTCCATTAGCCCCGCTGCTTCGGGGCTCTGGCCAAAAATGTTCCGTGTCGGACGTGAAAAGCGGGGCAGTGGACAAACACACTGTTCGAGGTTGAACGGTCCCGTTTGTGCCTGTAAAAAGAGAGCGCGCGAAGAAGAAAGCGCGTCCATGTTGCATAAACCCACAATGTAAATAACTGGCTTATAACCTGGTGAAGAGAGCAGGCAGCCATACATATGAATGGCTCCGAGACTAACACCAGAAAATTAGGATAACAACGAGAAGTGGGAGCTGTGCCAAAGCTTGTTGCTGTTTTCTACAAATAAACAAAAGTTAGCTCAACCTAAGCAACGCCGTTCATAATGCCAGCACATAAAAACACGCATGCCTGCTGTATTTGTGCTAGATATGCTCTTTGAAAGGCGACTAAAGGCACGAATAATAAATGCAATGTTCGTACTGAATATTGTGCAGCCAAACGTTAACGCCCAGCATTGCACACACACCCCTTTCCCAGGCAAAAACAAACAGCATGCTGTAGGATCCAAATATAGGCTAATCATTTATTATTACTTACATTCAGTCCGCATTCAACATAGAACAAATATTTGACTCACTTACCTGCAATTTGTCCGTTCAATCCCCCGTGTTTACATGAATATTTTTAATGACGCAGCAAGACCACACAGAGCAACGTGATTGTCGCCATTTTTTGTTGTTATTGAATTCTCCAAAGCCATGTGACAAATTGATAATGACTTTAAAAACAGGCTTCCGGGTGTGGAGACATAAACTAGTTTCGCGAGGCTAAAAAAGGTTAATCTTTCCGAGTTGTTTGTCTGATGGATTAGTCTGGTTACTCCACTGACTGAAGGCTGAAGGCTGTGCGCAACATTTGACAGCTCCGGGACGCTGCCGCCGCCGTATGGCTCGCAACAAGTACACTCACTCGATTCCTCCCGTCCGCAAACGTTGCGCGGAATGACAGCGACTCATGTGCTTTTGTGCTCCCGCTGCCAGCAGTGCAAACCCCATACGAAATAACAACCCTCATGAGCCGTAGCGGGGGGGAAAAAAAGACACCTCTGATCTGAAAGAAATGCTGTCAACAAGTGGTGGAATCCAAGAAATTCTCACTTTGTCAATTAGTAAGGAAACATGCATTGAGCAGTAACTCTTAGTGTTAACTTTGCTTTTATAATTCTTAATTCATCGGGCGTCATTAAATTAGCATTTTCATGGCTTTTTATGAAGTATTTACATGACACAATCATCTCCACAAAGTCTTTATGAAAGATGGGATTATCTGATATCCCACGAAAAATAGTTATAGATCAAAATAACTTCACAGCTAATGCATTCTCTTAATGTTTTAATGTGTTATAGTCATCTGAAGTGGCTAAGTGACTCTGTTTTATATTATTTTTGTGTTTTTGCTTGCTATGAAGGAAAAACATCCGGTCTTAAAAGACAGCTCCTCTTTTAGAATATACATATAAGGACGTTTTCACAGTGTTCCTCTAATTTAAATTATACTGCAACCAGTCACCGACAGTAACAGACTACATTTGATGTTGTTGTACGGCGCTCCTGTGTATAAAAAAAACTACAGTAACCAGTTTACCCCGCAAGGTTCGTGCGACTCAGTCATCCGCATTTTTCCTGGATGATGTGCGCAGAAGAAAAAAAATAGGGCGTTGTGGCGTCTCCCTCATTCATTCGCAGAGGAAAGTCTCTGTCCTTAAAGACGTAGACGAGCGTAGTGTATTCAGAAGAGAGCTGAAAGGGGAAAAAAAGGGGAAAAAAGGGAGAAAAGAGAAGGAGAACCCCAATGTGCGCAGAGAGTGGGCACTGCGTAAAGAAGCACAGACTCTACAGATAAGCTCAAATTTACTTTGGCAAGATAAGTTCATAAGCTATCCAGGCTTTGTGGACCCGTTTTATCGCCCATGCGTGCATCTGGTCAGGAGTTTAATTAAGGTAATTTACTTTGTCCAGACGCGCACAAACGGGAACTACCACTTGTGCATCCAAGAGGTTTTACAGTTGCAGCCCGTCTTTGAGGAAGACATGGCCAAGTTATTCCGAGCTGCTATCATGGGTCCACCAGGATCAGGGAAAGGAACGATATCCAAGAGGATTGCGCAAAGTTTTGGCCTGCAGTATCTGTCCAGTGGCCACTTTCTACGAGAGAGCGTAGCGACAAATACAGGTAGGATACGTCTGCACAGACGTCAACACCGTGGTGGCAACATTCTGAAGAAAGGGTTTTCGGGAAATGTGGGAGCAAACGCGTCATTTTCTACCCTGAACGTGTGAATTTGACCATTTTTCATGTTGTGAGTGTCACAATCATGTCTGTTGCAGAAGGAAGTGGGATGTGGGCATTATCTGGTTCACTCTTCCTTTAACTTAAATTTCCTTTATTTGATTTCAGTCTAGTGCCTAGCCTCTGGACGATATGACGCACTGTTACTCAAGTTAAAATAACGGATTTTGCAATAATTATTTCCCCAAACTTACACCTTAAACTACTGATTGTGTCTCTTTAAACTCCCTCATTATAGCTACCAACTGGAATTAATTCAATTCTCATCATGTGCCAAGCCCAAACTGATAATAAAATTGGAGTGCAGTGCAGAGAGCTTAAGTAAAAACATATGTGCTTGGTGGCCATTAGTGAAACATTTCAGTAAAGCTGGATCCTGCTGCATAGGGTAACTCCACCTTTTCTCTTTTGGTTTTTAAAACCGGTTTCAGGATTGTAATGGTTTACAATCAATGGTACAATGGTGAGTTCAGAAGGTGTTTGTTTAATGATTTCAGTAACTTCAGTTATCCGCGTCAGCCCCCAGAGTTTCCCGTGTCATTTGAAATTAATACAGGCAAGATTTTGTGACAGTTTTAACCAGTAATTCTCTCTTGACAGATTAACCAGTGGTATTAAAGATAAATTCAACAGGTCCCACACGTCTTGTTTTTGAAATTCCTGTCTTACCTGTATATTGTGCATCAGAGGCAGGTGTGCCGCTGATGACCTACATAGAAAAAAGCATGCTGGTACCTGACCATGTGATGACCAGATTGATGCTGCCCAGGCTGGAACAGCTGAGAGATCAAAGCTGGCTGCTGGACGGTATGAAAAATAGTTTGTTTATATGTATTTCTATACATAAACTCAATGAATGAGTTCTCACAAACAAACAAAGAAACAGTCGTGCATCATCTGGTTTACACTGGTACAATAACTTTGCATTTTCTATCATATAGCAGCCTCCATCTTCATTTTAAGTGAAGGAATATGTTCTTAATAATGCAGCGTCATGGCCAGTGGTGGGAACAGCCAGCCAATCCTTAAATCTGATTGGCCGCCCCTGGTGCCACCCCAAAAATCTCTGACCAGACTCATAGTCACGTTAGAGGCAGGGCCACCAGGCAACCATTTTTCTTTACACTTCTGTGTGTTTAGAAACACGACCCACAAAGTTTCATGCTGTATGTAGTGTCTGCTTCTACCTTATCCTACATCTGTAGGTAATTAATGCTCTGACTCACTGAATCCAGTACCAGTAGGTCTGTACATGCTCTTGACAGTCACTCGACTTATATTTATTAGCAGAGGATTAGAGGATTAGCATCCGATTCATAATAAAAAGCCAAATCAGTTCCCTTTTATTTCACAACATAATTTTCTTCCTTGTCAAGCTGTGACTCAGTGACTTCTGTTGCAACATTAGTCTTTAAAATAAAACCTGTTTATACACCTTTTCTGGTGGAGATGAAGTTACTAAGAAGTGAAAAAACCTGTAGTACTGTTATTCCATTCTATATGATAATACATATCTACATAATAGTTCACAAATATAAGTGGAGTGTGGTGTTTTAGGTTAAGTGGGTTATAGAATATAAAACGGTATGTTTTTCTTATGTTATCTGTTAACATATTTAGTCTGAGCCATTAGTAACATATGAGAGTTAAACATTACCCACTGTCTTCAAGAGACATGCCAAACATTGATGAAACAAATTGGTCGCTGTTGTATATATGCTTAAACCTTGACACATGCTTGCTGAACAAATAATTTTAGTTTAACAAGAGAAAACGGCAGCCAAAGTCAAGGCCACGCACACACAAACACACACATGCACGTGCTTGCATTTATCTCATTTCATCACATTTATCTCATGACTCAGATGGGCCGGGTTTGTGCCCACAGCACATTGGTAAGCATTTTATTCTTCATGAGCTCACAGACACATCTATAAACACATTTTTCTATACTGAAATGTGCATAGACATGATTTTGTGCCCGCTCTTTCCCTCTTGTAACTATTGAGGTCCTCCTACAGTATCTCTCATTTATGCGCAGCAGATACTGGTGGTTAGAGATTTAACAGCTCTTAACAAAGGAGAATACAGAGTGATTGCCAGTTTCCGTTCTTACACATTAAGGAAGCAATAAACTGAATCCAAGCCCAAATGTTTGTATACCAAAGCGTACTAAAGCATACTTTGTGGTTTGCACGAGACAATGGGTCTAAAACTAAAGAGGAACTACAGTACATTCACTCCTCCAGAACCATCATCAGTTCAAAATTTCAATATGTGGATACTATATCATCCTATCAGGCCAGCAGTACTTTGTATTTAGCGCAATCAGCAAATCTTGGCATGCTACTGACCATAGCATGTTAGCATTGTCATTGTGAACATGTTTATTCAGTCTTCAATTTCCATGGGCTAGTGACTGTGTTGATCACGAGGGAAAGGCAGATTTTCCATACTCGAGCATGATGCCGTTGTTATAAAGAATGCAGTTGTGAGTGTCATAGGGTAATGAGTCTGAGAGCAGAATGGTAAACTGATTTGAGTGTTTGAGAGTATAAAAACACACTCAAACACTCAAATGGGCGTGGCGGGAGGGGGGGGTGTTGCCAGAGAGGCAAGTTTGGATATTGGTTGTGAATTAATAATAATGTAATAATAATGATAATGTGAATTGGGAATGTTGGGTTGGGTTAGCATGTTGATTTTAGCATTAAATCAAAGCAACACAAGGTCTAAGTACAGCCTTGCAGAGCTGCTAGCATCATTGTAGACTTGTAGACTCAGGTCGTGTAACTGAGAGCATTGTTTTCCATTAAGTTCATTAACATGTACATACTCACTTTTTGTCACTTTTTGTCTAGGCTTTCCCCGGACTCTGGCGCAGGCCGAAGCTCTGAACAGTTTGCATCAACTCGACCTGGTCATTAGCCTCAACATCCCCTATGAGACGCTGAGGGAGAGACTGAGTGACCGCTGGATCCATCCAGCCAGTGGCAGAGTCTACAACATGGGCTTCAACCCGCCACGAGTGCAGGTCTCAAAAGTCTACCAGTGCTTGGCATTTAGGATTTCTGTTGCACTTTATTGATTTTCTGGAGGACAATTTTGTCCTTTCAATTTCTTTCCCACCAGATTTGTGACTGTGTGTTTTGTAGCTGGAAGGGATTTAATGTCTGGTTTCAGCAGGGTGGAAGAGAAATGAGAGACTGCAGCTAGATGAAGGACAACCTTCTCACTCACTGCTTTACCGTCCTGCACAGCACCACTACAGCTTCTTATTTCACTTTACAAGGTCCTTGTTGACAGGCTGACTATTAATTGTTATCTGTTTTAATCTGTAGTAATAACCTTTATCGATTTGAAGTTTTACAAGTTGACAAAGAGGAGCTTCACAGACATAAGAACTGATAAACAGTGAACAAGTAGTAAGTTGAGTTATGTTGACTATAAAGTTTATACATTAACAATGACTAAGGACATGGAAATCCACCAGATTTCAGTGAGCTCTAAAACATCCTGATACTGATGGTGCAGATATATGTCTACTACCTGCAGAGTGATTGTCTTTCTGCGCTGTGCTGTAATCCTCTGTGCTATGAGATTTCAATGCATTGTCTCGAGCTGATCTTTGTTGCGTCGTTGCATGTGTGACCTTGTGTTGCTTTCCTCAGGGTAAGGATGATGTCACTGGAGAGCCACTGATTCAGCATGATGATGACAAACCAGAAGCCCTGATGGCCAGACTGAGACACTACAAAGATGTGGCCAAGCCTGTCATAGACTTATACAAGTCAGTAAATACTGAGTATTTTGTGATTTACCTATGAGAAACCAGCAGTGTCAGTTATTCCTGTCAATGTTCCCATCATTTTTCTGGGTGAGGCCAGGGGTATTCAGTTGGTTGCAATCTGCAACGATGCCACTAAATCCTACACTCTGATCGTTAAAGGGTGAGCTCCACCGCATAAAAACCAATCAAAGTTTTTGGGGAGTACTACTGATGTCTTTTGTGGCTCCAGAGGGTGCACATGGTCTGCTAAACTGCCCCAAGTGATGTCACCCAAGTCAGAGTCAGTTGAGGTTGAATGCTACGAGTTTGAAAATGAAAACAAACAAAAAACCCTCTATGAATTAGACCTCTGTAGCCCACTCCTCATCTCTGCTTGAGAGCTTGAAACTGAAGGCTCAAGGCTACATTAGCTGCAACTAACACAGCACAGCCAAATCTCAGACCAAACTATAGGTGGTTGGTGGTTGCATTGTAATATTGTAGATGTCAATACTCCTTGGACATGCATTCTGCCATTAAATCAATTGATCTATCAATCAGTCAGTATTATAATTTAACCCAGCTTTGTTCTTATTTGCTCTCCTGACTCTTCACTCAGGTCACAGGGAATCTTGCACTCCTTTTCTGGTACAGAGACAGATCGGATTTGGCCTTATATCAACTCCCTCCTCAGTGCTAAGATGCACATACAGCCATCAAATGTCTTCCAAACCCAGGCGCCCTGACATTTCTCTGAATGAAAAGACCAAAGAGAAACATCAAGAAGCCGCCAGAAGAAGTGGGGTGATGTTTCAACTCGCTGGCCTCAGCTCTGAGCTTCCTCATTAATAGCAAAGTTTAGAGTGATGGACAAGGGCACTGATCAAAAGTCTAGGTTTAGTCCAACATGTTTGTGATTCAGTCATCTGTTGGTTCAGATGAATGCTTGCAAAGCTTTATTGGTTATGCATTGTCTTGTGAAATGTTCAAATCCTCCAAAGGAATATTAAACCTGATTAGTTTTGTAAATCATAAAGCACTCACCATCAAGCGATTCTTTACAATTTTGTCTTTTTATTTGCAACTGTTACAATTCCCGCACATTCCATTATTTTTTTATTTTTTTAGTAGAAACCAATTCCAGAGGCGTAAGGTAACTCCATCAATATTGTAAACAGAAACCAAACTCTTAAGTGTCTCTCTCCAACATTAAATATGCAATAACAAATTATTGTTGTAGTGATAACTTGAAATGAAAGCAGATGTAGGAAATGTTCCTCAGACAGTCTGTGCACATTTGGTTGAATGCACTTTATTGGATTTTTAGAACGTAACAATACCACATTGTCATCTATATTAATATACAAATTGAAGACTGAAACCCTTCTTTTACTCTTAAATGTGTAAGCAGATGAGGAGTTGTATTTTTCACTGAGCAGAATACATATCAAAATATTTTCTTATTACTTTCAACCTTAACTCGATACTAACATAAAATCAGACATAAGTCAGACATAATTTGGGTAATTTCTTTTCTAAAAAGTTGAAGCACGTCTGAGTGCTGTGTAATATGCTGTACATTATGCCTACAGGTCAGCTGTAACATTCTACGTTTTTAATTAGCTTGGTGTTTCTGGAATATAACCATGAATTATGCAAACAGTGTGCACTGTGTAAACTGCTATGCTTTACTTTTCCAATGAATGAAATGCTGCAGACTATTACGCAATCTGCAACTATTAAGATGCAGGAGAATCTACTGAGCAGGTGTTGGTGTAGGAAGCCCTCACAATCACTCTATAGCACACTCTGTGGCTGGGGTGAAGACCAACGCACAGAATATAGTCGTCATTGTTGTTACATTCCTTTCAATATATATTCGTCTATGACGCTACTTTAATTGCCTCTTTAGCCTTTGCCTTGCCACGGTGAACAACGTGTAAGACTTTTTGAACATCTGTTTTTGTAAGTGATTAATGGATATCTTCTCGAGATGTGAGTTTGCCTTTTCCAATAACTTACGCACTAGTGACTAACCCGTGCAATAAAGCCCAGCAAATAGGGTTTAATTGTGTTTTCCAGCTCTGTTAATGCTGCCTTTTGTAGTTCTCAAACTTTATAGTGAAGTGTTATCACCTGAACTCATTGTGAGGGATTGAAAAACACACACAAAAAAAGAACCACTGCTATATTTTTGGCTCGAGTGACATTTGGATAAGACGTCTCAATGTCCTCAATGCTAAAATATGAAATCTGTAGATTTAAAGCAGTGGTGGTGTGTCAGGAGGTGTCTTGCTTACAGTCCCTGATTTACACTTTGGTTTCATGTTGGGTGGAGCACAGTATGCCTGGATGCTCAGTGTGTGTTGTTGTTCAATAAATGGGCATATCGTGAAAATGCTGTGTTGTGTATGACTACACCCAGCTGCTGTTGTGCAATACCACAGTGGATTTTTTTCTTCCCTATTTTTAAACCATGCTGTCCAAACATGTTACATTCCAGTAGCAATAAAACTATTTTCTCATGGCTGCATTCACTTTATTTGTAAGTACTGCACATGTAAACATCTAGTGCCGTGTTTAAAATCAGATAGTATTTTGTGAGCAGCGGTGAAAAGGAATTTGAACTCAAATACTCTCCTTAAGTACAATTTTGAGGTATTCCACTACAATTTTGGAGGCCTTTACATTTACTTGCTAGCTACTTTACAGATTTAGACCATTCCTACAAAAGACTAAATAATAAAGTTAGCACACACATGAATGCATCACTAACTGAATACCCCCCTCGCCTCACCCTGTCCTTCCAAGCATGTAGGATAAACACACAATGAGTTGTGGCCACAGATCTCATGAAAAACATAAAAAGGTCATATCTAGTGCCAGTTGCCAAGAAAAAGTAGAGCCATGGCGGTGCAACATGGTGGACTCCTGCTCAAACACAATAATTATGAATGCTGTATTCCATTTCTTCCAACAGATCCCTGTAAATATTACACAATGCGCCTTTAAGTATATTACTGCTGATACTTTTGTACATAAGTAAGATTATCAGGATTTATTGCTGCTGAATATTTCCAGCATAAATGTTAGGGTGAGACTCAGCTACTTAAAATTAATTGGAGTATACTGTATGTAGACAGACTGCTTCTAGATTACAAGAAGAAGATACATTCAAACAAAATTCACAAACTTTCAATTACTTTAATCTTATTTTTTAAATAAAAGTTTTCTCTTTCTTTCTTTCTTTCTTTCTTTCTTTCTTTCTTTCTTTCTTTCTTTCTTTCCAGCAAGCATAAAAATAATAGGCTTTGCTCCTCCCTTCTTTGCTCCTTGATCTTTCACATCATGTGAGAAAAACAGGAAGCAGCAGGAGGGTGTGCTAACATGCACTAAACACAAAAGCTATGGTGGATATTTAAAACACGTACACACACACACACACACACGCACGCACACGTACTGTACATAGGAGTACTGTATCTCCGTCTCCCTTGCGTAATCCTCTCAGATCTGTAAATACACCCCCTGTGAATCAGAGCTTGCTGGAGCTCTTGCTCCACTGTCACGGATTACAGTCTCATCTGTTCACCTTTGACCGCAGCGCTGTTTGCGCATGCATGGACCGTGATGCGGATTAACTGTGCTGTTACCTGTATAACAAGAAGTGTATTACCTGAGTGTCTCCAAAACCAGAAAAGCAGCGCACTTGTTTTCATGCATTTCAGGGTTTTGTCATGGCCTCATGATCACTGTTCATATGGGGACCTCTACTGTAGGAAAGCGGTGCTCAGCTGTGTTGTGACCAGATAGAACAAGTACAAATAAAAAATAAAAATAGTTAAAATCTCTAGAATAATCCTTTTTTATCGTTGCTTCGTTTTACTACAGTTGATTTGTCGACCGCGGCACTTTAGTTTTTGTGCGTAAAGACATTTTTCTGCAGCACATTATTCGCGATACTCAGCCTGTTTCTGAAGTCCATCCCAGGTTTTTACCATGCTGGCTGTGCCTCGCTGTCAGCTCAGGCAGAATGCGCTGAGCGGCGCAGTTTCCACTCTACAGATTCATGAACATCCACTCTTCCTTGTTTAGACTCATCCACATTTTCTACAGATCTACAAATCGCCATAGCTGGACCTTGTTTGTTGCTCATATGCCAAAATGTGATTATATGATGCAGTAGCCCTGTGCTGCTTTTAGTAAATTTACCGACAGGTCAACTGGGAGTTACCGGGGGAATCCTTGCAGGACTGTTTGACTCACGGGACGTTTTGACCTTTGACTGTCAGCGAATGACAAATCAAAGGTCGGTGTCTGTG
Source organism: Nibea albiflora (assembly GCA_014281875.1). Classification (NCBI taxonomy): domain Eukaryota; kingdom Metazoa; phylum Chordata; class Actinopteri; family Sciaenidae; genus Nibea; species Nibea albiflora. The sequence goes on from CM024792.1 coordinate 6,952,758, forward strand.
AGCGGAGCCGGGGTTCAGAGCGCATCTCCACCACGGCACAAGACGGCGCTCCCGGGAGAATGGTAGAAACCGTTCTGACAGGTAAGGCACCGTTTTCTCTTTCTGCTCAATTTGATGTGATTTACGAGACATGTTTTTATTACCGTGGGCTCTCTCTTGGACCTCCAAGCAGCCAGAGAGAGGGAGAGCATCACGATCCGCGTTTGGATGTTACGTAATATTAGGGTACCTCTGGAAATCCACACCTCCCCTGTAGTGCATCTCTGCACGGTGGATACAGAGGTTATGATCATCACGTACTTGCTCCACGGAGGAATGATCGGTTTAATTTATCTATAACCATAAACTTGTCTCTGTGTTTGGGGCCTCTGTGTGGCTGGGTGGGCACACGAGCATCATGAATGACATCATTTGGGTTATATTTGTTCAGGTGTCGATTTTTCATTTTCATCTCTTTCTGATGTAGTTTTATTGCTGATGTTTCTTTGATCCCATGATGACTGACATCCTCGGGAATAGTTTGAATAGACAGCGTGAAGGTTGCCACTTCAGCTGGATTTTTTTTTTTTCTTTCTGTCAGCTGATGATTTCGGTAACGGCATTTCAGGACACCCGTTAAAGGCACAGCACTCGGTCGTCAAATCGATGAATTAGCCTACTTTAAGAGGACAGGTGTTAAACAAAGCAAACAAACACAGCCTCTGTAGTCAGGTGTTCGGACGTGATCGGCCGAGCCGGATCCACAATATTATCAGCAACCATCATCTTCATCATCTTTGGCAGGAGAGCTCCTTTCTCTTATCGTCCAATGGCGATCGTCGCATCACCGCCAGCGTCACGCACGTCACGTGTGCACCTTGACACATCCTGGTGTGTGTGCGCTCATGTTGTGACGCGTCACCTTTTCCTGCCTCGTTCAGTTGTCACGATTCGGTTTGGAGCATTAAAAAAAAAACGACATATCAGGCTTACACCTGATGTTAAAGTCACAGTGAAACGGGAAGCTGAAGCCGTTTAGTTCACGTAATATGACGTATTTCCGACAGGATTTACAGGCGGGGTTTAGTGATCCAACAACAGTATACTTGGGGAATACCCATGGACAGTATAGGAATACCTTATGGAGCCAGTGAGAGATGCAGAGCACCAGAATTACAAGAGGAGGAGGGTTGACATTAATAAACTGGATGTTGAACACATTGTTTGGAAATGTAACCAAAGTCTCCAGCTAACTTTCAATACACACACCATCTTCTACCACATTGTTCTGGATTTTAATTTAATGAGTAAAAGTAGCAATATCACAGTGTGGAAATACTGTTTTAGAAGTAAAGGTCATGTTCAAAGTAAACATACACAAGTATGGTTAAAAATGCATTAAAGGTTTCAGTGTGCAAGATTCCGGGGGCTATATTTACAGAATATTGCATAAATTGAATATACTATGCATAGCTATGTTTTCATAGGTGTATAATCACCTTACTTGTTTGGTAGCCGTTTATCCACAGATGCTGCAGGTCCTCTTCCACAGAGTCTGCCATTTTGAACTACCATGTTTCTACAGTAGCCCAGAATGGTCAAACTAAACACTGGCTCTAGATAGGGTGTTTTTTTTCCGTGTAGTTTCTCATTCATGCTAGGAAGGAGAGGGTTAGATGACCGGACAATCAGCAACTACACATCTAGATGCCACAAAATCCTACATATTGCTCATTTAAACTACCAAAAGCAAGAAGGCCCATTTCAGAATAATGTTTATTATATAACTGGATTATCATTAGTGTTTAGTGTTGTTTTATTAGTCTTAATAGTTATAAAAAAGAAAAAAGTAAAAATTAGAACACCTGCCATAGCTGTCATGATATCATATTTTCGCAGCATGATTATTGTAGAAAGAAGTGATTCATTGTAACATTATCATTGTGATATCCTTTAAGAAATTGTAATAAAAAAATAGGTCAAGTGATTTAAGGCATAGATCTATAGTAAATGAGCAGTATGGAATCTGTGTCATACTTCAACAGGATAAAAAGGATAGTTTTCAGTACCTAAAGTAGGCCACCATCCAGCTCAGTGGTAGTGGCAAACCAGGGCAGCATGGAAGCTATTGTTTTGCTCTGAAGACACACAATAGCCAATGTGATGTTTTAGCTTTTACCACAGGGAGCGAGAAACCTCGGATTACAGGATCTAAAGTCTCACTGACTTAGCCACAGATTGTCAAGTGACTCCTACAGCTGATCCAGCAGATTCCTGGATTCTGCTTTAACTGTTATGGGGGATAATCATTAATCCTCATTCGAACCTTCAGAATGGTGGTAAAAACCAACGTCAGCATTGTCATAAAACATTTAATATGGCACTCTGCAGTGGTGTTTAAAGGCTTTTCATGAATTCTTAAAACAGGTGTGTACACGAATGCCAAAATCGAGCGGCAGCCTCCGTGGCTGTGAGATAAAGCCAATGCAGAAGTGCCAAAAACTGCAGTTCCTCGAAAGTCCACTTGAGGCTGGCTTTAGAACAAGTCAATCTCCATAAGCCCCCATATTAAAATGTCCAACTTCACAGCAGAAATAAACATGTTTACAACCTCATACAGAAATGGTTTTAGTCTTTATAGCTTATTTCCCCATTCATGACAACTTTACTGGGGCTGATTTTCTATATAACTCTTCCATTAAATTATATTTGACTGGCCATGATTATAAATTTATGCATAATTAACAGCATCCATTGGCAAGTGGGTGCCATTACAGGTGACACCCAGGAGTCGCCCAACCTGAGGTCCATTGATGATCCACACTTAGATTATCCAGACAAGATGGACAGTCATCATAAAGTCAGCAAATCTAGTCTTACAGGTTTCTTGATATCACTGCAGGTCACTAAGGCCATTCATGCACATGCTTTTCTTGTGGGATTTACTTTTTGTTGTGAGCCATGTTTATGCAATGGTTGCCCAACGCCCATAAAGGTTAAACTATACTCCATAATACAATGCATAGAAATGTTATTGGCATGCTGAATATTTACCCAAGACAGTTTGTTTATTATCATATCTAACTGTTTCAGCTCTGCGAACATGTTTGATGGGGTTTAGGCTTGTCATGTCGTCCTGTGCAAGCTGTTTAATCATGGCAGAGATTGTGATGTCCTTACTGCACCTGCTGGCTGTATCCTGAGCAGGGCAAGGGGAGGAGGAGGGCAACAAGGGGTAAATACTGGTAGGCACGGTTAGGAACAAGGCAGGAAGCTCAGTCTCCACAATGGAGCGGCAGCGCTTTGCGTCCGGTTATGGCGGGGGTATCTTTCCTCCCTTTTGGACATTCCGTTCCCGCTGGGCTTTGAGCTCCCGTCTGCTCTCCGAAAAGAGTTTCCCAGGCTCATGTCCTCTTTTCAGAACCATGCAGGGTTTCTGTTGCCAGGGGACAAGGCCAAGGAAAGAAGCATGCCATCAGTGGTCAGTGTTTTGTCCTGCACAGATCCAGATCATTGCCCCAAAAATTAGAGCTAAAATTACAAATTTGGGCTAAGAATAAAAATCTGTTGGATTTGAATTATATTACAAAGAGCCTATTAAGATTCAAGGCTGCTGCTAGTCAAGTAGAGGCTGAGAAATCTCCCTGTGATGCAGAGTGAGTTTCCTTTTTCTGACAAAGCATGGTGCTGTTGACTTGCAATGCTGACTACAAGACACCTCTTATTTGAATCTTCTATTATGACGAGGCCAGGGGTCCACTTCACTTTCAGCACAGGACTCAAATTAGGAATCTGCTCCAAGCGCCAAGACTCATAATTTGCTCCTGATTTATACCCAAGAAAGCAGGCCATAGCAAGAGAGTACTTTTAATATAACTATATATATATATATATAAGAAATCGTTCACTTCTTTGCACTTTCTCGCTGAGGGCATTTGTTATTTTACTAGATGACACTGCAGATGTAAGTTCTGAGCACACTTTAAACCATTATCACTTGTGCCCCATCCATTACACATCCATAATGCATCTGTCTTGCATGAGCAAGCGGGGCAGTTGCTTTGGTCTGCTACAGAAAATTATTTGTCAACTGTTTTGATAATCAGTAAACCATTTGAGTCATATTTAAAGCTAAAATGTCAAAGATTTGCTGGTACTATCGAACTTTGAGCTATTCCGCTTTTCTCTGTCCTATACAATTGTAAATGTAATCTTTTTCTAAGTGACGATTGCACCAAATGAACACGTTGACATTTCATAGACAACAATAAATCAAGAAAATAATGAGCAAAAGAAAACATTTGTACAGCCTACTTAAGGCTGCAAATGTAATTCACACAGGAAGTATTTAGGAAGCTAATAAGATGCAGTATGGAACTACCACCTCTTCATAGGACAAGCATAATTATGTAGAACCCATCAGAGTTTCTGTAAACAGCCTTTAAATGGGGAATACACCCGGAATACACATAACTGGGACATGTGAGCAGATTTATTATCATCACACGTGAGAGTCGTGCCTTCAAAGCTGAAGACACATATAACATTAATATACTGTGTGTCTTAGTTACTATGAGGCATATCACTATGATATCCCCAAAATATACTGATGGGGGATTATTCTCAGAGGTGGAGTATTTTACTCAAGTAAAAGTAGCAATGCTACAGTTTAAAAATACTACTTTATGAGTAAAAGTACTAAGTTCAAAATTGCTTCAAAAAGTACCAAAAGTAAAAATACTCATTATGCAGAATATGCATATAATAATGCAGCTATAATAACATGTCATTATTTATTAGTTGATTCATATTTTATATCAAAAATCTGCAAAGTGACGAGTAACTACAGCTGTAAAGTAGCACCAAATGGAAATAAAAGTACTTGGTACTTAGTTACATTCCAAAATTGATTATAGTATCTCTGTGGTTCTCAGCAGTGATTTTTACTTCATGCTATCGTAATATATTACTAGGACTTTATTTTTCTAGTTTTTACGTGACATTGTCCTACATGGAGGCTGATAGGCGTATTCACTGATTAGAGTATGTGAATAATAGATGCAGCAATAACATTAGAGGATTGTGTGTTGGGGTGGATTTCCCTTTTACTCAGTCGGGGACTACAGCAGCATAAGCAGCAGCAGCAGCAGCGTCGTCGTAGTAAAATGCGGTGCTGCTGAGAAAAGCGGAGGCGATAGACAGAGAGAGAGAGAGAGAGAGAGAGAGAGAGAGAGAGAGGAGAGAGAGAGAGAGAGAGAGAGCTCCCGGCAGAATATTCCCTTCAGCAGAAAACAGAGGAGACCGGTCGTCCTCTCCTCCTTGGACATGTGGTGCACCCAGCAGCAGCAGCAGCAGCAGCAGCAATAGCAGTACAGGACAGCAGCAGCAGCGGCGGCGGCGGCGGTGGCGGTGGCGGCGGTGGTGGTGGCAGCGACGGCGCGGCGTAGCTTACTACGTCTTAGGAGCTTCTTTTGTCTTTAATTTCATTTTTTTGTGTCCTTCGGTTATGAGCTTGCTGGGGGCCTACAAGAAAAAGACCAGTTACGATGGCTATGAATCTTTGCAGTTGGTCGATAGCGGCGGAGATAGCTTCAGCGTCGGCAGAGGGAGCAGCAGCGGCAGCGCCACACTCGCAGGCTCCATAGCGGCCACCCTTGGACCGAAGGCAGGCCCGCTGAGAGAGGAGGACTGCAGCACCATGGACAGCTCAGGTAAGAGTCCTCGCCGCCTCCGGCAGCTGGGATGTCGGATGTAGGCTGTCGTGAAGAGTGCCTGGGTGATATGTGCTGACTTTACACAGTATTAACGTGGCCTGTAACACAATGGCTAACAATAGTGAAAGTAGGTATACAACGATGCCGTGCACCTCCAGGAAGCCCCTCCAGAGCTCACAGTGGCTCCACCTAAATATCGGGCTATTGTCCTAGTGCCACTGGTGTTGTGTAAAATCACCTGCACTGTGCCCAATTCTATGCATCTCACATTGAAATGTGTGCAAGAGAAAAGTATTAAAAAGTCGTTCATAGGAATGTGCAAAATATTTAAGACACTATGCACACATATAGCAGCACACAATACTCTATTCTAGTGGCTATAAGTATGGACGTCTATGTATAAAAACTCAATTTGAAGCCAGTTCTCAGTGATATCTACCATTATAATCACCTTTTATAGCCTCTTTACTTTTCAATATGGGATTTAATTATGAAGTTTTCTCTCGTTAGTGGAGTAAAAAAGATCCTGCTTCAGTTTTAAACAGCAGAAACACAAAATACTCTGTTAGAAGTTTACTCAACTGGCCACGATGGATTATAAACACAGTATGTCCAATTAAAACCAGAAAAACTAAATGCATACGCTAATCTAGTAATCTATCAGTTTATCATTATTCTGATGATGAATTTTTGACATGCTTAACTGAATTCAAGTCATAATAAGTCATTTGTTCTGTCGCTTTGTCCTCACTGAGATGTATCTAGTCCTCTGTAAAAGAGCCTCTTGTGAAGAATAAAGGATTTATGATGACAGTTTATGTGACTACTACTACTGAGACCATTCCTACTGCCACTACTACAAGTACTACTCCTATAACTACTATTTTATGTGTCATGCCAAACCTTTGGGGCATCCTATATGGCATTACAACGCACCACTATTTATGTTTCAGAACTGATATTTAAATGATCTGGGGTGTTTTTTTTCAAGTAAATTATACACTGAATGGCAGAAGAAAGAATACGATAAAGGGCATTGTGCATTTTCCGGTAATAATTCAGTAATAATTTTACTGTTATGACTAATTTTGGGGTGTTTAAAGTTAAAGTCTGTGGAGCCTGCCGTGTCTTCACCACACTGCAGTGCTCTGTGGAGTCAGCCGGCCTCCCGGGACAAACACTTGTGTGAAACAAAAGAAGCTGGATCAGTAGGGTGGAAGGGTCAGTGAGGGAAGGGGATTGGGGTTGCTGATGGTGAGGATGGTTTGGGGGGGAGGGGTGGTGGGCTCCAGTGTCAGATGTCTGTCTGGCCTGGCAGGCCTTATGGATGGGCTCTTTCATGTGTGTGTGTATGCGCGTGTGTGCTCGTCCCTGCCTGTGTGTGTCTATGTATCCGTCTGTCCCATTCACGCAGCCTGATACTGAAGCCTAAAGGTTGGCACACTAGAAGGTGGCAGACACATTCAAACAGACCATTGATCCTTCTAGAGCTCTCTGTTATGTTGATGTCCCGCTCTCTCTTTCTGTGAGTGGTTGGGCTCTCTGCTGCTGTATTTACCTGATGGAGCCTGTATCATAGCCTTCTCTTAGCGTGTTAGCAAGGTTTGTCACTGTAACCGGCTCAACAGTCTGCACACTCCCACATCCATCTGGCCACTGACACAGAGGCACACGGACCAGCTAACAGACAGAGAAATAGATAGAGAGCATAAAATAGAGACAAAGGAGGAGGAAAGGAATTTAGGGGGGTTAGGTACGGTTCATTCACACTGCAGACATTGCTGATTTATACAGCATCATTTATACGCAACTTGGGAAATTAAAAGTAAATAAACAAACAGCTAAATCAATATTGATATTGTTAGAAATGATTACATAGAGGCAGTTATTCAAGAAGATTTAAATCCACCACTTTGACAATGGGACTTTGTCAAGGAAACACAGATTAGTTTGACTATATTCAGACTGTTTTTAAATTTTTTTTTTTTTTTTTTACATGTATGTAGTTAACAGTTAGCTAGTTTATATTTCTAGTTTGTATTAGTCTCCAAGCGGTCTAACCCTGTATAGAACAGCGGTCCCAAACTTTAGGGAAGTCACGTGAGGATTATTGAGGCAGGAAAGATTTCATTTTCTGGCTTATCTGTCATCTTTTCTTATTTCCTGTGAAAAAAAAAGAGAAAAGAAACGAGGACAGTCATCAACATGATCTCAGCACTGCTCAGATCTAAACATTACTTTATATACTTTTCTGTGAATGAGGCGTGTGTCTCCCCTCTCACTGGCCTTGTTTACATTTTAATTGACGGTGGTAAAACCAGCCTGACTCTCAGAGTGAGGGATTCAGCTTGTTATGCAGCGATGGACATACACAGTTGAGGCGCTGACCCCGAACCTTCTCTTTCTCTCCCCTTATCCGCTGTCATATCACTGCTGTCGGAGTGATAGACAAATTAATCCGACCTGTCACATGGCAAGAAGTAGAAAAAAAGCAGCATACTAATGCACTTTAAAGAACACTGAAGAGTTTGTTAAGAATGTCATACCTTTTATATAAAATTTTGTTTGACCATTAAACTGTCAGCACCTACAGTTTGTCACAGTTTCTATTAATGTGCCATGCTTTTACCAACCCATAATAGCTTGCTTGCCATTCACAGCAGTGTAATACCCCCCTTGTTAAGCTGCATAGTAGATGATTAATCAAGCACTCCTTGTCTCATAAGCAGTATCTATAATTAAGCAGATTAGAATACAGGTTTACGTGGCAGTCATTCAGGTCCAGGACATGACAAGGCCCTGCACATTGTAGTAGCACTGAGATCGAGTGCAATGCACTGCACTTTCTTGTCAAGCTTTATTAGTTTGTGTATGCATCTGTCTGTCATTCACACCAAGCCGGATATTGAGGGAGAAAGGTTTGGGGCCGTCGGAGGAGGGAGACATATTCAGACAGCTCCCTGATCCCTCTGGACATTACTGTCTCTCTTTTTCTCTCTGTCGGTCATCTCTCTCTCACCCTCTCTCTCTACGTCGGCTCTGTGAAAGAGGGAGGTGGTGAGGAGGGAGAAAGGGTGAGCTGTTGGCCTGGTCCTGTTTTCATGGAACAGCTCTCCCTGGAGTGAGATTTCTTTGAAGTATATTTTTTCATTCACCGTCACAGATGCCTCTTTACCCGTGAGGACATCTGAACGTGATTGGTAGATCTTCCATAGCTTTGGATTTTAAAGTCAGGATCCAGGTTTTCCTAAAACATTTGAATAGTAAGGAGTTAAAAAATCGACCAAAACTTACAGTGTCGCATCAAGAATCCAAGAGGAATATTTCAGTTTGTGTTCTTTAGTATAGACATATTCAATGTGGCTACCATATAATGGACTATACCTTATGGTCCATGATTTTGGGGAATAAACTTTCTGGCTGAGAGTTAGATGATAAGATTGATACCACACTCATGTATGTACAGTAAATCTGGCTAGTTAGCCTAGCTAAGCATTAAGACATGAAACAGGGGGAACAGTTAGCCTGGATCTATCTGATGGCAAAAAAATCTGTCTTCAGACCTTTTTCATGTATTAAACAAATAAAATATAACATGTTAATTACTGAGTTTTAGAGTTGATGGTAAAGAGCCAAGCTAGCTGTTTCCTCCGCTGTCTTTTGGCTAAGCTAAGCTAACCAACTGCTAGCTGGGCATGATATTAAACGTCTAATGTCACCCTCAGCAAGAAAACAAAACACATATTTCTCAATGTGCAAAACTATTTCTTTAAATGAAGGTGAAATGATGGCTGTATGGCATTAGCCCAGAATACAAGCAACAAATGAAATGATTAAAAGTTAATTCTGCCAGCAGCAGAGTAACAGGGTTATTCTCTGCGCATTAGGTATGGCTGTATGTCATCCTCCCTTTCATTTTCTCTCACCAAGTGTTGACACGTAAATAAAGATGAAATGACCTAAGCTCACAGGAATGTCCCCTCAAAAAGTTGAGGACAGTACATCAGTTTCACAGGATGCAAAAAAAAAAAACTAGGCCTGCTGTCAGCTAAAGGTTGCAAGGTTTAAAGGCACAGATGTGGTAATGTCAGTGGCGCAGTACTTGACTATTATTACTATATTCGTGTTTTCAGGCAAAAACATCAAAAATCTAATTTTAGTGTGTTTCTGCTATTCATTTCAGCTGAAGAAATGCAGGGACACACATTACAGCTGTTGCCCTGATTATAAGTAAGATATATGAGTGATCAGACCTTGTTTGCCTGGGTCTGTTCCAGCTGGTGCTGACTGTCTGCAGATAAAATCATGTGTGTGATATGTAGTGATTCTAATAAAGCCTGTCTGCCTTGTCTGATATTTGCAGCTGACGTCTGTGAAAGAAACTGCACCAAACGCCTCCTTTTTTTGGCCTTTTTAGCGCAAATGTCAGAAGGCTCAAACCAAAGCAGAGGCTGAGATGTCTGTACTTTTAACTTAAAGTTTGGATCAAGCCATAAAATCCCTGGATCCTACAATTCCAATAATGCATACACATCCTAAATGTATAAGTCTAAAACCCAGTCTGAGATAACTCTAATAACAAGTCTGAAACTTTTAAGGCAGCCATTACTGAACTTACCCAAAAATGCTGTCCAGTTGATGAGACAGATATGTTTTGATTGGCGCAGACAAAGTTCTATTTAAGTTCTGGAAAATATCTCTATGCCTGTGTGCTGTTAAGCAGGAGCTTTATTCTTCAGAAAAAAAAATAAATCCCTGTCACACATTTCAGGCCTGTGGAGTCGGAGATGAAAAGTCTAAATTTAGTGAAGAATCGTCAGGAAGGAGGTGGAGGACAGGATGGAGGGATCTGAAGAGACAAGTAATGTTTGTCAAGCAGTAAAGAGAAAAAAAAGAAAAGAAAGCAGTTAGCGTTTACGATTAATCAGCAGATTCGCTCTAGACCTCTTTACAGACTGTGTTTGTAATGTCTGCAGTTAAAGTGAATCAAAGTGTGCTTTTACATCACACCACAAATCTTAGCTAGTTATTTATCTGGCTGATAGCACTGGCTCTGTATTTGAGGAGACGCTAAGTATGACATGGACATGAACCAGAGAGCTGAAAGCAGATTTAACCCAGCCTGAGCTCGAGTTCCTTCATCAGACAGACAGAGATATGACTGCTTTGGATGCACAGAATAATATTCTCACATACGAAGAACAACAATACTGTAAGTGCCCATAATATCAGTAATAAGTCTCCACAGAAGGTACAGCGGCTCACAAAGCAAAAGTATCCTGAAATAGCCAATTATCTGTTCCTCTTAGGTTATGTTTTAGTGGGGATAATATCAAACAAATTGCAGCCAACTACCAGCTAATGACGCGACACTTTCCCATCATAACGATCCACCTTCCTCACCTCAATGTGATGCTCGACTTCTCCCAGTCTTAGCTATTAACATGGCTACTATACTCAGCTTGTTTCCCAGCTGAACTTGAAATTTCAGCCCAATGTCATGATGTTTCGCAATACAGACATCTTCTTCTGGATAATTGGGCATTTCGAGAAGCTCCTCTTTTAACAAGGTCCTTCCATTATTGATTGCAAGGTTAAGATAAAATTGATCAGAAATCCAGCTTTCCAAACTAATGAAACACATAAGTTGCGGTCTCTGTGTGTCTTCATCTTTTTTCCATTTTGAAAAAATACAATAAAGTATACATACAGAAAGTAATAATAATCTTAGAGCTCCTTTGAAACTAAAAGGCCCGAGGACAAGCCAAAAGGGCTGTTGTCAGGTAGTACGACTTAGCTAAAGGTCCCGACTGTAAGAGTTTTATAGAGCCAGCTGACCCTTCAGACTTCAGACAGATGATAGGCTTAGAGCACTACATGATTGATTGTTGTTTTTTCCGTGGGTGGTTTCCTGTGGACAAGAGTACAAGAAGTTTTTAATGCACTCTGGCGCTCAGAGGAGATTTCTAGCTGGAAAATGCTGAAAAATCCCCTTTTGTCTGTAGATTTGTCAGCGCTGCCAAGCCACATCTCAAGCGATGCCACTGTGTTTCAGTGTGTGGATATATGAAGGGAAGAGACAGAGAGGGAGAGAGGAAGCAGGGAAGATCTTAGATCACCAAAGGGGTGCTGACTAAGATATGACACTTGAGTCTATTCCAGCACTTGCTTATTCTTTACTGTGCGCTCACGCACACACATGCACACACACGCACACACACACAGATAGCAAAAGCAACACACAGCTCCAGATGGTATGCATTTTTATTGTCTCTTGTGTCCTTTTCCATCATTCCTTTAACACCTACGCAAATGTTTACTTGGTGTGTTTCGCGATGACTCATATGTTCATCACTGAACTATATCATTTGCATAGAAAATAGCAAGCATATTTCTGTTGGGGAGTAAGACGGAACTCTTCCTACATGTTTCCCTGTGGATTCTCATTGATTAAAGGTCCTCTGTCCCCAGATATGGAGGCCGGTTATGGAGGAGGACTGTTGGATATGGTGAAGGGAGGGGCCGGGAAGTTCTTCAGCAACTTCAAGGACAACTTGAAGGACACACTGAAAGACACGTCCACCAAGGTCATGCACCAGGTCTCCACGTAAGTTACATTTACATTCATAAACACGCTATTACGCAGCACCCACTGGGAGCTGGATTTTTGTTGCACCAGGGCTACAATATTGACCAAATGTTGCCATACCATTCACTATATCACCACTTTTGGTTTTAATGACAGAGGGTTGGAGTATATTTTGCATGATATGTAGATAACTGAGCCCTTATTTCCACAAAGTGCATCAAGGTTTTCAGTGGTATCAGTACAATCTGCAAACAGGCTCTGCTCTTCTCTCTTTGCTGAGTTGTACACTATGTGCACTGCTCTTGCCTCATACATCCATCCATATTTGTAGATTTGATATTAGGCATATTATTTGGGAATATATTTGATTTTAACAGTTTGTTTTTGTTTTTTTTACCCCAGGCTAACATTTTTATCCACAGACTGTGAACATCTGTGAAATCATAAAAATACCTTTGAAGATTCAACCTGCTGCTGTATAACACTAATTGAAGGATGTGGAACAGCTGTGCTCTAAGCTTTTTAATAGGGTTCTCCTACAGGACTCTTAGAAAACTCTGTCGGCCCACAACGCGTCTTCTCTTTCTTTCTTTTCTTTTGTCCTCTGCATCCTTGTCCCCCTTTTTCCTCTCGATAAATAAAATCTAGTCAGGAGCTCTGCCCTTTCACATTTTCCTTTCTAAATTAATCAGGACAGTGCGAGAGGACAAAGGACACGGGCTGACACTCGCTGCCTGCTGGTGGTGCGAGGGAAAAGTTGCTTCACTCGCAGTTATAAACTGTTCCTGCTATCACCTGCAATTTTCTTACCTGTGTGGCACCTGGTTTGAAAGTATGTATGGGTCTGGAAAGTGCCAGTCTCCACATAACATAAGATACTTGTGTTGATGAGAAAAATCCGGGCCTTTAAAAAGGTGCCCTTAGCCTGCAGTGTAATTTAGAGCCCCTGTGACCAAAGTCAGCTCCTGACAGTGTCAGAAATGGAGGATCAAAATCCCACAGTGTGACAGCGACGACAGCCCTGAATACACTTAAGAGCTAGTGCAATCCACTGCTGAGAAACATATTTACCCCAAGGTTAGGTTACGTAATCAGCCCATCAGTCCACATTCACCTACTCTTGTTTTTCTTAGGTTTCCTGGGCCAGCACTATGTCAACTTGACTACATTTGCAAAGCATGAGAGCCGTGTTGATGGATGACATGAGTTCTCTCGGCCAGCATATTTTAAAGCTTGCATTCGTTGCCTCTGAACTTAACTTACTAACTGACTGAACTTACCAGAAATATGAAAATACCTGTCACGTTCTTCTAATTCATATTAAAGGCAATGATTACTTTGATTGACTGAATGTTGTTTCAGCTGTTGATTACAATGTAAAGTGAGTCTCCAACAGTTCTGGAAGTGAAACAGAGCAGTGTGGATGGAGGGAGGTAGCAGAGTCTGGCACGGCTCGGCCGTCCCAGTGTGTTTGTGCACAGGCATCTGCACAGGGCAGCACAAAGGGGCCTCTGTATTGTCAGACACACACACACACACACACACACATTCGCAGCTCCTCTCTCACTATTGACTCAGCAAGTTTGATCGTGATTGTTTTTCTCTTGTGTCTCCCCTCTCCTCTGCCGATCGCATCTTGGCAAACTCCCACTTCCCCTGTCCCGCCGCTCCCTCGTGTATTTCAGGCCGCCTCTCTCCCCTCTCATCTCGGCTCCACCTTCCCTCCTCTCCTCTCCTCTCCTCTTTGCCGTCTCTCACTCCTCTCCTGGCTGCATTATTCATGGCAGTTCATTGTGCCAAATGGCCAGTGTGCTGCTGATACAGAAGGATTCATTTCATTAGGGCCCTGTCTGTGTTGGTGTGGGTTTGTGTGGCCTGTATATGTATGTGTGAGTGGGTGGTTTGGATAATAGGGCGGCGGGAGGCAGGCTACCGTGGCAACCGGCTGAAAGCCTCAGAAAGCAAAGGTAGATGGGCAGAGGTAGAATAACGTGCCACAGTTCAGCACATTGCGATGATGATTTATTGTTAAAAAAACGTGAACTGAATCTTGTTGCATTCTGGCACACTGAAGAGTTAATTGTGCTGCTGTATGCATAACATTTAATAACTTTTTTTTAGAACTGGAAGCACAGGAAAGAAACTGTGACAGCACACAGGTTATTTACCAAGGCTGAGGGTGTGCTCTATGGCTTATTGCCCTCATAAATAAATAAACATCTTGTGAAGGGAGCTATACGGCTGACCATAATGTGCAAGAGCAGTTTCAAGCATGACGGTGAGATTAAATATGATGTTTTTCTGCGTCTTGCCCTTCATTGATGGTTTCCCTGCGTTCCCCCATGAGGGCGAATCGTGGTGATAAAGTCAGCAGTTAATTAGGGAGATAGAATAAAGAGCTGCGGGATCTAACGATGTATTCGAGAGGCAGGCTGCTCTCTTTAGAGCTGCAAAAAAGGCGATTTGAGGAAGTCATAATATCTTGTTTTAGCATGATATAATCAGGTTTTTCTTATTCAAGATAGATAATCTCGTCAAGCACCATTTGCTTTAGACCAATAAACATTGTTCAAGGTAACTGGTTCTTGATTTTCTTAATAAGTGATTCACTCTTTTCACTTTTTTTTCAGCTAGAACTGATGTGAATTAAGTTGAAAGTGTGACTTGCATAACTCATACTCATATGCCAGACATCTATTGAGACGACAGTATAATAGTCACGGCTCAGAGCAGTCAAAACGAAAACAGCACTGCACATATAAAAAAATGTTTTAGATTTATTTTGTTGAATTTCGTTAAGGCTGCTCTCGTCTCTATCTCTATAATCACAATGGATGCGTAACGTGAAATGGATTATCATCTGACTCAGCTAATTGTTTCGGCCTCACAGTCTGTAACTTTGCTGTTTTGATTCAGTGTCACTCCTCTCATCACAGCTGGCTGCTGTACTGAGTGAGAAAAAGTGTCCCACCGCACGCTGCACACGACATGTCCAGCACCGAGCAACAGACAGCAAAGTTACCAACTAGCAGCTGGACGTAGTGGAGCAGCTAAAGGGAGGTGAATACTGGGCTCACACAGAGAAATGCTAACGTTGCCATATGGCTGCAAATGTTTGCTAACACGTACGTCTTAACAACTAGCCTACAGGAGGAGACAAGAAGGCCAAATAAAAATCAATAAAAGCAGGTTTAAATCTGACGCAACCGAGGAGGAGAATCAACCCTCGTTGTTAGGTATTGGGCGTTGCACGGATATTTATTGTAGATTCCATAATTTTTGTGATTTCTGTTTACCCCATTGGCAGAAGAGGATTTATAGAAGAGGAATTTTTGCAGCTTGAAGGTTTTCTGGTAGAATATGAAGCAGAATTTCTTCCGGAGGTAGAATGTGTGTGACATGGACTTCACTGAGCACGCTTGACATAACTCAAAACCCCTGTGAGCATTGCTGGTAACCAGTAACACATTCACCAAGACTTGATTGTTTCCTCTCTGCTTCTGTCTAATCTACATTCGAGGCAAAGGGCCCTCGCTGAATTATTTAAAGCAGCCTCCTTGTTTGTTTACCTGGCTGAAGAGAAATTTTTGCAAGGAAACCAATCTGGCAACAACCGTGTGTCTGTGAGAAACACAACGGCAAAGGAGTCTGGGTGGCTGTTCTGGGTTTGTGAAAGGCACAGTGTCCTTGGTCTGCACCCAGACCGTCACCCCTCCCCGCCACCCTCCCCCACCAGACACACATTCATCTCTCTCTCTCCTTTCTGTGTAGTCTCGCTCACGTTGACTGGTTCTCATCAGCCCTCTCCCACTAATTTTCATTTTTGTGTCTCTGTTGCCTTCACTTCATGAACACTAAACTCTCTTAGCTTCTTTCTCCGATTAAAGAACTGCTTTCCTCTCTTTTCCCAGTGGGCAAACTATATCACAACGCCAAAGCGTCTTGTGCTAAATCTGGATCATGTCGGTTAAACAAGTCGAGCGGTCTGAGATGAAATGAATCGGTATCAGTTAGAGAAAAATCTGGTGTAGCGTTAACTTCTGGCAGCATTTTTGATTCGGTCAGTCCCTGTGGTCAGCGGGCTGCACTGCAGAGATTACACAGCCAGGGCCTTCTGTTTAGGCACTTTATATTGGTTCTCATTTTCTGTTTTGAAATGTCAATTATGAAGCAGATTTGCTACGAGAATGCAGTTCTAAAAGACAAAGATGCAGAATTTTGGAGAGAAACATGGAGGGAATGTAGAAAAGCCAAATCTTATATCCATCGGGATCTAACCCACTTACACTGTGTTTGTTTGAATGTGTCTGTGTGTGACTGTGTGTGTGTGTGTGTATAGCCACTGGAGACTCAGTTATTACTTACTCACTATGCGTGTAAGTCCTCAGCTATGTAGTGAGCTAAAACACACTTTGAAGTTTTCACTGAAAGTAATTATGAAACTGTGAAAACAATTTTGGTCAACAAATTAGATTATAGTGATTCAGTTAAAAATGATGAGATGCCATAAACAAGTGGTAGACCAGAGGTACCGTAACAACGGATAAGCAAATAAGCCAGGATTAGATTCCTAAAAGTATAAACTAATTGGCAGATTAGTTAGAAAAAGAGAAAAAAGTGTGAAGGATCAAAATGAGTCTTCTTGGGATGTACAATACTGCTGATATAGTCAATATACACATAGAAAAATGAAAAAGTCAAATAACAGAGTTATTTACTGTTAATGGACTACAGAATGTGGTGAAAGTGTATTAGCGTGTGTTAGCCTCAGACACTGAGGCTAGCTTGGTTTGCAGTCAATGGATCACAGAAACTACGATATTCTCCTAAATCTACAATCGCAAAACAGTTGTAATAAAAACAGCATTCACAGTTATGTTTTGTAACGCTCTAGCAATGACATTTGGCATTATATAAAGATTATTTTATTATTAATTAAAACATGTCAGATTCAGAAGATTCAGAGAAATATATGGATATAGACAGTGCATGAACTCTTCGTGTCCATATTTCCAAGCTTAGCAGCGTCAGTGTTTGTTCAGGGCTGCTGTGGCAGAGGGACAAAACTCCTGCTGAAGCAAGCTCTCATTTCAAAGCCCTATATCTCTGACCAGATGCAAGTAATTGGCGTTGGTTTTTTTTTCTCTCTTTTACAGTCTCAGTTTTGTCAGTGTTTATACACACAGCCGATATAAAACCAGTCTAGTAATAATTGTAGTCACGATACAACATCGCATCCATCATACTGAAGGTGAACATTTACTGATCAATTTCCATAAAGGAAGAAAATTCCCCAGGGTCATATTTGCCCTTCTTCCTTCCAACCATGTCCTTACCCTCATTTCACTGTCCTTGCAGTATGTTTTAATTGGCTGCAGTTCTAACCTCAAGAGGTCAGGGAAACTTCTCATTTGCATATCGCACAGCTATTGCCCATGACCGTTTAAACCTGACTCCTGACCTCTTTCTCTCTTCTAACAGCCAGCTAGCTATTTCAGGGTAGAAGCAGGTAAAACTGCAGATTTACACAGCACATCGATGGCATCTCGTAGAAATCTCATCGCATCTAAAGTGCTAGAAATTAGTGCATTCTTTTCAGTTCTTTAAAATATTTTTTCTCCAAGTAATAATTTGTGCTATAGCGGCCCCTCATTGAGGCTAAGTAATCTGTGTACCGGCTTAAATCATCCAGATATTCACCTTTGAAACCTCGCTGGGGTAACCACGCAGAATCGGTTGAAAATAGAAACCTGAACTGTGGTCTAATTACTTCATTATCCAGGGCTTACAGACACAACAGGAGTCTCCTCCCACCGTTGACTCAGATGAACTCAGGTTGTTTGTCTCTTATATTAGCAGTCCGCTTTTCCAAGGCTGTTCCACACATAGTTTTGATCGCCACATATGATGCTGGAAGACGAATCACAGTGTTTCATGTGGAAATCCTAAGACACACTGAGCTCTCACCTCCACGTTGAGAGTAGCACTGCGTTACATAACTAGGTCTAGGATTGCATCAGGGCCATATGGCACTCCTCCATGACCACACAGAGTTGACTGGCCCAGATCAGCTCTGCTTGGGGGATTTTCACAGTAGGCAACAACTCAACTCAATCTGATACACATTAGCCTGCTAATGTGTTTTGCATGATAATTGCAATACAGTGGGTAGCCGAGCCGTCTGCTGCTTGCCGTTGGTGTTGCAGCTCGCTGTTGCTCTGGATTTTTCTTAATAGATATTAAGATATTGAGATGCTGCTGACAAGAAAGTAGTCATGGTTTGAATAATTGTCACACACATATCAAGGGCATCTGTCGAGAGAAAACTAGATTGAATATTTCAAGAAGAAATCAGACATTTTAATGTGTCAGTAGTCTATTAAAACAAACCCCCATGCTAATTGCAAACACCCCACCCTGCACCTGCTTCACAGTGTTTCATATGCGCCGTGTTCCACCACTTCAATGATGTAGTAGTACTCGACTGCTCGTATGTGTGTGCACTGCAGCTGCTCGCTCACTTTCAAAAGAAAATCTCCATCTGGGGTAGCTAAATTTGGCTATGAAAGGCAATGATGCTCAACCGAAGAATTCACACATGGTATTCCTTTGATCTTGAGCACTTCATCCTCATGTGCTGAGACTGAGAAAGACAAGTCAGACGCACGGAAGCTTCTGAACTAAAGCCTGTTGAGTCTCATTACTTGGATATGCACGACATGCAGCTTGACAGCGAGAGACAGAGAGGTGGATCAGCCTTCTGGTTGTCATGTATTGATCTCTTTTCAAGCATTTGATATTTTGACCCAACTGCGTAAACGCTTGTCTGAAAACAATCAACACGTGTGCCTGCTGTATCTGATATCACGCTATACTTGTAATTCCACAAACTTCACACATTTGGGGTGTCACTGGGCTGTATGATGATGCTCGAGGTCATTTGAGCTTTTGTTTGTAACTTTTTTCCATGTAGCCTTTTTACGTTCCATGTAAAATAAGTTCTTCTTTGTTTCAGGTACACTAAAGGGGAGCTGGACATTGCCTATATCACATCGCGGATCATAGGTAAAGACATTTGGTTGTACAGTCGTTGGTGCATGTGTGAGCATGTGTGCGTATAGACATTGTCACCAGAGAATAATACCCTAGGGAAACATCAGTCTGATCCTTAATATCTACATGTCTAACGTCTAACAATCTGCATTACGCCCTTTTCACAGCAGCCATCTTGACATGAACTCATAGGGTCAACACAGGTGTTATCAATGATGCTAATTAAGGCTCAGATTCATTAATTAGTATCACCAAATTTTGTGAAATGCTGATTGGTGCATGGAATGGAAACATAATGTTTTCATGTATGTATCAAGTGAGACTGGCTAATTTAGAGTTTATAAACCAGAGATATCAGAGGACAGGTGCCTTTAAGAGGCCAGAGTATATGAACACACAGACACACAGGTAAGGTTTAATGACACTTGTATTACAGTTTTTTAACTAATATAAATGCAAACACAAACATGGGTATTTTAGTTGGGTTCAGTTTATAAAATGTAACACTGAAGTCTCTTTACTTGCTAACCACAACCAACACCAACAGGCCACAAACAGGTTACACAGAGATAACTCATTTCACTGCTGACTGGAGAGGATTTGATCTGATGTCCAGCGTTGTCTGTAGAGTTGAGTGTGTGGAAGAGGAAGCAACCTCACCTGTGACCTGGATATTTATGTGTTGAGGAGCCATCCAGGATTTGCTAGATTATTTTTTATCTTTTTAACCTGGTTTACAGTAAGAAGCTGATTAGTTTTCAGCGACTCTGAACTTACAGATATATGGTTAACATGTTATATCTGCATAATATAAGAGAACAAGGGTTCATGTTTCATCCTAAAACTGTATTACACGTGCACATAAATAGACACCCGTACCCTCAATTTCTACTCTGTCCTCCTCTTTCATTCTTAAATTGCTTACAGCTTCACATGGAGCAGCAGTGTGTCCTTTACACAACATAGTCAGCCGGGCATTTGTCACCAGAGGGCTTTCTATCCCATAATGCTTTGTGTGCAACCATTGATAGTCATGCTTGGATGTGGACCTATTCTCCTAAACTGTAGAATAATAGTACAATAAGGTAAAAAGTAAAGGACATTGTCATATAAACATCTGTACCAGAAGTGCATGAAACCCTTTGAAACATCTCATCCACCAGCTGAATAATGGAATCTTTTTTTCAGTGATGACCTACCCAGCGGAGTCAGTGCAGATTGGCTACCAGAACCACGTAGAGGACATCCGCTCCTTCCTTGACAGTCGCCATGCCGACCACTACACTGTCTTCAATCTGTCACAGCGCAACTACCGCGGCGCCAAATTCTCCAACAGGGTGAGTGCGCTGCATCCTCATGAAGCTACAGATGAAGCCGTTACAGAATTATTAGTTTGTATCTAGTTGTTAGTGGTCGCTCCGCCATTTACTCTCCCTGGATTATTACAACACTTGAGTGAGATATTTACAGTTTGCTGCCTATTTTCGGTGTGCCAGCGTTTTAAGTGGGAACCATCGCTGCATGTGCTCATAAACTATGGCAACACCCAGAGTGAAGTCTCTAATTAGGTTTACCCATTTGGGTCTATCATTGCTGGGCGCTCCTCTGTCATTAAAGCTACAATAAAACAATTTATGTCCACTGGACAAAGTTGTCAGGCAAACCCACAGAGAATTATCACTCCACGATTTAATACCCCACATAACATTTTGCATCTTTCTTATTGTTTTGGTTTCACGGCATGCAACTCCTTATAGTTCACCCACAACACTTTCATCAGTATCACTTTTTATCACAGAAGGCAGCTATTTTTGGACACTACCTGTTTAACACAAAACTAGCTGGTGGAGCATTTAGCCACTAAAGAGACAGATATGTTCCTCAGGAGCTGGTGGAGACCAACAATGGAGCTTAAAGGAAAGTCAATATTCGACATATTCATCAGTTGGGCAGAAACAACTTTGAATAAAAGCTAATGTTGCTGTCGTTTGCTAACACGTTTGTATTATCAACTATAACTAAAATTTTGTTAATATTTGTGTCCACTGCTCCAAATGAATGCTAATATTAATATCTACCTAAAAGGTGATAATATGTCATGTCGGATTGTGTTTACAGCTCGTTTCATCTGGTCTAACCCTTGTTTTTTTTTATTTTTATGGAGTCATTTTATTGCAATTTTAAAAAGATAGACTCCATCTGAACTCATGACTATATTATACGTCTTATAAGTCTTCTTCCTGCTAACTGTTTTTGTGGATGAACTATGAGCTGGGAGGCTCATTTTGGGATTTGGATATGCTCTTCAGTATATATATTTTTGTAGAGTATTATAAAGTATTATTTGATGTTTTTAACATTCAAAAGATGTAACACAGTAGTGATTCAACATGCAGTGTATTTTTTTTTACACACTTCACCACAGTAATAACCACTTGTGACTAGAGATGTCTCTAAATAAAACATATAATTGATGGGTCACTAATCCAATTATCCCAGCTGAATTGCCATTCAAAAACAGAATTAATTTGGATGTGGATTCCAGTGAAGGCACATGTGGGATCTCTGTAGATAAAAGACTGCCACCCTCAGGCAGAAATATCCAGGAAAGCTGAGGAGTCAAGCTGTGGAGTTAACTTGGCTAAGATGGCCCCCTGTCTGCTTCTAGAAGTTCTGTATCACTAGTAGATGACTCATCGTGGCAACTGGTGTGTTGTGTTGCTCTGCTCCTGCAGTGCTGTTGCTAACACCACCTCTCCTTTCTCCTCCTCGTCTGATTATGGTCTTTTTTTTTTGTTTGTTTTAAAATTTCCTATCCCATCCCTCTGCCTCCTTTTGCTCTGCCTGTTTCTGTGTCTCTCCCTGTTTTCCACATTCTTCCTCCCTTTTCTTACTTCACTTGTCAACTCTTTTCCAGGTTTCAGAGTGTAACTGGCCTTCTCGCCAGGCTCCCAGCCTTCACAACTTATTTGCTGTGTGTAAGAACATGCACAACTGGCTCAAACAGAATCCCAAGAATGTGTGTGTCATCACCTGCTCGGTAAGAAGTCACTCACATAAATTACTGCACCTTCATCATATTCATCCCTATCCACCTAATCTAATGAGCCTCTGCACATATGCTGCCAGTAGTACCAGTTGAAACTTTCCCTACACTCCTTTTTCTTCTACAACCAGGGACACCTTTTGTTAGAGGGTCACTGCACAATGAATAATTTGATGTACATTTTATTGCCAAAATTGGCTGTTGCATCAAATAAAGTGCTTTAGAGAAGCTTTGAGAAAGCCCAGATGTTGAAAATCTCTCCTTAACCTTGTATTTCTTCGATGTAAGCAAAAACAAAATTTGCTAGCTTTCAAATGAAGGCTACAATAGCGCACAGTGAAAGGAATCCTCACAAGGGAAACAAACCCCTCTTTCAGCCTCTTTCTCTGCTCTTCCTCTACTCTAACTGTTGCCAAACCCAGAATGCAGCAATGTTGGTCTGCCTTTTTAAAAACATTGAAAATGCAGTCAAAATACAGCTTGGAGCTGTCTGTTTAGTTCCTAGTAGTCCTTTGGCTTTTTTTTTCTACCTCTGCTGTTGCTTCGCAGTTTAGTGGCAGACAAAGTAGAGGACAGGAGTATTTCAGTCCAGCTTTGTTGGCCATGGCGCTCCCAAGTTCAGAGAAAGTGTGGATGTGAGTCATATTTTAGTAGTTGGTCGTAAAATAGGAAATGTGTCTATTTTGGTGTCTGTGCTATATTAGACAGAGATATTACACACTGTAAAAAATACATGTATTTAGCTTGACAGAGCTCAGTTTGGAAAACCAAGTTCCTCAGCAACCAGTTGCACTTTTAGTACCTAACCGTAATGTCAGACATATTCATCAAGCATAACTAAAGCCCTAAAAACTTACCTAATACTTGTGTTTTGCACTTGAGTTGCTACTGAAGTATTCCCTGAAACTGGACTTTCTGTCTTTTCTAATTCAGTGACAGCAATACTGTACACTGTCATGTGGTGGAGCATGTTATTGCCAAGTCACTGCGGCTCGACTGTGGCTTGGCAAATTGCTCCATCTTGCATAACCTCCAGCAAACGGTTCCTGTCTAAAAACAGTTTTCTGTGCTTCAGATCACAAGAATGTTTTTGTCTCCCCATAACCTGAAATGAACTCACAGTTAATTTATAACACTGAATACATTCAGTGAATAAAAATATGCACGACCATAACGTTTAGTGTTGACCTATGTGAGCACATGACTTCATCATGGGGTGTATTTTTATGAATGTCGTTCAAGCATGACTTGAAGCAAGTTTGAGGAGTTACAGTGCAGATGTGCATTGAGCATTCTGGAGGTTTGAGTCAGTGGGTTAAGTGAGGTCATACATGTGAACATGTGTAGATGAACTCACTGAACCCAGTGAACCACTGTGATTTCCTTAGAGGTAAATGGAAACAGTGCTGAGGTTAAGATGAGAAGTATAAGTGAAGCTTTAACGTGCGTTGCAGGTCAGGCACACTAATAATTGCCGTGTCTCAGTCGCTGTCTTTTGTTGTGTGTGTTTTCAGGATGGTCGTGCTCCCTCTGGTGTCTTGGTTTGTGCCATGTTCTGCTTCTGCCACCTTTTCAACAACCCGATTCCTGCCATGCAGCTGCTCAGCGCCAAGAGACCAGGCTCTGGCCTCTGGCCGTCACACCGCAGGTTTGCATCCCTGAACACGTTTGTCTGAAACCGGCAAGAGTACAGCTTGGCTTCAGACATATTTGCTCGCAGACATGATGATTTATCGTATCCGCATTTGATATTTATCAACTGTGTATACATGTTTGCAAAAAGGTTTCCAGTATACATATGTGACAGGGAACGTCACAGTTTGGTTGTAGCATAGCTGAAGGCCCTGACACCCATCGTGCTGGTGGTGACAGTAGACCTGAGTATAAGTTTGAGGAGGTCTGTGAGATAATGAGGAGATTGGTTGAAGTGGTATGCACTTTAAATGAGATGTTTGCAATCCACTAAATATTGGTTATGTGCTTGGAGAGTATTGTCCACCAACACAAAGTCTCTTAACCTGTGTTTAGGAAGGTATGGTGGGTTGGGTAATGGGAAGTGAGGGTTAGCCTATTTAGAACCATCCATTCAGCCAGTCATACATCCATTTTCTTCCTCTTATCGGGGTTGGGTCATGGTGGCAGCAGGTTTTGCAGGGTGCTCCAGATGTCCCTCTCCCCAGCAATGGATGCCAGCTCCTCCTGAGGGATCCTGAGGTGTTAGATAGATTGAATTTATAGTGGTTGTGGTTCTGGGTTTGCCCTGAGATTTCCTCACAGTTGGACGTGCCCTCCAAAGGGAGGCACCCAGCGGGAAGGAGCAGCAGCTCTACTCCAAGCTCCCCCTGGATATCGACCACATTACCCCTACCCTAAGACTGAGCTCAGCCAGCTTGCGCAAGCTCATTTTGGCCGCTCGTATAAGCAGTTTCATTCTTTCAGACACTACCTAAAGCTTATGGCCATCGGTGAGGGTTGGAACAATGTTTGTTGTCCCATCTGCCCCCCCATAGAAGGCTTTTGCTTGTAAAACCACAGAAAACATGGTAGTTACATAATACAGCCAACAGCCCCCAGTTTTCCTTATCCTGAGCATGAATCTTAGACTGCAGAGCTGGCAGACCTTCAAGGATGGACATTTTATTGCCGTACCAGCCAGGAGTTGTAGTATTTATCAGTCTATGCTCGAACTAGATTTCTCTCATGAGTTTTAGTGCAAGTTGGCAGAGAGTTCATGAAAATTGCATCAATAATATGATCCTGGACGTTGTCCAGAAGTCCTTAAATTGATTTGCCGTCACTTATCAGTGTGTTATGGCATTCCTGTAACTGTGCTGGACTTCTGCTTGTTGATACAACTACTACTAAGAATATACGTTTGATAATCAAAATGTCCAAATTCTGATTTCAGCTTAACCAACTGAATTTATGAGAATTAGGAATTAGAAAGACATTTGAGGATGTCTCCTTATTCATTGGATACACCTCTTATCAACCAAACAACTCATCGATCAATTGAAAAAATGACAAAGCATTCGTTAGTTGCAGCCTTACATTGGACATTGTAAACTAAAATGAGATAAAAACGAACTATTATTTATTTGGCTTCTCTCCATGCAGGTACATAGGCTATGTGTGTAGCATGGTATCAGAGAAACCCAGTCTACCCCACTCCAAGCCCTTGGTGATCAAGGCCCTTACCATCAGTCCGGTCCCCTGCTTCAATAAGCAGCGTAGCGGCTGTCGACCATTCTGCGACGTCCTCATCGGTGAGACAAAGATCTTCACCACTGCACAGGATTACGAGAGGATGAGGTAGGAACAAGAGGTTTAAAAGGACAAGAACATTTTCATACAGAATTAACTGATCATGTGACATTGTTACATTAACATGCTTGTTTCTCCCTCTGATACTCCATGTCCAGAGAGCACAGGGTCCAAGAGGGTAAGGTAGTTTTCTCTCTGGGTGTGAGTGTGCAAGGAGACGTCATCGTTTCAGTCTACCACATGAGGTCGACTATTGGAGGGCGTCTGCAGGCCAAGGTAAACTTCATGTGCTCTCCGCAGTATCCTACAGAGTCGAGGGACCAAACTGCAAAGCGTGTCTGTGTCCTGTCATCATCTTAATCGAACTTAACCAAAACAAGATGTTGAAATTGAAGAAAATCTCAAAAGATCATATGAACTATCAGCTATCAAACGTCTCAGGATGTGGTTGCAACTTATTTGAATATTTGCACATGGTGAACCTGCAACTTGTCAGGAGGAAAGAGGTAGCAAGAAGTGACATGCTGGAGACAAGTTTTTGATTTCCTGACCTGCTGACTTTATGAAAATATGTGGCCTTCCACCAGCACTGTCAGAAACAGTAGACATTTCATTCTTACACTGTAATTAATATTAAAATGATTCTCTGTTTCTGATCTCTCATTCCTTCTGATTATTGTATCATTTAACTTTCACCAGAATATATACTGATATAATAGTTTAAAGGTGCACGCCCTGCAACATTTCCTTTATAGCTCTTCATTGCATTGTCAAAGTAGGTGCTTTACAAATACAGCTTTTAGAGTAGGCCAAAGTGTCCCTCTAACTGACCATTACAACAGTTTAGGTAATAACTTAGCAGTTCGCCTTCTTTTCCAGTTGCTCAGAGTTACAGCACATTTGACTATTGATGCGATTTGATACATTAAAATATCATATGGTCCAAACTTGCATTTGTTCTGTTGCTGGTAGGTATCCAACACCCAGATCTTCCAGATCCAGTTCCACACAGGTTTCATTACTCCCGGTACAACCGTGTTAAAGTTTAACAAGTAAGGACATTTCTTTTATTTAATCACTTCTGAGAGTATGACAGGAAAAAAGAAATCACATTTTTTCTCTCATGCACATGCTCTTTCCTCTCAGACCAGAGCTGGATGCATGCGACTCTCCTGAGAAGTATCCACAGCTTTTCCACGTAATATTGGACGTAGAGGTGGAGGGAGTGGACAAGCAAAAAGACCTGACGCCTCCGTGGGAGCAGTTCCCCTGTAAAGACCTCAGCCCCAACGTGCTCTTCTCCTGCCACCAGGAGCATCAGGATGCACTGGCTATTGCTGGTACTGTGGGGACGTGTACACTGGGGATAAATGCAAACTGTCACTGCTGATGTGGACATAACATAGTCTGTGTTATTGCCTCTCATCCTCTAGCTCTAGTTTAAACTCTTTAAACAAAGATAAAACAGTGATTTTATTGTTAATATTCAATGACAACTTCCCTCACGACTTTGAAGCGCTGTCAAAGCCTCATGGGAGCTGTAGTTGTTGAAAGGTAACTGTTAGTCTTTATTAAAATGACAAAGTGTCCAATATTACAATAAACGACTTTATTAGCAGTGGTAGTGAAGCTCATAACAATGTGGACAAAAAATCCCTGTATCAAGTTTCAGCTCGCTGCCTCAATGAGAAAATACAACAAAACTAAAAGTGGAACACCAGCTAGCTTACCAGCTAGCTCGCTGGCTAGCTACTGACAAATCTATATTGGCTTCATTCAGCAACATAACTTTGTATTCCAAATGTGTGTGTGTGGGGGGGGGGGGGGGGTTCACTTTTACTTGTCCCCCAACCTGAATATAATGTAAATTCAGAATCAAACAACTGTTAACTGCTGTTTGTTCACTTTTACATTTTTTAACAGTCAACTATTCAACCTTTTTAAAAATACAAATTGACCTAAAGTAACCTTAGACCTAAGTCCTTGTCCTAAAAATGACTTGTAAAACAGTCATTCTGAAAGTCTAAAACTGTCTTAGTTGGTCAGTGTCGAGCTAATTTGATGTATTCATAGTAGTAGGTAGGTAGTTTAATCCATATTATATTAAACAGATCATACATCTTTGCCTTAATATTGAAAAGTAAAGAGGAAGTATAAAGTAAAGTAAAATGTAATGGAATAAAAAGTAAAATATTTTAGTATAAAATTGCATAATATGTGTACCGAAGTACTACAAATGTGTGCTTAAGTACAGTAGTTGAAAAGACCATGGATAGGTTGCTATATATGCAAACACACATTCACATTTAGACGCATGAACAAACTAATGGACAAACTTTCATTTTTGTTTCTACAAGATGAGATGGAGGGATTGGATCTGGAGGGTAAGACAGTAGAGGAGAGCACAGTCCTGTTAGAGAAACCGTTGAGTACAGTGATAGTAGTTAACCAGGGTTTGCTTCAATTCAATCATACTCAGTGTCCATATCGACGTGTACATGCTACATTATTGGAAAATCACTTAGCTGTTTCCATTTACGATCTGTATTGATTGAATTGAAATGAACCCCATCCTTGTTGTGCAGTGATATATCAGTTTGGTGGATGATTTTAATCTGTCTCTTGCATTAAAAAAAGGGAAATGGGGTTTATGAATATGTAGAAGTGGGGGGAAAAAAAGTGCTGAAGTGGTACAAATTTAAAATGTTCCACCAAGGTGAAATATTGCTGTAGATTTATACTAGCGTCATACTGTACATCCCATCCCTTCTTTAAAAGCATACTGTATTTTATTGATTGGATTCTTTCCAATTTATTTATTGTTTTAAAAATGATCTTCTCCAATTACTGCAGCTACTACCAAACTGCAAAGTGTGCAGCATAATGTATTACAGAACACAGTATCAGGAGAAAAGCTGGTGCTTGTAGCAGAGACCTGCGTACTGTAGTTGCCCATTATTCCCTATTTTGCTCTTGTCCTTTTTTCTCTTAACCTACTCTGTATTTCTGTCTGCTTTGCCCCAATTAATTCCCTGCTTTGTTATTTCTTCCACTCTCTTTCTCATTTTGTAATTCACTACATTTCTCTTCTATCTCTTTCCTCGTCTTCCTGTAGAGCCAAGCCGACCCCACGGAGGTCCAGAAGCTCGGGGCCACGGCGAGGAGAGCGAACCCTCGGATGATGAGATGCTCTCCCTCTCCAGCCAGCGAAGCAACGCCAGCGGGCCCCCCCCAAGACCCGACCCGCCTGCCGCCCAAGCACCCGCTGATGAAGTGGATCTTCTTGGCCTTGACGGGGAGACGATCAACCAACCGTGTCCTTCGTCTCAGCCCCCGTCTACTGCAGCCGCCACCACAGACCTCCTAGGGGACTTGTTTGGGGGGCCACCTCAGCCTACCAGTTTGCCGTCATCTGCCCAGTCCACACCACATAAAGTGGTCCCAAACACTGCCTCGCCATGCCCCTCTCCTGCACCAGGTGAGATACCAAGTTTGAAAGATGATAACATCTTAGGATAAAATTGCTTTTTTTTTGGTTGTCAGGATTACTTACTGTGGCATTACGCAGTCTGTAATACAATGATGGGTATGGTGTTTTCCTCAGCATTTGATCCCTTTGGGGCAGGTCCCATGCCCAAGCCTCAGGACATGATGGGTTCATTCCTTGGACCAGGTAACATGGGGCAGCCAGACCCCTTCCTGCATGCTGCTCGTTCTCCATCACCCACCCCGCAGCCTTCAACCTTGGGTAAGGCATGCTTCTGCTGCACTGCTGCACTCTCGCACAGCATTTTGGGTGTAATACGGGAGTCCACACTGGGGTAAGGCATGTTATAGAGTGCTATAGTAACTTAACACATGCATCATGAACATCTGTGCGTGTCAAACCTGGCTAGATTCATTAGATCGCACCACATTTTTAATATCTTTTTCCTCCTTCACAGATTTTCCTCTTCTTACTGCTTTAATCACATGCTGGCTTTGCAACTGTATTTTTTGGTGATGGATGTGTTTGCATGATCTATGACGACTATCTGTCTGATTAGTATTGCACAGAGGTTGCACAGGCTTCATATTTCACTGGCAGCACGAATCATCCGCCATGAATCAACAACATTTAACTTCAAACATGACAGGGCAGTTCTACTACTTTAGATGTGTCAAACTCATTTTAGTTCACAGGCCACATGCAGCCCAATTTGATCCTTTGAGTGACCCGGATCAGTAAAACCTCCACACAATAACATATAAATAACACAATCTTCCTTATTTTTTGGTAAATACGTACAAATACAGTCTGGATATGAAAACGAATGAACCAACTACAAAGCAGTGTGCATGATGAAGCAAGACCACAGCAATATTATGAGTGTTCAGGCCTGAACCCAACCTGAGCTCACAGTAATGCCCGTGAAAACAGGTCTGAATCCGTCATATAAACATTTACATGACCTGTGCAGCATAGTGTGACACTTTCTGAGTGTATTTTAAGCAGGGAAATGAATTTAGTTTCAAGAGCCAGATCCATTCAAACATTCAACAGCCTCTCTAACGCCTCTCATGAGACTCAACCGTGCTATTATTTTCTCCGGCTGTGTGGGTTCCTGCTGCTCAGCTCCCATTCACTGTGTGCTCAGTCTGTGACAAACCTTTATATGCTTGAATAGGCCGGAGTTCCCCTGTCCCACCCACCACTCCAACCGTCAACATTCAGCAGCAAAACGCCATGGGAGGATGGGACTGGAACAGACCTGCTACCACAAGCACAGGTAGAAATCACTAACCAGACACACACACTTGCATAAACACAAACAACACCAAATGTTTATCAAATAGAGGAAGCTAAATAACCCTTTTTGTGTGTATTCACATCAGTGGAAGCTGGTGGAGCGGAATGCTAAAGACTAAAAGGACTAAACTATGCAAATGTTTTCACATGTTGTCGTTGTTTGTTGACTAATCCAGGATCAGGCTTTGGTATGGGCAGTCGGTCAGCCACTACTAGCCCCACAGGCTCGGTCCACAGCACCCCCACCCACCAAACCAAGCCAAACACCTTGGACCCATTTGCTGACATAGGCAACCTCGGAGGAAGCCTTGGAGGTCAGCCACGGGAAATTTTCTGAAGAACATGAACTAAGTCTTTGTTGTCTCTAGTCCTAATCTTCGTCCTTTCCTTCAACAGGTTCAGGCTTCTCCAGTAAACCCACCACCCCCACTGGATCTACCCCTTCCATCCCTCCCATGGGCTCCCCATCGCGACCTCCTCCATCACCCCAGCATGGCTTCCCCTCGTGGCAGCCAGGCGCCGGAGGCGGTGTAGGATGGCAACCCCAAGGACAGGGCCCTGCCTCGCAGCCAAAGCCCAGCCCCAGCCACACCCCCATGCCTCACACATCACCCCAGAACCGACCCAACTACAACGTCAGCTTCTCTGCTATGGGAGGGGGCTCGCCTAGCGCAGGGGGCAAGGCACAGGCTAGCATGGGTGAGCAGGAGATGTGGAATTAGCGCAAATGTTGTGGTCTAATAATCCAGGATGATAAGTGGCTGAGTAGCTTAACAAACGCATGTTTCCTCTCTCTGTGTTCGTATCCCTCTCTGCCAGGTTCTAAGCCCAAGCGCTTGGATGCCAACTTTGATGACCTGCTGTCTGGTCAGGGCTTTGCAGGGACCAAAGAGAAGAAAGGGCCCAGGACTATAGCTGAGATGAGGAAGGAGGAGATGGCCAAAGAGATGGACCCTGAGAAACTAAAGGCAGGGGCTTTTTTTATAACATCTGTAACATCTGTGTACAATGAAAAAATAAGAAGTAGTTTAGTTTCTGTTAGAAACGTCCCATGACTCTCGCATTTCTACATCTGAGTAGAATTACAGTCTGACATCAGTTCATTGGGTTCTTGTCATCTGTTTATCCAGTGTAGCACAATAGAAGCGATTCAGCGATTCCCATAAATAGTGTACTTGAAAAGCTTTGGCTGTGAAAGCCTTTCTGTTTATTCCAGAATTAATGAACCAACCAATGTAGGTCTCCCATGACCAAACTTTGTTCCTCTAATTACTCCTTTTAAAACATTTCGCCAGAGCCAAAATCACTAAAAGCATTTCTGCTAATTATTGTTCCAAATCTGATCATCACTGGCTAATGGCTCCTCTTCTCTCATGCTCCTGTTCGTGACCCAGATTCTGGACTGGATCGAGGGGAAGGAGCGTAACATCCGTGCTCTGCTGTCCACCATGCATACTGTGCTGTGGGAGGGAGAGACGCGCTGGAAGCCTGTGGGCATGGCTGACCTGGTTACTCCTGACCAGGTCAAGAAGGTCTACCGCAAAGCAGTCCTGGTCGTCCACCCAGATAAGGTGAGGTAGATAGAGACAGGCGGCCCGGAAATGAGGATCTTTAACTGCCTCACAGGTGCACGATTTCTTTGGCAACTGTGCACGCAATTGAACTCTTAGAAGTGGAGCCCTTTATATAAAAATGAAACAGAGGAAGTAACAACACAGAAGTATAATTTAATTCTGTTTTATGGCACATTTATACTTGGAAACATATCTAAACATTCCATTCACTTTCTTAATACAAATACTGTAGTCTACAAATACTTCATAACCCTCTGTCCTATTCATTAAAATGTACAGGATGTAGATGGATTTACCAATTTGCAAGTACAAACACCAATTTTGAGTGAAGCTGATAAAACAAAACATGTAATCAACATTGTGCTATGAAGCACATTGTTCTAGTGTTACTGTGATGCACAGTAAGAGTCGTGTAACATCTGAAAATCTCATTTAACAGTTGAACAGGAACTTTTTCGCACATGATATAAACACAGACACAAGCACAATGAAAGCAAAAAAAATAATCAGCATCTTAACAAAAGGATAACCCAGTGATGCAAAGTTAGTTTTCAACAAATCAAATAAAGAAGTAGTGTTATCCTGGTGAACGGACTTAGCAGTTTCGTGAAGGTGTTTCACTATATCACCAATCGTAGAATTATAATCAGGCACAAAGGTGCAACACTCAGAGCCAATTACGGCACAAGTTCCTCCTTGGGCTGCTAAAAGAAAATCCAAAGCTGCTCTGTTTTGTAAAGCTAGGAGTCTAACAGAGGCGA
This sequence comes from Nibea albiflora, assembly GCA_014281875.1. Lineage (NCBI taxonomy): Eukaryota > Metazoa > Chordata > Actinopteri > Sciaenidae > Nibea > Nibea albiflora. Next base: position 6,985,527 of record CM024792.1, read on the forward strand.
GTTCACTCGATATCAGCATGAGAGCCTTGCCAGTTTCATTAGCTAAAACTTCGATTGCATGAGACAAATCAGCAATTTGATCTAATGCAGACATAACTCCGTAAAACGGAAGAAGGGAACCGAGTGTGTTCTTGAAAGGTGATTGATAATGAGTCCCAAAGACATTTGAAACTCCACGTCGTACTCGTTTCGGTTGAGGTTTCTTGGGCAGGGAGTGAGCCACTCTCATAGCCGGGACGATGTATGCCAAGCCACAGCGTCCATTGTAATTCACAGGAAGATACGGGTACGCAAGGTTTCCACATACCCAGTACATTCCTACAGGAGAGGAGATGGAGCAGCTCGCAGTGCGGTGAGCTAGAGCACTGAGGTGAGCCTGGCCTGCTGCTTCCAAACAGTGATGGGGTGCGGAAGTCAGAGGTTTAAAGTCAGTACTTGTTTGCTTCGGGTCCCATTTGAACGTACGAAGGCAGTCAGATTTTCCTACAGGGGTCTCACCGTCATTCTGGAGACACCAAGGGAAAGGCTGAGGAATCAGCTGTACGGGAACCGGCTTGGGACTTTTGAGACATCTGTTGCAGTTTGCGTGTCCAGAACATTTAAGCGGTCTCATCTTGGAGATTCTGGTACAATCAGAGTGAGAATAAGACCGGGACATGGGAATATGCATCAGGTGGCAGGTGTCACAGTCAGAGGCAGGTAAAGGCCATCAGCGGCAAACCTTCTCCGGCTGTGAAGGGCATCAGGCCGCAGACATAACAGCTGGAATTAGCTTGTATGTGTTTGGCTACCTGCCATGCCATAGTCATAAAAATATTGATAGTATCCACTCCTGCGTCTGGTGCTTTCATGAGCTGTGGAGCTGCCCTGATGGACCCCACCAGGATCAGTGTTAGGAGCTGTAGGATCAGGGACATTCTTGCAATCTGAATCCTCACTGTTAGTCGCTTGAGGAGTTTTTCTCGCAGAGCTGGGACTTCTAGCTGATCAGCGCCGTCATCAGGAGTCCAGGAAGCAGTTTGTATCTGTGGAATGAATACAGTGAACAGAGAATGACTCACAGCATGACAGCAGACCGAATGTATGAATGTATGTTCCTCATTGTCCTTATGTAGGGTAAGAAAAGGCAATCATGACAATGACCTTACCTGTGGTTTCCTGTGGCTGTCTTCAGGACAGCTTTGAACTTTTTACTGTCAGCGAATTGAGGTTATAATCCTGAGATCTGTGGGATCATAGCAAGTCAACATCACCAGCATGCATGCAAAGAGAAAATACAAGACCTGTCACCTCTCAGTTCGTCCTCTCTTTTATCAGAGCGTAGGCACAACCCAAAATACACAATCGGGGGGGCCAAGTGAGTGTCTCACAAGATCAATACTCACTGATCAATCATTACAAGACGGCAGGGTTTTAATCAAAACAGGGCAGACATAGAGGCAGCTTTATGTCCGATATAAAATGATTACATAAGCACATCTATTTAGGACGACAAAAAGCAAGTGAATATAAAGGACACATTAATGCAGAGTTATGTCAATACATGTAGCACACAACGTGCATAAACACAAACAGATGTTGAGAGGAAATAGAAGTCTTAGGTACCTATCAGTCATCAGTACATACACTTTAAAAGACACACTCGCCATTCAGTCAGTCAGCATTTGGAGGATGAGCATTGTTTTTTTTTTGTTTTTTTTTATTGTGCACAGTTGTTTTTTTTTTAATGAAGAATATTTGTGTTTTGTAGTTTTCTTCATTTTCTTCAGAATCTTTTCTAGTTTTTGTGTTTCCTTTGTGTGCTCTGGGATCCATTTTTAGACCTGCTGGTTGTTAACAGCCACCCACTTTTTTCCCCTACTGGCTCCTGACCTATGTGTGCATACACATTTTCTTCAGGCTGCAGCCATGAATGAAATCCATGCTGCTTTAAAATATCAGTCGATTACAGTCCGTTATGTCAAAGCAGGTGTTTTATATCCAGGTGTTTTGCCACTTGCTTTGCACGCATAGGTGATTTTCCTGTCCTGTGTATAACTCTGTTTCTCTGTCCTCCTTCACAGGCGACAGGACAGCCCTATGAACAATATGCCAAGATGATTTTCATGGAACTAAATGACGCCTGGTCAGAATTTGAAAGCCAAGGACAAAAACCCCTCTACTGAATAAACAACCAGATGAAGGACGTCCCTGCTGATTCTGTCATCTAACCTTAAAAATGTGTCACCACCTCTGGTCAACATACTACAGCCGCACCCTACAACATCTGCCTTTATACTTGTGCTTTGACTCCAATGCCCACACTCGGTATAACTGAACTAATGACTCCCTGTAGCTCAAATGTACCTACCTACTGTATGTATGTGGTGCAACATTGTCCTTCCTTGTTGAGTGTCCTTAGCCCTTAACCGATCCACCAATCAAAGCAGATGTCGCTGGAATGTCTAGAAAAAAGAGAAAAAAAAAGCTAAGCTTGATTCAGGGGAGTCAGATTAAAAGAGAGCGACAGACGATGGACACACAAGATAAGAGAAAAACACATCAGGGAGTAAACTGGACAAGCATTTCACAGACTGCTCGAAATAAAGGATTCAGAGCGCCAGACAGTCTGTAAGGCACAAAAAGCATTTAACAGCAATCAAGCCATTTACCCACGCAACATTCTGTTGGTAGAGAAAGTAGATTTTGCTTTGAGTTACTTTGTGTGAAAGGTGGATCCAAGATCAGTTTCTGCCATATCTAATCCGTTTTTTCATTGAATGTTAGAAAAGTTAAACCTCAGTTTGGAGGAACGACATAAAAATTCTATCAGAGTGTTACATAAAGAGAATGAAAGCAAACTGCTGTTACGGCGTTTGACGGGGTGCAGGTTGGATTTAAATTTAGTCTGCAGCGGATGAAAAAACAGTAAAAACACACATCAGAAGGCTGCTGCTACATTTGAAATTCCTGACTTCACATTCATGTGACAGATTAATAAAAAGCTAGTGTTTAAGTACTGTTTGAGACTGATTTAGCAGCGGTGTGTGTGTGATGTAATCAAGCTCCGTGTGTTTCCACGTTTGCAGGGAACTGTGTTTTAGGATTAGCACACGTACAGTTCCACACGTGAAGCACCGTGAGGCCTCGTGCATACTCACTCGTATGGTCGCATGTATTTTTGCAAGGGAGCTCTGTGAAAGCACAAACGGACAACTTGACAGCCCTGAAGGACAGCCATTGTTATTTATTTATGAGTTTGTTTTTGTTCATCTTTATTTTGCTGCGTTTTGGTTTCAATGAACTGCACAGGTCATCAGTTAATGTATGTAAAAGACGTGTTTGGAGTTTTTCTGGGCCATTAACTCATCAACTGGCTGACTAACTAACAAAACCAGGGAATAATTTGTCAGACTATGTCACAATTTCTGTGTGTATAGCCTTTTATAGTCTGCAATATCTGTTTCTAACTTACCGAAATGACACTTATGAGCTTACACATTGCAGTGCTGCTCGTCTGACATTTCTATTGACCCCACAAACTCCCTACACGCTAAAAGACCTGTGGTATGATTTTGCTGATATATTTTTCTCATGAGATGATACATAAGCTGCAAGGCTGATGAGTGGATTAATGTACTTTACTTCATATCTCAAATTCCTGATCTGTCCATCTGCTGTCATTACAGCAGTGATTGGCAGCGATTGCAACATGTTTTTGTTTTTTTATCACTTTATGTAATTTGTTTACATTTGTTCTGTCCACACCACTGACACTTGTATTTATGATTTATAATCATGCAGATTTCTGTCTGGATGAGTACGATGACACCGTTTCATATCGAAAGTGAGGTCGACACATGGCTCAAAAATATCAGACTGTTTTCAGGAGCTGCACATGCTGCAGGCGTCCATTTCTAATAGTTTGAATCCAGAACAGATGTCAATTATCTCCATGTAATTTCACTAACTTCGCTGACTGACGTGATTGTTCCTCTGTGTGTCGGAAATGGACTTCGGACAATGTATTGTTGTGTATAAAGTATTTCATAGTCCTGGAATGAAGTCTGTGGGCCACTGACAAATATATGCAAAAACAAAATATGTGTAGTTACTTACTATGAGTTGGAAATTGAAGACATTTTTTGAGGGGTTTGATGTTTTCACCGGACACTAACGATCCTATAACATCCTTTCAGCTTTGTGTTGCTGATCTAGCTCTGCGGCTTTTATTTTAACATCTGTTATCAGTTCAAAAATGTGTGTTAAAATCAATCCACACACACATAATGCCTTCACATGTTCATAAACTGGACAATGTTTTCATGCTCTCTCTGCTCTGGAGATTTCATCACGTTTTCTCCCTTTGTTGGACTTCATTGTTACCCAGCATTCACAGTTTGTTTATCTGCGTTGAGGACTGAATACTGATCAGTGGAAAAAGAGTATGCCTGCTATAAAGCGCTGTTCCTTAAGCTGGTTTGGGATCACATCCCCGAATAAGACACTGAGTATGAAAATGTTGAACTCCGACTTTGGTGACTTACTAGACACGGGAGGTGTGTAGTATGTGCTTCTCTATTTACACCGAGGATCTACGTGTAAAATAACCTCCATTAGCTCCCTCGCTGACTGAATTGTCTATCTGCAATCTTACGGCTATGTTAAAAAGCTAACCTCTATATTGTAGTCAATGGATGTGTGTCGTTTGAAGTCGTGGTATGTATGGAAGTGATCAGATTTGGGTACATATTACTGTACATTATGTGTTTGCCTGTCTGCTGTTCAAGTATTACTAAATTGTGTAAAAGTTCTGTTCATGTGCTCCTTTTCAGCTCTGTTTACCATTACAGGATGTACATAATGATCAAGTGCAGTGCACAGAAATAAAAAGTAAACAGGAAACAGGAGAGGTGAGCGGGGTTCATCGGGTTTCGTGTGTCTCGTGGTGTTTCTCCTTTTGATCACTAGAGGGTAGCAGCCTGCTGCACTTGACCTACACTCCACACTGTCTGAAGTGACGTGCAGCATACAAGAGACGTTTGCAAAAATCCATTTTTGTCTGTTTTCCTAAATCAGGGGTATTCAATTAAAAGTCCCCAAGGTCCGGTTATTACATTTTGCCCAAGTAGAAGGTCCGAGCGAAGGTCATGGCCACATTTTTAAAAAGTGACTAATTGTTTAAGTTTTTACTTAAAATGAGCCAATCACAGTGAAGCAGTGACACAGACCTGAAGAACCTGAAGAACCTGAAGAACCTGAAGAACTACGACCCACAACCCAAGTCTGACCTGACAGGACGTCTCTGAGTGCCACACCTGATCATGATGTGTTTGTGGACAAACACAGTTCACATGTTTCTGTCCTCTGAATAATGGACTCCTCCTCCTCCTCCTCCTCCTCCCTCTCCTCCTCCTCCTCCCCCAAACTTCCACACTGCTGGAACACTGTCCAAAAGAAGGTAGAGGCTGACACCTAGTGGTTAAAACTGGTACTGCAGTGGCCAGGTCAGTCACAGTTCAGACCGGTCCATTTACACCTGAGCTGAGCCGGTTCAGTCTCGGTTCAGACTGTGTGACGGGCTGTTTGGTTCATCAGTGCTGCCTCTGTTCACAAACATCAGGAGCTCAAACCTGAAGCCTTCACTGCACTCTGACAGCTCCACCAGCTCCTCCATCCTCCAGCTCCTCCAGTTCCACCAGCTCCTCCAGCTCCACCAGCTCCTCCAGTTCCACCAGCTCCACCAGCTCCTCCAGCTCCTCCAGCTCCACCAGCTCCTCCAGCTCCACCAGCTCCTCCAGCTTCTCCAGCTCCACCAGCTCCTCCAGCTCCTCCAGCTCCACCAGCTCCACCCGGATAAAAATAGTAAATCTGCCACTTCTCCTGGTGTGCATGAAGAGTTTGACTGATGAAGCGTGTTCTCGGCTGAATGTGGATCAGGAGGACGGTGAAACTTTTTGTCTTGAGCCCTGAAGGAGAATTCAGGAACATCCTGACAGCAGACGTCATGTAACGATCACGTGACCAAACCTGCTTTTATTTTTGTTTGCCTTCGTCTTCTGTCCGCTCAGGTTGATCTGAGGAACACGACCAAACGTGAATACAGAAAACAGAGTGGACGCTGCATCACCTTCACTTCTGCTCAGTGCTGCTCTGAGCGGGATTTGAACTCACGACTTCTGGATTAAAAAGGAAGTTGGTGCCATGTGCTTAACCCACTGGACCAGTGAAGCTGCAGGAGGCCATGAGGAGCAGTGAAGCTGCAGGAGGCCATGAGGAGCAGCTTCAGTGGACCATGTGGTCCAAAAGGACATGGAGACGTGGTTTTCCTTCTCCATGATGAGACAGACAAAGTGAAGAACAGAAATGTTCTTCAGCAGCTCTATCAGGACTGATGGAGGAGAATCTTCAGCATGATTCCTCCCCTCAGTCTGATCCTGGTTCTTCTGCTTCATCGGTACTGAAGATGGTCCAGTGGGGAAGGACGCCAACCGCCAACGTGGAGACGTGGGATCGAACCCCGGCTCAACCTGAGGTATGCAAAAACTCAAACACAAACCTGAAAATGAAACTCAAAAACCAAACAAACCAACCAAACAAACCCGTCCGTTGCGTTGCATTGCGTTCATTTCTCGTCGTGAATTTCCGTCAAATTTCTCCGATTTCAACACGGACGAGCATCGAGGGAACAACGAACAGGTGAGTCACAGGTAAGTCAAGCTAGCTGGCTGGAAGCGAGTCCGGAGTCCGCTAATCCGTGATGCCCGGTCTAATATCTCGCAACTTAAGTAAAAACTTAAACAATTAGTTACTTTTTAAAAATATGGCCATGACCTTCGCTCGGACCTTCTACTTGTAAATGTAATAACCGGACCTTGGGGACTTTTAATTGAATACCCCTGCTCTAAAATCAAACCAGTGAAACACAGAGTGGATGACTCACATGTGAAATATTCACAACACTTAAAAAATAATTTGGACCAAGCTAGCTCGCTTCCAGCCAGCTAGCTTGACTTACCTGTGACTCACCTGTTCGTTGTTCCCTCGATGCTCGTCCGTGTTGAAATCGGAGAAATTTGACGGAAATTCACGACGAGAAATGAACGCAACGCAACGCAACGCAACGGACGGGTTTGTTTGGTTTTTGAGTTTTTGAGTTTCAGTTTTAGGTTTGTGTTTGAGTTTTTGCATACCTCAGGTTGAGCCAGGGTTCGATCCCACGTCTCCACGTTGGCGGTCGGCGTCCTTCCCCACTGGACCATCTTCAGTACTAAACTATGACTTTTTTTGCCGTGGGTGCTTTTTGACTGTTATCTATCTCCACTTATGAAGATGAATGTTCATCATTGGTAGATTCACAAAGGGTGTGTGGCTCACTGGATAGTGCTGCTGACTTTCACCTGGGAGATTCGGGTTCGAATCCAGTGTGGACCCTTAGGCAAGGACCTTGAAGCTACCAGCCGACTTCATGATGCGACACATGGGTGGGTTATTTATCTCCACTTATGAAGATGAATGTTCATTGTTGGTACCTTCACTTTTGACTTCAAAAGAAGTCATAGTTTAGTAAAAAAAAAGTCATAGTATAGTATGGTAAAAAAAAACCTCATAGTATGTGAAAAAAAAGTCATAGTATAGTATGGCAAAAAAAAGTCATAATTTAGTAAAAAAAAAAAGGCATAGTATAGTATGGTTAAAAAAAATCATAGTTTAGTATGGCAAAAAAAGTCATAGTTTAGTATGGTAAAAAAAAGTCATAGTATAGTATGCCAAAAAAAGTCATAGTATAGTATGCCAAAAAAGTCATAGTATAGTATAGTAAAAAAAATCATAGTATAGTATGGCAAAAAAAAGTCATAGTATAGTATGGCAAAAAAAAAAATAGTATAGTATGCCAAAAAAAGTCATAGTATAGTATGCCAAAAAAAGTCATAGTATAGTATAGTAAAAAAAATCATAGTATAGTATGGCAAAAAAAAAGTCATAGTATAGTATGGCAAAAAAAAAATAGTATAGTATGCCAAAAAAAGTCATAGTATAGTATGCCAAAAAAAGTCATAGTATGCCAAAAAAAGTCATAGTATAGTATGGCAAAAAAAAAAAGTCATACTATAGTATGGCAAAAAAAAGTCATAGTATAGTATGGCAAAAAAGCCATAGTTTAGTATGGTAAAAAAAAAGGTCATAATATAGTATGGCAAAAAAGTCATAAGTCAGAGTTTTTTTGGCATACTATACTATGACTTTTTTACATACTATGAGTTTTTTTTTTTACCATACTATACTGTGACTTTTTTTCACTAAACTATGACTTTTTTTTGCCGTGGGTGCTTTTTGACTGTTATCTATCTCCACTTATGAAGATGAATGTTCATCATTGGTAGCTTCACAAAGGGTGTGTGGCTCACTGGATAGTGCTGCTGACTTTCACCTGGGAGATTCGGGTTCGAATCCAGTGTGGACCCTTAGGCAAGGACCTTGAAGCTACCAGCCGACTTCATGATGCGACACATGGGTGGGTTATTTATCTCCACTTATGAAGATGAATGTTCATTGTTGGTACCTTCACAGAGGGTGTGTGGATGGCTCAGTGGTTAATGCTGCTCACTTTCACCTGGGAGATCCGGGTTCGAATCCAGTGTGGACCCTTAGGCAAGGTCCTTGAAGCTTCATGATGCGACACGTGGTGGGTGCTTTTTGATATCTGTTATCTAGTCAGTTCTAGAATTCTAGTCTTTGACATTTATAGTCGTACTTGGGGCTTGGGTACCCAAAATCTCACATGGTGGGGGGATGATGTCATCCCCCATCTGACCTGTCGTCCTGGCTCCCCCTCGCCGTACTTTTATTGTACCTCATCGACCTCTAGTTGTGATAGCAGTTTCTGATCGCATATTTTGAAACCCTAACAGCTAACAGCAGTCAAAAAGCACCCACCACGTGTCGCATCATGAAGTAGGCTGGTAACTCATAGTGTGTAAAAAAAGTCATAGTATAGTATGGCAAAAAAAGTCAGTGTATTATGCCAAAAAAAGTCAGTATAATATGGCAAAAAAGTCATAGTATAGTATGCCCAAAAAAGTCATAGGATAATATAGTAAAAAAAAAAAGTATATTATGGCAAAAAAAAGTCATAGTATAGTATGGCAAAAAAGTCATAGTATAGTATGCCCAAAAAAAGTCATAGTATAGTATGGCAAAAAAAGTCATAGTATAGTATGGCAAAAAAAGTCATAGTATAGTATGGCAAAAAAAGTCATAATTTAGTTTAAAAAAAGTCATAGTATAGTATGGTAAAAAAAAATCATAGTTTAGTATGGCAAAAAAGTCATAGTTTAGTATGGTAAAAAAAACTTCATAGTATGTAAAAAAAAGTCATAGTATAGTATGGCAAAAAAAGTCAGTGTATTATGCCAAAAAAAAGTCATAGTATAATATGGCAAAAAAATCATAGTATAGTATGGCAAAAAAAAGTCATAGTATAGTATGGCAAAAAAAGTCATAGTTTAGTAAAAAAAAATCATAGTATAGTATGGCAAAAAATGTCATAGTATAGTATGCCAAAAAAGTCATAGTATAGTATGCCAAAAAAAGTCATAGTATAGTATAGTAAAAAAAATCATAGTATAGTATGGCAAAAAATGTCATAGTATAGTATGCCAAAAAAGTCAAAGTATAGTATGCCAAAAAAAGTCATAGTATAGTATAGTAAAAAAAATCATAGTATAGTATGGCAAAAAAAAGTCATAGTATAGCGGGCATCACGGATTAGCGGACTCTGGTCCGGATCCGGACCGGGAAATGGCTCTGTCCGGACTGCGACCACTGGCGAAATAAGTAGTGTTTTCCCCATAGAGCGGTTTTGAGCGCACATAGAAATTTACCGCGGGCGCTGCTACTATAGTTAATCCGGTAAACTCGTGCCGGTAGCCAAGGACACCCTGCAGGGAGAGCAAGGCTGAACGCAGACATGGCTTGTTCTAAAAAGAGGAAAGTAGATACTGAAAATCGTTGTTTTAATGATGAATGGACAATTAAATATCTGTTCATTCTCCCTGCTGGCAGCTCCAATCCTGTTTGCTTAATTTGTTCCGAGACCGTGGCATTGATTCAAAGTGGGGACAACTTTTATTTATGATAAGAGATTGAATATGTGTCTTATATCTCGCAACTTAAGTAAATACTTAAACAATTAGTTACTTTTTAAAAATGTGGCCATGACTTTCGCTCGGACCTTCTACTTGTAAATGTAATAACCGGACCTTGGGGACTTTTAATTGAATACCCCTGCTCTAAAATCAAACCAGTGAAACACAGAGCGGATGACTCACATGTGAAATATTCACAACACTTAAAAAATAATTTGGACCAAGCTAGCTCGCTTCCAGCCAGCTAGCTTGACTTACCTGTGACTCACCTGTTCGTTGTTCCCTTGATGCTCGTCCGTGTTGAAATCGGAGAAATTTGACGGAAATTCACGACGAGAAATGAACGCAACGCAACGCAACGGACGGGTTTGTTTGGTTGGTTTGTTTGGTTTTTGAGTTTCAGTTTTAGGTTTGAGTTTTTGAGTTTTAGTTTTAGGTTTGTGTTTGAGTTTTTGCATACCTCAGGTTGAGCCGGGGTTCGATCCCACGTCTCCACGTTGGCAGTCGGCGTCCTTCCCCACTGGACCATCTTCAGTACCGATGAAGCAGAAGAACCAGGATCAGACTGAGGGGAGGAATCATGCTGAAGATTCTCCTCCATCAGTCCTGATAGAGCTGCTGAAGAACATTTCTGTTCTTCACTTTGTCTGTCTCATCATGGAGAAGGAAAACCACGTCTCCATGTCCTTTTGGACCACATGGTCCACTGAAGCTGCTCCTCATGGCCTCCTGCAGCTTCACTGCTCCTCATGGCCTCCTGCAGCTTCACTGGTCCAGTGGGTTAAGCACATGGCACCAACTTCCTTTTTAATCCAGAAGTCGTGAGTTCAAATCCCGCTCAGAGCAGCACTGAGCAAAAGTGAAGGTGATGCAGCGTCCACTCTGTTTTCTGTATTCACGTTCGGTCGTGTTCCTCAGATCAACCTGAGCGGACAGAAGACCAAGGCAAACGAAAATAAAAGATTTTTTACCATACTATACTGTGACTTTTTTTTACTAAACTATGACTTTTTTTGCCGTGGGTGCTTTTTGACTGTTATCTATCTCCACTTATGAAGATGAATGTTCATCATTGGTAGCTTCACCAAGGGTGTGTGGCTCACTGGATAGTGCTGCTGACTTTCACCTGGGAGATCCGGGTTCGAATCCAGTGTGGACCCTTAGGCAAGGTCCTTGAAGCTACCAGCCGACTTCATGATGCGACACGTGGGGGTGCCCTTTGACTGTTATTTATCTCCACTTATGAAGATGAATGTTCATTGTTGGTACCTTCACAGAGGGTGTGTGGATAAGCTCAGTGGTTAATGCTGCTCACTTTCACCTGGGAGATCCGGGTTCGAATCCAGTGTGGACCCTTAGGCAAGGTCCTTGAAGCTTCATGATGCGACACGCGGTGGGTGCTTTTTGATATCTGTTATCTAGTCAGTTCTAGAATTCTAGTCTTTGACATTTATAGTCGTACTTGGGGCTTGGTACCCAAAATCTCACATGGTGGGGGGATGATGTCATCCCCCATCTGACCTGTCGCCCTGGCTCCCCCTCGCCGTACTTTTATTGTACCTCATCGACCTCTAGTTGTGATAGCAGTTTCTGATCGCATATTTTGAAACCCTAACAGCTAACAGCAGTCAAAAAGCACCCACCACGTGTCGCATCATGAAGTAGGCTGGTAACTCATAGTGTGTAAAAAAAGTCATAGTATAGTATGGCAAAAAAAAAGTCAGTGTATTATGCCAAAAAAAGTCAGTATAATATGGCAAAAAAGTCATAGTATAGTATGCCCAAAAAGTCATAGGATAATATAGTAAAAAAAAAAGTATATTATGGCAAAAAAAAAGTCATAGTATAGTATGGCAAAAAGTCATAGTATAGTATGCCCAAAAAAAGTCATAGTATAGTATGCCAAAAAAAGTCATAGTATAGTATGCCAAAAAAAGTCATAGTATAGTATGGCAAAAAAAAGTCATAGTATAGTATAGTAAAAAAAATCATAGTATAGTATGGCAAAAAAGTCATAGTATAGTATGGCAAAAAAAAGGTCATAGTATAGTATGGCAAAAAAAGTCATAATTTAGTTTTAAAAAGGTCATAGTATAGTATGGTAAAAAAAATCATAGTTTAGTATGGCAAAAAAGTCATAGTTTAGTATGGTAAAAAAACTTCATAGTATGTAAAAAAAAAGTCATAGTATAGTATGGCAAAAAAAGTCAGTGTATTATGCCAAAAAAAAGTCATAGTATAATATGGCAAAAAATCATAGTATAGTTTGCCAAAAAAAGTCATAGTATAGTATAGTAAAAAAAATCATAGTATAGTATGGCAAAAAAAAGTCATAGTTTAGTAAAAAAAGAGTCATAGTATAGTATGGTAAAAAAAAATCATAGTTTAGTATGGCAAAAAAGTCATAGTTTAGTATGGTAAAAAAAAAAACTCATAGTATGTAAAAAAGTCATAGTATAGTATGGCAAAAAATGTCATAGTATAGCATGCCCAAAAAAAATCATAGTATAGTATGCCCAAAAAAAGTCATAGCATAGTATGCCAAAAAAGTCATAGTATAGTATAGTAAAAAAAAATCATAGTATAGTATGGCAAAAAAAGTCATAGTATAGTATGGCAAAAAAAGTCATAGTATAGTATGGCAAAAAAAAGTCATAGTTTAGTAAAAACAAAAAGTCATAGTATAGTACAGTAAAAAAGTCATAGTATAGTATGCCCAAAAAAAGTCATAGTATAGTATGCCCAAAAAAAATCATAGTATAGTATGGCAAAAAATGTCATAGTATAGTATGCCAAAAAAGTCATAGTATAGTATGGCAAAAAAAGTCATAGTATAGTATGGCAAAAAAAGTCACAGTTTAGTAAAAACAAAAAGTCATAGTATAGTACAGTAAAAAAGTCATAGTATAGTATGCCCAAAAAAAGTCATAGTATAGTATGCCCAAAAAAAATCATAGTATAGTATGGCAAAAAATGTCATAGTATAGTATGCCAAAAAAGTCATAGTATAGTATGCCAAAAAAAAGTCATAGTATAGTATAGTAAAAAAAATCATAGTATAGTATGGCAAAAAAAAAGTCATAGTATAGCGGGCATCACGGATTAGCGGACTCTGGTCCGGATCCAGACCGGGAAATGGCTCTGTCCGGACCGCGACCACTGGCGAAATAAGTAGTGTTTTCCCCATAGAGCGGTTTTGAGCGCACATAGAAATTTTACCGCGGGCGCTGCTACTATAGTTAATCCGGTAAACTTGTGCCGGTAGCCAAGGACACCCTGCAGGGAGAGCAAGGCTGAACGCAGACCATGGCGTGTTCTAAAAGAGGAAAGTAGATACTGAAAAATCGTTGTTTTAATGATGAATGGACAACTAAATATCTGTTCATTCTCCCTGCTGGCAGCTCCAAGCCTGTTTGCTTAATTTGTTCCGAGACCGTGGCATTGATTCAAAGTGGGGACAACTTTTATTTATGATAAGAGATTGAATATGTGTCTAATATCTCGCAACTTAAGTAAATACTTAAACAATTAGTTACTTTTTAAAAATGTGGCCATGACTTTCGCTCGGACCTTCTACTTGTAATGTAATAACCGGACCTTGGGGACTTTTAATTGAATACCCCTGCTCTAAAATCAAACCAGTGAAACACAGAGTGGATGACTCACATGTGAAATATTCACAACACTTAAAAAATAATTTGGACCAAGCTAGCTCGCTTCCAGCCAGCTAGCTTGACTTACCTGTGACTCACCTGTTCGTTGTTCCCTCGATGCTCGTCCGTGTTGAAAATCGGAGAAATTGACGGAAATTCACGACGAGAAATGAACGCAACGCAACGCAACGCAACGGACGGGTTTGTTGGTTTTTGAGTTTCAGTTTTAGGTTTGAGTTTTTGAGTTTTAGTTTTTAGGTTTGTGTTTGAGTTTTTGCATACCTCAGGTTGAGCCGGGGTTCGATCCCACGTCTCCACGTTGGCGGTCGGCGTCCTTCCCCACTGGACCATCTTCAGTACCGATGAAGCAGAAGAACCAGGATCAGACTGAGGGGAGGAATCATGCTGAAGATTCTCCTCCATCAGTCCCTGATAGAGCTGCTGAAGAACATTTCTGTTCTTCACTTTGTCTGTCTCATCATGGAGAAGGAAAACCACGTCTCCATGTCCTTTTGGACCACATGGTCCACTGAAGCTGCTCCTCATGGCCTCCTGCAGCTTCACTGGTCCAGTGGGTTAAGCACATGGCACCAACTTCCTTTTTAATCCAGAAGTCGTGAGTTCAAATCCCGCTCAGAGCAGCACTGAGCAAAAGTGAAGGTGATGCAGCGTCCACTCTGTTTTCTGTATTCACGTTCGGTCGTGTTTCCTCAGATCAACCTGAGCGGACAGAAGACCAAGGCAAACAAAAATAAAAGTTTTTTTTACCATACTATACTGTGACTTTTTTTTACTAAACTATGACTTTTTTTGCCGTGGGTGCTTTTTGACTGTTATCTATCTCCACTTATGAAGATGAATGTTCATTGTTGGTACCTTCACAGAGGGTGTGTGGATAGCTCAGTGGTTAATGCTGCTCACTTTCACCTGGGAGATCCGGGTTCGAATCCAGTGTGGACCCTTAGGCAAGGTCCTTGAAGCTTCATGATGCGACACGCGGTGGGTGCTTTTTGATATCTGTTATCTAGTCAGTTCTAGAATTCTAGTCTTTGACATTTATAGTCGTACTTGGGGCTTGGTACCCAAAAATCTCACATGGTGGGGGGATGATGGTCATCCCCCATCTGACCTGTCGTCCTGGCTCCCCCTCGCCGTACTTTTATTGTACCTCATCGACCTCTAGTTGTGATAGCAGTTTCTGATCGCATATTTTGAAACCCTAACAGCTAACAGCAGTCAAAAAGCACCCACCACGTGTCGCATCATGAAGTAGGCTGGTAACTCATAGTGTGTAAAAAAAGTCATAGTATAGTATGGCAAAAAAAAGTCAGTGTATTATGCCAAAAAAAAGTCAGTATAATATGGCAAAAAAGTCATAGTATAGTATGCCCAAAAAAGTCATAGGATAATATAGTAAAAAAAAAGTATATTATGGCAAAAAAAAAGTCATAGTATAGTATGGCAAAAAAGTATAGTATAGTATGCCCAAAAAAAGTCATAGTATAGTATGCCAAAAAAAGTCATAGTATAGTATGCCAAAAAAGTCAATAGTATAGTATGGCAAAAAAAAGTCATAGTATAGTATAGTAAAAAAAATCATAGTATAGTATGGCAAAAAAAGTCATAGTATAGTATGGCAAAAAAAGGTCATAGTATAGTATGGCAAAAAAGTCATAATTTAGTTTTTAAAAAAGTCATAGTATAGTATGGTAAAAAAATCATAGTTTAGTATGGCAAAAAAGTCATAGTTTAGTATGGTAAAAAAACTTCATAGTATGTAAAAAAAAAGTCATAGTATAGTATGGCAAAAAAAGTCAGTGTATTATGCCAAAAAAAAGTCATAGTATAATATGGCAAAAAAATCATAGTATAGTTTGCCAAAAAAAGTCATAGTATAGTATAGTAAAAAAATCATAGTATAGTATGGCAAAAAAAAGTCATAGTTTAGTAAAAAAGAGTCATAGTATAGTATGGTAAAAAAAAATCATAGTTTAGTATGGCAAAAAAGTCATAGTTTAGTATGGTAAAAAAAAAAACTCATAGTATGTAAAAAAGTCATAGTATAGTATGGCAAAAAATGTCATAGTATAGCATGCCCAAAAAAAATCATAGTATAGTATGCCCAAAAAAAGTCATAGCATAGTATGCCAAAAAAGTCATAGTATAGTATAGTAAAAAAAAATCATAGTATAGTATGGCAAAAAAAGTCATAGTATAGTATGGCAAAAAAAGTCATAGTATAGTATGGCAAAAAAAAGTCATAGTTTAGTAAAAACAAAAAGTCATAGTATAGTACAGTAAAAAAGTCATAGTATAGTATGCCCAAAAAAAGTCATAGTATAGTATGCCCAAAAAAAATCATAGTATAGTATGGCAAAAAATGTCATAGTATAGTATGCCAAAAAAGTCATAGTATAGTATGGCAAAAAAAGTCATAGTATAGTATGGCAAAAAAAGTCACAGTTTAGTAAAAACAAAAAGTCATAGTATAGTACAGTAAAAAAGTCATAGTATAGTATGCCCAAAAAAAGTCATAGTATAGTATGCCCAAAAAAAATCATAGTATAGTATGGCAAAAAATGTCATAGTATAGTATGCCAAAAAAGTCATAGTATAGTATGCCAAAAAAAGTCATAGTATAGTATAGTAAAAAAAATCATAGTATAGTATGGCAAAAAAAAGTCATAGTATAGCGGGCATCACGGATTAGCGGACTCTGGTCCGGATCCAGACCGGGAAATGGCTCTGTCCGGACCGCGACCACTGGCGAAATAAGTAGTGTTTTCCCCATAGAGCGGTTTTGAGCGCACATAGAAATTTACCGCGGGCGCTGCTACTATAGTTAATCCGGTAAACTTGTGCCGGTAGCCAAGGACACCCTGCAGGGAGAGCAAGGCTGAACGCAGACATGGCGTGTTCTAAAAAGAGGAAAGTAGATACTGAAAATCGTTGTTTTAATGATGAATGGACAACTAAATATCTGTTCATTCTCCCTGCTGGCAGCTCCAAGCCTGTTTGCTTAATTTGTTCCGAGACCGTGGCATTGATTCAAAGTGGGGACAACTTTTATTTATGATAAGAGATTGAATATGTGTCTAATATCTCGCAACTTAAGTAAATACTTAAACAATTAGTTACTTTTTAAAAATGTGGCCATGACTTTCGCTCGGACCTTCTACTTGTAAATGTAATAACCGGACCTTGGGGACTTTTAATTGAATACCCCTGCTCTAAAATCAAACCAGTGAAACACAGAGTGGATGACTCACATGTGAAATATTCACAACACTTAAAAAATAATTTGGACCAAGCTAGCTCGCTTCCAGCCAGCTAGCTTGACTTACCTGTGACTCACCTGTTCGTTGTTCCCTCGATGCTCGTCCGTGTTGAAATCGGAGAAATTTGACGGAAATTCACGACGAGAAATGAACGCAACGCAACGCAACGGACGGGTTTGTTTGGTTTTTGAGTTTCAGTTTTAGGTTTGAGTTTTTGAGTTTTAGTTTTAGGTTTGTGTTTGAGTTTTTGCATACCTCAGGTTGAGCCGGGGTTCGATCCCACGTCTCCACGTTGGCGGTCGGCGTCCTTCCCCACTGGACCATCTTCAGTACCGATGAAGCAGAAGAACCAGGATCAGACTGAGGGGAGGAATCATGCTGAAGATTCTCCTCCATCAGTCCTGATAGAGCTGCTGAAGAACATTTCTGTTCTTCACTTTGTCTGTCTCATCATGGAGAAGGAAAACCACGTCTCCATGTCCTTTTGGACCACATGGTCCACTGAAGCTGCTCCTCATGGCCTCCTGCAGCTTCACTGGTCCAGTGGGTTAAGCACATGGCACCAACTTCCTTTTTAATCCAGAAGTCGTGAGTTCAAATCCCGCTCAGAGCAGCACTGAGCAAAAGTGAAGGTGATGCAGCGTCCACTCTGTTCGTGTTCCTCAGATCAACCTGAGCGGACAGAAGACCAAGGCAAACAAAAATAAAAGTTTTTTTTACCATACTATACTGTGACTTTTTTTTACTAAACTATGACTTTTTTTGCCGTGGGTGCTTTTTGACTGTTATCTATCTCCACTTATGAAGATGAATGTTCATTGTTGGTACCTTCACAGAGGGTGTGTGGATAGCTCAGTGGTTAATGCTGCTCACTTTCACCTGGGAGATCCGGGTTCGAATCCAGTGTGGACCCTTAGGCAAGGTCCTTGAAGCTTCATGATGCGACACGCGGTGGGTGCTTTTTGATATCTGTTATCTAGTCAGTTCTAGAATTCTAGTCTTTGACATTTATAGTCGTACTTGGGGCTTGGTACCCAAAATCTCACATGGTGGGGGGATGATGTCATCCCCCATCTGACCTGTCGTCCTGGCTCCCCCTCGCCGTACTTTTATTGTACCTCATCGACCTCTAGTTGTGATAGCAGTTTTCTGATCGCATATTTTGAAACCCTAACAGCTAACAGCAGTCAAAAAGCACCCACCACGTGTCGCATCATGAAGTAGGCTGGTAACTCATAGTGTGTAAAAAAAGTCATAGTATAGTATGGCAAAAAAAAGTCAGTGTATTATGCCAAAAAAAAGTCAGTATAATATGGCAAAAAAGTCATAGTATAGTATGCCCAAAAAGTCATAGGATAATATAGTAAAAAAAAAGTATATTATGGCAAAAAAAAAGTCATAGTATAGTATGGCAAAAAAGTCATAGTATAGTATGCCCAAAAAAAGTCATAGTATAGTATGCCAAAAAAAGTCATAGTATAGTATGCCAAAAAAGTCATAGTATAGTATGGCAAAAAAAAGTCATAGTATAGTATAGTAAAAAAAATCATAGTATAGTATGGCAAAAAAAGTCATAGTATAGTATGGCAAAAAAAGGTCATAGTATAGTATGGCAAAAAAAGTCATAATTTAGTTTTAAAAAAGTCATAGTATAGTATGGTAAAAAAAATCATAGTTTAGTATGGCAAAAAGTCATAGTTTAGTATGGTAAAAAAACTTCATAGTATGTAAAAAAAAAGTCATAGTATAGTATGGCAAAAAAAGTCAGTGTATTATGCCAAAAAAAAGTCATAGTATAATATGGCAAAAAAATCATAGTATAGTTTGCCAAAAAAAGTCATAGTATAGTATAGTAAAAAAAATCATAGTATAGTATGGCAAAAAAAAGTCATAGTTTAGTAAAAAAAGAGTCATAGTATAGTATGGTAAAAAAAATCATAGTTTAGTATGGCAAAAAAGTCATAGTTTAGTATGGTAAAAAAAAAACTCATAGTATGTAAAAAAGTCATAGTATAGTATGGCAAAAAATGTCATAGTATAGCATGCCAAAAAAAATCATAGTATAGTATGCCCAAAAAAAGTCATAGCATAGTATGCCAAAAAGTCATAGTATAGTATAGTAAAAAAAATCATAGTATAGTATGGCAAAAAAGTCATAGTATAGTATGGCAAAAAAAGTCATAGTATAGTATGGCAAAAAAAGTCATAGTTTAGTAAAAACAAAAAGTCATAGTATAGTACAGTAAAAAAGTCATAGTATAGTATGCCCAAAAAAAGTCATAGTATAGTATGCCAAAAAAAATCATAGTATAGTATGGCAAAAAATGTCATAGTATAGTATGCCAAAAAAGTCATAGTATAGTATGGCAAAAAAGTCATAGTATAGTATGGCAAAAAAGTCACAGTTTAGTAAAAACAAAAAGTCATAGTATAGTACAGTAAAAAAGTCATAGTATAGTATGCCCAAAAAAAGTCATAGTATAGTATGCCCAAAAAAATCATAGTATAGTATGGCAAAAATGTCATAGTATAGTATGCCAAAAAGTCATAGTATAGTATGCCAAAAAAGTCATAGTATAGTATAGTAAAAAAAATCATAGTATAGTATGGCAAAAAAAAGTCATAGTATAGCGGGCATCACGGAATTAGCGGACTCTGGTCCGGATCCAGACCGGGAAATGGCTCTGTCCGGACCGCGACCACTGGCGAAATAAGTAGTGTTTTTCCCCATAGAGCGGTTTTGAGCGCACATAGAAATTTACCGCGGGCGCTGCTACTATAGTTAATCTGGTAAACTTGTGCCGGTAGCCAAGGACACCCTGCAGGGAGAGCAAGGCTGAACGCAGACATGGCGTTGTTCTAAAAAGAGGAAAGTAGATACTGAAAATCGTTGTTTAATGATGAATGGACAACTAAATATCTGTTCATTCTCCCTGCTGGCAGCTCCAAGCCTGTTTGCTTAATTTGTTCCGAGACCGTGGCATTGATTCAAAGTGGGGACAACTTTTATTTATGATAAGAGATTGAATATGTGTCTAATATCTCGCAACTTAAGTAAATACTTAAACAATTAGTTACTTTTTAAAAATGTGGCCATGACTTTCGCTCGGACCTTCTACTTGTAAATGTAATAACCGGACCTTGGGGACTTTTAATTGAATACCCCTGCTCTAAAATCAAACCAGTGAAACACAGAGTGGATGACTCACATGTGAAATATTCACAACACTTAAAAAATAATTTGGACCAAGCTAGCTCGCTTCCAGCCAGCTAGCTTGACTTACCTGTGACTCACCTGTTCGTTGTTCCCTCGATGCTCGTCCGTGTTGAAATCGGAGAAAATTTGACGGAAATTCACGACGAGAAATGAACGCAACGCAACGCAACGCAACGGACGGGTTTGTTTGGTTTTTGAGTTTCAGTTTTAGGTTTGAGTTTTTGAGTTTTAGTTTTAGGTTTGTGTTTGAGTTTTTGCATACCTCAGGTTGAGCCGGGGTTCGATCCCACGTCTCCACGTTGGCGGTCGGCGTCCTTCCCCACTGGACCATCTTCAGTACCGATGAAGCAGAAGAACCAGGATCAGACTGAGGGGAGGAATCATGCTGAAGATTCTCCTCCATCAGTCCTGATAGAGCTGCTGAAGAACATTTCTGTTCTTCACTTTGTCTGTCTCATCATGGAGAAGGAAAACCACGTCTCCATGTCCTTTTGGACCACATGGTCCACTGAAGCTGCTCCTCATGGCCTCCTGCAGCTTCACTGGTCCAGTGGGTTAAGCACATGGCACCAACTTCCTTTTTAATCCAGAAGTCGTGAGTTCAAATCCCGCTCAGAGCAGCACTGAGCAAAAGTGAAGGTGATGCAGCGTCCACTCTGTTTTCTGTATTCACGTTCGGTCGTGTTCCTCAGATCAACCTGAGCGGACAGAAGACCAAGGCAAACAAAAATAAAAGTTTTTTTTACCATACTATACTGTGACTTTTTTTTACTAAACTATGACTTTTTTTGCCGTGGGTGCTTTTTGACTGTTATCTATCTCCACTTATGAAGATGAATGTTCATTGTTGGTACCTTCACAGAGGGTGTGTGGATAGCTCAGTGGTTAATGCTGCTCACTTTCACCTGGGAGATCCGGGTTCGAATCCAGTGTGGACCCTTAGGCAAGGTCCTTGAAGCTTCATGATGCGACACGCGGTGGGTGCTTTTTGATATCTGTTATCTAGTCAGTTCTAGAATTCTAGTCTTTGACATTTATAGTCGTACTTGGGGCTTGGTACCCAAAATCTCACATGGTGGGGGGATGATGTCATCCCCCATCTGACCTGTCGTCCTGGCTCCCCCTCGCCGTACTTTTATTGTACCTCATCGACCTCTAGTTGTGATAGCAGTTTCTGATCGCATATTTTGAAACCCTAACAGCTAACAGCAGTCAAAAAGCACCCACCACGTGTCGCATCATGAAGTAGGCTGGTAACTCATAGTGTGTAAAAAAAGTCATAGTATAGTATGGCAAAAAAAAGTCCGTGTATTATGCCAAAAAAAAGTCAGTATAATATGGCAAAAAAGTCATAGTATAGTATGCCCAAAAAAGTCATAGGATAATATAGTAAAAAAAAAAGTATATTATGGCAAAAAAAAAGTCATAGTATAGTATGGCAAAAAAGTCATAGTATAGTATGCCCAAAAAAAGTCATAGTATAGTATGCCAAAAAAAGTCATAGTATAGTATGCCAAAAAAAGTCATAGTATAGTATGGCAAAAAAAGTCATAGTATAGTATAGTAAAAAAATCATAGTATAGTATGGCAAAAAAAGTCATAGTATAGTATGGCAAAAAAACGTCATAGTATAGTATGGCAAAAAAAGTCATAATTTAGTTTAAAAAAAGTCATAGTATAGTATGGTAAAAAAAATCATAGTTTTAGTATGGCAAAAAAGTCATAGTTTAGTATGGTAAAAAAACTTCATAGTATGTAAAAAAAAAGTCATAGTATAGTATGGCAAAAAAAGTCAGTGTATTATGCCAAAAAAAAGTCATAGTATAATATGGCAAAAAAATCATAGTATAGTTTGCCAAAAAAAGTCATAGTATAGTATAGTAAAAAAAATCATAGTATAGTATGGCAAAAAAAAGTCATAGTTTAGTAAAAAAAGAGTCATAGTATAGTATGGTAAAAAAAATCATAGTTTAGTATGGCAAAAAAGTCATAGTTTAGTATGGTAAAAAAAAAACTCATAGTATGTAAAAAGTCATAGTATAGTATGGCAAAAAATGTCATAGTATAGCATGCCCAAAAAAAATCATAGTATAGTATGCCCAAAAAAAGTCATAGCATAGTATGCCAAAAAAGTCATAGTATAGTATAGTAAAAAAAAATCATAGTATAGTATGGCAAAAAAAGTCATAGTATAGTATGGCAAAAAAGTCATAGTATAGTATGGCAAAAAAAAGTCATAGTTTAGTAAAAACAAAAAGTCATAGTATAGTACAGTAAAAAGTCATAGTATAGTATGCCCAAAAAAGTCATAGTATAGTATGCCCAAAAAAAATCATAGTATAGTATGGCAAAAAATGTCATAGTATAGTATGCCAAAAAAGTCATAGTATAGTATGGCAAAAAAGTCATAGTATAGTATGGCAAAAAAAGTCACAGTTTAGTAAAAACAAAAAGTCATAGTATAGTACAGTAAAAAGTCATAGTATAGTATGCCCAAAAAAAGTCATAGTATAGTATGCCCAAAAAAATCATAGTATAGTATGGCAAAAAATGTCATAGTATAGTATGCCAAAAAGTCATAGTATAGTATGCCAAAAAAGTCATAGTATAGTATAGTAAAAAAAATCATAGTATAGTATGGCAAAAAAAGTCATAGTATAGCGGGCATCACGGATATTAGCGGACTCTGGTCCGGATCCAGACGGGGAAATGGCTCTGTCCGGACCGCGACCACTGGCGAAATAAGTAGTGTTTTCCCCATAGAGCGGTTTTGAGCGCACATAGAAATTTACCGCGGGCGCTGCTACTATAGTTAATCTGGTAAACTGTGCCGGTAGCCAAGGACACCCTGCAGGGAGAGCAAGGCTGAACGCAGACATGGCGTGTTCTAAAAAGAGGAAAGTAGATACTGAAAATCGTTGTTTTAATGATGAATGGACAACTAAATATCTGTTCATTCTCCCTGCTGGCAGCTCCAAGCCTGTTTGCTTAATTTGTTCCGAGACCGTGGCATTGATTCAAAGTGGGGACAACTTTTATTTATGATAAGAGATTGAATATGTGTCTAATATCTCGCAACTTAAGTAAATACTTAAACAATTAGTTACTTTTTAAAAATGTGGCCATGACTTTCGCTCGGACCTTCTACTTGTAAATGTAATAACCGGACCTTGGGGACTTTTAATTGAATACCCCTGCTCTAAAATCAAACCAGTGAAACACAGAGTGGATGACTCACATGTGAAATATTCACAACACTTAAAAAATAATTTGGACCAAGCTAGCTCGCTTCCAGCCAGCTAGCTTGACTTACCTGTGACTCACCTGTTCGTTGTTCCCTCGATGCTCGTCCGTGTTGAAATCGGAGAAATTTGACGGAAATTCACGACGAGAATGAACGCAACGCAACGCAACGCAACGGACGGGTTTGTTTGGTTTTTGAGTTTCAGTTTTAGGTTTGAGTTTTTGAGTTTTAGTTTTAGGTTTGTGTTTGAGTTTTTGCATACCTCAGGTTGAGCCGGGGTTCGATCCCACGTCTCCACGTTGGCGGTCGGCGTCCTTCCCCACTGGACCATCTTCAGTACCGATGAAGCAGAAGAACCAGGATCAGACTGAGGGGAGGAATCATGCTGAAGATTCTCCTCCATCAGTCCTGATAGAGCTGCTGAAGAACATTTCTGTTCTTCACTTTGTCTGTCTCATCATGGAGAAGGAAAACCACGTCTCCATGTCCTTTTGGACCACATGGTCCACTGAAGCTGCTCCTCATGGCCTCCTGCAGCTTCACTGGTCCAGTGGGTTAAGCACATGGCACCAACTTCCTTTTTAATCCAGAAGTCGTGAGTTCAAATCCCGCTCAGAGCAGCACTGAGCAAAAGTGAAGGTGATGCAGCGTCCACTCTGTTTTCTGTATTCACGTTCGGTCGTGTTCCTCAGATCAACCTGAGCGGACAGAAGACCAAGGCAAACTAAAATAAAAGTTTTTTTTACCATACTATACTGTGACTTTTTTTTACTAAACTATGACTTTTTTTGCCGTGGGTGCTTTTTGACTGTTATCTATCTCCACTTATGAAGATGAATGTTCATTGTTGGTACCTTCACAGAGGGTGTGTGGATAGCTCAGTGGTTAATGCTGCTCACTTTCACCTGGGAGATCCGGGTTCGAATCCAGTGTGGACCCTTAGGCAAGGTCCTTGAAGCTTCATGATGCGACACGCGGTGGGTGCTTTTGATATCTGTTATCTAGTCAGTTCTAGAATTCTAGTCTTTGACATTTATAGTCGTACTTGGGGCTTGGTACCCAAAATCTCACATGGTGGGGGGATGATGTCATCCCCCATCTGACCTGTCGTCCTGGCTCCCCCTCGCCGTACTTTTATTGTACCTCATCGACCTCTAGTTGTGATAGCAGTTTCTGATCGCATATTTTGAAACCCTAACAGCTAACAGCAGTCAAAAAGCACCCACCACGTGTCGCATCATGAAGTAGGCTGGTAACTCATAGTGTGTAAAAAAAGTCATAGTATAGTATGGCAAAAAAAAGTCAGTGTATTATGCCAAAAAAAGTCAGTATAATATGGCAAAAAAGTCATAGTATAGTATGCCCAAAAAAAGTCATAGGATAATATAGTAAAAAAAAAAGTATATTATGGCAAAAAAAAGTCATAGTATAGTATGGCAAAAAAGTCATAGTATAGTATGCCCAAAAAAAGTCATAGTATAGTATGCCAAAAAAGTCATAGTATAGTATGCCAAAAAAAGTCATAGTATAGTATGGCAAAAAAAAGTCATAGTATAGTATAGTAAAAAAAATCATAGTATAGTATGGCAAAAAAAGTCATAGTATAGTATGGCAAAAAAGGTCATAGTATAGTATGGCAAAAAAAGTCATAATTTAGTTTTAAAAAAGTCATAGTATAGTATGGTAAAAAAAATCATAGTTTAGTATGGCAAAAAAGTCATAGTTTAGTATGGTAAAAAAAACTTCATAGTATGTAAAAAAAAAGTCATAGTATAGTATGGCAAAAAAAGTCAGTGTATTATGCCAAAAAAAGTCATAGTATAATATGGCAAAAAAATCATAGTATAGTTTGCCAAAAAAAGTCATAGTATAGTATAGTAAAAAAAATCATAGTATAGTATGGCAAAAAAAGTCATAGTTTAGTAAAAAAAGAGTCATAGTATAGTATGGTAAAAAAAAATCATAGTTTAGTATGGCAAAAAAGTCATAGTTTAGTATGGTAAAAAAAAAAACTCATAGTATGTAAAAAGTCATAGTATAGTATGGCAAAAAATGTCATAGTATAGCATGCCCAAAAAAATCATAGTATAGTATGCCCAAAAAAAGTCATAGCATAGTATGCCAAAAAAGTCATAGTATAGTATAGTAAAAAAAAATCATAGTATAGTATGGCAAAAAAAGTCATAGTATAGTATGGCAAAAAAAGTCATAGTATAGTATGGCAAAAAAAAGTCATAGTTTAGTAAAACAAAAAGTCATAGTATAGTACAGTAAAAAAGTCATAGTATAGTATGCCCAAAAAAAAGTCATAGTATAGTATGCCCAAAAAAAATCATAGTATAGTATGGCAAAAAATGTCATAGTATAGTATGCCAAAAAAGTCATAGTATAGTATGGCAAAAAAGTCATAGTATAGTATGGCAAAAAAAGTCACAGTTTAGTAAAAAACAAAAGTCATAGTATAGTACAGTAAAAAGTCATAGTATAGTAGCCCAAAAAAGTCATAGTATAGTATGCCCAAAAAAATCATAGTATAGTATGGCAAAAATGTCATAGTATAGTATGCCAAAAAAGTCTTGTATAGTATGCCAAAAAAAGTCATAGTATAGTATAGTAAAAAAAATCATAGTATAGTATGGCAAAAAAAAGTCATAGTATAGCGGGCATCACGGATTAGCGGACTCTGGTCCGGATCCAGACGGGAAATGGCTTCTGTCCGGACCGCGACCACTGGCGAAATAAGTAGTGTTTTCCCCATAGAGCGGTTTTGAGCGCACATAGAAATTTACCGCGGGCGCTGCTACTATAGTTAATCCGGTAAACTTGTGCCGGTAGCCAAGGACACCCTGCAGGGAGAGCAAGGCTGAACGCAGACATGGCTTGTTCTAAAAAGAGGAAAGTAGATACTGAAAATCGGTTGTTTTAATGATGAATGGACAACTAAATATCTGTTCATTCTCCCTGCTGGCAGCTCCAAGCCTGTTTGCTTAATTTGTTCCGAGACCGTGGCATTGATTCAAAGTGGGGACAACTTTTATTTATGATAAGAGATTGAATATGTGTCTAATATCTCGCAACTTAAGTAAATACTTAAACAATTAGTTACTTTTTAAAAATGTGGCCATGACTTTCGCTCGGACCTTCTACTTGTAAATGTAATAACCGGACCTTGGGGACTTTTAATTGAATACCCCTGCTCTAAAATCAAACCAGTGAAACACAGAGTGGATGACTCACATGTGAAATATTCACAACACTTAAAAAATAATTTGGACCAAGCTAGCTCGCTTCCAGCCAGCTAGCTTGACTTACCTGTGACTCACCTGTTCGTTGTTCCCTCGATGCTCGTCCGTGTTGAAATCGGAGAAATTTGACGGAAATTCACGACGAGAAATGAACGCAACGCAACGCAACGCAACGGACGGGTTTGTTTGGTTTTTGAGTTTCAGTTTTAGGTTTGAGTTTTTGAGTTTTAGTTTTAGGTTTGTGTTTGAGTTTTTGCATACCTCAGGTTGAGCCGGGGTTCGATCCCACGTCTCCACGTTGGCGGTCGGCGTCCTTCCCCACTGGACCATCTTCAGTACCGATGAAGCAGAAGAACCAGGATCAGACTGAGGGGAGGAATCATGCTGAAGATTCTCCTCCATCAGTCCTGATAGAGCTGCTGAAGAACATTTCTGTTCTTCACTTTGTCTGTCTCATCATGGGAGAAGGAAAACCACGTCTCCATGTCCTTTTGGACCACATGGTCCACTGAAGCTGCTCCTCATGGCCTCCTGCAGCTTCACTGGTCCAGTGGGTTAAGCACATGGCACCAACTTCCTTTTTAATCCAGAAGTCGTGAGTTCAAATCCCGCTCAGAGCAGCACTGAGCAAAAGTGAAGGTGATGCAGCGTCCACTCTGTTTTCTGTATTCACGTTCGGTCGTGTTCCTCAGATCAACCTGAGCGGACAGAAGACCAAGGCAAACAAAAATAAAAGTTTTTTTTACCATACTATACTGTGACTTTTTTTTACTAAACTATGACTTTTTTTGCCGTGGGTGCTTTTTGACCGTTATCTATCTCCACTTATGAAGATGAATGTTCATCATTGGTAGCTTCACCAAGGGTGTGTGGCTCACTGGATAGTGCTGCTGACTTTCACCTGGGAGATCCGGGTTCGAATCCAGTGTGGACCCTTAGGCAAGGTCCTTGAAGCTACCAGCCGACTTCATGATGCGACACGTGGGGGTGCCCTTTGACTGTTATTTATCTCCACTTATGAAGATGAATGTTCATTGTTGGTACCTTCACAGAGGGTGTGTGGATAGCTCAGTGGTTAATGCTGCTCACTTTCACCTGGGAGATCCGGGTTCGAATCCAGTGTGGACCCTTAGGCAAGGTCCTTGAAGCTTCATGATGCGACACGCGGTGGGTGCTTTTTGATATCTGTTATCTAGTCAGTTCTAGAATTCTAGTCTTTGACATTTATAGTCGTACTTGGGGCTTGGTACCCAAAATCTCACATGGTGGGGGGGATGATGTCATCCCCCATCTGACCTGTCGTCCTGGCTCCCCCTCGCCGTACTTTTATTGTACCTCATCGACCTCTAGTTGTGATAGCAGTTTCTGATCGCATATTTTGAAACCCTAACAGCTAACAGCAGTCAAAAAGCACCCACCACGTGTCGCATCATGAAGTAGGCTGGTAACTCATAGTGTGTAAAAAAAGTCATAGTATAGTATGGCAAAAAAAAGTCAGTGTATTATGCCAAAAAAAAGTCAGTATAGTATGCCCAAAAAAAGTCATAGTATAGTATGCCCAAAAAAAATCATAGTATAGTATGGCAAAAAATGTCATAGTATAGTATGGCAAAAAAGTCATAGTATAGTATGCCCAAAAAAAGTCATAGTATAGTATGGCAAAAAAAGTCATAGTATAGTATGCCAAAAAAGTCATAGTATAGTATGCCAAAAAAAAGTCATAGTATAGTATGGCAAAAAAAAGTCATAGTATAGTATGGCAAAAAAAGTCATAGTATAGTATGGCAAAAAAGTCATAGTATAGTATGGCAAAAAAAAGTCATAGTATAGTATGGCAAAAAAAGTCATAATTTAGTTTAAAAAAAGTCATAGTATAGTATGGTAAAAAAAATCATAGTTTAGTATGGCAAAAAAGTCATAGTTTAGTATGGCAAAAAAGTCATAGTTTAGTATGGTAAAAAAAAAAAACTCATAGTATGTAAAAAAGTCATAGTATAGTATGGCAAAAAATGTCATAGTATAGCATGCCCAAAAAAAATCATAGTATAGTATGCCCAAAAAAAGTCATAGTATAATATGCCAAAAAAGTCATAGTATAGTAAAAAAAAATCATAGTATAGTATGCCAAAAAAAGTCATAGTATAGTATGCCAAAAAAAGTCATAGTATAGTATGGCAAAAAAAGTCATAGTATAGTATAGTAAAAAAAATCATAGTATAGTATGGCAAAAAAAGTCATAGTATAGTATGGCAAAAAAACGTCATAGTATAGTATGGCAAAAAAAAGTCATAATTTAGTTAAAAAAAAGTCATAGTATAGTATGGTAAAAAAAATCATAGTTTAGTATGGCAAAAAAGTCATAGTCTAGTATGGTAAAAAAACTTCATAGTATGTAAAAAAAGTCATAGTATAGTATGGCAAAAAAAGTCAGTGTATTATGCCAAAAAAAAGTCATAGTATAATATGGCAAAAAAATCATAGTATAGTTTGCCAAAAAAAGTCATAGTATAGTATGGCAAAAAAAAGTCATAGTTTAGTAAAAAAAAGTCATAGTATAGTATGGCAAAATAAAGTCAAAGTTTAGTAAAAAAGAGTCATAGTATAGTATGGTAAAAAAAAATCATAGTTTAGTATGGCAAAAAAGTCATAGTTTAGTATGGTAAAAAAAAAACTCATAGTATGTAAAAAGGTCATAGTATAGTATGGCAAAAAATGTCACTGTATAGTATGGCAAAAAAGTCATAGTATAGCATGCCCAAAAAAAAATCATAGTATAGTATGCCCAAAAAAAAGTCATAGTATAGTATGCCAAAAAAGTCATAGTATAGTATAGAAAAAAAAAATCATAGTATAGTATGGCAAAAAAAGTCATAGTATAGTATGGCAAAAAAAAGTCATAGTTTAGTAAAAACAAAAAGTCATAGTATAGTACAGTAAAAAAGTCATAGTATAGTATGCCCAAAAAAAGTCATAGTATAGTATGCCAAAAAAGTCATAGTATAGTATGGCAAAAAAAGTCATAGTATAGCATGGCAAAAAAAGTCATAGTTTAGTAAAAAAAGAGTCATAGTATAGTATGGTAAAAAAAAATCATAGTTTAGTATGGCAAAAAAGTCATAGTTTAGTATGGTAAAAAAAAACTCATAGTATGTAAAAAAGTCATAGTATAGTATGGCAAAAAATGTCATAGTATAGCATGCCCAAAAAAAATCATAGTATAGTATGCCCAAAAAAAGTCATAGTATAGTATGCCAAAAAAGTCATAGTATAGTATAGTAAAAAAAAATCATAGTATAGTATGGCAAAAAAAGTCATAGTATAGTATAGCAAAAAAGTCATAGTATAGTATGGCAAAAAAAAGTCATAGTTAGTAAAACAAAAAGTCATAGTATAGTACAGTAAAAAAGTCATAGTATAGTATGCCCAAAAAAGTCATAGTATAGTATGCCCAAAAAAAATCATAGTATAGTATGGCAAAAAATGTCATAGTATAGTATGCCAAAAAGTCATAGTATAGTATGCCAAAAAAAGTCATAGTATAGTATAGTAAAAAAAATCATAGTATAGTATGGCAAAAAAAAGTCATAGTATAGTATGGCAAAAAAAAGTCATAGTATAGTAAAAAAAAGTCATAGTATAGTATGGCAAAAAAAAGTCATAGTTTAGTAAAAAAAGAGTCATAGTATAGTATGGTAAAAAAAAAATCATAGTTAGTATGGCAAAAAAAGTCATAGTTTAGTATGGTAAAAAAAAAACTCATAGTATGTAAAAAAGTCATAGTATAGTATGGCAAAAAATGTCATAGTATAGCATGCCCAAAAAAAATCATAGTATAGTATGCCCAAAAAAAGTCATAGTATAGTATGCCAAAAAAGTCATAGTATAGTATGCCAAAAAAGTCATAGTATAGTATAGTAAAAAAAAATCATAGTATAGTATGGCAAAAAAAAGTCATAGTTTAGTAAAAACAAAAAGTCATAGTATAGTACAGTAAAAAAGTCATAGTATAGTATGCCCAAAAAAAGTCATAGTATAGTATGCCCAAAAAGTCATAGTATAGTATGGCAAAAAATGTCATAGTATAGTATGCCAAAAAAGTCATAGTATAGTATGCCAAAAAAAGTCATAGTATAGTATGGCAAAAAAAAAATCATAGTATAGTATGGCAAAAAAAAAGTCATAGTATAGCGGGCATCACGGATTAGCGGACTCTGGTCCGGATCCAGACCGGGAAATGCTCTGTCCGGACCGCGACCACTGGCGAAATAAGTAGTGTTTTCCCCATAGAGCGGTTTTGAGCGCACATAAGAAATTTACCGCGGGCGCTGCTACTATAGTTAATCCGGTAAACTCGTGCCGGTAGCCAAGGACACCCTGCAGGGAGAGCAAGGCTTGAACGCAGACATGGCTTGTTACTAAAAAGAGGAAAGTAGATACTGAAAATCGTTGTTTTTAATGATGAATGGACAACTAAATATCTGTTCATTCTCCCTGCTGGCAGCTCCAAGCCTGGTTTGCTTAATTTGTTCCGAGACCGTGGCATTGATTCAAAGTGGGGACAACTTTTATTTATGATAAGAGGATTGAATATGTGTCTAATATCTCGCAACTTAAGTAAATACTTAAACAATTAGTTACTTTTTAAAAATGTGGCCATGACTTTCGCTCGGACCTTCTACTTGTAAATGTAATAACCGGACCTTGGGGACTTTTAATTGAATACCCCTGCTCTAAAATCAAACCAGTGAAACACAGAAGTGGATGACTCACATGTGAAATATTCACAACACTTAAAAAATAATTTGGACCAAGCTAGCTCGCTTCCAGCCAGCTAGCTTGACTTACCTGTGACTCACCTGTTCGTTGTTCCCTCGATGCTCGTCCGTGTTGAAATCGGAGAAATTTGACGGAAATTCACGACGAGAAATGAACGCAACGCAACGCAACGCAACGCAACGGACGGGTTTGTTTGGTTTTTGAGTTTCAGTTTTAGGTTTGAGTTTTTGAGTTTTAGTTTTAGGTTTGTGTTTGAGTTTTTGCATACCTCAGGTTGAGCCGGGGTTCGATCCCACGTCTCCACGTTGGCGGTCGGCGTCCTTCCCCACTGGACCATCTTCAGTACCGATGAAGCAGAAGAACCAGGATCAGACTGAGGGGAGGAATCATGCTGAAGATTCTCCTCCATCAGTCCTGATAGAGCTGCTGAAGAACATTTCTGTTCTTCACTTTGTCTGTCTCATCATGGAGAAGGAAAACCACGTCTCCATGTCCTTTTGGACCACATGGTCCACTGAAGCTGCTCCTCATGGCCTCCTGCAGCTTCACTGCTCCTCATGGCCTCCTGCAGCTTCACTGGTCCAGTGGGTTAAGCACATGGCACCAACTTCCTTTTTAATCCAGAAGTCGTGAGTTCAAATCCCGCTCAGAGCAGCACTGAGCAAAAGTGAAGGTGATGCAGCGTCCACTCTGTTTTCTGTATTCACGTTCGGTCGTGTTCCTCAGATCAACCTGAGCGGACAGAAGACCAAGGCAAACAAAAATAAAAGTTTTTTTTACCATACTATACTGTGACTTTTTTTTACTAAACTATGACTTTTTTTTGCCGTGGGTGCTTTTTGGACCGTTATCTAATCTCCACTTATGAAGATGAATGTTCATCATTGGTAGCTTCACCAAGGGTGTGTGGCTCACTGGATAGTGCTGCTGACTTCACCTGGGAGATCCGGGTTCGAATCCAGTGTGGACCCTTAGGCAAGGTCCTTGAAGCTACCAGCCGACTTCATGATGCGACACGTGGGGGTGCCCTTTGACTGTTATTTATCTCCACTTATGAAGATGAATGTTCATTGTTGGTACCTTCACAGAGGGTGTGTGGATAGCTCAGTGGTTAATGCTGCTCACTTTCACCTGGGAGATCCGGGTTCGAATCCAGTGTGGACCCTAGGCAAGGTCCTTGAAGCTTCATGATGCGACACGCGGTGGGTGCTTTTTGATATCTGTTATCTAGTCAGTTCTAGAATTCTAGTCTTTGACATTTATAGTCGTACTTGGGGCTTGGTACCCAAAATCTCACATGGTGGGGGGATGATGTCATCCCCCATCTGACCTGTCGTCCTGGCTCCCCCTCGCCGTACTTTTATTGTACCTCATCGAACCCTCTAGTGTGATAGCAGTTTCTGATCGCATATTTTGAAACCCTAACAGCTAACAGCAGTCAAAAAGCACCCACCACGTGTCGCATCATGAAGTAGGCTGGTAACTCATAGTGTGTAAAAAAAGTCATAGTATAGTATGGCAAAAAAAAGTCAGTGTATTATGCCAAAAAAAAGTCAGTATAGTATGCCCAAAAAAAGTCATAGTATAGTATGCCCAAAAAAAATCATAGTATAGTATGGCAAAAAATGTCATAGTATAGTATGGCAAAAAAGTCATAGTATAGTATGCCCAAAAAAAGTCATAGTATAGTATGGCAAAAAAAGTCATAGTATAGTATGGCAAAAAAAGTCATAGTATAGTATGCCAAAAAAAGTCATAGTATAGTATGCCAAAAAAAGTCTTAGTATAGTATGGCAAAAAAAGTCATAGTATAGTATAGTAAAAAAAATCATAGTATAGTATGGCAAAAAAAGTCATACTATAGTATGGCAAAAAAAAGTCATAGTATAGTATGGCAAAAAAAGTCATAATTTAGTTTTAAAAAAGTCATAGTATAGTATGGTAAAAAAAATCATAGTTTAGTATGGCAAAAAAGTCATAGTTTAGTATGGTAAAAAAAACTTCATAGTATGTAAAAAAAAGTCATAGTATAGTATGGCAAAAAAAAGTCAGTGTATTATGCCAAAAAAAAGTCATACTATAATATGGCAAAATAATCATAGTATAGTTTGCCAAAAAAAGTCATAGTATAGTATAGTAAAAAAAATCATAGTATAGTATGGCAAAAAAAAGTCATAGTATAGTATGGCAAAAAAAGTCATAGTTCAGTAAAAAAAGAGTCATAGTATAGTATGGTAAAAAAAAAATCATAGTTTAGTATGGCAAAAAAGTCATAGTTTAGTATGGTAAAAAAAAAAAACTCATAGTATGTAAAAAAGTCATAGTATAGTATGGCAAAAAATGTCATAGTATAGCATGCCCAAAAAAAATCATAGTATAGTATGCCCAAAAAAAGTCATAGTATAGTATAGTAAAAAAAAATCATAGTATAGTATGGCAAAAAATGTCATAGTATAGTATGCAAAAAAGGTCATAGTATAGTATGGCAAAAAAAGTCATAGTATAGTATGGCAAAAAAAGTCACAGTTTTAGTAAAAACAAAAGTCATAGTATATGTACAGTAAAAAGTCATAGTATAGTATGCCCAAAAAAAGTCATAGTATAGTATGCCAAAAAAAATCATAGTATAGTATGGCAAAAAATGTCATAGTATAGTTATGCAAAAAAAAGTCATAGGTATAGTATGGCAAAAAAAAGTCATAGTATAGTATGGCAAAAAAAAGTCACAGTTTAGTAAAAACAAAAAGTCATAGTATAGTACAGTAAAAAAGTCATAGTATAGTATGCCCAAAAAAAGTCATAGTATAGTATGCCCAAAAAAAATCATAGTTATAGTATGGCAAAAAAATGTCATAGTATAGTATGCCAAAAAAGTCATAGTATAGTATGCCAAAAAAGTCATAGTATAGTATAGTAAAAAAAGTCATAGTATAGTATGCCAAAAAAAGTCATAGTATAGTATGGCAAAAAAAGTCATACTATAGTATGGCAAAAAAAAGTCATAGTATAGTTTTAAAAAAGTCATAGTATAGTATGGTAAAAAAAATCATAGTTTAGTATGGCAAAAAAGTCATAGTTTAGTATGGTAAAAAAAACTTCATAGTATGTAAAAAAAAGTCATAGTATAGTATGGCAAAAAAAAGTCAGTGTATTATGCCAAAAAAAAGTCATACTATAATATGGCAAAATAATCATAGTATAGTTTGCCAAAAAAAGTCATAGTATAGTATAGTAAAAAAAGTCATAGTATAGTATGCCAAAAAAAGTCATAGTATAGTATGCCAAAAAAGTCATAGTATAGTATGGCAAAAAAGTCATAGTATAGTATGCCAAAAAAGTCATAGTATAGTATGGCAAAAAAAGTCATAGTATAGTATAGTAAAAAAATCATAGTATAGTATGGCAAAAAAGTCATAGTATAGTATGGCAAAAAAACGTCATAGTATAGTATGGCAAAAAAAGTCATAATTTAGTTTAAAAAAAAGTCATAGTATAGTATGGTAAAAAAAATCATAGTTTAGTATGGCAAAAAAGTCATAGTCTAGTATGGTAAAAAAACTTCATAGTATGTAAAAAAAAGTCATAGTATAGTATGGCAAAAAAAGTCAGTGTATTATGCCAAAAAAAAGTCATAGTATAATATGGCAAAAAAATCATAGTATAGTTTGCCAAAAAAAGTCATAGTATAGTATGGCAAAAAAAAGTCATAGTTTAGTAAAAAAAAAGTCATAGTATAGTATGGCAAAAAAAAGTCAAAGTTTAGTAAAAAAAGAGTCATAGTATAGTATGGTAAAAAAAAATCATAGTTTAGTATGGCAAAAAAGTCATAGTTAGTATGGTAAAAAACAACTCATAGTATGTAAAAAAGTCATAGTATAGTATGGCAAAAAATGTCACTGTATAGTATGGCAAAAAAGTCATAGTATAGCATGCCCAAAAAAAAATCATAGTATAGTATGCCCAAAAAAAGTCATAGTATAGTATGCCGAAAAAGTCATAGTATAGTATAGAAAAAAAAAATCATAGTATAGTATGGCAAAAAAAGTCATAGTATAGTATGGCAAAAAAAGTCATAGTATAGTATGGCAAAAAAAAAGTCATAGTTTAGTAAAAACAAAAAGTCATAGTATAGTACAGTAAAAAAGTCATAGTATAGTATGCCCAAAAAAAGTCATAGTATAGTATGCCAAAAAAGTCATAGTATAGTATGGCAGAAAAAGTCATAGTATAGCATGACAAAAAAAGTCATAGTTTAGTAAAAAAAGAGTCATAGTATAGTATGGTAAAAAAAAATCATAGTTTAGTATGGCAAAAAAGTCATAGTTTAGTATGGTAAAAAAAAAACTCATAGTATGTAAAAAAGTCATAGTATAGTATGGCAAAAAATGTCATAGTATAGCATGCCCAAAAAAAATCATAGTATAGTATGCCCAAAAAAAGTCATAGTATAGTATGCCAAAAAAGTCATAGTATAGTATAGTAAAAAAAATCATAGTATAGTATGGCAAAAAAAGTCCATAGTATAGTATGGCAAAAAAGTCATAGTATAGTATGGCAAAAAAGTCATAGTTTAGTAAAAACAAAAGTCATAGTATAGTACAGTTAAAAAAGTCATAGTATAGTATGCCCAAAAAAAGTCATAGTATAGTATGCCCAAAAAAAATCATAGTATAGTATGGCAAAAAATGTCATAGTATAGTATGCCAAAAAAGTCATAGTATAGTATGGCAAAAAAACGTCATAGTATAGTATGGCAAAAAAAGTCATAATTTAGTTTAAAAAAAGTCATAGTATAGTATGGTAAAAAAAATCATAGTTTAGTATGGCAAAAAAGTCATAGTCTAGTATGGTAAAAAAAACTTCATAGTATGTAAAAAAAAGTCATAGTATAGCATGGCAAAAAAAGTCAGTGTATTATGCCAAAAAAAAAGTCATAGTATAATATGGCAAAAAAATCATAGTATAGTTTGCCAAAAAAAGTCATAGTATAGTATGGCAAAAAAAAGTCATAGTTTAGTAAAAAAAAGTCATAGTATAGTATGGCAAAAAAAAGTCAAAGTTTAGTAAAAAAAGAGTCATAGTATAGTATGGTAAAAAAAAATCATAGTTTAGTATGGCAAAAAAGTCATAGTTTAGTATGGTAAAAAAAAAAACTCATAGTATGTAAAAAAGTCATAGTATAGTATGGCAAAAAATGTCACTGTATCGTATGGCAAAAAATGTCACTGTATAGCATGCCCCAAAAAAAATCATAGTATAGTATGCCCAAAAAAAGTCATAGTATAGTATGCCGAAAAAGTCATAGTATAGTATAGAAAAAAAAAATCATAGTATAGTATGGCAAAAAAAGTCATAGTATAGTATGGCAAAAAAAGTCATAGTATAGTATGGCAAAAAAAAAGTCATAGTTTAGTAAAAACAAAAAGTCATAGTATAGTACAGTAAAAAAGTCATAGTATAGTATGCCCAAAAAAGTCATAGTATAGTATGCCAAAAAACGTCATAGTATAGTATGGCAGAAAAGTCATAGTATAGCATGACAAAAAAAGTCATAGTTTAGTAAAAAAAGAGTCATCGTATAGTATGGTAAAAAAAATCATAGTTTTTAGTCTGGCAAAAAGTCATAGTTTAGTATGGTAAAAAAAAAACTCATAGTATGTAAAAAGTCATAGTATAGTATGGCAAAAAAATGTCATAGTATAGCATGCCCAAAAAAATCATGTAGTATAGTATGCCCAAAAAAAGTCATAGTATAGTATGCCAAAAAAGTCATAGTATAGTATAGTAAAAAAATCATAGTATAGTATGGCAAAAAAAGTCAAAGTATAGTATGGCAAAAAATGTCATAGTATAGTATGCCAAAAAAGTCATAGTATAGTATGCCAAAAAAAGTCATAGTATAGTATAGTAAAAAAAATCATAGTATAGTATGGCAAAAAAAAGTCATAGTATAGTATGGCAAAAAAAGTCATAGTTTAGTAAAAAAAAGTCATAGTTTAGTATGGCAAAAAAGTCATAGTTTAGTATGGTAAAAAAAAAACTCATAGTATGTAAAAAAGTCATAGTATAGTATGGCAAAAAATGTCATAGTATAGCATGCCCAAAAAAAAATCATAGTATAGTATGCCCAAAAAAAGTCATAGTATAGTATGCCAAAAAAGTCATAGTATAGTATGCCAAAAAAGTCATAGTATAGTATAGTAAAAAAAAATCATAGTATAGTATGGCAAAAAAAAGTCATAGTTTAGTAAAAACAAAAAGTCATAGTATAGTACAGTAAAAAAGTCATAGTATAGTATGCCCAAAAAAAGTCATAGTATAGTATGCCCAAAAAGTCATAGTATAGTATGGCAAAAAATGTCATAGTATAGTATGCCAAAAAAGTCATAGTATAGTATGCCAAAAAAAGTCATAGTATAGTATGGCAAAAAAAAAATCATAGTATAGTATGGCAAAAAAAAGTCATAGTATAGCGGGCATCACGGATTAGCGGACTCTGGTCCGGATCCAGACCGGGAAATGGCTCTGTCCGGACCGCGACCACTGGCGAAATAAGTAGTGTTTTCCCCATAGAGCGGTTTTGAGCGCACATAGAAATTTACCGCGGGCGCTGCTACTATAGTTAATCCGGTAAACTCGTGCCGGTAGCCAAGGACACCCTGCAGGGAGAGCAAGGCTGAACGCAGACATGGCTTGTTCTAAAAAGAGGAAAGTAGATACTGAAAATCGTTGTTTTAATGATGAATGGACAACTAAATATCTGTTCATTCTCCCTGCTGGCAGCTCCAAGCCTGTTTGCTTAATTTGTTCCGAGACCGTGGCATTGATTCAAAGTGGGGACAACTTTTATTTATGATAAGAGATTGAATATGTGTCTAATATCTCGCAACTTAAGTAAATACTTAAACAATTAGTTACTTTTTAAAAATGTGGCCACTGACTTTCGCTCGGACCTTCTACTTGTAAATGTAATAACCGGACCTTGGGGACTTTTAATTGAATACCCCTGCTCTAAAATCAAACCAGTGAAACACAGAGTGGATGACTCACATGTGAAATATTCACAACACTTAAAAAATAATTTGGACCAAGCTAGCTCGCTTCCAGCCAGCTAGCTTGACTTACCTGTGACTCACCTGTTCGTTGTTCCCTCGATGCTCGTCCGTGTTGAAATCGGAGAAATTTGACGGAAATTCACGACGAGAAATGAACGCAACGCAACGCAACGCAACGGACGGGTTTGTTTGGTTTTTGAGTTTCAGTTTTAGGTTTGAGTTTTTGAGTTTTAGTTTTTAGGTTTGTGTTTGAGTTTTTGCATACCTCAGGTTGAGCCGGGGTTCGATCCCACGTCTCCACGTTGGCGGTCGGCGTCCTTCCCCACTGGACCATCTCAGTACCGATGAAGCAGAAGAACCAGGATCAGACTGAGGGGAGGGAATCATGCTGAAGATTCTCCTCCATCAGTCCTGATAGAGCTGCTGAAGAACATTTCTGTTCTTCACTTTGTCTGTCTCATCATGGAGAAGGAAAACCACGTCTCCATGTCCTTTTGGACCACATGGTCCACTGAAGCTGCTCCTCATGGCCTCCTGCAGCTTCACTGCTCCTCATGGCCTCCTGCAGCTTCACTGGTCCAGTGGGTTAAGCACATGGCACCAACTTCTTTTTAATCCAGAAGTCGTGAGTTCAAATCCCGCTCAGAGCAGCACTGAGCAGAAGTGAAGGTGATGCAGCGTCCATTCTGTTTTCTGTATTCACGTTCGGTCGTGTTCCTCAGATCAACCTGAGCGGACAGAAGACGAAGGCAAACAAAAATAAAAGCAGGTTTGGTCATGTGATTGTCACATGACGTCTGCTGTCAGGATGTTTCCTGAATTCTCCTTCAGGGCTCAAGACAAAAAGTTTCACCGTCCTCCTGATCCACATTCAGCCGAGAACACGCTTCATCAGTCAAACTCTTCATGCACACCAGGAGAAGTGGCAGATTTACTATTTTTATCCGGGTGGAGCTGGTGGAGCTGGAGGAGCTGGAGGAGCTGGAGGAGCTGGTGGAGCTGGAGGAGCTGGTGGAGCTGGAGGAGCTGGAGGAGCTGGTGGAGCTGGAGGAGCTGGTGGAACTGGAGGAGCTGGTGGAGCTGGTGGAGCTGGAGGAGCTGGAGGAGCTGGTGGAGCTGGAGGAGCTGGTGGAGCTGGTGGAGCTGGAGGAGCTGGAGGAGCTGGTGGAACTGGAGGAGTTGGTGGAACTGGAGGAGCTGGTGGAACTGGAGGAGCTGGAGGATGGAGGAGCTGGTGGAGCTGTCAGAGTGCAGTGAAGGCTTCAGGTTTGAGCTCCTGATGTTTGTGAACAGAGGCAGCACTGATGAACCAAACAGCCCGTCACACAGTCTGAACCGAGACTGAACCAGGTCTGAATGGACCGGGCTGAACTGTGACTGACCTGGCCACTGCAGTACCAGTTTTAACCACTAGGTGTCAGCCTCTACCTTCTTTGGACAGTGTTCCAGCAGTGTGGAAGTTTGGGGGAGGAGGAGGAGGAGAGGGAGGAGGAGGAGGAGGAGAGGGAGGAGGAGGAGGAGGAGTCCATTATTCAGAGGACACAAACATGTGAACTGTGTTTGTCCACAAACTTTTTAAAAATGTGGCCATGACCTTCGCTCGGACCTTCTACTTGGGCAAAATGTAATAACCGGACCTTGGGGACTTTTAATTGAATACCCCTGGTGTAGAATAACACTGTATCATGTTTTGTTAAATACGTGGATCTTCATACTTTCCCTGCTGTGAAATCATGACTTGCATTTAAATATTACCATTTCAGTTGGAGCAGGCTTGTTGCTCCAGGCTATATTCCTGTTTTTGCTGTTGGGGAAAAAAATCCGACAACAGCTTCAGCTTGTTTTCTGTAGCACACCAATGAAGCTGGATGGCTGTAAGAAGAGGATCAACAAAGTGTTTATGAGAAAATATTAAAGTATTTTTTGGTATTTTAGTGGAGTGGGTCAGGCTGCTGTTAGTGTCCCAAGACCGATCTGAAAAGTCTGCGTGCAACATTCTGTTGTTCATATTTTGGACTTTCAATCTTTTGATTTTTCAAAACATTTGAAATGTGACAATGGGCCCCAAATATACACTACTTTTTCATAAAGATTCATAAGCCAGAAAGACTGGGAACCACAGCAATGCACTGTATTTTATAGACTTACATGTTTTATTATGAAACCAATCTGGAACTACAGCTGTCAAACAAACGTAGCGCTGGAGAAATATGAAGTAACACTTTGTCACTGTACTTTCTGAGTGTGCTTACAGGAATATACACACTACACAAAATCTTGGTGTCGATATCTAATTATATCCAAGCAGCAACTTCCATGCCTGTGAAGTGGAGAAGCCAATCTAGAAGTGCCAGATACTGCAGTTCCTCGAATGGCCACTTGAGGCTGGCTACAGAACGAGTCAATCTCCACAAGCCCCCATGTGAAAATGTTCATCTTCACAGCAGAAAACAGTTCAGGCCTGTAGTTAATTTCCCTGTTCATGACAACAGGCTGGAGGCTGAATTTTTATGCAACTCATTTAAATAAAAGTTAAAGTTAAGCATACTTAACAGTGTGGTTGCTTTGATTGACAGGTAGGTAGCATTAGCAGCGGCTTATTTGACCACCCAGGCGTTGGCGTTACTCACCTTGCCTCAGGTCCACCGATGATCCACATCTTTGCCGATGTTTAGATTGGAAGCGGTGGAGATAGCCAGAGGCATCATCACCTGAGCTTCAAAACAGCTCTTCACAGACCTGTGGGTAACGTCATAAATATTCATATTACAGTGTCTATGGTTATAACATCATGAGTATAAAAAAACAAACATGCTATGTCTGCCAGTGGGAAAAACAACTTTCAGCAACCTTTTCAAGGAAATGTCTGCACCGTCTTTCTCTCAGTGATACAATATAAACAGTGTACCAGCATGCGTTCAGTAGACGGTGCAGCATTTCAACACTTGTGGTCATGAAAATAGATTATAACAATATGCAGCATTACAATGCTGCTGTTCACTACAGCTCCCCCCATATGTGACCAGTTATGGGGTTGATAAGTTT
The DNA here is from genome assembly GCA_014281875.1 of Nibea albiflora. Classification (NCBI taxonomy): domain Eukaryota; kingdom Metazoa; phylum Chordata; class Actinopteri; family Sciaenidae; genus Nibea; species Nibea albiflora. The sequence goes on from CM024792.1 coordinate 7,027,167, forward strand.
CCCCCTGGGGCTCAGATCCGGGAAAACCAGGACTGCAGTGTCAGGGTTTGACTATCCAGAAGGAAATTTAGGGTAATTGAAAATAACCCTCCCCCCCAATCAGTGATTCACTGTAAAACAAGGTTACTGCTGCACTCTTCATTTTTTCCCTCCTCTAACTCGCTCTGCTGACGCTGCTGACGCACTTCCTGAGAGGGATTCAGTGCTGATGGATGTAGACCATTAGCACAGGGTGATGTTTTATTTTTCATGGGGTCCTACAACATTAGGCACAAGTCTCATCTAGATGTTCAGCTGACACAAAACACACACACACATACACACACATTTTCATATAAACATCTTGAGACCAGCGGGGACCTGGTTGGAACCACAAAGGGATTTGGGGATTTGCTCCACTATGTTACAACTGAACACATTCTGAACATAAAACGATCGCCACATGTGAAGCTGCCGCACTTTTTGCCAGCTCTATGCGCTTTTTCTATGATGCGTGCTAGCGTCACAGCTCAAAACACAGAAGCTGAATGCACAGTTCAGGAGGCAACAATACAGTTAAAGAACCTTTACTTGTGAAATACTCAAGGATGCAAAAGCCAGGCAGGCAAGTAGCAATTCAAAAGGCAAGGCTGAGGGAGAATCCAGACAGTCATGACTTGGTAAATAAAACACAATCAGGATTAAAAAAACAGACGGAGATCTGGGCACTGCAAAGCTATGGCTCAGGGCACAAAGACGATCTGGCAGCAATCGAGTCCAGTGACTAAGGACTGGTTTATAGATACTGAGGGAAATGATGAAAAGGTGAGGGTTCCATTCAGGTCCAACAGAGTGTTGCTGTTGTGCATGTTGGCACACAGGAAAGACTCTGCTCCCCCTGGGAACAGAAGTTAGCATGAAACTACCAAATTCCTAATAACCAGTTTGTTTAACTGAGGTTGGACTGTGACAATGGTCGAGCCCGCATGCTGAGGGAAGCTTTTGCTGAAATATTTGTGTCGTCTGCATCAAATTACATAACACACAATGAATGAGAATGGCTAGAATCGCTACATGGTTCCATTTGGAAGACCCTATTTCATAAAAGGTGAGAAGCAAACCTGATTTTCGATACCGTGACTTCAAGTGAGGTAGACCTCCCGCAAGGATGACTCCAGGATGACTACGTTTAAACCAGGTTTTGCCATTTATCACAGCTGAATTAAACCATCTCTCTCCGAGGATGAATCTCTTAGGAAAATTATTATCAAGAAGAAGCATACCATGAAACAGAGTATGGAAAACATTAGACTACAGAAATGATTAAGTTAAGTTGACTCATACGATAAATCAAATTTTCCTGTCTGCCTGCTGGAAGAACATAAACCTCTAGTGATCTATTTCGTTTGATTGGATTTTACTTGAATTGACTGATTGACATACTGTGTATATATATTTATATTGTTAGATGCACTAACGACACCAGAGCAAATTCCTTGTACGTGTAAACTCAGTTGGCAGTAAAGCTTTTCTCACTTTCTGTGTGGAGTGTCTGCCAGGGTTCTCTCAGGTAACTCTAAATTGCCCACATGTGTGAAAGTGAGTGTGAACGTTTTTTTCTGTCTCTTTGTGTCAGACCTGCGATGAACCGGTGGTTTGTCCAGGGTGTTACCTACCTCTCACCCAGCGTCAACTGGACCAGCTCCAGCCCCAAGCAACTCTGATATGGCTAAGCGGTGATGGAGAATGAATGAATAAATAAATGGGCTGGAACCTTTCACTAACACGGCTACATTCACGGCGCATATAAATGACCGTGTGAGGACAGAGAAGGGAGTCTAAAAATCACACTACAATTAAAGTGTCCGGATTTAAAAGAAGATGTCAGATTTAAAGCCAAGCTGCCAAAAGACTGACACGCTCTGAGGGAAGAGGCAGTGTTTTGAATAAGGACAGGGAGCAGCACATTTTCACCAAACATCAGCTGGTATTTAACCATTTAGCATCCAAACTGTTGCTCCAGAGAAGCTGTTAAGTTGTGAAAGCGGATACTGAATGGATAATGCCTCTGACTCCGTCGAGCTCCGCTGTCAATTTACCCATACAGTACGAAGCACTTAACCTAAGTGCATCACTGAGCACCAGATAAAAAGATCTCCTGCTGGTACCTGCTGTGACTGACAGTGTGTAACTGCTTTCTTGTGAAACTGGATGGAAAAACAATCTGGAAAACTCTACTGTAAGTAGAGAAAAATGTACAAAAATCTAATTTAGTTTTAACTTTAGAGTTGTTGTACAATGTACTGCTGTTATCTTAAAGTCAGATGACTGGCTGAGGAATCCACTTGTCTCCAGAGATGCTACTACTCCAGTCTGGGAACTCATTAGGAGCATAAAAAAACGCATGTTTTCACATGGCCCCTGAATAGCCATTTAAAGAAATACTGTGCTCTTAAAGTGGCTATCTTTGAGTGTTGCTATTATTTGTGTTTGCATGTATGAGGAGACAGACGTTTGCATCAAAGCTCAGGAGAATATAGAATAGGAGAATATGGTCGTAAGAGGATTCAGACCTGCAAAGTTTAAAATATCAGTGAGCAAGTATATTTTTATAAAATCCATCATTTAATTAACACCAACCAATAAAACAATGGATACAGTGCGATACAAGACGCACAGAGTCATGCTAGTGGCTCTGTGAGGGTGTACACAGGCACGGTGGTCCAATAAATAAAACAACAGCACCACCATAGGCTGGTATGTTAGTGCTAACGGTGCTAGTTTGCACTAAACACAAAGTACAGTTGACAGTTTTCAATAATACAATACAAACTGAGGTCTCCAGAGGAAATGTTGCAACTTTGACCTCTTCCCAAAAATATTTGAACCTTTCTGCACTGCCAAATACAATCACACAATTATGATGTTAACATATTTTACTGGAGAAGTGGAAACTTTGACCCGATGAGGCATGAGGAATCATTATCGAGGCATCATATCTTCAGAAAATATTATGTCAGTCCATGGAATAGTTAATATATATATACATGACATTTGAATTCGTATCGAAGTGGGTCCTTATAGAGCTACATCTGAAGCATGGCCAAAGAGCTCGGCCTTATTTTGAGGCACAAACACTGTGGGGAAAACAGGAAAGCAGCCTAATTTAAAATCCATTTCTTCTAGTTATTGCTGCCCAACATAATTGGCATTATGATTGTCAGGAGACGGGCAAGTTGAGTCAATAACATATATTTTAAAGCACTCCCTGACCTCCACATACTGCAGCAAAACCTCCGCAATATTGAATTAATTTGTCCACGACCCTGCACTGCCTGCTAAAATCCCTCCAATACAGCAGTGTTTACAATGCAGCCACTGAAAGGTCAAAGGTGTACTGATGGTGTCCTCAAGGTTCTTGGTTGGTGGGTTTGCGAGAGGGGGAGTGAAAAGAGCGTGTATGCTCAGATCATTGACCCTCAGTTTTAGGGATACATGTCAAAGATTAAAGCCGTGTTTTATATCTCTGTTAAACTCCTGAAGAATAAAGGGCTTCATAATGATCGTTTTATGACAGAATAGTTTTATTACCGCTGCTGAATCACCCACTTACAGTATATATTTCCACATAATTGAGTTGGCTTCATATTTCCCAGTCATAGATTACAATCTGAACTCTCCTGACTGCATGTAGTGACTTGATGAAAGGCAACATTCTGCTACCTTACCTTTATGTGATGCAATAAGAGCTAAAGATATTAGTTTTGGTGTGTGTGTGTGTGTGTGTGGCTGCGTGTGTGGGAATAGGAATGTGTATCTTGCATGCCAAGACACAGATGGGTGTGCAGGTTGCACATCATGACAAGACTTTTGATTTAGTTGCATTGCTGTCTTCAGCATTTCCTGCTCCGTTGCTGTGAAGTAACAGACAATAAGCTGATTTTCACCCTGTCAACCAACGTTCTGATGTTGATAGAAATACTACCCTAGTGATCAGTAACATTAGACAGAGATGACCTGCTTGTAAGTCCCAGATGGCACTGAGTCTTATGTTATATTTAACTTATCAAGGGGTTCAAAGATCTTTAGTTGCCCAGTTCTTCCTCTGGCTTGTGAACTTGTCAGTTGTAAAAACATCCAACAGTCATGTGAATTATTTGAATCGCCTGGTTCTTTCGGTACTGTATGTGTGGACTCCTTGCTTGCTGTCCTGGGCTTGGTTGAAGGGATTCGCTGAGCTGGAAGACTTATCCTGCTGGTCAATACACTGGTAAGTCTCTCTGTCTCCTGATACAGAGGAAGCCAAAGTTAACGTTGTAATCTCCTCCGTGTTTGCGTCATATATGGTCGACAAAGAAGCAGGACCCAGGTTTGAGCAGCAGGCTGAGGATGGCCTGCTGTTCTGTCCTTATTTTGATGGCTTACGAAGATCTGTACTCAATGAAATGTATTTTCAAAATCCAGAAATGTTTTGGTGCACTGATAAATGATAGAATAGGATGATTGTTTCATTTAAATGCAAAAAAGTTGTCTATTTCTGTCTCCGAAACATGAAAAAAAAAAAAGATTAAGAATGGCAAATAATGGTGTCTTGTAAGCTTGTTTGGGCTGCAGTCTCTTTCCAAAGAGAGCCTAAAAATACAATCATCACTGACAAAGTAGATTTATATTGTGATAAAAAGCTACCCAGGAAAAAATGCCTGTAAAGATTTGTCCTCAGATCTGTTTTATGATCATATCACACCCTGTTTCCCTTCTGTATCTAAAATAATAACTACATAGAACAATATAGCTATTTGTTTTTAACAAATCTCTGGAGTCAAGTGTCAAATTGGTGAGAAACATTGCTTTAATATCTCACAAATTTGAATGAAAAACTCTTCTCTTCTCCTCTCTGGCACATTAGATTGATTTCTCCACTTTTATTTCCTTTGAGCCACTTGGAGCAACTTAATAAAGCCGAACGCAAGTTCGATCAGGAAGGCCGTCTTTATGCCTCGTTCATTCACTCCCTCCTTATTAATCAGCTCATTCCAGCGTTCACTCTTCCAGTTAACCCGCGCAATGAACTTCATCAGAAAATCATGCTGTCGTCCAATTTTTCTAGCCGTTTTCCTCCTCTCTTGTTGTCAGCTGTCCGATCCAGTTTGTGCAGAGCTTGAACTCATCAGAACTGATTGAACTACTCATTACCGACCTTCCACATCTACCACTCTTTCTGAGCCTGACGTCGAGGAAGGCTTTCAAGTGAAGGCAGCAGGACCACATACTGTAGTATCAGCGGCTTGGTCCTCAAACTTTGTGTCGACCAACAAGGGCCGGTGTTCACAATGATACTCAGCCTGTCCTCAGTCTGTCATACCCACATGCTTCAAAAAGTCCACCAACATTTCTGTGTCACACTAGATTCATTACAGTTTGCTTACCGCACACATTCTCTAGATGGCTCTATCCTGCCTGGACTAGAAAGTGAGGTCGTTGTTTAGACAATTTAACACCATAGTTCTCTCCAGGCTGGTCACAAAGCTCAGAGACCTAAACATCTCACTGTGCATATGGATCCTTGACTTTGACAGGCGGTGAAGGTAGGCGGACACACCTTTTCCACCCTCGTCCTTAACATTCCATGCTGTACTCCCTGTACAGACACGACAGCAACCACTCCAATACCATTCTAATACCAAGTTAGCTGATAACACAGCTGTGGTGTGCAAGACAAAGGAGATGATGATGAAATTTGGGTGTGTGAATGGGCAACGTCAAGAATCTTGGTGTCCACATCATCAAGGCCCTGACCTGGACGCTGCATCCTGACTCTGCGGTGAGAAAGGCAAGGCAGAGGCAAGTTACAGAGACTGCATACATTCCAGCTATCCTCTCATATACTGAGAAATTTGTGAGAGCAACCTGATGGTAAAAATGTCCATCTGGTGCACAAACAGCACAGAATTGACTCTGCCAAGAGTGTTTTGTTCAGCTGAATGTACAATAGGTGGTGCTCTACCGTACTTAAAAGACATATATAACATATACCCTAACCCTAACCCTATACCAGATGCCATAAAAAATAAGGCTAGGAGAATCTTAAAGGATCCCAACCAGTTGGCTTTTGTCCTTCTGTGATCCGGAAGAAGCTTCTGGATACACATACTTATTTAGTTCCATTAAGAATGAATAGTATGAGCACAGAAATCCAATTGACTAGAATTGTGTCTTGCGATTATATGTGAATGTAACTGTCTTTCTAGTCTTATTGCATTTTATATAACAATAGAATGAAGATGTGCCTGGAGCAACAGATGACGAGGACAATATTTTTGTACCGAGTAACCAATCAGATAATTCACAGGCAGAATAGGAGCCTGAGTGTGACAAATTTAGCCCAGAGGGTATGAACTTGATAGCAACACAGTGGTCACAGTGCAGTGACCACAAAACAATATACTGGCTACTATGGTGGATGAAGTGTACAAAGAAAAGTAAAGAAAACATGAAGCAACATGTAAAGACATCAGTGAGTTCTGAACGTATGAACATGCTTTTGCATCTGTAAATCATCATCAGGTTTAAAGCTGCGTGGTGTTTTCTAACCACTTCAGGTGTCATGCAGGTCATCCCTGCAGCGGTCGGCAGAGTTTTGGTGTTTTACCGGCAGTTTAAAAATAGCGGCCGCCCCTTTGGGACTGGCCCTTCACAAGCAGGGTTACATGTAACTGCAGCTGTGATGGAAACTAACAATGGCACTACAATAATAACATTTACAGGCATTTCAAAGATTATTAATTTAAAATAGAATGGCTGTCGTTGGGGTTTGTTACGATTTGCACTTTGTCATGTCATGTTTCTGGCCACCTGCTGGATGTAAGTATATATCCAGCCTCTTTTAGTTCTGCTTTTGGTCTCCACCAACTCTTGAAGGAAATATCCTGAGCTAGTCACTTACTGTGCTTGTTGGTGCTGAGTAGCCAGTGTACATAGGAAGTTCTGGGAGTGGTAAAAATGAATCAAAATAGCAAAATTGCAGTGCAGAAAACCAAAACAATGAGCTGAAAGGGGTTAAAATGCGCCGCAGAGCTGAAGGCAACTGCAGCTCATGCACACAAACACTTTGTTTATAGTAAAAATATGATTATAGCATCTGTTGCAGTCATTCCTCGGTCACCTAAACAGTTTATTTTTGCACTTGCAACAGCATAATTTTTGCGTTCGCACTGATAAATGAAGCAGGGTTGTAAACCCAAAATATTTGTTTGGCCTGGTCAGGATCAGCGTGGTCACAGAGGGGGCTGCTGTAAATGGTGTGGCATTACAACCCAAAGTCAGCTCTTGGCTCGAGTGCGTCAGAGGAATTATGGGCTCAAATATCACTCGCCACATATACAAACACACGGGCACAGAGAAAACCTGTCTGTACCTCAACCAGAGGGGAAAATTTGAGGTGACTCAACTGCCAGAGGGCAGGCTTGTCACTAAGCTCTGCTAAGGTTTTGTGAAATCCCTTTTTGTGCCCGCACCTACGAATATACACATCAGTCCATGTACATGCACACAGAAATAGAGCGGGCTTTTATCCAGTAAAATCTAATCCCTATCTACACTGACAGTGCACACACCTGCAGATACAGATTAGTGCAACACATGCGTGCACATCTTGGCCTGTTGTGAGTGATTGGTATGTATTCTGACACCGTGTATCAGAAATAGCCCCTCATGCCCAGCGACACACAGCTCCACATAAAGCTCACTGTGTGTGGGACTTCCAAGATGTCAGTTCCCAGTCTGCTACTACAAACGTTCAGGATAGCAGGTGGAAGGCAAACTTTATTTTCCATGTTGTGCGTCTTGAGATCTGCTGGTGTGGCGCAGCTGGTGAGTAATTCTTTTCGACATTAGCCTACAACAGTTCATAAGACCTTTAACAAAAGCTGCACAGTACCATGAATGACGTCCCGACACAAGCTACCCACGTGTGACTCACACCTTGACAATTAAAAGAGTTTGCTTATTGTTCTAACACTGAGTCACTGGATGCAATAACAATAACAATTTCAAGCTCAAACTTGTGTTTCTCTTCAGACTAGCACTTTATGGCTCCCTCTCTCTAATTAATTACCCTGAACTTTCCCTGAATTGTCTGTCTGGTGTTTTCTCTCTCTCTCTCTAAATTGTTCCTCCACCTCCATCTTCTTTGCTTTAAATGTATGATGATGCCGTACAACAGGAAACACAGATGTGATGACAGTTTTGTAGCTTTTTGTGAGAATTAAAAAGTTAGGGTATAGCCTTCGTGTAAATATTTCTTGTCTCCTTTTTGGTTTTGTCTTAGTGCATAAAGGCATAGGACTGAGATGCAAAAATCTCGTCTCATCTAGCTTAACTTAAAGACTGGAAGCGTCAGGAAACAGCCAACCCAGTTCTCTCCAAAGTTCAAAAATACTGTACGTCTCTGAACCACCCTACAACCAACTGATCAGCATGTTATAACTTGTTGATCTCTAAAAAGTATGTCAAAGTGACAAATTGTGGTCATGTGCTTGACTATTTCTTGTCCTAGAGCAGTGACTTCCTGGAGTTTTGTTGACTAAGGCTGTAACGGTTTGTGTACTCATGCTCAACCCTTGACAGTAGTATACAAACTGTGTGCGTAATGCAGAACCAAAGTTCACGAACACGCGCAAGGTGTGCTGAGGTTAGCACAACAGCAATGAAAAGAGCTGTGGTGGATAAGACTAGGTTGGTGTGTATTATAGTTATTTGGTATTTGATTTAATGGCATAAGAGATGCTTTTCGGTTTTATAACCTGTTGCAGACGTTGCAAAAGTGTCTGTTCAGTGTTCGAACAGTATAGTGCAGAAATGTTCCTGTTAAAATTAAAATGACTACAAAGTGGCCAGTGGGCAAAAATCTGCCCACTCTCCCCAGCAAGACGATTTTATACTTGCACGACTGAATAAATGAAGAGGAAACTTATCCTAATGCATCCGTTTTTTGTTTTTTTTCTGAACTTGCAATGAACCATCAGTCTTAAACTGCTATGGACCAAGTGTAACGCAATGTGACATGACCCATTGTGTTTCAGGACATGAAACCTCAGGGTTGGGTTGGGTTTTGACAGCCGAACAGTAAACTAAAAGAATTAGCATTTACCATTTAATCAGAGTTTTGTGAGCCCCATGTGACTCTCCGATACTTGTCACACAAGGTAGCCACACCCTAATGCACACCTGCTTTATCATCTGTTTAACACTGAATGGAACCATCATTATAACATGACCGTCATACTGTAAAGAAGACTAGAAGCTAGCAACTGTGACCATAAACTCATGAGGAAACAAGGTAATAAATCAAGTGAGAAGTAGGCTTGTTGTCTCAATAAGACTCAATTGGAGTTTTTCTTTTTCCTTTTTGTAAACATTGGAGCTGCCCCCTGCTGGTCATTAGAAAGAATGCAGATTTAAGACACTTCAGTGTTGGCTTCACTTCACAGACCTGAAAGCTCTGTCCACTAATTATATTGCCAATGTTATTTTAGCAGTTGTACCAAAAGAGATGTAACCTGTTTACATTCGATGTAGAGTTTCTGGTAGGAAGATTTGGTTTATCTTTGGACATAATCAGGTTAAGCTCACTTTTAATGGACAAATACACTTCTGCACCTCAATGTCAGAAATACTATTTTAAAATGAATAGCATTACCTTCCCCCATACTTTAGACCAGATCTTATCTGAGATTAAAAACACTTCTTATAGTAAACTTTGCTCAAATATATTTCATTTTGTGCTTTAGTTCAAAAGAGACAACAGGGGTCATTTTTTCACAACAGTGAAAACAAGCCTGATGTTCAGACTGTGGAGAGCTGAGACGAGGCGCTTCGGACCACAGACACATTTCACACACGCCTCGGGCTAAAACTGACCAGGCTGACTTCGATCGTCAGTCCATTGTTAGAGGCAGAGTTCCGTTCTTACAATTTGTGTCAGAGCTAGCAGCCTTGGTCATTTTTCTGCCCATTTGACCATTTGATTTATTCAAGCTAGGGGTGCAACAGGTGTGACTATGACCACAAGGATCTCCATGGTGATGACCAGCTTCTGTACTGTGCTGTTTGCTCAGTTGGACCTGTAAGGATGAATTTACACAGGAGCTAAAAGTGTAAACGATTCCTTAACCCTGTGCTAATCCAGTTGATCTTCACGTTCACATTTTACACAGGGCTGTACTAGTTTCCAGTAAGGTCTCTGTTCCCCCTTCTTCTACCGGGAATTTGCTATTCAAGGTCACAGGGGAGGACCTGGAGGAAGGGCTAATATACCGAGAAACACATATTTTCACTTTCAAGTAAATGCATGTGTTTTTCGGTATATTAGTGCTCCGTTTCACAGTGACCTTGGGTTTTGAATCATAGAGGCTTCTCAAACTTTATTCCAGTTCCACCATGTACTGACCTCCGAGGGCCATACAGAAATCTAAGTGTTTTGTTTTTGTGCAGTATACCAGTCTCTTGCAAATCACCAGTTTAGACCATGCATAAGTTAAATTAGCTCATCATGACCAAATGTTCTCGAGCTGTGCATCTGTCAACAAACTACTTTGCCTCACTTGTTGTTTTGTGGTTTATGATGATAATGATTGACATGATTTACAACAGCAAATATATATACACATATATACATGTTCTGGGGAAACTGGACTCGTTGTATGTATTTTTTGAAAATATCCACATCATGTTCTTCCAGTTAAATTAAATTCTCCACTTTGTTCATTCATTGTGTTCCTTTCGCTCCACTTTTTCCATTTTCTGCCATTATTGCTGTCCCTTTTAGTGTTTATGTCTTGTCTTCTCTTTATACTCCATATACAAGCACTCTCGTCATTCTAGTTTGTCTTGCAAATTTGCCCTCACTATTTAGGGTCATTTCTGTTCCTAATGTGTTTTTGTTTCTTTCTGCTTAATTAAGGAACATAAAAACACTCATGCACATGTAGTAGCGCATGCATATGACAAAGTGCTCTTTAGTCACAGCTGGATGTGTCATTGAAAAGGTCACGGTGCATTAAAACATCTTGTAAAAGCAAGACTAGACAGACAGGAATTCAATTCAATCTTATGTATATAGCACCAAATAATACCAGAGGTTATCTCATGACATTTTCTATAAGGAGTAGGTCACTTTATAATCTTGTCTACAGAGACCCAACATTACCTAACATGAGCAAGTACTTGGTTACAGTGGCATGTTTGAAATTTAGCTAAGTAGTATTTGATTAATCGACAAAACAATAGAAATTAATGGAGTGATTACTAATAAAGTTGACAAAAAGAGATAAATATAACTGATCCAAGCACAGAACCTTGTGGAACTCCATAACTAGCTTTGGTCTGCATGGAGGATTCATCGTTAACACGAACAAACTGAGATCAGTCTGACAAACCAGCTTAGTGCTGTTTCTTTAGTGCCAATTGTTCTAGTCTCTGTAATGTGATGTGTGTGGCGTCATTTCAGAAACACTTGAACTAATATAATGGCATTAGTATGTGCAGTTCACTTGTCAAACAGTCAGTTTACTGTTTATTCTTTAATTCGCACCTTTTAAACTATCAGAGCTGTCCATGTGGATCGCTGAAAGACAGCAAGCTGTAAAAAAAAAGAAGCAGCTTGATTAGAAAGAAAATCAACAAAATGCCAATTATTAAAGGCTTCAGGCAACAAATAAACAAGTTAAACTAAAAGTTTACAGGTTTGCAAGGGGAACATTTGAATGAAAAATAAAAAAAACAAACAATACAAGGGTTTCTATGGCATCAGCCAGGGGAGTTTGATTCACTAAGAGCAGATGGAGCACTTTCATTCAGAAACACCCTGCAAGAAGCACTTCCCCACCAGGCTTTATGACCTCCAAGAAGAGATACAAACAAAGAAAAATTAAGAGATGGCTGAAGGTGTCAAACTGCCGCTCTCTCTCTCTCTGCTGTGAGGATGCAGGGAAACATTAAGGTAGAGAACATGAGGTATGACTCAAAAAAAGAGCCGCCTGGGTAACATTGCCTTGTTGATTGACTGATGCAGACTGCTTCAGCGTGAGTAGGTACTGAATGAAAACATCAGCTCATATACAGACACAAGTGGGTGGTCGGGGAGTTGTGGGCATTATGTAGAAATGTGAAACTCTCAATGGCTTGATATGAAACCAACCTCCTACATTCATTTATTGCCCAGATTCAGTTCATTGACTAAGCCCATTGGAAGAGACGCAGGGTACACAAGTTGCTAGTTTAATCACTGGGCTGACACATACAGACAAACAACCATTCATACATTCACACCTACAGGCATTTTGAGTCACCAATTAATGTCTTTGGACTGTGGGAGGCTGGAGTACCCAGAGATAACCCTTACAGACATGGTGTGAAGATGCATTCTGCCCATCTTTTGGTGAAAATAATATTTATTTATTTATTTATTTATGGAGTGATAAAACAAAATATCCCAAATTCCATTTAAAATCCCATTTAAAAACCATTGATTCTAATATATCCACAAAAAGAAACAAGAATTTTTAACCTGACCTGACACAGACCAACTGTCCTTCAGTGAAATGCTATGAGCCGACATGCTGCTGTGTTTAGTATGGACAAACAACTAAAACTAAACTAAACAACAACTAAAATTGGTTGTTGCGTCTCGTCAATTGTGTTCATTTTGGTCATGTTCATGTTTAGCGTTTTATGTTCAGTCCTGTATGTCATGAACACCTTGCCTTTAGCGCTTCCTGCTTTATTTTGTACTCACCTTTTCCCTCCCGCTTCAGACCGTGACTTCCTCCCCCTTTGTGTGATTTCGCCTTTGTAATTGTTTGCCCCGCCCCTAGTTGGCTTCACCTGTGGTCAGGTTTTTTGTGTTTTGATTGAAGTTTGTTATTGTTGTTTTAATTTTCTGATTTCCCTTATGAGCATTTTTGTTTGCATTTATCCTCCTGAAGAGCGCCTTACATCTTCATCAGCCCTAGAGGCGTGCATTTGAGTCCGCCAGGTTTGGGTCGTGGCATTGGTTCCTCTTTTTCATCAAGAACCCCAATAGCCTCCATTTGTCACCAGTTGACCGTACCCTACTCAACACCCAATTGCTTTATTGTATTGTTTTATTGTGCTGGCTGGGAGGGGATGGCTCATAAGATTTTAGATAAATCTAATGACGTGCATGCTTGTCACTAGGACGCCTCACTGCTTTCTGTCTTTCAACCTTTGTCTCTAATTCTTTCCATATTTGTTCTTTCCCTGGAAAGATGGAAAGATGAGAGATACTCCCATATAATTTTACACTCGGAGGAGAAAGTGAGAGTGAAGCTTTCTGTGTATGAGCACGTAACCTATTTGGTGTGGAATAAGTGACATAACAGTCACTTGAGTGTATGAGTGTGCGCATGCAGAAACAAGGTGGAGATTATATTCCAGGGAGAGACCGTGACTGCGGTTTTATGAGTGACTCCATCATGCTTTGATGATGCGATTATAGCAGTGCAGAGAACAAGCTGAGAGTCAATAGTGTGCTGTCATTTCATCACGCCATCACGCACTCGCTGCTGCTCTCACTGTGTGCTGACGTGACAAAAGGAAGGACCACAAATGGATAAGAAATACTCATCTCAACCCTCAGGCTCTGTGCTTTGGTCTCTGAAGCTAAGCGTTAACCCACAAACTTTCATCATTTAGGCCTGGCTGGTGTCACTACCAGATGTTCTACACTACATCTGGTACTGATGTGTGTTGTTCACATGTTGTGCATCCACAAACCCCGACAACCCAGCTCCCCGTGTTTCCCAGACCAATGTTTGTGCCAGCAGATGAGTATTGGCTCTAATAAGACCCATTATATCTATTAGCTGTGACTGTCTTGTTAAGTGCTGTGAGACCTGAGGGTTGCACATTGTTTTTGGACACAGACACACACCAACCCACACACACACAGACACACACACACACACACACACAGTGGTTGGGTTGGGTAGGTAAATTGCATCATAAGTGCACACATAACCTTGATTCAGCTCCAGTTGTGTTGCGACACAGGCAAACCGAACATGGAAAGAGGGTCGAAAAAGGAAAAACAAGTGAAGGAAATTAGTAAAGTAGGTCTGCAACTAATGATTATTTACAATATGAATTCATTTCTTGTTTGTTTTTTCAATGAACTAGTGTATGAAGTGTCCAAAGTGTCAAAAACCAAATATGTTCAATTTATAATGATATAAAACAGAGAAAAGCCAAACATTGTCACATTTAAGAGATAAATTCATTATCAAAAGCGTGGGTTGGTTAATTTTATATCAATTTATCTACAAATAGGACTCTCAATAAGGGACAAAAGTTCTGAATGCATGAAAAGGTTTGCCCTTTCCTGCAAACAGTAAAAGAACACACGTCAAATGTCAGTAAATGTGCACAGTTTAATTGTTTTTTTGTTTTTTTGCTGTTATAATATGGTTTGGGCACACGATAACTAACTGACTCACTCTATTTCTCCTCTGCTTCGCTGACACTTTCACCGTCTGTCTCTTCTCTTGCTGGACTGGATGTTTGGCAGGTGCTGGGTCTCATGTGCGGCTCTCCAGCTGGAAATCTTCCCTCTTAATTCAATAAACAGCCAAAGTGGAAAAGTACCATATCTACCATTTTTCCCTTTCTTTTGATAAAATTATTGTCCTAGCGGTGCAAAATGGATTGAACAGAAGTAACCTCACCACACTCTTAGTGTTGTTTTCAACCACAGCAGGCAGCAATTTTCAGTAAAAACCCCCCACTGCACTTTACCCGTTCAGCACCAACCATCAGACAAACAGCTAGAAACTGTCTAATAAACACGATGGAGCGTACAGCTGTTAAAGGACTATTTAACTATTCTAAATGAAATCAAATGTCATAAAAAGGCAGCTTAAGGTGATCATATGTCAGTGTTTGTTTCAGCAGGATTAAATATATACAGTATACCATTTCAAACTTTAATTCACCTTTTTATACCCAAACTTGAGCCGGCTCACTGGACGTAAGCATAACACCGAACCACTAAAACTTATTCTTCTGTTCAGGAAAGGAAAAAAATATAATTTGAGATCTTAATCAAGAAATAATGATGTGCTTTGCTATTATTTCAGATTTTTTTCAAACGGTAAATTTGAAAATTCATGTTTAATAATAATAACAACATTTTTTAGCATGAAAAAATCATTTTGGTTGAAGAGTTTCTACATACTGGTGCATTAACCATTACAGAAACATAAAAAAATTGAAGGCAGCGGTGGCAACTTTACACTGGGTGGTGGTCTAATAAAGTTGAAAAGAGTTATACAACTCATATAAAGAGAAACACAAAAAAACAACACACAATTATCCTACCTACTACTCAGTCAATCATTTTTAGTAGTGATTAGGTGGATGTTAAGGGGTTAGATATTCCAGTTTGCTGTAGCTGTGTTTGTTTGTTCTTCAATGCGTTGATCTTTGGGCTAGTTACCGCACTATGATCCTTAATCTGGTGTTGTGATAGTGTGTGTTATTACAGTAAAGTATTTCTCAAAGTCAGTTTGGTGTGAAAGGGGATAAACAAATAAAGTCTGATTCATTTATTATACAAATGTCTGTCAGATTAGATAGAGCTGTGTTGATGTGCAGATGTTGGCTCTAACCAGCAAATAAAAGTTATGCAATCAATTGTCAATGCCCTGGGTGTGACCTATTAACTAACACAGTCATAGTCATATTTTTTGGACTACTAACATGGAACTGTGTTCACTTTCGTCATATAACTGCTTTGTTTACCCTAATTTCACAAAATCTTACGGGAGCGTTTGCTTTTTGGACCGCTTTTCCCTCCTGTCAGGTAACAGAAAGGCAGACATCAGCAGGTTTTATTGTTCTGCCTGATGGGTTCAAACTACTGGTCTGTTTTATTTTAAAGATTTCACCTGCATTAACCAGAAGTCTGAAAAAATGCAAGATCAGCTTGTGTTTTTGGCATGAGTAGCTTATGAGGAGACATGTGATACAGCCGTGCTCTGCAAAAGACATCACGCTCAAACTTTGTCAGCACACACCCCTGTTTATATGACGATGAAGTCAATGCATGACCGTAATAAAGTGGACTGAATCTCACACACAGTGATTGTGTCTTTCAAAATATAGAGGAGGACGCTCTTAGGAATAGGTGTTAGTTTGGTTTACCTCCATGTTTTCCATTGCTCAACAGGCCGCAGTCTGAACAGTCCTACAGTGTGGCTGCTGATGCTGCATCTCTCAGTAAGAAGGATATTCATAGTGTGATCCTGGGCTCAATGCCAATGAAAATAAAAATGTCCAGTACTGGACTTTCCACAGAAATAAAGACACAGAACTTCATAGTACAAATATTTCAGCTATGAAGAGGACACACAATTAGAAAATCAGATGTTTGTGATCAGAAAACAGCAAACATACGACGCTATCACGTGTACTTAATAAGAAAGTTGAGGGGGGGGGGTATTGTTTCGAGAATAGTACACAGTATTTCTGATATTAAGGGACAGCTTTGGGGCAGGAAGATAAATTTGGATCAAACTAGATTTGGATACATTTCCAATAAAAGCTGATTATAGTGAGAGTTAGTGAGTGTTAGAAGAGCTCATGATATGAAGCTACAGCCAAGAGACTCTTTGCTGAGCACAGTACTGAAAGACTGAAAAGAGGGGTATCAGTTAGGCCGGCTCTGTCCAAAGACAAAAAAAAAAAAACACAATTCCTCTAAATTCTTGTCATCAGCTTGACATAGCCAGACAATGAGCAAAGGCTTGAGGAAATCGGCTGGCCAAGAAAACCTTGTTTTTACACTGTTGTTTTTGTGCGTGATTACTGTGATGTGTTGTATTGCATTAGTTAGTGAGTCTTGTGAGGTGCATGTAGGTTGGTTTTGTTCACTTTTTGACAGAGCCAGGTTAGCTGTTCCTCCTGTTGTCAGTCTTCATGCTAAGATAAGCCAGCTGATTGTTGGCTTTAGCTTGCTACAGACACACTCAAACTATTATGTTAAACACACACACACACACACACACACACACACACACACACACACACATACACACACAAACACACACACACACACACCTAAAATCAGTGCCTATGAAGTAATTCCTGGAGAGCCTGCCCTCTAACAATGGTCCTTGATTTACATAGCATCCTTCAGTGATTAAAAGAGGTTTGATCTGCACATGAAACAGACTGCTGGCAGGGGACTCACACTGCAACAGAAGCATACATGTATTTAAAATAAAGAGACTACATCATCCCTTCAGTGACATCATCCCAACCAGTCTGAAAATATGACATCACCCTCTTGGTATGTAATCCCCCTCCCCTCACGTGAGGACCTTTTCCCCCTCCGGTGCAGAATCTGATTAATTATTCATGAGCGGCTTCCCTCTTTGAGGTCACATTTTACACTGCAGGCTCTTTGTTAGAAAGAGTTAACTCATAGTGTTGCTGCAGATAGATAGATAGATAGATAGATAGATAGATAGATAGATAGATAGATAGATAGATAGATAGATAGATAGATAGATAGATAGATAGATAGATAGACAGACAGATAGACAGATAGATAGATAGATATTTTATTGATCCCCGAAGAGAAATTCATCCACTGCGGTGATGATACTGTATCTGTCCTGTAAAATCATGATGTGGGAATAATTATAATGAAGTGATGTCATGCTGGTGCAACACTTAGATCTTCTAATGGTGACAGAGCTATTTGAGCCGGGGTAAAATAATACTTTAAACACATTTCCATGTGGTAGAGAGATAAATCAAATGGCCAAGCATGGTGACTCATATGTGGAATTCAACTCTGGTTGTGATTAATCATGTCCATACTCGGTTCGTAAGCCCCAGTTCATCATGTACCATTTGCCAACTCTCGAACCCATCAGCTCTGTTAAAAATTCAGCATCTGGGGCCAACAGTCAGAATGGATAGCCAGCAGATGAACTGACAATGAAAAACGGATATCATATGCAGATATCTGTTTATAGAGATTATAATAGAGTAGAACAAGACAAATGCCATAACATGAATAAACTGAATAAATAAAAGCCTGTCTAAGACAAGGAAAGGAAATAATAACAATTGCAATATTGCTGAAACCTACTAAAAATATTTTCAATAAATCTTTAAATGATAACATGACATGATGACATGGTGAACAGATGCAGGTAGCAGCAGGAGTCGCCCTTTATTAGTCTTCCTTCTCGAGCTGCAGGCCAACATGAGCATAATTACCAGATTTTATTCATTTATTTACTTGTTTATTTTTCCACCACACGATTACATACCAAGAGGATGATATCATTCTCACACAGGCTGGGATGATGTCATTGGAGGGAATGATGTCATCTCCTCATTTCGAATGCGTGCTGTAGGTGGGGCTACTGCTACAGTGTGTTTCCCCTGATCGCGCTCTTCTCCACATCCCCCACCTGATCAGTGAATGTTACATTTGAACCTGGTTTTGTATACTGCAATCTTATATTGCTGTATCACTTTATTGCTCTGTGGGGAAGGAATGGTAAATATCATCAGAAGTAGGGATTAATAGTCAGATGACGGTGCTTTAGTGATCATGTTTTGCAGGGATAAACTCACAAGTGATTAGCTTTGGCAGCACGTTTGTTTCTTCCTAACCAGTTTTCTAGAATCCAAAATATGTGGACCTTATGAGTAATGTTGACTGTAAGTCTGAATAAGACTGCCTGTGTGCATGTTTTTCCACTATTAGAAGTAGGCTATTTATATTTTCATCAGGTTCCACAAAAAGAGTCCAGCATATGTTTTGTGTTTGTGTTTTTTGGACAAATTATTTTTAAAAGCATAAATCAGGGGTCATTCTGCCTTCAGTGCACATGTTTGCAATGTTTTACATCATGTGATAATGACAGGACTTTTATTGGCACTTGGCAAACGTTACAAAAGAGAAATGTGTCAGCAGAAAAAAAACCCTGCATCACAGTCATTGTCTTTACTATCACTCTGCTCTGAAAAGGATTTTGTATGTGTTTCTGCTAATCCCCAGCAGGCAGAGCAGCGTTCAGTGACAGAGCAGCGCCAGGCTGCTGACAATAACAAGCAAAATCTATCTCCATAAAGATCAGTGGGCTGAAAAATTGATGCGATCGTGACGCAGATCACGGAAATCCATTTGCAAATGAATCTCCTCCCCTTCACATTTTGCAAATGTAGGCGCACAATGACGCATCCTTTCTACGTCATAAAGTTTATAGTGACTGCAGCAGTGTCTCACTCTGGTGCTCACACACACACACACACAAAACCTGTACTACTATACTCGTGAGAGAATTGTATTACATTAACTCCCTGAAAGCCGTACCTTAATCATAACTGCACCATGCCTAACATTAATGTAATCTCGGCCTGGTCGGTTAATCTGGGCAGCATAATGGCTTTGTGGTCAGCTTGGCTGTCACCCAGCAAGTTGGTCCTGGTTCCAAATCTTTCCTCCAGCTTGTGTCCTCTTTGAACTTTGCATGTGTCCTGCATGTGTGCTTGGGTTTCCATCAGGTGCTGTGGTTTCCTCTCACCCAAGAGGATATGGGTTAGATGAATTATAAACTCTCATACTTGTGAATATGAGTGTGAATGTCTATTATGCCTGTTGTGGACTGGCAACCTGTTTAAAGTTTTCTGTTCTTCACTGGATGGATAGTTCTGACCTTGACCCTGAAATCAAGTCCATCCCTGAAATAAATGGTAAACGGTGTGGAGACTGTATAGTTTTGTCCCCACAATTACTACAGTGCTGCACAAGGAAAGTGTTCTTTGTACATCCATTGCCTGAAGGCAAGCCACAATTTGAATAATTTAAAAGTCTAATCATAAAAAGTCTGAAAATGAATGACGTACTCTGAGGGGAATGGAGACGAGTGCTCATACTGTATCTGCGCAACATAAACATACGCACAACAACAACACAAACAACAGCAAATCCTGTGCGCTTTGTCAATCATCAGTGAAACTGCAGTATGGATTATTCAGTGAGAGCAAACCAATAACTCAGACAACATAATTAAACTATAATTAAAGGTGTGGGATTGTAAACCAACACAACTTATCTTACATATGGATCAGCCACTTGCTTGCCACCTAACACCAGTATGTGACATTTCCCAGAATGCCACAATTGCATAATACTCTGATCTGTCTGGCAGCCATTGATTTAATGCTATATTACATTTCATCTGATACACGTATGCAGACAGCTATTGACAAAAAAGCATCCTGACATGTTGGGAACCTTTTTTGTATCATTGCATCATGCAAAATACTAGAAGACAAACAGACAAACAAAACATTATTATTCATACATACATACACTTTGGACAATTTGTAACGTTGCAATTGGATTTGATAATCCATAACAAATGTCGGCATCCATGGATTTTCTGAACTCATTTCATTTCTTACTCATTTATTAAACTTAAAATCGATACATAATTGAATTTGAAAGTGCACATTAATTGTTGGCAGATACAGCGTCTCTAGTAAATACTCAGACTGTGAATAACACTGAAACTGGATATGATAATGCTCTATTCATCCTTGTCTCGGGCAGTTTCCCCTCACCTTTACACTCATCTTACTGACATTCCCTGTGTTTTCCATTCACACGAACCAAAATCCTGTTCTCTCACCTCTGTTTCTGTAGGGCTCTACAGTATGTATGGACACTAGGCAGCATTATAGTAACAGGGTATGCTCTGTATTTTCGTTGTGTGTCATGGAAGTTAAAGGTTTTGGTCGAGTATAATTGTGATACACAAATATCAGCCCATATTACCAAGACAACAAAATCATTCACTATTCACTCATCCATGTGGAATTGCCTGTATAGTTAATACCAACACAGACATACTTTCCATTCAAATAACAGATTATTGACTGGACCGTCTGTTTGCATTTGGAAAAGTAGCTTCGACTTAGCCAAGGATCGACATCTGGACAGAGACTTTTTTTCCAGGACAAAAAAACAGTGAGCTTTTTAGGAGTTTGAGTCTCAGCAGAAGCCTGCTGGGCACTAGACTGGTTGCGCCCCTGTTTGTTTCCCATTCCACTACAGTCTGTTGACTTCCTGTTTTCAAATACAAGATGTGTCTGTATGACTGACATGTGGAACATCTATGAGGCCAGTCTGTTTTTTAACAGACAGTGGTTGATCTGTAGTTCCCTAGAAGTCAGCTTCTTTTCAGAGATACAAAAAGCAGAAGGGAAGACAAAGACGTTGGGGTGATTAAATTTAGTATCATGTCTGTCCTTATGTTGCTAAGTCTACTTATCATCACATACAAGTGAGAGATAAGCAAACAGCACATTGGCCCTCTGGGAACATTTAACCAAATGGCCTTTTGTAGCTTCGTCTCATGCCATGGGAAAAATAAACACTCACTTATTTGTAAATGCTTCTTGAGAATCATAAATCGAGAGGGGAGGCTACTGGTCTACTACTAAAAACAAAGACAGCTGCTGTACAAGCAGGATGTTCTAAAGATACAACAAAAACAGAAAGGAACAAACAAACAAAGTAGGAGGCAATGAGTAGACAGACCGATATTCTAATTTGTTAAAATACAATGAAAACCGGACAAAATTGTGGAAGAAATGTTCAGATCCTTTGCTTACTGAAAGTACAAGTGCTACAATAGTGTAAAAAATGCAGGTAAAAAAAGAAAGAAAAGAAAATTTAGCATACGAATTAGTACAGATGTGAAAACACCCTCTAACTATGCCCTTTTCGTGGGTACATATTTAGTAGTAGTAATGGCTAATGCGACTCTAATTGAATAAATACAACTAAATTATAGTTTGTGACGCATGAAGTGGCAGCTGGTAAAGGTGAAGCTTATTTCACATAATGGTAGGCTGTTCTCAAAGAGTAGATGAATTAAGTATAAAATGGATATACTGAAAAAAAACAAGAAACAATACTGGTATTTGTACAAGTAACTCAGGGGTAGCTACAGGCGTCCACCGCGTGTTTCTGTGTTTTATTCTCGAACAAACAGCTTGAGTTTGAGGCAGGCTTCTGGTTACATCCAAGGTGGTTGGATTTATCCAGGTGTCCGTGAACGCCTCACCGTGGGCTGGGCTGGTCCGCTGTTGTGTCAGTCGGAGCCCCTCCCCCCTCTGTCTGAGCCCCGCTCCTCAGTCTAGTTACTTGTCGGCGCGAGCCTCAGCTGACGTACCGGCAGCGGCGTGTGAGGGTGAGAGTGAAAGGAGAGTGTGTTTGTGAAATGACACGACTCAGCCATGGACACTGAGCTGTGACGCCTCCGCCGAGGATTTAAAAACTCACCTGAACGAACCGTGAGGCGGACAGAAAGACACCTCGACACAAAAAAAACCCCCACGAGATATTTCCAAGAGCGACGTAAGGAGACAGTCTCATTTTTTTCTCACTTTTTGTGTCTGTTAAGTGTGACCTTTGCGAGCCCGGTCTGTCTGTCTGTCTGTCACACAGAGGTGAGGAATTGCTCACCCACTTCTGCCAAACTGACAGCTTGAATGTTTTCCCCTCCTCACATATTCGTACTTCATACTTTCAGCACTTTACACGTGTTGTAATGGGCAGATAGGTGCGCGGTGGGGAGGTGCAGTGTGTTGTCTTGTCGGTGAGTTGAACTTTTCTCTCTCTTCCCACTGAAAGATGATGTTTCAAGATTCACCATTCCTTTGCGGTGTTTTCTTGTTCGTGGTGCACTTTTCATCCCGGGAAACTTGTCAGCAGCAAATCCCGTAAATGTCTATGAACGAATGAATGAATGCTGTTTGTTTGAAGTGGACAACTTTTTAAAGAAATCTGCAGCTGCCGCTTATGATGGAAGAGGAGGAGGAGGAGGAGGAGGGGGCAGGGGAACAAGCCCCGGCGCGCCTCCGCGCAGAGCAGCCTGAGAACGGCAGGCAGTGAGTCAGACCAGGATGAATAGTTTGGTCGAGGTGGAGTCCTTGGAGGACACGGGGCAGAGGGGCAGAGCTTCCCTTGCGTGTGGAAAATGCTTTCAGATGCCTGTCTTGGTCTAGTCTAATTGTTTCCAAGAGAGGATGAGGAAGCCGGAGCAAGGAGTGAACAGCATCAACTTTATAATAGGAAGAGAGGACTATCCATCATTGCATGCGTCTTTAGTGAGGTCTGGTAGATGTGTTATCGTGTTTCGTCAACATCTTGCACAACAAAAGCTGCAATATACTTTAAGAACAAAATGTAAACATATTTACAAACTTGAATGAATGATACAAGCTACAGACCATAGTGTCAGTCAGTGATAGGCTGCTGTGTCAGTCCAGGATTTTCTGGGCGGTCCTTATTAAAGGGTGGCTCGATGACACGCTGAGGCCACCCTGAGCATACCCCTGCACCCCTAGCAGAGAGATAGAGTTGAATTCGTCTCGTTCAGTGTTTCAAAGTTGTCATTTTCTGAACTCATCCGACACCTTTCAGTCGCTTCAAAATTGCTGCGTGACTGCTCCCACGAGTGGGCGTGACTTCAGCACATTGGATTCTGACACCCAATTTCACCTAATCATAAACTTGACCATATTTTTAATCATTCAAATTTGGCTGGATGGTTAATAACACTTTCTTCTCAGGTCTGACAAACTCAGAACACGTATTGATTCTTATCTATACACAGACTAGAGATATTTGAGTATCTCATGCATTGGTTTGGATGGGACAGAAGTGTTCGAATGCAAATGAGGATCCCATGATGCTGCTGTTATTTGAATAAATGGGTGTGAAGTAACCTGCAACTTCATTAGGTACACCTTTAGTTGTTGCTGTCAGAAAGGTACTAATTCAGCTTTGTTTATTATTCATTGGTTTGCAGTGGTTTTAAACTGGACTGCAGATTTGTGAGGTGTTTCCAATATTATGGCTTAATGAGGTTGCCAAATACAAAACACCTTTCAATATAATGCAGCCCAGTACACCACCTCCACCTCCGCTCACTATTGCTCCTGTTAGGAATGAATATTCTAATGTTGGGCTCTGTGGTTTTGCGCCAGCATCATACCAACGTAACACGACCTGAATGTAATCAAAGAATGTAAATGGGAAGTGTAGTCAGCACAGTCAGTAACATGAAAGTGACATGTTATTATGTTATAGTGACGGTAGTACGTGTTGGCTTTGAGATTTTGATTGCTCCTTGCTAAGCGTGGGTGATGCGATGATTATGTACTATGGCGTGATCTGATTTTGTGATGCTATGACAGCTATCCTATTAATATCTCTGACATTAAACCTTTGTAGGAAGCGCTGAAAATCAATTAGCAGGATTTCTTGGTGGCAATGTTGTCAGTCATTCTACACAGTTCCACTGATAAACTGCTGTTTAATTTGAGACCGGTTAGCCTGGGAACTAGCTGTACTGACATTTCTTAGTCAAAGAAAGGATCTACTAATCCTGCCTGCGTGGCATTAATGTTACTATAACAGGATATTTACCGTCTATGACGTGCTGCTGAGTTGGGAAGACATTCTTGGAATTTAAGAAAGATTAAGGAAAGTTTCAGCATATTGCTCCCTTTTCCACCCATACTTTAAACGACATTCTAGAGACATTGATTAGCATAGCTCGTCACCTTTCTTCATGAAATGACACCACGCTTTGGATTTCTTTCTTTTTTACGTCATAACCTGTTCTTGCTGCAAGTAGATGCATGAGTTTGATGTCATTGTTTTGCAATGTGCAACTGTTAGAAAAAAACATGCCAGCGGTAATAAAAGGAATGATGAGTTCTGACACCACTTGAAACTGGTTCTCAACTGGAACCACTTCTTGATTCCCTTTATCCGTCTTACTCATGGCCTGTACCAAAGCATTGATTTGGATGGCACGACAGCCAAAACTGTCTATTTAAAAAGGATCTCAGGATGCTGCTGTTTTCTATCGATTTAAATAAATGAGTGTAAAACCAACAGTTTTCTGCTTTCAAGAATTCGAAGCTGCAAGAAGCGAGATGTAGATGATTACCCAGTAGGCTAGAAATCATTATATGAAGGTGCAGAATATCATACACATCCAGAAATGTAGTTCTTGCTCCAAGAACAGTGCGACTGGCTAATGAGATCCAATTATTTCTGGCATGTTCATCAGAAGTAAAAATAAATACATGAGAAACAACACTGGTTCAAAGTTAAAATGAGGTCTCTGATAGTGAATCAAAGTCAGTCACCATGTCAATCTTTCATCCTTTGTAACGATCTACCACATGTTCTGTATTCACAATAACACAACAGACTACCAGCGCATTAAAAGATTAACATTACGTGTGGAAAACTTCGCAGAACTTTCCAGCTTTCAGTTAATGAGTCACAGTGGTGTCCTCAACAACGTCTCTATTCCACCTGACATAGGAAACAAATGTACCTGTCAGTATTTATAGATAAGCACACACCGTGAATCGCTTATCGCACGAGCCCCTGAGGCTTTGTTTTGAACACCTGGAGGTGATGAGCTGCGTGTGGGAAGAGAGGTGTTTAAATTCATGAGCTCTCTTTTTTCTTTTTTTTTTTTTAAACCGCACTCTATCGTCATGGTGACGATACTGCTCGGCGTTCATTCATTAATCAAGTGCATTTTCATGCCTGTTTATTTTGATCGTACAACAATGTGTGCCAGTCTGTTATTGATTCCAGTGGAACACACACGCACGCACATTTACAGATTAGCAATTGATCACCTTATTAAACACAAGTTAATGACATAAAAACTCACACACACACACGCACACCCTTCAGCTTGTTTATCTTGCTGCATCCTGTGTTTGTGTTTTGTGTGTCTTGGTCTAATACATTATATCAATGTATTAATAGCATTAAAAGTGCTCACTGTTAGCAGCAAGTCACACTATTATTTATCACCTTAGTGTTCTGTTTGTCACTGAAACAAGTAGGTGAGAGTTTTATAATGGAGGGCAGTGTCAATCAAAGTTAGAGAGGAAATATTTGAGAAAAAAATCACATTTCTGGGTCAAACAACAAATACATCCTGTTATTGCACTGGGGTTATCTTTCAAGGAAATGACATTATGTTTTTGGTCTCTAGAGAAATTAAAGAAATGATTTTACTGTAAGAGGACTTCCTTGTTCTCCTTGCCTGAATGAATTTCCCATGAATGAATTTCTGTAGTATTTTGCTTGAACGTTTGTGAAGCAGGAGGTGCTCCTTATCAGTAGGTGTTCAAGAAAGTCATTTAATGCCACTACTAAAAGAAATGCCTTTGAAATGCATCTAGTTTTAGTAATTTTAACTATTTCTTTTAATTCAAGTCCTCTATTTATTCCAGTCGTGACACATGTCCACGTCTTCTTGCTGGAGTCATAAATGGACTTACTGTGTGCTACCACCTCAAGAGGCCTCTGAAAACTCTGTCTCTCTCTTTCCCTCTCTCTCTCCTCAGTGAGATTCACCCCAGCCAAAGTCCAGCCAGGCCATGCTCACACTATGATCACTACAATGTAAGTATCGCAGTACCTGGACTGAACTGTTCAGATGTTTGGATCCCACACAGACAGGTGAAGGATGTTATTCTGTCTCAAAACACTTGCCTGAAGTTGGTCATGACATACTATAAAGTTTGTGTAGAAGAGTAACACTAACATTGTCCAAGAGTTTGCTAGATTAGGATTATAAATCAACAAACTTCAAATCATGGTTTCTTTTATTAATAAGAAAACATGCTTTAATAAACATCTGAGAGTTATGTTGCTAAAGTGATTCACCCCCCCTTTACAGCCAGGAAACAACTGTGCTGAGATTATGCTTTTAGAGAATTTCAGGGAAATGACTTATTGGAGCAGAGCTGGAATTTAATAGTTGGAGCAGCTGTTGATAGTGCAGCCCAGTAAATGTGTTTTTTGTTATTAAGGGGCTAATATAACTAGACTTAATTGAGGTAAATTTATCCATTTTATAGTCTATACCTGTAGCAGGCTCTGCAGGATCCCTTGGACTTCTTACTTGGCAAAAGCTGTTTAAACCTGGTAAAAGTGAAATCCTTTACAGCCCTATTGCATAACTTTGGCCTACAACACAGATTTGTTTGTTACTTAGTTATACATTCACAGATTTGTGTCAAAAGGAAAATAAGCAAACAAACGAGGTTACAAATTTCTGTGGTGCTGATCTTTCATCTATCAGTTGTGACAGTGAACAATAAACTACCAGCTTTGAATCCTGAGGACACTTTATAGTCAACTGTAGTGGCTGAACATCACTTGATGAGATTAGGAGTGGGTAAAAACTAGTTAATACATGAGCAAAGAAGTTAGGATAGATAGCTGAAAGCAAGAAATGAATTATTGAACCATTCAGGCGCATTCATTCCCTATAATAGCACGCATGCAAACTGGATAGTGGAGGTCATTTCAGTGGGATGTGGGGTGAAGGCAGACACAAAGATTGGGATCTGCCGGTTTAGGACGAACAAGCTACAAACCGGCAGACATCACACTCTACTTGGAAGCTGTGGTACTGAGAAGTCGACTACTTGACCAGAGTCTTGTGTCGCAATGCTTCACAGCAGTGACTTGGTATCAGATGAGTCATTTCGCCTGTAGAGAAGTCGGTACACCCGTTCTTCCACTGTACAGTGCAACCGGCATGCTCAAGTTTCCTGGCACTGGGCTGTGTACTGTGACTTGCATGCCAACGCCTCTCACGGCTATCACACAGTACCAGTTCTCATGAACCATTTTCTTTCTTTTCTGTCATTAACCATGACGTTATCATAATGTCTAGAACTTGCTTGCTCTTTTCCAGCTAATTCTAAACATGTTTATTGGAAGATAGATCACGTTTCCAGTTTTCTATATTTCTTTCAATTGCATCAGTTTGAATATGTGAGCATTTAAAGATGAAGCTCAAAACCTATTAAATCCTCATTTAAACATATACAGCAACTTTTTTTCTCACAGTCTACTTTGCCATGATTTCTGCTCAGACCCTCTCTCTTTCTCTCCAGGGTTCGGTCTGCAATGTTGACAGTCCTGATGCATATTTTCCTGGTGTCCCGTGGTGAGTTCCACTTCAAAAACTACCCCTTAGCTTGTTGGATATCTTATTCCACCATGTACTAGCTTTGTTTCTTTATTCATGCACGGCCTGTTCACGTTTAGAGTAAACAGATCAGCTTACCTCAGCTCAGAAATAGTTTTTGGAAGGAACTTCTTCAACACCCAGAGCAGTGCCATTGATTAATGTCAGTCCTTAACATTAATAATATGACACACTGTGCTATTCCACATCAGGGTGAGGAATTCAATTAATGAAATGGATTTTGTCTTTGCAGACAATGTCATTATCACTGAGACTGACAGGGTTAACACAGGGATGTCATTTCTGGATGTTAATAATGTGCACAAGCGTGAAGATAGACACGGTTGCTATGGAACTGAAATCCTTATTGGCTTGAATTTAATCCCCTTTTTCAATTATTGGTAGTAGTTGAAGCTTAATTGCAGTTTAGGATTGACATTTCTATTTCAGCCGTACTAAAATTTTAATACACATCGTGACCAGTGCTACATAATCTCGAGATTGACAAGACGCCGCAGCCTCCTACTAGTGTTGACACTTGACTTCTTGAGATTTATTGTGTAAGAGTCAACAGATTTCCCATGTGCAGCTCATGTGGTCAGAGGTGCCATAATGAAAAAAACACTGCACTCTTCTTTGACTCCCAGTTGTCAAACCTACATGATGACTTCCACCTGGGCTAAATCTATAGCACGTCAGGTGTGCACTAACAAGGCGCTCCTCTCATGCTCTTTTTTTTATTTTATTTTATTTTTTTTGCTTTTCCTCTCAGACACAATCACACTTTGGCCTCGCTATAAAATACAGAACATGTGTCAGAAATTGCCGTTGGCATTGCAAAACCTTCTGGAACAGAACAGAGGAACAGAAACCAAAAACCTAAGTTCAGATGCCTCAAAATAGCCTTCACCTGAAACTAACTAACTTCACAATGTCACAACGTCATTTTTCATAAATTATAACACCTGGAGGGATTTGCTGACAAGGGGTAATATTTACAAATTCAGAAGAGGCTTGGGCAAAAAATCATGTTATTTAACTTACATAGACATTTGTCCTTTGTTTTGTACTTTGCAAACATTTATATTTAAATCAGGTGCTTTGTATACTCTTCTAGTATTGCTTAGTAATACGGGAGTACATTGTATTGAGTACACTGAAGATATTGTTTAGTAAAATGTTACATCATAACCTGATTTTATCTTGTATTAGCTGAAACTTGGACTGAAACTTTTATGCCTCTATACATGAATAGAAAATCAGCAGCCATTTCACTGAGACTTTGAAAATCAACTTTACTCTGCATAAGACTTCAGAATATTTAACATACTGTCATATAAAGACACTTTCATTACTTTGTTTCTGTCCATGCTTCTCTATGAGCAGTTGCTCGATGTATAGAGCCTGTCAAGGGAGCTTCCCTTCATTCAGGTGCCCTGGACCTCCCATGGCAGGATGAGCTGTGCTGTGACTCACCTTCTGCCCCCCTCAGTCTGGAGGGCGGTAACACGAACACACCAGAGACAAACAGCTCTGAATCAAACCTCCCACACTACCCTCGCTGCAGCTTCAGGAGCGCCACAACTGAATCACAACCCCACAAGCTCTCCAACGGTAAGAGTTTATTTAACACTGTTATCCTGTTGAAGTGATAAATTTCACACCAGGTCTGTATTTTCACATGCTGATATTAAACACAAGGCCAATATCAAACTCTGCTCAGGTTAGATCAGGTCATGTTTTGTCTGAGGTTTCAGGTTAGCAGACTTGTAGCAAAGGCTCAAAACAGTGGGAAATGTATATATTGCACATTCAATGTTATTTAAACTATTTTAATAATACTATTTTAAGGAATCCCTCAAATGAATGAACTGCCTCAAAAACTAGAATATTGAAAAACAACATTTGCAGGCACATAGCATTCAGCTTCCGTAACCCTCTTGGCAGACAAGGAAAATGTTATTGGGCAATCCTGTAAAACCCCGGACAACTAAAACACTTTGGTTAGAGAAAAAAGCCAGCCAATCCACCAACCTGTTCTCCACACCTTAAATTTCCATCATGCTACATTTAGGGCTCACTACTTCTTGCCTTGGCACTGAATGTGACGTGGTATTATCCAATATCAGCATCATTACAACTAATTACTAAATACTAGAGCTGGTAGTTTCTACAGTTTAAAGGGTCTGTGTGGTTAGTGGTGTAGTCCTGGATTGCACCCCCCTCCACTTACCATCCTATTACAAGTGTGAAGCAGAAACTTTAATGGCTGCAAAACATGTGTAAACGTGAAAGGCCCCTAGGTGTCTGTTTGGTTGTGTCTGTTTGGGACTACTGTAGAAACATATGACATGTAATCCATCTATTATTACATTCATCTTCTGCCATATTCTCATCTTCTGCCAACCATTCATATATATACACACTCTTGTGGACAGTTTCAGGCTATTTAGGTAAGATGTGCAGGAGCAAGAACAAGCATCATTCCCTGCATGAGGGAACATAAGCACAACAGTGTTTGTTTATAATACAACAGTCGAGTGATACACTTGTGACCTCGAATACCAGGGTAGCTAAGCGGCGTGGCTCCTGCTCATCAGAACAAACAGCAGGGTTAGTGTGACAGTGGCTCATAATTCTGCCTGCAGCACAGTCACTTAGAGATGCCCCTGAAGATCAGCCTGACTCAGACAGGCTCATTGCACTTTAATGGCTTTTCAGCTGGAATCCCTTCCAGCCTCCCACCAGGATGAATGATTGTGTGAGTCTTGTGTTGTGATCACAAGATCCCGCCTCACTTTCATCAGTCAGGCACAACACATTCAAACCAGCTGGTTCTATCTTCTTCTTCTGATCTAGGGAGTTGTTCAGCACCAAAAGAAAAAGAAAGATAATGGTTGTTGAGTTTGAAAAGCAAATAGGGGGCCAATTAAAGTGAGTCACAATTATAAAATGCTCTCTTGATATTGTCAGCATGGAGGTGAAGATGGAGGTGAGGCAATATAGAGACATCAGGAGCATTTGTTTGTTTGAATTGATCTGTGAAGCGCCCTGACGCATCCAGATCGATGGCGATTAGCAAAAACCTTCCAGCTTCATGTCCAACCAATGATAATTAAAGAGAGGCGGCCTGCGCTGTGCCTCCTGACTGCTTTATGAGGCCTTTTCACAGTCAGGAGTGTGATTCACCTCCAAGGTCCCTGTTCATTTTACTCATTCATTTGTACTTAGTAGTTTTTTTTTCTTTATATTTATATTTATATATATATATATATATACACTAAAGATGAAATAATATAATAAAATAATATATAATAATATTATAGTACATTATATTATAGTTGCCTGAGCATATATATATATATATATATATATATATATATATATATATAATATATATACACATTATATACATATATTTTTTTTCATTCAGTTTCATAGCAGAGGTTTAGTTCTCAGAATATGAATGCATGCCATTTTCTCAGAAGCCTTCATTAGGGGGTCACAGTCAACAGGCTGGTCGTACTACTAACATGTAAATGTAATTTCTCGTCAGGCACCTGTTTGGACATACTGTGCAGAATTGATGAAAACTGGGAAAATTTAATGTGTGACCTTCAGTGTCACAGTCCACCATCGTCCACATTGGATGCTGGTCTCGTGGAAGTCGGCTTACAGCGTCTGGTGTGAGTATGAAGCTGCAGGCTCTTCTTATTTTTTGTAGTTTCTTCCTGTCCTGTGCAAATGGTCTGTGTGTGTGTGTGTTTTAGTCTGATCTGAAGCTTTCCCTGACTGCTCAGTGGGGGGTTAAGTATGTGTGTTTACTTTGGTCAGCAGAGGGGAAGCTGTGTGATATCCAGCTGGCTCCAGGCTTTTATTACGGCGAAGATAAAGAGACCAATTCACCACTGATCTAACACACACACCTGATAAGAAACATGTTGTACCCTGTTCTGAAATGTTTGCCAGTGAGTGTAAACAACATATGATTAAATGGTTTCAACTCAAGTTCCATTTATTACCTGTTCTGGAGCTTTCATTCAAGTCACACAATCTTCATCAGAAGATATAGAAGATATAGAATAGTTCAAATTTCCATTTTTTTCTGAGCATCCCTGCTAATAACAAATGATTGACAATGAATGACAAATGATCCTGACATGAAATATGTGTGGGAAAAGCATCAGTCAAGTGATATATTTCTGCTAAATTGGTCATTTTTTGTAATAATTTCCCAGGTCCCAGAAAGAAGACACCAAGGTGAATGATGGCAATACTGCACCAGATAATCCTGTCGTCTGTGAAGCAGAGGATTCCTTCATGTGTTCAGTCGCCCTCGACACTACGACAAGCTTTGTCACTGTGGTAACTGTCAGCATCGGCAACGCTGTAGCTCCGCCAGTGCTGCTCAGAATTCCTGCCCGACCTGGTGAGAAAGAAATTTAGTCTCATTCATTGTGTCATGAACGTGTCATTCTTTGTTTCTTATTCGTAACACAGTTTGCTTTCCCGTGATTTAAGATAAAACAGCTTTCATAGCGTGTGGACCCACTCAAATTAAAACCACAATAAACTTCAGTCCCACAAAATCAAAGAGCAAAGAGCTTCTTTCTACATTCTCAATTTTGAACCAGAATCAATTGTGGGTGAGGCAGAGATACCAGTTTTCTCTGTAGTTGCGGTTCATAATTTAATGCAGCCCCAAGGAATGGTGTGCAATGCTGGTTGAATGAATTAAAAAACGATTATGTCTTATTAGAACGTGGCACTGAAAGTAGAATAATTATTCCAAAAACATTTAAATGTTAAGATAATTAATATATATATCTGGTATGTTTACATGTTTAAGTAACACAGTGATGATGCATAAGTATCTCGTTCAACCCCACTTCAGTAAACCCAAAATGTCCCTGTTAAGTTTAATACAGTAATAATTCATCAAAAAAGTGAGTTCCCAGCATTGCCTCCCCCTTTCTTTTCAGTCCTTCATTTACTGGTATTAGAGCTCCAAGTGTGGAGACGATGCTCGGTTCCTCACTGTTTAAAACACATCGTCCAGCTTCAGAGTAAGGAAGCCGGACAGATAAGGAGAAAGAGTTGTATTCATGTGTGATTGGCAGACATGACCGGAATAGCTAAGAGTAGCTGGTCCGTGGCCTTGTGTGTGTGTGTTTGTATGTGTGAGCAACCACATACAAGATGTGAGATCTCCACAGTGATGGACTAGACTTTCCATGCTGTGTTTGTTCAATCAGACCTTATTGTTAAACTGAGCAGAATGGAGGCAGGTCTTTAGTTTGATCCTTTTTCTCCTGTCGGTGGTGAGTGTCATTCATAAATGCGTCATCCTCCTAAATTATTATTCGTTTTCCCTTTAAAAAAGCTTTTATAATTTTGACAGTTCAAAAATCCAAACTTTTTATGGAGGATACTTCAGTACTGTCAGTGGTGGTCGTGGGTGTTTTGGTACCCTAGGTGAACACTCATTCATTGTACTATACTAAACATATTCTAGGATAACCTTTTTGAAAAAGGGTATAAAAACTATCAAATCGTTTGAGTTGTTTCTTGTATGTACAGGTTTTCTAACACAGTACAGATCTGTTAATGATACATACAGACGAGTGTGTGTTCTGTCCAAGCATAACAGAAAATAAAAAAGTGAAAACTCTGCCATACAAAGACAGTTAAAGCAAGAGGGCTTTAAGTGAAAGCTAGTTTGTGAGTTAGCTGCAGCTAGCCTTGGCTAATCTAAATCTAAGTGAATTTGGCTGACATAGGTTACTGGGTTTGTTATTCAGTATAACTCAATAAGGTCTCAGCTAAATCACTTCATGATAATGAAGAAAAACACAGCTGAGCTCTTGCTAAAGGTAGTGAGTTTAGCAGATTAGCCACAATCTCAGTTTTCGAATCATGTAATTAGAAACTTAGCCAAGCATTAACACTTGATTCATAAAGGCTAAACTACTGACTGTAAATAATAAGAATGGAAGTTCATTTCTCTGTTTCAAATTAGTTAAAATAGATAAAAACACAATAACTGCATTTTTGTATTGATCTATGGTATCTGTGATCATTTTGGGGTAAAATAAACAGCTTTAAAAGATCAGAGGATCAGAGCCTCCAAATTTTCTTTTTGAAAACTTTAAACTTTTTTTCTAAACTTAAGTGCAACTTTTGTAGCTGCACTGTGACTACAAATATGAAGCACCGCTGAGTACTGTACTGTTCTGTCGGAAGGCTTGATTTGAACATCATTTGAACAGTCATTTGTTACTGTATTTGGAAAGTAATTATTGTCATTCTCTTGAAGGTACATGGTCAAATGATCCCTTTAGAA
Organism: Nibea albiflora; assembly: GCA_014281875.1. Taxonomy (NCBI): domain Eukaryota; kingdom Metazoa; phylum Chordata; class Actinopteri; family Sciaenidae; genus Nibea; species Nibea albiflora. The sequence continues at coordinate 7,061,625 of CM024792.1, forward strand.
GAGAAGAGAACTTCGTCTGATGTGAGCCTTAGGAAAGTAGTTAGGAAAAAAAAAATTGTTGAGCTTTTACTCATAATGTTGAGTAATCTCCTTTTGGCCAGCAGACATCCTTGTGGTTTTGTGAGACTCAATTATTTCTTTCTGTATTGAGTGATGAACTGATTATCCAGGCTGCCATGCCTCATTTTTGCTTCAGTGGATGACAGTAAATCCAAATCTCTTCAATGCACCAGAAACGGTCATTCAGTCTAAATATTGATTCACGGTATATTAAAAATTCCTAGCTACATGCTTCAAAGTCCACTCATTGACATTAACGTGCACAAGCTTCATACATAGGTGAAGGACAAAAGGCAACATGTATTAACCGTTTATGCCAAGCAGAGATAGTAAATTAGATTTTTCATTAACTCTGAACTCCAAATGTGATTGATTCATTTATTTAATATTGATAATCCTGGCATGATGAGTAGTAGAGTATTGATCTTCATTGTCTGAAGATAAGAGTAATTACTGCAACCTTTAGATGTATAGTGCTGCTATGTCATATTTTCTCAGAGACAGTAAATAACTAAGACTAAGACTAGCTAAGACTAACTAAACACATAGTTGAAAGTAATAAGTCACCTTGAGGCTGCACAGTGGATCTTTAAATCCTTTATGGTAAAAATGATTTTCTAATTGTATTTACAGTTGTTATCATGATCCATAGGATTTAGTAAGCCCAGATAAAATGGGAAATGACATTAAAGCAGGATCAAAGTGGCGTTATTATAATTTGTCTGTTTGATTGTTTGTCATCTACAGTGAAACCAAGTCCTCCAGTCAACCTGTCACATATTCAGACCATTGAGGCAGAACTGATTTTACACTGGGACAACCCATCAGACTTTGATACCTGGCCGCTGAGATATGAGATCCGATACTCTTCCAACACCACTCATCCAGCCTGGCAGGTAACACCAAGCATTGATAAAGTATTACCTAAGATGTGGTACCTTGTAGGTGCTGCTGCACCTACTGGAAACCAAATGATCTTTATATTTAGTTTGTAAAGTGTTATAAATGGTGCTTAGACATCTGTTTTAAGTTAGATAATAAGAACATTTGGGTTTCCAGAATGTAATCCTAGATTTCTAGTAAGCCATCTCATCATTTTTCCAAGTCGTGGCGTCAGCCACTAGTCTCAACTCAACTACAGTCCTTAATAAAGGGTTTCTTTAAAAAGTGGTACCAAATCTCTATTCTATTTTTACAAAAACACAGAAGCCTCAGTGATGACCTTCATTTGGTCTGAAACAGGAATTATTAGCTGCAGGTGGCAAAGAAAGCCTTGAAAGCCAGATGCAAATTATGCTTGAGAAAGAGAGAAATGAAAATATACTTCCAGGTGTTGAAGAACTTCTATTACTAGTTTATGAAAGATTATACAGAAACTTCACTCAAGTCATGTGAGTGAGTCACAAACACACACACACACACACACATACACAGACTTACTGTATTTGCCTTTCACTGCAGCAGCGTGGCACAGATTTCCACTGCAAAGACACTGTGTTTATTTAGTGTGACTTGCTCAGTCGGTTGTGGTTTTAAAAGTCTCATACAGTGTATTTAGCAGCGGATCAGAAGCTCCATGATTCATCCAGGCGTGATACTGTAGACCTGCTGTTAAAGACTCACATTTATAAATAAAATATAGGTTCAGTGATTCTCTTAATATATTTTCCATTAGTTTGGGTATTAAAGATTAAAATCTCTTTCCCATGGTGCACAGAGATGTAATAGAAGTCATGCGTACAATGATGCGTGAATGATCTTACCACTGCACCCATGCTGTGTGGCATTGAATCATCTCTTTAATTTGACACAAAGGGCTTTTCAAAGGAAATTCCAAGCAGTTGCAGGTGTCTAGACGCTGTCCAATTCTGGTTGAAGTCTGTTTGTGTGTTTTGGTTACAGTTACAGTTGATGAGACATCGAACATCAACCACAATCACGTCGCCATTACGGCTGAATTTGATTCAGTCATCGCTCTCAAGCACGAACACGCCCAGCTAGTCTGATGCGTGCCTGTGTATACGGATGCTTGTGTGTGTGCTGATTCCCTCTCTGCTGCTCCCAGGTGGTGTCCGCACCTGGCGAACCCAGGTCCTCTCTGGATCTGAAGCCCAGACTGAACTACACCATCCAGGTTCGCTGCTCCAGCCTCAACAATCCTCCGCTGTGGAGCGACTGGAGTGAACCTCATCACATCTACCTGGACAGTAAGAGCCATTCTCCTTCAACTGTTTCTACAGAGACGAAGCAGCTTTTTAAAATATATTTCCGTTTGTCTTTTACTCATGCACTTTGTTTCTTTCCTCTGTAATGTTAACGTGTCACTCAGTACAACCCTGCTCGTCTTTTTTTAAGCTTTTGAGGAATTCCTCCTGAAAATCCCTGTAGAGCGTACAGTATTCCACGGTCTATGACTTCCTGAGCATAGCTTCCTGGAAATAAAAGACATTCAGACACAGCTCTTGTATTATTTGAGTATTAATTATTATTAAATATTAACCCTGCTGAGCATTAGCCTGTTGATCAATCATGTTCATCATCACTGTTAGCATGCTGATACAAACATCTAGCTACAGTCTACAGTTTTGGGGCATGATTGGAAGCCTTGAAAATATTTAGAACTTCTCATGTCAATATAGACTGAATCAAAGGTGTGGAGTACAGATTATTTCCAACTTTCAAGGTGTCTCTTTAATTACACTTGGTTGTTTCTTTTCTGTTGGCTGCAGTGTACACCTGTTTATTCTCCTATGAAACATGCAGATGTTTGATTTACATTTTGGTTGATTAACAGATTCATGCTTCTGGCCCTGGGTAGAGACATTGACGTGAGCCGCAACAGTAGTTTTTGTGATTGCATTTTTTTGGGGTGATTTTTTTTCTGTCATTGAGCAGCTGAAACAAAATACAATTCTGATTATTAAACAGCTAGAGGCATTTCACAGTCTGGTCCGTGAGTTTTACACATTTTCTAGTTCTTCTATGTGCTTTATTTTAGTCCGACGTAAATTTGTTTCCAAATTATTTAACTAACAAAAACCCAACTGAAATGTTCAATTTCGTAGAATAAAATGAGAATGCACCACAAATCTGGAAACAAAATCAAAAGGGGGGAAAAAAAAGTCACTACTCATGTTTCGACACTCTGTTTTTGAACTGACTATCTGGGTATTTGATGATTTCACCTTTTTGCAATGGACTTGGTTAGCCAACATTTTTAACATTTCCTGAAGGCAGCAAGTGAGCTCTCCTTTTCTCTGAGAGAGAACAGACTGTGAAAAACACCCAAACACTGACTTCAATTATCTCTCAGGTTGATTTACTCCTGTTCTAAACTATTAAAACGAGTCTAGCTCATTAGCCTGAGCTATTAACGAAGAACTCATTCAAGTGTGGTCAACGTCAATAGACTCTGAGACTCAGAGGTCGTTCCCAAGGTTAGTGACCTGCTACAAATCACATGACACTCGTACGGCATGAAGGAATGGAAAATGTCACAGGCAGCAAATCGGTACAAAGAGCTGAATATGAAGTAGCCATGCATGTGGGACTTTTTAATAGTAGCGTTTAAAATGACGAAACTGAGAAATGAGAGTGAGAATTGTCTCTTTCTTTAACACCATCAACAATTATAAACATTTTATGTTGGCTGGTACTAAGATCAGCCTGAAGGCTTTAAAGAAAACAACTTACAATTAAAGTCTTGTATGCATGTATATATTCTGGTGTGTTTTTAGAAGGCTCTGTGTGCCACACAAGAGGAAACTTGACCCTGATCCAAAGAACGTGTCTGTGTGTCATGGGGTTAAACGATGAGACTGAACAGCTTGTGAGTCATGTCACCAAAATGAGCTATCAAAACTTTTATGGTTAAGGGAAGTTTTCCAGAAATGCCAAAGTAAATTTAGTAAAAAGTTTGGACAAGGTAAAATAATTACTCTTGGAAAGTTTCTTCAGGTGTATATGCAGTAAAACATACCAAAATACACACGTCCTTTGTAATCCCAGCATTCAAAAAGTGGGAACAACTTTGATGAGTCATGAAGCGGCATGTTCAGTAAGCTAGTTCAACTAATTTCAAAGGTTGCTTTGTTGAGCTGTTGTTCACCTGTTCTGCAGATGAGTCATTTCTTTTGTTTCGGCTGTCAGAACCTTTTTGGTGAGCTGCATCTGAGGAGGTGGTTAGGTAATGGCTAAGACATACAACTGATTACCGATCGTGTGACAAACCCCCCCCCCCAAAAATTTAGAATTTTCTTTTTCTTTTGTATCTTCGGGTAAAAACTTTGGGTAAAATTGAATGAGTCAGGCATTTATTCTTTTTTGACGTTCATGTAACTTTTTGTCTTTTCCTAATGTGTCTTCATTGCTTGAAGGTGCATTGTATAAAATATGTTTTGTGCGTGTGTGTGTGTGTACAGCTGTGAGCTACATCCCTGAGAAAGTGGTGGTGCGACCAGGGGAGAATGTTACAGTGTATTGTGTGTTCAACGACCACAACATCAACGCCAGCACGGCCGTGTGGATGCTCAACTTCGAACAGCAGCTTCATAGCAGCCAGTACCGCCCAGTCAACCAATGGGTAAGCTACAACTTTTTGTGTGTTTCCAGAAAGTTCAATGACTTTGCTGGGTGGTTTTAGAAAAATACAGTGTACGTTAGTAACTTCATATATCTGATTTTCCTCTATCCAAAACAGGTCAGCCAGATCACAGTGCGCGCTTCAGAGACTCGGATATACGACCTGCTGCAGTGCACTCACTGGACCATCCCATACAGCCAGATCTATGTAGAGGGTGAGCTTTGTAGCACCAACAGCAAAGTTAAAAAGGACATGTCCAAAGAAAGAGATACATAATCGATATACAGTTTAAAGCTGCAGATTTCCGGAAGTCCATGTCCCCTTTTTGAGTCACTGTTCCTGTGCAGTGGACAAAGGCAGGAAAGAAAATGGCGGCATGTGACAACACAACAATGTGAACCAAAATAAACCCACAGAGGCTATCTCAGGTGACGTTTGTTGTTGTTACCTAAACATGAGTGTCTCTGTGTGTTTCAGGAGCTTCAATTGACATAAACTGTGAAACCAACGGTGATATCGATGCTATGGACTGCAGCTGGAAGAACACACAGTGGACTAAACCCAAGTTCAGATCCAGGTAAAACAGACATTTATGTTTTACAGCAACTGCTTTTAGTGTAGTGTATTCAGATGTTTATACAAGCATTATTAATTAAGCGATGTTCAGAACAACATTATTCTCTACACCTGTGTGCCTGACTGCACCTGTATCAGACACACCCTGAAGCTGTTAACTCCACTGTCATTGGGATTTCTGACGTCATGGCAACCACAACAAGGACTGACAGAATGATGTATTTCTTATGTTTCGTGTCAACACTTCTTTGTTGTTTACTCCAGTTTCGCCATCTCCCCTACTGTTTACTTTCAAATCCACCAAAAGTACATCTTGGAATATTAAATGTGAGACTCTGGGAGATATTTTGATAGAATAGAGGTTGTAATTTGATAAGCTACGTCATTAAAAACTTTTGTAGCTTTTTGTTGCTAAGGAAGAAGGTGTGCCAAGAAACCTGAGCAGTGAGACAGTCAGACAGGGGTTTAAAGGAATCTCTGCTCAGCTCATCTTTTCTGATAGAGGAAATGGAAATTCATCAGATACTTCCTGGTTCAACTTTGACTCATTATACTGGCTGTAGTTTTGCCAGTACACAAATTTCCCATGAAATTAGTGTCATTACAGACATTTTGGGTGAATTCACTTTCTGTTTCACCCAAAAAAGGAGTCCTGTAGGAATAACACAACGACATTTTCATGGTAATTTCTCTATTTTCACGGCAGGTGGGCAGACCTACCGTGTGACGTGATGGAGGAGAGGGAAAGAGCTGGAGAGGAAGTGGGAGAGATCGGCCCTTCTTGCCTGCAATCCAGTCAGAAAACGTGCACCATCCAGCCTCTGAGGATGAACTGCTACAAGCTGTGGCTGGAAGTGTCGTCCAGACTGGGCCCTATCAGATCTAAACCCATCTACCTGTCTCCTATAGATCACGGTGAGCACGAAGGTTTGATATAAACGTCCTTTTAGTCTTTTATCAGCAGAATGAGATCCTGCTACACCATTTTTATAAACTTTTTCTGTGATTTTTAGATTTATCATTTATTAATCATACAGATTTTTTTTAAGGCAAATGGTTATTGGACTTCAAAGGAAAGCATTGCTGGATTAAATATTCATAGGGGAAAGAGTTGTATGTTTAAAGAGAACCTTTGAGCAGCATGACATAAGATTGTTGTTGAGAAAAAGTTTTGGCAGGCTTTTTTAATTACTTGTGTTTTTGTTAAACTCACACTCTTCTCCTACACTATCCCCCCTGCAGTGAAACCCCACACGCCCACCAATGTGAAGGCAGTGAGTCAGAGCAGTGGGGTCCTGGCGGTCACGTGGGAGCCTCCTCCTCTGCCAGTAGAGGGGCTCCAGTGTCAGTTACGGTACCACTCACCATCCGCTGTGAAAGCCCAGCCGGAGTGGAAGGTGAGCTTGTCTGATGGATTGTTTACCAACCACAGGTTTTAACAAAAAGTTTGGCTAAGTGGCACTAGTACATTTAACCTTGTTTAACCATTACTTATACCTTTACTGCAAACCAAAGACAACGCCCTCCAGAACATTGCCAGACTTCTAAATGTCAAGTTGCATGTAATTACTGGGTAATTAGGAAAAACAGGATGCTAACCACAAGCACTTCATCGTTATTGTCCAAAACAACATGTTATTATGTTTCCAAAATGTTCTCCCACCAAGATTTTTATCTACCAAGAAGAGCAGGAACAAATATATTAGTAGTCACTCAGGTTTGTCTGGTAAATATGTCTCATATGTCCCTAAATAACACAGGATGCTTTGATAGGGACTCAGTGGTCAGTTTAAAATGATCTGATATGAGCTGGTATGAGACCATGCCCCTGCCCTCTAATTGAAATATTTTCTTGATGATGCTCAGATGGTGGGTTAATAATATTTTCTCTTTGTTAGGATAGAGCGGGAACAGATGTGTACTCCATAGATCAAATATTTTCCATTTAGTTTTCTGGAAATTAAAAAATCTAACAGAAACGTCATGCCTTCAGCTCCAGAGTCCAGTGCGGGTGCCGTGGGCGGAGGTCACAGTGTCCGACATGTGCCGGGAATATGCTGTGCAAATTCGCTGCATGCACACCAACGGCACCGGCTACTGGAGCGAATGGAGCGACTCGGTCTACTCTACGCCTCAAAACAGCAGAGGTAAAGTACAGAAGTACAACACTGTTAATTTCGCTCTTGAACACTAACCTTTTAAGATAATTACTATGCTTGATTCCTGATGTGACCTTTAGATTACATTTGACCATTTGACCATAGCTCTGAGGGAAAATGGCACACACGTACAGGACCAATCATGTGTTTTCCTCCAACTCTAACACAGAGGTAAAAGCTGTCATGTGATGCAGTTGTTTGTCTCCCCCTCAGCTCCTGAGCGTGGCCCTGATTTCTGGAGAATTCTCCAAGATGATCCATACAGAAACCAGAGTAATGTCACTCTGCTATTCAAGGTACACAAACAAAAAACGAAACATTTCCAGGCTTATCTTTAAGACATATATTACATATACATGATATTAAAAATGTTTCTTTTCTGCCTTTTGTTTCTCAGCACCTCCAAATTTCAGAGCAGTCTTACTGCGTGAATGGATTCATAGTCCAGCACCAGACATCGAGTGGCTCTGTGATGAGGGAGCAGATCGAACTGACGTCCTCCTACAGCTTCGAGTGGAACCAAATGCCCCAAAGTGTGACTGTGGAGGCTTACAACAGTCTGGGGAGCTCCACTAACAACATCAACATGACGCTGGATAGAAATCCCAAACGTGAGTGAGCTGGGACTTTTATCATACCATATTCTCTTTTACACTGAATCTGTTTTAATTGTAGGAACATTCTCAGCATTACATTTAATTGAAGAACCACTTGGAATACACTGTTGGGCAACGTAGCAGTGATGCAGCAACAGTATTGTTTGTCCTTTACGAAGACTGCGGTCATTTTAAAGCTGTTCTCTTGATCTGTAACCTGAAGTCTCAAGGATGGTAAAAAAAACGGTGAGGGGAGGACAGTGTGTTTGTAGATGGTGGCCCACACACACATCTTGACATTGGATTTGTCTTTTTGAATGGGATTATTTTTGTGTTCAGATGATCTGTCAGTTAATGATGTCAGTTAATTCAGTCAACAACAAATACTGGTTAATAATTTTGTTAATCATTAATCATTGTAGTCTTTAGTTCCGAGTAATTGGGATTGGCAACTAATCAATCAACTGTCAATGACAAATAGATTTTTTTTGTTTGGGAGGAAAACTTAACATAAATTTTAAAACTTTATATGTAATACTTACCTTTTATTTTAGCAGGAACACCTCACTGATGTTAGAAATATATTTTCAATATTGTCTGACTAAGATACACTACTATAATAAACACATTTTATTATAAAATTATAAAGTTTCCTGTTACAATCAAATATATCATCTTAGAAACGACCTAAATCGTACTTCAAAACAACTCCACTAACTAAAACCATTAATATATTTAATAACTATGGCAAGAACTCTGTGAGACTGACGGACACAGTTTCAATTGTGTAGCATGTTGTAAGGTTCCAGTAAGAAACTCTTGCTGAGGTCTGAGGGGTTGCATTGTAAGAAATAATGTCCAGGTCTACAACAGCGAGGTTATGATCAATCAAATTCATGGACACAGGTGCTCATGTACTGGAAAGAAAACAAGAATGTCCACTCGAAGTAAAATCGCTTAAAAACTCTGAGTGCTTACGAGTAATAGATTTCTTCCTGTCCAAACTATTTCACAGACTGAATCATTTTCTTTTTACATTTCCCTTCAGAAATATACTTTTTAAAAAACAAAAGTTTGGCGGCCATTTCTGAGGTTGTGTTGAGAAAATGTCCTGCCTTTGACCTGTTTTTACCTGTTTTATTTGAAACTATGACCATTTATGGTTTATGGTTTACGTCAAAGCTGGGAAGCGTTAACGGCCATCCATTTAGGCATAATACTCCTGTGTATCTCCTGGAGAGCTCAGAAAAGCTCTGATTGAGGCCCTGCTGCCATTAGCTTTAGTGTAGTAAGTACTATTAGCAGCACTTCAACAGAGGGACGAGTTTCATGTCCTAGAGAGAGGAGAGAGGCCGTTACTTATTTCTCTCCCATTACTCATAATTCAGCAAAAAGTATTTTCAGAAAACTGATAATTGGTAGAATCAAAACATTTTTCCATGCTGTGGGTGGTTGTTCAACATTTTCCAATAAGTATTCTGAGAAATTGTGTTTTCAGTATTATTAGTAGCTAAAATAACAGCAGGATAAATTAGATGCTGTTATTGCTCTCCACCACCACCGCCATAAACATTTTTTTTAGCCTTCCACTCCAGTCCATAGAGATTTTATATTAAAGTTTATTTTGTTTTGTTTTTCAGTGTAATAGAGTTCGAACCTTAAGATGAGTCACCTGAAAGTATTATATTCCCTCTGTTTTTTCTTCCCTCTACCTCAGGCCACTGTGTGCGTTCGTTCAGTGTGTCGGTTATCAACAGCACCTGTGTGTCTCTGTCCTGGACTCTGCTGGACAACAGCTCTGTGCCCCTGTTCATGGTGGTCCAGTGGTCTCCACAGAGGCAACAGGACTCTGATCGTCACAAAGGCCAGAGCGGAGAAACATGGGCCAAACTGCCCTACACTGACCGGCCCATCTATCTAACAGGTAACAAGAGCTCCTCTCTGACTGTTCTGTTTTATTTGTCAGTGTGTGCGACACTGTCCCAGCGTGATCTCATTGTGTGATTTCAGGTGATTTCTTTGGCTCAGAGGAGTGTGGTTTCTACTTGTACCCAGTGTTTGCTGATGGAGAAGGGGAGCCAGTGTACACTACAGGTATGCACCAGTTTTCTGGCTGTATTTAATGTGTTTAAGGCTGACACAAAGCCTGTTGTTATTAATTAAAGGTCTGATGTGTATTCCCCATCTGTTACAGCCACCAGAGGAGACCCTGCAGCCTACATGATGCTGATGATCATCTCCTTCCTCTCCATCGTCCTGTTAGTCACCCTGATCCTCTCCCAAAATCAGTAAGAGAACACCCAAACTGTATTTACAGAAATTTAACTCAACACACAGATATTGCAGGTGTTTTTCATATTTAATCTTGTACCAGGTAATAATTGTACGACATTCTTGTACATCAAATAAATTTTTAACCCAGGCACCTGTAATAAATGATAAATGATGGGTATCTCTAGGGTGCATTCTAATTTAGAGAGCAGTGACACTGACCATGAAAAAATACGTGTCTGACATTTAAGGGGCTACAAGGGTGTAATTACGCTTGATGTTAAATGATGGGGAGTGGGAGGAAGGAAAAAGGTCTTTAGACAGAGTGATTACATCTAAATATCTGCTGCATTGTTACCAGGATGAAAAAGATTGTGTGGAAGGATGTGCCCAACCCAAGAAAGTGTTCCTGGGCCAAAGGACTGGATTTGAAAAAGGTAAAAAAAAAAAAAAAGAAAAAAAAAAGATGAGATATGATGTTTGTTCAATGTAACATTTGGCACATAATATCAGACCTGGAGCCACTAATACCACTTTTATGTTGGTATGTTAAATAAAAAGCTAGCAGCTAGCAGCAGGTTAGTTTATCTTAGCGTGATGACTAAAAACAGAGGAAACAGCCTCCTAGCAACAAGATTCTGGGAAGTTTTCCTTGCCAGGAAATACTCTGGCTCAACTCCCTGTAAAACAACACATTTTACATTTTGTGTTGTGTACTATTTAAACAATTAACATATAAAATGTTAATTATAGCTGTTTCCTCCCATTCCCCAGGCGTCATGCTAACATAGGCTAGCCGGCTCGTGATTATATTGTTAACAAACATGAGTATGGTATTAATCTTCTCTGTCAGTATGTCGGCAATAACACAAATAAGTGCATTTCCCTTCCCATGGTTTTTATTCATCAGCTTGATAAACAACTTTAAACTTTGCTGTAGTCTGACAATGTATGAGCTACATCCACAAGCTATTATGTGGGTATTTTGCAATGCTAACTTGAAGAGTAATTCTTTAACAAGAAATATGCATTGCATCTCCCTTCTTTACCATTGTTCATAAGTGGAATCTGCAACTCTCTTGTTCACGTTTGTTTCGTGTTCCTAGGCTGATACCTGCGATCACCTGTTCCGACCTGCAGGAGGCCTCCCAGCCTGGCCGCTGCTCATGCAGTCCGAGAACATTTCCAAAGTCGTCATAGTAGACAAGGTTGATCTCTCAGCTCTGACTACAGCGTTAGTCCAAGCCCCACTTGTGTCCCTGACTCCCGACCCAGCGACTGCCTTGTCTATCTCCCTTCCTCCAGAGTTTGACTCAGAGGTCAGTCAAACCCAACCTGTGGAAGGAGGTGGATCTCCGTCATTTGTACTTAATCTGGATTCTTTAACCAGTTTAAGCTCGAGAACAGATCAGTTACAGCTAATCGACATCCCAGCAGACCAGGCCCCAGGCAGCACTGACAGCTCTGCCCAGTCTTCAGTCACATACGCCACTGTGCTACTGTCTGATCCAAAGCAGGGCCAGCAGCCCATTCATCTCCATTACAAGGATGGTAGCGGAAGTAGCTCCAGTGATGAGGGCAATTTCTCTGCTAACAACTCGGACATTTCTGGATCTTTCCATGGTGCTCTGTGGGAGCTGGATGACCCACGGCGCTCCTGCTCATACAACTCCGTGGAGGAGCTTTCCGAAACATCAGAGCAAGAAGACGAGGAGGCAAGAGGAGAAAAGGACTTGTACTACCTAGGAATGGACTATCCAGGCCGAGGATGAGGAGAGCGAGGAAGACGAGGAGCAGAGAGAAGAGGAGACAAAAACTGAGCTGCTTAAAAACGTAGTTTTGAACAGAGAGGACTGTTCCGTGGAGTCGCACCCTTTGCTCGGCCCCGAGGACTCGAGCGAGCTGCTGTCACCGCCGGTGCATGGCTTCTCTCCGTTGTACCTGCCTCAGTTCAGAACTGCACCCTGCGCGAGGCAACTCACAGCTCAACCCCAAGACACCCCGGCAGGCGTCACTCTCACACAGACTGCATTCAAATGAAAGATCTGTTGTGTCGTGATCTGCGCCATGAGTCAGCATCTACCAAAGCCATGAGCATGAGTTCCTTCAGACATAGTGAGGTGTGGAGCTTGAAAATGTAAAAAATACCTCGATTTCTTGCAAATTGATATTCATCAATGCTGCTGTTTATGTTCTGTTGGAAGAGATGGCAGGAGGGCACACGCCTGATTTCTAGGCGTTTCTTTCTTTCTTTATGGGGCTTCGAAACCCAGACTGTACTGTGCCATTTACTGACGCAGGAGCACCTGCTGAGAACGTTAAAATCACAGATTTTCAATGGGAGGTTACGTTAGTGGACTCATGTACAGCTACTGCTCACAGAGAGCAGCGGGCAGAATGGTCATCAGGAAGGGAGCAGTAGAGGAGGAAGACATGTTGCATATATAAAAATAAAAAAGTGGTAGTGCTGCGTGTGCCTACATTCACTCATCTGCTCCCATCGTTATGTAAAAAATAAATAGTGTTTCATTCTGTGCTCAGCTATTTCAGCTGCATTTTAAGTGAAACATGAAAGAGGTTCAAAGAGAATAGCTAAACGCACAGAAACCGAGAGAGAGAGAGAGAGAGAGAGAAGGCACATAATCTGGTTTCCTCAAAGCACGTCAGACTGTGAAGTGAAGGCAAACCTTTGGTTGTCACTCCAAAGACCTTGGTGTGACTAAATCATGAAAACAGATGTAGCCTGCGCGTAACTGCAGGTGATTTTTGGGCCGTTTGTCGGCAGCTTGCGCAACAACATCTGCATGAACTAACTCACCCACCAACCCAAAGAATGTCTTTTTGTACTTTGTGCTGTAATGTATTTGAGACTCTGTTACAGTTTGTGAGAAATGTGATATCTATTTTTTTCTGTGTTTGGCCATTAATATAAACACCTGCTGTCTGGTGTAAAAAAAAAAAAAGAAAAAGAAAAAAAGGACAAAGACAAAAGAATGTATATTTGAAACCAGAAGAAGACAGAAATTAAAAGTTTAAAGAAAAATGTTATTGTATATTGAGATATTTTGTCTATTTTTCATGGTGAAAATAAAGTGCTTATTGTGAGCGTGTCTGCTTTGGTATCGTTATTTAAGTAATAAATAATAATAATAAAAAAACCACAAACATTAAAATGAGGATGAACGTAGTTATTGACATCACAAAAAGGTCTAAATTTCTTCAGTTAGTAAGTTTCTCTCTAGAGAAATAGTCCAGACAGAACAGGAAGTTTGAAGGTTTGATTTAACGTTCAATGGTTTTGCTGACACTGTTTATGTTGGGAACTCTAGAAACTCTTTTTGTGGATGTGTTCAATAATCATATGGACAAAACAACATACTACAAACATGGTGGTACAGTTGATAAAAATGTCTCTGATAGTGTTTGGAAATCAAAAATATTGTTTCAGTAATAACAGGAGCAATAAATACCTCAGAAGCACCCAAGGGTTATTTGATTTATTTACATAATATAAGTAAAGAACAAATCAAACTTGATGCAACAGTTTATGCAGGGCTGAATGTAGAAATTAGGAATAGTATCTTTTCTATGACATCTCAGTATGTCGACCTCAGTCTGTACACACTTACTGGGCATTCTTTATGTGTTCTTTGCATTATGGTGAGTGGGTATGTTCACCATCGCAAAATATTAGAAAAGAAAGAAATCGTACATTGAATAAGTATATAAATACATACACGCTGTGCTCTCCTAAACTGCAGTAATATTCTGTCACCTTGTGGCTAAAAGAAGCAATTACATCAGAATGACATGAGTCTCCAGGTACACACACATGCTCTGTTTGGTACGTAAATATATAAATAATATAAAGATGGGAACTCTATTTGTCAGGTCACAGCAGTTACAAGTTATGAACAACAGTCAATAAAAAACACTTTAGGACAGAGAACATGATTTTAAGTCTCACATTTATTGACAAAGAATTCTATATAAAGTGATTAGGCCATAAACATTGATTCATAGCCTAGTAATTAGTGAGATGTGACTTGCAGTGATTTCTGTTTGGCAGAGTTCAACTCAACCTGTGCTTGCTTTGAAAGAACCAGTCACACTAAACATAAACTTTATGTGATATCATAAAAGTTTAAATGTAACTAAGTGCTGAGCAGAGTCAATGGACTTGGAGGGAGTATTTTCATTTCATGCAGCTTTCTACTTCACTACATTTGTCTGACAGCTTTGGTTGTAAGCCAGCTAGTTAAAATATAGCCTCATAGTTCTCAAGTGACTGTAGCTAAAAGGGACTACTTAATGAGTATTTTTACTGAGTCAGTTTTGCATACTTTTAGAATAGTTTCAATTGTAGGACTTCATATTTTGGTATTAGTATTTTGATTTATGTAAATGATCTGATCTTCTTCCACCTCCTCGTGAAAGTGTAAGTCTAAAACTCCATGTGTCATCAGTAAGTCATACAGATGTATTACAGATGTATTTTCATTCAGCAGCCACACGGGGACAGAAAAGACTAATTTATGGAGTCCAGTAAGTCGGGCGTTTCAGTGATGTCACTGAAGGAAGCTATATCCTTAAAGGCCCTTCGGTGCTGGGTCTATTGTGTTCACCATAGAAGGACATGATGGGGCTCTAACAGAAGCCTGTGCTGTCTTCTGTAAGGTGATAATGACTTCAAGGATCCCAACCGGAAAACCGTCAGACACAAGTGTTTCAAATTAAGATGCAGACAAAATTACATCCGACTCGTGATCAAAAAGATCATCATCCAAGCTTCCAGAGTGAAGCTGTTATGTCTAGTTACTGTAAGTGACCCAGATTCTCCCAGAAACCCCTGGGAGCAAGCTTGTTACCTGCTTTCCTGCAAATCAACAGCTTAACATGGGGTCGTGAGATAAGACGGCCTGCAGGAGAAATGCTGCACATGTGAAAGTTCTTTGGAGCTCTGCTGATCTCTCAGCTGTGACAAATTAGCATGAACAAGGAAAGACTGAGCTACAATCTAAAAAGTGAGAGGTGAGTGACCTTTCCAAAGAACCTCTACCAGAAAGGAAAGAGCATTTCTTTTAACTTAATACAAACTTTGAGGTAAAAATATTATATCTCCTTTCTTGTAACGTATTCAGACCATAGTGAAAGGAGATTTTGTGAGCTGATTATGTCTTTGAAAGTCTCTAAACACTTTGCCAGCGGTGGAGGTGGTGTAAACAAAATACGTATCTTTGAAATGTAGTAATCTTGCTCTTAAGATAGAGCTTTAGCAGAGAAATGCTGACTCTGGAGAAAAAATAAGATTACGCATACTACCTTAAATATTTATTTTGAAGGCCGTGTGTGCTGTTGAATGTTCCTGGCATAAATGATATTGTTTCTAAGCCATGAACTTTGCCAAGAGATCCAGAAGATATTTATGCTAATATTATCTTAAAACTGATTTACATTTTGTTTTGATTCATTTTACTCATCCCCGTCTCCGCCTGGATCCACCCATCTGGAAACGGCAATGCAAACAGCTCACCTCCCAGAAAATGCGCGTCTGGTATTACAATTCTCCTCAAAAACAAATCTGATTTATCTTTGAGCTGGATGCTGTTGTCATCTGGAAGTGATTCAGTCACCTCTGGATTGTGGAAAAAGGAGGAGAAAACAACTGAGAAGGCAAAGAGGAAAAGAAAGGACACGCTGATCCACAGCAGACAAAACCTTAGTCCAGTCCAATATGTTGGATTTATGGGGTTCTATTTACATAATGCAGCTGAAATTGAATATAATATGAACACTGAAAATAATGATTATGTTACCTTAGAATGAGCCTTTTGCATTCCACAGAGTCTGCAGGTCCCCTTCCATGGAGTTCACCATGTTGAACTGTCACGTTTCTACAGTAGCTCAGAACGGACAAACCAAACACTGGATCTAGATGGAATCTTTAGCGTTTTTGTTACTTCTTTGTTCCTCCTTCACGCTAGGAAGGAGAGGGTGAAGGAAGGGGGTTGCAATCACACCACTAGATTCCACATATCGCCACGCAACTGTGTTTTAGGTATTTGTTTTTTTTTTAAAACCTTTTTTCTACCAATTTGAATCAAAACAAACTGCATAACTGTCTGCGTTTTTAACTATATTTGACACATAATTGGCCCTCACATAACACATCATCATATGATCAACTGGAAATAAAAGATGATTAGTGCAGCCTTACACACTTTACTTTGCAAACACACTGGCCCTTTAAGGCAGATCAAAATGGTCTGAGCAGTAAGTCTGGTAACACGGCGCTTGAAAAATAAATGTGACGTGCTCATCACTGGTTAGCTGTGGTTATCCACCGCTGTAAGAAAACATCCACCACTGCTGCATAAAATGCAAAATTAAGTCACAAGTATAATTTACCATAATCTTCTCCAACCTCCTGAAACACGATGGTTAGAATGAGTGAATTTGTGTAAACCAAACCAGATGAACTCACTCTGTGGGGTAAAAATGAATAAACATCAACATGTTTCCCATCCACTGGCGCTCCATACAAAGTTAAGTTTGTTTATGGCAATCTGCTGTTTCTACTTGTGTTTTATTCTCATAATAACATTCACAAAACAGTCTAATGAACCATTAACCAGTAGACTGAAGTTTACCTAAGATGCGTATGTGTGTAGCGGTCACTATCCATGCTCTGGGTATTGCCATCAACCCTGTTAATGGGAATCAGGAGAAAGGTTTAGCAGGCTTGACGTTGTAAATCCTTCATTGATCGCCTGGCATTAATTCGTGCAGCAATCGTGAAGGGCTTTAGCTACTGATGTTTATCCACGCTTGCTTTGAAGGCCTTAACATCTGGGGTAAAGGTCAGATTGTGGCAAGTTCACTAGAAAACTCCAAGACCACAAAGAAAAAGAGGAAAATCCGACTTTGCTGTTTTGGAGCCGCATGTGCATGCTGCATTGGCTGTGCAGCTCTCTCTCTTTTAGCGAGAAAACAGAAACTTGGCTCGGTTACCAGCCATCACAGCCCTGCAAGTTGGATAGATTTGCCTTCTCTGGGAATGTAAAGCCTCTCTCTCCCTGTAATCTGTAATCTTGGCTCAACTGCTGCTCAGTTGTAGGGAAATCGATGTCATCCACATTCATGAGGAGAGGGAGAGATGAAGACAGCGAGTGAGTGGTGAAAAAAATGTGGATTTAGAGACGTTAGACGGAAAAGGCTGTAAAAAAAAAATACAACAAAAAAAAAACATATGAGGTTAAAAGTGTGTGGAGCAGCAGGTGGAACAGAGCAGAGAAAACAGAATGAGGAAGTGTGCAGGGCTGAGAATGAGAGAAAGCATGTAGACAGAAGCTGTGCTGACCTCTGGGACCTTCTCCTGGGGGCCCTATCTGTGCTGGAGGCCTTTGAGAGGATTTGGGAAGACGTACTGCTCCCCCAGACAGGGTTGTAAATGTGTGCTATTTTGATGCCTGCTGCATGATTTATAATCATCAGACACCTGGAAATATTTCATCTCAGAGCAAGAATTTTCCAGTGATGAGACTCCATGATGGTTGCTTTTCATGTTACAAACAGGTGATAGAGAAAGAAAAAAAAAAGATCTTTAATATTTGCTCCAATTTGGCGAGTTTGTGATCTGTTTTGAGTTACACAACTAAATACTATGCTTCATTCAATAAGCATTTACACCATCACCATCATATTACATAACATGTCAGTAAATTATGTATGTGTGTGTATGTGTCTAAAGTTGTTTTTTTTCTCCCCATCTTGGAGGTCACTGTGTGTTTAAGAAGCATCTGCTCTAAATCTCCCCACCTCTGATACATAGCTTTTAATCCTCAAATATTTATTTTTATCATCCAGCAGCAGCCGCACATCTGTGAACCCACAAGACTTTAGCTTCCATCACCAAAGTAAAAATGTCTCCATTCAGCCACACTGACTCTTATCTGATTCAGCTCTGTCTAGCTTTTTCCCCTCTCACAAACAGACCCAAAGAATAGTGCAGTTGTGGACAATCACGTTACTTCTTTGTCGTTTCTTGTGGACTGGAGACGCAACAACTGGGACGCGAGCGCGACGGTGACAAACAAACCTCCGCACTGTTTTCTACTGACAGATGCCATCGAGGAGCATGTCCTCATCGACGGTGACCCATTTTCCTGGGTAGGAGGGAAAAGAACCATTACCCCACATATCTATAGGGCACAGGCTGAAATTCAACCAGAACCATTAACCCGATCAATTGAATGGCAAAACCCATTTATCCACTTGTTTGAGGGACAAAACGTGAGATGCACACGAGTATTTGAAAGGAAGTGGGTCGGGTGAATGAAATGCCTCCAGATCAGTCAGTACGTGTGTCACAAAGCATGCTTGTCTCTGGCTAACAGGGTGAAAGAGGCTCAGCCGAATGGCCCCCTTTCACTCTGACACTCAATTACGGCCTAATTGGTTTGAGGTCCACAACATGGTATGTGGCAAGGCGACACCCCAGGATTCTGTGCACTTGTTCCCTATTTTCTGTCTCAACCGCCCCCTCTGGAAATATTCCTTTGATCTGTTAACAACCAAGGCAGATTTTAAGCCAAGAGGTTGATTATTTGCCTATTTTCTCTTTGAACATTTACAGCAGTTTTGGACAATTACTTTGGTATTTTTACAGTTCATTTGACTCACAGATAATAATGGGTACTGAGTACTTGGCACAGAGCAGGACACAGTTAAGTGCAGATATAGATCCATATGACTGTGGCTATGGATCGATTTGTCTTTGCGATGTGTTTCTGTGCGCACAAAAGAGGGAGCATCCGCACACGGCAGCGGTGTGTATTATGTGAGATATTTCCATGTGCTGTGTCAGCATTACTTTATGGCGTGTTCCACTCCTTTAATGCATTACTGGAAAGCGCCACTGCTGCTCTCCAGAGACCCATACCGCCATGTTACAGCAATAACACTTTAGTCATGATTTTTTACCCCATAAACTAGGAGTGGTCATGTAGATAGATTTCTTTAAGCCTCCTTGAACTACATCCTGCCTTGTAGAAAAGGATACTACTCTTAAGACAACTGTTTGGCCTTTGCAAACCTTCATCAGAGTTTTTAGGATTACTAAGATTCATCAAATGATATCACTGTTTATGATGTATTATAAAGGATTTCCTGACCAATATTTCTGAGCAAAGGGAAAACTAAAAATGCACAGAAAGTACACACGCTACATTTAAGTACAGTTTTTTGTGTTGTCGCACAACATAACATGCAAAGCAATCACTTTATTCATACCATTAGCTTGGCCAAAATCTTATTTTTTTCAACTTCCACATGTCTACTTCAATAGAATGCAGCAGACAGACATACAATAACTATATAAAGACATAACAATCATCACCTACACTATTTTTAAGTATATTTCAGGCCATTATTTTAATGTCAATCAGTTTAGAAATGACAGGAAATGAGAGGAGAGAGAGGAGAGATGACGTGACCACCAGGATAACCCACCATGTATGGATTTAATTTATAACATAACACAAAAACACTTGGTAGACACAGTGGAAATGTACATTTACAACTTCCGTATCACGTGTTCCTGTTTCCAACCAATCAGTGATCTAGTTTGATAAACGTTGTAAAGGTGTCTCAGGCTGAAAAAGATGAGTAAAGACACATTTCTACACAGTGACACTAATTATATCAATGCTGATTTATTCTCTCAGCTGCATCTGTGTTTTAAACACTTCTGTTTGATCAATCAATCCTTCAAGAATTACAATGAATCTAGGGATTCCATGATCAATACTCCATTCAGTCTTCAAACAGATTGGAAGTGATATGACCTTGGGTCAAATGGTCAGCTTTATATCTCATCTTTTCATTCTCTATGTCTGTTGCCTTAATGGCTGTATCCTCTCTCTCTGTCAGTTTGCCGATACGTGACATCTCCCTACAAATATGTTCACATCTTACAAACGGTGAGCTGTGAACACAAAATGGCCTCAATGACAACAACCCGCAGATATTCTGCAGGAATCCTGCTGAGAAACAAACACACACACACACACATGCACACCCGGTCACGTTAACGCAAAACAGATGGCTTAATCTCCAACCATGTTGTGAGCGACTTTACCACAAAATCATCGGGTATCCATTGGAAACTCCAACAACGATTCCCAAAAAGCCTGGCCTCTGCTGAACTTGACCCACGTTCGGATACGTCACTCGGTGGGAACTCCGCGGCCTAGTTCTGCCCCTTTGTTTGTTTCCCTCAGCGTCCCATAGAGCCCGGGGACCTCTGGAGTAAAAACACTCAACAGTGGCAAACGGCTCATGGGATGGTCATGCACATTCCTGTGTCTGGGAACGTCCTAATAAAGTGTCACAGGATCCAAATAGTTGTTAACGTGAGGGGGAGGAGGATGAGACGATGAGATTGATTACATTCTTAGCAAAAATGAAAACTGGCTATAAATAACTTTGCTGTGTGCGTGTGTTGTTGCATAAATCATAGGTTGAGTTAATCAGATAACAAAGCACAAAGCGTGATTCAGTAGTCAAGAAGATGGCGAGGTAATTTAAGTGGCTCTAATCAATATTTTTTTTTAAAACAGTGTGACAGTGTGAAAGGAGTCGCTCGTAGTGATGACTCTACAGAGAATTATCACCTGAATTCGCAGCCTCTCGTTATGGAGCTTTGTTTCAGCCCATTATTTAGCTGCCTGGCAGCAACTTATTGTTCCCTTTTAGTCTCACTGCTCTCATACGTACTGCACACTACCTGTTCAGCACCAAACAGCTGCAGGCACAGTAAGTAACTAGCCAGTGAACATAGTGGAACTAAAGAGACAGTTACTTGCCAGTTACTTGGTGGAGGCCAAAAGCCGAGCTGAAAGAGCGTTCATTTTGGACCAACGTACCTGGTTGAGAGTGAGTCATCCTGCATGTGCATTGGTGAGCAGCAGTATATACTGCTGGATTGCACTACTGTATATCCTGTTCTTGTCTGCTAATGCTGCTCTATATCTATATATAAAATAGCCTGTATTTAACCATTTATTAATTCGAACTGTCCTTTCTCTGAATAAACTAAACTAAAATAAAGATACATAGCTTGAAATGAAAGCTAATCTTTGTCTATAGCTGTTGGATTTACAAAAAAAGCAGCTCTGCCAACGTGTTCAACATACTGTATCAATTAAAAGTGTTTCCAACTTGTTTCCACTGTGGATAAAAAAAAGTTAGTACAGGGTTGAGGGTGGACCTAAAAAGGTTTTTGACCTTATATATGTGGAGGAAAAGACAGGTTGGATAGCACCAAATGTTTATTTCTGCAAGAGGACTTGAACTTTTTGGGTGTAAATTAAATGGATATGGTGAATGTAAATAAAGATGATATGAAGATGACATCATTCTTTCCTTGGAGTCATGAGTTATTGACAGAAACAAGATAATCACTGAGTCTAAAAATGTTTAACCAGGCACTCTGAGAGGGTTTGGTTCAATTTTGTCAAAATGGCAGTCATGGATATTCTTCATGCTTTCCGTTCTTAGCCCATTTCTAACCTCTGATCTTCTTGTGCTCAAGTCCACCACCATCATCACCACCTCCTGCTTGGCTGTTCTCCACCAACCATCCCTGGACAGCCCACATTGCTTCCACCATCTATTCCATCCACTGCTTCATCTCAGCCATCCCCTCCACCTCATCGTCGGACCCTCTCCTTCCCTGTTCTTCCCACATGACAAATCAATCCCCTTCTCTCGCCAACCATTGTCTGAACCTGCATTTGGGGTCAGTTCCTGTGTAATCATGACAAATTTGCCTTTATGGTTTTCATTTTGGTCATAATATATTTACCCCCTATACACATGATGTTATTCATAGCAGAGCTGTGGTTACATTTTCCTTTAGTGTACTGAAGTCACTGTCTGATGTCACAGACCATGAAAACACTGAAATCTGGGCTTCTTGGATCGATGTCCACAAAAATCCACATCAAATTGTATTTCGTGTGCTTCAATAAAGTTCAACGCAGTGAGCTCATACTCTCTCTCTGTCTCTTTTGGCTAGAATTCTGTATCCACTCAACACTGACTCACTGTAACAGCTCACCTTCTCCCCAAAATACAAGACATTACACTTCTCTGAGTTTGTACTCATTATTTTAAGGAATCTGTATTGCTTTTGAATATTGTGCTGTAGTGATGTTCGGTCAAGAGACAACACTTTGGGGATCGGGTCCTGATCTGTGGTTTCCTCTCACACCACACTGAGGCTGAGGGGAGGAGGGCCTGTGGTGTTTTCCCCTCCAATTTTGGAAGACCAACTATTTTGAATGGTTGCTGTCATGACATTTGAGGGGTACTTCAAGAGATTAGTGGTACTGTGTGACTGGAGTCTGTGGCTCATTATGATCATCGTTCTTAACCTGATTGGACGACTGACAAATCGAAGAAGCAGATATGCTTCTATTGGATCTTCCCTGGGATTAAATGTCTGTGTTTGCTCATGATGTGTGCATATTACAAGAATTTATCAGTTGACAGTAACAACCGTTGTTGAAATATGTCACTTTTTAGACATAGACATTGGTTCTCTGTGTAACATTCAGAAAACCCTCATTAATAATGTTGCTGTGTTGTTCGAGCTGTGAGCAAGTCCAAAAGTGACGTACACAGGATTGGATCTGGAATAACTATTTTATTTGGACTACTTATACTAACTAATTTGCAGTTTGCAAATCACTCTATCAGCCAACACCACAAAGCAACTAACAGTAGACCTATACCGCACAGCCAAGCCACAACCAACCTGCCAACCGCAGGCTTAGCTTAGCTTATTTTAGCTGTCCCCAGCCTTGCATCACTTTTGGCTCATTGAACACAATCGTTATTCATACACTGTTGCTGTTTACCGTTATATCATTTGTTGTTATATATTTATACAATACATATATTATACAATAAATATACATATTAATCATCAATGAATTTTTTGACTATTTTGTTACGTTAGCTAGCAAGAAATTTGTCCACATTAAGATATGGTACACTTATTGATCACACACTGGGGGAATTCGCTTGTAAACATTGGCCAGCTAAAATGACAAGATCATGCATGTTTACATTAAAATTAGCTTTGACTTTGGACTATATGGTAGTAGGTGCCGGTTGTTTGTTGTTAATGGAGTCACTTTATAAGCCAAAGTTAGCTAGTGTTGCACACTGATGACACTGTAGGGAAGTGCTGAGAAAAGGTACTAGGGAATGCGTATTGCTGAGACATAGATGAGAAGATCAATAAAACTCTCAAATACGTCACTTACTGTAAACATGATGCTGGGTTAGCTTAGCTTACCATAGACTAAAACATGGGGTAAACAAGTAGCTTGGCTCTCTCAAAAGTTTAAAAGATAAGAATATCAACTAACGAGTTTATAAAATAAATAAACTTAAAGGTAAACATGACACATTCTGATCTTTGGAGGAGTTATGCTAGAATTATTTCTTTGCATTCAGTTCATCTGTTTTCATCTGTCCTTTTTATGCTAAGCTAAGCTAATAAGCTGCTGGCTCTAGTTCCATATGTGCTGTACAGTCATAAGCGTAGTGTCAATTCTCAGCAAGAAGGCAGATTCCCCAAAATGTCAAATGATTCCTTTGTCCACATTTTCTCCATCACAATGTCTCTCCAGGGTCCTCCACCCTGTCTTATAAGAACGAAACCTTCCGCCTTCCCACTGTTTCACTGTTTAACTGTGCTTTTGCAGCCTTCCCACATTCTTTGTGTGCACTCCATGCTCTTGCCACCCACTGTGGAAAAAACATGCTCAAGTGGAAATAAAAATACCCTGTCAGGGCTCTGAATAGAGCACAGGTTGAAGCAGTGGCATTTGCATAATCAGTTGATGAACTGCAAGTTAAAATGTGCTGCTCTACAGTCTGTTTAACAGCAGCGGGGTCTGGTTGCTTCGTGTGGTTGTAGGTTGTAAAATAAAAGACTCTGCTGACACAGGCGTCAACACCAGCCGCAAACACTTAGCCTGCTTCAATTAGCAGAGCTGTGCATTACCAGACAAAACCACTGTCTCCTGGACAGTGAAAATCAATCACTGGCACTGACGCAGCATTAAAACACACAAGTCCATCATCACAACAGAGCTGAACATTGTCAGCGCAGCTGTAGTATCCATAGAGGCTGAGGAAGAATTGTTTGTTACAAGAAATGTGGTAATGTGCAAGCCGTCTAACATCTATTTATACAATTGAAATTTATGTTGGCTACATGCTTAGAGCAGCAAATGTAAAAGCGTTCATGCAGTTTTTACATCCATTATTTAAATGTTCTGTACTGTTCCCTGACCAAGTGTAAATGCTGCATTCAGTTAGTTTTTTGGTCACTACCTGTTTGATAACAAACACAGCAATAAATGTGCACAAGACCTATTAATGAAATTCATTTATTGGATTTTGAGTGCACGTCATAATAACATTGAACAATCTTTGACACCAGTGTGAAGCTAATCTAATCTAATAGCAGTGACGCCTCTGCCTGCCTGATGAGTTGTGGAGATGGAGGTGGAGGGGTGGACGTTCGCTACACCAGTCGAGCACTGAAATGACAGATGACAGCACTCCAGCTGTCAGCAGCAAGATTATTGGTTGACGGAGGCCGTGGTGAAATTGAAAACACATTCAGCTGAAAGTGGATAAAAGAATGCGTGTTGTAAATTTAAGGGGACAAAAATATGAAAAGTATTCTTTCTGAATGAGCTTCATTAGTCAGGCTAGACCACCACATTCTGCAATCCTCACTAATCCACAGTTCAGCGTTAACAGCTGGGTGGTCATGCTTTCACACCCCTCCTGGGGGCATCATCACTCCCGCCCTCTGACCACCAACGCTACCTCTTACCAACACACCCCCACTGTCATCACCTCAATCTGTTTAACCGACCAGCTTGTCCAAATCTGCAAAAAAAAATAAAAAATCCACACCATCCTCCCCCTCACACAGCCCAGGGAGAATATAGTAGCCACAGACAGACAAAAGGGCCCAGAGGTTGTTGTTGGATTACATCAGGCTGATACCATCAACCCCCATTAGAGCAGATAAACTGTAATGCTGCTTAGCTGTAACCAGAATGGAGGGGAGCATGAATAAGACTGTATTTATACATGAACAGACACTGAATACACATATGGGATGATGTCAGCTGATTTGAGAACCACTGTGAGGCTAAACTCTTTTGATTTGTTAACGTGGAGCAGCTTGAGGTGTGATGCCCTGTTGCAAGTGTGAATACACAAGACGGATAACTGAAGAGCAGATATATTTATCATAATCATTGTGTATTTTGATAAAAAATAAACAGCAGAACAAACCTGCCTTTGGTTGATTTATGACTGAGGCACTGATCCCTCCTGAAGACCGTTCCACATAAAATATCCACAAGTAATTGCAACAAATATTTGGGGATAAATCATGGGAAGCTTTTATAGCAGTTAATTATCATCTTCTTGGCTGCAGTCAAACCCACATGCCACATTTTCCATGTCATCTTTAAAAAACAAACTTCAGTGACGTCAGTGTCCAATAAGCTATCTGAAAAATGCATTGTCACAAACAGAGGGAAACAGAGCTGTTTTTCAGCTCATGAAACATCAGACAACAGTTTGACATTTTGGGGATAAAGTAAGCTCCAGCTGCAGCAGCCGGTTAGCTTATCTTAGCGCAAATGCTGGAAACGGACGCGAGAGTGGTATTGATCCTCTAATCAAACTCCCTGTAAGAAAGTGAATACGTCCCAATGCAAATGTTTGAACCACTCCAATACGTCGTCCACCGGGAAGTGTTATTTATGAGCTGGTGCAAGCTAATGTCATCCATACCCAGACAGAATGTCTTACCCTGAGAGACAAAGAAGCCCTTTGACAAAATGTCACACATCTTAGTGATTTGTGTTTGTTTCTTTTTCACACTTGGTGATGGCAAATTTCTCAAGTGCATTGAAGACACAGTATTTCCAATCACACATGAAGATGCATGTATATGAATATTTAACAGTATCAATATTCTAAATTCAAACATCAGCTCCCCAGCCAAACCTGGTATTTATTTACTGATCACCAAACTGGGGCTCCTGTTCTCTATCAAACAGGAGCATTACACTGCTTTTGAAGCTGTTTTGGAAAATAGCCATTGAGTACTAATGGATCTGCATTGCTAAACCTCTGCGGGGGAGGGGGCTGGGCCAAGTATTGATTAGAAATCTACATAAGGTTCACTGAAAGTACTCAGAGTAGTTTGCATTAAGAGGTCAGGGGAGAAAAAGCAGCTGCTGATTGAGCTTGGGAGCTTTTTTTCTCCGGGGAAATATTTGATACAGTTGTCAGAGTTTGTCCAAAGGATCAAGAGGTCAAATAGGATCTCCCACTTCCCTATTTGACAAGAGAAGAAAAACGCGAGCAAAACATTTAAAATATCTTTAATCATTGGATAAGCTCATATAATTTACATACTGCATAATATAATTCTCCACATTAATGAACATAATCAGTTATAAGTTGAACATTTCCACTTTACAAAGAAAAAATACCATTTTTCTCTGAACACATTGCATAACAAAATAATAAAAATGCACCATACCATGGAAATAAAAACAGTTCCACTCACTCAAGCGAGATATTGATTCGACTGATCCAGTGAACTGCAGTCGGTCTCTGTGGTTTTGGATCTCTCAATCCTCAAAGCTTTGTGTCGCCTAAGTTAAGTTTTGGACTCTTGGTTCCGAGCCCAGTGTGCACTCAGTGGGGTTTACTTCAGTTCACTTCCATTTCTTTGAGCAGTTTGGGATGTGAACAAAACACACACACAGGGATAAAGTAGAAATAAGATTCAAGGAAAGGAAATGCTTAATGGCTCTTTCTGAGGAGCTGTCGGGTACCTAGAGACCCACGTCAGTTGGATATATTGTGCTTGTGCGTGTGTTTATGTATGCATAAGAGGAAGGAAGAAAACAGCAGGACACCGGGAGTGGAAGCTTCCCTTTTAGCTGCATGCTGTGTGCTCAACTCTCTGTTTACCCCTCTGTTCTGCCTCCAGGGAGGCACCACCAGTTCGTCTTTTAGCTTCTCGAAAAGGGCCAAAACTTGGAGGCAAAGGGCTCTGGACAGCCTTTCAGGTGCTTCATAGAGGGTGGCTGAGCTGTGTACCAATGCAGGACAGAGCAGTGTGAGGAGAGGGAAGTACAATTGGTACCAGCAATGAAGATGTACAGTGATTTACTGTGCAATAATTATGTGCGCACTGAAAATGAAAACCTTGGGTGCCTTGTGATTCTCTCGCCTCTCAGTGACTCTCAACACTTTCATGTTGTTCATCACTCGTTTCAAGTGTTGTAAGTCCTTCAGAGGCAGACATCTTTACATTAGTTTTTATAGGACCTGGTAACCAAGTAAAGTAGTCATTAATAAATCATTTCAACACGTTACAGATCAGTAATATACATTAAGTAAAACAAATGTTGGCGTGCAAGTAAAAATAGCAAATTGGTTGGTGTTCATTTGTATTTGGTAATAATGCAGTCGATCAATGCCCATGGTTTCTGATTCTGCAGTTACAAATGTAACTAAGTCATTCATAAAAGGGTTTTAATCATTATGCCTGCAGCTGTAAAGTAAAGTAAAGTGGTCTGCAGTCATTTTTTCTTTATATATGAGACTTTTTACTACCTGGTAATCCAAGTTTTTTTGTTATTTTAATGATTTACAGTTGATCTGTAGCAAATTAAACATTTTATATTAGCCAGAAATTAACCAGAAAATATATTTGAGGTTCACAAGTTCCCTATAAAGGTGTTAAACATCATTGTAATGGTTATTTTTCTGGCTCGGTTGTCTATCTCTTTCATCTCACCTGTCATCATTCAAACAATACCACTATATTGCTACTGGCACTACGGCAAACATTGTTTTATGTAGCCACTAGAGCTGAAGCCTGCTCTGTCTCATTGTCATAGCAACCGTGTGGATATCCACTCGTCTATGTAATCATGCTGTTTGTCTTGTGCCCAGAATAGCTGGAGGGTGCCTGGCACCTGAAGCCAAGGTAAACACATCACACAACGGGCATCTGATAAATACTGGACATCATAAGAGGATAGAACAGAAACATTTTAGGGAGCAAGCCTGCCGGGTTGTGTTTAAATCCATACCCTACAAAAATTCTGGAAAGTGAGGCGAGGCTTGCAGCTTTGACTGAAAGGTATTTTCCACAAGTGTGCCAGTTGGTAACACTTCCATTATTATCCATGCAAACAGCAGTAATTTTCCCTCTTTCAAAAACATTGAGGCCACAAGCCATTTCTCCTGGCACCTATACTGTCAGCACCCATTAAATCTCTGCCAGTGAGCTGTTAAAAACAATGTTCATTTTCCAATTTTAAACTGGATGTTCCCAGTGAAAACACATTACAACATTTGTGCTACGGTATAGCTTCAGAAAGACACACTATAGCTAGATGTAATGTGTTTTACAGGTTTGTTCCCTGAACTAAAATGTATTTTTTCCCCCCATATGGCTCGGTTAATTTGGAGAGAAGACCACAAACTAGCAGAGCAGACAGCCTCTTTGGCATGCAATATCGCTTTACAGCCAACACATATGTTAAAAAAGGAATGAGGTTTCAAATGACTTCATGTCTATACTGTGGCTGGATGATATATGGTTGAAATACTTATCCAGCAATGGATAGATGCTCTTCTGTTTGTATTGGGGGGGCAGTTTTTTTTTTTTTAAAGGTTCCAACTTGTCCAAGAGTTCAAGGTCAAGTTTGAGCACAGTTTTCCTTTCCTGTCTCCAGGACTGGCCTACAGTCACTATTTCTGTGGTGCCGGCTTTATGGTGCTGTCTCCAGCGAGAGGGCATTGTGTGTGCATGATGTGTTTGTTGGCACGGACTTAACATTTCCATCGAACCAGTGTGGCGATGGAAAGTAGGATGAAAAGAATGGCAGGAGGAGGAAACACTTGAATGGCTCAAACAAATGGAGATGCTGAGTTTAACATCTCCCTGTAGCTGCCTATAAAGATAGAATTTCTTCACAGGAAGACCTAACAAGAAAGAACATGGACTGATTGAAGCTGAACTGGCTATAGTTGTCAACATTACAGCTCATTGTATTATTAATGTAAGTTATCTTTTCACATGGAGTCGTCCATTTATTGACCATTTGCTATCCTGGAGTAGGCACAACAGGCCTGTCAAGCTTTGATTCCTCCACATGTTGAAGTGGCGTACACAGGGCGGTAGCAAGAAGAATGTTTAATCCATTATGGTAAACTCAGCCATTAGCATGTCCGGCTAACTATCTTAGTACAACAGTAGTTACTTCCAAGACAAAGATTTAGTTAGTAATAGGCTGTAAGTCTACTAGACTGTAAATCTAGCCCAATGGGGGCTAGATTTTGTGGGATTATGGGTTAAGTGAAGGGGTACAGAAGTGAAAAATAGCCGTGTTTCCATAAACGTATTATAATGTGCATTTTGGAGTATCACATTAGGAAAGTTTGATGGAAATAGTCCTCAGTCCTGAGATGGTTTTTGCCTTTTTTATAAAAGATTTAATGCTTAATGTTTGAATAAATTCCGATATATTATGTAATCTGTACCCTTCCTCAGATTAATACATGAAACAATCTACTGTCATAATGTTTTCTGCGTTGAGATTCGATGCCGATGCTTTTTTAGTTAAGCTACCTTGTTGCGCCCTCTTCTTCTGGTGTTTGCCTGAAGAATTGGCGCTACCTACTGATATTTGCATAATGGAAGTGGATGGAAACAAGCATTAATTTGCATTTTCCTTTGTAGGTCGACTCAATATTGGGGCTAAAATCTGCAATACGTTCAGATGGAAACACGGCTAATGTTACCACACAATGACTCAAATGTCAGCTCATATAAGGCAGGAGAACGAGCAAACCAAGCCTTTAATTAGGAGTTTTCTTTTCGACAAAGTATGCCATAGCATAAACAGTGATTAAAGTACTGATTATGTAATACGTTCATCAAATGTGTTGCATTGCACCTGCAGCATTAACATGACTTACTGCAGACTGGCAGGAAACATAGTAACACTGTGATGAATGAGTTGAAAGCTATTGAAAACCTTTGGGAGGCGTCTATTCTTATCCAGACCTTGACAAGCCAGCTGTGGCAGCCAACTCAGGCGGCCAGTGAGCATCTGTCTCTTTAACGCACACGCACACACATACACATACACACACATCCTCTCCCTGTCAGTAGTCTTGGAAACTCCCGAAGAATAGACAATAATATTAGATTTCGTTTGCAGAGAAGAGGCAGCTTATGTAAGCCGGTGGAAAGATTTCAAGGAATATTGCTTTTCTTCGCTGATTGTGTTAGGTCTTCCACGCATTTCTCACAGTTCAACCAATAAAGCTCTCAGCACGGGGCATGCAATAACCACCCAGCCAGCATAACACATTTACCAGTCAACACTCACATGGCAAGAGTACACAGATTGTTGGTCTAGCCATTTGTACACACAAGCAGAGGCCAGACGGTGGCAAAAATAATACAAAAAAAGAAAAACGGTTAAAAAAAAATCAGATTATCATAACAGCAGTGCATTCATCTCAGGAGGGAAAGTACAGGCATATGTAGTTAAGGTTTACACCGATCAGGCACAACATCTGCTTTATAAAAACACAGGTTACCATAACGGTAAAAAAAAAAGAAGAAATTTCAGCCATATTCAGTATTTGCCTACAATCAGTAACGACTAATACCTGATGCACAGAGTAGCTGTATTGCGATTCAATGAATATACAATATTGCAGATGGTTGGTTAAGCACTGAAGGTATTACCTCCACAACAACACAGATGCTAACAGTGGGTGCATTATTTCTCAATGAGGGAAACTTTCACTAACTTCTGTGATCTGTCTTCTTTTTTCATATCTTCTACTTTTTGTTCAGCTAAGCTACGAGTTTGGGGAGAAACACGCTTACGGAATTTATCAAAAGGTGTTTAATACTTGCTTTTTGTTTTCTTTTAATCAGGTAACTCTGTCTATAACCATTAAGCCAAGAGCCTATACAGTAAATTGAATTTGTAGGGTGATAGGGGAAAACTTTGGTCTTCTGTTAACTTAAATGCAGTACGATAGGCTCTATCAATGCCGTTAGTAAGGTGGTGATGATTGCAGAGGGCTCACCGCAGGACAAATATTTTATTTCAGAGCAATATTCTGGGGTCAGAAATGTTTTTAGTGCATGTAGAGGAACTGTAGGTTATGGGAATATTTTTTTTCTGGATGAGAAGGTCAAATTAAAATTCAAATCTCTTAATTACATTGGTTGATGTACAATGTCAAGCAACCTGAAATCATGTTTCAGCTCTCCGGCAGATTATGTCACTGTGCTTTAGAAAAGAAAAATCAAAGAAAAGTGATAAAATCAGGGAATGCCAAGAAAGACCCTGAGAAAAACTATGACACAGGATTTTCTAATTGATTTTCCTAAGTTTGTTTGAGGCAGCCCAGTTTGGCTAACTGTCAAAATCCTGTAATGTGCATCCACCTTAATACTGACATCAATGTTTTATAGAAAGTTAGTGCAGTCATAGGAGGGAAATACGGGACAAAAAAAAGTTAGTCTTTGTCTTTTAAACCCAGTGTGGTTCAAGAAGGAAAGCCTCACTATGTGCATTTCACAACAGCAAATCGCTCTTCGGTCCTTCAGTGATCTGGTTTTTGATGTTACAAAGGAAGTGTTAGTGGCTTTAGCCTCCCTCTGTTATTATCCTTCTTACAAAAACGTCACATCTTCCTGCGATTGCACCCACCGCCAGTGCGCGTCGTACTCCAGATGCATTTTTCCATTCATTTTGCAGGTGTCCATGTCGATCTTACCGTTTTTGTAAGGTTTGAGTTTGGGGCTCTGGCTGGTTCCCAGTTTCTCGTTGAGGCCGGGGCGAGTTGGGCTGCCTGTTTGCATGGATGGTTTCTCCAGGACGCCATTAGCCTTCACGGCTTGTGTCTTGGCTTTGCCCTTAGAAACAGGGCTTCCTTTACTGGCCTCTGCAGCCTTGGTCCAGACCGGATGGTCTTGCTTGGGGCCCTCAGACTTGGCTTGGGGAGAGCTGACAGAAACAGCTGGTTTCCCAGTTCCAGTCCCAGTAATCCCAGTCCCAGAGATAGCACTGGTAACCCCAGCCCCTTGTCCACCTTTTACTTCCATCCCATTTCCAACTCCAGTTCCATTTTCACTTACCCCAGCCCGAATCCCACTTCCAGCCCCAGTACCGGACCTCAGACCTACCCCAGCTCCTGTCCCAGCTGCTGTGACCGAAGCCCCAGGGCCTCCCACTGTCCGGACTCCAGCAGTAGCCTCTGAGACCAGTGGCATGGTGGAGCAGATGACGGACTCCGAGCTGGATGGACAGTACTCATCCATGTCATCCGCCAGGGTGTCTAGATAGCTGCCGATGGAGATGTTGTCCAGCTTGTCATTGGGGTCCTGCAGGCTGCTCCAGGAGCCTCTCCAGGAGGTATCAGGGCCCTCGCCTAGGCTGTACTGGCTGCTGGTTAGGCTGCTGCAGCGGCTTGTCAGTGTGCTGCGCTCCTCCAGCAACCATTTCACAGCCTCGATGCCTTCGTGGACCGCCAGCAACTGCTGCAAGATCTTCACGTCCACCGAGCGCAGGTGAGCCTGCGGACAAATGCAAAAAAGGAATATGGATGAAATTACAAAGAGACTGCATGTTCAGGTTCATGACTATTTTCATTTTCTTCATGTTTTGATAGTCTGCAGTTTGTAATAGGAAAAAAATGTTATATATGAGAACCAGACAAACTGTGAACCTGAGGAACCACCAGGACTCTGCAGATATTTATTTTAAGCACTCAGGTTTGGCTCCACAGTGGAGTGCAAACGCCATTATAATGCTATTAAACCTTTGGAGATTACCATAATTGGAAGTGAAGTATAACAGAGGCTGGCAGGTTGAGTATACACTGCAACCAATGTGGAAACAAATAAGGTAATAACGGTAGAGGGGAAAAGTAGATGGAAAAAACAAGAAAACAGAGAGAGAGAGGGGCAAACTAGTGGAAGAGGGAAAAGAATGTTTAGAGAAGTTTACTGCAAGTGGTGGATTAAGCTATTAGAAAGTGTTAACAGGGAAATACGATCAAAAATAACTGCAGGAGAGATGGAAATTCAATACAGTGGAAACTATGAAAATAGAACAATAAGAAGTGCGACCTACTCAAACATGTATTTAGTCATGATGTCATTGGGTATAACAAGTAAAGTAATGATTGATCAGAAAGAACAGCCACTGTTGTCTTCTAATGTGATCCATGGGTGCACGTGGGAGGCTGAAAAAGCTAAATGATGAATAAGAGGAAAAAGACGTCTGTGGTCATGGAAAATTCCTCCTCAGAATATATTAGCAGAGGTCTGCGGTGGAGCACAGGGCCAAGAGGTGACATATGGCACCAGCATTGAAAGCTCAGCTTAATGATATCCACTGCAGATAACCAGTCTCTCTCAACGCTTCAAGCATTTAGTCTGTCAGTATCTTAGTTCCCTCCACGTTTCAAACACTATTATACTTATTGTATACGTATATACAGAGTAAATATATGTTTTATATAATCTGCTGTTTAGTCCCATTTATAAGTATGATTTCATATGCATTGATGAAACGCACTGTCAAAAAGCATGTATGTATGATCGGAAGCATGCACTTACATTGAACTAAACGGAGGAAAATGGCCCAAGTGAGTGTATCTACTGACTGTAAAAATGCATCATATTTTATAGGATAATCATATGTTTCTATATAAAGCGTTAATTTGCATAGTAACTAGCAATTATAGCTGTCCAATAAATATAGTGAAGTACATAGTACATTATTTTCCTCTTAAATGTAGTGGAGCAGAA
The DNA here is from genome assembly GCA_014281875.1 of Nibea albiflora. NCBI lineage: Eukaryota > Metazoa > Chordata > Actinopteri > Sciaenidae > Nibea > Nibea albiflora. The sequence continues at coordinate 7,095,852 of CM024792.1, forward strand.
ATATAAGGTGGTATGAAATGGAAATACTAAAGTAAAGTAAAACCTTAAATGTTTCCGTAAATACAGTAGTTGGATTTAAAGACACACAATATTAGAATGCTGAGATATAAAATATACTGTATATAACAGCAAGACAAAATACACAAACATACATGTCCGTACAAAAACTATATAATGCATATTGTAAAGGATAGTAATCTGACTGACTGTGTGAGGGTAGTTCTCATATAAATGGTCAAAAGCTGCACATGAAAAAGTAGAAATAGAAGTGTAGGGACCTTTAAGACCTTTGCCCTCTGACCTTCTGGAGTCTTTGTTTACCTCTCTTATTTCCTATACTGGATCCTTATTACCCTTCAGGTTAAGTCAATAAAGCAGTGGAGAGGAACATATTGATTCTTCCAACCTGCCAAGCGATTTATCTCTGCTGCACAATATTAACATTAACGGTTATGTTTCCAGCGGAGCGATGCATCATTTAAGATCTAGTCTGTAGATTTTTCTGTCAAAAAATAAAATAAAAACAAAGAAAAGGCCCTCTCAGGGTCAATGTGTGTGTTAAGATCCCAAGATTCTTTCATCTACGAGACAAATACTGTGTACGTCCAGAAAATAATAGCTCTCATACATCATCTCTATTGCATGCGTGGTGGCTGACCTTTGTTTAAACCAGTCGCCATTCAGAAAAGAGTGAGCGCTGTAGGGTAAAAGCTCATTTATTCTTCTACAATTCAGTGTCTTCCTCTCATCTTTCTCATTATCAGGCCCACTGTGGTTAAAATGTCATAATGTGGGTTGGAAACCTTCAAAGGGTTAAAGATAAAACTGAGAACCTTTTTTTTTTTTCGTTTTTCTCCCTGTTTTCTATGTGAAACATTGGATACTTTCACCTCCTCTGACCTCTAAAAATCCTTCAAATGATATAATCAGATAAAGAGAAATGGTCACTGCTCCCGACTGATGCTCACATTCAGGCCATCACCTTCATTTGTCCAAAGCCACAAAGGTAGATAATACTGCATCATCATGTTGAAAATGGGTGCCTACTGTTACTTACTGCCAACTAGTTTATCCATGCCAAAATACTCATCTCAGCTGATGGCAATATGAGCCATCATGAGCTCAAACAGTGGTACTTAGTCTGATTGCCTTGAAGGCTTTAAATTGGTTTCTAAAACTATAACCACTACATACCTAACCCCAACCCTTACCCAAACCTCAACCAAAGCACGACTTTAATTCTAACCATAAACCAGTCTTAATCCAAAAATACGTGGATGGTTAAGCCTGTGGGGGCTAGCTTTTGGTCGTCGGATGGTAAAAAGGGCTGTCTAGCACATGCTTAAATGCACTCACAATAAATTGCTCTGGACATAAGCATCACCCAAATTAATGCAGCTATGTGTGTAAAAAATGCTTTGTTACCAAATTGCTAAAAGAAAAAAAAACAAACACCTGGAACAGCTGAGATAAAGCAGCATTGGAGCCTTTCCAGTCGGGCTTGTTTAGGGAGCAGTCATGAGTTGTGTAATCTCCTGATGGCAAAGTCACACTGACTGTACACTAAATTTAGCTGGCTGACAGCTCTAACAACGCCAGATAAAGATATAAAGAGCATGAGATAAATAAATACATAGCTGCTTCTTCATCCCATCCAGCCACTTCTACTGTACATTAAAACACACATAAAAGCAAACATCGCATAGTCGCAGGGAGGAGTTGCCAGACAAACAAGGGAATCTGAGAGTGGGTGTGTGTGTGTGTGTGTGTGGCTGTAAACCCGCTGACGTCCTGGGGCACAGTCAGACATTTGGGGTGGGGTTCAGGTTTGAGGTTTGTGGTTTTTTTTAGCTGGCACAGACTGTGAGTGCCTAATGAGGGTGGCAGTAAAAGTAGCTCTATGCCTGTCAGCGCTGAGGTGGCACAAAGCTAACGAAGCTGAGCGCTCCAGCAGCCAGTGCTGAGCCTGCCTGACAACATACTTCCACTCAGTTCATGGTTGCTCTCACACTTAATATTCTGTTCAGCAAAAAAAAAAATAGTGTGTCCTAAACAAACCCAGACTATTTATAGCTACAGTAACATGTAGCATACATACGTTTAAAAAAATAATAATAACAATAATGCTAGCATGTAAAGTATGAATTATGAGAGCCGTGTGTGTTCTGACTGGACTGTAATATATGCTGTACATCAGTAGACATGTATGTAAAAGGAAATTATGATATCAGACGAGTTGCTAAGTTGATTAATCGATTAGTCAATCAACAGAAATGTAATCGGCAAATGGCATTTCATATTTCAGGCAACAATGTCAAAGATTTCCGGGTTCCAGCGTCTCAGTTGTGAGGATTTGCTGCCTTTCTTTGTCTCAGCTGAATAATTTGGGTTAGAAATGTATCCAAATGTTCCATTCCTAATCTGAAAAGCCAGACTAGTGATGGCAACAAATCGAGTGGTGCTACTAAATAAACATATTTAAAAATGTCCTTTATGCATATTGTGTTTCATAGTTTTTTGCCATAGAAATAAAGAGCCAACATGCCCATCTTTGATCCATCCAGTTTACAGGCCAACAGTGTGGCTTCTTCTGGAGAAAATTCTTTCATCTCCAATTACTTTCATCATTTCCAGATTGATTACATCCTTTAATTATACCAGGAAGTCAAACGTACTCATTAAAGGGAGGATCCAGTCAGATGAAAAAGGGGTCAAATGTTTTTTTTTTATGTGACAGCAGTCAGGGTGAGTGCAGGGAGTGGACATCCAGGACTAAACAGGCTTGAGAACTGAAGCGCCATTAATCATCTTTTCTCAGTTTTGTGCCATCGTCACACACACACAGCCCAACACATTTCAGTTTTCCCACTCAGGCTTGAGGCCAAGCACCTTCTGGCTGATCCATAGGATTCTGGAAAGCTCATCTTCCTGCCTTTATGAGTGGTACAGATCTGTGCGAGTGTATGTGTGTGTGTGTGTGAGCACTGCCAACAATATTCAGCTAAATATCATTCTTTAATTACAAAAAAAACCCTTGCTGACTGAGTAACTGACCTTAAATCTTTAAATAGCAGAGTGATCTGCCTTGTTTTTATGACACCATACACAAATTTCATCAAGTTAAACAGTGCAGATAATTAACATTACATATGATCGACTCTGTAAGGGTAATTGAAGTGCTTTTACAACCATGCTACCTACTGCTCACACTGACAGTAAGCTCACTACAAACATGCACAGCCATTGGGAGCAAATTGGGACCCAATTTGTGATTAACAACAAGACAACCCTCTCTACCGCCACTACCATTACTTTTCAGGTGTTTGATCACTGGGCAAGTAAGCAACTTGAAGACATCACTTTGCCATTATTTTTGACATTCCAAAGACAAAACAATCAATTCATTCATTCAAAAAAAATAGACAATAGATAAATCAACATTAAAGACAAGCGCTCATGGTCCTTACACGTGCGTATGCGGAGTATTCATCACTGCATACAAACACTGACAGGAGGTGACTGATGGTACCACTTGAGGCAATTCAGCTGAAGGTGTGTTTCAGTCCTTGATCTGACCTGTTTCTACCTCTTTGAGGGTAGAGTGAGGCTTGAATGTGCCAAACACTATACAGTGAGATATAAATGCTGGAAGGTTTACAATTATAAATATTTTGTTGGACTTTCTGTTTTCTGTCAGATTATACGTTTTCCTTGGACACCTTCTTGGACATTTTTTCCATCAAAATGTGGATTTTGTGGTGAAGCAAATCTTGGTGCAGTTTTTTGGATGCAAACGTTTAGACCATGGGTCTGGGTTTCATCCAGGCAGCTGGGGCAAGTGCTGCTGCAAAACCCCGACCATAAACACTGAACATAAGAAATATGGAATTTCTCTGCAGACCAACAACCAGAAGAAAGTCATTCACATGTATGACACCAGATGCTCCATCTTTTTTGCTGTTTCACTGTTCAAATATGCAAGAAGTCATGAACTGCAGCATATTTCTACCAATAACACACAAGCCCATATCTTGAAAGGTTAACATGATCCAGTTTAGGGGGTTTTTGTGTGCATTTTTGTCCTTCATTCTAATCTGTAATAATAATATCATTGGATTGTTTACAACCACTCTTGGCCGACTGTACATGTTTCTTGCCACATCTGTCTTCATCGAGCAATGCACTCATGAATTATTTTGGTGAGTGCGCTATCGTAGCCAAAAATAACCATGAACGTGAAACCCAACTTGAAATGAAACTAATTTTGCCCTTTAGGTTTTGTTTTAGATGGTTTTAAAGACAAGTTTCCATCATCAATATGCAAAATTAGGCAGCAAGGTGCTCAGAATATCCTCTCCTTTTGGGGGAATATGCATTTTCAATGTACTGACATTGATTGTTTAAACACAGACATTCAGTCATTATACAGAACCTCGTGATAATGTATGCACAGCTCAAGCATGATGCTGGACGCAGACTCTCTCCCAATGTCACACAGCTACCTAACAGACTGCTGAATCACTGCCAGCAGCGACGTCACAAACACACTCGTTCTCCAAACACCCGTCTCTATCTGCACAGTCTCTCATGTCCTCGGGTGTCACTGTCTGTCGTGTCGTTTCTCCCCGGTCTAACTCTGCAGACATACGCCGACCTTGCAGAGTCCGTCCTGTCTCTGTAGACAGCAGACGGTCGGCCATGTTTCTCCGTGAACCTCCAGCTGCTCCATCTGTTTGTGTTCACCGCTGAATGCGTCATAAAATGTCCACTCCTCCTCCTTTCATTTTCTCTTTTGTGCTTCTGTGTTTGACTGATCAAAACATTGTTCCACCTGTGACGCGCCTCTTCTGTATCATCTGTGTCCCTCTCTTTGCTGATCCTGATGCTATTGAAATATGCTAAGCCGTTTCGGATCAGTAGAAAATCGTCTGCATCAAAAGGAGCTGCTGAAAAATGACTTTAATATCAGCAACAGTAAATACATTTACAAAGAATTGTAATTGCCGGCCGGATTACATCGTCTATGATATTATGTTTCCTTTGGTATCTGCTTGCAGCAACTACAGTATTTTTATACATTACATTATTATATTACACATTTTTTTGTGGTTTTGTTTAGGCACTGTTAATAGTATTTGTTAAAGGATAGGAAAAGATCATTCTCTTAGTTTATTACTTTAAAAAGTCACTTGAAACAACAGCTTTCCCTAACCTTCAGCAACGTTCTTTTGTTAGCTAAACCTAATCACACATGGGACTCCCACTGTCCAGTTTGTACACCCACCCACATCCACCCATTCATGTGAAAAACCTGCAGCAGCTTAGATTTCCTATTAAAACAATTTTGGGAAAACATATTAGTCATAGATAAACACCATTTCTCAGAGACAGGGTTGAAGACAAAATGTTAAGGTGCTCAGCTCACTCGGCATCGATTTAAAGAGACAAAGTCCTCTTCAGACTGACATTGAGGAGATAGCCAGACAGAGGAAGACGACAGAGATTAAGCAGACTAGATTTTGATTCCCTAACAGCTCAGCTCTGCACTTAAAGCTGACTTTGCACTGTCATTCATCTATGCAGAGGTGGAAGACGGAGATAGAGAGCGACAAGGAAAAGCCACAGAGACAGTGTGTGTGTGTGTGTGGCTGACTGCTGGTCTTGTGTTGGTTTTAAAGGAGTGCCTCTGCATCCAGTAAGTCTGTTTAGATCAGTGGAGAGCGTGTCTTCCATTAGACAGCTGGAGACAAAAGACAGAAGCTTTAAAACTGCTCCCACAGAGATGAACAGCAACAGTAAAATCATTAATAACAACGTTTATCTTCTGTCAGCTCGCAGGGCTGTGAAATGTTCGCATACTGAGACATAAGCACTGTGTCGGCCATCTTCTGAGATCTCTTTCTTCCTGTTTCTCTGACATATTATTGCAAGAATCAAACATCATCTTCTCATAACACGAGGATCTGCTGCTTTCTCTGTATGTAATATCATGTCTAAACTGATGAGCAAGGAATTTAATTCTGCTTGGAAATCATGCTGAATACTTGGATATTTTATAAACTAAACAATGAATAGAAAACTGAGTCACTGTTGGCGAATGAATCAGCCTGACCAATGACAAATATTAAGAACGAAACGAGTGATTTTTGAAGTAGTTTTCTTGTGAATAAACAGTTTCTGTTTACATTTTTCACCTAAATCCATCGTTTGTATCCCTGAGCTGTTGAATGCAGCTTATCCTCTTCAAATGGTTCACAAAATAGATTTCTTTTGAACACTTTCTTAGCCTTACCACCACATTACCAGTGACCAGCTGATCAGTGAAACAGTGTGAAACCGTTGGCAAGAGTGTACGTCGCATCACCCCATGCCGAGACAAAACTGCACCCTGCTCATCGAGCAACGCTTGTGGTGAAAAATTCCACGTTCCCCTACTGTAAGCTCAACATTGTACAGCAACTGCCTGGTGTGTCAAAAAAATAAATAAATAAAAAAAATCAGATGATCTCAGTTTGTAACTGACGGATGAACGTGTTAATGCAGTGTGTTTGGTCCAACATACACTGTAAGAAGTATTAGAGATGCAGAGTAACATCCTGTTTCCCCTGACAGTTAACAACAAGCAGAGCAACATTTCATTACTGGTGGTGACACAGTGAAAACATGCACCCTCACACACACACACACACACACACAAACCCCTTAATCTTACAGTAGACAGATGCTGCAGCCTACCATGCCTTGTGTGTGCGGTTATGCATACAGTAGAGGAACAGATGACTGTGGAAAACAAGAGCAAAAGCAAATGCACAGAAAAGCGAGACGAAGATATTGTACATAAGATGCCGTGTGTGTGGAGCTTATGATCAGTATGACATAAAGAGCTCATACAAAACACATCCAGGGACTAAGTACATGGGCTGTTAGACATGTGAGCTCTTCCATTAAGCATTACTCTGCAGACACTCTGCAGACACGCGTTCCTGCACATCTTACTAAGCAGTTTTCTGATGAAAGTGCAATGCTCAGAAGTCTTCTTTTGCACTCCCATTACGCTACACCACTCTCATAGATGAACAAGCTACACACACACACACACACACACGCACGCAGAGAGTGAGGAGCAGGCCAGTTTCACTCCCCTCCAGTGGCTCTTTATCACTTCTTTGTCGGTCCCCTCTCCTTTGCAGCACGCCTGATTAACGGCTAAAACTGTTGACAAATCAGTCTGACCTTGTGCTCTTAGCAGGATTTATAGAATCTCTCAAAATATTTTGTGAACAGCAAACCAGGTGGATTTTCCTCTGCTGCGTTCCCATTTTGATAGCCTAATAATTTATACAACTCCCCATTAAACGAATGCGCTGATTGAAAGCTTGGGGACTTCATCTCAGCCAATAATCCCACCAATATCATATTCAGGTTGTTCTCCGAACCGATTTCATTTGTTTTTCGTTTACTTTTACATATTGAGCTGTCAGTGTATGCCGTCATGGTGCCAGCACTGATTGACAAGGCTCTACCTCCACCTCTGCTACCATGGATGCTGATGGAGGACTGAATGCTAATTCACGAATAACCCTGAATGTGGCGGAAACACTCCAAATACAGGCCTTCAGTTTGTGCATAAAAGACTCACATCTCTATCATCACAGCAGCAAAAAAATAAATAAAATAAATAAATAAAACACACCACAGGGTTCAAGTGGATCAGATGACTCAAATGTGTTCAGTAAAAATAAACACAAATACTGTGCCATATGTGGTGGGAAGCAGCAAAGATATCCCATGATGTTCAAAATTAACACCCGGGAAAAGTTACAATAAAGTATCCTACAATAAGGTTGTAATATTCTGACACATAAAGCTGTATTATTTATCAATGTATCATCATATCATTTGATAATATGACATATGGTGCATAAGTCTTATCCCACATGTGTAAACTGCCAGTGCTGGTGTAGTGCAGACTCATTTTAAAGGACCAGTATGTAGGATTTAGTGCTAATCTAGCAGCGTAGTTACTGATTGCAACCCTCTTGCCTCACCTTTACTTCCTGGTGTGAGGGACAAACTATGGCGACGTCTAGAGCCAGAGTTTATTTTGTTCTTTAGAAAAATGGTGGTTCAACGTGGTGGAACTGTCCGTGGATATAAAAGACTCAATCTAAGGTGACATAAACATAAGACTTCTCATTTTCAGGTGATGTTTAGGTAATGCATAATATATTCTGTAAACAGAACATCTGAAATCTGACACACTGGACCTTTAATCACATGTGTGACTTAAAACTAAACTAGATGTAAGTACCATCTAAATGCAGGATATTGGGGAGTATCAAGAGGGCTGAATAGTATCAAACAGTTACAGTAGAGCTGATAATGTTTCTTCGGGAAGTATTCAGTGACAGTGGGGAGAGAACTATATCCTCTTTAGGACTGGGCAGACTTCTAAAGTGCATCTGGGCTGCCAGCAGCATGAGCTCCTGTTGTTACAATCCTAGAGTGAAATTGGTTTCTATTTTTTAACATGTGACCAAACTGATAATGTGTTTTGGACGTTTGAGTGTAACCGATGTGTTTTTGGAGCTACTCTCTCTCAAATAACAGCTTGCTTTGTTCGGGAGTTCAGTGGCTGTGCGTTTGCTCGGTGTCACAACCACGGGAATGTATGACATGATAGATGATCACAGAAGAGGGGGAGAAAAACAACCGTAGAGCGGCGCATTATTGCTTGTGCAGAACTCCACTGTTTGGAGGAGGTGGCGTCCATGTAAACAAGAAGACAGAGAGATATTTGTTTAATGGAACAAATAAACCAGAGGTCAATGGGAAATAATCTGCTGTCAAAACAGAGGAGAGAATTGGCTGGACAAAGGAAAACACCAGATTGTAGTTCGTAACCAATATATTAGACCAAAAATGAGCCCCCAGAATGAATAAGAAATATGCCAACGATTACAGTGCCAACCACCTGACAACAGATTCCCAATCAAGTACAACCATGTGCAGTTGTCGGCAGCTTGAATTACTGAGTGTGAAGAGACTTCACAAGAAGTGATTCATATTACAAACATCACTGGTGTATTTCACACAGTAACATCTGTTTAGTCACACTCAATCAAAGATAAGCAAGATTCTTGATATCATCATACAGTAATTCTCTTTGATGCCATATAACTGACAAAGTCTTTATAAGTTTGTCTTATTGGACTGGAGCTATGTTTATTCCCTTTCTTGCCAAACATTAGACGAGATGATTGGTACCACTCTGTCTCCGCTGGTTGCCTAGCAACTTCGCAGTGACAACAAGACTCCAGGAAGTCACTAGTCCCGGCCAAGAAATAGTCTGGCACATATCGCTCCATTGAAACCATAACTTGCTGTTTTTGCACGTCTGTTCTTGTACAGATTTAAAAAACAAGATATATTGAGTTTATTAATAGGCACTGAGATGGTGGCACGCATGAATTTATTACCTTTAGACAAAGGCAGGCTCGCTGTTTCCCCCCTTTTCCAGTCTTTATGCTAAGCTAAGCTAATTGGTTACTGGCTTAAGCTACATATTTACTGTACAGACATGAGAGTATTTTTTCAAAATATCACTTTTATTGTCAATACCTGGTCTATCTTATTGTGTCTTTGTCCTGATGAACGAATACATTTCCACTATCTGTAAATTATCCTTTGCTTTATTATTTTCTTTATTAATATTAATCAGAGCATAACAAGAGTACAAATGCAATGCAAGTAAGAAAGTAGTTCAAATACAAAAACAACTTTGATCTAAGTCTAACAACTAGGTTCCAAGAGGGTGAATTTAAATTCTTGAATTACTGTACCACTATACTAAACTTTATACAAATATGCTCTTTTTTAGATCATGCAGGGTACACTGTATCAATGCAGTATATGTTGGACAATAAGTAACTAAAAAAAAATAATTATAAAGAGTCACCATTGTCTGCCAGCCAATGTATCGTTATCACAACTTCTAAATATCAGTATTGGCCTCATAACTCCAGTATTTGTAACATAAACATTCTTGAAGCTATGTTTTTTCCTCAGATAATCTTGGTGTTATTTGATATTTGGTTTGTTTTTCATTAGTTGATCTATACTACAGTAGTTGTATAACTGTATGATGACTGTGCTGCATAGCGCTGCATGCACAGCTCATGAGTCATGATAAATTGATCTGCCGACAAATGAACCGACAATCATTATTAAATATTAAACATACCATACTATAACCTGGCATCGTCATGATATGTCACTGCTTCAGTGTAATGCCACATCCTGGAAAACAAGAGTCTGTCACACGTCCAACAGCCACCCCGCGCGCGCGCGTGCACACACACACACACACACACACACACACACACACACACACACACACACACACACACACACACACAGTGCCACTCTTACCATCTCAATCTTCAATTTCCTGATCTTTTCATCCAAACTCTTCTTCCCCGTCTCCTTACTGGTGTCGTGCGCGGTGCTCAGCTTAGCATCTGCCCGGAGAGAGGACGCATCTTCCCGCATCCACCTGAGCAAACCCTCGGGGGTCTTCCGACCGATTTTCACCTCTATGTCTTTCAGATCTGGGATGGTCTCGACGGCAGTGCCTTCATCCATCGTGCTCGTATTCATAAACAGAAAAGATCCGCGCGACAAAGATTACGTCCTTTGAGTTTCTTGGGAATTGTTGCCTGTCAAGCTGCTGCGAGTCACTTCCTATAGGATTGTATGGCATCCTATGCGACTCCAGCTGAGTTAGACTGCGCCAGGAGAGAAAAACAACCTGACAGCTTCAGCACAACAGTGTGTTATTTCAGCAGCATGATGCTCAGAGGAGTCAGTATTTCGGCTCTATTGTCATCCGCTGTCAGATTGTTGAAGCCTGGATTTCGAAACAAACTCAAAGAAATAATAATAAGAATAAAAAACCTTCTGATTTTATGTCCCGAGCTTTGGTGGATGGTTCCTCCCGAGCCTTATCACCAGAGTTCGGTGAGTGATCGCTGGAGGCCGGCGACGTGTCCGCTTGGAGATCCCTAAACTGAGCTACATTGCGCAGATTCCACCTGCATGATGACAGCAACCAGCAGCCGCAGAGTGAGAGGAGACTCCTGTCTGTCATTCACCTGCAGTCACATCTCACAGCTTCCGGCGAGACTTTCAAAATAAAACACGCCCAAAGGAACACGTTGGATTTGAGTATTGTGAACTACCAAAATAAAATGAACAGCTCTCCTGTCTGCCAGCTGATAACTGTAGTACAAAGTACAAAAAATACTTTTACACATATAGAGTAATGCAGTTCAAAGTACATAAGTATAACCAACCAAAATGCACTTCATGTGTCAAAAAAACTATTGATGTTATAATATATGCTACATTACAATATTCTGATACATCGATGTATAATTAGCATGCTGTTCTTGTAGCAGGTCAATGTGGAGCCAGTGTTAACTAGTTTATTCACTTGAGGGGAAAAAAAGGTGATCAGAGCATACTTTGAGATTTGCAGTGTTTAACAAACAGACATGTCAACACTATTATGCCTTCATCAGGATTTTGTCTTTGATAGAGAAATGTTAATGTGTTGTCTGCATATCAGTCAGAGTGCTGCAATATACAGTTTGCTATCCTTGCACCTGACGTTGCTGAAGGATGCTTTTTTTTACTGCTTTATATAACGTTAGGTGGATTATTGGCTACCAAACAAATGTTTGGTTCCTCTTAAAGGGTCGTGAGATGATTAGAGGGAGAGGGTTGTCTCCTCTAATCCTTTGCTTTTCGGGGGATAAAACTGGATAGTGCGACAATCATAAAAATCTGAAATCTATCAAGAAACTCCAACCAGACACTGATTTTTGCAAAGGTTTACAAAAGGTTTGATCAACACTCCTTGGCCCAGGGTTTTATGTATTAATTAAACTAATTGAACAGGGATGACAGCAGACATGTAGGTCGATTGATTCTGTAAAACAAGCAAAGCAAAGCTCTATGCAGACAACAATAAATCTTTTACCAACACTCAGTTTCATACTCTTCTTAAACTTGTAATCGCTGCCTTTTTTGAAAAAGTGACTCAGTTTAATGAAGTTGCAACATGTATTCAGCTGATCATTTCACTGAGAAGCTGTTTAGATCCTGGGCAGAGCCCCTGTGGAGTGGGATGGATGAAGAGTCTAATCAGTTTAATGAAGTGAGACAGACCTCTGTGTTGCCCTCAGTACACATACACATACTCACAGCCTGCGGCTCTACATGACAAACCTTCTCTCGGCCTACACAGACTCAATCCAGGCAGATGTTTCCTCAACAGGCCTGGATGTCCTCATGTGGAATCAGGTGTACTGCGGCTGTCATGAAGTATCCGGTTAGGAGGTTAGGAGACTGGTGAGCTGATGTCTTGTATTGGCAAAGGTTTGAGGCTATAGAGATTAAATGCTTCTGTCCATGGAAATATATTGATGGTTGGTTTGGAAATTCAATAAGGTGGCTGGTGAGGATATTTTTTACCCCTGACATTTTCCTTGTGGCTTAGGAGAGAAATCTGATGATTGTTTTAATCCACAAATGCCAAATAACAAAGACCACATAGTTAATAAGGCCTTTAAACATCCCATTTTTCACCCATGATGGATGGTATGAACATTCGGAAAAAAGAGATGAAACAATCACAAAAGTCCTGCGAGAACACCATTAGTCAACATTTTTAGTAAATTTGCTCTCCTAAGATGTCCTGATTTTCTGCATGCATACCATATATGTGTCTCTCAAGCACAGACACCGTACAAAGAGACATTCAGCGGCGCAATCTGCAGTCAGAGAAGGTCTCTGGAGAGCTGAAGAGCTGCTTTACACCGAGAACACTCAGGCTGCCAGAGAGAGGCTGACTAATACAGTCGTCGTCAAACAGTGAAAAAGTGGCTTAGAAAGGCAGAGGGGTTTCAGCTGCCGTATGAGCACTAATAAATGTACAAGTATGTCTCGGGAGTAAGGGGTAAAGGGGGAGTCTGTATTAAATAGGGGGGTGGACATCTGCAGTAAATAACAAAACCTTAAAAGCAGGATTCAGGATGTAAAGTGGATTAGCTCCCTTTTGTAATATGGATCACCGGAGTGAGGCTTCTTCATTCTTAATAATGCTTTGAGCCAGTGTTATAACAAGATAGTGAAGGAGTAACAAAAGGTTATAATAAGTGAGGAGAGCTCATCTTAGAGGGAGGGAATAGGAAGGTGTAAAGTCTGAGGCTTTCCTGTGATCCCATGATCCTTTGTATTCAGTGTCACATCTCATGAGGGGCCCCAAATTTCCTGACTCTGCTCCCGTCAATGTAAATGCAACGTCTCTTCACAGAGGGATTTCACAGAACTTTGATGCATGATTACTGCCATCTTTACTCTCATTCACAAGCAGACAACCTTGCCATTACCTCCATGACTGTCTGTGTATAACAATACTCGTCATCGGTTATACACTGTCCTTTGTGGCAGATATGAAGACAGACACCAAAACAATTTAAGTAGGTTAACAGGGGGTTAGGTTGAAAGCAAAAAGACCTTTCTCAGTATGTGGGACATATATCCTAATCCTACTTTACAGGGGAGTACTGCAAAGGCTACAGGGATTATTAGGGGTCAATATTTTAATACCTTTGTTTTGTCTCTTGGCTGCTGAGACAAATCTGCTGGGATGTGAAATCATGTAGGTTGGAGGCCTTCATGAGCAAAATGCTGTTTATTCTGTATTCGGTTCGGAGGATGCACAACCGCACAAACGAGCATCTGTAATCATTATGTTACCATCCAATCAGCCTGGTATCCACGATGGCCACCATGGCAACTGTTGTCGAGAGGAGAACATTTTCAGATTTCTGTACACCCACATGGTACAAATGGAAAATGCTGCCCACAAGGAGGTAAATCTGCACTTCTAAATACACATTATGCAACACGCTCTTGCTCGTGTGTTTCAGGGGCAGCATAGGTGGTTCAGCACGGCGGAATTTGTGCTTGCATCAAAAACATGCATTTTTGGTATTAGAAAACACTTGACCTGTGTGCACTGTGAGCTGATGGTCCAATGCTGCCAGCTGTGTTTCCCTTCCTGCAGACTCATTCCTTTTCAGGCACGACTCGCTCGTCCTTCTGTGCTTCCTGTTTTGAAATACTCTTTGAAAACCTGAACCTCCTCCATCTTTTGAGCATCTGATTAATTTAACATCATCCTGCTCCCATCCCTCTAACCTTTAAAAACATTTGCATATTCATAGGAGTTAGGTAATCTGAAGGCATGTTTCTATGACTTAAACGTGAGTTAGTGGGGATATTTCAGAGTTTTCATTATTTGCTTTCATGTTTCAGTTTTTCATTGTATGGAAAGGCACTGGTGGCATTTTAATGCACATCACAGTACATCCCCCTTTGAATCCTTGAATATTGACAGCACTTCCAGAGAATGTCCTCTCATATTGGTCTTGTTATATCTACGGTTCACTGATTATAATCCTATTGAACTTTTTTGCAATTGATTTGTTCCTTATTACTGCACCGCTGTTGTCAGAGCACTGCTGATCTCTCTTTGAATTATCTCTCCAGAGGTCTTTTATGTGCTGAGGCTTTGTGGAGTTTTTGCCTGCCTTGTTTGAGGAGCCTGCATTTGCTTGGGAAGCATCAAGACATGTGGATATCATAGTGGGCTAGCAACATTGAACAGGTCTCCGTTTGCTTCCACTGTCAGTCAGGTTTATCATAATACAAGTTTACCCTCTGCTGGAGGAGTTTGGATTTGTAAGCGACAGCATTCAAAAACAAAAATGTTCTTATCATGTGTGTATCCGATCTATGAAGATAATATTGTAACTTGCAGGATAACACAGATTAGCAGTCAGTGTTTGCTTTTGTTAAACTCTTTGCATAAGTATCTGCATATCACCCCAAGGCGTTCACATGTTCTGTAAACAGCTCATCATACGACTGCATGTTTGCCTTTTGACAACAAACTCATATATTTTGTCTAAATGACATTTTTGTTGAAATGAAGCGTCATTTAAAGAACAGAAAGAATGTTTCTTTGAGTTTGCTTCAGGCGTTTCAGTCACTCTGATCCAGATGGTTCACATTCTTCTGTCGGCTACAGCTGACACAGAGATGGGGGTAACTGAACTACTGAACTGAGCAAGGCTTAAAAAACTTTCTTTTTTTTTTTTTTACAAAACTGAAGATAAAGATAAAAAAATATCATCGTGTCAGAATGGAAGAATGTCAGTTTGGGCAAACAAGGAAAAAAAACAACTCAGACGTCATCTCCCTTTCTAAAAAGGAAAATGAATAGAAATCATGAATGAGACTTGTTATTCATGTCTTCATGAATGGAAATCAAAAGGGGAACTTGATACAAAAAAAAAGTGTTTGGGGAAAAATATGTATCCACAGTTTATACACTATCTTCCCCCTCACACTCCCTAGTCACTCCCAAGTCTAACCTGTTCAACCTGTCTGCACTGACGAGAGTGGGTGGATGCATTCTGCCACAGCAGAACTGAACTGTAGGCTCAGGAGGACAAGAGGTATTTTCATGAAGAATCTTAAGTCAGACTATATAAAATTAGAGTCAAGTTTCTTGTCTTCTTCAAACAGGTGCCGTCATGGAGGCAGATACCACAGAAGACATTGAATCTCTCATAGAGGGTATGGACTACATCCCTGGCCACTTTCACCTGGACCTCAACCTCAACTGTGACCCAGTTGGGCCCGCGAAGCTGAGAATCAGGGACACCTATCTAAAACAGGAGAGCCTGCAAGGGGAGCTAGAGGCTGAAGCTGGGTGTCTGCAGTACGCTGTCCGAAATCTGCTTGGTCTGCTGGCTTTTCACCTGGAACAGCTGGACACAGCTGAGGAAATATTCAGGTAAGATACACTCTTTTTTTTTTTTTTTTTTAAGGCAGAAAATTCACTGAGCAAAAGGGCTCATCTGTTGATGCATGAACTGACAAGATATCTTATAGATGTTAAGATTCTGTAACACTCAAAGGTTGAAATGTGTCTTGCTACATACTTAATCTCTGTGAGCTAACCAAGAACCACCCCACTGAATGACAACACAGCAGCACAAAAGCCCAACCCGACGTTTTACCAATGTAATGTAAAACATTAACCAAAACCAACACATGCTGTCAGAAATTCACAGTAATCTTAAATACAGTATATTGCACAACAAACAGACACATATCAGTAGAAATACGAGTTACTCTAGTAATTTCATGTTGTTAACTCAACCTGCTGCCCGATTAAACTCATAATAAAATCAGATTGTAGATGAGGTGCCTTTTTAGTTGCCCTTGTTTCATCTTCTTTCATCTCATCCAACTCATCATCTACTTCCTCTTCGCTGCTGTGACACTACAAGTTAATTATTGTTACTTTAATTCTATAATTGGTGCTACTGTCATTACATTAACATCAATTTCCTGATCGCTTTAAAGCTCTACGAGGCTGTACCGTAGCTCACGATAAACAGTGCTAACATGCTAATGTTTGTAATGTTCACTATTCACCAATTAGCATTCAACACAAAGCACAGCTAGGGCTGATGGGAATGCCAGTTTTGCAGACATTTAATCACAAACCATTTCAAACTACTGCACTGCGTCTTTTCTCCACGCATCCAACAGCATGCAACGTCCAGTGATCCATCAGACAATTTAAACTAAAAGACAACCATGTCAAACTCGTGGTTTGTTGTCAGGAATTCACCAAAGTCAATAGGACTCTTCCTCTGGGGACCATTAATGTCCCTGCAAAATTCCATGGCAATCCAATTTTAAGTTGTGTGTGTATTATAGTATATTTTAGGCAAAATAAGAATGAAACAACTTGAAATATTTTTAAATTTAATGTTAAACACTGTCCCCGTCTACGTCGGTCTTTCAGAAGCATTTGTAAAGAAGACCCAGGCAACCTCAATGCCTGGACCAACCTGGGCTACGTGTACGACAAGCTGGGAAGAGAGGTGGATGCAGGGGAGTGTGTGGAGAAAGTGTCCCACCTGATGGGCTTAAAATCCGGAGAGACCTCTCAGGACGAGGCCAGGCTCCTGGCGGCTCGCTGCCTGGTTGAGCAGGCCTACGTGTATCCCTATGATGTGGAGCTGGACAGTGAGGAGGAACTGAGAGAGAGGCTGACGTCATCATTGAGACTTTACAACAGAGCCCTGGACTATGGGGGGCAGCTGGTGAGAGGGAGACATACACAGTGTAATACACTAAATATCTGTTTAGCTGTAGGATTAACAAGGAGGAACACTGAAACAATGACTAGTTCTGTGAACACGTGCATCCTGTGCATCTGTGAGACAGGACCTCCCACTATTTTACTGGGTGGTATTTTAACAATGCACTGTTAGTAATCATTAGATATATTTTAATCCATTGCTCTTCGATGACTCATTTCACCTGCAAACTCTGACCAACTTAGATGATGTGGCAATGCTCAGAAGATTTAAGAATATGAAACATAGCTCACAATAACATAGATATATAAAACTAAAACTGCAATTTGGCACAGCACAGAGCCCTCAGCTTACGATTTATGTGCAAGACAAGTGCAAAAGTGTGTTCATTCAGGTGGAGTAGCAGTCAAACAATGCCGCTAGGCATGCGCCCGAAGATGAAATATTTATACCTGCACAATAACTAAAGAGTATTGTTGTTTTTCAGATTCCAACAGAGGAAAAATTAAGCTGGTATTTCAAAATGGCAATCATCTATATAAGGTAGAAAACCGCCATCAAAAAAAAAGAGCACTGCACCACTTAATGTGTAAATATTTGTTTGTGCTAAGTCATTGTATCCCTGCAGACTGGATGACATAGTAAAAACCAAAGAGGACTCTGAATACTCCAGACTCTCCCACTACAACAAAGGACTGAAGCTTCTCAAAGAGACACTAGAATCAGAGAAAACACACAACAAAGGTAAACACAGTGTATTTCTCTAGGAATGCATCGGCTGGCATTGGCTTGAACATTTTTTTAACCTTGAGGGAGAACCTGGAAAAAACCTCAAAAAAACTCTGATCTCTCCACTCAGCTCTCGCCTGGTGTTATGTTGGCATCATGTTGGAGAGAAAAGAAGAGTTCGGCACTGTGCCCATGTCTATACATGACTGTGGCTACTCGGCCTCAGAACCTCTATCCTGCTATGGAACTGTAAGTGAACCGAAGTGCTAGAGTTGTTAAATCTAATGAACATTTCCCTCTGCTATGACCTGCGGCTTTTCTCTGAGTGTTCTTCAACCTGCAAGTTCATTTAAACAGTCTGTTCATTCACAAACATGGCACGAGAGTTCCTGAGCAGTTTAACTAACATCACTACATCCATTTTGTCAGATGTGTGACCATACAAATAAGGACGGGCACATTTTTTCTCCACATCTTTGTTGATGAATTATCTTTAGGTTCTCCATCTATATCAGCTATTTTATGACTCTTGTGATATTATAATAATACTGACCAGATAGGCCTGACATGGTACTAGCTGTTAGCTGTCTTATGCTACTGTGTTACTAACATTCTAGGTTTGTACTGTTTTTACTGCTGTGCTAGCTTTTTTTCTCTCACTCTTAGGGACTCTTATATTTTCTACATTAATAAATGTGTTTTAATTCCTATGGGGACTTAACATCAACTTTGAAGTGTATTTAGCTTACTGCTGTAACTGGGGAAGACAAGAAGATTGAGTTTTGTGTTTTGTGTATATTTTCAAAGGCTAACACTTTATGCTAAAACTGTTAAGAATTATTTGTCCTAAATAACACTAAAGGATTGGCAAGGTGATGCTTTAAATTGATTTAAATTCCCCTTATATATCTTATATATCACCATAAAGTGTCCTTTATGTGGTTAACACCTCTCAATGAAGCTTTGCTGCTCGTGTCTCCCCCCTGCTAACAAAAGGAAATACAGAATATTACCGTAAGATCTACTCTAACAATGAGACCAATTGAGTTTATTATTATATTATATTTATATTTCTTATGTATATATATTATTATTTTATTATTCTATTACAGAAGAATTTGGTATGGATACCTCTATATGTCATGTTATTTTTATGTTTTCACCATAACATGCAGTATATCTCTGTCTGCAGGCCATAAACTTAGCCAGTGATGATGCGTTCACCCTGAACCTTCTGGCAAAGGTCTTCCTTCTGTTGGGCAAACATGAGATGGCCACAGGGATCTGCAACATGGCCCTAAACGTGCTTCCAGACCCAGAGCTCAACTGGCAGGCCTACTGCACCCGTGCCAAGGTACTGTGGCTGAAATACACCAAGTCAATACCAAAACCAGGCCGGAAAAACTCTAGATTCTATTAACATTTAAAATCCCTTTAATGGTTGGGAATTTGCATTCATTTAGGCTGTCTGAAAGTTGCACAGAATACACATATTCATACAATTTTATCTAATGTTTGAGCTTGTTTAGCTATAAATGGAATTATCTGTGGCCTGCATGCATTTATCTTCAGTGTACATGGTCAAAATGAAATTTTATACTGCAAACACTTGTATGAAGTGATGATTTCCATACATTCCGTAAAAGGAAAGGATGTGATGAACAAATATTTCTGAATATTTTCCTTTTAGATCAATATCATGCTCTATATCAGGGACCTGGAGAAGGCGAAACATGGCCATGGTGGAATCCCAGACCGACATAGGCTAACTGAGGCCAGAAAAGATTTAGACAAGGTCCTGATTGTACGCCCGTGTCTGCGGACTCACCTGGAGATGGCACAGGTAAACATATTAAGCACTAATGAGCAACGTGGATGGATTTTCTACTGCCACGTCGTTTTCAGTCATGTCTTTCCCTTTAGGTGTACTACTACATGGGTGTAGATGCACTCCAGGAGAGTCTTTTGGTGGATGAAGGGGCAGTGAACAGTGCATTGGTTAGTCTGTCCCATGCACTGCAGTTTAAGCTGGGTGACAGCTTGCCCGACCTCCACGTGCTCAGAGGACGCTGCCTCCTGCTGAAGGGCGAGGAGCAGAACGCCGCAGACTGCTTCAAACAGGCTGTGGACTTAGAGAGGCCAGGGAGCACAGACACTACAGCCCTGCGCTGCCTCCTACAGGCCCTCCTAGCTGTGTTCATGCAAGGAGACCCGGACCCCAGCCCAGCAATCACCCAACTGGAACTGTGCGTGCAAAAGGCAGAGGAGAGGTACTCAAAGGACATTGTGAAGGCAGAGCTGAGGTGCCTTTACAGGACTCATACTGCAGAGGTCACAGAGTTATCCAGGGCTCTGATCAGGACAGGCAGACTGGGCCTAGTGAGGAGACTACTGGAAACAGTGGTGCCTAAACAACTGGTTAAGAAGAAACCAGTGGCAAGGTCTTTCTCTTATTCTTGAGGCAAAATATATGACTTTAATACTTACAGAGGCACATGACCAGACCGGACATGCAATAATTCATCAACTTTCTGATAGCATTTCATAGATAAAGATGAACAGCAGTGGTGCACGGTAATCAAGCTGTCTTTACTGTAACTGTTTATGTTTTAAAGCTGTGATTCCTCTGTGATTTGACCTTTGCAAAGGTCAGATCTACAGTTACAGTGTTACAGCACATGTGTATATTCCTTTCAAGCCTGCTTCACGATAGAAAGTATGTTAAAATCTTTGTTTTCATCTATAAGAAGATGGTCACAACTTTTGAAAATATTGCTGAGTTGAAGAGAGAGTGCCATGGTGCATTCATAATCAAATGACGATGGTCGGGAGGCCCCACTGGCTCTTTCACAGTGGCTGTGAGTAGCCCTCAGATGAGTACTGTCAAATACATGTAGTCTGATTTTTGCTCGGTAATATTTAAATCTTGCTCGACTACCTCTCCTTGAATGGGATATTTTAATACTCTACCACTGATGACCAGCAGGTGGAGGTATACGCCATTAAGATGCTGTGCTCTGATTGTGGTGCAAAATGAATGAAATCGCAAGCATTAAAAGTGTAAAGGCAATTCTGAGATTTCTTTCAAAATTCATTAAATATGTAAATATGTAAACGTGAAGAAAGACCTTGAACAATTACTGAAATGTGGAGTTAGAGGTTAAAACAGTTTTTCACCAGTTTTCAGGCAGTCTTATGACACACTCGATGACACACTGAGGCCACCCTGAGCATACCCCTGCGCCCCTACACAGGCTTTAAGAACTTAAAGTAGCTATGAATAAAAGACTCATTTTGAATCAGTCTTTATGTGATCTATAGTTTCTGATCTGCACACAAACAACAGATGAATAACTGGAATAATAGGGCAAAGGGGGACACTCTAGACAGTCGCAAGATCTCAAGCCAACCAAACACCGATGGCAGACTATGTCGCAGAAGAGGAAATGTCTTTTGGGGGGAAAGAAGTGTTCTTTGCTTCAGTAGAGGTCTACAAACTTGTCATTTGTGTCTTCATTTTGGACAGCTGGGGAGAATAATGACAGACTATATTTCTTGCTCATGAGTTCCCTGATTAGGTAAAGGTTAAAATAAATAAATTAAAACGATCTGGGTCATTGTGATTTTGTGTTGCTACTTTGTGTCATTTATCCTCTATTATTATAACCACAATTTGGATTTTGACTCCTCCCTGTGTAAAGACACAGTAAAGACACAGTGACACAGTATGCTGCGCGTCCCATGTACTGATGATGATCCTTGTGGTTGTGCCCAGCAGGGGGCCCTGGACTTGAGTGATTGTCATTGCAGCAGAGTGAAGGGGCTCAGTCTTCCACGTCAATAAAGAACCTTCTGAAAAACTGAAAGGATGGCCTAAACACTCAGAGTGTAGGTGCCACATGAATAGGAAAGACAACACAAGAATGTTATCCCCCCGGCTTTCTTTAGGACGTTTAAGCCTGACATTGACATTGCTCTCCAAATCAGCTGGGTGTGTCCTATGTGGTGCTGTGGGACATAAAGTTATGAAGAGTTCTGTCTGCAGGATACCGTGCCGTGTCACTCCCTCCTGTCTATTTTTTGGTGCTCCACCTGTCTTCAAACAAATAAATTCCCTCACATGTTCGTAGCCTACAGTTATTCTGATCGGGGCCCAGCTTAAGGATTCTTTCTGTAAGTGCAGATACAATAAAGCAAGCGTTTGACATCTTTAAACGGAAGCTTCTGTTAGCTACTTTTCGCTCACAT
Organism: Nibea albiflora; assembly: GCA_014281875.1. Lineage (NCBI taxonomy): Eukaryota > Metazoa > Chordata > Actinopteri > Sciaenidae > Nibea > Nibea albiflora. The sequence continues at coordinate 7,118,081 of CM024792.1, forward strand.
AAAACAATAATAAGAGCAATGAAACAACAGTTATGCAATCAAAGGGTCATGATTAGGTCAGCTAAATGCAAGCTAAGAAAAAACAAAGAAGCCTTCATTTGATTCATTTTATCACTTGGATCAGCTGGTTATTTACTGTTTTATTCTGTTTCTCTGCTGGTTCTACAATGTATTAAAGCATCAGAGACAGTGAAGAGTATATCCCATACAACCCATACATGACTAATGAGAGGAATGAGGTACAACAAGCTGTGAGTGAAAATACTGGTATTCCTGCATGAGTACTTTTACTTAAGTAAGGCTGATGCATGCACGACTTTTACTTGTAGATGGTACTTAGTACTTACTAAGGTAGAGGATTTGAATACTGCTACTAAAGTGTGCTGTCACTGTGTGCGTGGGCACCTGTGTGAGTTCCAGCCATTTTTTGGAAATTGGTTTCTGACCACACCTTTGTGAACATAAAACCATGTAGACATTGCTCCATCTTGACACGGCTTTGCACATAAATTCAGGTTCTGCAGCATTGTTTGTGCTTTTTCACTCAACATATGAGGTGCCACAGCCCACACAAGTCATTTCCTTTCACAGCTTTTGAGGTGACAACAAGCCGATTTTAAGCCTAATCAGGTAAGATTCAGGCACTTGCTAATAAGAAATGAGATTTCTCTGTTTAGAAAGAAAAATGAAAGCTTAATCTGAAGCATTGGAAGCTGACAAAATCTGTTTTTGATGCAATCAAATCTGAGTTTTGTTGTTGGGACCTAGCCTCATGCACCTGTTTTTGACAAGTCATACTAATCCTGCTAGAAAAACATCGGGATTACTTCTGACCATTCATAACACTGTGCAGTTTGTGTCACTCATGGAGCTGGACAAAAGCGTATTGGTTATGTTCACCACATATAATTCTGTAAATATCATATTGTAATATCATATTGTAATACCAGATAGCACTTTTGTAGGTATTGCAGTGATTCTGATATTTATGCAGATGTCTTAGAGAGAAAATATCTATCCATCAAGATGTTTTCAAAACCAAGAGGACAAACCCTATTCATGCAGGCAGTGAGCGAGAATGACACATGTTGACTTTGCTGCCGCCAAACTAGAAACCAGTGGATTAGGTCACTATATTTTATAGACAGAAAAGTTGTATGTATGATATATTTGCAAGACTGTTCAAATTATAATCAGACCATTGATTCTTGAACATGAAGGTGTATTTTAAAGTTGACATCTCTGCTTAGTGGAGCAGACATTATAATTCAGGTTATCTGTCTGCTATTTGTAATAATTTAAATCTTCTTTATCTAGTTCAAGAGGCAATGGCAGAACTTCCCTTGACAGACTGGAACACCGGCCTCTGTGACTGTTGTCAAGACGTAAATTCTTGTAAGAAGCAGCACCACAGTTCTACCACAGTCATATTTATCCAAACTGATGTCATATTTTAAATAACTCATTTACATTTGTATGCCCTACCTCAGTCATGAAAAGCCATGAAAAGAGTATGTGTAACAACTTAAAAGTGCTTGTTTTTCAGGCTGCTATGGTTTTTGGTGCTGCCCTTGCCTTGCCTGTACAGTTTCAGGGACTTTTGGAGAGAACCGCTGTCTCCCACTATGTGACATGTGCAGCCCTGCTGCACTGTCAGCCTGTGGAATACCTCTGTTTGTTCCTCCTGCACTCTTGTCTCTAAGAGTTGGCATTCGGCACAGATACAATATCAAGGTATGATGCATGTAAAGCTGATGTATACTGAATTTCACATTGCCCCTCGACACAAATATGGTATCAAGATTTTTTTTTTCTTATGGTGTTATTTTTGTACAAACCTTATGTACATCTACATGAAATAATTGAGGAATACAGTAACAGCATAATTAATACTTTTGTTCTCCACAGGGTTCTTTATGTAACGACATCGCCACTTCCTGTGTCTGCGTCTGGTGCTCCTGGTGTCAGGCACATCGTGAGTTGAAAATTCGCAAGAAGGCCAAAGTCATCGACATGCAGCCAGGAACCCCGTCTGCTGGTGGTTTTGTGAGCTAACCGGGGACTGTTGTGGCCTCATACTGAGCTTTGTGGCTTCTAATTTGTCTGCCGCGTGAAAGAAATTTGATTTTATTCGTTTGGTTACACTGAAGACAGAAGTGTAGTTTTCTGTCAGGGACTTACAAAGATGTAACTGTTCTCAACGGTGATCTCTTGGAATCAGATAAATTTCAGTTCAAAGGTTCTGATTTATCTGCAGCAACTATAACATTAAAATGATGAGCTGGTGTCTGTGTGTGGATCAGGGTAAAATTACAATCACATAAAAATTGTAAAAAATATAACTGTTATACTTTATTTTCTCTAACCAATATTGCATCTTTTTTATACTTTAAATAAACGCTTTCTTGCATTGTCTCACTACATGTCTCGCAACATGCTGTTTCATTATTCACCCATTAAAAATCAGCTGTTGAGCTCAAATAAAATATGTAACTACACACAGGTTTGAACAATGCCTGGATGATACATTTTGATATATTCCTAGAATCTGAAGACATTTTCCACATTTCCTGGTGTTTAAATGAACTAAATAATCAGCAGATCTTTTGGTGAGAAATTGCTCTAAGATAAAAAAATACAGCTACAGTATGGGGTCATTCATTTTAATCACTGAAGTGAGAGCACTGAGTCTTAGTGGTGGTACAAGAAGCCTGCTATCACATCAGACAATGAAAAAAGAAGCAAATCTCAGAGTTTAGAAGCTGAAACCAACAAATGTGCAAAATACAACATACTGTAGGTATGCTGCCAAACCTGCCTTTCATTCCCAAGAATTGACATGTGACATGATGGGAGTGTCAGCCAGGGTTACTTTGGGATTTTTAATCTTAGTATAGTGTGCACACATGCAGCTATAACTTCTTACTTTGGTTCTAATTATGTGTCTCTATACAAAAAGTCAAATGAAAAGGCAGGTTAGATACTCTGATATATTGTGTTGTGATAAAAAAAAAGCAAAAATTATCATCAAATGAGCATCAAACCCAAAATTCTCCTCAAAAAATGACTATTCCTTCTTATAGAAGACACCATTTTGGTAGTTGTCAGCGTGCTTTTCTAGGTACATATTGCTCAATCTTTGTTACCTCTAGCACAAAACTCCCCCTCCATTTCTCAGCACGATGTATTTTGTGTGTTTGCTCACCTGGTTTCTGAAGAACTGTCAGCCCTGTGATGAGCCGGTGACTTGTTCAGGGTGTGTGCCCTGCCTCTTGCCCAAGATCAGCTGGGACCGGCAACAGCCATCCAAAAATGGATGGATGGTTTCTGAAGAACTGCCGCAATACCTTTTGTTCTTGCAGTGTCGCACCGCCTCCTTCAGGCACAGCTCCAAGTGTTCATTCAAACATGTTGGCCTTTTTGGCAGTAGCGTTGCTGAATTACAATGTAGAGATCCCACCAAAAATATCTACACCAAACTGGTGACGTAGAGGGTGTGCTGACCTGACGTGCTCATTGGCCAGAGTGGTGTATGTCATTCTTACTGGTGAGAGCAGGGTTGACCACCTTTCATCAGAGCTCCAGCACAACAACAGGACTGAATAGTTTTTTTGTTCCAAGAATGCAGCAATAACAGAATCTATCCTGGTAGTTAAAATTAAAAAAAAAAAAAAAAGTTTTTCCGTATCATGTATCATGATTTTTTTTGGGTTTTCCACTTCCCTCAAGTCACTCAAAATTCAAGACTATTTACGCTCATATTTGCACCCACAGGCAATGTAGAGTCACCAGTTAATTTGCATTTCTTTGGACTGTCGAAGCAGGAAACTCCACACAGAAAAGCCATGCTGGCTGTAAGGTGGCAGTGCCAACTGTTCTGGAATGGAAAAAAATGTTCTATTCTTAGGTTACACAAGGTCACGTTGAGGTCCTCGGCAGTACGAATTGTTTGGCTTTGACTGGGAACAGTAGGTGTCAGTCTATCTCAACACTGTGGTGGCCGAGGTCGAAGAAATCTGCTGCTGCATCCTTGGACATAATACATAGCTTGCCGCTGAGGTTCCAATCTGCGTAAACAGATATCTGCAGAAAAGCATTCTCTTTGTCTCATTTGGGGCGTATAGTATTTGTGGTATTATCTTGGGGTTTAAAGTCTATCCATGAGCTCGAGTTGGGCAGAATGTGAGACTGACTCAGACACACTCATGCTTTATGAGAGTGTCTCTAATTTTCCTTGGTCAATTTCCTTGGTCAAGAGTCAATAAATAATACAGCATAAGACATCAGAGGCTCCTGAACACTTTCTTTCTTCTTGACCTCACCATTGACCTTTGACTTCAGCAATTTCTCCACAACACCAACCAGTGCACCACCATGCCGCCCTGTTTTGAACATTTGAGGCTGAGTGTGAAATATTGCTGTATATGATGCTAACTCCTGATGAGTTATCTAGGATGCAGCACAATATAAAAGCAACAACGTGACAAGCTGCAAACTGTTCAAGTATACAGTGTATGGATATATTTTAGGTTAAAGGAAGAGTCCCTCAAAATGTCTGTGCACGCCTGTGTTAGATGCTATCTTAAAGGGATAGCTCAGGGTATTTGTAGACAGAGATACGCGAGATACTTGCTACTTTCGGCAATGGTTTTGTGTTGATAAGGGCTTTAACTGTCATCAGAAACCCTCTGTGTTTAAGTTCTTGTCATCAGGAGTTGAAAACACCCTGCAGCTGACCTAATTGGCCAAATCAAATGTCAAATCAGAGATGTTAACGTTCCTTACATAGGCTTACGCTTCAATCAAACATCACATCTTGAATGACCTTTAAGTCTGACGGAAGTTAAACTGACTCGATTGCGCTGCTCTTATCATCACTCTTTGGAAGTCACGGCTGTGCAATAAAAGACTCAGAAAGGTTGCTGATGTTATTTTTTAATAGACCCTTTAGGTATTACTTCAACCATGCATGTTCTGTACATTGTATACTGTAAAACGGTGGTAATAACACTACAACAGACGTATTATTCTTTGCTTTCAGTTTCATTTCTTTGTTCCGAGGTTCAGGTTTTGCAGGTTGTTTTTTGTCTATCTGCCCGACATACCTACTGTAAGAGGACACTCCTAACGACTGTGCAATAAAAGACTCAGAAAGGTTGCTGATGTTATTTTTTAACGGACCCTTTAGGTATTACTTCAACCATGCATGTTCTGTACATTGTATACTGTAAAACGGTGGTAATAACACTACAACAGACGTATTATTCTTTGCTTTCAGTTTCATTTCTTTGTTCCGAGGTTCAGGTTTTGCAGGTTGTTTTTTGTCTATCTGCCCGACATACCTACTGTAAGAGGACACTCCTAACTCAAAGTATATCCTTTCATTCACTCAGTGCTTCAGTCACCAAGAAGGTTGCCAGGTTCACATCAGGTAAGATCTTTAAGTTTGCTAATAAGATTTTTACATCTTTATACCGACAGTTTCATCTGAAATTCTCTAAAAGTTTATTTGAGATGAAGAGATTTTCACTTTTTTTTTTGGAGCACAGCCACATCAATTCTTTAGCAATTAACTTCACCATGAAAACAAAGGACACCCAGAATACCTAGAATTATATATCTTCAGAAGATGCTTTTATGGGGGATGTCATGGTGATTCTTAGCAGCGTCAGTGTATTAAAATGTATTAAAGGCACAATCAAAATCAAAATGATAGAGATGATATGTCAGCGCTTGCTATTGTTTGGTGTCTATCTGCAAACCCGGAGCGCTTCATCGTCATTCCTTGCTTTGTATCATACTTCTGAAAACATAAAACTGAAAAGTAAGCGGTGCTTTACAGTCATATTCATGTATTTTACATTCATTCTAAAATGTATAATTACTGGCGTTATTTCTCTGTCACTGCTTGCACAAAGGGACTAATCTGCTTTTCTTTATTTGCCTTTGGCTAGCATTTAGTAATCTGGTATATGTTGAAGCTACTCAACAGTAAATTTGAGTTTTGCGATGATGATGTACACACCACCAGACACTGTTGCGGTAGCTCTATTAAAATATTGCTGGCACGAGTGACGCAGCGAACAGGAAATTCCTTTTTCTGGAGTGACAACATGCCGTTCTCTATTCCTCATGGAGCTCTTAAATCTAGTCAGATCATCTACTGCAGATAGATGTGTGGTGCAGCAGGGTGACAGTTTCAAAGACAAAACAAGCCTCTGTACATCATGTTATCGTCAGGGTTATCATCATACAGGAGTTTTCTCTAAGTTTGTTTTGCTTCTCTTCAGATTTCTCCGTGTTAACAGGTTCATAATTCACCAGCTATGGCTTACGCTGTCCAACAACCGATGGCACAAATGCCCATGACAAACTGGAACACCTGGTCTCTGTGATTGCTGTGCGGACTGCAGTACTTGTAAGAATAAATACCACAAATCTGACTAATCCGTAGTCTTTGCACTCATTTTTTTAACCACCTCTTTTAGTAATGTCAAATAACTTCATTGGTTTTCTCTGCGCGTTTTTCAGGCTGCTATGGTTTCTGGTGCTGCCCTTGCCTTGCCTGTACAGTTTCAGGGGGCTTTGGAGAGAACAGCTGTCTCCCACTGTGTGACATCTGCAGCCCTGCTATACTGTCAGCCTGCGGAATACCTCTGTGTGCTCCTCCGGCACTCTTGTCTCTAAGAGTTGGCATTCGGCACAGATACAATATCAAGGTATGATGCATGTAAAGCTGATGTAAACTGAATGTCACATGATGTGTTGGACAAACGTAAAGCAATGTTGAATTTAACATTTTCTCCACAGGGCTCTATCTGCGGCGACATTGCAGTTTCCTGTTTCTGTAACTGGTGCTCCTGGTGTCAACTGCAGCGTGAGTTAAAGCACCGCAAAAAGAATTTTGTCGTCGTCGTCAACGCGCAGCCTCAAAACGTTATCAACGTACAGCACCAGGCTACAGTGGCGAATTCCCAACCTGTGTTTGTGAGCCAACAACAACAACAACTACAACCACAACCACAACCACAACCAGTCATCATGACGAGATACTGAGCTTTGAGGCCTCTCACTGATGGGTTGTGTCTTATGAAGATCACTTAAGAGCTCTTGTTTGTTTTCTTTTTCACAAACTTTATGTTCTTAAAATCAATTTATATAGTATCGTATATAGTATAGTATTTTGTGTTTTCCCTGTCCTGTGAGGAGACGCAGTACATCTGTGCATGACTCACACGGCCGGTCTGGTTTTTATATTCACAGAGAAACAAATTCTCTTAAATCACTCGCTCTCTCACTGATTTACAGGAAAGGCTGAGGGGTGACGTAGGCCTGACTTGGCAAGAGCACCTTAGTAATTAATCAATCAAATTACATACACACACAAATAACATAGCTTTAGGGAGGTCGTGCCTGGCTGAGCTGACTATTGTCTTACTGCTGCACATTATCATTATCGAGAAGCAGAAGTTTATTTTGGTTGCGCCATCTACACTGACACACCTAATTGGACAAATGTTAGCACAGTATATCTCGCATCTTATTTCCAATAAGGAAGTCTTCCAAATATTTTCTTTAATGTATAATAAAGTTGAACTGTTGACTAACACAACATACAGTAAACTTTCAGGGTTCAGGAACATACTGGCATGTTTAGGAAGGGACTCAAATATTCTAAATGTCAAAAATAAAGTCAGAAGACTTTGTTTACTCTTTGTTTACTTACAAGCACTTATATCATTTGTTTGTACCTATTATTATTTTGTCCAATTCAGCACTTTAATAAAACACCTTTAAACCATTTATAATCTGCGGTCCATATTTGTACAGACAGAAACAGAATCCACGTGAATTACTTTTAGAGGCGTCATTTATATTGATATTTGGTGATGAAACAGCAGGTCCCTTTCTACACCAGTCAGGTGGTTTTGTGTATTAACAGTTCATGTTCTGAAGGCCGGTGTTCTCACAATCCTTGTATTTTCTTCCCCGTTAAAAACTGCTTGCAGAACGAAGAACCATTTACCAGAACGATGAAACTGGGTGTGCCTGCCTTGACAAAAAACCTGCAGACCGAACAAAGACAGAAACAAGAGAGTGAGGGAAGTTAATGTCAAGGAGTAGATGATACATAGAACAATAACATAGTAGATAAATATATTCCCAGGACAGATAATATCCTCCGCGCTATACATTCCTTAACTGTACTGGATTACAGATGACATACTGTGCACAGGTTATTACTTTGTTTACATCATGACCTCCAGCCAATAAAAAGACATGAAATTATTACTGGTTCTTTCTTTTTGTTTCTCAACATGAAAACATCAGACAGCTGGTAGCAGGAAAGGATTCAAACAGTAACATGATTACATTGTAATTAGTTACACGATACAGGTTATTTGTCATTACATCAACAAGACCTTTGAAGTGGACCAATTTAAGCCTAGGTCATTTAATAATTATAATAACTACAATAAGAAATCCCAAACACACATTGCACATGTTGAAAATGAACACATATGGTGAATGTACCTTTTATGCTGCAACACCTTTAAAAGGGACGTCTCTGGGTTGACTTGGTACAGTGTGTCCTTCTGCTCATCTTCAAAGTACAGCTAGTGAGGAGAGGTCAGATGAGGTTAACTGAGGTTAAAATGAATTAATTCCATTTTGTTTATTGGTAATTAAATATAATACTGATTTGCCAGCTGTATACTTGCACCTATCAGATACTAATAACTAAATTATTTCTCTATATAATGTAGAATATCACAAGTCTAATTAGTACTTTATGTCACATGTTAAAGAAAAAAAAAAAGTCTTCCTCATGGTGTTGCGAATCAGTCCTGACCATTCTTTGTGCTTTAGTTCTTTTTTTTGCTTCATATACTGCATGTGTCATGACTGTCCTATAACATTTAGGCAAAACACACAAACCTGCAAATTTTGTGGGTGATATTTTCTGTCCGTGTCCCAAGGTGGAAGTTCTTCTCCAAACATGACCGCCAGGTGATCCAAGAAACTGAAACAAGACAAGTAAAAAGATACACACGCCATTTTGCAGCAGTGTGTGATTAAAACTCCTGATTTATTTAGCTAAATAAAACGGAAAGAAAGACAGAAAACATGCAATCAAGATAAATTCAGGACTAGACAAAAAGGACAAGAGGGATTTACCAGTTGTTCTCACAGAAAGCAGAGATGAAGTCACTCTGCTGGTGTTCAGGATAGAGGAAGAGAACAGGCCAGTGCAGGGAGCCCTGCTCGTCCAGGAAAACCTGAGCGCCCGTGACCTCCTGAGAGCTGAGGCCGTCCAGGCTCAGCTGTGATATCGCTGCTGAGGAGCCTTTATCCTCATCCTCACTGTCGGAACCACGCCGAGGAGGCTTCCCAGACTGGAAGGAGCTTGATGCCTCGATCCTAAAGGAGGGAAAAATGCATCAAGCTGTACACTCAGGTCTGAACAAACACTTATTAAAGACAGAATTAGTGTGAGAGTCGGTTGTTTCAAGCATAAATACTGCTTCTAAGTATATTTGATAACACAGATACGCTTAACTGAGAGCAAGTTTCCTCTCAGTTTTGAATGCTTACCTGGATAGCAGCCAGAAGTGTTTCTTTCTGACTGTGCAGTTTTTTTTCTTTGGCTTTGGCCTTCCTGGCGTCTCTCTCTGCTGCTCTCTAAAAAAATAAAATAAAATTTAGAAAGAAAAAGTAAACATTATGATTTACTGAAACTAAAACCTCCATCCCAGAGTCAACTGCACTCATTAATGACTGAACCTTGTGTTTATCTGCTGCTGCTCTCAGCTCCAGCAGCTTCTTGTCAGTGGGATGGGCCTTTAGCCCCTCGTCACACCACTGCATGGCCTCCGCAAAGATGCGCAGCTCTATGCAACACTGAGCCCCTGCAGAAACATGCACGAGACGTCAGCTGAAACAGTGTTTCACTTTTTAACGCGCCGTTTTACATTTCAAATGTCCTAACTGCATTTATGGTCGTATTTCACGACACTGCATACCCCGGATCAAGGCTTTGAGGTGGTCTGGTTTCATCTTCTTTGCAGCTGCAGCGTCATTCAACGCAGAGCGCATATTACCTGCATTAACCAGAAAAGAGAGGATGAAAAGCGAGAAACACAGAACAAACTGGTGTTTTCAGCCTCATAAATATGGAAATTTGGGATTTGGACTGACAAAAGAAGACATCATCGTGGGCATTTTTCATCATTTCCTGATATAGACCAATTGATTAATCAATAAATATAGTATAATATAGTTGCAGCATGAGTGATATCTTATTTTTTGGAAGCCACATTAAAAACACCCCTTTTCTGATGCAATACATTTATGTCTATGTTATAAAGAGATCCTGACCCAGGTAGAAGTGTGCTGCAGCCCGGTTGGTGAGGAGAACAGTGTCGAGCTCCTGGTCCCCACACTTTTTCTTCAGACCTGCTGTGTAGGACAGTATGGCCTTTTGGTAGTTCTTCTCTTTGAAATACACGTTTCCCTCGTCTTTCAGGCTCTTTGCCTGCTCTGGGGAGGAATGAGACAAATTAGACTGAATTCCAAAGTTTCTCAAACTTACAGTCTCCAGACTGTTTATCTAAGCCTTGAAGAACTGGTGGTCCACCTACCTTCTGGGGGTCTGTCTTCGTCGTGGATGATGGCCTGGAGACAGGCTAGTTCTGGGTATTTTTGGGGGTCAATCTCTTCAGGGGCTGTTTTCATGAACATGGGGATTTTATTAAACTCCTGGATGAGACAAAAACAGAGGACTCACTGCGCATGAACAGGAAATTCAACAACATAACAACTTAACGCAGCTCACTCGTGTAGAAAAAGTCCCAAGCTAGTGCTGATGCGTGACACTTCCTTACCTCTTCCCAGTTGTCTTCAGGTAAAGCATTTTTATATCTCTCGGTCTTGAATTTGTCCATGAACTCGTCCATGCCATCGTCGCTCTCATACTGTGCTTCAGAGGACGCCATTTTGGATCGAAATATAGGTTTGCCGGATTGTTATGTTGTTTATGAATCTTATATAAACTAGGACAACTTGCTGTCACCAGCCCATCAGCTGGAAAAGCTTCACCGGCTCTAAAAAATCACACAGCTCCTTGTTTACACATGTGCAGGGGCGGTGCACCGCGGATAAAACATCCGTGCGGAAACAAAGTGCCGATACATTTGTTCCACCATCGACATGCACATGATGGATTTAGAGGTAACGTTGACTGGTGTTTACGGCTTACTTTACTGCTGGTGCTTTATTTCTACTTTTCACTTCTTTATTGTTCGACTCACACACTCCATCTAAACAGACATTTTCAACAATGAATTCCAGTTTCTATCCAACAAGAATTACATTTGAAGTCCTTTTGATGGTTGTATTTTTTTCATATGCAGTTTTTAATGCTGGACTTTCATATTGAGGTATTTACTGATCTTTATGCTTCTTCCACCTCTAGAAACGGTAATGTGAGGAGAAAGTGGCAGAATGTCACAAAGAACATTTGAAGAATTGTACTTTAATTAAATGGTATGCTATCTCACATGGTCACTATGTTCAAGATGGAAATATTAAAATCAGACAGTTATTAACATCGTGTGATGCATATTATATAATTGTTTTGGCAACAGTTAACTTAAATAAACAAATACATATCAAGTACGTAAAACTTTTACCATTATCAATAAAATGTTTCTTATATCAAAATAATATATTACATGTAATACCACTGAGCCACTTCAAGTCTATTACGGTAACTTATAATGGTGTGTTTACATTATAAATTTTGGTAATGCTGCTAACGGTACTTCCACGACTGGAAATTTCTAATTTTGCTTTTTCTCTAACTTACCTTGGGAGTATTTAAATATTTACCAGAGGTCTGCATTGACTTGTACTATGACCCTAAGATACAGGTGTAAGGCTTACTTAAACACAACAGCAGGTGCTCATAATTTCTGTTCATGTGGCAGTTTGTGTTTTTATTTGCACACATTGTGACATTATTACAGTATGGAAACAAAATGCAATTTAATAATCTAAAGGTATAGGGTTACTTTGGAAAACAATAAGAAACGCAGACTTACAATGTAAACATACAACGCTGTGATCTTCTTTTCCCACCACCTCACTTACATCTTTCTTGTTACAAAGTCCTCACAAACATGAAATGAAACATTTACTTCCACAGTCAGTGTTGGTGTTCATACCGTTTCCACTCTTCCCAGAAGATCAAACAGTCCGTCTCTGCTGAGAAACATCACCTCACCCGTCTGCTGACAGATCACCTCAAACCTGGGTGCTTCCTCTAGAGCACCCTGTCCCACCACAATAACATATGGATAGCCCAGTATTTTTGCATCCTTCAGCCTCTTTCCAATGGTCATCTGTGTACGGTCATCAAGGACAACTTCACCCCTCAAACCAGAGAACGCCTCTCCCAAATTATGAACCAGCTCCTCAGCCAAGACTGCTGCCTTGTCTGCCTTACTGCCTTTCTTTGGGGGTAAAACACACACCTGGTAAGGGGCGAGAAGGCCTGGCCAGCAGATACCCTCCTCTGTTGACATCACCTCAATGGCTGCAGCGAGAATCCGGGTTACTCCAAGACCATAGCAGCCCATCTCTGCAGCACTTGTCTTGTTCTGGGCATTGCTGAAGGTGGCATTGAATACGTGAGAGTACTTTTTACCCAGGTAAAAGGTGTGGCCGACCTCTATACCCTTTGACTCGACCAGTGTGCCAGTTTTGCACTGTGGGCAGTCAGTTGCGTCTGATGACATGGTCTCCACATTAGCAGAGAACGAGCAGTTCCCGCAGACCAGAAGTCTGTCCTCACCGACGTCTGCTGGCAGCTGGAACTCGTGGGAGAGTTTGCCACCAATGTTCCCTGTGTCCGCCTGGACCTGAACACAACGCAGGCCGAGCCGGGAGAAGAGCCTGGTGTACGCCTCACACACTGATTCATAAGTCTGATAAGCTGCTTCTTCACTCACGTCAAATGAGTACATGTCCTTCATGTAGAATTCCCTCCCTCGAAGCAGACCAAACTTTGGCTTTGGTTCGTCTCTGAATTTGCGAGTGATCTGTTAGAATCACAGCGTTAGAATCACAGATTATCACAACACAACAAATACACTGGTGGTACACGGTGAAAGGCTACCTGATAAAGAAGCAGAGGGAACTGTTTGTAGGAGACAGACATCTGGTGAGCGACCAGAGTTGTCACTGCCTCCTCGTGTGTTGGGGCTAAGCAGTAGTCGCCTCCATGACGGTCTTTCAGACGGATTAGCTCCTTTCCCATCAAGTCCCAGCGTTCACTGGTTTTCCAGAGTTCAGCTGAGCACAAACTGGGCATGTCCAGCTTCTGCCCACCGATCCCCTGCATCTCCTGGTCAATTATTCTTATCTGTTGATTTAAGACAGCACTTATTATATTTTTAGGACCAAATTAAGAAGACTTACACTTAATCTCACATCCCGATTCATCACACTTATGACAAACTACTAGTCTCACCAGCTTCTCCATGGAGCGGACGGTGGCAGGGAGGTAGTAGTAACAACCCGGGTTGGATGGATAGATGAGCCCGCTCTGCTGCATGAGCCTTTGGCTCTTACAAGTCATCTCTCCTTGCAGACGGGTCTCCAGCCCCACCTCGCGCAGGTTTGAAGGCTGGTAGAGGCGGGACACCAGGAGTGTGGGTGGCTTGATACGTCTGGAGTTTGTGTTGGCGGGAACAGTGGCGTGCTCAGCGCACCCTGAATGGCTCCTCCTGGGGAGCGCCGAGGTTCTGTGGAGGCGCCGGAAGACTCTCGGCCAAATCTGATTCATTATGGGCTCCATGGTAGATCCAGACCTAGATAGATGACACAAATCAGGTAGAGCCGAAACATTGGTCACTAAGCAGAAAATAAATCAGCAATACTTTGATGATCAATTTAAGGTTTCTGCAGTGAAAATGACAAATATTTTCTGGTTTCACCTTCTGATAAGTGAGCTGGTCAGAAAATAGTCTGTTGGTATGTATGTGTGTGATGCATTGATACATCAGGAAAATGATCAACAGGTTAATCGATAATGTTGCACCCTAAAATCAGTTCTCTAAATATAATTACACACAGTTAACACTCACATGCATAATGAGCACCTGAGTAGCTTTTGTCTTTAATACTAATGCACCTTGACCTGAGGAATAGGAACCGTCGACACGGACACACGTCAAGCCACAGGAAACGCAATGACGCCTGCAGGCAGTGAACGGGTGTAGCCAATGTCGCCACAACACACAGACTCAGAATAACGACAGAGAAGTGCATGAAGTCGATAAATTAAAGCTGAGGCTGGAGATGCAGACGTCGCTGACTGACGTGTGAAGTGTCCGCAGCAGTGACAGACTGTCAGCTCAGAGAGGCGTGCTACCAAACACTGCCCTGCTAGCTGAGGTTAGCTTCCTCGGTTAGCATACAACGACGTGCATTACGTGCACACAGCTAGTACACAAGACTCACCTTCGGACTGATAAGTACTGTCTCCTCCGAAAGAATTATATTTCTACAAAGTTGATAAACTGTTTGAAGGTCCCTCCGACATGCTGTCCTCCACAGCTACATGCGGGAGGCTCGTTGCTTCAAGGTCACAGCGCCACCTCGAGGCCAGGAGGAGTAAAGACGCAGAGACAGGAAGCGCTAAGGCTGCGTGTTTGTACAACAACACAGTACACTGCATGACAGTTACTTCTATATATTTATATATTTATATCCATCAGCAGATGGAGCCAGGGCTTCACAGGGGAGGTCCTCCAAATCTATGACTGAAATATGAGCTACAAATCAAATATTTTTGCTAAGTATTGTTTTCTTATCCCCTAAATATTAATATAATATCTTTTTAGTTTAGCGCTGCACTAAATGCAACAGACTCATTGAGTTTCAAACACTTGTAAATAAAACTGAATATGTTAAAGTTGTATTATTTAAACAATTAGAAAGAAATATTCTATAAATACCGATTTAAACCAAAGTTAGTCATGTTTTGATCATGTCCTGTGATTCTGTACTGAGCTGAGCTGTGCTGAGGCAGAGGCACCGGAGGGCAAGAAACATGAATGTTCAGGACTGCAAACACATTTAATGAGTCATATGTTGTTGGCATTACACAGAGTCATGCTACGTATTTACGTACCAGTTACATACAATTTTTCTAAAAATAACTGTATTTTCAAATCAGCTTTTCACAGCTGCTCTACTGTTAATGACAAAACCTCTGTATTGAGGCATGTTTTTAAAGACGGACCTCACCAGCTTAGTAGTAAACACAGGATCATCTTCATCTTTTCATACACAAAATAGAACTATGGTACAACAGTTAATTCAGTCTGATCTGAACATTTGAAACAAGAATTATTTATAACAAGTGAAAAAAGCTACGACAGCGATCCACAGAATGCACTACACATTCATATTTATCCTACGGAAAAAATAGGAGCATTTATGTCAAATTGGAGACAGACAGGAGAACACATTATGCTCATTCTTTCCACAAAGCACCTTGTAACTTCACTGAGAAACAAAACAAAACACAAACACTGTTATTGGTTCTTATTGAGTTCTTATTGAACTTTCTATATGATCGCAGGTAATGTTTGCCTTTTGTTGACATGATTCTGTACTTCAGTCTGTGTTAATGCACCTTTGCTGGCTTTATAGCGTTTTATGTCAGCAATCTGAAACCATTATTCCCTCAGTCAGTCAATGACACACGGGCACCTGATGGTCATTTCACATGGCAAACACAACCAAGCTCTCTCTGGCTGGCTCTTCTCTTTCAGGTGGACACGGTGGAGGACATCATCTTTCAGTCTGCCGGTTACACACTGAGTGAATATGCACACACACGCACACACACACTGATGTATTCCCCAGCCAATTAGGTTTGTGCTTGTTTCGTCCATTTATCTAGTCACTCTTGTTGTAAGATTTGGTTCTCAGAGAAATGGGCGACTGAATGTCTCCTTGAGATACGAGCAGTCCCATTAGGGCCGATCTTATCTGCACACGTCACGTTTGCCTGTTTGGCTGTATGCTGAATATATGGTTGACATTTTTACTGTCACGGGGACTCATTTCAAGCTTTTTAAGAAATTATGTGTAAAAATAGAATATCTGTGATTTTAAATGTACATTAATAATGGTGCAAGTTTGGTTTGAGAGACACACACAGCTTTTCCAACAAATATTAAAAATTGAAGGCTACTTTAATGAAATAAATCTAGCAAATGTTGTATTATGGTGAAATTTGTAATCAGCCTTCATAGAACTGATTTGAAAATTAGAAATGTTGCATTAAAGTCATGTTAAGCTTCCTTAATAGAGAATCCAAACTTCATAAAAACTCAGATTGAAGGACTCTTTATGTAGCCTAGGGTGAAACCCAGGGAAAAGATCCTTTGCCTCAGCTCATTCATCATCATCATCATCATCATTGTGGCAGCTGGACAGAGACAGCGTCAGTGAGGTCGGCCATTGATGCTGGGCAGCGTGGCCTGACGTGAAGTCGAGGCTTCGGTTTGTCCCAGTGATGTTGGATCAGTCAGTCGGCCCAGAACGATTGCCATAATCATAGTGAAATGTATTTCTGTGAGCTCAGACAATTTGTTCAATTAAAATTGTTGTAAAATGAAATATTAATAAGAATAGAAATAATAATAGGTATTATGGAATCGATGTGAGTAAATCAGTAATGTGAAAAGTAATCTTCACGGAACTAAATAGGTTATCTATCATCAGCATAATGAGGGCTAAAATAGATAAATAACAAAAGTATTCTTCAGGTGCAGGCAGAGTCTTTTTAACATCTATCAAAAATACACAGCGTAGTCTTATTGTTATTGCATTATGACAATAGAAATTAGAATTTAGTGATGGATGCTAAACATTTGAAATGTTGCTGAAGTGCTTTTTCAGTTACGAGGTTGTTGTTCTCTCATGGTGCAGCGCTGTTTTGGTCCTCTTAATGGAGACGTCTTTTTTTTTTTTTTTTTGCAGTTGTTTTTCAGTGGACACAGGGTACTTGGCTGAAAATAGATTTCAGTTAGTTACATACAAGTTTAACCAAATTACTTGCTACAAGGCTTATGTCACTGTAACTTGGTTTAGTCCATGTCTATAAAACTTAAACATAAAAACATAAAACCAAAGCTCTCTTATAAAGTGATTTCTTTTTCCAGTCATTATCTGTTGTCCCTGCTGACTGTGGTCCCGAGTGAGCTCTGACGTTTGTCTCTTAAGACTTCTAAAAAATACATACAAAATGATCAATGATAATAATAATATATTTTTTAAAAATAACATCCTAACATCTAAACATATGAAGTGAACTTCAACAGGACTTTAACTGAGCATTTCTTACTTAGCTCTAGTTGATGTACTTTCAACCATACAGTTTGTCAGCTTTTAATATCTGAACATAAATTAAATAACTTGTTTATGTGACATTAATTAATGTAAAAATAATCTTCACCTACTGTCACTAAGCTTCATATCTTCACATTTCAGTGTCTCTTCAGTGGCACAGTCTTGACATTATGGCCTGATACTGAAATGAGAACATGCAGGAGCTTTGTAATTGGATCAAAGCTAACAGCTTCCCACCATGATGAGAGGAAACCTTTTCTGCTGCAGAGCAGCTGCTGCTCGGTTCTCTACAGTCGTGCTGAACGTCCGTCACAAAGTGTGAATTCAGATCAAACACCACTGCTCCATATTTGTTTTCAGGTTATCAGTCCTCATGGCAGATGACATGATGTCACTCATTCTGGTACCTTCATGATCCTTTAGGGTAATTTAAGGTCATGGTAATTTCAATGACCCTCTTGACCTCTCCAGGCCTGTGTCGGTAATCAGGACAGTCACACAAAACTATGGTCATCATGACAAAAGCAGTCGTGGCTCTGATTACAGCCATCTATGCACACAGCTCATTAGCCTCATGAATGTCAACAGAAATCTCTATTAAAATCATCCTGATGAATAGGTTTCATTAACACAAATAACTCTTTGTTGTAGTCTCTGCAGTACGCTGAGATAGCAAAAACATGTTAGCACTCCCGCATGGTCGACCTAAATGAACAAACGTGTCCGCTGATGCTGCGTGATAACCTCGCCTCAAAATAAAATGATCAATCTGGTCTGACAAAATAATGCCTACTCAAGTCTGTTTACGAGCTTTTGGCAGGGCCTTCAAGCTTTTTCATGAGTGGAGGAAATGTGCTCAGGTTACCATGGAGATGGATTTGTTGAAGTGCACTTTTAGGACTTCCGCGGATGAATGTCACGTGATATAGCCATGGAACATTTGTTTATCTTATGTTAAAGTGGTTATTAGCGTTGACTATAGCTATTGACTATAGCACTGACTATATAAGTTTCCCAACTTCTCTGAGTGATAACCGACACCAGTGGACAGATTTGAAAATGATCACTGACTCCACTGTTCTGTAGCTCACTGTTTAATGAGCTGAAAGAGCAGTTCACCTGGAAACCAGCAAACTGTGTAGTTTGGTTCCAATAAATAAAAGATAATTCTAGCTTTTAAGAAAAAGTCAAGTCGATCTTTTTTTCCAATTGTATTTTTAAATCTAAATCATCGGTCTTTGTTTTCTGCCACCATCAGAACAACCGCACATCGTGTCCAAATAAACATAATATAATTTCATTGACATCCTAAGTGGGACCTCTACCGTTAAAGATCGAAGTGAAATGTCAAGAGTATCACGTCGCACCATCAGCGGCACCGTAATGACCGCCATGATGGACTGTCAACATTGACTTATTTCCTCTCATATGCCCCAAACTGCTGTAAAGCCAAAGACAACCGGGGCCATCAGAGTGTTGTAAACAGGTGAAACATCTGTTTGACTGCACGGCGAATCACTTTGCATCACTTAATTATCCCTGCAGTGTGGTGAAGGTCGGCGCAATCACAGCCTTAAAGCACATAATCATAGAGAGGCTGAGGAAGATGCCCTCAGCTAATGTGATTGTCAGTTGAGGGTTGTAAAAGGCTGATGGCTGTCACTCTCTCCTTTACACTGCTAAAAATGGTGACGGTGGAGGTGCCCGGAAACATAAAATGACCTGAGGTAGTGAGGAGTGTGTGTGTGTGTGTGTTTGTGTGTTATTGGGATGGGCTAAGAAGACAGTTAGGGGGAGGAGGTGGAGAGATACTCAGCACTGATGTACTGAAAGGTGGATGGTATATAATGCAGGGAGATGCATGCATTGGGTCAGCGACCGGTCTACTGTGCTGCAGCAAAGAAGTCTCAAAGACCGCCTGCAAGATCCCAGAAAACAGCTGAGGCCGCTTCGGAAACAAACCAGACCAACAAAGAGATCAACCTACAGACAGACAGTCAGGTCCAGTCAAACATGCGGGCTCTGGTGGTTTTGCCTCTGCTGTTGTGTGCAGTGGTGCATGTGGACCAAGTGAAGGCGGAGGTGAAGGCGGTGAAGCTGTGCGGTCGAGAGTTCCTCAGGGCTGTCGTTTACACCTGCGGAGGCTCCCGCTGGAGGAGATTCTTCAGTGAGACAGACATGGGTGGTGATGGTGAGACGCGTTTTTATTCTCACAGGAGCACGAAAAACAAGAGCCTGAAGACTTAACCTTCATTTTAGACGTGTGTGTACAAGAAAGAATAATGCAGAGAAGCATATAAAGTGTGCAGATTTAGGCTTAAGATATCAATTCGGTCGTAGAATAATAGCCAGGTGCCCACATGAACACTGAAATAAGTTTTGCTTGCTGCAGTCATTAAGAGACTGTTTAAAGTGCATTTCTATTGATTTCTACTTTTTACTTTGTAGTATTTATTTTCTACTTTTTTCTCTGGGTTCTCTCTCAAAAGAAAAGGACTTCCAAAAGTACACCACTAAGTACCTTCAGGGTTGTTAAAATCATCAATCTAAGTTTAATTATATATTCTGTATCAGCATGTTTCAGCTCTTCATTGAAGCTTTAGTGTGTGCTCTACAGCCTGACATAACTGGTGTTTTCTTTTTTCTATATATAAAAACTTGAATTTAGAATAAAATTCTGTAGTTTTGAACCTTTTGAGCGAAACAGTTTATAGCAAGGGAGCCACTCCTGGGCTACTAAATGGTTTAGCTGCTGTGAGACACTAAGATATTGTAGGATATCCCTCTTTTATTTTACAGAAATTATTTTAATTTATTATTTCCACCTCTTGTGGAAATTTGAAACACTTTCTGATCTCTATAATTCACATAGGATTCATTCTATCAGACTGACTCGTGACTCTCTCAGGCCATTTCTGTGTTTGGATGTTTTACTGATGCAGGCAACATTTTAAAACACTTAACTGCTGAGTATCTGTGCAAAATATTTCCCCACGGGTAGAAACATGAAACAAACTGAGAGGATCTATGTTTCCGATGGTTTCCATCGCTGTGCGTTACATGTACTGTTATATTAAATACTATTAATTCAGTGGCGTGCAGTGGGTGTGCAGGCAGACAGGTGCCCTAGAGTAGCTCAGAGGCTGTCCTACCTTATTAAGCCGGGGGAGCCACATATGATGATTAAATAAACAGTGCGGCAGACCCGAGCATCCTCTTAGCCTCTTACTGTCTGTCACACACAAACAAACTCAGTTAGCCTATCAGTTGTACTGATTAGAAAGAGTAAAGTGACACTGCAGAAGACAAATAGCTCTGAGGTAATCTGTACAGTCATTTAGAGTTTCCTTATTTAATGGGAACATACACCTCAATTACGCAAGACTTTGTTCATCCACTGTCCTGCTGTACAATAAAAAGTCACATCTGCAGAGGAGAGGTGTGTGAACCTGGCTGTTGGACTAAATTAGTACAGTGTCAGGTTTTTTGTTGAAAAAAAAAAAAAAAAAAAAGTTTTATGTCAGAGTGTTTCTTTAGCTTTCGCTGCATTTTGTTGTTCCAGGTTTGCCCACGGGGGAGCAGAGCAGTTTGGAGAGCCTGAGCAGCAGCAACCCGGGCTCCCAGTTGACCAGACGGGACATTAATAACGTACTGACCACCGTGTGCTGCCAGGTGGGCTGCAGGAAGAGCGACCTCACCTTCCTCTGCTGAGGCCAGCTCCCCTCTTCTTCTCCAAAGTGACCAAAATGACTCCGTCCTCTCTCATTTCGCCTTCGTAGGAACCAAATCTCAATCAAAATGCTGATGTCTCAATAACAGTAGGATGAGCTCTGTATCGTATGTACAATAATTCTCCAATATCCACAGCTGCTATTTTTCTAATTCCTTTTCATATTTTTGTCATTACTTTAACTTGCGAGGTTTGTGGATGTGAATGCGGACCACTTGAGCATCTGTGAACATGTTTCTGATCCAGAGGTGAAAGATATGTCAAACCACTAAAATATATCCACTTACAATATAAACTAAACTACACTGAGGTTAATTTACTCAGGGCTGACATTCAAGGGCGCAGGACTGTATCATGTCCCACTCACACACACACACACAGAGGACAGATGTCTCAGCTTGTGTCCTGTACATAAACATGTTTCCCACGGGGTTGCAGATTTGGAAAATGTCCATCTGTGCTTTGATGTATTCATCGGAAACTTGAGCTGTAGTGTATCATTTTGCTATTTTTGTCAAATAAATGTTCTTGCACAGGGCTTACATTCTGTGAAGTGTGAGATCTTTTTTTTAAAAACAGCAGTCAAATACCAAATAATGCTTAGCTTATTTCAGCAAATTAACAGTAACAATAAAAATCACCTTATCATTAATTTGTGACAAACAAAAGTCTAAGCTAGGAACTTTCTTAACTCCTCTTTGTTCCTCCCACATGGTTTCATGTCATCTCTTGACTGTTGGCTATTCAATAAAAGATATAACCCTCCCCCCAAAAAATAATTAAAACAAGACTAAGAGTGTGCAACCATGTTAGCAGCTCAGAGAGGCTTTCTGTTATCCTGAAAAATCTATGGCTGTAGTTTGGTTTACATATATATTTTTTCTAGATCTTACGGTGAACTTAACAATGCTAGCAGCTGTGCCAAGCTATATTTGGACACAGTTGTGATTTGCTAATGTGAAATGCTAATGTCTACATTCTAATTAAAGCGTACCAGCGGATTTCATGGGAAATCATCCAACAGATGTTGAGACAAAACGACAAATGTAACAAATGTGAACCTCGTGTTGGTGCCAAGTTCCAAACTCCAAGTGAAGCCAATGCAAAGGACCAAAAACTGCATTTCCTAAAATGGCCACTTGGCACCAACCATAAAAGTCTTGATGTGCTTGTGGCACTAGATATTCACCAAAGTCAGTAGGATCTATCCTCTGGGGACCATAAATGCCCATAAAAAAAAGAAGGTGAATCCATCCAATAGTATTAGTTGATATATAGTTGATATTTGGTCTGGACCAAGGTTTTGCCACAGCAACAACCATCCATACTTGGCTATGGCTAGTGTGTCATAAAAATGCCAAAGAAACATACAGTAGGATGAATTTTTTTTTATACATATTCATGGGAAAACTAAAACAGTAGATTTACATAAAAAACAAACAAAACACAAACAAACAAAACAGCCAACAGGCATCCAGTTATAACTTTTATTGGTTTTGGAAAGAAGCAAACTAAGTTTCTCAGTTCATCTTAGCATTGTTATGTACTGTACAAACAGCTTGCACATGTGTTTGAGGTTAACGGTACAGAACCAAAAAGCATTCTGGCGTATAGCACACATAAACACACTCCCTGCGCTCTTTCTCAACATTAATACAAGTAACTGACACGCAGCACAACACGTCATTTCAGTACTACCTATCGTCATAGATGCCTCACCTTTTACTGCATGCTCTGCATGCAATGATGAATTACTGCAGGACAAGTTCACCACGGAGATGAAGATCTGGAAAACAAGTTTTGTTCCGTTTTTTTTTTTTATTATTTAGAAAATGAGACAATGAGAATAATCTAGGCAACTAACAGAAAGAGAGTGAGTTTTGTTCTGTGACACGACTTTCAGGCTGAAAGACTGTGTGACCTGAAGTGTAGTGGTAATTTAAAAACGGATGTATGACGGGAGATGTGTACGGTGGGCCTCTGTAGATAATGCTGTAGTGACTGTTGCACTGGCTTCAAGGTTCACTCGGGAGGTTACAGCTTCGTGTCAGCCGTGTTGATCCATCCATTCGAGGAGATGGACAGACATGACTGAGGGAAAATGTTACCAAGCTAAATGGCACCAATCATCATCGCCTTGCATTAACAAATGGAATGCAACCTCAGAGTAATCCGCAATGCTCTTTTTAGACTGAGTGCAGGTCAAAGACAAGATATTCAGTTGAACTGCACAGCACAAATCTGAACTCTTTGAGCCAAAGAAGCACGTATGTTTAAAAGTATGTCCGATCAAAAGTACTCTATCATTAAATAGAAGTATCGACATGTTACTAATAGTCCTCTAGTCCTAAAGATTCTTCTACGATGGCTCTGAAAGGACCATGATTGGTTGCATTTAGCAGAATGCCGACATACAGTACAGTACAGAGATATTCGGCTACACTTCACACATACTTTTTGTTCTTCATGTTGAGTGTCAGAGCATTCAGGAAGTTCAACATCATCAGCACAGTGTTTTTTTGTTTTGTTTTGTTTTTTACACATTAAACAATATAATATTTTTTCACTTTTATCCGTTTTAAAAATATTCAGCTTATTCTCCTTAACAGAGGACTGACTGTCCGGGGTACACACACATAAAATACAAAAAAAAAAAAAGAAAAAAGAAAAAGAAAAGCATTTTGGTCAACTTAACCTTGCTCCACAACCTCATTCAATCCTTGTCATCTCACAGAGACCATTACGATTATGCAAAATAAAGCCATGGATTCAAGCGCTGGTTGGATGATCAGGGGTGTGCTCATGATATAGTCAGGGAAGTTTAGGTACCACTGAGGTGAATGGAAACAGGTCAGACGCGTGGTCTGAAACAGGTTGAGGTGGGAACTGAGATCTAATACAAGAGTGTTTTCTTTCTGTTTTTATGAGGTTTGAATAAAAAACAGAGAAACAAATCAAAAAACAAACAAATCCTGTTCCAGTAGTGGTACCACAGTCACCAAACTTCATCACTGCTGTTGAGGAAAATGGATTGCTTTTGTTGTCATTGTCTTGACTTTATTACAAAGAAGAGTTAAACAATTTGGGAAGTACGCTGGCTCACTTTCTTGCTGAGAATTATGTGAGAAGACTGAAGCCACAAGACGGTTAGTTTAGCTTAGCTTAGCATAGGGATTGGACACAGGTAAAAGGTAAACAGCACTAAGGTACAGCGATGCTCCGTGCTAAATCCTAACCTTCCCTGTCAAAGATGTTTCGCAGACAGACGTAAGCCAAATTGGACCGGTACATTTTGTCAACTTCGTCTTCAGCTTTAAATTTCATGGCAATCCGTCCAATAGTTGTTGCGATATTCTGGACTAGCGTGGTGGATCGACTGACCTACACTGCTGCAAGCTAGCGTGACTGAAAGCACCTCTATGTCTAAAACTTGAAGTGCTGAGCACCGTCAAACAGAGGCAGGGTAGCTGGATCAAGTCTTTATGCTAAGCTAACCGTCTCCTGGCTCCAGCCTCGTGTCGAACAGACAGATGTATGAGCGGTACCGATCACCTCCTCTAACTCTTGAATAAAGAAGGCAAATGAGCCACGTTCTCAGAGTGTTCAACTCTTTAAAGTGTGGACCTTGCCCATGGTATAACTAACTCTACGTTAACACTGCTTTCACAAAGCATAACACAGCATCCAGGAAGATATTTATCTTTTTCTTTAAATTACCCCCTCCCCCCACCCCGCCCATATATAGCTCAAATCTTCAGTTGCACTTGAGTTAAAAAATTATATCTGAAATAAATTCAAAAATTATACCTTATACTGTACACAGGTTACCCAACTACACAGATAACAAAAAGAGAGAGTTCAAATATTTATACCTTTAAGGGTTCTGAGTCGTGTGATACCATTCAAATTCTATTCGTATACAGAATCACATGTTTTATACAACAAATCATCGTCATCAATAAATAAAAATAGAATGCTGTCATGTACTCTGGAGTCTATCACTGCTGTCCTGGGAACAACAGAAAGGCTATCTGACAATACGAGGAAAACACCAAACGCCCTTTAAGATATATATTATTGATTTAAAATGACACTTTGTACATTTCTTTTGTTCTGACGGGAAAAAAACGCATTTTCTTATTTTGCAACCAGTACATTGATTAATCATTGCAGCTGCCTAACTGGCTAAAAACCTCTCCATGTCTGTGTATTCCAGAGAAATAAAATAAACAGTTTGATTGACTGATCAGTGCATTTATATTACCCAAAGTCATGTGACCCTGTAGTACCAGTAGGTGATGCATGAAAATCTAGTCGTTTGTTTGTAGATACTTGAGCCTGATCGCAAACAAGCACCGACGTCTTCCACTGAACGGTTACAACGTACTTAACAAATGCATCAGTAAATGCATTTACGTGCTGGCATCAGTGCATAACTTTTGAGGACAGCTGTCTCAGGCTTTGAGGTCTGATTCTGACAGAAGAGATGGGATTTTTTAATCTGCTAAAGATGTATAACTTACTATGAATTGTCCTGGGCCCTGCTTCAACTAGTCTAGCTTTGGGCGTGTCGGAAGTTTGACCACGACGATTTTATTCAAGGATATTTTTCACGGCCAAATCTCTCTGGGCTCTTTCTGGGCAACAGACAGCACAGCGTTAAAATCTGTCTCTAAGCACTTTCTGTCCATGTCTTCGGTCAGGCAGCTGCAGTGAAACTTTAAAAAACACACCACCACAAATTGACCAGAGGAGGATGGAGACAGAGACACACAGACTTCAGAGGGAGGAAGAACCCAGATGTCTAACTGCAGCAATACAGATGTTATGAAATGAATACAAATACGATAATTACATGACCTAAAACAGCTCCACGATGCTATATGCAAGTTGTACAATACTGCTGGGTAGGCTGCGCACCTGTCGTGTGGGTTCAGAAAAAGGTTAATGGAAAGTCTGTCTGGTGTCGGTTTGTCCTCTGTGTCAACCTCAGTCCACTGCGATTGTTTTGTTCAACAGTGCTGTTCTCAGTAGAATGGGTTAGTTGTCGGCCAGGTATTTTCCTGAAACGCAGCAATGACATGTTGACTGTTGTTAACTTCAATCAAACAATTTCTAACAGAATGTTTAAGGTTTGATTTAGTTGGCAGAGCTTTCGTTTAACAGTAGCGACTGTGATGAATTATGTTTGGTGTATAGCTTGTTAAAAATGCTAAACTGACCTGCGGCAAACCTCTTCTTGATGAGGGAGAAGCGGTACCCTGGCCCAGCCAGTTCAATGTCACAGCCTGACAGGGTGCTGCCCTCACTGGTGAACTGCACCGCCAGTGGAGCCGGTTTACTGGGACCTTCTGTTAGCTGAAAGCGTGCTAACAACGATCCCACACCTGAGGGAAGAGGGCGAATTCAGAGAAACGTCTGTCCGTCTGATATAAACCAGAGGGAATAAACATGTCAGACTGTGAGGTTCAAAGACCCGAGTATAATCAGCTTTGGAAACTCTTTTGAATGCAGCGGGTATATGCTGGTTCTGATTTAACAGAATGAAAAATGCAGGTAGCAGCTCTGGACGACAACAGATGTTGCTATATTTAACTGAAAAATGAGATTGTATCAAAGCCTGTTCGATATCAAAATATTTTTCTGTGTACGGATTTCAAGGAAACGCTGAAAGAAAAGAAAATTTACGATTTATCTGAACTGTTTTTCGTCAGGACATTAAACGGATAAAAGACACGATTATTACATTTAAAAGTCATCCATGCTCAAAAGGAGCAGAGATAATCTGATCACGTTTGAATCTCTTCAAGAAAATCGCATAAACTCATCCCCATCCTGGAGACCAGGTAAGTCAGAGCCTTTCTGTTTTGTAACAAACTCAGGTGATCTCGGATGAACGAATCAAAACAACGCAGTTGAAAATATGTCATCGTCAGAGAATAAAAGAAGCTGTGGAAAAATGCTCATATGCCGCGTCGGGCATAAAAAGGTGTGCTGAAGTAGCTGTAACACCATTTGTCGACAGAAGGTGGCGTTCTTTATCTCAGCCAGAGCCTCATCTCCTCCTGAGGTGCACCATGTACTACGTTTGTTTCCCCCATGGACTGCTTAGCCGCATTCCATGGCTCCTAATGCAGGTTCCAGGTCAGTGTTTAAACTGGCCACCTCTACACGCCTGCAGAAACTAAGATCAGAACATTGCTTACGCTGTGTGCACTTCTTTTGAAACAATAAGTCTCTTTGTTACGCTTATCTCTGGGTTTGTACAAAATCCGACAACTCTGAAAGTCAACCACTGGAGCTGTCATCACGTTTCACAAGTCACACGTCCCGGATAGTGGCTGATTTTTTGTTTTTCGGAATTATGAAACTAAAAGCAAGAATTTAAAGCATATCAATACGACTAAATGGTACATGTTTCTTTTATCATATTGTACATACCTCCGTTTTCAGATTTTTGTGAAATATCAGGAATCTTCCAAAGGATTCTGTGATGCTCTGCATTCCTGTCAAGATCACACGAGGACAGAAACCCACATTAATAAAGTGAAAAGTCAAAACCTTTTAGTAGATAAAGAGCGACAATACACAAAACGCTCCACTAGACCAAAGTTCAGACAGTACCATGCGGCAGGAGGTAAGACAGCCTGTAGTTTTGAAACCCCTCCATCGACAGGGACGAGGA
The DNA here is from genome assembly GCA_014281875.1 of Nibea albiflora. Lineage (NCBI taxonomy): Eukaryota > Metazoa > Chordata > Actinopteri > Sciaenidae > Nibea > Nibea albiflora. The sequence goes on from CM024792.1 coordinate 7,145,926, forward strand.
ATTGGACGTTGTTGAGGGCCATCGGCGTCGTCATGGCCTCCCCGTTGTATTTGTAGTCTATCCTCAGGTCAGTGCTGGTGGGCTCACATCTCCAGCTCACCGCTAGATTTAGAGGAATGGACTGAAGCCCCTCTGCTGATACCTGCAGATGCCAAAGCATTTCTTCAACATTTGGATTGTGTTGTATGTGGCTAATATTAGCCACATGCTAGCTACCTAAGTAAGCCCTCAAAGTCTTGGTTTTGATACACTATGGTCTTGGCTCAGCTGGTCTTGACTTCGACACTGAATCCCAACATGACATTCTGTTGTTCCTACAGTCCTTTACAGTGACACAGTGGAAGATGGGGCTGCTGTGTATCACTTGGCCAGAGGGCAGAGCTTACCTGATACTTGAGCATGTCCACATTGTAGTATGTCGCCTGTGGCTTCTGCTCTGCCACCTTCTTTAAGTGGGATATCAGGTTTGGCATGTTCACCCAGAAGTCCTTGGCATCGGCCTTGGCTTGTGTGGTGGTGTCGCTGGTGGAAAAGCATGTGGAAAGGTACGATCAAAATACAGACATTTGTTCAAACTCAGGAAGTTTTTGAGTAAAAATGCCCAGCCTATCTGTCTGGAAGTTATGCATTGACCAGAAATTTTTTTTTTTTTTTTTTAGCACTAATGACTTTCAAGATTTGCAGAGTTTGAAAGGTTTGTCAGCATCTTAAGCCACAAGAGGTCATGCTTTACACACGAGTTCTTGCAGAAATTATGCTGCTTATTATGAAAAAATAAAATAAAATAATATATATATATATACACATAATCATAATTAAGTAAAAACCTTCTCTGCTGTGAGGTGACAGAGCACTAGAAACAAAAAGCTGACCTCTGTTGAAGGTAGCTGGACTGAAAACTCGGATGACCTCGCGATGACTCAATACGCAGTCAGCTTAAGTGTCTGAGATGATGCCACTAAAGTGAACTCATCCTCATTACACAGAGAACAGCCAAACTCTTCCGTGTGAATGTTTTACGAGCCATTTCAGGTAGTTTTACATCCTGATTCCCGAAGGCAAACGTCAGTCCGAGTTTCTAGTCAAAACAAAACTTGACGTTTGAAGTTTTACTTTGTTTCTATACCACTTTATATCTTTAGACATTTTATTGTGTATGGAATGGGCCATGTAAATGACGTCTTCTGTGTCACTGTAACATACCGTGAGTGTGATAAGTAGGATTTGTTGTGTGGATATAAATATTATATTGGCGATGAAATACGTACAGTGATTATTATGAAAAATAAATGATGAATTAGGAGGAAACTGTTGCATTTTCTGATATAATGGTTTACACATAAAACAAGGTGATTATATGCGGCAATGTGCCCTTTAAGCTATTATCTTGCATGCTCTATAAATAAAATTAATTATTATATTAATACAGATTATAATGCATAGTAAATAAGATGTTGTGTTTTATATAAATGCTGGACAATAAAGCATTCAGACCTGAACTACAATTGTGCGGAGGATGCGGTAAGAGTTATGGTGTGTGTTTCCTCACAGAGACAATGCCTCCAGTTAAACTGTGTATTTGGGTGGTGAGTTCACAGCGGCGTCATTACCAGCAGAGGAGCTGGGGGTTAGGCAACACATGCTCCAGTCGGCTGTAGTTGGTTATGCTGAAGGTTAGCACGGCAGGGGACGGGTTATTGGCAAAGTGCCGCGTGATTCCCGCCGGAAACGACAAAACCATCTCACCTATGATCTTCACCACACACCTGAGAGGAGGAAGAGGGAGACACGGAGTGGGTTAGAGAGAGAAAAGGTAAATACTGGAGAAACAGCGGCACTGTACATATACTGTACGGACAGTGGTACAGACAGCACATAGATAGTTAATTCAGAGTTTATCTCTGCAGTGCTTTAATATTTATGACGTTCCTCTGTGGTTGCTGAAGATATGAGGAGTTAGCTACCCATGCTAACACAAACTCTTCGCTTCGATGATAAGAAATAAGCCTACAAACCGCACTTAATTTTATTTATTTACAACAACTGCTTCTAGCCGGCTGAATCGAAACAAGATTGGTAATTGTCGCAGTAGTTGAGCTTGTTAACTTGGGGGATGGAGCGAGTGATTAGCTAAAAGGCATTTGAGACATTTGAAAATTGCGATCCTGGTCCGAGGAGTAATGACAAGATAAGTTAGAATGCGTGGAGCAGTTTGTTGACCTACTTGCTGGGATCAGCTCCTTTAAAGAAGGCGTTGACCGTCTCTGTGAATGCGGCGGCCACAGGAAGAGTGTCCTGAGCCCCCATGGTGAGAGGACTAGGCCCTCTGGAGCAGCCTGGAAGTGACACACATGCACACAGAGACACAAATACACATTAAAATAGTCGGAAAAGACACGCACAGACCTTAACTGAGCTTCACGTCATTGTATAGTAGCTGCAAGTCAGTATAAAAACAATCAGAGGAGGTCAACAGTCTAAGAAAAAGATGCATGTTCCAAATCCCAAAACTACGACTCTACTCTCTTCCTAACCAGAAATGTGTGGGTGGAATGAGGAACACCACAGGGTGTGCAAACTACTCTGATGAAATGAAACTACTTGAAATGAGAACGGACACTGGCGTTAGTAAGGTGGCATGAAAGCAGCTGGTTATTTCCATAGAGGGTGCCCATTTCTCTCTGCTCGTTGACTGTGAAATTATGGAATTAAAACAAAATTACCTCGGATATCTCCCTCAGATGTCTTCATTTTAATTAGGTAAATTAAACACTGACATTAGCTTTCAACTGAATAAGCAGATGAGAAAAGAAAGACAAGCGAGACAGAGAGAGAGAGAGAGAGAGAGATGTGCATGCTTATTCCAGACATGCTGTTGAAGCTGAATTATTCTGACAAGATCAAAGCTCAGACAGTCCAAAGATCAACCCAAAAGGGCCAAAGAGACAAAAGTGACGGCAAAGAGATTAGTAAAGTACACGAAAAACGATGATTGTTCAGGGAGTGAATGAAAGGCGGTCAGCGCACACGAAATGAGAATGAAGAATGTCAGGAAGAGAAGGTGGGGGAAGGCAAGACTGCTTAGTTGACTGCATATGAGGGGGCTCAGCCGAGAGTTAGCGTGGCGTGGGTTAGGGTGATGGAGGTTTTTGCAAAGGAGGTAGAGGAGGAGAGGGAAGGGAGGAAGGAAAGAAGGGACAGGGACGGGGGGAAGGGGGCGAAGCTTGCACAGATGAGCCCCGTAAGAGTGTGTGTGTGTGTGTGTGTGTGTGTATGTGTGAGCGCGCTACTCTGGTGAAGAGAAAACTTACCTTCAAAGGTTAAATAAAACTTCCCTCTGTCAAACCATACAAGGGATGGCTGGTCATTCTCTGTGTGGGGTGGAGGAAGGAGGGAGGTGGAGGGGGGGGTCAGGAGAAAGGTGCGAGGAGGAGGAGGAGGAGGAGGAGGGATGGAAGGGAAGGAGGTGGGTGAGGAGGGGTGAGAGGGGGAAGGAGAGAAGGACAGTAGCGTGAGTTTCACATGGTAGGTCTATCACACGTCACAGTGAGGTGAAACGTGGAGGTGGAGACCACGGGGACAAAAGAGGGACAGCGGGGCCACGGCAAGCCAAGACAGGACGCGTGACGACACGGGCGTGACGACACGGGCGTGACTGGATGCTTTTTTTTTGTGTGTGTGTGTGTGTGTGGGTGTTTGCGTGCGTGAGGAAAGGCAAGAGTCTGGTGGAGTGAGGGCCAGGCGTGTACTGCTGGATGCCGACAGTGGCACAGCTCAATATGCAAGATGTGCAACACACGAGAGGGGATGTCGAGGCTGTGGAGTCTGACTGCCTGAACAGGTGTGGTAGCACTACGTGGTCCACTGCAACACTGGCTACTACTTTCCTCATCAGTGGCTCTTTCTTCGGCTTCCTGTGCTCACGCTTTCCTCCAGGCCTACGCTTTACAAATTACGAAACAGATGGAAGCACGCTGCTATGTGCAAAGACACCCTGCAGGGGGCAGGCATGAGACTTAAAATCCGAGAGCAGGCAGAAGGAGGGACTGCGGTGCACAGAGACGTGCTGCGTCCCAGTTTCAGGTGCTGGATCCTCCGAGGGGACAACAGAGTATGAAGGTGGATAAGTTCATGCAGACAGTCCTGGTTAACTGTCGTTCCAAGTTTATCACAAGGAGATTTCCCCTCAAATTAGAGCTAGATAGGGGCTAGCCAATGTTATCTTATCACAGAAAAAGACAGCATTTTTTAGGCTCTACCTTAAACAGCAGACGACATGTAAGCAAGACTAGTTCCTGGGTTTAGAGTGTATGATGACTTTCACTTCATTTTCAAGGCAAAAAGCGCACCAGCCAACAAGAAGCTGCCCACAAATGGTTGGCTGCTGAGTTCAGAGCAACTTTCACCTCATACATGATAGACAGAAACTGTACCAGGTCAACAATGAACAATTCAGCTTGATATACCTTTCATTTTACAGTAGCAACATGGCAATATGAGGCCCAGGTGAGGGCCATATTATAAGGTGATATATGTATATATATACATATTTTTTTCCCTTGTAAAATACTGGATGTTTCCTCTCTGGAACATCATCATCAGCATTTCAACGAAAACATTCGACAAGGGAGAATTACTGCACTTGTCACAAATCACCGCCACATGGAGCCAAAAGGCACGGGCATTGGTGGATTACAGGATATTGCAGGCTGCAAAGGATTTCCTGTGTCGGCGCTGACCGCCTTTCATTCATCACTTTTCATGCACTTTACTAATCTCTTTGCCGTCTTTTGTGTCTTTCCTGGATGGTCATGGCGTATTTGGTCTATGAATTCAGACTTTAGAGGATCCCAGCAAGTGAACTCGGCCGCAGCCCCTGTATGACTACGACAAGCACTGTGAGAGGTCGTGTTTACATGTGACACACTTCCTAAATAGCCTCTACTGAATGTGACAAATAAATGTAGCGCGAAAACACGACTCTTCCACGTCAAATGTGTACATTCGACTCGAGTCAGCGTTTCGCTTTGACGCAAGAAAAACTTAAAAAGCAGAGTGGGCTTCCAGATCCATAGTATCGTTTTGATGGGAGGTCCCAGCAGTGAAGGTGTGTCGCCGACTGAGTGGATTAACAGAGCGTTGGGTGATGGAATGATGAGAGTGGAGCAGTGCTTCATGAAGAGAACAAGAGGGCAGGTGTTCAGATGGGGAAGGCGGGGTTTAGAGACGCATTTTCCCACTGCTTGATAGTGTGTGAGTGACAGGTGCGAAAGGTGGGCGTCAGGGGTCGAGTGTGGGAGAAGACTGAGGCTTTAAGGCGAGTGGAGATTGGTTGAACTTGAGGGCTGTGTCGCGGTACTCCAGCGGTACAGAGAGGATGGCATGAATACCAAACAGCTGCTGCTTGTCTAATTCGGCCTAATTCTCATGCTAGACTTAAAACGACTCGGTGAGCAGCAGCTCTGATCTGACAGAGTGCGCGAGAGAAACAAAAGACAGACAATATGGATCTCAAGGGCCCACAGATTAGGGGCTCTTCAGACATGCTCAATGAACACACGGGACACAAACACTCAAACACACTCTTGTGGTGCAGACTGAGAGTAAAGGTATCTGGGAGTGACTGCACTGCACTCGCGCACACACACACACGCACGCACGCACACAATATGTGTCGCCAAGAGAAGAGACGGTTGCCATGGTGACATGGCGAGACAGCCACTGGTGCACAGCCATAAAACAGAGAGAAAAGTCTCAGGAGCCGGCAGATGGGCAAAACGAAAGATGCTAACTTTTTTGTGGAAAAAGGTATGCTATAGATGCAGCTTTTTCTGCCACCACCGTTCATTTTATCTGGCAGACTTTTTCATGTGGGTGATTGAGGGAATGAGAGTGTAAGATGCACAGGTATGAAAGAGTGAGGCTATTATGTCTCTTAAATACTTGGGAAATGTGTGGGTTTGAGCTGGCAAGTGCAAAACAATGAACAATGTGAAAAATGCTGCCACGTTTGAAAAGAAAAAAAAAAGAAAAGAGAAATGAACGTGTGGTATGTCCCTACATCTGTGAGAAAAACCCGAAGTAGACTAGTCAAATGAGTAGGTATTAGAATAATGACACACATGGTCTTTTCATACATCTCCTGATCTGAGATGTATTTAACTTGAAAAGATTGACGTGATGCTCGGAAGCAGTATTTCTCACACTCTGCCAGAATGTGAGTCAAGAATAATGAGCGAGTGTCACCGTCCCAATACCTACACGTTTTGACTGACATGAATCGAGAAAGCACAAAAACACTCAGCGATGGCCTTTACCCTACCAGGTCAAGTGCACTCTGGGTAAAGAGCATCAAACAGACTGAAAACTGACACAGGAACACTCCTCCAACCCATTTCCCCAACCCCCCCCCCCCTTTCCTCTCTCTGAGGGGATCGTTACTATACCTGCAATTGAATCAAAGTGTCTCTCAAAGGTGGGCAGTTTGTCTACAAAAGCATCGTCTTCTGACAAGCCAAAGGAAAAATAAAAGAGACAAACAAACGGCAAAACAAACAAACAGAAAAAAAACAAAACAGAAACCAAATCAAAGCAAGGAAAAAATTAATTTACAATAAAAATGAGAAAAGTACCGTCAAGCACACGGAAATAAAACAGCAAAAGACAAATGTAATGAGAGCCTCGTAAACTTGAACTGGAATGGGGCAACTTTTTATATGACTTTTATATTACCGTCAAGTCTATCAGCAGAGCCACAATGGATAAATAATGCATACAGTTCAAGCTATAAAGGAGAAGTGAAATCTCCATATGGAAATAATCTTTTTTATTTATTTTTATCTGAGTCTGGTGAAGCTGTTTACTTGTTTGTACCTGCATCTGTTTAAAAAAAAAAAAAAACTCCAACCAGAGAGGAGATTCTGTTTTATGAAACAGCTGCTGCCTCCACAGTGTGTATTTTTTTAAAATCCATTATGACTCAGCCATGTTACATTCTACTGAGATTTGCTATTATCATCATCTCACAACTCTGCTAAGGTCCTTCACCGCCGAATCTTAAGTAAAATCAATGAGTATAAACAGTTGCTGTGCCATTAATTCATTAAAGGAAGGTTTGTTGAGAATGTTTGTGCTTTAAAATTAACACCCCACTTCACATTCTCACCTCCCACTCATACAGCGCCTGTGTGTGTGTGTTAGAGTGTAAATATGAATTTGCGTGTCAACCTCAACCAGACTAAATATTTATGCGCAGTGTAACATTTGATTGTAACAAAAATGATCTTTGGGAGTAATTTGTTCTTATTTTATATGAAATCATGACACAAAGATGTGCAGTCATGTTTTACATATTTGTTCCAATCTATCTCCAGATGGTAACAGCTGACATGCATGGATTTAAAGAGTGTATGATAATGCCATAACAGGTTTGTTTGCAGATTACTAATATTCATCACTGAGTGGATCATCATTGCCAGGACAGTGTCGCCTTTTCCAGAAAATAATACAAAATAAATGCATGAAAAAAAAAAAAAAAGAAGAGATAAATACATAACTTCATGACTCATTCCACACAAACTCTGAGCGCAAGGAAGGACAGAGCCGGTGCATAAAATCAATCATGAACTTTTAATATCAGACATGAACAGTTCAATTCAGCTGCCGCCGCTGTGACCACAGCTGTCAGGAGACAGGGCTGCACAGCTCAGTGACTGTTGAGGGAGCACACACCTGACACGGACACAGAGAGCTCTTTGCCCACGGTGGGGGTGGTGGCGGCACTCAGGGAATTGGTGGAGGAGATGGAGGAGGTGCTCTCGGCCCGCGCCAACGGGGCGATGGGCGGGGGGCTGGCAGAGTGGATCGGCGGACTGAACGGACGAGTCTGAAAGATAGTCACAGGAAGATAAGATTAGAGTGCAAGAAATGAAAGGTTTAAAGGTTTTGGGGTGTTTCTGGTAAACAATGACCATCATTATTTGTTTCCAGTAATCAGGTTACGCTCCTATTGCGAGGGACTATGTTGTGCCTGGAAAACTTCATCAAAATGAATTTCACCATGAGTAAGTTGTACACTTGAGATCATAGCACCGACACCAACAACAGTGACATAATTCAATCATGGTGAAGTCACTCCTAGAGTTTATACAGCTGGCAAAATACCAAGCACACAACTCCCTCAATTAGAAGTAAGAATATGATTAACTGTAAGACTTACTGGATCTCCTACGGTGGGTTTCCCTGGAGGAAGTTTGGGCCGCGAAGGGGGTCGAGGTGGAGGTGGGGGTGGGGTGGGGTTGACTGACGAAGGAGTAGCAGGTCGTACTGGAGAGGAGGCTCCTGCAAAGCAGAGAAGCAGTACATTGCTCAATAGTGTTTTAACAACAATCGTACAAATGCGGAAAGACGATCATTCACAAACATACAGAGGTAAGTTTTCACATTACTTTTTCACTTTAGTCAGTTATAAATTGGTCTTTCATTCCCATCATCACCTCCTCTGTAGAGGATTAAGAACAGACCACTTCCAGTTTGAGCTGCCTTGCCTGTTACCACTGACAATTACCAGACAGAATTATCTTCTAAGCACAGGCTTGTTAAAGTCAGCGCGCAGCTATTAGTCACATACTTTCTTTTGTGAACCGCTGACCTAAATTTGACCGACGTTCTCCCTTGTATTGAGACGTTTTCTTCACATAGTCATGTATTCTGTTTGCCTCAGTGGCTCATTAAAATTCATTAGAAAACAAAATTCAAAGTTGACACTTTCTACTCTTACTTTTAGGACTGGTGGATAACCTGTACAGAAGACACTGTGTGTGCAATAAAAAAAATGACAACGTTGTATCAAAGTGGAGCCTGACTGTTTTAACTACGAGTCAGAACAACAGCCTCTGCTAACACAACACAGCTCTGCAGCAGAATGGAGGTTTTACATCAAACCGGGCCAAAACATGACCTCTTTTCCAGGGATGAAAAAAAGAAAAGAAAATGCAGAATCACAGAGCGGTGTGTGTCTCACATCAAAGATGATGCAATCGGCTGAAAGGTAATTTGGAGATGGCATGATGCCGGAAATACAATCCTCAACTCTCAACTCCAGTCAAGACAACGGATGCTATTGCCATTGTCAGAGCCCAAATGATATCGCTGATATATCAGGACAGAATAAGAGAGACTGGGTATAAAATCTCACATAGATTGGGCTCTGATCAGGAAGCTGTGTCTGTGTATGTACGTAACATGGTTGTTATTTAGATGTGATTTAACTGGTTCTTTCTACCAATCCAAGCTCTAAACCAACTGTCCTCTATAAACCATATCCCACTTGGAACCACGAGGTACGCACCGCTATTTGTGCCACCAGCTCCAGACGTGGGACCTGGTGACGACACCACGGCCCGGTATGTGGGGGGAGGAGGTGGGGGAGGCGTACTCCGGCTCCCCTGGCTACCATCGTTGGGTGAGGTGACGATTTCACCTCCGTCCTCTTTGGGTTGGGTGGCGTCTGTGTTCTTGGACTGTTCCTCTTGAGACAAGACAAGAGGCGGTGGGACGGGCCGTGTCGCAGGTTCCTCAGCAGGAGGAGTCACCGCTGGAGGGGTTCTCGCTTTGAGAGCAGGGGCTGGCGGGATGCTGGAGGGTAAGTCAGCGGGAGGGGGAGAGCAGGCGGGAGGAGACGCAAGCTCCTTTGGTGGAGGAGAGGTGGCGAGTGTGAGGGGACTTCTGTCTTCAGGTGTAGAAGGACCTGAGGGGGCTGGAGGTGCAGCAGACTCCTCTGAGGGAGGTGGGGAGGTCGGTAGGGGGGGTACAGGTTCTTCTTTTGGGGGAGGGGAGGTAGGGAGAGGTGGTGGCACAGAGTCATCTGGAGGAGGTGGTGATGTAGGTAAGGGTGGGGCAGGAGATTCAGGTGGAGGCGGAGAGGCTGGTTCTTCTGATAGAGACGGCCGGGCAACAGGTTCTTCAGTGAAGCAGACCCACGAGTCACTTGTGTCCTCTCCAGCAGGGGGAGCCTCTTCTGGTCCAAAAATGTTGTCCAAGTCAGCTATTGAGGGCTTCCTGGTGCCGTCGGCTTCTGTTGACCCTTCTGCAACACAGACAACCGGTGACCAGTCAAACGCTGTGTTTGCAGACGTGCCCAGTATGTTTACACACAGAGATAAAACGTGACAGACAGAGAGAGAACACGAGACAGAAAGTTAGAGATTGAGAGGCTGCTGTGATGGTGTGATAAAACGGGAGGCAAAAATAGATAAGACGGCTTCTTACCAGCGCCATCTGCAGAGGGAGGGCCAGTCGATGGGGGGGAAGTCGGAACATTCTTGGGTGGAAGTGGAGGTGGAGCTGCAAGAAAATGATCACATTTAGATTAGAACAACGAACAGTCGTCTAACAGGTAACTCCAGGAGAGTGCTGCCTAATCAACATCAATGAAGGTTGATTAGGCAATGTTTATACAAAGTGAGTGGACTTTTCACTTCGCTGGAACTTATGGTGGGCGGCATACAAGCTGACTTGGCAAAAACAGAACTATGCAGCACAGTACATTCAGTCGCCACCATGCCAAACGCAATGAGGGGGCAGCAAGGGAGGAGGGGTTGGTGGAGTATGGCACACAGGTAGCGAGCGCTCCCACAAACTACAACCAACACTGAATCAAAGGTGGTGAAATGGCCGATGAAATGAAACTGGCTGCTGCTGACTGCCAAACCACTGTCTTTTTGTTGTTCGGATGATGAGCGGGGTTCATGAGGCGAGCTGATGGATCTGTGCAGTCATTCCAGGGAGAAGAGGACGTGCGGCACAATATGCGGGGAATTATAAAACTTACTTCCAGTGGGGAAGGCTCTTGTCAAAGAGGATTCAGGCTCTGACAGAGGAGTCGTCCACGCATCGGACTCAGACAGAACCACTAAGTTCAGGAGGGGACAGAACAGGCCAAGTCAGGGGCATTACGACCAAAACACTTTAGGGTCTAATTCTTTTAAGCTTAGAAAGGCAATAGAGCTAAGAGGGAAACGGCACAGATCAGCATGTCAATAAAATCTTAAATGGGAGAAAACAGATTTCCAGCCTCGGCAGCAGACTGCAGTCAGGATGTGTTGTAACACTAGAACACCTAGAATGTCTTTTCCTTGCCAAATGAATTTCAGTGCCACTATAATAGTGGAATACAAGATTCAGCACGAAACGCAGACATCAGAAGACATGACAACGACCGTGTTCACTCAAAATGATTTATAGAGGCAGAGTAAAACACATTTGGGCACAGAGGTGGCCGAGACAACTCTGCAAAAAAAAAAAAAAAAAACTGCTGCTGTTCAAGTCCACTTGTGACCACTTTTAATAGGCCAGAGTATTATATTAGGAGTTTGACATACGTGATATGAAAACACCCCTTTTATTACACCATCAACCTAGCAATGCAAAAGTTCAAACTTAACATTAGCCTACTTCTCAGGGTTAGGCAATATGATGAGAGCTTAATGTAGGAAGAGTACTGTTTAAACTGAGGTAGCTGTCTGTCAATCTAACTAATATGTCTGGTTACATAAGCCAGACAAAATAGTTGCAAGAGAGAACTGGATTCATCAGTTATTTGTATTGTATTGTATTGTATATGTAAATCCAAGCTACAACTACAGCAGTTTCATACAACAGTCGTACAATAAACTTGAAGGTTATAATGTTTTAGAGAGGTGTTTACTCAACCACCATCACCTCATTCATATCAACGAGTGTAGGCTAAATAATAGAAACACCTCTCGCTATGATGTAATGCAGCAGAGCCACAACTACAACCTCCAAAATGACCATAAAGTTGAATCAACACCTCACTGAAACAGGTCTATGGCAGAATTGTTGTATTATACTGCACTAGTTTTAGTTGGTACCTAATAAATGTGAACACGCTGCTCATAAAGTACCTTGTGATGATAAAACTATAATGAGCACCAAAGTGAAAAGTTGCCAGGGCCCACACACAGTCTGTGTGAATACATACAGGACGTGTGTGTCGAGTAGTATACGCCTAACATGGCAGGACCTCTCCCACAGCCTGTGCTCCTAAATCCTACTGGAGTGGAAGGGAGCAGGTGACAGCAGAATCTGAATATTAACTAGCTGCACATGAACGTGACCTCCCAGTGCCAATTTCAACTTTGACCTTAGCAAAGAGAGAAAGGGAGTGAATTCACCACTGCACAGTGAGCCTGAGGGAAGAACGACGATGTTAGAGAAATAGGTGAAAAGGAGGGGGAGGAGGAGAGAGAAAGAGAAAGAGAGAGGGGCTCTGCTATGACAGCCAAGCAGGGCTTAGCTGGCAGCCTTGAAGAGACAATAAATATTCAGAAAGCATATTTCATTGTGTTGCCATCACAACAAAACTGGTAACAACTGTCAACACATCCTCTAAGACCCAGTACAGATAGAAAATAAACAGAGACATAAGACAGAAACAGAGTGAGAGGGGTTACCTTCAGTTTTTGGTTCTCCAAAGGCTGTTTCCAGAGGAGGCCCAAATAAGGCTGTGGTGTCTTCAGTGACTGGTGTTTTACTGCTGCGACGGACAACATGAAACAAGAGGTTAAGAGTCACATAACATCATTTTACAAAACGGCCTCAGCGTGCATACGTCCCCACACAGTACTTGAGGACAAAAAAAATGCATTTAGGAAACACCTTTGATCCATTTACTGATGCAATTGATCATTTTGTGTTGTTATTGATTTTGTTTGCGCTAAGATATGCATTATGATTAGCTGCTTTGTTTTGTGTGGATCTCTGGGGGATCAGGAACTGCTAATCAAGTGCAAAGTTAACTAATTCAACAGTTACTAAGAGATCTCATTTATTAGGATCAGGATTGGGTTGAGCTCAAAGTAGTATGCACCCTGGAGGTAGCATATGTAGTAATGTAGTAAAGTGACAGGGTGACAATACTTAAACAATAACTGCTATTAAATCATAAAAAAATGTTAAAAAGATCACTAATGTATTCTTCTTGTTTGTGTTTAGGGACAGAATAGAGATTGTGGAAATTTGTTTTTACTTCTGCCATGTCCTTTGACAAAAGAGAGCAACAGGAAGGTCATAAAAGAGGGTGTGACATGCACTGTTACATATTCAAACAGTGACTGCAATTTTTTAACTGTGCAACATCCACATCTGACTGGGATTAGGCAAACAACACACACGCACAAAACAGGGAATAATTATGAATAAGCAAGCATTCATAAAAGGTAGGGCATGTGTTTAAATCGCCATGGTTACACAGAGCGTCACAGTGTTTTTGGGGGTAGATAAACACAGTAACAGCTCTGCAGATTCACTGAAGCATGAAGTGACCCCTCCAGCAAAATGAACAAACTTTAGTCTCAAACTTTTTCTTATGCTCTTGTGGGATGGCAAAATGTCAGAGGCACAACTGAACATGTTTACTTCAAAACGCGCAGCCTTTGGTCTAAATATTACTCAAAGAATTCCCCATTCTGTCGTGTCAAGGCTTTAAGATTTATTGCCAGTTAATACCAAAGTAACATTCCAGTTAAGATTTCTGCTCAATGAAACCAAGCTAGCCAGCTGCAGCAGATGTTAGGTGCTGGCCCACTGGTTCTTGTGACTTAATCAGCAGTTTATTGATCATAACAGAGTGTATAATAGTGAGATGGAAAGGCATAATGATGCTTGATGACATCTGAAATCTCTACACCTCTAGCTCACTCTTGACTTCAAAATGAAAAACTATCATGCAGTCTGATGAAAACTGAGGTACAGTACACGTACCAGTTTAACATAAATGATTACATTTTGAGACGTTGGGATAACTGTAATGGAAATGTAACCACAGCAAGTCCATTAACTTGTGCACTGTATTTTACACCATGTGCCAAAATAATGGATTATCCTGCAAATCTACTGTACTGCTTCACAACACAAAGGTTTACCTTTTAATGATATCAAACACTTTAAGGAGTCTGTGTCTCATTCCAAACAGAAACCAGATACCGTCTCTCAAAACAGTGTGTAGGGGAACAAATAAAAAGCTTGTGGGAATGCCTTTTTAGGAATGAAAAGGTTTAAACATACACAACGCAGAATATGCAGCACAATGTCAGAAGACATGAGCTGTGACACATACAGTATAATACATACAGTATACTGCAGCACCTTTACATTAAGTGGCAGTACCTGGGGGGTTGTGGTGCTGGAGCTGGTGTGGGGGCCACAGTGGGTACAGTAGGGACGACACGTCTCGGTCTGGCAATCTCCTCACCTGCAACCATGAGTAAATTTGTTTATGACATGTGACTCTCACATCATATTTTTCTGTAATTCACCATTATTAAAAGTTAGCCTGGCCTGAGGTGCAACGAGACAGATACTTACTGGATGTGTTCCTTTTCAAACCCTGCAACATGAAAAGAAATGACAGTAAAATGTAAAACCACAAAGACACAAAGCAAAGAATCGCTAACAAGTACAATATAGCATCAGTTCAAATAAAAATAATGCTACCATCCTACCCCTTCTTTGTAAAACAGTTCCAAATACTTCGGAGAACATACAATATTTATGTATGATAGTGATACATATGATAAAAAATTATTGCAAAGACAAACAGGAGGAAACAAGCAGACAGAAATGGGGAATGAGATGCAACAAAAGATGCAAAACAAGGGCACTGCGTTCCAGCCTTAATCCTTGGACACCAGGCTGCGCCGAAATAGAAATCCTTATTGCAGTTATCAAGTAGTTACTTAACACGAATTTCTTGTTTCTATATCCCGAATCGTTCTTAACTGTAAATATTTTCATTTTAGTGGCTGCATTATTGAAAGTCTTTCTTGTGTTACTACAAATCCTGGAAGTGGTCCACAGTGGTGACTTTGGTGACATTTCTTAGCTTTACAAGTCACTCAATGAACGCTGGACATTCACTGAAATGTGGCACAGAGAGTTCTCAGCAGCTACTACATATCAGATGAAACAGCAAATATATCTCACATTAGGGATGCAGTTTAAATGAAAGGGAGTACAGCTACTCCAATAAATAACCCCAAAGTTCAATAGCAATAACATTGTTAGTATCAGATTAGAAAATGGCAACTTGTGGAAGTGCTGCTGCCTGCAGTGAAAATATTGGAAAGCTTTCAGTACATGCTTTTGAAGTCTTAAGAAGCCAATAAGCCCCTGGTACAAGAGAAGGTGTGAGGCCGATGAAGTTGGAGTGTAAGAAGGTTAAAAGAGAAATTAGTTTTGTTGTTGGAGAGGCAACGGCCCGGTAATATTGCCTCTCCAGCTGTGAGCGTCTTAAACACCAGTGTGTATACATGAGTGTATGTATGATTTCACCATGGATGGGCACAAGAGGCCAAGAGAGGCAGAGAGCAGATAAGAAGAGAGTGGGAGGAAAGACGGGAGCATATGGGATGAGAAGACACGGCGATGGGAAGTGACTGAACTAAAACATCAAAGGGTCCGACTGTCAAAAGTGCAAATTTTCTCCCACTACAGAGATCAAGCACGGAGCCATTCAAGATGAAAAACAAGTTCAATGGTGATCTTAAAAATCTGGAAATAACACAGTCACATATATATTTTAAATATTTAAATTTTCAAATTAGCTCACAGTCTTGCCTCAGCCACTGAACCCACCTACGTATTTTCTGTCTTATTCAACACACTCCAAGGACAAGGTGAGCAGCAAAACAGGGTACAAGGAGCATGCAACATATTTTCGGCCTGACCCCAGGGAGACGGAAGAAGAGGGACACTTACCGGGCTACGTCTCTGTGACCAGCAAAAAGGAAGAGAGAAGAGATACCTGGTCAGAGAGTGACAAATCAGTAAAGCGGACATCTTATGCATCAGGAGAAGAAGAATGTTGGCCTGGCTGCTCAGATTTGGGGACGAGGACGACGCCATGTCCATCGAGAGGGCATTATGTTTCTGTTAGTGGCAGTCACTTCAATTGATTTGCTTTACCACCCCCATGGTGTAACGTTACATTGCCATAACAGCAGCGGGGCAGGGACAAGTTCTGCAGCGCCATGAGTGACTAAATGTCTTAAACTAATGTCAACTTTAATTTAGAAACTGTCACAAGAGCCTGATGCAAAAACGACTTATTACTCCAGTGATTATTAAATCCACTTCATAAGCGTTGAAAGTTTGAAGTGAAGTACATAAATAAAAATAACACTATTCTCTAGTTCAGGTAAAGGGCTGATATCCAGAGATTAAATTAATGTGTCACAACAATCATCTTGAATTTTAAGTATTTTTCCGATCAGGCCTCTGACAAATATAGTCCATTATGATCCTTCTTACAGATTTGACAACTGACATCATAATGCGCTTTATGTGGCTTTTTTCAGGACAATGATTGAGTAAAATATCAGAATATAAATATGTTTTTTTTTATATTTATGTAAGCTAAATTAACTAAGTTATATTTAATTACCTATTTGAATGGTATGGAGTTATAAAAAAAAAACAGATATCAAAAAATAAATATTCTTAAGAATAACTGAAAAAATAATAGATTGATCACTTAAGAAATATGCAGCTCAACTGGACATCTTGTGGAGCTTTCCTCCACCTCCACTTTTTCCTCTCTTCCTCCCCTCATTTTTATCTTCATCATCTCGGTCCTCCTCCCTTTATTTGATCATTTTTGTTAAAGACCAGGTCATTTTTGCCGTCTGATCCCTTTTGAGTTTCCTTTCATTTTCCCTCGTAGTCTCCCAGCTGCCCCTTTGGTCTGTCTCATTTCTGCTGAAATCTGTCCATCTGCCTTCGCCACGTCCACCTCACATCAACCCTCTCTCCCCCTGCATCTCTCACTGTTGGTGCTTGTTCCAGTTGTGCAGTAAGCCATGAGTGATTAAAGTGATGCAACAAGGGGGTGGGACTTGCTGGTGGAAGAGATTCATTTCATTGGGTAAATTGGTGCAGGAGACAGCGCAACACTGTTTGTCATAACCAATCGTTGTCGCCCTGCTGTATGTAAACAGGAAGAACAAACAGGAAGCGTTCAGACCTTTTAGAGTCTATCAGAGATTAACAATGACCTTTAACACACACAAGTACTTGATGTTTAACGTGGACTACTCCAGACAGTCATGTGATATATTTTGAAACAGCTCATCTTGTTCCATTTTTGAATTTTAAATATTATATATTTGCTTTTGTTGCTAGAGTAATGGAACATGTCAGTCAGTCAGCTGGGCTGTTGAGTCATTGACTTTGCCTCAGGGAACTCTCTGTGTGGCCCTGCACAGTGGCTGGCTCAACTAATAGCACATACTATAAAATATGAAGACTTCACCACAGAAACATGATAATTTTCTCCTGAATTAAGCCTTCCTGGTTGAACTGCTGGTAGACAACAAGACAAGGGAGGCATAACATGCCATGTAAGACTTCTTTTCTCAGCCTGTAACATTTTAACTCCATCGCTGACCTTTTCCTCACCTCCTCTACGGCTTGTAGTCTAGTTATTTGGAGAACATGATGCTCAAGACTCCAGAACCAATTAAAATCAGATTTAAGACGTCTTAGTCAGCGGAAACAACTTAAAAGACAGCGCTCTTGTTCTCCAAGTACCTCCGCAAACACATCAACGTGCCACGAAAGTGCTGCGCAGTCACACACATGCACATACAGTAATCCGCCTTTATATAACACCACAATGAAAAACACACCAAAAGAGAAAGCACATAATACTGGCCATTTGCCTGAAAAATGCTGGGCCAATAATAAAGCCTACAGTTATTACACCCTGGCTTGATATCCTGCTTCTTTTGTAGCAAGACAGAGCAGATTTTATGAGAAAAACACACAAACGTTAAGTATTAAGAGGGATAAAAGAAACAGTCAGGAATAAAAAAAACAGAGCTAAAAACACAACAGCATGCAAAGCAAAGGCTTACCGGACTCCTCTACAGAGGTTAGCATCGTCAGAGTCAGCAAAGAAAAGAGGGATAAGAGAAAAAAAAAGAGAGGGGTGGAGGAATTAAAAGACTAGACGGGAAAACACATTAACACTTACAAAGGAAAGAAAAGCATCTGTGTATGATGTAGGCACTTGTCATCTACAGCTGTGCCACCATCATTAATACAGAGAGATAAAACTGGTGTAATATGATGGCTAAATTCAGTAGATCCTTCATCCACCTACACATTACCCACTGGCTAGGGTTTTATATGAAATAAGCCGTTAGCCTGCATCATCATGTCCCTCTCACAAGCCTGTGTATGTTTGAATAATTCATGCACATTATGCCAAATATTCGAAGTAAATGAGCTCATGCAGTCTGATAAATACAGCACTCAGTATCTAGGAATGTATAATACTTTCGGGCCGAGAGCTTGTCAAGAATTTGCAAATGCAGTGTCATATTAACGTGCAAGAAAATGGCTCAGTTATTAGTCTAGAGGATCTCAATGTTATTTAAATTGACGACAGTTTTTGGCAAGTGCGAGACTTGTTTTTGAAAATAAGAGCGAGCGGTTAAGGTTTCAGTTTTTAGGGTAAAAGTCTTACTGGAATATTTCAAGGAGGAGCAAAAATTAGAAAGAAGTGCAAAAGAGCAATGTTTGCTCTTGAAGGCCTGTTAACATTTGGCCCCTCTTCCTCTTTTCATCTGACCATTTTACTGTCGGTCCATAGCCAAGGTTACCCCGAGTTGCCAGGGACTGGGAGTGACTGTGTGACTCACGTAATTTATGTGTGAGGGGGAAAAGCTTGGCACGAGCAAATGTGATGCTAATTTGAACTGCTAAGATGTGAAGATGGCACTGTGACAACCACAGGCCAGTAACTCCAGTGCCGTGATCTTGGCTGCGTTATATGAATTTCAAGAAGACGAGGAAAACTTCAGATTCAGATAATCCTTATCTTGTTCTAAGAAAAACAAACATCTGCACATACACGTTATATTTAATTATTATTCTAATGCAAAATGCTTTTAATGCTTTATGTTCTTTGAAAGCCAGTATAGTAGTAGTTTGTTTTTTAATGTACTTTACTTCCTTTTTCCTTGTTTTTCTTGTTAACAGTAATGTCTGTTAGAACTGGTTAGACCAGAGCTATGGAAAATTAAATTATCCACCTCTTACCACTACATCTTAGCCTTTTGTGTCCTCCAGTGTGAATTAGCTACGGTATAAGTTCTGAATTTATTTTTTAAAATACAAAAATGTGAAATCATCGGTTATCTTATCTGTGCTGGCCATGTGAAGCAGGTAATTATTGTTTTTGTATCAGCTGAACATAAAAATCTATGTTGTGTATCCCTAATAAAGTCTACAAAGCGCTTTGTCTGTCCAACAGAGCAGGTTCTCAAATTCTAGAAGCGGGAACCAGCTTAGCTAATGTTCATTTATTCTTTTGGTAAAACACCCTCAAATGTCTCCAATCTACTACACGTGCACACAGCCATTATCAGCATGGAAAGACGTTCACACCTGATCAGGTTAACAGAGCCAGCGGGTAAACACACAGAGGCTGGATTAAATTATTGAGTCCAGAAGCTCAAATGACCACAAGCATCTCTACTTCCAGACTGACACACAGGTTCATTGTGCCCACTTTCCTACCTGAATTATTAAGGTGGACACCCAAGCTAACTGTCCTACGTAGCAGAGGAACATAGGAATTATGGGTACAAGCTAACGAGGCAGGATCTCACTGCTACTTGCAGGCTGCCTAAAAGTGACGTTTGCTTAAATTTTGACTCATTGTCTGAGCAGCATAAATTAACTATATGATTCAAACTACCATATAAATCAGCTGACCTCACTCGTTATAGGGACATGGATTAGGAGTTAGTCTTGGGTTCAAACCAGGGACATTACGCACCGTTGCATGCTGGCTCATTAAAACAAAGTAGTTCCGTTATCATGTAGATAAGAGAAGTGAAGCAGTGACCCATTTAGAGATCCCATCAATAGTTTAAACAAAACAGTGGGCTGTAGAATATATATTGTAGAGAAACAGTAGCTCAGTAGTCACTAGCACAACACAGCATCATGCAGAATGTCAGGCGGGAAAATCATCAGTATTTAACGGCTGAAACAAACGCACACCAGAGACAACATGTGAGCAACACAGATGATTATTTCTGTGCATAGAAACATGAAATATTAAAAGGCAGTTTAAGATGATGAAGATGAGAGCAGGAGTGATTCACACATCGTAGCCATCTAAACACTAACCCACCGCCATCTGTTAATGAAGGCCGGCATGGCCGTGACGTCAGGAATACTCACCAGAGGAGATGGGGACAGGGCTATGTTGCCTATGGAGGCTTTGAGCTCGTCGACCGATGGCGTCATCGCTACACGATCAGCCGGCAGTGGCTTGATCTTGATTTTGAATTTTTTTCTTTGGTCCTCCTCTTCTTCCGACTCATCAGAGGAAAAGAAGTGGGGCTTTTTGGTGGCAATCGGTAGTGCGGTGTCAAGGAAAGCAAAGCTCTCTTCTTCAAACGGTTCAGGATTGTGGTTATGTCTGTACTGATGGTGAAACTAGTCTTACTACCTTGGGAACTGCCTTAAACTCTCAACTGAAAAAAAAGCACTTTGCTCTGCCCGCATCTTTTTCTATTTCCAAATCACTTTTTTCCCCTAATTATTTGGTACACCAAGTCAAACCATATAATTTTGTAGAGTGTCAATTACTGTTCTACTGATCTAGACACAACAATAACCTTTTAGCAGCTAATTAAGTGGAGTAAGTGATCATGACTGAAACCTAGTTTATAGATACTGTAATATAAAAATGTCTATAGTATCCCTTTTATAATAGTCACAGAGAAGAACACAGAGCATCACTTCTCAATCTGAGGTGAGTGTGGGGAATCAGTATATTGATTGGAGTGATATTTGCACACTTCTCCACAAGGTTCTGGGACTTTTTTCAAATGCTTGTCTTCAACTTCCTGTTTATGTTTGGTGCATCAATGACTCATTCTTCCGTAGCAGTGTTATGCTCTGCGCCCTATTACCTTCATATAGATCTTGGTTAATTGGATGTTTTCACATTTTGTTAAGCAGCTAACACACTTTATCATCATCGCAAGTCAAGTCTCGCTTTTTGTGTGTAGATTCCTCCGTGAAACACGAGGATACTTGATTATTGGATTTGTTTCAGCCTCAGCAGGCTTTGAGACAGGATGAAAAAACATTCCCACGAGAATGGTGTGTACTACACAACTCATCTCCTATCAGAACGAACTAACAATGGAAGTAATTTTGCTGAGCCAAAGTAACTTGGCAGCGATAGAATAAGACAAATGAATTCTGTCAAATGAGAAATGAAGCAGTGGTGAGGATATGTCCCTCATCTGACTCCTCGTCTGGCCTGATGCTGTAGCCCTCATCGTCCACCTCAGGGGAGTTCTGAAACACAGAAGAGTGACTCTGCATAAATCTCTTCATATGACAGTATCAGTCACACATGACTGTGTAATAAAACATAAACAGAGAAACAGCCAAAGGTTAAAAAATTACCACGGGTGAATTGAGCAGTTTAAGTTCCCTTTGACGCATTTAGATGATACATTTCCAGTTTTAACAAATGTCAAGTTCCCTGTTTAATGAAGCATGACCAAATGCATATTGACACAAAGAGGTAGGTTAATAGTTAAACTCATTAAAATGACTAACTGTAGCCACTTCTACCATGCTTTTTTCAGATATTTGTCGGTAGCACATTAATTTTTGCAATAACAAGAATCAATACTATAAGCTCATTCAGTGCAGAAGCACTGTTTAAAATCTGTGTGAAATAATAACCAACACTACAGAGAAACTTGTACTTACATATCTGTCCCAGTCGATATCTCCGTAGAAGCCATTAGGGGCCCCGTTGGTCTTCTTCTGAGACTGAGAACAGAGAGACTGTTTGATTAAAATCCCCCCAGATGGTGAGGATACAGTATATTCTGCACCACCATTATTAGCAACTGTTCATTCAGTGAAACTATGGTGCAGCTAATTCTGCTCTATAAACTGTGATCCTGTGTACTCTGGATGTCTGGATACTCCTTATTTTCCTCCTACAGTTCCCAATTTATTCACCGTTTTGCCCTTGTAACTCCCGGTCAAAACTAATAGAATTTGTGGTTTCTGCAAAAATGAAAAAAACTGAAACTACATCACTGATGTTATAATGATGATGATCACTAGGTCTCTTCACGCTATCCCAAAGGACTGTCCTGTTGCCCCTTTTGTTTTCTCAAAGCCTCCCTAGAGATGGAAGGATTGCTAAAATAGTGGAATCATGTATGGTGAGTGTAAAGTGATGTCTATAACCAGTCTAAGCTCTAGTCCAGGGGTGTCCAAACTGTTCCACAAAGGGCCGGTGTGGCTGCAGGTTTTCCTTCCAACCAAGCAGCAGCACACCAGACTTGACTCATTTAATCAACTGATCTCAGTCTTCAGAGAGTTGATTGGTCAAACTGTGTGCTCTTGGTTGGTTGGAACAAAAACCTGCAGCAACACCGGCCCTTTGTGGAACAGTTTGGACACCCCTGCTCTAGTCTATCTATTCTAGAGGTTAGTCTACTCCAATTAGAGACTAGAGTCAAGTACCGATTCAACCTCTTGGGGTTCCTGGCAAGTAAAAAGAAGACAGAAAATAAACAACATAGCAGAATCAGACTAGACTTGATTTCCTCCAGTATTTTATGTATAGAATGAATGGCAATTGGTAATTTGCAAAATGAATGAATTGTTACTTACACCCCCTTCTCTGTCTGGGGACCCCCTGTGAGAATTTAAGGAAGCAGAGGAAAGAAAGGAGAGAATGAAAGTCACTTCACGTGCGAGCTCTTCATTTTGAGTTCAAGTGCTTTGCTATTTAGCCGAGCTGAAATATTTAAAAAGGGGTATTTCCAGGAAAAACCTTTTCACACCACCGTACCCACATACTCATTCACCCGCTCACATACAAGTCACACTCTCGCAGACGTCGCAGC
Source organism: Nibea albiflora (assembly GCA_014281875.1). Classification (NCBI taxonomy): domain Eukaryota; kingdom Metazoa; phylum Chordata; class Actinopteri; family Sciaenidae; genus Nibea; species Nibea albiflora. The sequence continues at coordinate 7,168,914 of CM024792.1, forward strand.
GCAAACACTTCACAGTAAATCTAAGTGTCTCATGCACAGCAACAAGGTAAAAAACATGTCATATAGGATTTGCACTGACTGATTCATTCATATAAAACAGTGTACAATATACCGCCGTGGCTCATACTTGACTTAGATACTTCTGCTGTGCATTGTTAATGGAAGCGGCAGTCTGGCATTTATTTGACTACACCTACACTTAACACTAATCCCATAATTGTTCTTACTTATTCTAATCCTTCCATTCTGTTGCAATGTACAGTATACTGTATGCTGTATACTGCAGTCGTATATCAGTTTTTCTTGTAAAAATAACTCAATCCAATTCAGAGGTTTCAGCCAGCTCTCGACTCTCTGCTCCTTCTCTGTGTTTGGATCATAGCACACCAGGAAGAGGTATCATGACTTACGTGGAGTCATTGTCCTTCTCTTTCTTCCGTATCCCAAAGGCCTTCCTGGTACGTTTTTTCAATCCTGAGGTGGGAAGAAAAAAAGAGAAAAAATGGTGAATTATTGCGTAAAGGGACACCAAAGGCAGGACTAAAAGGTGGTGTCTGCGGGTGGCTTAAAGGGTAGCTGGCGTCAGCTGTCCTCTATCTATCATCCTAGAGATTACAAGTGGCGGTTTTATGCATTATTGAGTAACCGGCCGCATCGCTGTGAAGGTAAACACGGTCTTTCAGAGCTAAAAAATGTGTTCATGGTCATCGCAGATGGACAGACAGCCTTGTGTTCCTCAAGGAATCACTCTGAAATGGAAAATTCATTAGCAACGTGAAAATCAATGCACCAGGACCTTAACAAGAATAGCTTAGAGAGCCGTGGAGTGCAAATGAGTCACACAGCTGATCCATGATGCTACACAAAGCCAGTGAGCTCCCTCACGTACGCTTACCAGTTTGAATCAATGGAAAGGGTCAGCTGAGGAATTCGACAAGGCTCACTGTCCCTTTCCTTTCGCACCTATGGTGCACATGACAGTACGGCTGTGACCAAGGCATCGGATCGCTCACTTTCCTCATTGACAATTCAAATGATGACTGCATTGTTAAAGCAACAGGTGTGAGAGCGCGTTTTGGCATATTTGATAGCTTAAAACAGGCAAACTCGTGTTCAGATAGTATGCACAGCGGATGCAGGATAAAAGCAGCATACAAAGAATAGTAGAAGTCTGCACCTGAAACACTACACACTGAAAATGAACATTTGCAGATATGTTTGAGTTCTAGATTTTGACACTATCTTTAAGTTCCTCTGCCCTAACAGGATGTGCTGTGGACTGGATTCACAGCAGACGGTTACGAGAATGGTTAACACAAAAGGAGGAAGTTCCATTATAATATCTCTTACATTTCACTGTGTTTAGTTTTACCATTTGCACTGCACATTTGTGCCAAACAAACACATCATTCTTACCCCAGATGAAAGCCCAGTTGTCCCCCTCCATTTCTTTTCTGATATGACTTTCATTCTCCCTCGTCTTTGTCTGGTTGTGAACTCATCACATCACCTCATGACCAACTGATCTCTTCCTCATACTACATGCAGATAGACACTGTGCTTAAGAGGAGGAACCTGATGCTACCTCTTGCTAAACCACACACACGACACACACACACACACACACACACACACACACACACACACAGGCGCGTGCGCAGACACACGGAGACACACACACACACACACAAAAGGTATCATGACCCTGTTCTTAATCTGAATCTGGTACTCAAATTCAACACCAGTGGCTCCACTCATGAATTAAAGACAAATGTCATCATTTCTTGCATTTTCTTTACTACTCTAATCCTTACATCAGCACGACTGCGGCCAAAATGGGAAATTGATCCAGAAAGGCCTGCTGGCCATCAGGAGTATCACCCAGAATTAACCTCACATTGATCCTGCTAACGTATTTCACCTCGCATCCTATGAACGGTCACTGTCACCGCTCCAATAAATGTTCCACTGCGGAGGAAAAACAGGCACATTCACAATTACAAAGGCTTATCCTTGTATACACTGAGGTAGAAACACATGTCCCCACAGAGAGCATATGCAGAGACCTGCACACATCTGAAGAAACAGAGCTTTATGAATATTCATGGTCAGTAGGAGATCAGGTGTTAGGAAGCAGCATCTGTTTGTATAAAATCTACCAAACTCAGAGAAGGGGAGGCAAAAGAGGATATACAGGCTTAAATACATATTGGAAGTGGAAATTGGTGACAGCTGTGGGCTTGACCAAGGCAATGAATGACCAAAAACATTTTTCGGTCATTCAATTGTATTTATAAAAGGACATTTCAACACTCGTGCGCACTCCTGATTGACTTTTTTCCACCCCAAAGAGCCGAAATTTCATTTCTGTGGAGCCAGAAAAAAAAGGATCGCTTCTCTCATTTCTGTGGCTTGACAGTTTCATAGCTTTCTGATCTCAGTGAGGCATCTGTCGGAGACCCCAGCACAAGAACGTAATGTGCTCCCTCAGCCTGTAGCGTAACAGATAGAGAGAGCTTTAATTGTTCCTTCAGCTGGTCTACAAAGCCAACAAAGTTTCGACACTTCACTCACAGCTTCTGTAGTTCCTTTTTGACACTACTGAGTCAGCTCTCTCAACTGCTGCTTCAAGGCTCAGGTTTATTTATTTATTTTCTGCCTGATGTCATCCAGAAGCAAAATCTTTTACCCGTTGTGGTAAACTTCAGGAAGTCATAAGAAGGACCGAGTTTCTTCATCCTAAAGCAACTTGCACCAGACTTATGTCTTTGGTTTCACTTTGGGCACCATCAAGTCAAAGCAATGTGAAATAATCTTGTCTGTTTTTAAACTGTTTTTTTTAAAGTTCAGCTTCAAAATACTTCTATATTTCTCAGCCCTGTATTGGCCTCTCTTCCTTTTCTCTCCTTTGGTCTGTTTCCTTCTCCAGTAAATCCAGCATTGCCTCCAGGCAAGGAGCTGACAGGTTTACAGCTGTACTAATGAAAGAGTATTTTGTGTATGTGTGTGTAGGTGTGTGTAATCTGCATTATTATTTTACTTTATTTCAGTTTCCTTTTATTTCCCTCGAAATAAATGTATTATTTATTTAAAAAATGTAATTTTATTTCTATTTTCCCCTCCATGCCTTTGTTTATTTTATTCTCTTGTTGAAAATAAAAAAAGAGAGAAACAAACACAGGCAGACTGCTAGAAGGAACATCTGTGTCTTTTTTCCCCCATTTGGCTTTAAAAACAACCAGAACAACTCTTCAGATCGTTCCAAGGTTTAATATTTGAATCTCTCTGCGTATAGCAATTCAAATACACAAAGACTAAAACAGATAGTTTGAAATTGTAATTCAGTGAATGACTTACTACTCCATGTTTAAAGTACAGCAGCAGGATCTAAATCTGATTGGATGACGTTAATGTGAAAGAACACATGAATGTGCATAGGGGTTAATTAACGGAGAAGGAAATAACAGAGCGTGCAGTGCACACTGTTTAATGACTTAATGACTTCCGTTCTGAGGGATGCTAGCAGAAGTGCTAACATAATTAGCAGTCTCTTCTCAAGACACAGTAATGTAATTCTAGGAAAGGCCAAAGGACATGAAGCCAAACAGGACAGGATGCTGCCAAACCTATAAGAAAAAAAACTACAGAAGAAGCACAAGAGAACACTGACCAGAGTTAGACATTTAAAAATGTTGCTCTGGAAAGCACCTAAAGAAAAAAAACACAAATCCATTTCTTTTTCTAGCCTGTCTGTGGTATTCAACAGAAATTTACAGGGGAATTCTTTTAAAGTTATGTTTATATGGTCTCTAAAAAAGAGTTCAGAATCAGCACCCATTTAGAGAGGTGGGAAGCTAACTTTAGAAAGAGTCCCAAGAAGTGAAAACAAACTCACAACAGGAGGAACACCACCCGAGCAGCAGCTCAGAGTGTACTATTATTACAACTGTGAGGTCCACCCTTCATCCTACAGGAAGAGGTTACTAACATTGCCTTCAATAAAAAGAAAAAAAAAAAAAAAGAACCACCTTGAAACGCAGCAAATTATACATTTCTCCCATTATTAAGTCGAGTGCATGTGCACATGAGCTCACTCCAAGCTTTCACCATCAGAATGCAGATTTACACCTGGGAGCTGTTTAGTAAAACCACACTGGTGCTGCATGTCATTAGCTTTTCACAAATTAGAGCTCAGCGTCACTTACATACATTTTTGAGGGAGGGCAAAACATTTTTTCCCCCCCAAAAAAAAACAAGCCTGAGAGGATCGACTCAGAAGGCACTCTCAGTCCAAAGCAATGAGAATATACTTCAGATATTATATCTACGCAAAGTTTTTGTATGTTGGACTTTTTGTCAGGCAGAAAACACAAGCAAGACCATCGGTGTTCCAATGTGGTAACATGTCCGTCTGTGGTTACTGGCCAGTTCAGCCCTTAAGGATCCTTTGATGCGTAATGTAGCAGAGAAATCTGAGAAAACTTATTCTCATCCACAAACAAGCCAAAGTAAACTGTTCTCGAATCTCAGCAAATTAAACTTTTGCAGTATTAATCTACTGTGGCCTGTGTTGTTTCCCTGCACAAGTAAGTCTGGTCTTTTAGTCAAGTAAGGGTTGAAAATCAGCCTGTGCGCTGCACCTATTGTAGGCTCGTGACTTCCTGTGAGCTCGCACATGTCATGTGTCTCTTGGCTTATGCCAGGGGTTTTTAAGTGTGCATTCGTTTCAGCTTTGGTAGCTACAGAGTCAGAACTAAACAGAAAGGGACACCATGCTCTGGGCACATGCGAAAATTACACACAGTTACACACACACGCACACACACAGACGCACGCACACACACCTTTTTTAAGCAGAGCTCTACTTCTGGGCAGAAAGAGGAGAAGCTGTTTAACAAGCTGCTCCAAAGGGGAAAGAGATGAAGAGGCTCTATAGGCCAACTAACAAAACACACACACACACACAGACACACACACACACAGCATGTGCTGCCAGCCACAGCAGAGCAGAGAGGGCCAGGCCAGGCCACTCCAAACTCTGGATGGGAGACCTGTGCTGCTGTGCATAGTAAGTAGAGAACACATAATACACCAGTGACATCTTGAAGCAGAAGAGTAGCTTGTTTTTCGTAAAAGAAAATTCTGATGCTTACGAACGTTGATATGCGAGTATTCAATCAACTTCTTAAAGTCTCATTTGTTGCCTCTAATATACACATTTCCTAAATCTAATATGGTGCCTCTATAATTGATATCAAAAAGTGGATAAAAAGGAGATGTTTTGTTGTGTTGGGTTGTTGTGGCAATGAGTCAAACTGCTGACTAAGAGGAGAAGCATGTGGATCCTCTGACGGGCAGGTGGACAGGTTAGCAGACAAGGAGACAAGTAATTAGCACGAAAGCTGGTAGGTGCAACTACCAGACAGACAGTCAGCAAGCACTGAGACAGGTAATTCATACGCTAGACACACAGAGAGACAGACAGGGCATATTGCAAACGGGAGGTTTAAAAGGCTCTTTTGCGGGAGTGACTCATCCATCCTGCTGGCCAGGAGAGGCAGGAGAAGGAGAGGACGCAGATGAGGAGAGAAAAGCTGTTCAAGACTGGCAGCTATATTAACAATGACCTCGCAAATGCTGCAAGGATGCTGACGCTCCGGGAGACATGTGACGTGCCGTTACATGAATGCGGCCTCCATTTTATTCCATGCACTGTGTTTGCATAGCAGCATAGTCATGAAAGAGCAGACCGGAGGAGACTAGAAATATATGAAATTATTTTCTCAGGAGGTGTTACAGAAACCATGCTCTTCTCTGCAGCAGCTACTGCACTCTGATGATCAACCTTTAAATAAAAAAGGCAGCACATCTTAAGATTTATGTAGAGAGCTGTCATGATGTTTCATAGAGTGTAACACAAACAAGCCCATAATATGATTCGGAGTCTCCCACTGTTGGTCACTACATATCTCTACTGGCACAGGAAAGAAGAAAGCCATTTATTCAGTCTGCCTCACCTACACTTTACCCTGCTCGTCTCACCACTTCTCTAACCTTCTTGCCTTTAACCCAAAAATGGACGAAGAATTTGACAGAGGAGGCCGAGGGCGGCGAAGCTGTCTGTATAAATGTCTCCTCATTGTACGTTTCAGTGAAAGAGCCTGTGTCAGTGTGGCAGAGGAAAGACAAAGAGATGGTGTCAGTTTGCGTTTGTGCCTGTGGATGCTAAAATTAGGCCTCGACTGTACTGTCCAGGTGGCTGCACTGCGAGCTATCAACTGTAACAGTTGCAGCAACAACATAGCCAGCGCATACACGCACGCAAACATTAGGAACTGAATGGTAGATGTCTGCACAGATGCACCCTTTGGAAAAAAAAAAAAAAAAAAAAAAAAAGGAGATGTTTCATCGAGTGACGTCACCCACCTCTAAGGAAAGTGGGTCAGGGCCAGAAACCATATAGCAGCATGCCGGCAGTTGGTGCAGAGATGAACAAAAGATGTTTGAGAATGCCAGGACGCTGGTGATGCATCCATCTGTGCACTTGCTCTACTTCCACTCTATACATAACATTTCATTTATCTGCGCTTATTTCTATATGGACGGATAAATAGGCATAAAACGAGCAGATGAGGACATCAATTATAAATTCATTAGCTTGTCTGTAAAATGAAAAATAGTCAAAACAAATGGATGGCCAATCTGACATTTTCTGAGTGCTGTATTGTCGGACTACGACATAAAACAGATTAGTGAGTCTGAAAAAAGTGTTGTTGAGCAACAAGTTTCTGTCACTGTTTCATTAAAAGAAAAAACTGAATATTTTCTATTTTTCCTTTGACAGTAATTTAAATATTTTCTGTTTTTGAGAGTTTGAGAAAAAAAAAAACTACAAAAGCAACATAATATGTCAACTTAGGCCCTGGCAAAGTGTGTTTAGATTTCATGTTTCTCTGATATAGAACAAGTGATTAATCACTTAATTGTGAAAATAACTAGCAGATTTATCAACAACTGAGAAGTGCAAGCATGCCTGGAACCAGTGAATATCTGACATTTATACTTGATAATTTGTAAATTCAAATATTATATAATCAAATATCAGAATTGTCCAATAATCACTATTATTTCAGGAGCACAGCAGACTAATGCATTCTGTGTACTTTTACTTGCAGCACTTGTTTGTTCATCTCTTCTTCCACCCCCAGCATTGTTCTTCATCTCTTTCCTCCACCCTCCCTCGCTGCCGTCTCTATAAACAGCCAGCACTCATGGTTCCCATCCCCAGGCTCCAAATAGCTTCCACCAAGGACTGTGTGGTAAATGACCCTGCTACAGAGCCAACAAAGTGCCTTTTAACATGGATTTTCGGCACAAAGACACAGGCAGAAGATTTATTTTCTACCAGTCTGTCCATTTATTGACACAAGACTAATAGATCAGAGAGGCCGATATGAGAACCAAGTGCCCCCTCCGCCTCCAGCTGGTGCTCAAAGCTCTCCCGCTCATGTCACAGTCTGATACTTCCGCAATTCTTTTTGTCTTCTTGTTCCATATACACAGCTATGAATGCTTATTTCTTTACAGATAATGTGATTCATAATGAAGCGGAGTTCAAAGCGTGACTGTTTCTATTACGGGCTGTGAAAGTCTAAGCATACCTCAGTATTAACAAATCGCAAATGTGAATTTAAAGCAAACTCCGGTTCTTGCATGACACCAGCTCTGCTATCCATTCTTATTTCCCCTTGCCCCGGGCCTGAAAACGTCCTCTTCCTGTTGGTCTAAAAACACCTGTGGTAGAAACACCAACATCCCTCGATGCTCTGAGCGCACAGTTTCAGTGTTTTTTCCTGGTTTACACTAACAGAGCTACAGCTTTAAGGTCGCCTATAGTTGGTGGGCAACTTTTTTTTTTTTTTTTACACAAACGCCTTCAAATGTCGCCTTCAGAAAAAATATATGTTGCCAGACTACAGTTGTCAAAACCCCTTCTAGGCCTCCGACTCTCCCCTAGAGATGATTCCCCAGCTATTTCAGTCATGTCCTCCTATCAAAACGGATCACCACAGCCGCCACGGAGCAGAAAAAAAAACAACAAAAAAACAAAAAGTAGGAAAGCCTCTCTTCTTCTTTCGTCCACATTAATCTGACAGTACCCAGAAATGTCATATGCAGCCGCGCAGCTGAACCCCATTACCATAGGAAGATGAAATAGCTAGGCGAGGAAAATATCCTCTTTTTCCCTTTTTATACACGCTGCATTTCATGGCTTGATTTTGATAGTTACCTGGCACATTGACTTAGCCGTGGAGTGACATTCAACAATCAGCTCTGCTAGAGCGGCACTCTTTCCACAGACACAAGGGAAAAGTAAGACCATCGGTCTTATATTGGTGTCTTTTCCCAAATGTATACTCGCTGTGTGCATCAGCCTCCATCACTGGCATGCTGTGCGCTCACTAAACGGGCCTTCTGTTCCTCATCCCTCATGATAACAGTTCTATTCTCATACAGAAATGATCCCATAATAGATAAATAGTTGTGTGTATTTAGAGATACTTTTGCGTGTCCCTTTCCTGCACAAACAAGCAGAGTGAAATTAATAAAACACTGTGATGGATAAGAGTAAGGTGTGAGACTGTGGTGCTAGCTGGCTGCATGACAACAACCTGATGATCAGCGTCGAAATGATAATTGGACAGAGACATTTTTTTTGCCTCATTTAAAGCCTCCTTTGGGACAGCGAGGCCACACGTGACGTCAGCTAATGTGATATTGTCTGATTTTCAAGGCCAAAGCTCCTCTTGGTGTTTTAGCTGTTGGCTAGACAACAAAAGACAAATGCAAGACACCTCCACAGAGGATTTGTCAGCCTGACAAATAGGATCATGGCATCTCTGTTTTTCCTCGTATCATTGTCACATTTCTTTTGCAGATACCACATAAAGACTCAACAGTAGCAGGAGATGTGATCAATTAGTCGTGGGTTGAAAATTCACGACTGTAATGCATTTGTGTGCTACACATATGATGTAGCACACAAATGCATCACACAAGATACTATACAAGTACTTCATTGAGCTTGCACTGCGTTGGAATCGTTCAGGCTGCTCAGCCTTGTTGTTCAGAAACAACAAAAGCCAAAATTACGGCAGCCCTCTTACAAATGATGTTGTTGTTTATCATCATACAAAAAGCAAATCTGCATGATAAATGATCAGCCATAGCATTAACTTACATGTGTATTGACAAGTAGTCTGTTTATGATATAGTACTTGTAAAAGAAAAAAAAAGGGTACTTAGAGCCTACCAACATTTCCCAACACTTTGATTTGCTGGTCTGACAAACCTTTACATCTACTCCCTTCCAGGGATTTACATAAACCAGAGGTACACTGCCAACTTATCAAAGGATGACAGAGAAATGAAATAACACACAACAAAAGTCATTTATTCAGTGAGGGAAACACATTTTCTTGAGAAATCGACAGACCAAGACAGAGCTAAAATGTCAGATTCTGCCACTGGGACTTGCATGTGCTCTGTTTCCACTAGATGTACAGGTTAGAGGATGTAAATCCTGCTTCCCATCATTTTAACTCTCTTCCTGCATTACTTGCCTATGCACCTCACAATTCTGAAGGTAGTTGCGCACATATCAAACAATTTGCCTCACTTTCCAGAGTGTCTTCTAAGATTGTGGAAAATCAAATATGCTAAACACATAAAATGCTAATGACTCAACCGTCCAGAGATTTTAATATCAAATGGAATGATTCAAAGTAGTTGAGCCATAAGGCAAAAGACGGTGTGGGTGTACAATCAAGTGTGACTCACAGGTGAGAAGATCTTTTCTTTCTTTTTTTTCAAAAACGGCAGTGTTTGCACCAAGTATGAACTCTCCATTGTATTAAGAAGGAGACGGAGGAGGAAGGATGGAGGGTCTGTCGTGAGAAAACATTTGACACACACACACACACAGACACACGGACACACATGGACACACACACCTACATTCAACACAGCCAACACATTTGATATGAGTCACTGATGAATCAATTTTACAGATCAGACCGGCCAATAATGACTAAGGAGCAACAACTAAACAAAGACATGAACAGCGCTCCTAGTGGGGTTTCACACACTTTCATAATTAAGGAGGTTTGTTACATCTCAAAGTAGCAACGTGTAAATTAAAACACGTTGTCTCCTTGATAGCATCATTGTGCGAACAGCTGTCAGGCAAGATATTTCAGAAATATACCAAATTTCATCTTCCTCCCGCCTGTAGCGTTCGAAATATGTTGCATTGTACATAACCAGTGACTGACAATCTGACTCTGACCAACTGTCTGTTTATAGAAGCTGAGTGAGTGAATGGTGAGTTTTGTCACAATAACCCAGTGGAGTGTCTCTGTCGCCACGTTAAGGACAGCAAACAGACTGAAACACACGGCGGGGAAAGCATGGAACATTAAGCAATACTCTGGACATATAATGCTGTTTACTGAGCCTTGTTATCATCAAATATCACATAACATCTCAGATACAATCTAACTTCACCCATGAACTGGAAAGGCATCTGGATTAACCCGTCTCCTTTATCTCCTCTGGAATAGATCAACTTGATTAAATCCTCATCACACACATAAGCCATGTTACTCTGTTCAGAGAAGAAAATGACTGTCAAAGTAACCTGACAAAAGATTTCCAACACTTTGATCAACATTTGCTAGGAGGGTCAATGCTCTATTCCAAAACTGGAACTGACAAGGCAAAGGCCTGAAACCAAATGCCAAAATAAATACTGCTCGACTCGTGCATACCAAGATGTATACCTAGCTACAATACAGCACCTTAAGCTACTCTAGCATCTCTATAATTACCTGAATGCGCCTTTGTGCAGATACGAGTGCAGCTCTGACACAATATTCCCCTTCTGCAGCTTATGAATGTTAAATCCTTGCTTTACAAATGTAATACATGTTGCAGGGACACGGTGCTACATGGCATAAGAAGTGTGCATAAGCCACGTTCCCAGGCCAAATTATAAAGAAGGACCAAAGTTAACCTGAGATGTTTTAGTGCAGTTTTTTTTTGGCATAAATTAATCAGCCGGGCTTTGGTCCAAGGTAATCATCCAAGCTACAATTAAGATCTTGGAACAGCAGTTTGAATGCTATTTGCCCACCTTGATCGCTCTGATGGTAAAAGTCAGACTTTACTGGGGGACTTGAGATAATAAAATCCAGCATGTAACAATGAAACAGTAAGTTATGCTACAGAAACTCTGCTTCCGCTCTCAATTACGCCCATTAAACCTTTCCTTTATGATCGCCAGCACGGATTTATATCAAGCTTCCAAAAAGTAGGTGTGTGTGTGTGTTGGGAGATATAATCCTGGGAACAGCCCCATTTGTCTTGCCAGTGCACCGAATGGGCACTGTTCTCAATGTCAAATCCCCTTTCTGTTGGCCAATGCACCCAGTAACCAATCAGATAAATGGCTTTGAATCAGTTCGATAAACTCTTGTAAAAACCTGGACTGGACATTTCCATAAAGTTTCATAAATACTGCCATTAAATCACACAACTTGAGGCAACTGAGTTTAACAACCCTTTCTCTTAAGAGTCATTTTATTCCCTCTACCCTGTCCCACCCCGTTCCCCTTCTCCATGTGTTTGCCTGTCTTCATGCGTGCACATAAAACTGATGAGTACGAGTATAATTATTAAAGGGCCTCTCCTCCCACAAGTCCTGTTAGTAAGATAAGCCCATTCATCAGAGTGTCAGCTCCTCATAGGTCAGCACTGCTTCAATACTCTGCAAAGAGCAGATAGGCTGGGAACTTAGAGACTGAGACTCTAGAGACACGTCCCTTAATGTGTAAGCCCCACGCTCATCAAGTTTCACTTCATGTTATCTCGCTTTTCATATGGGCAGTCTGATTTGTTGTAGTGATGAAATTACTGTTGATGAGCCGATCAGCCGATTAGTTGGCTCATGGATTAGTTGTTGGAGTTGTTTAGGCTATCTCAAGTCAAAGCTTCTCAAACTCAGAAAGGAGGAATGCCACGGATCAAACCAGCAACTACTCAATTATCCACAGGTTTAATTAATTTTGCTTTGTCTGGGTTAATTCAATACAAAACCCTTGTACTTCAAGAGAAAAGGCGGATTAAAATGAAAAAAAAAAAGAAAAGATGAACGAGGCTCCAACACAGAGAGGCATGCAAGAAGGATGCAGACAGACTCTGGCATCATTTATCTGGGCACTGCTTTTGACTTTCCTAGCGGCCAATCAGATATCTTTCAGTCGCCATGCCAGCTATATGATTCGGCTACAAATATGGTCTGTTTGCCAGTGGAGAGACCTGAGTATGCGTGCATGTGATTTGTGAGGGAGGGAACAAGGCGCAGGCTGAGAGGCATACAGTTGATTGCCAGTCAGATTATGAGGCTGCAGAGAATGAAAAGTTTTCCACATGAGCAGTAAGCAGTGCTGCACACATTGTGTTAAGAGGCTGTGTGTGTATGTGTGTGTGTGTGTGTGGTCTTGTCCAGATGAGACTTGACAGAAAGTTGATATGTATCAGTAGCTCAGATGCAGCCTGGTCACGTCCTCCTTCCATGTGCCCACGGGGCGCGGGAAACACAGGAAATGACTTTGTTTGTAGAAAAACAATTATGAAAATGAGGACAGAAAAAGAGGTAAAGAGAGGGAAGAACACAACACAGTGTCAACTCTCCGCACACAAGCCTGACATTAAAATGGATGAGAACACCAACAAGGGCCGCATCCTCGTCTGCATCTCTAGTCCTGCTCATTGAGATAGGATCCTAAAAAGCTGGCCCAAATTCCTGTGGATTACATCTGCCTTATTCCCTCCCAACAATCTAATCTCAGTCCATTCTGGTTAAGGCAGACCGCTGACTCCACCCCTCCCCTGTTCACACCCAGATTATAGGTTTGGTCAGCTTTTGGTTGAAAAAGGAATGCACGGACTGTCTATGGTTCATTAAGACAGGGGCTTATTAAAAACCTCTGACTGCATCTTCTCACAGACACTCAAAGAAGCACGTCATCAGAAGGTGGAGCGCTGTTTGTCTGTAAAATGAGAGAAGGGGAGGGGGGAGTGAAAGTGAGAATGACAGGAGGAGGGTGAGAGGAGAAGGGGGGAGCGGGTGGATAAACCACGATGAACCACAAGATCTGGAACCACTTTGAGAGTACACACCATCAATTCCAGTGTCACTCTAATGCCCAGCAATCTGCTGTTCTGGAAATTCTTATATAACCTGCAGGTTGAGGGAGACTACACATACAGACTGTATCTACTGAACCTCACAGTGTAGGTAGATACAGTCAGCTGTGTCCTAACCTGAATATATAACCTAAACATAGCGAATTACAGTACAGATCCCCCAGCAGGGTCATCCTTCTGCCTCTATCTGGTTGTATGCGCGCGCGCACACACACACACGCACGCACCACACAACCTTTGCACAGCATCGCTTTAAATGATGACTCATGAACTGTTGTTTGTTTTTCTCCCATCCATCTCCTGCCATGATGGCATGAACGTGCAAAAAGCAACAGGTTCAAGAGACCAAGAAACAAAGACAGACATGTTTAAACTGTTGTTTGAGGATTTCCCTACTCTGTACACGCATGTTCAGTGTCTTTGTCCAACACTTGTCAGCATGTGGTGATAACGTCGTGCACGCATGTTGTGTAAGCTGTGGGAAGGTACTGAAAAAGAAAAAGACATTGTTCTTGACTGCATGTTATGTAACATGTTGGTACTTCTCAAACAACAACAAAAAAAGGGGGCCATTGCAGGAGAAACCTGCTGCAACGGCTGCACTCAAGTGATGCAAAATGGAGGACAGCGCAACTGTAAGTCAAGCAGCAGTCCTGTACACGGAGAGACACATGCATACACGTACAACTCCATTACTATGAGACAGTATGAGAGTTAAAACCGATCTGTGCTGATGACACCCTGCTCCCCTCTCCATTACTGGGTCACACTGTGAGAAAAAAAGAATATGAAACATCATTTCTTATAGAGTTTAAATTTGATTGATTGATGATCGATTGATGGGATAAAGCAGAAATATTCTAAAGATTTTATTTAGAAATGAGATTTTAGAGTCGATTATGAGATCTGTTAGCTATAAGGGTATTTAAATGAGAGACCTGTGCCAGTACATTAAGTTAACACTAACACATTGTTCCAGTCATAAGAGAGCAGAATTACATTAAGGCTGTTCATTGCTTAGGTACTAAAAGATTCCAATTCCCACTTTATTAAAAGGCAAATGAGGCTAAAGCGATGCTGATGTTGCTTTAAAAACATTAGGGGAATACCTGACATGAAAACAAACGCTGCTGAACATTGCTGACAACGATATCCATTTTAGTTCACAAATGTGAGCAAATAAGACTATTTGTAGAAAGCATTATGACTTGCCAGAGGCAGAAAGAGCGGACTAAACCGTGGGACTCAAACATCCTGTATGTGTTTAATGCAAATCAACCTCAAACTGCCCTCAATATGACATGCTCTGTTGATGTTTTAACTCCTAGTTAGAAAGCCCTCAATCTCAATTCCTAAGAAATAAGACAGGAAGCCATTCATCGCCCTGCACCGCCCTCACCAGCTATAGATAGTGGTTGACACCTGTGGTAAAGTGAGGGGGAGTAACTTCCTTTTCCTCCAATCTCCCTTTTAATATGGACAAATTGTGCTTTGGTCACATGGGTCTGCCTGGCCCATTTGTTTTGGAAAGGATGCTAAATGACCAAATATGAATCTCACTCTGTCTCTGAACAACGAGGTCAATGAGGTACTGTATCTCAAACGTTCAAAGTTGGCGAGAGTGATGAGTCTGTGGTGTAATTAGAAACACTGCAAATCATCTTCAACCCGGTTCACATCAACTACCATGTATTTCTCTGCGGTCTATAGGCTGGCTCCAGATTATTTTGGCAGTTGTCCCTGCATGGGATAGCAACCCGAGTAAACAATGCTATATAAACTGATGCACTCAGAAGCACTTTGATATCAATCTGTCTTTTCTTGTCTTTAATCTATTGCTGTTTCTGTCCTTCCTTGCCTTTATCAGCCTGCCTTTATAACAATGCATAATCAAGGGAGCAGTCTGATAAGATAAAACAAAGTCTGGACTCGCAAGTGACATCTCATTAAAGAATAAAATAAGAAGGCATCACTGTGTTAATCAAATATTTTCTGTCAGGAAAAATCTGAAGGTTGTCCATCATTTGGACGGATTGACACTGCGGTTTATGTCCCACCACCTCAGGTAATTTGCATGCAACACTGTCAATAATCACATGTAGAAAACCTGCAGAAGACCCCTTATTCAGTTGGTGGCGAGCGTGCATATTAATGAGCTGTTTTTTAGTAATTTTGTCTCTGATCACACCTTGCTGTCTAGCTAGCTTTAGCCATCGTATTGTCAGCTATATTGCTAAATAGCCAGCTATAGCAAAATGTCACGACAGCACAGTGTCAAGTCAGTGTCAGACAAGTTTTTAGAAGGCCCAAAATAACTGTGACGCGGTTGATAAATAAGTTGAAACAAAGAGGGACTGATGAGGTGGAAGTGGTGGATGAAGGACAAGCGAGTAATACTGATAATGTTAATCAGCCGGCAACAGTTGATGTTACAGGGGAAGTGAGTGGCAGCAAGAGGTAAAAATCATTTATCTGCTTCGTGTGGTGTTGACACAAAAGGTGACCCCGCGGTCAGTGTCAAGATCTGTTTCTGTTCATTTTTCTCTTTACAAATGCTATGAATGATCATTAAAAATGCTGAGTAATGACAGATTAAGACAGAATTGAGACAATGAGAAAATGTAATGTAACCTCTGTGCCAAACGACCTCTGAGCACTTACAACTGATATTCAGTAACAAATAAACACGTAGTAGAAATTAATGTTCGAGTCAACCCAGTTCCTGTCATTTACGACGGTGCTTGGAGTTTGATTTTCATACAACCACACACAAAACAAAAGTAATTGGAGTCATGACAATTTGGAGAACTAGTCTGGGGGCGAATGTGCAGGATCTCGTCTGTGCATTCAAGCTGTGAAAACAATTACTGCTACGCTAACCGTAATAACGGATGTCAAAAGCCCAAAACACAGGAGCTGAGGTACAGCTGAAATTACAGAGTACACCCCCCATAAAAACAACGGTTTTCGGGGGGGGGGTGGGTGCCTCCATCCTCCCTCCCCTGGTTCATCTAAAAAATTTGACGTGAAACTGACTTTAGAAAAAAAAAAAAAGATAATGATAATGATCACAGATAAACAGAATATCAAAAATCCTTTGCAGCCATCTTTCATAACAGTCACAGACAGTGAACATCCAGTACTCCTCAGCAGTGTCTTACAGTGGGACTACAGATGACAGGTGCTTTGTGCTGTGTGGTTTAGTTTTACTGATGTGCAGTTTTCTCTCGGTTGCAGTTCCCTCTGTACCTCCAACTCCCATGTCTCCCTGCGTCCCCCTTTTCTCTCCCTCTCTGTCTCGCTCCCTGCTGATATGGTGAAAATCAATGGCTCCTCTATGCTGTGGAAGGTCTGATGTCTGCTAATGAAATCCTATCTGCTATGAGTCATCCATCTGATAGCGGCCGGGACAACGACTGGCAGAAGGACCGTCTCTCTGGCATCATTTATGATCTATCACGTACACAAACACGCACACCTTTGCGGGCGCATCTTTTCGTGCAAACAGAAACGTGTTGTGCGCAGAAGTAAACCCTGATAATTGAGGTCACATTCCGAATTTAACTGCTCATATTAGCTGGAGTTCAACACACACATTGTCTCGAGTGGTGTGTGCGTGGACTGCTGTAGTCTATGGTTAAAGTATTCTCATAGGCAGTGGCTTTGTAGGTTAATAGAAATTTCTGTTTCATTGAAAGTGAAACTGTTGTACCAACACTACTATGTACTATGTTTATTTTGAGTTTATAAAATTGTGATGATTAAAAATTAAACTGCCAGCTTGATGTGGATGTGTTTTAATTGAGAATTAGAAGAATTAGAAGTTAGGAAAATACTGGTTAAAGTTATTTTTACGAATGTTAGGATATGAATTTGGACAGGCTTTTACACACATTAAAACTTTAGAAACAACAACAACAACAAAACAAAAATCAAGTTCAGTGTCCTGTGGTGCACCAAAGTTTGCCCATGTTGGATCTCTAAGGAAATTATCAGACAGCATTGTATATGGGAACAAGCCAAGAATAACTGTTATCAGTGCAAAACTGTTCGTCTGTTCTTAATCCCCAACTTCATTCCTAAAATCATCAGTTACGGACAGCTGACACTGGATTTTAGGGTCTGATAGAAATATTTTGGAGCTTTTTTAAATGAATTGTTACGAATGCATGTACTGAGCAGCACACTTGACTACCTTCTAATTTGTTGAAAGATAAACATTTCTCGCATGCTGTGCTGCAACGACACTGTCTCTACACCGTATAATCCAAGCCAGTCCTCTCTATTGTTCCCCCGTTTCCTTCACCGTGTTAACCGCCTCCAATAGGAATGCATCACATACAACGCCTCCAGAGTGATTGGTCTTTCCACCCCCAACCTCTCTCGACCTTAACAGCGGAGCCATTACACTCAGAGCACATGACCCCAGGCACCTTCTTAACCCATTCTTCACACTGCTTCCATCTGGTAATAGGTACAGATCCCTGGCATGCTAGGATGGTGTGGATGATGTCTTTCAAGTAGTTGTGTTTCCTTGGAAATGGAAACTTCTCTGGACAAAAGTGTTGGTTTCTAAACTAGCATTTACTTGTTCTTGTCGGCTAACATATATGCCAATACCAATACATCTGCAATACGCTAATATTGGCTAATATTAGTCTTATGGACAAAATATCCTTCAATTCATCATGCAATACTTCCTAATAATATACGAACGCTAAATACTACTTGTGTGAAAAGATTGCTTCAGACTTGTAACATTATGTCATCGTGTACAGTCTCCATCTTCACCATGACGCCTCAGTCACCAGTGTTTCATTTTGTTTCTGAGAGAGAGCAGACAACTGTCACCCGGACTGTTGACACACACACTCACGCATACAGTGTGCACAGTCTAATGATGACTGCTTATATCGTCTCGTGATGCCTCAAAGTAACAATGATGTCATGCTAGCAGAGTCACACAAACGGTAGATGTGGAGACACTGAATAACAAAGTGTTTTTCTTCAGCCTGAATGTTAACCAGGGCTACTTCCTAATGTACACAGAGAGTGCGGACATGTAAAGCCTCACACAAAGAGAAACTTTCCATGCTAACAGTACAAGCCTGAAAACATGTCACGCACAGCTGGCGAGACACTGCTACACATGCAGTGCTTTTATCTTTAATTACATCCTCAGAGAGATGTTGTGTATTTCAGCTAAGAGAATTGTGATCCACGAACTCTCATCTCTCTTTCTCTCTCTCCCTCTACAGCCCTCCAACCTTTCAATCCCTTCCTCATCACTACATCTCGCAACCCGCCCAGTATCAGTCCAAACGCTGCTAATCTCTTCCTGTAGCTCTGGTTCTGCGTCACTGTGCGAGTGCATGCTCTGCTGATTGAAACCGACATCTGTTTGCATGGTCTGGCTTGAGGCCATACAGTACAAATACACACAGAGTGCTAGACCCAGACATAGCCGCAGAAATGGTGAAAGTGGGGACTTGTCACAAGCACATGGACAAACACAATGCCACTTTTTCTAATAAACCCGGTGCTGACAGAAAATATTTTGAAAATGAAAGGAGGATGGAAGAGACATGAAGATTGAAGCCTAAAATGAAAGATATATATATATAAAATGATGTCAGCAGTCTATCTTGAATTTCATGGTCTACATTTTTCTTACCCCCTCCGATACCTGGACTAATGTACAACGATGTGAAGTGAAATACTTCAGCCAAGACGTTAATGATAAAATGCAGGTTTTTGTGTCAGAATCAAGGAACAGTAGAAAAGCAATGCAGACAAATTGGGTGTATAATTCATCTATCAGAATAATCATTTTTGCATTTTGTACACCTCTAATCCCCCCTTAAAGTATCCCAATACAAGTAACCCATTGCAGAATAAGCCTTGCTATTTGCTTGGAGCATGCTGAAAAGGTATTCTGCGTAACTAAGGAGATCACTAATTGAAGTAGATGATGCAAGCTAAAAGGTAAGTGGGTACTCCAAACAGCACGACAAGGCATGTCATCAGTGCATAAATACTCATAATGATCATTCATGTGGGCTGATGTTTATCTGAAAAAAGAAGAAAAAGCCCACTGAAATTTAATCCATTTAGACGAACAGCATCAAGATTTCATGTGAATTTATTAATTGAGCAGTGTCGAAGGGGACCGGGCCAAGCACTAACAGTCAGCTTGGGAGCTGAATACATTATGCAGAGAGGCACATTAATATTATATGGCCAAATAAATCCAACTTCCCTGAGGCTTTCCCTGCCACCATGTCTATCCACCCCTTCTTGGATAATATGAAAGACAGTGCTGGAGGAAAGCGGTAAAAGGAAAGGAAAGAAGGGAAGTGTCATCCACATGGGCACGACGTCTTGGATGGATCTTTCAAGAAAGACAATGGCACTCAGCTGGAGAGGCATGAGGCAGTAAAGGGTGGTGTGAACAGCAGAAATGAAGGATGAGATGCGATCGGTACAATATAAAAACAAGACCACCTCTAACTCACTGATGACATAACCAGGCAAAGCAATGCAGTGGTAAGCCATCCAGGATTCAGATGATTTTCACTCAGGAGTGAGGATGTATCTGAAGCTGCTTTTTGAACTAACTATGCAAATTCACCGAAGGTAACATAAATGTATAAATTCTAACAACATTAAATGTAGGATACAGTCTGCACAACCCCCTCTAGTACTTTCTAAATCACCCTTTCCACCACGAGTTGATCAGACTCCAAATTCAGCCACAAACAGGGAAGTGACTCAACAAAATACAGGCCTTTCATGATGATCGTTCTGTCCTCTTCCCCTCCCTCCTTGTATCTGTTTTGCCCTCTCCCTCTGGGGCTCTGACAGGCATTGCTGCTCTCCATGTATCCCTTTCCCCTCACACGCTATCCTACTAGGGCATTTCAGCTCACTTCATCTCTTTTATCATCTGCACCGCACCTCATTTTGTTTACCTGATTCTTCCTGGCAATGGCTTCATAGCACGCTCTTCGCACTCTTTCTATCTCCCAGCTTGTGTCAGCTTCTTTCTCTGTGTGCCTCGTTCATTGTCTGTCTCTCCTCTAATTGGGTACGGTGGATCACTCTCCTAGCTACACTGCTATGGACTGTTAAAAAAAAAACACTGTTATAAAAGCAGCTTTTTTAACTGGTAAGTGTCTGAGAGAGAGATATGGGGAGCCCTTGTAATGCACAGTTTGGTTCACAGAGGATCTACGCTGTGACCGGAAGACATTCTCTGGTATGTGTGTGTGTGTGTGTGTGTGTGAAAGGACATAGATGATGACCCAGTCAAACGGATAGAACAAAAAAAGACTTATTCACATAACACAGCAGCATAAAGATTGTGATTGTGTGTGTGTGTGTGTGGGGGGGGGTGAACTACATTTAATTGGTTCTCGTTCGAATTCTGTTTGTTGATGGATCGACCAGAGACTTTCCACAAAAGCGAAAAATGACACGAAGGCGCCCGTGGTGCCGTCGCAGTGATGGCATTAGTGTTAGAGCAGCAGCCGCGACACGAAACTGTCTTTTCATGATAAAACTGAAGCTACTGATTAAATTAGACCACACATCTTTGACAGCAAATCACCTACTGTTTTGACAGCAGGGTCCTCTAATCTCTGTGTGAGCCCCTTCAGGCTGTAAACAGCATCCCTAGTCTGTTGGCTAAGAGTCTGTGCTAGTTTGCTATGTGTAACATTTCAATTTAAATAAACACGTAGAACACTGATGGGAAGATAAGAAGCAACTACTGCACTGGAAATTCTTTTTAAATAGGATGAAGGAATATTTAGTCAAGGAAAGTTGCTTGCTAAATGTACAGTGTGAAGATTTACAATACAGTGCTTTTCATTTGTAAATTCTCTCTGTCATTACAGCAACATACAAATACTTGAAGTCATTTTTATCTGATGATGTTTTTGACAAAGACATTTTTCAAGTGGAATTGGACATAAGTAAACATTGTGGTTATGCTGAGGGCCTCAGCTTCCTTCAGCTGCCACTGACTTAGACAAACATGTCTGTTTGTCTGCTCTGAATCTTGGGGCATCATTACATAAGCTTGCGTGTGTGTGTGTGTGTGTGTGTGTCTGCACAAAGAAAAAGAGGTGTTGGGAAGAGTGTGAACGAGTGTCAGCGGAGCACGTTCGTTTCGACATTCATTGCTTCCCTCCTCGCCGGAGTCTCTGTCCCTGCGTGTCTTTGTTGTGGGAAAGTTCATTTGGGTCTCTGTCAAACTTGCTGTCAAGTGCGGTCACAAAGGACTCATTCTACCGCGACACATTCAACAATGAGCTTTACTCTGTGTCTGCGGAAGGAAGACACACACACAAACATGCACTTTGATGACAGGATGGAATGTACTGTACGTACATGCCCAGGTGTTTCACGCCAGCATTGTCTAAAGTTGTGTTAGCATCCATGGGCACACTGTGTTATTATTAGGACAAGTGACTCAGACTTGTCACTTCACCAGCACACATACTAATGTCAGAAATAGCCTCGTCTATTAGCATCATCATTTGGACATATTTCAGTATTATATATCACTTTCTGCACAGCTGAAAAAAACATGTAGGCATTTCACTATGGCCTGGATACATTGCATCAGTTTAAATTTCCTCTGAACACATTGGACCTGCATTTATTCGTGCTTTGAGGCAGCATGTCAACATACATAGTAACTATTTGGACACATGTACTGTGATCCAATGTAGTAATTGAAGAGCTACCAGCAGTGCTAACATGACTGCTTTCATCATTTTATCTGCTGGTCGCTTTCAGTGATTTTATGTATGATCTATGTATGCCTGGTGGCTGAGCATAATATTAATTCCATTAATCACTACCTGGGGAACAATCTAAAAGCGTGTTTATACTTACAGATTATATATGCTATGAAAAGCAGCTGAACACATCTGTGAGTCTGTGCAGATTAGATTCATACCATTAGAAACGGAGCTCAAACTATGACTCAGTATGGAGAATAAGTGGCACAAAGCGTGAGCGATGGCAGGGACGTGCAATTCTGCATTCTCAGACGATACGCTGCTCTGTTTCATACCATCATACAATTTTTGCTGGGCCACTGAGGGCTGTTTCCGATACATCAGCCCACATGAGTTATGTGTTTGGGCCATTGGCAAGACCCTAAATTACTCATTTGGGTCTGCAACGGAGAGCAATCCCTGCTTCAAGATGACACTCCATTTCACCAAGACCTGGTGCGCCATCCTTTATGTTTTGGTGCCCACATCAACGTGTCAAATAGCTTTTTATTCAGAAATCAATGAGTGTATGCACTTGGGAGCCTCTGCCCAGCTCATTACCAAAACAGACATGAGTCAGCCTCACGGTCGTTACCGGGTGAACCATATGGCAGCAGAGGCCTTCTTAGTGAGTTGTGCAGCCTATTGGATGTGATTGTAAATGTAATCGCTGACGTGCTATTCGACGTCACTGATCCTTCTCCAAGGCTTCTCGAAGTGATAATTTTATATACCATATCACTGTGTTTGTGTCTGTATGATAGAACAGCTGCATGTTTGTAATTATAGTATGATATGGCTGAACAAAACATGACCTCTGCAAACAGATAATGCCATTGTAACAGACGTAACAAGCAAATATTATCATTGTTTGAGTGAGTTTGTGTGGCAGATAAAACATTTCCCTGATGCAGTTTAACTGTTTTAAGTGACTATTTATTATCAATAGAATTCTAACCCTGTTATGACTAACTTGGTGATATGGATTAATGTTAACCTGTAGTCCAAGTGCTGGCATCAGACCCGTAAACAACAGAGTGGTTATTCCACAGGGATCTCAGCACAATATCATGTTGCTTTCATTACATCTCAATTGGAAGAAATGATCTTTTAGGCAGAGTTGCTTTTGACAAGCTGAGTCAGTGGACTATGGATGCTTATGTGCTATGAGCTGAACCAGATTAATCTTGCATAGCACTACCTATCTCTGCACTTCATTTGGCACAGCGCTGGAGAAAGGCCTGGCTGAAACCATTATTATTCCTCGAAAATGTTAGCACACAAGACAGCAGACAGGGATACAAATTCCAACTCAAATATTTGGCAATTGGCAGGCTGATACTCACAGCCTACTTCATATGAGTCAGACTAGAGGCTTTAATTGTAACATACCAAAACCAGAACAATTAGACTGATAGAACTATAATCCACCAATTCACAACAGCAAAGAATTACTAAGTTATCACTTCATATAAAGTGAGATAAAAGTCCATGAACGGAATGAAGTGGACACCATATGGCCTTATGTCCTCTTTGCCCTCTCTGTAGCATTCCAGTCAAGGATTTATCCAAGTTTCAACCCAGCAAGGTCTAAGTACAGGGCCTCCCTCTGACAGTCTGATTCCTAACCGGGATTAACAAGAATACAAGTCTGAAGCCGTGCTAGTGGCCACGGGAGTGTTCATTACAGCCCACAAAATTGTTGGATGGACTAAACAACATTCTAACAACATACTGAAGAGATACTAACAACATACTAATTTTGCTATTCGTAGATTCGTCAGTGCTGGCCTGGGACTATGATGTTAACTTTCTCTTGATGGCAGTGCTTCAGGAAATGCCATGGGTTGGGTTCATTAAAATTAAAAAGGGTTTTCCCCATTGGGAGTATGAACGTGGTCAGCAAATTTGATCATAATCTACCAGCAAGATTATGAGATATTTTGTGTACAAGCTTTACAATTTTTATGTTTCTTGTTTGAGGAGTACTCGATGAAACTTAACGCATTAGGATTTATTGGAACATATACAGCAGATTGCCTTGAAATAAACCCACTGGTTTTCAAGACAATGGAAACTAATTCACTGTTATTAAACACTTTTAACTGAATCTAATAAACTTCACTTTTGTTTCGATGATGTCTCCTCCTCACAGTTCCGACCCTCAAAGTCCAAAGGGATCAGGAATCCCACGTTGCACCAGTATGATTACTTCGAGGAAAGTTTCACACGGCGTGGGCTCTCGTGAGTACAGGACAGCATACAGGAGATTTGTTACTTAAAATGACATCTGCTTAGCAATGATCCACAAACGCTGTGCACCACAACCGCAGAAGCAGTAATCCTACTTGCAGTAAAACCAGGAAATTGCAAATAATCTATAAGACTATAAGATTTAAATTATAGGAGAAGTAAAAAAAAACAGTGCAGAAAAATGTGCATGCTTGATGTATGGTTTTACTGAGGGGAAACTGTCTTATTGTGATCAACATTTGAAGGTCACAGTTCACAAACATCTACTTTTAGCACGACCTGTTTTTATCTGCCATATTGGGTCTTGAGGGAAGGCGGCTGTCATCACGGACAACGGCGCAAACTTTTTTATGCCTGCCTTTCTCCCTTTGAACGACATTGAACACATCACCCCATGTCTTCTAACCTGTGTTAGACAGGGACAACCATGCTGGCTACTGCATGGTGCTTTAAAAAGCACAGCTAACAAGGATTAGCATCCAATTTTAACACCTGACTGTAATCCTGCTCTCACACTGTCCATGCTAAGCCTTTGCTAGCCATGCTAATGGAAGGGAAGCGATTTGCAGACGGCCTTTTCTTCACAACTGTTACCTAACAACTTGGCTCGTGACAAATGCAGCCGTTGACAGGATAGCACACTTGCAGGGGAGGGGGAGAGGTAGATTAAAAGGAAAGTTGTAGAATCCTTTTGTGCTACTCTGCTTTGCTGATTTTGTATCATGATTAAACACATTATACACTTCTTAATGTACGCCCTGTAAGAGAAAAAAGGAAGAGATTACCTACCTAAATTACCTATTAACACCCACATAACACATCTAAAAAGCTAAGGTTTTTAGGCCACACCACTATCCTATTTTTAAACTTTACTTCTCTTCAAGCACATATTGTATCACAAACCAAATACCACAGGTAAAACACACAATCCCTCTGGGCTGATCATTAACTATTGGCTATTGTGTTGTCTTTTTGTATCACCTTGAGAGGGCCAATATTTGTAATAATCTGCATCTAAGCCTACACGATAAGCATGAGCATATTAGACATCACTGTGCATAAGGTGGCTGTTTTCTCCAAACACAGCTCTGTCCTAAGTCTGACAAGGGCAGAAAGGGTGGTCATCATCTAAAGTACCTTACTGAGCAGTTTGTTGTTTGTATAATGACGTGTATGTAAAAAAAAAAGAAAAAGTGATGCTATCATGACCGTTATAATAATAACCCGCTGTCCGACTGTTTGTTGCCTTTTCTGTGATAGAGTAGTCCGTCAGTTTAATACACTGTTGTCAAGCATTAGCAGAAGAGGCCACTTCCACTGGATAAAATGTCATTCAATTTAAATTTTCAGAAAGTTTTGAAGTTGAACAGGTCTTCAGTACCGATTGGTCAGATTTCAATTCATCACATTGTTATGTGGAAGCTTTTAAAGCAATTGTCATTGTATTATTATCAGGTAAGAACTTCCTGTTTTGCATGTGGTAGTGATCCATTTAAGGTTTGACGTTAGTGTTTATCTTCACCTATCAGCAAACCGCATTTTTATCATTGTAGCAGAAAGACTGAATGGCTGAATTAGTCTGTGATAGTTTTCATGTAATATTGCTAATATTTTGGAAATATTGTCTGAGCAAACATAGCAGCACCCTCTATGCCACCTTTAAAAAAAACATGCACCATGCTTCAAGACAGTAGGCCTGGCATTCAAATCAAGAACAGAACGTGGTGACTGTAAATGACATAAGACAGGGAATTATTGCTGAAAAGTCCACTACACGTTACCTGAGAGCTGTCACTCCAGAATCAATATAAAAGGTCCCTGTCAACCCTTCAAATCCACTCATTTTAAAATGGCCTAGCTTGTATGTTAAAATGCAACACTGAGATCACTGAGAGCAAGAGTGACCTACACATTTTTCAGCTGAATGGGATTCTTATTTGCCCATATCCACTGCCTCAAAATCTTTCTTATAAATCATAGACTATGAAAGCTTACATAATTCAAGGTTAATTCAGTCAAAGTCAACATAGGTTGTTCTGCTCAGACAAATGGCCAGTAGTTTATAACACAGCATGTCTGAACAACATGAAAGAGAAGAAATAAGAGATATCACATGAAACAGATGGATAAAGGGAGGGCTTCATGTGCCAGCTGCAGAGCTGTAGGGATTCATCCCTCCATCACTGGCCTTCCCCCTGATGATGTCATCAATTAAAGGGACATGAAACTAAAACAGTCATCAATTCTCTTTTTTCCCCCCACTACGCTCAGGCCAACAGAGATGGATCAGTCCATCCATGGGTGGGTACAAATGTACGCATGCACCCACCCTCTACAGACATGCGATCCACATGCGGGTGCTGGGGAAAATGGCAATGTAGTGTGAGCAGATACGCGGCAGAGTCATACGGTACCGTGAGTGTGTATGCACGCGTGTGAACGCATGTGTTTCAGCGTAAACCATACAAAGAGAATTTATACAAGTGAGCCAGCTGGGCACATAAGCCCTACTGCACAATAAATCCAAATAATCCTTTACGATGGGAAGCGGGAAAAGGGGGGTTGGGGGGGGGGGCACTCAGACATATGCACACACACACACGTTCACAAAGGTACACACGGTTCAATTAGCCTCGCCATTGTGCCTCTGTGGTAGACATTCAGTGGCTGTGCCCTTTTCCTAAGAATAACATGCAAGTCAACGGAATGTATGCACTCAAAATAGCAGGGCAGCTTATGACATCTGAACCTCCAAAACACACACGTTTGCCAGTGCTGTAGGACAAGGACATAAAGGGGGATTACCCTGAATTACAACAGAAAACGAGACAGCATAATATTCATGAAAAACATCATCTTACCTTCCATCATGGTTGCAGATTTGCATTCCTCTATCTCCAAGGAGCCTGAAATGAAAGCAGGAGGTGTGGGGAGGGGGTGAAGAGAAGAAGCCCCCGGTTACCACAGAGATACAGTAGAATTGATGGGCAGCAGAGCAGCCCTGTGCATGTGGCTAACGCCCTGGCTAACTGTGAGCCTCCGACACCCCCAGACGTCGCCTGTCAACTAGCCCAGGGAAGAGAGAGAGAGATGCAGAGAGAGAGATAGAAAGAGAGGGAGAGAGAGAGACAGAGGGAGGAGAGAGGAGGGGTGGGGGCCTGGCCGGGCTAGCTGCCGATCAGGGCTGAGGCTTAAGCCATGGAGGATGCTGCTGCTGCTGCTGCTGCTGCTGCTACTGCGGCTCTTAACTACACATTCAACCTAGGATGCTGAGAGGTGGGGAGAAAAGCTAACTGGAGGAAAAAAATAAATAAAAGAGGCAGGGTAGAGAGAGGCAGGGAGGGAGGGAGGGAGGGAGGGAGGCGGAGAGACTGAGAGGGAGGGAGGATTATGCGTGTGTGTGTGTGTGTATGTGTGTTTGGCATGGGGGTGGAGGGTGGTAGTGCTGAGAAGGGGCGGAGGCAGTTTGCTGAGGTCAGAGATCTGAGCCAATCCTGGCAGCTCTTTGTGGAGTCACATGGCTTACAGCTTGAATCTCCTGACACCATGGCCCGAGAGGACGCTACATTACTAACCCTCTCTTGCTTAACAAGTAATTGTGCGCATACAGTAAATACACAGGCATGTTTACACAGCCAAATAGAAGCACACAACAAAGACACCAGACATGTACAGAGCAAATACAGATACACAAATATGCTAAATACACACACATACACACACACCCCTCCCCTACACCCTACCTTAAGGCAGTGCAGTGTGCCGAGCCTGCTCAGAGGTGAATGACATTAATTATTTGCTCGCCAAGAGAATAACGCGCAGGTGTGTTCCAAGTGACAACCCATGTTGAGGACACACACAGACGTAGACTCTATTATAAACACACCACTGCACAAAGTATTTGCCCTGCACCCTCCTGCACAGTGACTATTCCTGTGGTGGCTGCTTGTGTGTCCCTGCCTGTGTCCCGCCTCCCTTGGAATAAGGTGTGGTTTCACTTTGCCCTCGCTCTCTCTCCCTCCTCTCCCTGTTCCCTCCCACCTTCCCCTCTCTCCCCCTGCCAGTCTGTTTCACTCCGCTGTCTTTTTCTGTCCCCGTGCCTTTCCCACTGCACCGGCACGAGGATCGATCAGCGTGACGCTACGGCAACGCAGGCTACAGCTGCAACCAACGAGCAGGAAGGGCAGATGACAGAGCAGCCCCCGGAGAGGGGTGTGCGATTGTGTTTGTTTGCTGATTAATTATCTATGAGTGGGTGGAGAGAAAGAGAGAGAAAGGGGGGGGGGGGTGAATGTTTATGTGGACAGACCAAAGAGCAGAGGAGACTGACAATTAGGCAAGCCTACAAAACAACAACAACAACAAATAAAGGAGTGAAGTGGTACTTTACAAAAACAAGAATTTGGGACACTGCGAGTGCATCGTTAGGAAATCAATAGTCATAATTTATAGCTGTGACTGATCAGACAGTTATCAGTACAAAGTAAAATGTGCAAACTGGGTGAGCATTCCTATGGAAGCCCAGTATTCAGTGAGTATCAAGCTGTGCAGTCATAAATCTACGAATAGGTGGCGCCACTCTCTAGCCCTGACCTTACATACCTTTAAATATATAGCATTATCTAGTGCATGTGGTGCGTGGGTGTTTAGATGATTTTGTTAACATATGTTGATGTATGCTGTCTGTTTATGGAAAATCCTACAGTGGCAACTCATTCCCTCCAGAGGGACAAATAAGCATCCAATTTCCTCTTTATTTCTGTCTTCAGTCATGCTTTAACAAGGGCCAGCCGTGTGCCTCTTCATGCCCAGCGAATCCTCCCAAGTCATGCTTAAGTCCATGTGACGGTGAGCCTCTCCACCCAAATCTGTTTCTCTCTCATTTATCACTTCTTCCCTTTTCATTTACGGATTTCTCACCCCATTATTTTTTGTCAAGCTGCCTCTATGTGGCTCACTCTGTCACTTGCCTCCTCCTTCTGTCTTTCCTTGCCTAGCTCTTGTGTCCTAACATCCAGCAGATGCTCCCAAAAAGAGGGTCCCCAATCTCCCACCCTACCCCCAGCTTTAACTCCCTCCCCCCGCACTCCAAAGCTGCAGGGACTTCGCTGGCCCTCTCCCCCTTTTTGATTTTTTCTGCTGCCTCCCCTTCTTTTGTCTTCATATCTACCTCATCATTTCTGCTCTCGTTGCATCACATTCCCTTTCCTTCTCACATTTTCTCCCACATTAGACTACACCTCTTGTCTCACTCCTGCTGACTCTCTGGGCTGTTTCGCTAAAACAGCATCTTCTCCTGCACTGCCATCTAGTGTTTACTGAGAATCATGACAGCTATTTGTGCTGGTGTTGAGGACTCACTGCTAATGCGGTAAATACACGGAATATCTGCTCTGAATATTGTAATATCATCAATATACAGCACTGTGCAAATCTTCACTTGTACAAACAAGACATATGTAGTGTTTATGCAGCTGGCAAATGGTGCCACGCTAAGCTGGTAGTGGAATGTAGAATAAGGGAGGAGGAAGGGAGGGGGATTTGCTAAATACAGCCTAATGCCCTATAAGCTCTGTTTTGGAACTTCAGGAGAGGAGCAGCCCGAATAAAGACACACACTTACGTAATTTACTATAGAGATAAACACACAATCTTCACCACGCTACTGTAGATAACTGGACATTATCTGAATTACATAAAGAAGATTTGCATACACAGACAAAGTAACCATCAAAAGTCAGAAACAAATTAATTCTGCATTCTTTTATAAAATGCTCTCATCCTCTAACAGTCTGCCTCTGCCTTCACGTTACGTTATGTTAACAGATTTATAATGAAATATTCAGTCAGATTCAGTTTATTACACACCGTTACTATATTTACACATTTTCTGCTTTTTCATCTGGTTTAGGCTGTTTTCACAAGTATAAGACACAGTAAAAGACAAGAAGTAGAGAAATTGTTCAAAGATTCATGTGCATAATAACTTGGTATCCTTTTTTATCCTTCCAAATAATATTGGCAGGACAAATCTTCCACTGACACTGCCTGTGATACTGTACACTGTGTCGAACACCAGAGGCTTTGGGTTCGGTTGGTTGTTCAAATGACTTGACGGCACTTGCATACTCACAAACTGACAATTATCAGCAGTCAATCAGGCAGTCAGTCCAATAAAATTTGGAAAACCGGTTTAGCACTCCACTTCACACACGTGATGCGAAACTTACTTTTAACCCAGAACTCAGAAGCATACGCTTAAAAACCAGTGGATTTAACTTGCAACCTCAAGTACAGACATG
This sequence comes from Nibea albiflora, assembly GCA_014281875.1. Taxonomy (NCBI): domain Eukaryota; kingdom Metazoa; phylum Chordata; class Actinopteri; family Sciaenidae; genus Nibea; species Nibea albiflora. The sequence continues at coordinate 7,199,527 of CM024792.1, forward strand.
TCTGTCTAAACTCTGGAGTAAAAATGAAAGAAAGCAAAAAACAGTGCTGTGGACAGTCAGGAGATTTAGAAATGGTGGAGCATGCAGCTTTAGAGAAATGTATGGAGCATGTTTGAGTGCGGTAGGAATATCTAGTGCTTCCTCTCTTACAACTTTAGTATGCCTTTCTCTTTTTTCCTCCCTAAATGAGTGTTTCCTGGTGCAAATGTACAGAGGACACACACAGTCTACATACAAACACCCATATCCAAGTGTTATGACAACAACATATAAGTAAGGTCAACAGAAAAGTGAAGGTAACACACAGCAACAAGCAAACACACTACTACAATAAAAGTCCATACACTCACAACAGACACACGCCACCCATTTCACCGGTCATCAGATAAACAGAGAAGAAGAAAAGAGAAGAACTGTGGCCATTCTCACTGCTGACGGGGCGCTCTGCTGTAAGGTCAAGAAAGGTGTTTTACCTACTGTACCTGCAACGATGCGAAACCAGCCGGTACACAGCTCCTCAGCCATTTACGCCCCGCTCTCTATGGACCCCCAGCTTCTCACCCCAGCCAGACAGAGGGGTGAGAAGGGAGAGGACGATCAGAGGGTCGAAATTTTTCGCTGGAAAAAGAGAAGAGACGGGAATGAGGAGTAACCGAGGACTCTGCCAGGCTGAGGGCAGATACGCCGATGCGGATAATGGTGCATATTTTTACAACTGCGAGTGTACCGGCGAAGGCATGCACGCGACTACGCGGGAGCACAACCTGTGGAGAATAGTAATGTGGCAGTGAGTCCAGACAAGTCGGGCAGTGAAGGTCAACATGTCCTTTACTGCAGCACAGGCAGACACACACACACAAACATGAAGATGGCTTTCCCCATTTATGTAAAATTCTGCAGCGCTGACAGAAGATATAGACCTGAGACTGTTGATTATGGATTTTAAATGTCGTTACTTTGCATCTCTACCAAACTTGGTATGGTATTTCCAAACTTTTCTCATATCTCTAAACGATGGATCTTGATGGGCAAGGATACACTGTACATGCATATTACTGATTTTATGGGACTTCTTACTTCACCTTGTTTCTAGCAAGTACTCGGTGGCTGATTTCACAGAAAACTGTTGAAATGTCATAATATACATTATTAAAAATGCGGCAAATAAATCAGCCTTTTTTTTCAGTCCCAGGATGACATGCTCTTGGCGCCATCTGCTGTTCACTTTAACCCAGTGCACTTTTTCCTGCCTTATAGTCCTGTGCCCACCCCTCCATGTCTGATCCATTTCTACAGCAGCTCTAGTTTTCTTTGTAAAGAACAGTACAAGGACAGTAAAACATCATCATTAGAATCACACGGACACACACATTTATTTAACAAAGAAACAGATGATACGTTTTGACCTGGAATCTTGTTTTCACTGAGTTCCCCATAATCCAGATAGATTTGCATAATCAACATTCAGATTGGGTCTCTGCAACACTAATCTGTCAGCTTTGACAGTTTCTGGTGGTACTGGTGCGATTTATAATCGGTAATAATTTTGCCTTAAGCTATAACCTTGATACTTGAAGTGACATTGCACTTAATTGTCACATTCATGCACATTGCTACATGTCCTCCGGTCCCAATCAGAGAAACAGTCTCTCTCTGGCATTTAGACAAACAGAATTGACTACTCAAAAATAGACTACGGGCAAGAATGCCTCTTATTCCTGGCGCGTCATACCTGCCAGGTGGCAGAAACGTGTGCGAAGTGAGTTGTTTATTTTAAAAGAAGCAGAGGCAAAAGAAAACTTTCTTCTCTATCCCCACTCCATCTACCTTTTTTTTTGTTTCCTCAATCCGCCCTCTAACTTGCATCTGTCTGTATTTACCCACCATCCACATCCATCCATCCATCCACTCTATACCTCCCTCCCTATGACCTACTTTCTCTCCACCGTTTCTCATGCCTTTCGCCTGTAGGGTGCAGTGTTGCTCTAATGTGGCTATTTTCAGTGACGTCTCTCTGCATCTGTTTGCAGGTCCCAAAACTGATTTCACCAACAGCATAAAAAAAACAACAAAAAAAAAAACAAGATGAATTCAAATGGGTCATCACTCCGATACAGTATGAATACAGTTAAGAAGGGAAAGCTGCATTTAGCAGCAAACTGCCGTTATCATCTAGCAAGTGCAAGAGCCACTGGGAGTGGAGGATGAGGTATGGTGATGCCACTTCAGGTCCCTGTATTGCTGATCATTTATCAAATGTGTTCCAGTTCCATCTTCAATTTCCCCATAAAACCAAAATAGCAATCTTGCAGAAATGATGCTCTTTCTTCTATGCTCTCGCCAGCAACAGCTAGTGCTGCACCATTTTGTCCATTAACGGATTAGACAAATACAAAATACTAGATAATTATCCTAATTATCCTTATCAGGGTCGCGGGGGGGGGGGGGCAATGCCAGCTGCCATTGGGCGAGAGGTGGTGTACAAGTTAGATAACTTCTAATTTAAAAAATTATACCAAACATTTCCTTTCTCAAAAAAAAAAAAAAAAAAAGTTTCACATCATTGCATATGTGAGGCAAAACTAGCAATCTATACAGATCAAGTTGGCCGTGTATTTATTGACAGCTTAAAGAGTACGACTGTAAGACTACTGTAGACAGCAGTCATTTTATTCTTAAGAGGGTAATCATCTCAGGACGAGTTAAACTAAAGGAATAGAGATACTACATAGAGCGGCACGAGGCAGGAGGACATGAGTCACCTTTTTAACTTTAAAAAGCACTGAAATTCTTAATAAAAAAAGAATAATGAAATCCATTCACTGAGGTTCTATCTTGGCCACGCTTACTGGGGTGAGCAGGTGATGACACTAATTCAGTGCTACGCGAGCAGGGCACAGAGGAGCAAGGAAAGCCCAGTGGCACGTGGCCGTGCAGTGACGTGAAGAAAGGCAACAGGAAGAGAGAAGGGCGACTTTTCTCCTACTATCAAATCATCATGCTCACTCACAGCTGAACAGCTGTATTCACTCGTACGCTGTTTTATCACATTTCTTTGCATTTTGTCCATGGTGAGCTTTGACTACCCTCTCATGTGACGGGTCACTACTTACCTACCGGGGTACCTGTTACCAAGCTTGACGTATGTCAACGCAGAGCAGGTGATTTACAGATAAAATGCCTCTCAGATAATGTCATCTCTGTACAGGGACTTCCCTGGGCTCATGTTGCAACTGTCACGTCTCATGTCCCAAGGCCTTATGCCATTTCCTGCACGCTGCTGAAGCAACAACCCTGCGAACCTCCGCCCTGCTCCGTCTCTCCCCACCCCCAAAGAGCCCTGATGAGGGACGATGATTAGGCAGCAGTCATTAAATGTACACATACAAACACCCACCCGCCGATTAGGCAGCAGTGAGTGCAGTCAAACCAAAACAACCCCGCTCTCCAGTCAGCAGTAGGGGAAGGCATGCATGGTGATAAGGCGTGGTGATGGCAGGCTGCCATGCTGAGTGCCTACGTGCCATCCAGCCACTCATGATGCTCTCTGTCTGTTAGCGCTGCCAGACAGACATACTGTACTGTTCTCTGTCATTACCCCACTAGCTGCCCTGCCCAGGAGGTCAGGCACACACAGAAGCACACACACACTACAAGAGGTAAGGTTTTCTGTGTAATTAGCACCCACTTCCTAATTACTTAATGATGCTGAGGAGGCTGCCAAATTCATAGGCGAACTTGGCTTGTTTAGTCTCCAGCTAGGGGTGTCATTTGGATTCATAACTTTAAGCTTTTATTGCAAGAGTCAGCTTGAAAGGAACTTTATAACACTGATCTCTCGGTCAATCAGTCAGTAGTCAGTTAAGGTGATGCCGTTGGTATTCCGTATGACTTCATACCAGCCACCAAACGCAGTTAAAAGGGGTCATTTCAGTACAAAATGAAAACCAACTTGCGGAGACTTGAAATTATAGTATGACTACATTTCGCACTGCCTCCCTGCCCTGTAGCACCAGTTTCAGAACAAACACTGTCAGCTTGGACTATTCTCGACCCCAAACCCCATCCAGAGTCAACCCCCCTGTTATAAGCCCCGTCTGAAAACCCATTCCTCCCCTCCAGCCTCAGAACAGGGCATGGAAAAGATGAGCTCATCTCCCTGATACTAGGCCGGTCTGGTCTGTGGTCTCCCTAATGGTCTCCAGGATGTCAACACCGGTCCAATAAGTCCCTCTTACTCACACCAATTACCATTTGCGCACAGGGCCAAGCCTAAATAAACAGAGCCCAAACTTGCTATACAATCAGCTTATATCTATAAACAGTGGAGAAGTTTAAATTAGGCCACTCCCAAGAGTACCAGTCTTTGCTTGGACGGCCAGGCAGAGATGACAGAATGGAGCCAGATGAACTCACTGCAGGGAGTTTCAAAGCCGTATTTTAAAGACAGCAAAAAATAGCACTGGGGTGCGTTCTATACTCGCTAATAGCTTTTATGGATAATTCAAAGAAATCATTTTAATATCATGTTTAATACAATTTTAACTTGATGTTAATTAGATTCAGAAGGTTTGGTTCCATTTAACTGGTAAATGACCCCCATAAAGAACACGTTGAGCTAAATGACTCCCCTGCCTGAAGCTAAGGTGGGAACAGGAAATCACAGAGTTGTGTCAGAAAAACCCCTTAGCTGGATTAGTTTTGGACAAAAAAAAAAAAAAAAAAAAGATAAACTTGCCTACGCTTGCTTACTGGCTCACTCAGCTTTGGCTGGACACCCACGAGAAAGTTGCTAATATAGGTTATGTATGTGCTGTGACGTGCCGGTAGGAGCCCAGATCAGCCTCCCAATGACGCATTTAACACTGAACCCATAATTTATGAGGAATCCTAAAATAGGAGTGTAGCTTTTTAAGATCTGCTCTATCTGACTGCAAGTCAGATCAGTGTGAACAGTGTCCCTTAAAGTCATGCAGGCTGTGAACCCAACTAGGACCAAGCACAAGCCATAGATTCACCAAACTCCCTGAGTCAGGAGGGCAGATCAGTAAGGCAGCAGGAATATCTGTGAAAGTATGTGTTATATATGTGTCTGTGTAATGTGTGGGAGTGGATGGGTAATCCTGGAAGTGATTCTTTTAGCATATTTCAGTTCAGTTAGATGTGTAACCCTGAGCATACTCATGGTACCTTTACCCACTGACGCAAGAATCAGTCTGGATTACCTGTTCCTAGCTTTTCTTTTCTTTTCTTAAGGACTTACTTGTTTCCTAATTATTGTCATTTTTTAGCACTTTCCGCTGAGCGGAGAAATAATGTGCTGCATGTGTGTTATTAGGGCCATTATGTTAACGAAGCGCAGTCGATCCTGGATTGTTTAGGTTAATACCATCAATATTTTACATCAATAAGAATGTGACAACTTCAAATTGATCAATTTCGTCAATAAACATTTTTAGCAAAGACCTCAAAATTATGAAAAGACACACTATTATTCACAGTTAAGCAGTATCAAATTTGACAATAACAGTAAAATAGAAACAGACAATAATTGTATACATATAAAGAGAAATTAATAATAAACTGCAGACTGCCCATGGAACCACTCAGGAGTATAGATAGGGCATGTCCACACACAATATTGGAGCTGACATATCAAAGGCCTTTCCAGAAAGCTGGAGCTGACTCTTTGCCAGAATGCAGCAGCAGGGAACATTCACATATGTCAAAACACACACTCTTATACAGCACAAAAAACACACACATATCCATGTGCATGTACGTACACAGACATGCAGAAGCACTTTTGCCCAGAAGGCACAGCATGCCTTGCTCTTTCTTACTCATCGCTGACTTGTTTCCCACCAGCTCCTTAGTGTCATATAATAAAGCATATGCTCGTCTCTTTCCCTCACAGAAAGCTGCAGCTCACCCACGCACACACAGCTCACCCAAATCTCTCTCTCACACACACACACACTCACTCTCTTCCGGTAACTCTCTAACTAAAAATGAGAAGCCTCTGTGATGCTGACAGACTCACGACTACTACACAACATCTCTCATACATTTTTTATACTTGCAAAATACATATTTTTATAAACCACACCTACCTCAATGTGAAAAATGTAATTCTGATATCGGTTGATTAAAGAATTTGTAGTCCCGGGATGCTCTGCCCTCTTTCTTCAGGTCCTTTAGTCAGTCGTGTGATCTGCAACACCAAAAAACATAAGCCTGAATATAGTCATGTCGTTTCTAGAAATCGTACATCATAAAGTGGCATTAGCATTAAACACAATTAGTGAACAGGATGAAGGACTCTGACTGACCAGATAACTGTCAGACTGGCTATTTCAGGAAGGTGTTGGAAAAATGACTAATGTATTGACACTTCTTATGTCTTATATTTAAAACAGAAATGTGCAGATGGCTGGTGGGACAAATGGTTGGTGTTTCATGGGCATGCCTACAGGCTTGGATGCCTGCTCTGAGGAAATACTTTTCTCCTCCACACTAGCACACTTTCTGTTAGGCTTCCCCCCACATGAACAATCAAAAAAGGCAAAACTAAAAGCAGCACGAATGACTCACCCCTTCTCCAACAGCAAACGACACTTTCTGGATATAACCATGCAAGTCGGCTGAGGATGCATTCTTACTTCTGCTGGTATATGTATTTCTGTTTGCTCAAACATCGAGGGGAGATTCAGGGCACCGGGAGATAATGCACAAAAGACTGTTGCATTCAATGCCTTGCTGAAAAGGGGAGTGAAGTTCATTCAGCTTTCTTTCTAGTGATGTCTCTGATTCATTTTTGAATGTCAATCCTCAGTGAGAGGTTCAGTCATTTACTTTTATTTTAATCTTGCATCTTCAATGTGTTGACATGTTTTTCTTGCGTCCTGAAAAAGAACCTTTCTTTATGTAAGTCATTCTGACTAGTAAAACTTCTACAGGTCTGAACAGGTCAGGGTTACGTGCATGCCTTTCTCCCACCACCCTTAGGCAGAATAACAAGTGAATATGTTTTGCATTGTTCATAAATATTAAAAGTACTGAAAACATTTTATTGCACTGAATACTGTTCATGGCACCTGTAGCTCTTATTTCAAACCACTCTGAATCATTCTCCCTAATGTGTCTGCTGTGCTGCAGTGACATCAGGACAGTGCTGTCTTCATGGGCACAGCTCAGAATCTACTGCCTGATGTTTTGAGGGTTTGAGGGTTTTCACAGCTCAACACAGGAAACAGAGATCAGAAACTTTCCCAGGCTGAGTTCCCAGGCAAAGTCCACCTAAAACCAAACCTCATTCCTCACTCATCACTCTCAGGCTTGGCTATTCCATCTCTCCCCCACAGCTTTTCCCACATATCGCAAACCTCTACTTGAACTCACTCTGCTTCGACGCGAACACGTGCAGCAGCCCTCTGGGATATAGCTTTCCAAACTCAATCCTCCCAAGCACAGACCTACGTCTATTATCTGCAGTCCAATAGCTTTTGCTGAAACACGGTTAAATGTCTTCTGCCGCCGACTTATTAAGTCTTAAAGCAATGGCCAGGTGTGCACTGGTACTAGAAACACTGTAACGTTGGACGATATCCCCTTCATTTGTCTAACTCAGACTGCTGAAGTCTCGTAGTAACTTCTGATGAACTGTGAAATGTACTGTTGCACAGATGGACAGCTGTGGATTTTGTCCCCCGCCACTTACATTTAAAGCACATTATCGAAGATCTCTTAACCCGGTATGAACTATTACAGCAAGGAAAACCTGTTGCAGTACTCATATGGGTACCTCAAAAACTGTAACGCTATCATTTGATTTCTAATTAAGTTTGTTGTCGTGTCAATTTGTCTCCAGGCGTAAATGGCTTAGTAACTGCAATCATATCGAATTGTTTTAAACAGCCTAAAATGTGCTATTTAAGAGTGAGCATACAGTGTTGGACAACAATACCAAAGAGTCTGATTGGACGCAAACATCATCGCATGCTGATGTTGTACAGCCTGGCCTCTGATACTCCCTCCCCCCAGACGTCACGGCTAGCTCTTACAAGACATAGTCGGTGTGATTAATCAAACTGATTATTAATTTCCCAAACAAATGTTATTGTTCAGTTCTGCCAAGCCTTATGACGCAGTGAGCTTGGTCAATCAACCTTAATGAAGTAACTGAAGTGTACAGACGCTCAAACACAATCACTCAGCTGTTTCAGGCGACTCAAGTGCCTTCCCCTCTCTCTACGCCCTTCCTTTCATGTGCTTGTATCCCTTAAAGGACTCACTTAACTTTCAGAAAAACCATCAAGACTGATTAGAAAGCAATGTTGTATCTGGAATCCATACAATCCATCCATCAAAGATTTTAAATAAGGACCTATGACTTGTATTCACACTGTAGCATCATCAACAGCAAGTAACCTTACACAGATCTCACCATCATGTGTCCTGGTTTTGCAACCCATGCGGTTTAATTTCTTGAGACCTGGCAAGTGCAAAATACTGAAGAGGTCAATTACAGGCACTTGTGTTCAAGTACAGTTACAAAGTGTCAAAAGCTATGGTTGGATGACAGTATTTCAACACTAAACCATTACAGTAAACTGACTCTGGCAGGACATTTTACTGGCAGAAAGTGATGGTAAACTATATCAGGAAATTACATCAATGTGCTGGCTGCACACCATCCATGTCTGCTTGTACTGAAGCTCTTACTCATGAGCTCAGATACGGTGGAAGCAGCCTTACATGTAGCAGAGATTTGAGGTTAACCACCACTTTTGAGCAAATTACGTATGATAAAATGATCCCAGTTACGAAAAGAATGCCTGTTTCCTGTTTCATTTTTAGGATGCAAGCTGTTCTGCACAGGGTCTCCATGGTTACAGGGACATTACTTAAGTCCAAAATACACAGGGGCAGCTCTAAGGGAAGTACACAGTTTACTGTAAATGAAAGTCTGGCAAATTCTGCGATTTAATGTCACGCATTATCATCTGTGGTATCAATTTAAAGGTTTAGGTGCGCTCAAATGATTGAAAAGTGCTAAATAATGACAAAGTCACAGTAAATCACAGTAAAAACAAAGTTTTAGCCCTACAAGTGAGCTAACCTGTGAAATATTCATGTAATGTTCCTACAGCTTTGTTAATTCCTACATGTGACTCACAGGCTGTTTTACGTAAAGATAATAGCTCTATGTCTAGAAAAAAAGCCCACACTGACTGCTTCTCTACTTGCAGCTAAACAATTACTTTGTCAAGCTGAGTCAGTTTTATTCTTTTTGTTGGTACCATTATCAGTGTAATGAGAGCAATGGCTTTGTGTGTGCACAAGGCCTAATTGAGAGGACCTGAATGTATCCACAGTAGGGAAATGATTTCCTACAACTAATCAGCATCCCACCACCTTTCACTAGCTACAGTAAAGGTGGCCAGCTTTAGATACATGCTAGGCTATGGACTGCTCCTGTATTTTTTATCTGGAAAGATTTTACCCAATATAGCTAGCTATACATTTACCAGTAAGAGTGTTTCCTTTGAATAAAGCATTGTTCAAAAATTGAAATACAAGTTCAGACTAATTTAATAGTGGGCACTGTCTAGCACCAGTTAAGGTTAGCTTGATTGTCATTTTTACATTAAATAGTTAAAACAGCTGCTATGCTTACTTTTGGATCTGTTAGCCTGTTTGGTTTTCTCTCAATGGTAAATTCAACACTTACCGCTATTTGGGCAACGTTTGACTCTTTAATGTATCTTCTGTTCAGACGAATACAAAGTTATAGTAAATCCTGCACAGCCGATGAAAGATGGTCGCCGGAAGTGACATAGCTTAGGTAACTCTGCTCGGCTTGTATGACGCAGCAACAAATTTTGTAGTATATCATAGATAATGTTTGAGTATTACGCATTAAAGCTTTTTTAAATTATTGATATTATTCTTTTTTGTTGTTGTTGTTGTTTTTACATGTAATGCTTTATGAAGTTTACATATTTAATTTATTTTTAGGCCTTTATGACAAAATGATCTGCCACTTCCGGTTACCGTAAACTTCACAGCGTTAGTAGTTTGTTTTATTTGTATGTTCGTCCAGCATATTGGATATTTATGTTCCAGCTCGATATAAGTTGTTTGGAAATCTTTACATGTCTTCTAATCATGTCTTCTCAGTGGTGAGTGTTGTCAAATTGACTGTGGGACCCATAACTAAGTTACATTATATAAAATAACAGACTCTAACATTCATATTTGTCGTTGTCTCAAACATTAAAACGATTCTTTGCTATGTAAAGGACACAATCTGCTGCCTGAATGCTACATGCAGGACAGAAACAAAGCCACATTTTTCCCTGTATACCCACATATACAGAAAACTATCAGCTTTTTTTCAACCGTAACCTTACATACAGTGTTTTTCGGGTTATTTAGATGTATTTACTTACACCCATGAAAAAACAGAGCAGCAGCATTTGAATTAAAATGTCACGTTCAACTCCTCAACCGTGTTTTACTAATTCAGCTGGTTCGTACACACCTGACCAGCTCCTCACCCAGCCCCATGGTTATAATTAATCAGAACAGTCCGGGAAAGTAATTTCCTTCGACGAGCCACAATATTTTGACTCGCAGCCCGAAATTGTTGCATAACATGAACGCCTCTCCCTGTTCACCAGTCTTTGTTTTTTTTTTTCTCTCCAAATGTTTGTTTCAGTCTGAAACCAAACTTTGCCCGAGAACATGCAAACTATACCTGCTCCGCGTGATGATCCTCCTCTTTTATACGGAAAGGTTTTTTGTATTCACACAGTATTTTTTTATGAATGGTGCGTATCCGGCTGCAGGTTAGTGTTTTGGTCGGTACGCATGGCATGCATGTTGGACTACGCCTAGAGGCTGTGGGTGTGTGTGTGTGTGTCTGTGTGCGCGCAGGGGAAGAGAGGACCTGCTGGGCCTCCTGGCAAATTGTCATTGTTTTTATTTCCATAACAACTAAAAGGCCTTTAGAAACATCCATTAATCATTCAAGATAACGGAAAGTACAGTACAGATGATACATCGCATGACCACCATCTATATATACAGCAACCAAGGACTGTTTTTGTTATCTATCAGCTATAATAATATATATATTTGGACATCTTGTATACATATCAAACACACACACCTTACTATCTAAAACTGGGCCAGTGGACCACAGTAGTACTTTTCTACATTCAGTTGTAATCCATATTTTGCAGTTATGATCTTTAGCAGCATGAATGTACTTGTGTGCCAGAGTTTATCTGTGTCTGGTACCTGCTGTACAAGACGTCGCCTGCAACTCCACTGTAACTGTGGGGATGTTATCCCACATAGAAATGTCTAGAGAAAGTGTCTCCGCATTCAGCTCTTGCACAGTTGCCATGGCAACCTGATCGACAGAGAGGACTTGGTCGTCCCTGTGACGGAGAGAAAATGAGAGGAAAAACCCCATCAAGATCCCAGCTCACTGAGTCTCCTGTTTGCCTGGCAGTCTCTCTCTCTGTCTCTCTCTCTCTCTCCTCCTCCTCTTTTACTCTTGTCTTCTCACGTGTACTCACTTACACACACTTGCATTCACACGTGAACACACCCTAATCGATTTATTATGGGGAACACTGCTTGTCTACCAGGAGCAGTTTAAAACAGCTTACATTCTAGTTAAAGTCAAAGAATAAATCAACAAGATCCTAATTTATTTAGTAAGACTTTATCCTGAGATCTTTGGTGCTAGGCAGTTATTGCCCTTTGTTTCTACCCTGCATTTGTCACCATACTGAGATGCATTTCAATTTTAAGGTGTTCTTTTGTTTATTTCACTCAGAACTCTGATGATTCAACTGCTGGATACATGAAACGTGTCACTTCCGGTGCCCCAGAGGCTTTTTTCCTGTGAGTACTGACTTGTGTCTTCAAAACACAGCCCAAGATGTCTTACTGCATGTATTACTAAGGTTTGTTAGAAACATTTGCTCCTATCTTCTCCTCTCCTCTTGTGAGGCCAGTGCAGGCCACTGCACATGCGCAGTTCAACCTGTCAGAACAAATCAGGGCTCCTGCACTGAAATTTGTGGCAGGGGCATGCAAAGAGAAAAGAGGGATAGCATTGCACACATTGCAATTACATTTTGATTTAATGGACACAAATCAACTGAGCAACCATGTATTCATCTTGTTGCTCAATGATCGTTAGATGTGCAGTGTATCTGACTATAACCTGCGCAAACTGGGAAAGTATCCCCTCTATATAATGCTATATACAGTACACTCACTGGTCACTACATCTGTACAGTTTAATGTGATCCAATAGTGTAGCTTTGTTTGTGATAAGCATGAGTGATGTAATGGTTGTCAGAGATAGGTTCATATTAGAGTTATTGTACTGTATTTCACAAACAAGCAATTTACTGTGAAGACGCTGTTTCAACTCCAGCATGGCCTGCTGAGCTGCAGCGCTCACTGTGCTCTAGATATGGACAGATTTTAAAATGTTCAAACCGGTTTGATATGAAGTCAGTGACGGGGCCAGACTGGGAATATTATTGTTGCAAGTTTTCCACATTATGACCGCACATGTTTCACAATACACCTTGTTAAGAAATGAATGCTTTCTGTGCACTGAAATGGCTCAACAGGGAGAGATGTGTTTGTATTAACAGCATCTTCCAGTAACTTAAGGGCAAATAGTAGCAGTTCAAACCAAGGCTTTGTAGTTGTGCTATGTTACTGATGCTAGCTGGCTAATCACCTTGCTAACATTGCAAACACATGTGAGAAACGAGTGTCAGGGTTATATCAGAGTTACATTAAATAATGAACTGGGTGGTTTCATTGTTTATTAACTGTCCGGCAATGTCTTTCACAAAGCAGTCAGCCATGAAGTCACCGCTAACACTGGACCACTCTTTGCTCAGTCGCGATGCTGTCCCTGCTACCACTACATGTGCTACAGACGGAGCTCAGCGGTTGATATCGCTGAGAGTTGCTTCTTGACGCTTTTTAATTTGTCAGAACGTCTTGGATTGATTTACAAATGTCGGTTTAGTCGGTTCGCAAAAATTAGACCGGTTTAAGCTTGCACACCAGACTGGACCACCAAAACTGGAAATCAACCCTACCCTGCACATATGGTAGTCATGTGCTGCACAGGGCTGGGAGTATCGTAGTGATTTCATTTCCCATCATACCTTGCCTATTGCCGAATAGACTTTTTTTTTTTTTATTTCAAAATGGCAATAAATCAATCAAAGTTTTTTACTTTTGGAACAACTGCAGCATAAAGAATGGACATTGTGTCCGCAGTGTCACTCACAGGTTAAGCTCAAAGTCTGTGTCTCTGGCCGCTGCCATATTGGCAGTCCTACATCTTCTGCATCACGACTAATTTAAATATCAGGTGGTATCAAGGTGGTTGAGTTAAAACAAATTCAGACTCAGTACAGTTTGAATGGGGAAATTCGCTTTAAAGACCAAAGGACCATGTTTTTAGGAGGCTGTAAATATGTTTATTTCTGCTGTGATGTTGGGCATTTTAATATGGGGACTTATGGAGATTGACTCGTTCTGTAGCCAGCCTCAAATAGCTGTTTGAAGAACTGAAGTTACTGAAGCATAGGCTTCACTTCAAAGTCACAGAGTTTGACACTTGTTCTTTGCAGTCTTTCTGATGTCTCTCCCATTTTTTTTACCCAGTAAACTGTTTTGTTTTTTGTTTTTCCTCTCAAAGACACTTATGGCTTCTAAAATGACCCAGCTTCAAGCCCTGTAGCTGACCTGAGTGCCTGTCATTAGCTATAAATGCTCTGAAGCACAGGAGATTACTGTAAGGAATGGCATTATGGGAGAATAATGAGTAAAAGACACACACGCTCACGTAAGCAAAAGAACTGTTCCCATGTGCTGCAGACCTCGATGATTTGGGAAAAGTGCGTGAGACCAACAAATTATTCATAAAGTTTGGAGTAATATGACCAAAGGGCTCAGTGACACAGCTGTGGAAGTACCAGAGAAAAGGGAAACAGAAACGACTGTGAAATTGGTCACGCTAGGGGAAAAAAAACACAAATTCCTTAGTCTAGCTCTGTTTTATTTCTCCCCTACTTTTTCGACAGAGTAAGCAATCGAGACAAGTACCCACCGTTGGTTATGTGTCATCATTTCAGCGTTTCAAAGGAAGAGTTTTATTAGATAGACGGCTCTGTTCAGTGAATTGGGTCCAGGGCTGTCAGCCTACACCACAGCCTTTCACTTCTTCTCTAGGTGACTGGGTTGAAAATGGTCACAGTTAGTGCTTTATTTCATGAAGGTCATGAATCTGTGAAGCATAAAGGAGTGCTGATGTCATTGCGTCTTTTACCATACTTATAACATTGTGACTATGATGAACACATTTTTTGAAAACAATCAATACTTGATATAAATGTAATGGCTCGGTTTTCGAGACAATTGTCCTCTCTACGTCCTGGTATGATTTGTAGCTTGTGTCTGAATATTCATCACATCAATCTAGTCAACTGACAACACTCTTGACACTTCTTCTGTGTAAAGTGTTACTGCACCCAGTGTCATCATCATGATGACCACCCAAATCTTAGAAACCAAGTCCATTTACTGTATGACAAGACATTTCCCAGAAAGGGATGTTGCTCTCAGGAACACGTTGCTGTTTATCGACCTCCCAGTCCCAACCAGTCCACTGCTCCTGCCATACCAGGGCCTGAAACTTCTTTTTTTCTTATCTGTGTAATCTCAAATGTACTGGGGCTTATTTGAGACTCATGGTTCACATGTTTGCGAGCACCACAGGATGCCTTAGCAGACATTTCCATGTGTTCTGGTTATAACCGAGAAGCTGTGGCTTAAACCTCCAAAACGGTGCCAGCTGTGTCCACCTGTTCTCTCGTTGCTTTTCACAAGCACAATGAGGACTCGCCGAGGATCTTTAAACAGGCTGTCAGCAGTGTTTCTCGGCACCCTCAGCCACTTCATCATCTCTCCTCTAATTGGCTCGGGGGATATAAATAGCCACATGTATTCATCACGAGACTGATTTACTTGCTTCACTTACAAGGTTAATGCAGTCTCAGGGGACCCAAGACGGGCATCGTGTTGCCTTTTCCCTGGAAGCTGCGTAGCAACAACAGAAACTGACAAGTGCAACTTCTGTTTTTTGTCTTTTACTAATATATTTTATGAATTTGTGTATTTCTGTGGTTTTCACCATACAGCCTTGCCTGTGGCGGCACAGCAGGACTGGCTTAATGACACAAATAACGAAAAACAATGGAAGATAAAAATGTCTCAATTTGAACAGAACAATCTGCCAATTCCATTCAATAACTCTTTATGCAAATCAAAATCAATATCCAAGCTTGACATTTTTAATAGTGTATTCCTCTGAGAGCTGCAGCAGCAGTGGCAGTATTTGACCCAACTGGCCTTAGAGCCAGCCATAAAACCACAATGACGCAAAAGGAGCAGCCACATAATTTGCATTGAAAGAGTAGATATCTGACGCTTGGTGGTCATAATAAATGTAGGCTGTTACAACACTGAAAAGATCGGGTACTGAATGTTCTCACCATGTGCACTCTCTCACTTAGATAGACCCCTTAAATTAGCCACTTTGTGCCAAGTTATAAAATCAGTACAAGGTGTGAATTCCTTAAACATGACAATCCTACACACAGACAGCACTTAGTTACCCTTGTTGTTGTTGACCCCTGATAGACGCATACCTCTAACCAGTTTATGAGGTCCTAAACAGGACTATTTCAGAATCCGAACTACTAATGATCAAAGGCTACGTGATGCGATGTGACATCCTTTCGTCCGCCTGTGTTGATTAAGCACCTGTTTCTTTTTAAGGTGCTGAAAACAATTGATATGCAAAATACCTTGCTTTGCTTGAACAAAAGTGAAACTTTTTTCCTATTACCATCTCAAGACAAAGGTTTAGGCTGCTATGAAGAAAGAAAACAGCACAGTTCTCTGTATGTTAACAGAATAAAGACTCCAAGAAATCCACATTTGTCACTGCACCATTGTGAAATAAAAACGCGTAGGCTTGGAAACCTTAAATTTAATTACCCGACATCTCAATGAGGCCTTTGTCTATTCAGCTTAAAGAAGTTGCGCTCTCTCCCTCTGTCTCTATCTCCTGTGTGTCTTTCTCCTCTTATCAAACTACAACTTTAAATGTGTGATGACAGATTTTTATATATACATACATACATACATACAGTATGTGTGTATATATATATATAGATATATATATATAACTAATGTAAAATTAATTTGAAAATTTACTATCTACAGTATATCCTCCTAGCAAATGTTAAAAAATAGCAGAGTAGGGCACATACATGACAGCCACTGTAGACGGTGTGTAACAGAGTTGGTAGCCATAGCTAACCAAGCTTACCATGGAGCTAACCAGCCATGAGCAGCTGCTGTCAGTCCACTGGAGCTTTGAGAGTGACTATGAGCACATTCACAGCTGGTTGTAAAAGATTTTAACACTATCTGTGTGTAGTAGCTAAGCTTGAACCTCAGAGTGGTCAAGTGTCAGTACGTAGCTTTAGCCCACTGTTCGTCATGGGAGTCCAACCATTGCTCTAAAATACTAAATAGAAAGCTAGCAAGAGCTTAAACACCAGGGTGATTTAAAAGAGTAGGTGAACCATTTTCAGTCTGTGAAATGCCGATATGGTAAGAATATCAGTATAAACACCAACATCACAAGATGAAGATTTATAAAGTCATGCAAAGGCTGCCATGTAAAGTGCCAACTGCTCATCAGGAATGGGCCGGCACTTCCTATCCAAAGCGCCAACACTGATACTTTAGCCATACACACACATTCAGACCTCAGTGTCTGGGGTTCAGTATCTTGCTCAAGGACACTTTGTCTAGACTGGGAGAGGCAGGACATTAACCAATACTAAACAACCTGACATACCAGGTGAGCCCCACAGCTGGGCGAGGGTACTTCTTCACTTTAAAATAATACTTGTTACAATTGCAGAAATTTACAAAAAAAATAGTGCCCGTATTTAAAACTAGATAAGCCGAGGCTGATCATTGTATTATCATCACGAGACTAACTTGAGTCCGGAAAATCGTGGAAGCACATTGCAGACCACATCTCCCAAGATGCTAACCATTTCCTTTTCTTAGCTGAAAATATTCCTCCATCTTCTTTGTGCCACACAGGGGACAAGTTAAGTGGTGTCATTTTCCCTGACTGGTGGGAAATGCTTTGCTCTGTTTTTAGCTTAATTAGATAACCCAGCTACCCCCATGGACCTGCATGCCTTTGTAAAGGAGTGACAAGGGAGGCCACCTGTCCCTTATCCCATGTATCTAGCTGTCTCTTTTTTTCATCTATCTTTCTTTCGTCATATTTACGCAAGTAGTTTCATCAAATCAAATCTCTTGCTTTTACTAGGTTATGTCAGAGGCAAGACAAGGAGAGATTTCCACAGTGGGAGATGGGGAGAGTAAGGCGTGGAGGTGGAGGAAATGAGGAAAATCATCAAGGAGAGGAGACATGTATATGAAAATTCAAGGATAAGAGTGAAAAGATGAAAATAGCAAATTCGAGGAGTGCAAGTAAGGAGAATAAGATGACAGACCCTGGTGATATAATTCACTCATGATTCTTTTTTAAAGCAAGCTGGAGTGGATACAAGGGCAGACAGCCTCAGAGCTCTTATCGTGGGTCATAATGAAATTACATATGAAGGGTCATGGACGGAAATTACACAAGCCTCTTATGCTTTTTTTTTTAGATCAGGTTTGAACAAAACCTTCCCATTCAAGATGATAAAAAACTTAGCTAGTATTGATACATAAATGTTATATGTTTAGAATATTCTAATTTACTAATTTCTTCTTCTTCGCATGTCTCGTTTTGAAGATGCTGCCATAAAGAGCTACAAGAAATTACGCAAGACTATAACACCTGCGATCACTTTGCAAAACTTGCCTCATTATGTTTTTAAAGTCGGAAGTCGTTGCAGTAAAAACAATAAAATTACTACTAGCACCATTACTACTAGCACCATGTTGATTCCATGGGATGTTTCCTAAAGTATATTGGAGCAAATAAAACCCACCAGTCGAGCTGGTCACTTGTGGGAAATAACAGGCTGAACAGAACATGCCTGGAAATATTGCTTCATCAAGCATTTTTCTCACCCTGGCTGTGTGTAAAGTCCCACATGCTGAAAAAAACAACTTAATAATGAAGCAATAAAACAACTTTATCAGCATCCGCATCCTTTCCAGTTAATATTAGTGAGGAAGTCATTGCAGCATGTACTACAAACGAATAGTAGTAAGGCTGACAGTTGACTGGGCTGGATTGGAATATCTCTCTCTCAGGCTAATTCAGGTATGTCATGTAGGAGTCTTAAAAAATAATTTAGATGTAGTTATGAAATGAAATAAAAATCTTCAAGGATTCAAATCAAATTAAATCTGGGGCCGCATGCCTTTTACAGAGCCGTGAAGACGTTTCGCCTTCACTGATCCAAGAAAGCTTCCATAATCTATAACCACGTCCCAGATTTAACCTTCTTGAAGACAGATGACCTGGATGACTGAGAACCTTCACAGGCAAACTGAAAATCTGTTTAGCAATTGTCGTGAAAGAATTTTCACTTGACTTAGAAGTTTGTAAACACTTCATGGTTTTGGTTATGAGCCAAAATGTGAAGTACAGTAACAAATGGCCACTTGGTGGTGCTCTTTGTGCCACATTTATGTTCCTTCATGGCCCGGTATAAAAGCCTCTGCCAAATTTCATTAAAATCCATAGAATTTGAGATATTATGGTACCGAACACACAAACATTCAGGAACTGTAAACATAAAGGCGTTGGTAGAGGTAATCAATTTTGTCTGTGTCTACTATTTTAAAAAAAACAAAAGGAAACTGTCACTTCACAGATTTTTTATTTGGTTCATGACATGACATCTCAGTCGGTGAGAGAGTTAACACTGATGCCATTAACACCGTCACTGACGTTATCAATGAAAAGTCAACACGATCATCTACCATATGTGTTGGGACAAGGTCTTGCAAGGCGCCTTTAGTGTTTGTGTGTGTTTACATAATTTTCAACACATGCAAAAAAGAGCGCTCTGTTTATGTGTGTGTGTGTGTGTGTGCGTGCGCGTGTGTGTGGGCGGGCCTTATGTCACATCAGGACAGTCCTGTCAGATTGTGTGTGGGCCGTGGTGCTGAGTCCATGTCACACTGTGTTCCTGTCTCAGCACATTAGTGCTGAACCTCTGTGATGATGCAGCAAACGCATTGACATCAAAGAGAATAAAGACTAACACGGTACAGACGTACACTATAATTTAATTTTAATTCTACTTCACTTTGCAGCACTGTAAGGTCTGAGGTTGATATTTTGTTCTCACAGGATGGTCCATTGTCTGCTGACTTTATTATTATTATTATTATTTTAATGTATACATTTTGATAGATTAACTGTTGAGAACTACAATTGAATAAATACAATCTCAAACTCTTAGTATTTCTGTAAAATATCCTGTAACAAATGATACATTACAGACAGTTAATTGGTGAATGGTGTTATATAATGGGTCATTTTATTATTAGTATGATATAAAAGCTGAAAAGAGACAATAACAATGATATTCTGATTAAATAAGTAAACTGTATTCATTTTATATAGTGTTATCATATCGTGTATGGTATTAGTACTGTAAGTATTCCTGTTAAATAGCATATCTTCAAGTCATATCTCTTTCTTACAGCGCTCTTCTGCTCATTAGAAATCTGACATCTGACACATCTATGTAGTCTTGAAAAGTTTATCCATTATTTGGTGAGAGTTGATGTTTCAGTTTTATATTCTCAATTTAACATAGTTGGCTTTGGCCTTTTTGTGACACAACAAGCAACTGGAAGGCATTGTCTTATTGGCTCATTGAGTGTGATGACCATTTGCTTTTCAATTTCCTGACATTTTATAAATGATTAATTTCAAAAAAATCGTTGACTGATTAATCAATTAGTAAAAACTAACTACTAAGTAACTAACTACTAAGCAGCCCTGAATCCCCTTTTTTGCATGTTGTTGAGCTGAGAAACCTTTTAGTAGACCTGTAGTCTATTACAGTGAACCCTCGCTATAACACGCTTCTCCTTTCGCGGCTTCGTGGATTTTTTAATGCATTTTTTTTTACAGTGTCTTGTGTTGTTAATCCTGATTGGCTAAGTTGACATTGGTCTTTCACTTAGACTTCAGTAGAAAAAGATGCTAGAGCGGAGCGGAGTCAGGACGAAGACGCACAGTCAGAGGCACTGTGAAATACGCGTGAGTCACAATGTGTCCAACATCATATTCATTATTAACATTATTATTTTACAGTATTTTTAAAAACTCTCATAGTTATTTGTAAGAAAATATAATATTTTTATTTCTTAAACAAATGCTTGGGCCTGAAAACAGATTTTGATCTTTGTATAACAATCTATTGTATAACAATTGTAAAAAATAAAGCTGACTACTTCACGGATCTCGCCTATCGCGGGTTCTTTTTGGAACGTAACCCCCGCGATAAACAAGGGTTCACTGTACTTCTCAGGTTGCAATATTTTCCTGTTTTGGGATGTAAAAATGTTGGTCTGTGGTCTGTAAATAGTTTCACAGTTCTTTGGTCAGGTTAGGTGTTAGCAGCTATTATTGATGCTGTTTTATATACTCGAGGCTCTTGTTTTCAGCACAGGACCCAGGTGCAGTAGAGTACAGTACTACAGTTTTGTATTGAGACATAGACTAATGAAACATGACAAACATGTGGGAACCCACCAGAAGCATGAATGTGACCTAATTTGTTGTTCACACCCAGAGTTAGGTAAACTAGGCCATGAGGGGGGAAAAAGGAGAAAGAGAAGGAAGATATTCATGCTTTGCTTTTAATCACTTAATAGAAAAAGTATTTCAGATTTATTTTTGAACACAATATACAATATAATACCATACATTGTGTGAAACATTTAATAACCCACCTGCAACAACTGGTGGACTTAACTGGTGAACATATTTTGACAATTTAAAAAAAACCCCATCTCTCATGCAGATAGTGCTAAATCTGGCTAACCATTTGGACACAACTAGGACCAAAAAAAGCTTGAACATAGATAAACAATGTTAATACTGACAAATTTGAATTTCAAAACTGCTAACAAGTTTGGTCAGAAAGAGTTCACACATTAGCACAATCAGTTACATAAGATCATCTTTTGTTGTTAATTCAGAACGATTCACGTCAGTGCCGGGCGTATTGTAGCATGCTACCAATACCGTCCCCGTGTTACCTACTTTTACATGAAGTGCGTTGAGTGTAAAAGGAGACAATCGCTTTGTTTGTCATTCGAACCTGTATCTGGCCTTGTATATCAGCAATCTGCATTCAAATGCTGGGTGGAGAAGCATAGGTCGTGACAAGCCGCTGAGGGAAAATAAGCTATTTGTGTACTTTGATACCAAGCATTGACTAAGCTTCTGTGTTCCTTAGCTAGCTTGTATGTATCTTATATCCAAGCCTATGCAGTTTAACATGTCCTCTATGTCGCCTCTGGGTTACCAAATTGTTGCTGTCACATGAAAACGTTGTAGCTTAAAATACTCTGTTGCATCAAACCCAAAATGATCTGAGAAACAAAATGGGGACATTCAAAGTCCTCAAAAATTTGGGCTGTTATTTCAGAAATGTAATTAAGCTGAAATTAAACCAAGAAAAAAATACCGTAACATTAATTAATTTAATGATTAAGAGTGAGAACATTTTTGGTTTAACATTCATGCATAATAGGCTTAATATAAAGTCAATATCAAAGTCATTTTCCTGTCTGTGATTCTGTGATGTTACATTAAAAGACCATTTTGAGCCTTTATGGAAAAATAAAATATTTTGGAGTTACAAGGTTCTCATGTGACAACAACATGTCTCTTTAGCTGCTGCTCTGCTGGGCACTCAAAACATTGTGCGAATATATACTTAGATATATCATATTTTATTGTGTATATATATATATATATATATATATATATATATATATATATATATATATATATATATAGACTCCAGAATCCAGAGTCTTCTACACATTAGACACCACCACTTCCAGGTAATGCAAGTGCATATAAATTAAAATAGATTTTACACTGAACCAGTATTTCTTATTTACAAGCTTAAAGTATAGAATAAATACACACTGTTATAAACAGCAAAAAGGACCAACTTGAGCTCCTAGCAACAAACAGTAGAGACAAAGGTATGGAGTGATGGGGGTAAGGCCTGATGACAAAGTCAACACATCCAGACGCGCGCACACATACAAAACCATCCATCCATACATACATCCTACACACAAACAATTGCCACTTAAGAATGCTGGAGTGAAATTAAATGAAGTACCTTTCGAGTATATCAGTAAACCAATATGAAAACTGAGTGATGGGATTATAGATGCAGCATAACATCCATAAATTTAAAAAAAAAATGTTGTGGACGCCACAGGAGCAGAAACGTGAAGTCTGCAAACCATTTTCAAACCATACTCCCCAACGTATTGGTGAAAAATCAAAAAGAGGTATTTTGTTTGTTTTCAACCTAGAGCACCTAATTATTCCTCTTTCTAAAAAAAGGGTACTTTCTGCCATGCTGAATCCAGCAATTCCATCTGTGCCAAATCCTAATAACCCGACTGTCCTGGAAACCTGATACAGTGGAGGGGGGAGGGAAAAAATTCAATTGACGTCAATGAGCAGACGCTGCACTTGAGGGATTTTTATCGTGTGGAAGAAATAGCTGGCCTGATTGTTTTGGGGTCGTGTCTGTGGAGCCCAGAGGGGTTTGTAAACCATGTGAATAGTGGCACTGATGAGGGTAGTGGAGCGCCTTTCAGACAGGCAGCTGTAAGAGCACCTTTAATCATCTGGTCTGGGTCTGATTGCAGAGGGGCAGGGGAGCGTTACATCAGACGGGTCTGGGGTCAGGACCCGTTCCATCTAACAGGATTATTAAGACTGCAGCATACCTGTGGGCTAAAAATAGACTCACCACTGTTGTGCATTTTGTCCTTGGCAGACCTAATTTCTTATTTATCATAGATCTAAGCAGCTTGTTGTCATCAGCTGTTTGTTTTTAGGCTTGCTTCTGTTTTTTCTGCTGGACTAACCTCTATTTCACACCAAGAACACGACGATTAACGATGCAAAATGAAGACAAAGTCATATGAATGAATTGTCCCATTAATTTTTAACTGAAATATTAGCAGGAATACCTAGCCACATAGTTGCAAGTGAAGGATTGCATATCTTCAATTCGCATCCTGCATTAAAAGTCAAGTTTTGGTGTGAAAATGCAGGAAGCGCCCCAATGGTGGTTCCAAAGAAAAAGAGATGATGGAGTATGAAAATAGGTGATGTATTTCAATGTGACATTCATCAACTGACATCTGGTAATCGAGAGCAACAAACTAAACATATAACATTAACCATGAGTGAGCATAAATGTTTGAATTCCTTGTGTAAAATAAAAATATTGTGCTCAGATTGAAAAACAAATGCGACGAAATGTGCGTAAAGATGTGGGTGTTAATGTTTCCCTATTTAGATGAGCTTGTCCAAGAGTTGTTTGTTGACGTTTGTTTGGATTTCTCTATTGCCCAATACATGGAAGACTGTTCTCTTTTTAACATACAAAAAAGATTTTGCTCTTTCAGATAAGAAAAAAAAACATTTCACAGACATACTAGAGTGTTCAATAAATAAAAAACTATTATAAAGACAATAGTAAAAAAGGCACACAAAAGTCCTTTGACAAATGGTACAGGAAAAAAGTAAACACTTTCTCTTGCTATACAAATGTGTCTCCATCAGTAGATCTTACTGTATGCTACTTCTAGATCATATCATATCTGTAAAAAAGTCTTAAGGTACAAAACTTCTCTCAGTAGTGTCAATGTCCATTTAATGCCAGTCCAGAAAAGAAAAGCAACCATTTCCCAAACTGGCCGAAATCCTTCAAGTTCCACCCTCAGTCTCGCCTGTCCATCAAGACTAAAATGTTCGCAGTAATTATTTCCTGAGAACTCTGAAGCCGCTTCTCTGAAACTGTCTGTCCGAGTCTGGCTTCAAACACCCAAGTGCAAGACGCCCCCGTGCGGGACGAAACTAAGCCCTTGCTTCTGTGGGCTTATTAAAAAGCACAGCTGCAAGAGGATCTCCCCTCTTTTTCCAAAAACTTTCAAATCACCATGTGAGCCTTATGATGGAAGCCCTATGTGTCTGTGGGTGACGCCTCGTGTGTCACAATCTCTATTGCCGTCGTAGGCTCCATCATGTCACCCTCTTCCTGTTCCAAATACTCCCGCGGAGGAGAACGAGAATCTCCTAGACTATCCTCCTCCTCTTCTAACTCTTCCTCTTCTTCTTCCTCCTCCTCCTCGCCGTCTTTCTCTATTCCATCCAAGTCCTCCTCCTCCAAGGTCAGCTCAAACTGAAATTTCTCTCCGCCCCCCTGCCCCCCAGTGCATCCACTGTGTCCATGTGTGCTCTGGTCATAGAAGGGCGGGGAGGGACTCTGGGGAATCATGCTCTGGTACCAGTTCCTGTTGTCCTCCAGTGTGTCCAGAATGTCCTGGGCATCAGGGTGGACCAGATCGGCCCAGGTCTCCCACAGAGGGTGCACGATATAGTCGATGAAACCCACCTGCAAAGGAGTAAGAAGAGAAATTAGAACACAAATGGAGATTCTTTATGTTGTGATATGTGAAATGTATACATCTGTGTTTGTACATAATGCAGTTACAGTGTCCTTGATTGCATACCTGGCTCTTCTCCACTGAGGCTGTATGTTTATCACACATAGGGCTGATCTCCATTCCCCTCTCCCTCTCTCTGTCTCCCTGATGGAAGAACTCCTCCATTATCCGATCAGTCCACTGACGATACAGCTCCAGGGATTTAGTGGGGTTACTCAGGTCAGCACAGTGCACCATGTTACGCAGCACCTAGAAATAATAGAAATGAAAATGAGTGAATCCACTGTATTGTGTTCATGATTTTTAGTTTTTGCTAATTCTATAACAAACTTTGTTGATGAAAGGAGGTCAGTATACATAACACATAGTCATTATAGTCTAATAAAGAGGAAATACTAGCGAGGCCATTAGCGGCAAAGTGTGGGGAGCATTAAAAGGTAAAAAGAAGATGGATGGAGTGAGAAAAGGAGTGACAGTGGGAGCAGAGGTCAGCTATGTAGGAGGCCAGCTAATGATCATTGGTGGAGCAGCCTCTGGCAACACTGGCCATCGATTAGAGTTATTAAAAGCAGGTAAAAGCGAGGTGGAGGGGTTGGAGTACATCCAATCACAAACTCCCATTCCATATAATCTACTTTTTTTTTTTTTTTTTCTTCTTTTTTTTTTTATATTTTCCAAAAACCAGAACCTACCTGTATCCTGTCGGTGTAGTTGTCCAGCAGTAGTACTCCAGAACTTGTCACCTTCTTTGTCTCTACCATAGTCTTCAGATCAGCCAGCAGACTCATGTGTTTGGACATGTCAGTTGCCAAAACCTGAATAAAAAAGACGAAAATCTGTATTCTCAGCATTGTGGTCATGTGGACAGGTAATAATTTAAATGGAGAAAACATTAGAAGGGAAAACAGTGTGGTCAGGATATCTTACCATGTCGATGACCATCTTGCGCAGGGACTGTCGCTGCTTCTTGGTGAGGTTCTGGAAGATATCACAGTTGTCCTCCTGCAGTAGCTTGAATCCCACAGCCAAGTGATGGTTCTCCAGCACAGACTCGTCATTGTACATCAAGGCCAGCTCAGAGTCTAGACAGGCAAGATTTTGACATTTTAGTCTTTATTATTAAAGAAAGCAACACACTACATTTTAGTATAATTTATATAGTCTTATTCCCATTGTGAATAATATTTTGACTTACTGGTATTGATTAGGAATTGGTTTGACACTCCAGGATGATCAACATCATGGATAGCTGCAGCAAAGATGGCTGCTAGTATCTCAAGATCTGTGAAGACCGCCTGTGGAAGAGAGCGAGAGAGAGAGAAAGAAAACATTAAACTATTTCTGAAGATAAAAAACAGCCTCAGAACCAGACAGACCCATGACCACTAAATATTGACCTCAGGGTTGTACACAACAACCTCTATATTGGATTTGCAGTCAACATCTGTTTTTTAATCTTAAATTAACTCAAGAAATTTGGTTGTTTTCTTTAAGCAAACTTCACTGTGAGACCGTGTCTGTTGGCTTTGATAGAGAACCAGAAGGAGTAAACCATGATCTGAGGACTGGGACTGAGACTGTGCAGTGTCTCACCAGTTACTCCAACTGAAGGGCAGCTTTAAAAAAAAAAAGCATACAGGAAAAATCTAACAAATAGGCCGAGACATGGAGTAAAGAAGGGAACTTCTCTGAGTAAAGTGGTGCAAGCTGAGAAGGGGGAAAAGATGATTGAATGGAAGCATGTTGAGCTCTTGAAAGCCAGTGTGGTGATCCAGGAAAGTGGCACATGGGGTGATGTTAGAGCTCACTCCTCCCTCCTAATTTAGTTTTCCCTAATTTCTGTGGATGCATGCCTAAGTCAGAGGTGGGGACATTTTTTAACTAACCAGAATTGAAAGAAGTACACCAGTTACATAAAGTAAGAAAACCCTCACAACTAAGAATTCAAATGTTAACTTACATCCAGGGCTGGAGTGGAGAGGAGGATGTGTGTGGACTGGGCTACGTCGGCAGCATGCAGGCTGTTATGGTAGGCCACATCTGAATGATAGTGATCTTCCAGCGTCATCATGTAGGCCACGAACGTATCCATGGGGATCTTAAATGTCTTTAACAGGTCTCGCTCCTAGAAAAACAACACCAATATAATATAACTAGGAATGAGTGGGGATAATTTCAGGAGTAATCACTCAAAAAGATTAGAAGGCAACAATTATGTGAGAGAAGATGCTTCATACCTGGAAGATGGCATACATGATGCAGGTAAGAGGCCGGTTGTGAGAGTACTCTGAAACAGTGAAGATGTTCAGGCCCCACTTATTGAGGTCCTCCAGCTCCTTGGACAGCAGCTCCTCCTTATCCGTCTTGACACCAAAGCGCGAGATGCTGCTGCTGGAGAGCGAGGGCCCGTGGGAAACCTTCTTGACCCCGCTGATCTGCGTCATCAGCTGCTGTTTCTGCTGCTTCTTCTTCTCTCGCGTCTTGGACGTCGGCGACGGGATCTCCACCTCATTCTGTTTGTCTGAAGGGAGGAGGCAATAAGAGATTTGTTGTTTTTATAATGGGCATTATGAGAACGACATGGTTAAAAGTCAGACTGCACCTCATACAGTACAAGGCTGGGTTTTAATCTGCTTCTCAGTAGTTCTGGAGAGTTCAATGCGTAGGCTGCCAGAGGACCCAGGTGCACTACAGAAACACCTGCAGCTGGTTAGTTCCTGAGGGATTTATTGATTCATTCATTCATCATCTGTCCCTCCATTCATTTGTTCATTCATGCTCCCTGTCCTCCACCTGCAGTCTCTCTCTGAGCTCCTACTGTTCATTCGTCTCTGTCCCTCTCCCTCCCTCTCAGCGCTCCTCTCAGCAGGTGGCTCACATCTCATCTCCTGTTCTTTTCACTCTCATAGGTCAGTCCATTGACGGACTGAGTGCTGGGGCTTCTACACGGTTAAGGCAGCGCCATGAAGTCGGCCATTCAATAAGCCGCTGCATCTTTCACAGCTTTATCAAATCACTTAGTTTAGAGTGGGATTTTTATGTCTGCTTCATTTTATTTTGTCAGTCTACTCAACTACGTCTACAGCCAATAAGAAAATGAAAAATACACGCAAGAATTACAAGGGCTTTCATAGAATATTCCTGTGACAATACAATTCTAAATGATATGCCAGCCTTCCCACGTCATCCAAAAATAGACGCAAAAAACATGCCAAGTTTCTTGTAATAATCAAACAGGCCTTTGTGTTTACTGCAATCACAGAAGAATTGAATGAAATCCTGCAGGGACTGGCTATCGGCATGTATGCGAGCTGTGCACTCATCTATCAAGCCTCGACTCGGCTCATCGCTGGCCTATCAGCCTTCCCCTGTGGAGGGTTATTCAATTACCAGCTGTAATTCAAATAATCACTTTCACTCTCATGCTCTCCCTCTCTCCCTCTCTCTCACTGTTTTCTCTGCCTTTCTCTCGGTCTCTCGCTCTCTCTTCAGTCCTCCAGTGGTAATTGAGAATGGGCAATTAAGCGCTCTCAGACATGTGCTGCGTGGGAAACAAGGGGAAGAGCAATATATTGCCCTCTAATTTATTACAAGCCATCATTATCACCACCGCTGTGTGGTGTTTGCGCGCCTGTGGCCTCTACATGTGTGTGTGAGATCGACAGACAGGTTCGCACTGTCCTTCTTATCATCCATTTCTACATAAGTAAGTGGCAATATACACAGTTGACTTGATATGATGAACTGCTCAGGAGGGGGTTTCGGCGCAGTTATCATGATCCTGGTTTCCATATTCCAGCAGATTAAGTCTCTCTGTCGCAGTTTGGCCTGCAATGTGTCAGCTAGTCACACGAAGAGTCCCTCTTCCTTGTGAAAATCTGTCGTATCTTGCTCTGTTCTTCCTCTCCTGTTCTCCCTTCTCCTTCCCCCTCCTCTGTCACCTCCCACGTTTATTTCGATTTCATCGGATTCTTTTTCGTCCTCCTCCGTATACTCTCCTGAGACGCAGATGCAGCGGGGAAGGTGGGGGGGTTGCTTTTCGGGGACATTTTTTTTCCCCCCCTCCCCTCGGTATATTCCCCACAAGATAGGTGTGTTCTGCTGCTGGCCGATCAAAGGGAATCATGGCAGAATTATGCTGCGAGGACAGCTGTGCGGGGGGGGGAGGCACACGTGAATGGGCAGCATGCTGTTAGCCAACGGTCCTTAATGGACGGTCAGAAAACCTGCTCTCAAATTACCCTCTGTGACAAACTGTGGGATCTTTATGAATTTGGATAAATCCAGGAGCACCGTTAAACAGATATTTGCCTTGCATCTAAGAATGACCTTTGCAGAGCCAGGCATATGGCAGGAAAATATCATTTCACTGAGCCTGAATGGAAGCTTGTATTTAAAAAAGCAAAAAAAAAAAAAAAAAGTGCATTAGTGATGTGATACTAATCTTAATGGATGGAAGGATTAAACTGTCCTACTGGTCAGCTGAGGCCAAACTAAGCCAGCTGTGCTGCTTTTTTTTCCCCCTCCCCACTCTTCATTAATGTCTACCTGTTTTTTCTTTCTACCGCCAGCAGGGTAATCCTGATTTCTTTATCGTAGTGATAGTCATCTCTGTCTGGATTCTCGGGGCAGAGGCAGGGGGAGGAAGAGGTGGAGGGACAACAAGGTGTCCCTGCTGACAAAGATGCATTAAGACGGTGATGAGTCACCCAATCTGCCGAGCTCATCTCACTGCCAGCAAAGGGGGTTCCTCTGTACCTCTATTTTCTCCTTCACTGCAGTCACCCCCCCTCCTCCCTGGTTTGCTTCTTCTCCGTCTCTCCTCACCCCTCCTCTCCCTCTCTATGATCCGATGGCGAGGGATCCACCAGAAACCCTACACCGGATCAGGATGCCAATCGATCGGAAGCACAGTGTCTATAAATAATCTTAACTACCGCTAGGTGCATTCAAAAGACAACTTTTGATCCATTTGTAAAAAATTGCCTTGTTTCTGCTGGTTTAGGTTATTTTCTCTCTACATTGAGTTAATAGTTTCATATTAGAGCCGTGGAACATTTTGCACATAGGAGTGACAAAAAAACAATAATTCTTTAATTTAAAGATAATATAAATCGCCATCCATTTTCAGATTTCGAATGTGCAACCCACGCTGACAGCATCCTGTTCCAATCCAGTTAGTCTGATTCTAGCTAACAAGCTCTCCTGTCAGTGAAATGACACTTTTTTTTTTTTACAGTAGCCGGCCACCTTAAATATCGTTTGTTTCTCAATAATTGGAGAAATGTACATTTTTAACTTCAGTTTTAATGGCCATTTCTCAGCCCGATCGCGCCATAAACATCGAGACAAAGCTAAATGGCGCAGTGTTTTATGGTACGCCCCCACAGAAAAGCCTGGCAGAGCAACTTGCAGAGCTGAACATCATGTAAGAGACTGAACCTCCAGGAAAAAAACAAACAAAAAAAACATTGCAGCAAAACAGAGAAGTGCGGATCTGTGTGAGCCACTAGATATTTGTGAAAATGTGTATGTTTTTATGTTGGTGAACAAAGGGGCCATAATCGTGTCTGTGGTGATTTAAGGTGGATTACAGAAAACCAAATTGGTGAATTTGTTCGTGTGATTTTTGAGTGGATGTACACAAAACTTTCATTTACCTAGGAAGGTGTTGGAGATGAATTCAGAAACCTGATTCCCAGACCGACTCATCTCAGATAGGTGCGTCAACTCCCGATTCAACATTCTCTTGAACTGCGAGAGAGAAAGAGGAAGAGGGGGGGGAGAGAGAGAGAGAGAAAATGTCGTCAGTTTCCACTGAGGGAAAACCTGGATGAAATTATGGTACAAGACTCCATGGAAAATACAGCAGTACCCAGTTTTATTTCACCAGCTCAAGAATATTGTTTAATTACAGCGTAAAATCAGTGGGGGGACGCATCTTATTTTCCCCTCCATTTTCCCTGCAATTAATTAGGGTGCGGATCATTATTTGTGTTACCAGTGGGGAGGCCATCACCTTTTAATGCCCCTCAATTCACCCCCTGCAACCATATTTACAGTTTTATTAGACTGAATCACATTTCTGGGGCCTATTTAGCCGTTTTACTTGCGTCAGTGTGCAAGAATTTCAATGATGTCAAGAGGAAAATCCGCACACTGCTCCCTACGTTCGTCTCCAGACCAACATTTGGTGATTTTTCATCTACTTTTTTTTTTTTTTTTTTTAACATGAAAAACAGTCTTTGATAGAAGACATATTTGATGGAGACAGATGCATTTCACAGTACATGGAGACCCAGGCACTGCAGCAGCAGCTGTTTATGACAAACTGATGCATGCGCGTGCACACGCATACACACTTGCACACATACAAACAGACGCACAGCTCTGCAGAGGGCTCAAGATGGAGCCTGAGCCACAAAACACCATTCTGTCAGACCCCCCCTCACCATGATAGAAATATCTTTTGGTGCAATTAGGCTAGCACTAGTATCACGAGGAGCTCCACTAAAACAATACACATTATCAAAGAGGCTGAATTTCTTTGGAATTGCCCAAGAATGGAACAGCAACACAGCACAGAGAGGCACAACGAAACAAGTGTTATCCTGACAAGCTACGTAGATAAGCGCCACACACCTTAATGTAACCCCAAGACACCGACAGCAGGTAATTGGCTTCAGGCATTTTGGACCCCGTTTTCTCGTTCCTACACAAAGCCAGAACTGTAATCCAATAGAAAAAAAATATATAGAGGCAGACGAACAGGATTCTTTCAGAGCCAAAAAGGACAAAAAAAAATCCTCTCTTCTCTCCTCTAGTGTTTCTCTTCTCAACAGCTAAGAGAGCAGCTTGATGATGGCTCACTCTCCCTCTCAGCAGCAGAAAAGGGCCAGCTCTGAGTCTCCATGCTCGGGGATGGATGGTGGATGGGTGGAGGATAAAGCAGGCGCTGTAGCCAGGCTATGCGAGGAGGAGATCCAGCAGGCTCGGTGGATCGGCTGGAGCAGCTGGAGCCGTGTGCTGGGGACTCTCAGCGCACTGATGAATAATGAGAAGAAGCGGGGAGGAGGAGGGGAAAAAAACGGCGATGGAGACAGGAGGAGGAGGAGATGGAGGAGGAGGAGGGAGTGAGGCAGCGTTGTTCATCTGACTGGAGGGGGGGTTCCTCCACTGGATTTGTCTTGCTTCGCTGCTCTCACTGCTGTAGCGCTCACTCCCCCTCCTACCCTGCTTCTTTCTCTCTCTCCATGTTTCTCTCTCTTTTTTTTTTTCGTTCCCTCCCTCCCTCTTCTGTCTCTTTTTCCCCTGCTATAGTCTGCCAGCCCCAGCAACACGCTCTATTCAGAACACATGATTTGACAGAAAGTGGGGAGAAGAGGGGAGCCCTAATTACAGCTTGGCATTGGCGTATACATGAGGTTGAGAAGGGAGGTTTGAGTGATTTGACGTATAATATCCAGACTTGGATTCCACACTTTTCCTCTCTTCTCTTCCCTCTTTTCCAGCTGTGTAACCGCTGCAGATGAATCCCATCCTCTTCGATTCCCAGCCCCTATAATTCCCTCTAAAAGCCACTTTTTTTTTTAATTGAGTCAGCCATTGTGAAGGAATGTCATCCGTATAGCTATGCCTCCCCTCGACAGTAAAACAATGAGGGCTGAGAGAGGGGATGGGACTCGTTTTGAGGAGAGTGAACGCACAGCGACTGTATTTTTATCGCCATTATCTCTATTATCATACGCTTCTCTCTCTCTCTTTTGAGTCCTCTGTTGTCTCCTGACATCCCCAAGCGCGACAGCCATTGTGGAGAACTCATAAGCCTGTTCATTATCCACATCCCAATCCCAATATTAGATGCTGTCAGGGTGTCTGCGGAAAGCTATTTTTAACAACTGGGAGACAACAAGAGAGAGTGTGGAGGGGGGAGGGAAAATGGTCAGAGAGGAGGGGAGAAAAAGGAGAGATGGGCGATAATTGCATCCTTCCCCAATTTAGGTGACAAAAGCCGATGGTTCTCTCTCTGCCTGTGTGTACGCCAATTACCGGAACACCCCAACGCCATGGCAACAGCATCAGGCAGCCAGTGCGAGGCTGTTTTGAAAAGGAGAGAAGAGAGGAGAGGCTTCCCCCTTTCCTTCGCGAGCAGACATGTGGTATAGCTGCTGAGCTGTCACGAGGACACACCACACACATCGCCTCTGCTCGCATCCACCGATACGCAGACTGAAAATCACCCCCTCCTCCCTCCCTTTCGTCCTTCCTTCCATCTCTCCCTCACTCTCCACCACTTACATGTCAATTTCTCTCCCGGCTGCCACTTGCCAACACAGTCATCAATCTCTCTGTCTGTCTGCCTCGCTAGCAGAATCAATGGGCTGTCCTTGGAGCAGGTGTTGATACTGCTGCAGTGTACAAGGCTAGTGCCACCTGACTGGAAGACACCGTTACATCAGTACCGCTGGCCAGTTTTCCAGCCATGTTTGCGCTTTGGTCAATTTAGTCACGACTTTTGTTGGTGAGACCCTCGAGGAAGGCTGCCATGCTCGGCTAATTAGAAATATATCCATAGCTCTTGTCACTTCAGAGCCAATGCATGGGAAACTGCAAACAGAAGTTCCCAGAGAACCTCCCGGTCCGATGTGTATGTTTGCGTGTACATGTGTACAAGTTTGGAAAGATGAGGGGGAGATCAAAGCTTCCCCGAGAGGATTCCGGATTATCCTCCCACTGAGGGAAAGAACCAAAAGCAGGGAGGTGAGCGAGAAAAATCAAATAAATAAGGGAGAAAGAGAGGAGGCAGCTCTTTATATAATGGCTCACTGCATAATATATAAAGAAACCAGAAATAACAGCGGGGGATGTCTTTCTGCAATGTGTTGAAGAGCTCTGCTTCCTCAGAGGCTGAAAGAAATGCCTCAGTGTGCACGCACTCTCACAGCGGCAGCCTACAAATGCTATTATCTACAGTTAAGCACAGTTGATGCTGACATGTCGCACACATGTTTTACACACTCATACCCGCGTGTTTCCCGATGAGTGTTATTGCCAGTGTGCGTTTGATTTTATTGTTCATTCAGGGGCAGAAGGGGAGCCTCTTTACCTCCTACTGACACCATGACAGTGGAGGGAGATTAGCGTCTTAGAGCTCTGTGGGTATCTCTTCTCACATGCCCACATACTGTATATACTTATTTTATCCCTTTGCTTCTTCCCATCCTTGAGCATCTTTCCTGTTCTCATTTTCTCTCTGTCAAAACATTTGACTTTATTTTTTCCTGTGGTGGATTCTTCTTTTTTTTGCTAAGTATGGCTTAAATGAGTCCTGCTTCTTTGCTGTCTAAATTCTTCATTTTATACCATCAGCTATTTTCCCCTAAGCTGGTTTAGATTGAAGTTGTGCCTTCAGGCCACTAGTGGGTGCACTATGTTCAGTCTGCTGTAGAGCAGCCTGCTCAGTGTTTAGAGAGCATTGCCCTTTTCATCCTTGCAGTGAAAGACAGGTAAAACTTGACTTGTGGATAAAGCAGTTTAAACACGTTTTCTATTAAATATAAAAACTGGAAAAAACAAGTAAGTCATTGAATTATTTGAATTTACATAGACGCGACAGTGAAAGTTACACCAAGAGGTTGCAATTTTTAACCCTTTTTTATTTCATTCAACAACTCTGAGAATAAAAAAAACAACAACAAAAAAACTTCAACATCTTGATTCTCTTATATATAATTTATTGGTTGCACCTTACTGATCGTGACTTGCGCAAACAGCAAGCTTACAGTTCTTGAGGTTAATCTCTCCCTCGCTTTGGCAAAAAAAAAATATGACGCAGGTGGTATCATCTACGTTGTGGCAAAGGCTTGAAGTGACATAACTCTATGAAGATCAGGGAGCCTACCTACGTATGAACCACGCGCATGTTGGGTGAAGCTACAGACAACTCAACAACTGAAAGACGGCTTGCCAACCTCTCACTTCCTCTGACTCACTCGCTCATGCTAATGCGTGTCTGCATGAGAGAGTGTATTCATGTGCGTCTCAACATAGAGTACACAGTGAGATGTATTAAAAAAAAAATAACGGTCAGCTTTATGAACGGAGACAAAAACAGAGGGAGAGATAAAAGTAAGCAATTTCTCAGCTGAGTGATTCATTCCCATCACTCCCGGCCATTCAAGGCCTCAGCAGACTCAGATGTGGTGTGCAACTCCATGTTTGGCAGGAGAAGCACACTTAACAAGCTGCACAACTGTGTCCGCTTCAGCTTCTCTGGTTGCTTTGAAAGCAGAAAGCACCCTCACGTAAAATACCACAGAAGCTGTATTACACCAAGACATGATGTGGAAATGCCAAGAAAGTGCAAGAAAATGCTTGAAACACCAACGCGTCCTGTACCGACTTCAGCACACAAAGCAATTCTCAAATCCTATTAGAAAGCAGCATTTTATCATGTTAACTAAAGGAATGGTGTTGTGTCCCTCTAATTTTGGGGAAGAATTCCTAGACAGAATGACTCTGAATGCAGTGCATTCAGAAGAAGGAAAGAAAAATCACCGGGCTTTGGTATGACACCACTTATCACCTGCCAGGGCAGTCATTTAACTTATTAACACAGACCTTTCCCTCTGTTTTGACCACATTAGGGTCCTCTAGAGAGGAGAGAAAAAAGCAAACACACAAGCTCTCTAATCCTAAGATGCTTTTTGCTTTATTTCTAGTTCAAGTACGCACCACGT
Organism: Nibea albiflora; assembly: GCA_014281875.1. NCBI lineage: Eukaryota > Metazoa > Chordata > Actinopteri > Sciaenidae > Nibea > Nibea albiflora. The sequence continues at coordinate 7,235,109 of CM024792.1, forward strand.
TTACTCCATTATCTAAAAGTCACTTAAAAACTTCATCAGAGATATAAGTTTGGCATTGTTTCAAGGGGAACAAAATGGGGGGAACGTCTCTAGAAAGCCGATATCTTCCTCTGAGCTCAACATTCAATCTAACAAAGTGCATTTGTAACTGGAAAAGCAGGCAGAAATGGCTGTCTGAATGTGCTACAGCACGGCCACAAAACCAGTCAATTATCAGCACATTTAAATTCAGCATCACATGAAAAGATGCACACGGGCTCTCAAAAGAACAAAACAATGTATGCACCACTGCCTCTTGCACAAACTTTTAAGAACGTGCATCAATGTATGAATAGAAATTTAACACATAAAAAGAGCACACAGCTTCATCATAAAAAAAACATAATCGTAGGTAATGTACAGTTATAGTAACTCATCAAACGCTTCCAAAAAGGAAGAAAAGCACACATTCGCACAGCTTTAAACAGCAACAAAGGACAAAAAAAGATCAACTCAAACATTGTGTTTAATAACCAGAGCATGTGGAAGTCACACCATGTTTAACAAGCCACAAAACTTAGACCACAAAGTCCACACAAAGCAGGAAACTAGTCTGTTAAGATGCCAGAAAAGGTTTCAAACTTACGGAAACAATCTATATCTAACTATAAAAAAAATAACAAGAAGTCTCACCTTTCTCCAACCATTAAGCTTCCCCAATTTCCTCTCTTTCTTGTCAAAGCAGCAGGCTCCCATGTTGCTGTGTGTAGAGTGCAGAGCAGAGTTCGGGCTGCTGTCCGTTCAAGTGTCTGTCTCAGTCTGACTACAGCATGAGTAAAAGAACCAAGCCTTGGCTCTCTTTGACGCTGGGAAACGCCACAGCTCTAGTGACTCACTTTAGACGGCGAGGTCTGACTAGGCTTTACCTCACACCCTGTGCATGTGGAGCAATCTCTGAATGCGTGTGTGCGGGAGAGAGAGATCATGCACACTCCCTCATGGGGGTAGTCCCGCCTCTAGCTTCTTGCCCTTCTGGCATGCTTGTTCACTACTCCTGCAGACGGCAGTCACAGCTCTGAGGTTTACACCATCAGTATGATGCGGATCCCTCTGATGACCACAACACTGTTTTGATGAATATAGTGGATTTCCTTGAACTTCAGTTACAACAACGCTGAGTTGTTAGAACTTTTCCTGGAAGTTCAAATCTGCTTAGTTGATAGTCAAAGGCAAAGGAGGGGTGTGACCCTTAAGAGTCCTTTACAGAAAAAACACTTGATAGAATTGTATTGTTTCGAACGCTCACCTAACACATGTAGAGTTGGGAAAAACTAAGCAGCAACTGTGCCATTGACAACTGTTTTCATTATTGACTTTGCCTTATGTTCTAACTTGACTGAAAGTGAGAATTTGCTGCTTTCTTTGCTCCTATGTTACAGTAAATACGGTAAAAATGTCAGATTTTGTTCCGTTCACTGAACCAAACAAGACATTTGATGGCGTCACCATGCGTTCTAGGATACTGCGATACTTTCTCACGCGCTGTGACATTATAGATCAAATGATTAATCGGAAACGATTGATGGAAGACATGGTACATAACATTTCTGCATTAAAATGTCTAAAATAGCTCATGTATTTTGTTGAGTTTTGTATTTACATTAGCCCAAAGGTTTCCAACAATGTACAAATCCAGAGAAATCAGTCAGCAATTTTATGGTGTATACTTGCTTTCCTTGAATTGTTAGAACTTCTGGGTAAACACAGAGTACGTCAGAGAGTGAAGAAAGGAAGTTAGCAAACATGACTCAAAATAACGTGAACAAAACTGTACTATGAACAATTTCTGCAATTTCTGAGTCATACCAGATTTTTTTTTTTTTTTTACTTTTTTTATCAGTAACTATGGTTGTTTAACAATGAAGCCAACAGCTTCTATGATCCCACACAACAATAAGAAATGTGATGATGTGTGGGACATCCCCTAGTGGCAGAAAATTACATTCTGTATGTTTATTGTGTAGTTAAATGTCAATGATTCGTTTTTGAGAAGCTTGTAGCATCAAATATTTGTACTTATATTGTATAATACTTGTATTATTATTTGATAAATCCCTTCAATAACTGATACCAAAATGTTTCCCTAAAGTGACTGATGATTACACTGACTTATCCTGTAAGCCCTAGTTTGAAATAATGGTTGTACAGTCACAACAACTTACAACGGTCCTTGACCTGCTTACATCAGGCATACATAACAATGAGGAGAGTCACGTACTGCGAGTCCTCGGCAGCAGCAGCCCCCTGCAACCGGCTTCTCGCATGTCACCTCCCTCATGCTCATGTTTCATAGCCTGTCAAAGCTTGAATAACAGTGTTTCCATCCTAAACACACTGTAGTCAGTGGTCGCATTAGCTGTTTGGAATATTCTTGTTAATCAAACCAGGTCAAGTGTAATGACCCCCTCCCCACCCTGACCGAGGGGCAGCAGTTGTGTAATGTTTTAGTTTACCGTAAAAACAAGGCTACAGGTAAGGTAGCCTAGATATCAAAAGGATTTGACTATTGTTAACGTCAACACAAAGCCACGTAATACACTGAAACACACAGACACAAACAGCTCAACGCATGCATGACAGACAAGTCTGGTGGAGGCTTTCTTATCAGTGTAGTTATCAGTCACGGTCATAAGAGAGGGAGTTAAGCACACTCCACTGTAGAGCCTTCACATCCAGTACTTCATCTAAAGAAAAATCTCTGAGTTTATATTGTGCTTAACAGTTAGCTTCTGATATATTCTGCTAGCTAAAAGAAATACATACAACCTGCTGTAATTGTTCACCATCATTCATCACGAGCATGTCAACGTGACATGAAAATGTGCTATGTTCGTGAAGTACATCGATTGCTAAAACGTAGGTTGTGTTACAGTCTGATGATCCTGGCAGCTGGATGGGTAAGTCAATACAGTGTGTCTTGGAAAAAGTGGGATAGAACTGTGCTTTCATTACTCCATTGTTGGGATTTTTTGGAATTTCTCAAGTTGGGGAGGCTGCTGAAATCAATCATCACCTGCGCATAACTTTTGGTTCAATCCTGCCAACTTTTCTGGGATTGCAAAAGTGCTAAAATTACAGTGCATGAGATAAGCCTAACTCAACTCTCTAATGAGAGTTGATATGATCCAGCAGTTGTACCACAATTTATGATTACAGTAAATGTTTTTCTGACTTCTGTTAGGGAAATTTCTGGTCTCTTTCTGTAAATGGACACCCTATAGCTCCCCTGTGTGATTCTGTAGTACAGCTACAGGCAGTCTTGTCTAAATGTCTGTTTGTTTAAATGGTTACTGATATTCATCCGGTGATTCAGTCGTTCTCGTGAATGAAATGAAACCAGTCCAGCTGACTGTCAGGTTCGATGTCGTGTTCAGATGACGACAGCAATGGGATAAATAAACACCGCCATTAACCAAGCATCCAAACGGGCATGATGGGATGTCTATTGTCGTCTGGAGAGCGAGCGGGGGATCAGGAAGGAGACAGGAAGAGAGAGTCACTCTGCCCAGGGGTCTGCATGGATCCCTCACACTCTCTCACTACACACACACACACACACACACACACACACACACACACACACACACACACACACACAAAAAATGTTCTCTCTCTTCCTCTCTAGTTTATTGTGTTTGACCCACTGCGGGATCCCTCGCATCCTGTTGTCCAGTTTTATGAGAAATAACAAGCTTATCCTCTTGGCTCACTTGACAAACTGTTTCCAGGCTCTCTTACACACAGCTGCTACTCAGCCTATGCAACAGCTTTCTGGGATTTCACCGCCACAAGCAAAGGATACAAACAAGTGTTTAGTATTAGTCAACAAAACAGCTGAAATCTGCAACTTCTTATAAGCTGCCTCTCTCAACACCATGTTAGATCTGTAAAAAAGATGGGCCGTTATTGTACTTCCCACGAGTGGCCACTGGGACAAAGTAGCAGCAAGGCTGAGTGCCAGTGCCGTATCCTGATCTCTTAATATATCCACAGTTATAGCAAGCGGGCGCATTATGTTACTAAAATGTTACCCTGAGTCCCCAAAAGCTTACTAACCATAGATAACCATAGTAAAAATACTTTTTCTATCATGACTTTTTAAATCCATGAAGATTAATAGTTGCAAAACTTTCCCAGAGCTAGGAAACTCATTACGTTACCACAAATGAAAAATTGAGGGGGGACGGAAGCAGGAAGCGAAAAGAAGCAAACTAGGAAGAGACAACACATGTTCGTCATCATCAGCTCGATGAGCAACTTTAATCTTCGATCTTGGAATTAATTATCCACTTTGCATAAAACATCACTGATCTAACAATAAATGGATGGTTCATAGACCACGATTTTAAGACCCACTTAAACTATACTCACCTCATCACTGCCCTTTCTAAAGCTAATAGTAAGAATAATTCTAATGATAAAACTTACTAATGCCATTCAGACAAAACTGAAGTTACTCAAGGTTAAAGCTGAGTGCAGCTCATTAATTCTAAGATATAAAGTTAACACTGCCAAGAGAAAGCCCAGTAAATAATGGGATCCACAAGATAAAGGCCAAATATCGCTTGGTACCAGTCTGTGTCATTCTAGGTCAAGTTCTTGGTTCTTGCATAAAGAAACAGGAACTAAACCTCGATGAACCTCACACACAATCAATGACTCAAAAGAATGACCAGTGGACAGTGAGAAGTTGCTTCACTGGGTAAGATGGAAAGAGGGCAACCAGAACCACAAAAGAAATAAATCCCTGTTGATTTTTAGTCAGTTTCACGGCATAAAAAAGCTGATTAATGATAACGATACACTGCATCATGGTTGATGAGACTGGACAGAAATGGGTGTATTTTTAGGCAGTTTCTCTTGCAGAACAGGGTTGACTGGGCCTGAAGGTCCTTGCAACCCTGCTGCTGCTACTTCTGAAGATAATAATAATGATCACCATGATAATAAGCAATTGGGGGAAAGGTATAGATAAGGAGCTGACGGCGTCAAAATGCTCTGTCCGTGAGTAATGATTACGGAGTTTCTTAAATAAAGAACCAGGAACTGAACCTTGGTGAACATGACACACACTCAGTGATGCGGTGGAAACAGAATAACCAGTGGACAGTGAAGAGCTGTTTGACAGGAAAGATGAAAACGTGTGGACAGTAGGCCAAGACACAAAAACACTTCCCTCTGTCTGACCAGACAGAGGGAAAAAAAAAAAGAACCTAAGCAAGAAATTAATGGAGCTTCTTGCTGACTTAGGCAGAAATCGGCTGATGAGTTAACATTCAGTCAGACTCTCGCATGTGTGCGGGCAGCCTTTGTAAACCTGACAGCGGCTGGTTTCATTCCAGTGCTGCTTTCCGCTGCAGCCCCCTCCAATCAACCTTGTACAGTAACAGTATAGATCATGTAGTTACTGTACGTCTCCACACTTTCAACACTTTGACTGTGCTGAGGTCATGCTTAGTTCATGTGTGCTTACTGCAAGCTACGCTATGTCTGGATACTGTCAGTCCTGCAGTCCCTTGCTGCTCTGATTTAAGAGCTGACCCAAAGACCAAAACATTTTCTATTTCAACATTTGCAACAAATGCAACACTGTTCCATAAAGTTTCTGATTGAAATTAAATAAAGCCAACATTATCCTTGTTCCCCTGGACATCCCCTCCACTAATGACGGAACAGGATGAAATCATATAAATAGAAAACAAAGATGCGGCCTCTTTTACCTTGTTGGAGGCCATGTCGCTGACAGAGCGGTAGGTCTGGATTGTCTCCAGCTGGTCCAGACACCAGTCCAACTCCTCCATCGTCTCCATGGCCAGCTTCTGGTACGCCTCATCTGTCAACAAGCAGTCGGCACACAGAGACACACAGTCAGAACAGACGGTGCACATGGAGTCCGAGCACTGCCCAACCACTCCCAGGCAACATCCACCCACGGGTCCCACTCGGGGTGCCCGCTGCTGCTGCTGCTGCTGCTGCTGCTGCTGCTGTTGCTGAGGAGGGGAAATGGCTAGAGGTGGAACCCGGCTGCAGCGCTCCTTCATCATGAGGAGGTGTAGCTGCGCCCAGCTGGTGGGACTCGCAACTGTCACTAGAGTGGAGTAAAGCTACTGTGGGACCTAAGCTTGCTCCGGCACATGTGCAACTTTTCTCTTTGTGCATCCCCCCCCCCCCCCCCCCCCCACCCACCCACCCCAACCAGTCTGAGGCCCCAGTCTCATTTACATGAAGTCAACCCCCTAAAGCAGGAAACCAGATACCCCCCACCACCCACCCCTCAGCGTCACACACACATACACACACACACACACACGCACACTTCACAGGAAGCAAACAGACACCGCTAAATCTACACATAAACACACACATAAGCTTTCGTCATGCCAAACCAAACTTTTGCTGTTAACTGTTAATTAAGGTCTACTTTGTCTGACACACGGTCTTACACAAACGAGCAGCAATCAGTGTACTCACATCTGATCATTGAGCATGGGCAGATAATCACACTTGACAGATGGTGATACTGTTTTATTAAACCAGGATTTGAGGCGCAAACTTAGTAATGGGGCTGTCTGTCTCTAGTAGGACCCTAAAGACACAGGATGTTTTAATGAGTCCACGCAGACTCTAAACATTTGTCGTTTTGGTCTGCTGCAAAAGTGATAACAGCTGCTGTAAAGACGTGTGGTTATAATTCTGCTCTCTGTACATAGTAACAGAACCACAATACAGACGCAAATGTAACCCAGAGACAAAATTACAGGAACTGGTTTGGGTATTAATTTTTTACCAGAAATGAACAATACTTCTGTAATATTTACCAACAGTTGTGTGACAACTTGTGCTGTTCTTTTTTATATTGCTCCACTTTGTGTTTTTGCTCTATAAACATTTGGTAACACCATTTTTTAAATCTATTTTTTATTAATTGTGGTGTGTGTGTGTGTGTGTGTGTGTGTGTGTGTGTGTGTGTTGTCGTACACTTAGTAAGTATTGCAGTTATTAAATAAGTGCTGAAACTACCGATTTCTCAATTCGTTGTTTATTATTGTTGTGTTCATGAAATGTCAAAAAAGCAGCCAAAAAGCTCCAAAATATTAAAATTAAAATATATATAAGACAAAGTCAGAATCAATTATCTATCTCTTAACTTGTTAATCATTTCAGCTATAGATAAGATAAGTCGTTTCTAACTACTTTGTTTTACTTTTCAAGCAAAAATGCATCATATCATATCATCAGCGATTATGCAAAGAAAGACAGAAACTTAAAACCTAACCTAATAATATTAAGTGAAATAAATGGACTGTGACAAAGTGTCATGATAAAACTAGTGTATTTAAGCCAGGATAAAAAAGAAAATCTGGGTTAAGGACAGCTGAAGAATGAAGAAAAAGACGGACTTTTGATAACATGTTTTTAATTTTTAATAAAAAAAGAAGTTTGTTTTAAATTTTCCATGAGTTTAAACCTGTTAAAATTAGCATTATTATTACATAATTAAGTGATGGCATTTTCCTTTCTTCCTTTATAATTAAAGTTCACACTTCACAGTGCCAATGGCCTGATCTAGAGAACAACAAGAGGAGTGTGTCGTAACCACCGCTGAAGTAAGAGTCAATATTCCAACCCTGTTCCTGTGGTTTAACTGTGTTTTTCAGACAACTACAACTTCACGTCCTTGCTTGGACCGAGGCCTTGTTGGAAAGCAGAGGGGGTGTGCAATGAGGTGGCTGCTTGGGCTGGACTGACACACACACATACACACACTTGTCTGCTGCCCCTGCATTGTGTATACTCCGGGTTTCCTAGCTGCAGAGCACAACATGGCAGCAGGGTGTGCACTGCGGCGACCTTAGCGTGGCCACGTAGAATGTGTCCCCTGCTCTGATCTCCTTCCCATCAAAGACATGAGCCTGTTTACTCTCCCAAACATGAGAGGCACCTGGCTCTCTGCCCAAAGCCTTCCCTCACTCTGATGAGGGGAGCGAGAGAAAGAGACAGAGTGTGTGCGTGTGTGAGTGTGTGTTTAACTCCACAAGCGTCTGATGTCAAAATGGCTTACACTCATTCGAGATGTTTCTTCCCTGTTTTCTCAACACTTTTGAGGCGGTTTGTGTTTTTTAAGAGCATAGAAAGGTCCTTTTCCACGTAACATTTGAACTTTTAAACTCTTCTCAGACAGAACGGAGTATATGAGTAGTCTTGGCTACTGTATGGGTGTGTTAATGGGCTTTGAAATAGCTCAGGTAACTTTAGCCTGTGCAGTGTGATAAAATAATTTTATCAACAAATGAATATGTAGTACAAGTCCCGTTCATCCAGGGCTTAAATGAGCATGAATCTGTCAGAGTTAAATCATCAGTTTTATCTGCTTTCTTTGATTAAAAATAAGTCTGCATACATAAAAACTAAATTAAATAAAGAGAGAAGTAAACATTTTGGTAAGAAACATCCAAGTCACGAAGCTTAACATTCTGCACAGAACGGAAACTAAAGATTAGGCTTTGTAAAAGCCGGATAATACATTCAGCAGTTGAAATCAGTTAACTTTTAGATTCTGGGTCAGTTACGTGAATACAAATGCAAAGTTTTTGCAACAGTTACAGGTTCACGGTGGAGTCCTGCCAACGGCTTCACACTATTCCTCTGATCAACAGGTGGCTGTAACATGCCGAGAAATGCTGTAATGCGCCAGTGAAGGCAAGTGAAGAAGAAGAAAAGCACAAACTAGTAAACGTGGATGTAAACAATGCATGATTCAAACATATGAGAAAAATCAGATTGGCCTGTTTTTATGAGGAAGGAAATGCATTCAACATGTTTGCTGAATCAGGCACATGCACGCAATGCGTTTTGGTGAGCAACACAGAATGGAAATATAACGTTTGTTTACAAGGAAATTTCACAGGGCACCTTCTCGAAAAAATCAGCTGTAATATTTTTACAAAACTGGATTAAACTCGAGTTCAGGACGGGGGAGTCGAACATATGAAGTGAGTCTGCTGGAGCTCTCAACCGCATCCATAATTTTGATATTCGAAAACACAGAAGTGGGTACACAAAATCTGGATTTAGTGAGTCAGGACCTAAAACTAGTCACAGGGCCAACTTCTTGTGGGTCCCCACACACTAAATCCATGCTGTAGGTAGGTGCCAGATCTACTTAACTATGATGCTTGTATAACAGTTTTACTCTGATCCCTGCTGTGCTGGAAAGCAACGCCAATACTAGTTTCTATACCAGTGGTGAACCCAGTTTACCACCAGTTACATAAAACAACAAAGATTTATGTGGTAATCACTGACGCATTGGACACGGACTCTGTTATTTCTCAATTTGATTGTTTCAGAAGCCATCAAACCTAATGTCAATGCTTTAAATTCTTCAGAGGGCAATGACAGACGGATCAACGGAACTGAATGCAAGACATGAGCTTTTTTTATGTTTCTGTGTTTGATTTTTAGTCTAACTGTATATACCTAACATTTTCCATTTTAAACATACCGCACAACTTTTTCAGTTTACAACAGAAAAATATCATTACCAAGAAATGCATGCTTTTGTTTTCTCACTTGTTTTAAGAGAAGAAGCGCGCATGTTAGCTGCATACCGCCAATTACTTCAGTTACAGCAGTCTGCGCAGTGTGCTCTCATGGCCTCAGATGGACTAAGGGAAACTGCATTCAAAAGCCAAATGTCTGCTAACACACACGCACACACGCTAACACCACGATGTAAGAGGGGATTTCCACCGCCTCCACCCCGACACAAGGACCTTTCTGATCAGCGCTCAGAACTACAGTGTCTGTCCCACAGGGGCAGACAGGAAAACACACATGTACAGTCATATACACATGCTGGCACACACACACACACACACGCGGTATACAGCACACTGTACACCAACTGAAATGCCTCATTACAGCACTCACGCACAAACATACAAACATGGACTTTCCAGCGAAGGGAAGCAGGGCCTACAGGCTGCAGAGGCAGGGAGGGTGAGGGAGGGATATGAGGTCAGCTCGCTCTCCGACTCCCCGCATTCAATATTCAGTTCTCTTTAGTTAAAGGCCGTGAACTGATCAGTTATATCTGTGAATATAACTAATGTACTGGAGTGAGAGGACATGGGGTGGACAAAAACACACGATAATATACACATGTAATGAAATCCAATACAAGAACACAAAATATAACCTCAGCAGTTAATTAAACGAGCTGCTTATCGTGTCCATTCATGATTCATTGGTTGTTTTCCCCTTTGATTGTGTCAGATTAAGCCAGATTTTTCTGTTAGAGATGCATCTTTGTTTTTAATTCCCAACAGGAATATTATGACACATTTCAAAATCCTATTATTTGAGAGTATAACTTTTCATTTTTTTTCATAATATATAATTTTTCATTTATCCTGAATGCCTCTTTTTTAGTATAGAGTATCTGTTGCGGTCTTTCTCTTTCGCAATCTTCCTCCTCTCTCAAAGAACTTAGTGATTCAGGACTTCATGGGAGATGACCACTGCTTTATAGCAGCAGGTGTACACACACACACATACACATCAAAAGCCTAGTACATATAGAGCTCATGGCATACGTTGTTATCAGACTATTTAAGGACAAGTTGTGTGTAAGAAACCACCTGCATCTGTCATCCTCCCGTGGGGACAGAGTCAGTTTCCTGCCTGTGATGTGATGATGCTACATGCAGTAGAGGATGAGGTTGCTATCAGCGGCCAAAATCTATGCACCATTGTGGAGGTTACCTGCAGGCAGTGACACACTCACACACACACACACGCGCTCACATGCAGGCTAAGAGGTCAGCGGCGGTCTCGCTTTTTTTTTTTTTTTCCCTTTCATAGTAATCTCTGTTTTTTATTTATTGCCTGCGCTTTGTTCATGCACACATCTTGGTTTTGAAGAGTGAAGGCCTCATTTCCAGTGAACCAGCATAAACATAAACAGACCACACACATGAAGAGAAACCAAACTCTGACGCAGGCCGATTGGCAGTAGGTTCCTGGATGAGAAAGAGACACAGTGAAGGGGGAGATCTCGCATCTCTCGCTTTACAAGAAACGGAGCGCACGCTGATCTGCAACCCTCTGGCCGGTTACACAACACATCCTATCAAAGGCCGGTGAGGCAGCGCGCGGTCGAAGCGCTGCTCTTTCATTTCTCACAGGCCGAATTATGACTTCACATGCCCCGCATTGCAAAATTCATCACTGACGAGCATTGTGAAAAGAGGGAAGATGCGTGGTGACTGAGTTTGTGGTTTTTAGGGGCACATTAAGTTGCCCTGAAACATGTGAGCTGGGTTCTCAGAAGTGTTAAAATGACATCATGAGTCTGTGTTTCGTTAGAGTTTATTTATCTGATTTACAGGGAGGCGGAATGTGTCAATAGATGATGCCGGGATTTTTGTTGCCCTGCGGTTGTGAATTCCGAACAGAAGGGAGAGGGATAATGACTGGACATTCTGTTGCAATGGAGGATTTGTGCATGCTTCACCACTTATGAATTTGCAGCAAACATTTAATGAAGCCATTACGGGTAAATTTATTGCTCTGGGATGCAGTATTGGTAAAACATGCTGGTGTCCTTTTCATGTGGCGACCCTTCAGAAGCAGCACTGTGACACGTTTTGGATGCTGACTCACACACAAAGAATTCTGATGTGTTGTAATGCTGCAATAAAAGGTTGAAGCAGAACTGCATCGAGAATGCGTTTCGTTGCTTGTGTTTGTTTTGTACAAGTTTGCATGGTCGCTGTCTGTTCCGAATGAAAAAAACAGAGATGGGGAAACAAAGCCTTCATGTTCTCTGCCGCAGCCACTTGGAAAAAGTCAGAGAAGACGGAGAAGCTGACAAATAACCAAATTCAAGATTCAAGTGTAAATGGCATAGAAAAACTTTATTCTGTCTGTTATTACTTTTTGACTTCTTCAATGTTGGTGCACATTACTGTACATTGTTTTGTCTATTGTCTAATTTGTAGTGTTTGTTTACAACTTTTTATAATATCTCTAGGCCTGGAGGTCGCTAACCTCAAAGGCAAGTATGTAGTCTTGCTCAGTTAAATGACAAAATGAATTCTGTGTTTGTGCATGTGCAAGTATGGAGCTAGAACCAAGAGTAGATTAGCATAGCTTAGCACAATGACTGGAAATGCAAACAGCTAGCCAGGCCACGTCTCAAGTTTTTTTTTTTTAAACAAAAAAACAAAAAACAACAAAAAAAACCATCTCTAAATCTTGTGTGTTTCATCCACCCCCCCCCCCCCAAAAAAATAAATGCACTTTTAAATGATACATTTCTGTGTGTGGATTAATGGACTGAGCGAGATTCATCTGCGTATAACTCTAAAATAGACGCGTTTCTCAGAAAGCCGAACGATTCCTTCAAATTCCTTTAAGGTTAAATAAACGAAAGTGAATTGAAATTGTGATGACGAAAATAGTGGCTTCACAGTTGCTTAGCAGGAAATGTCTTGGTGTTAAACTTGTTGCTTCTCATGTAGCAACAGGGTGCATGTAGAACATTGCAATTCGACTTGGTAGAATAACAAACTTGCAGAATCACATTCGTCTGACTTCCAGTCTGACTTGTGGCTCTTCTGCTTGTATTTATACCGTCATAAAGTCAGTTCTGACCACAGAGCGTCTAACAAAAAGTGCTTTGACTCGGTCACATGTAGCGACCATGCATGTGTGTGCTTCTGTGTCTGTTAGACCCCCCTTATGTTTATTGGTCGTTCTTTTCCTCTGCCTCTCCTTGGACACAGTGTTCCCTGTCCTCCCTGTTAACATACACATGTACACATTCCTGTGTCTTTCACTATAGAACTCAGTGGGAAACCAACACGGAAAGCTATAAATCTAAATAGCACACAACAGCTCCCAAAGGGTGGACAGTGATACCAGATCCCTTGGAATAACAGCGAAAAAGGTCCTGCCGTGTTAATCAAACTGTTTAAATCCAGGTGGGGTGAGAAAACTGGAAGTTCTCAGGTTGCGAGACTTTTATTTTGGATGTGACTCTTAAGCCCCTTTTGAACGGGATTTATTCTCTTTGAGAAGGCTGGATGATTTTACAGTATGAGCCCATGTGCTCATCTGTGATTTTTAATCCTTCCTGGAGCGAATATGTGTGTGATCCAGTATTACTTTCAGTCCTAAATAGCTGCCGAGTGTTTGTCTTCTGTTAATTTAAGTCCCAGTTTTTGTGCACAAAGTAAGGCTGTGGCAAGAAGTAATTTCCATTGTTGATGAATTCTTTTCCCAATTAATTATCTGCTTAGAAAAAAGCCTGTCAAAGTTTCCCAAAGCCCAATCTGTTTGAAACTCCTTAACTGGAGGAAAAAAAACACATCCCATATTTCTCCATCAAGTCACGCTTTGTACATCAGACTGTGGATGTTCCTTGCACACATACACGATTCACACGTGCACTTTATTCACACGCGGCGAGATGCAGAGTGATTTATTGTACGTGGGAGGCCAGCGCGAGGAGCACAACGTGAGGAGTGAACCGAGCTCCGAGACGGTCTGACATCACAGGGTTCACCGAAGCACGAGGCGCCCGCCTCGGTCTTCCATACAGTATCCGCGTGCTATCTGACGGGTCGCCATGTTCTGGTGTAAACATTTGAAATGTTTTGTTTCTGCATGGCTCTCGCTCTTTCTGATAAAGCCTACAGACGTCATTGAGGCTGTTTGTCCGTCCTATCAGCAGCTCTGCTCGGATGGCCTGTGAGTAAAACACTGTCCTTTCCTTGAGCTGCGCCCTCTCCGTCTGTTTTGACTCCTGCCCTCATAAACTCTCACATATTCTTTTCACGCCCCCCCCCGGCCCCCCTTTTGCTCCTTCTCACCGCAGTGTCTCGCTCTCTTACACCCGGCCTCTATACCCTCAAACATGTGTACACACAAACACATACACACAAACACACAGCAACAGACCGGGCTTTGTCTGTGTTACCTGAGGTGAACTCCTACATTGCGAGCAACAGTACCGAACGGGCTGAATGAGCCTCATTGTCACGCTGACTGGCATTTGCCCCTCGGGTTGATTAGCATGGATCAGAGGAGCCATGAACCCAGTTAGCCAAACTTCTGTCACAGTTGATGCTGCCCCCCCCCCCCCCCCCCATTTCTTCTTTTTAGGCTTCAAAGTGTAGGATTTGACAGTCAGTACTGTTGGCGCAGGGGTGGATCTGATGTCAGGGGTGAGGACAGATTTCTAAAAATCAATCAAACTTTAGGATAGACCGGGCCAGCATGCAGCTGGAGGAGAGAGACAGAGAGAGAGAGAGAGAGAGCGATGTTCAGGGGAATATTTAGCAAAATATAACATGGAATATGTTACCTCATATTTTCCCATGACACACAGTGCTTTACTGTCATATCAGACACATGTCACAAGATGGGTCAAAGAGCAAGGGGGATGGGCTGCGAGGAGACATAAACAAGGAGCCCCTTTTAGATATGGAGGTCCGTCATCCTTTGAGAGCATTGCATTTAGTGTAAAACTGGCCTCTGTTCAGTTTGATTTATTGTCATAAATGGGACACACGCGAGACATTTAGGTCACCTCAGTGTTTCTGCAGGTGTGATCAGTTCAGCTATTTCACGGTGAAAAGGAAGCTACTTTCAGAACCAGGTCTCAGATCACTTTTACAGGCTTTTATTTCCAATAATGAGGAAGTCAACAACCTCAACAGGCTGATATGCGACTAGACAGGCTCTGCTCATGTGTCACCCGTCTTCTGTTTCTTGGCTTTGATATCTGAATAACATTTTACTGAGGCCAAGCAAGAAATCATTTTGGTCTCAACACTTTTCCAGCTGTTGTTGAACTGTTGTCAAGAAAAACATGACTGTCTTATTAACATTATCTTGACCGTATTTAGCGTGCAGGCCTTGAAAATGTGCCAAGCCAGGCTGGTCCAGGTCAGGGAGACTTGATGAGCGGAGCGAAGAAAGGCACCAGAGGGGTGCTGTGACGAAGGGGTTTGCGTGCAACGCAGGATCAGTGTCTCCAGTAACATATGAAGACCAGCTGAGACAAACCTCAAATGACCTCAAAACAGCATGCCTCCTTATGATGGGTAAGCATGGTGTGTTAGTGTATCTGCATACGCGTGTGTGTGTGTGTGTGTGTGTGTGTGTATCCCAGACCACATAACACAATCAAATTGAGCCAATACAGACTATTGGCACCACTCAACATGCACAACAAGATTGATTGTGTTTGTCCATATTGGATAAATGAAACTTCCTGATTGAATCAAGATTAAATACAAGTTCCCCCCCCCAAGTAACAACTAAACAGGCATGTGGCATTCATGGCCCAACAGCGCTTTAAAAAAAACAAAAAAGATATCTGGATCCTACCTCCGCCAAAAAATCAGCAATGTTACCGCAGAGTAATGATAACCAAAGCATGATCTGGCTGTTTTGTTTCTTCTTTGATAATAATCAGGCGGATTTTAATTGAAGTGGGGTATTTTGTCGCTGAATTGATTTTTTTTTAAAAGGCAGCTTTCTGTCCTGTTCCACAAAGAGGGCGGCGATGGCGGTGTTTTTTTGGCTCAGGGGGGATAGAGGGGGCTGGGCGGGGGAGAGGGGGTCCAAATGCTTCTCAAATACCCAAACAAAAGCGCTGGTCTGTGAAGCAGAGAGCGTTTGAATCCATCTGCGCTGAGCTGAACAGGCCTGCTGGCAAGGGAATACTTCAGGGGAAGGGCAGCCGTCTACTTTATGACTGTGCTGACGTCAATGGCATAATTCAAATACTTGCAGTGTGCATGCTTCCAGCTTTCTGAACCTGCTCTCTCTCTCCCTGTGGCAGGCCGCAGCTAAAACCCGACGTGGAACTGGAACTCCAGTTAAACTAAATAACAAAAAAAAATAACTGGAGCGGAGTCACGTCAGGCTAAAAAAAAAAAAAACAAGACCACATGGTATTCATTTGCTAGCCCTTCAGTCGTCACAAAGGCAAGTGATAGATTGACAGTGTTTGGAAATGTGTTGTATGTTTGCTAACGGAGGATGACATATCATTTAGGTGCAGGCATTTGAAACGATAACTGCTTCAAGGGTCATTAGAGAGAAGAGCGTTCATATTTTTGGTTCTTAAAATGAAAAGGGAAGAAGCAAACCAAATTGAAATCAATTATAGCCCTTTATATGAAGAGCTATTCTCTTTTACTGAAAGAGGGAAGTGACACTGATTCCGTGTGAAGTAATGTGCGTGTTGGTGGCTACAAATGAGCACACACGGACAGCATTTGCAGCTGACACACTGATTAATCAATGACTCATTTGAAAAGTAGTCTCTCAACAACTGCTTTGATAACTTGTTAAGCAGGAATGTTAAACTGGTTCGAGCTCCTCAAATACAAATGTTTGCTTTCTTCTCTCTTTCATGATACCGTGAATTCAGTAGATGAGAAAGTAGATGAATCGATACAGTTGTACTGTAGAAAGAGTTCCTTTCTTAACGGTTCCTAGAAGCACAAGATTTACTAACAAACTTAAATGAACTATATATAATCAGATTACAACAGTTAGAATGTTTTATGGCTAACTTGAGGCAAATCTGGCAATTTGAGGCCCCTTGAAGACTCTTGACTGTTTGCTCTCGATGTCAGATTGTCCTTCCAAGAGTTTGAATGACATCATGACTTAGATTGTGGGATAAGTGAGGATGACATAATTGGATGGAGCCATGGATGACTGCAAACAGACTGACAAACAGTCCAAAAATGCGGCTTGCTCTCACAAGAGTTAGAAAAATTGAGCTGCACTGGAAAAAAAGGCCCGAGTCAAATCTTACCATTTCAATGCCGGTGTGTCATGTTATCACGTTAAACGTGAGCTCTGACGATGGAACTGACACAATCGTTGTATTTTATTTTGAAATCAGTTTCACTAAGCAGAGAGCAGATAAAGAATCAAATCAACAACAATCAGATTATCAAAGATAACATCTTAATGACTCAATTAACCTTTACTTCAGGCCTCTAATATATATACAAGCATACATGACCACACACACAGACTCACAGACACACCTCTACACAAGTAAGTGGGGTCTTTTCCCAAAACTCAGATCCGGATCTCCCTTGGCTGGAAGCCCTGGGAGTCTGTGCCAAAGGGGTATAGAGAGCACTGAGTAGGGTAAATACTTGGCAATGCAGCTTCTTTATGACAGACTTGTAAAGCGGGGGCCAGGCCTGCCGTTTCTGGCCACGTTCCAATACTGGAATTACTTTCAATTAAAGGTCCAGCGTGTATCACTTAGGGGGATATTTTATTAGTGCATAATCACCAGAACACAAGAAATGTATCTGTGTTTTCATGACATGAGAATGAGTCATTTATATCTACAGAGTGTGTCCTCCTTCACAGAGGCTGCCATGTTTCTACAGTAGCCCAACATGGACAGACCTGACAGAAAAGGAAAGGGCCTTCTGCATGTTTCACTTCCTACACACTGGATCTTCAAAAGCACAAACTTACAACTACCACAACAGAAGTTAATGGCTGACTTTTTAAAAGAAATTCTTTGGAGAGATACTTCTCTATTCCTTCTTGTCAGTATTGGTCGGCTGTGCCAACAAACCCCCACAATGTCCCTCTGTATGGAAACCTCCAACCCTCTTTAACCCTCTTAGGGGCACCTTACTGACACTGGAGAGTCTGAGGGCAGGGGGACGGCAAAATGTAACCTAATGCTGAACAAGGCATGGCAATCAGCTGGCACTTTTCCATAGCTTCTTTGAGACGACGCGGCTGTCGACACACACACAAACAAACACAGTCCTGTTTGTAGCAACATGCATAAAATAGCACAAGTGCAGGGATGATGTATGTTTTAAAGTTTAATTAAAAGTTCCCACATTCCACCTGCCAAAGTAATATGTCAAATTTAAGAGCACAGCAACATCAGTATGACTGGCCAAAGACAACAAGGGAACAATCATAGGCGGTCAGACAATCAGATTATAACAGTTTATAACAACATAAATTTATGACAAGACTATGACAGTGTTTATGTATGTGTGCAGACATGGATAAAACAAAGGATTGCTGATCAATCATCACATCAATCACATAATTATTTTGTTCATTGCTTTTTGTTTATTGCAAAATATATTTATGAGCAACCAACTGATAAACTAGTGAAGACTTTTCTTCAATGTTATTGGTGCATCACAATTTAGTACATCACTAGAATGAAAACAGCTAGTAGTATAACTTAGGAAGACAAAGAGTGATGGATTTACAATAGCTGGTGCAACCCGAATCAGCTGTCAAGCTTATGTTATTAGATGAATATACATGAGAAAAGTACTGTATAAGATAGGTGCATATAACTGAAGTGCCAGCATACATCTTAGGCAAACAAAAGACACTTTCCCACACTGTCAGATGTTGACATATAAGCGTGTCTTTCCATCACAATGTGGTAACGAGCTAAGCTCTTGCGCAACAAATTTCCAGTGTACAAATAGGCTTACACATCCCTCATACCTTTCTCTCCCTCTCTCCATCTCTCTCTCTCTCTCTGAGGCTCTAAGCAGCTGCCAAATCATCAATCACCAACTACAAAGAAAAGACAAAGAACCAAATTCCTGGAAAGGAGCAAAAGAGAAAAGAAGTGGGGAATCAGGGGAATATCAAGGCTGAACTGTCAGGATACCAGAAAATTGACTTCTTCGAATTAATAAAAATAAGGCACAAGTGAAGAAGATCAGATTACCCTGAAGTCACACAACCTGAAACAATTTGATCTAAATCAGAATATACATTTTAACATCTAGACACATCTGCAGACAGGGGGTGTACTTCTCCTTCACCTTCCACTAAACAAATGAACCTCTGTTAGGAAGTCTGGCACGTCTATCTTTGGATTGGTCTCCCACTTTCCTTCTGTATCTCACCTCTGCCTCCAGTACTGACGTTGATGTGGTTTATGTGGAGTATTTCCTTAAAAAATCATTTAATAAGTCATTTTTTTTAAAGCAAAAAAAATGCAAATAATGAAACTTAATGAATGCAACTTCTTCTGTATGAGGATTTGCTGGTCTTACATGATTTTAAACTGAATATATTTGGATTTTTTTACACTGCTAATTTGCATAATGTCATAATTCAGTATAAAGACCACTTTCAACATTGGCATCAATGTAAATTCAATACTTCGGCCTGACAACACCTGACACTGTTCACTCTGGGATGTTAGCATGCTAACATCAATACTATTTGCATGCTTATATGCAAAGACTTTGAATGTTGGCAAGCTACTTTTATCATGTTGGTATATAGTATATTTAGCATTAATCTTATAACTAAATTGAGGCTTCACAGGATTACAGTTATTAGTTATACAGTACAGATGTACTGTCATGAAGTGACAAGTTTGAAAATGGAAGTTTGATTGGAAATTTGATTGATAAGGTGCGGGTGGGCTGCAGCTAATGATTACTTTCATTATGGTTTAATCTGTTGTTTGGCCCATAAGATGTCAAGAAATGATGACAAATGTTGATCATAGCCCAAGGAGACTTCCTCAAATGTCCAAAACCCAAATTCAGTTCAGTTCAGAGGACTAATCCAGACTACATTCACATTTGAGAAGAAGCTGAAATCAGTTCATTTGGACATTTTTTTTCATGGTAATAGTTGCCAGTTTATTTAATTGCTGACAACTACTCTATCTAATCTAGCACACTAGCAGCCTAGCATCAAGTTTTGTGTGTCAGAGTCTGTCTGTCTGTTACTCTATCTAAGACACCCAGGGAGTATCTTGATATCAACATCCTGGTTTCCAAATGGGGTCAAAATTGTGTTGACTTTGGCTGAACCTCCTAAAAACAACAATTCTTTTACAAGAATTCTGTGGGTGTCAACACGTCAGCAAAGATTAGAGATATTCTGGTACAATGCAAAACACCTGCTCAACAAATACAATCTTTTATTGATATCTTTAATCATTATCAATCTCATAGTTCTCAGTGCTGGTTTTTATCTTCTAAATTAAAGGTTTTGACAGTTTTCCACGTCTTCATGTGTTCAGAGGGAAAAGACAGGAAACTAAGAAGACACAGACAATGGGATGCAATTAAGAGCATATGGGAACGAGTCAAACTGACTATATCCGTGACCACCGGCCTAGCTCACTTATTCTTCGTGCAAAAACAGAAACCTGAGTTTTCACTACAGCCCTGTCTCCAAAGCAAGTAAAAACAAAGCTTGTTTTTTTTACCGGCACTGACAGGCTGGTGATATGGCCAAAGATGTGAGTAAGGGGACTGATTTTGCAGTGAGCATACCCTGTTACGAATTCACAGTCAGACGCTTACTGTAACCTGTATGATACAGAAGCTCTGGTAGAAAATATTATTGATGACGTCACCTTGTCTCCAAGAGTCAGATCATACAAACAACGGTTAGATCTGAGCCGAGCGGGAGAGCGGGCGGTTTGGTGGACGCCCGTGATATTCCACACCTCCTCTCTCAGAGCAAACATACAGCTACCCGCATCTGTCACAAAGTGGACACACACGCTGATGGCAGCCTCTCACTTACATATAGCCCATGCGCAGGTAGACTCGCAACTTCACCTGATGATTCAAGGTGCTGTTTGGGCAAACAAGAACAGTAAACACACTCACACAGTCCTGTGGATGTGAACACACAGTGGGACGTGCATTTGTCAAAGCAGCCAGGGTTGTATACACATTACATTTCAAAATAGCAAGTCAGTGCTATTGGCAAGGAGTAGTCAAACACAAGAAAGAGAGACGACAGTTTGATGCCTTCTGTGGTTTAATACTGGGACCAGCTCTTCTTCTGAACTCCAGTCATGTTTCCAGGGAATTTCTCTGTGTGTGACACATAGTGGAGATGATGATGGTAATGTTTGGACAGGCAGTGTGGCTGCCCGGAAGGATTATGATAGATGGAAATAAAGGGAGAATAGCCAACTCTATCGTCATCTCTCTTTCTTTCTCAGGCATGTGCCACAGTCCACCGCATATAAATTGTACTGGACAGGATGTCAATGTAAAACAACAACTCATTTCCTAAATTAAATGACAAAATAGGTCACGGTCTCAAAACTACCTCAAAACACTGGAAAAATGTCCTGATCTGCTGCAGATCAGCAGAAAGACATCGCTAATGCTAGAATGATTCATATAACCGTTTTCTGATCAGAAACTGCTATAGCTGAGTTTGATTAGACTTGAGTCCAAAAATGATTTGGTTAAGATTAGGGAATGATCGTGTTTTGGGTCGTGGTCATGGTAAGAAGAAACCAGCATTGATTGACTTGTAGGAAACCGGGCGTGAAGATGTTAACATCCCAGGACCCAACCATCAACCCCAACCTCCTCTTTTGTGACATCATGCTACAGTTCTTCTGCGTTTAATTCTGAGATACAAAAGGAGACAGATCTTGATCTTTGGTATTTACACAAATGCAAAAGTTTTAATAATTCTTTTTTCCAAGGTTTGGTATCTGCAGTAAATGCTTCATCTAGATCTCCTTGTGGACCAGAGTTGTAGACTGCTGATCTGGCCTTCCAAATAATAATGTAAAAAAAAAAGGGTTTAGGAAGAAATGAAAGTGGCCTGAAATGTTTTTCCAGAATTGTCTATGCTGGATTTATGGAGGATGTTGTTACAAAGCTTTCATGTGAATTCTATGTAATGGAAATGTTGAGTTATTAAAGAAAAAAAAAGTCAAAAGTCAAACCATATTTGTCAGTGGGCAGTACTGTCAGGGAGTGGACCACATCCCAGTTTCGCATGACTGCCTCATGCATTTATCTCAAGGTCAACTGGAGGCAGAGGACTTAGGTTTTGTTTTGACAGAAGAAGGGGCGGACAGTTAAAAAGAAGCATGACTAATTTTTACAAAGAATTACATTAGAATAAAGCCAAAAATGCATTGCTCAGTGTACCCTAAACAAAGTGCGGCCCGATCTGCTGCAGTCCCATTAGTCCTTTGCAACACTGCACCTCAATGCATAGAGGGGTTATCTGAGGAAACTGCTATAAGTGGACCATTGTCCTGGATTAAAACTCGAATCTGTGAGGGGAACACACAAAAGATAAAGTGTCCATCAACACACATTATAGGAAGGGTGTGAGAATGAGAGATGAGGATTCATTGGAGGGTGCGAGGGAACAATAGATGACCCGAGGTCAGGCACCTCTGAAGCAGCAGGGTTCTCATAATGAGTTTGACACTGCCCCCCCTCCTAAATGAGATTCACTGTTCCCTGTGTAAATGTACCTACCATTTAATAAAATGATAACATGCTACAGTAATAGTATGAAAGTTTGGGGGGGGGGGACTATTGAACCATGAACATTTTATTTTAAACCAAAAACTGATAGCAGTAAAAGACAAAAAAAATATTTGCTCTTGCTGTCTTGTATTGGTATGAAGTCATAGTTTTGACTTTATAAGCCCAGGTTTTGAGACGTTGAGATTAAGATTGAGATCATGAGAAATTAATTTGAGGTGTTGACAGCATGTTCATTAAAACATTTCAGCAGCAACCTATCTGTCGAGGAACACTGCCCAGCTACCTCCACGGAACACGCTGTCAGCAGTTTTCTTAGGAATTATGAGGTAGTTTCACTGACAAACATTAACAACAACAGAATATAACAATACAGAATATGTAGACAGACTTAGTCATTGCTTATACTAAGACACGTGATTGTTGGCAAGATAATCTCACCACCTGGTCTATTCAGCTGTTCTGAACTTCCTATGACACAACCTTCCGCAGCAAATGCAGTTTGCCGACTTATCACTGACCTCATTTACAATGTATCAAGGTGGAAGCAGATAACTTAGAGATACATCTGAAAACCTGGACAAATAAAACTATTTGTTTATGGCGTACACTTTTGAAAGCATTCTTATAATAGCATTATGATAGTGTCATCACTACACCAACGACGACATAGTTTGATGAGGAATTAAAGGGGAAAGTATGTTGTGGTTATGATCAAAACAGAATGTGACCAAAATCTTGTTTGTCAAATGAATCCTTCTAATTTATGTGCTCTGTGGGGTGAACAATAACCGCATAAGAGCCAACACAACAACATGAGATGATAACTGTAGAAGATGTGCATAATGCTAATGTGCATCTCCAATCGGGGAAGGAGAAATGAACAGAAGCTTTGTTTGATCTGGATGATGGCCTCATTATGTCACCTTTTACAACCCTATAGAGTACAAAGGCAATCTATTGAATGATCAAACCGACAAAAACGTGATTGCTTTTTGTAAGTTGTGGAATTCCCTCAAAACCACTGAGAATACTCCCCATGTAAACAGGTTGATTTGTAACAAACAGTAGCAGACAGTAAACAAATAGTATCATGATTAGGTATGAAAGACTCAGCATTCACAAGCAAGAGACATGTGAGGTTCACCACTTTGTGAAAAGCTACGTGGAAAAACAGTTTGAGATCAGCTTTTTTTCAGTGCACGATTGCAGGAAATTTCACGTTCTACAATTCATAGTATCAGAAGAATCAAAAGACTCTGAATCTGAAGAAGAGAATCTGAAGAAATATATGCACATAAGGGCCAAGGCTAAAAAAAACAACACAATTAGTTGCTGCATCCAGAAATGCACGCTTGGCCTGGACACCATACAAAGCAGTAGCCACACATCAGCAACATTCAGAAATGCTGCCAACTGTGGGAGTGGAAGAGGAAACGATTGCTATCACTGTTAAGTTTAAAAGAAGCCATCTGTGATGGTATGGGGGTGTTTTAATGGCCATGGCGAGTTGGGTAACTTTCACATCTGTGAAGGCAACATTAAAGGTGGGGTAAGGGACCATGTCAAAGCGCCATCGTGTAGTGCAACAACCGAGCTAAAGCATTTCCCAGAGCCAGCACACAGCGATATTCAAAACTCTCCAGTTACTATAGATACCATCACAACAATGACATATCTTGGCAAACTAGAGAGGAAGCTGAATACTGACTGGAATGGCTGGAAGAGCAAGTTAATGTTATGTACTTCAGTCTGAGACGCTTAGTACAAAAAACGGTATTGTGGTATTGTATTACCTAGAATCTCTTACCCAAGCTCTAATTCTGAAACGTGGGACATCCCTGCTTATTTCAGCAAGATAATGCCAAGCTACGTATTACAACAGCATGGCTTCATGGTCACAGAGCCCAGATACAGGACTGACCTTCCTGCAGTGTCAAAGAATTTGTTCAGTTTTTAGATGATTGCTGCGTGTACTTAAAAGAGAAGGTAAACACACTTCTATATCCAGTTGAATACAGTACAAAGACAAGATGTTCAATGCTCAGACAGGTCAAGAACGGTTTGCAAATCATTGCTTCCTTTTTCTGTCCACCTTTTTTAAAAATCTGGCTTGCATTGAGAAACATACATACGGGACACACCATACACAGAAAAGTGACAGACAATAGGAAGCAGCTTTGTGCAGCTCCATCTGTTGAGAAAAGCATTAGAGTGTTACTGATGAAGATCTACAGACGCACACTGTATACACACACAGCCAGACATTAAGAGCTTGTTCATGGGTACAATATACACATTCCAGTGTAGAGCAAACACGGATGGTCTGTCTTCTTCTCAGACAGAGACTGAGGGTAAACAGTCTTATCTGAAATAGCCAAGAACTCTCCGTGCTGATTTCTCTGTCGATACACTGCACAAAAGCAGTTTCTATGTGACCAGCCGAACAACTTGCAAAACCCAACACACGATACACCAATTAGCGCTTCAGTTGTTTAAACTGTGACTATGGATGTTTACACTAGGATGAAAAAAGTCACTGTTGGTGTGTGCTAAGTCAACGTCTTGCACATTTTGTACTGTACATTATGTGCTGATTTGTATTATGTGTTTGACTGACAATGAGTCACACGAGAGAAACCTAAGAGGCTAAGTACACAACTTTCCCCGTTTATTTGTTCTGTGTAATTGTACTGTTGATCGAGTACCTGAGCATTTATAATCTCATATGTCATGTAAACTGTTAACTGTTGCTAACTGTGGAGTTTTGATGTTTGAGTACAGGGAATGTACCAGAGTATCTACACCGGAAGAAACTGAGAACGGGGATGTAAACTCTTCGCAATTTTAAAAAACTACACTAAAAGTATGCACCATGAAAAAAAAAAAAGTTGTTAAACTCTCCCAATAAAAACATTATACAATAAGTTCAGTGCAAAAGGGAAGTAACACTTAAATACCACATCACCACATCACTGGATTTCCCCTTTGACTTATAATTCAGTTAAATCTATTCACCAAGCCAGCTGTTGAAGGGAGATACCCCTAAACAAACAAAAAAAACCCACCTCTGGCTGATTAATTTAAGGAAGCAAACTAACTTTATACAACATTTACCATGCTAGTAGCTCTATGAGGCTGTCCTGAGACACAGGAAAAGTCCGGGGGTTACCAAAGTGTTAGGTTGACCGTATTTGCGGCAGGAGAATACAGCAGAGAAGAATGATCAGGCAGGATAGTTGTGTCCCAGACGATTTGTTTATTGTGCGGATTCTTTAGCATGGCAACATTCTCTCTCCATCATTCAGCAGCAACCCCCAACAGATAACAAAATGGCGCCTTATATAGGGTGCCCGCCAAATGAGGGAGAACCCATTTGCCATGCTGAAATGGCTTCTTTCTGAGTACCCTTTTACATATAATTATTCCCATATTCATATCACATACACCTACAAAACACACATCTATTTACAAAACACAACCATATTCCCGTTTTAAACCCATTAGCTCACTAAAAATAATCACACTCCCAACACCCCTACTAATCCCCCAATTGGCTCCTTCCGGAACTACAAATATGGCGGCTGTTCCCTGGGGAAGGCTTTTGCCCGAACACCCTGAAGACAAAGGAGACTGGTGAGTACCATTTCACATACACTTTACCTTTCCCACTATACTACCCCACACACACAATTGCACAATATGTTTATATTTAGATGAATCACATCCTGTCAGTTAGCTCAATTATCAAAAATACAATAAATCTCATCTCTTTCCTCGGCAGGCGGAACCATGTGGCCATCACAGAACCTACCAGCACAATCTGCTGTATGCATCTGCATGTATCTTGGTTAAAGTGCATAGTGCAATGTTTCCCCCAACTCCCTCTTATGCTCCAGGGAACCAAGTCCTCTTCGTTACACAAAGTTATTACAATTCATTCTGAAGGTGACAATAATGTCCATAATTCCATGCCAGTGCATCCAATTCTTGTCGAGACATTTCACTAAAAACCTTCGATTCTAGTGTAAAAGTCTGAGGATCACCACAGAGATTAGGATTCATCCTGTGAATGGAGGTCTATGAATGTTTGTGTCAAATTTAATGGCAATCCAGTAGAAATCTAGACCAAAGTGGTGGGCCGGCTAACAGACTGACATGCAGCTACAACGTTAACAGGAAGAGCAGTTGTGATTTATGAAGCTTTGTTAATGTGACGCAAGTCTGAGTACGTATGGCATCAGGTAAAAGTCTGCGTTACAGCTGTTGTGAAATAGATACTCAACATTACGTGGAAAAAAACATAAAGGACTGGCTTTAAGGTCTCTTGTCAAGTCTACACTTTAACAGCAGATCTCTGTCAAGAACGGCCGTGGAACCAGGTTCAAGACCAATCTGCGAAACCAACCAGCAAGGTCATAGACGAGTTGTGAATGGACTAATGACAGTGTTTTCATGCTGGGGTTTGTGACGCAGGTCAGACCCCGTCTGCTCTTTGTCTCCCTGTCACGCCAGAGAAACTCATTTGTCCCCGGAGAAAGATGGATGGACTGTTGTAGAAAGAGAGACTGTGGGGGGTGTCTAAACACCTGGGGAAGTGTGTGTGTGTGTGTCTGTGTGTGTCTGTGTGTGTGAGGAAGTCGCTGTTGTCCCAGTGGTCTGTTTCCTCATTAGTGTCACAATCCTGCCCAGTGTGGACTTCCTTCCATGAACAGAAAGGTGTCTAAACCCTTGTTTTACATGCACTCACAAGTCCTGTTAGGTCATCCGTACACATCTGCATACGCGCACACAAGCAGCACATCCAGAATGCACCTGCCGAGCTCGACGCATTTCTGTCCTCTGGTCGGAAAAGTCCTCATCCTGCCTCTCGGTCAAAACAGGGAGGCCCTGTGGAGTCAGCACTGCACCAATGGAGGTTTAAGGTGAAGAGCCTTTTCACATAAACCTGTCATTGTCCAGCCCTCCTCACATAATTCACACGTTGGATTGGATTGTGTTATACTGACAGGTGTTTCTAATGCTGTTTTTTGTCGACCGCATTTACGTCTATTATTGAGTGTGTATAACACACAGCAATTTACGGTTGGAGCAAAGGAGAGGGTTAAAAAGATGATGTGGCCCTCTGTCTCACTCCAGGACTTTTTGTACAGTCTATATATATATAGTGAGCTGGAGTATTAAAACAGAACCTACCTACAGTTTTTTTTTTTACTCAAACCCCGTGGTGAAATCATTGGAAATGGAAGCTCTATGATTAATGAATGAACAGCGGCAGCTGTAAACTGAATATGACCCTTGTTTTACACATACAGGAGACTATGGCTATCATCCATTCAGCTATTGTCAGTGAACAGCCGCTACCCGCACACGGCAAGAAATGAAACGCCACTGCCGGGAACGTGTATATAAAAGTGCCAATATCTGGTCACCTCGGTTTCCCAAAAAAAATATACCTGTCATTTGTAGTACAGCGCAGAACATTATGCGAAACACCCACAGGCGGTTTAATCTAGGTTATGATAGGCTTTTGCCCCACAATTCTCCACCAGGAAGTGTAACAAAAACCACTGAGATGCCACGTAACAAAGAGTAAACCACTCTAGGTTTTCTATTTATCTGATAACAACACACTCTCACACACATATACAATCAAATACACATGGTACCTGCATAGAGTAGCACCCCTGAGGAGCTTTCACATTGCCAGTCAGGCATGGACAAACACAACACACTGCCCGGCACACATACACGCATTTGCACTCTGCTTGTTTACCTTGCAAAGAGCAGTTGCAGTAAATCAGAGGGGAAAATTATTCTACAGATATCACAGCCTTTCCTGTCAGCTGGCTAAAGAGTTCCCGTCAGAGAAACCCAAACCTGCTCACCATAACACAAGTTCTTTCTTGGTTTCACCGCCCTACCCTGCCCAGTGACAGGACACTCTGCCTGGATATCTGAAGCACTTTGAGTTGGGTTTGAAACATACAATGATTTTGCCTTTATTCAACAGAAATGAACCAAATTCTTCCTAAAATCTAGCCTCAGACCTTCATACATGACGCAGGATGAGTTTGCAATACTCATGTATAACGTAATATTTGGGGATCTGCACAGAAGCCAGACTGCTGTGGGGGCCGCACTGAGGCCGTTAAAGTAGTAAGGAGCGGGAAGTAGTTAAAAGGGCAGGTAACACAAGACACCCAGGGACAGAAATACTGAGACCTATTACTGTAGCTACCAACATGGAGAGAAACAAGGCCAGGAATATGTTTCTCAACACATGAACACCTGGAGAAAGCAGAGGCGAGAGAGAGAGACAGAGGAAGGGAGGTTATGCAGCTTTGCTTTGACCAGAATAGAGGCAAGGTTGGAGGAAAAGCAGGGAGTCGCTGCTATGGCAACTGCTCATGTTGGCATTTTGTGGACGTGCGCAGCAGAGTGTGAGGTGAGAGACAGAATGATAAGTTGGCAGATACTCTATCTGTGACATTTAGACATGCTAGCCCTGCCATAATATCCCGTATTGACTGAGTGCCATATCAAGACCACGAGGCTGGCAGTGGTCCAGCATTACCTCACCACCCAAAGATGGTTTGTTGCCCCAAAGGGAATGTAGATGTTGTTTCTGACACATGATTCTAGAGTCCAAATGAAAGCATTAGTAAATTCCTATCAATCCTGTCCTCACAAATTCATTTGGTAAACACCTTCCAGATGGCAGCTCGAAATTCTCACTGACTTCCCCAGCGACTTTTTCTGTCTTGGTTCTTTTGACTGATGGGCAATACAGTCACATTTCAACAATGCAATGTCATTAATTGTACATTAAATGGCACAGAAATCGGCCAAATATCTCACTGATGCGCCATATTTGAATAAATCTATAACACAGTTAAAGGTGCAGTGTGTAGGATTTAATGGCATCGAGTGGCAAACAACTGAATACCACTCGCCTAACCTTCCCGCTCTAAGCACGAAGGATAAACTACAGTGGCCATCTAGAGCCAGTGTTTGATTTGTCCAGTCTGGGTTTGCAGAAACATGGCGGTCCAACATGGTGGACTCCACCCACCCCCTTTGTAGATATTAAAGGCTCATTCAAAGTTAATAAAAACATAATGGGTTTTATTTTCAGGTTAATATACACACATGCAAACATACTTATACTTATTATATTCCATTTCTGCCTATACATCTCCTTAAATGTTGCACAGTGGACCTTTAATGTGTGAAATCTTCTCTTTGGAAATAATCAATATGTGAGCAGTAGGTTAAAGAATCTCACATGAAGACAGGCCCAGATTGTACATCTTACCACACATTGCTCTTGAACTACAGTCAATCAAATGTGGACTAATAAATGAACCCTTGTGTTAGCGAGATAAACACATTAGTAACCCTGCCAGATATTCGTCTATTTGGAGTTGGTGGGCTGCGTCAATGAGAAGACCCAGACAGGTGCACGGCTGTGGAGGAGTTATTGCTACTGCGGCCTCTAGCTTTAGCTGGGTGTGTCACATGACAACCTATTATGAGATCCTGGTAAATCAATGCCTGTGAGTGTGTATGTGTGGAGTATATGGAGTGACAGCACATAGTAAAGCAGTAGCGCTGCATATGATGCGGGCAGAGTGCAAATTTCCTGCAGCACACGGTCATGACCACCGCATGAGGTGTCGTGCATGTTTTACTGACAACAAAGTGCGCTGACTGACAGCACGTAGCAGTTCAAGGAGGACATTTCAGAGAGGGATTATAAGAGTAGAGCTAAGACTTTAGCAGACCACTCTCTGCTATAACCTCAACATCAACCACTATTTGCCATGTTTGATAGTTTGTGACCTGAGCTGCGTCTGTGTACCAGACTGTTTTTTCCCCACAATAACCATTAGCAACACCTAATTAGCCTACACATAAACAAAATATTGCATATCTTCAAGATGGATGTTGTTGGTTGCATACTGCTACTATGGCCGTTGCAGCACTGTTTAATTCATCCCTTGCCTCTGCCTGGTTAGCTGAACATTAACATGACAAACTAACACCTGAGTAATCCACATCATAAACACAGATGACAGGTATACGATGCACTTGTCATTTAGGAGTTCTCAATCACAGAGCTATTTTGTTTTTCTCTCTCTGTTTTTTGTTTAAGATCCTCCAGCTCCTCGCCTCGAGCCCTCTTTCCTGTTTCCCCTGCATCCTATCTTCTCTGGCACCTTCTTGCTTATTCTTCCTCCCCTCTGAAGACAAGCCTTATCTCCCCTGCCCTCTCACTTCATCACTCCTCATCTCTTCCTTTCATCCCTCCTCCTGTTCTGTCTCTCTTGTCCTCCTCTCTGTGACCTCCTCTGTGCATTCCTGCACGCACCGAGGCCACTGTATGGTGCAGGGAGTACAAGGCTGTCTGTATTAAATAACGTTCATAAAGAAATTGATGAGCTTCTTTTCATTCATTGCACTTTGCTCTGGAAACTGACACCCTGCTGGCTCAGAGAGAAGCTTGGATGAAACAAATCTTACATATATTTCCAGGACTTCATGAAATTAAGCTGGGAAGATTATTTTTCTTGTTCTTAACTTTGGCCCAGAACAACAAACAAAGAAATCGTGCAGTTTTGAAGTTGAACTTTAGCAACTGAGAAAGGGCAATGGAGCATGACAGTGTGTAAGATTTAGGGGGCTCTATTTGTATGTAGTATGGCATAAATTGAATATAATATGCAAAACTATGTTTTAATGAGTGCATAATCACCTGAAAATAAGAATTGTTTTATTTTTATTACCTTAGACTGAATCTTTTATGACTAAATGTGCCAGGTTTCCACAGCAGTCAAGAATATAAATAAGGCTGTGGGAAGGGGCTTTCACATTACCATGCATTTCACAGCCACCATAGTTTTTCTACCATGCTAGGAAAGAGAGGGTGAGGCGAGGGATTGCAATCAACAACTAAACTGCTACAAGCAGATTTTTCAGATTGGATTTGCAGCTCATGAAAAATTATGACATACATGTTTTATTTTCTGATTACAACAAACAACGCTCACACACACACACACACACACACACACTTCAGCAAACAATGCATTGCACTAATAAAAAACAAGAGATCAGGGGCGCCCATTGGTAGATAAAACAATCACCAAGTTCATCCAGGAGAACGTTGCTGTGCATGATTGTATTAAATCTCATGGCAATGGTTTCTGTGAAAACCATGGTGGTGCTGCAGGAGAAGTCAGAGGGTCTCTAAAGTCACAGGGATTTATCCCTTGGAACCATGAAGGCCTGTACAGAAATGTTGTACCAGTCCCGCAAGCAGGCGGTATTTCACAGGATAAATGACGACCTTTGACCTAGTGGCGTCAGAAGAAAGGTCAGGTGACTACCAACGTCAGTATGCTTCATCCTCTGGAGACCATGAATCTCTTCAATGAATTTGTTGTTGCGATTTTTCTGGCTGGATCAAAGTGGTGGACTGATTCATCGATAAACATTCCCATCCATTGGGCCCTGCTAGCCAATGTGCAACATGTTTTCCCATCTGAAACTATTTGTCACACTTCTCTTTTATAGACAAAGTTACGAAGAACTTCTAAAGAAGTGATGACCAAATTTAGCTGCAGCACTATCTTTATCCACTGCTTTGTTTTTATACCAAGCTTTAACCTTAGACCCAGTTAGTTCAGTAAGGATTTCCTTGTCAGACTAAAACAAAACGAGAGCCGTTGATAAGACCACACTGTCCATCCCATAAGCCTTGCGTCTATGTGCGTCCCATACCGTATGTGAGTGTTTTTTTACCCTATTGCATAACAAGTTCACATTGTCCAAATACCTTTCACCTATACAGTTAACTCATACTTATTGTTTAGTGTTGACCAAACACCAGCTCCTAGCTTTGAAATAATGGAACTTCTTTTTGGGAAATGTCATGTGGGGCCTGGTCGCCCCGTACGAAAACACCTACACAATGGAAAGGCACAATGGGATTTAAAAAGCCAACTCATTGACACCTTTCCACAGCCAAAGACATACGCGCACACAGGGTGCATATGGGAATGAGGTCGGCAGAGTTCAAGAGCCCTTTGACTCACATATATCCTGTATGACAGCATTTAATCACAGAGGCCGACTCGACTAGGAAGTCAGGTCATACCTTTGCGGGGTTCTCCCAGCTAAATGCCGTAGAAATGGGACAGAATATTTCCTGACTGGACGGTGTTATGACACCATGACACAAAACAGCTGCTTTGAATGAGTGGATCGCTATTATGTGGAAATTTTCTGTACATGTGCGAGCAGACCTCACTAACCTGCTTGTGATTGTGACGTGATAAAGGCTCTGCGAAAACAATGAACCTCCTTTACAGGTTTTATTAATGCACTCTATTACTGGAGTGTTGAAAGACACTGGAATCTGACGATCAAATGATAATTAAGTCTGCATACTGCCAATCTGAAGTTATGTAAGTGAGAGGTGACATTATATAGAAATCTCAATGAACAAATCGATTTAAAATCTCTTCATTTTATTTGGTTTCTCACTGCCTAATGTTTTAATCCTGCAACAAATCATGTTTAGATTATAAGCAACCTTATCTGATGTAGATTATTTGTATCACCTCTACCTTTGTCCTCGATCAGGTGATAAAGGTCAAAACACAAAGTGTTGTACAGTGGGAGTATTTTTCCAGTAAGGTTTAGGCACTGGTCACAGCTGAAGAATGACACTCACACTCACGCAGCTTTAAGATAAAGCTTAGACAACAATACACCATGTGCTCTCTGCTTTGATGTTGTAATAGTAAAAGTACACAAAGTGCTCGCAAGCGCATTTAACAGCACACTAGAAGAAACTTATGGGTTGGACCTGATAGATACAATGATAAAGTTGGTCGACAAAGCACAACAAAAACTGACAAAAGAACAGCACCCACTGCATCAATGCAGTGGGACATAAATTGCCAAAGGTCGAAACATTTTCAGAGAAGGTATTTTATTTACATGCAACTTTTGAATTGCCCATAAGAGCATAGATGGCTGGTTTAAATGGTACTTTTCCACATATTTCACGATGTGAACTGCACAGATGGTTGTCATTGCTTCTCGTTATTTGGAAAAATCCAGTGTTGCTAAAGCCTATTGTTATAAAAGGCCTGTTATTGATGTCTGCTCTCATTCCTTTTTTTTTTTTACTATTTAAAGTCTGGTTTGAAAACTGAAACTGAACATCACACACTGACGTACAGTACACGGGAGCTTGCTACACTATGTCACACAAGTTCAAGCAATTCAAAAAACTTCCAAATATAAAACCTTTTCAAAATGTGGGCCACTGTGTCCTCAGAGAGTTGGTTACCTTCCTTGCCAAATATACTCTAGGACAAACTTCAGTTATCTGATATCTGCTGTAATGCTATGTGATTTCCTTTTGTCATAACTATGCTGTCAGACATAGTGTTCTGGTGCAAGGCATTTAACCCCAGATTGGCGCTGATGTGTGTATGGGGGGAAAAAAAAGAAAAACTTCCTTTAAATTTTTGAATTTTTTTCTTTTCTTTGAAAAGCAACAAAGATTTGATATGCAACAAAAATCCCCAGCTGAAACAGACCGGGGACATTGTGCTCATGTGGTCTGCAACTTAACCAGGAGACAACCAAGATGCCCCTATAAGCCAACTTTGACCTCTGAGAAGTGAAATACACCTCCAAGTAACTTTGAACACGACTAATGAAAGACAGCAGCACTGCTAAAGCACACATCTGGCCTCAGTTATCCACTTAAATAAATATTATATAATATTTTAAGATTTTTTTTTGTGCCTTTGGAGTTGCTGCTGTACAATCACTCAGAGGAAGTGCACCTGTCTTACTATGTCTTCTTACGTCCCATGACTTTAGCACTCCTTTGATTTGTTTCATAAATGGCATGCAAAATATGTAAGGTATGCATTTTTGGCTTTTTGTCCTCTATGCAGTATTAGGAGAAATAATTGTGTGTCCTGAGACACGGTGAACCTGTGTGTAATGCCGAGAGATTGCGCAGTGCTTTAGGTGTTTGCGTATCATATCATTGTGTCAGCATGTGCATGTTTGTGCAGTGTGTGGGCACAGACAATAGGCCTTTGTCTCTCTGCATCCTATTTTTCTCTTGCGGGCTGACGCAGACATTCGCACACATGCACACAAATCTCATCTACACACAGTTCCTCCTGGCTTCCGTCAAGTTACAACAGTTTAGAGACAGCAAAACAGGAACAATCTGATCTTCTCTTCCTGCCTCACACTTCCTGCTCTCCCTCCTCCTCCTCCTCCTCATCCTCCAGTGATGATAAAGAGAGAGAAAAAGACAAACAGATGAATGAAAAGGAAAAATAAAGACGCAAAGGGGGTGAAAATGTAGAAGAGAGGGAGAGGGAGAGAGGCAGGTACAGCTGCGGATGTGTGCGTGTTTATGTGAATAGGAGGTGGTCTTGAGCGAGGATGTGGCCTGAGGTTATAGGAAAACAGTACTGATTCTGTGGTGGGCAGGTGTTGACTGGAGTGGGAACACCCAAACTACAAGCATTTCATATCAAACACCTACCACAAACATCCAGCACGATTTAATAAAGTTTATCACCGATGTAAAATAGTTTTAAAAAAAACATTTGGATAAGTATTAATAAATCAACTCAATCAACTAATCAATAAGTGTTTCAACTCTAGTCAGGATTAGTAGTACTGTTTAGTATAAGACATGTTACAGCAACCACACTTTATAGAAGGAAAAATTGAAAAAAAAAGTGATGTAACATGTTATAAAAACATATAAAACCATTAAAACCATATGGCGTGTGTGGCGGAATGTGTTGGAAATGTTCTTTTCGTGTCTTCTGAAACGATCCTTCAACACGTCTTTCCGCTGCTTTTTTTAGTTTAATGAGCTGAGAGGAAAACAGAAGTACCATGGTTGTGTTTATAGTAATAAAGGAACAGGTTAGCCAGCAGTAACACGACGGCTCAAAGACAACACCACACAAGATAGCGGCTGCGCCGGACTACTTGTCTAAAATTTGTTGTTGGTTTTTTCGACAATAACAAAAAGATAAAATAACATCCTCATCCTTTAAAGAACTTTTCAAGCTGAAATATTAAACGCGCTTTTCATTTGCAGCCCGATTCTACCCCGCTGTGATCAAAAACAACATCTGCATGCAATAGATAAGTTGCACGTAGGCTAGAACTGCACATGGATGAAATGAAAAGAGATGCTTTGCGTATAGAGAGGAGATAAGAGTAGACTGTTTACGTGCACAGACCCTGCAGTCGGCTGTATTTAAACTTAGCTATGGGCTGCAGAAATAATTAAGTGAACCGAAACACATCATTTAGTGCTGAACTCATTTGCCCCTTACACATAAAGGTCAAAATACACATTGTGGAGCTGGTTTACCAAATACGCACGCTCACACATTTTCCCAAACTCTCTTAAACACACACACACGTGGTAACACACACACACACAGCACCTGATGAGCTGCGGTTTAGAAAAAGGAAGTGAAAACTCAGTCCATCTGCTTTGACAGGAAGTCAACAGAAGCCACATACAGGCATGCTGACGTCAATCAGAGCCACAGGAACACCTCCCCACAGCACACACACTCACACACCGACATTACTCAGAGTGATACATACACGCCACGATAAACACTCACTGGAATCATACACCTTACCAATCCACAGTTGCAAAATCGCAAACTTTAAATACCATCACACACTGAATACTCCATTACACACACATCGATGAGCGAATAGGTGCGTGTGCTCACCACAGTGAGTGTAAACACAGACTATGGAGTAAGTTAGTAAAGTGTGCATTTTAGTAATAAAACTAACCAACAAACCAATAAAAATGTCTAAAACAGGAATTAGGTCAGTAAAGCTATCACCACGCTGTATTGTAATGCTGTATTATATAATAAACTAATTAAAAACAAAACAAGAAACTTAGAAAAAAAATTTTCTATGAAGATAACATTGCTATTTATGAAACCAACTGTGGCTTCTTCTTCTTTTTTCTTTTTTTTTACCAATTCTACTTCGATGTCATATCTGACCTGAGTTGGTGTTTCATCATAAATATGTTGGTTATTTGATGGTTAACTATACGCTCACTGCTCTCAGTTTCATTGTTGCTCATCTTGGTCTCTTTTTACACAACAACACATGTCACTGTTTTCTGCCTCGAGTGTGGGAACATCTGCCTACAGATGTCTGAGTCGAAGGTCTGACACTTTATTGTTTTATCAAAAGTACCAATGCTAAATTCACCAATGCCTCGGAGAAATATGATAGCACAGGGATGTTTGCAGAGCACATGTGATACACATTTTAGAGGTCACAATATTGCGCAGTGTCTGCACTGCAATTTCTTTTTGTATTATTGTCATTTTATTCATTCAAACGGCATTGTGTGCAGTAAAAAACACACATTTTGTTTGAGTGTTTAAGACGCTAGGGGCTTTTGACTGGAAATCAGAGGAGTGGATGATGGAGAAAGACTGATTTGAGAAATTTCTCAAATATTACCATAACAATAAACCTGACACAATTCAACTGATGTACTGTAGGTGAAGGAAGATTATACAAGCTTTTCCGGAGGAGTATTTCCCCCAAATGTACAACCTGCACTAGAAAAAACAAGTCAGGCCAGTGCAGCAAATAAAGAAATAATTCTAAAACATCCTTTAAATGGTGTGAACGTTGATATATTATCACCTTTTAAGTTTATATGGTCAACCTGTTTGGAACAGTTGCTTATTTCTACATTCACATTATTAGTCCCGTTTCTGGACACCTGGCAAACAAAGTCATCACAGTCTTTAAGCTCTGTGTTTGGTCTTCACCAAAGAGAAATATCTGGCTCTTTAGCTGCAAAATGCTCCACTATGCCGATCAGCTAGTTCCTGCGAATCAATCATTAGATCAGAAAATGCCGTCGCTGTTAATTTTGTTGTGGCTAAATGCGTGAAAGGAAGACATTACAGACATTACACCGTGTGTGACGACACACACTTTGAGCACCCGTATTGACATAAAACTGAAGCCTTAACCATCACAACTAAACTAAACTTATCCCTTATCATAGTGGTTCTCAATCTAAGGGGCGGGCCCCCCTGGTGGGGCACAAAGCCACTGCAACAGATGCAACTTAACATATACCAGGTTTTAACCTGTAAACAGTTCTCACAACACCAAAATGTCTTCACTATGATTGTTTAACACTGAAAATCATCCTCATCCTATAGCAAAAAGGGAAAAGAAATTGTGAACACACATTCAAATCCATGCAAAGTGTGTAAAACCTCATTTTTTTCATATGTTTCATACGCGTATTTGTGTGTGCGTTGTGAGTTTGAGCGTGCAGCAGCCGACCTTGGCTGAGCCGATGAGCAGACACAGATCCCAGTGTCACACAAAGAAATATTCACAAGCGGCACACACTTTGCAACACACTCATGTGTATGGTACTCATAAAGTCATCTGCACTTGAACACACACACTCACACACTGCCTCTTACTGGCGTAGAGGTGTACATGCACACATATACTGTGCAGACCAATCAAATGTGATGAGAGACAGGGAAGTTTGCTGTTATCTTTGAATGAGCTACTTTATAGACCACACTGTGTGTGTGTGTGTGAGAGAGAGAGTGTATGTGCTCATAAGTGTTTGTCTGAAATACCAGTTCAATTGTGTTTGAACAAGGTTAATGAGCTTGATGACAAAATAGTGTGGACTACAGTGTTGGAGCGGGAGACAGATGGCGAAAAAAGTGAAAGTCGTCACGTACGCGAGTTCATGAGCAGAGGACGAGGCAGAGGAGAGAGGCGGTGGGGGAGAGGAAGGAGGGGGGAGAGAATAATGAGAACAAGGAAAAATGGTGGCAGGAGAAAAGTTCAAGCCTGATATAAAGCAGATAAGTTAAAAAGACAGAAGAAAAACACACGCAAGCACACGTTCTCCACGCAGCTGTACAGAAGTCAGACACACACAGGACATTCCTCTGAGCCTCTTACCTGGGAGACAAACTCTGGTGATTGGAGGCTGTGTTGTTGCTGCAGGAGACCTCCTGAAAGAAAGACCATAAAAAACAGATGTTACTATAATAATACATATTGTATCTATATATATATATCTTTAAGGGCTGATTCTAAATAACGTGTTTAAAATGCCTTCATCTGGATTAAAGGAATAATTCAACATTTCTATAGGACAGTTAATATGAAGCTACAGCTAGCAGCTAGTTAGCTTAGCATAAAGACTGGAACCAGAGGGGGACAGCTAGCATGGCTCTGTCCAACTTCCACTTACCAAAAGTTCACTGCTTAACATGTGTCAGACCGCTGTAACAACTGCAGCCACAAAGTGTTTTGCTTCGATCTTCACACAGAGCAGGACTAGGTGCTGACTGTAGGTTCATATTGAACGGACAGACATGCAAAGTCTTCTCATCTAACTCCAGACAAGAAAGCAAAGCCGCGGATTTCCCAAAATGTCAAACTATTCCTTTGAGTATGACAGACGTCTTTTGTCTGTTCAGGGGAATTAACACGGGGTTATCCCCCACCCACCGGGCATGATATCGATAATGAATGGGATGAACTCAAATTGAAACAGTTCCTAAAGAGAGATCAGACATCACGAGTCATCAGGTGCTTTTTATTTTGTTTTGTTTCTTATGGTATTTTTTTTATTGTAATGAAGTTTGGTATTTGAATTCTATTGGTAACTTTTTGATCCTCATTCAATCTGCATAGCCTCCCAATACCAGACGATCTCAAGCTTTTACAGACTGACGTTTACATGTTTGTGAATGTTTTTTTTCTACACATTGGGCCATTTTCATGTTACCAAATCTAGGCCAGTCTCGCTATAATCAATAGTTGAAACCTCGGTGTGAGAGTTCTGGCTAATAACAGAAACTACATCAAGCTAGTTGTCAGAATAACTGAAGTGAAAATGTGGCATCTCAGAGCGACACAAGGACGACTGGATTTGTGTTTGTGTGTGAGAGCTGGAGAGTGGGCAGCTGACAGTGTATTGATACATTTCCTTTCAGCAGGGGATCATTGATCACTCTTGGTGGGGAATTAGTTCAATATAGTATGCATGCATTAACATGTCGACTTGTATGTATGTGTGTTGCAGTCTCTGTTCGTGTCTATGTGTGGGTGTCAGAGCCGAATGTAGGTCAGACAGGCTTCAGATTTTCAATATAGAAAACTGAAGGTTAATTCAGCCTGTGGAAGAGGAGAGAGTTCTCATCTTCTTTAGAAACTGACACACACACACACACACACACACACACACACACAGCATAACAATGAAGGATAGAGGCAAAGGTGCCCTATATACAATATTTCCAGTCTATCTGCATCCGCAGTCTCACCTCCATTGGGAGGTGTGACGCTGCTGCTGCTGCTGCTGCTGCAGGTTTGAAGAACTGTGTTGCTTTTATTAGAATCCAGCTGAAAGGATTACGCGATTGATCAATTCGCCGATTGACTGGAAACTAATCAGCAATGAATCTGATAATCATTACTTAATGTCACTTGAGGATTTTCTCTGTTTTACATGAATGTAAACTGAATACAGGGTTTTAAATAGTTGACCAACCAAAACAAGCAGTTTAAAGATGTCACATTTGGCTTTAAGAAATACTAACTGGCATTTTTCGTTGTTATGTGATTTTCTGTGGACCTAATGATGAGTAACTGAGAAAATAATCAGTTCATCTATGATCAGATCATCATAGTTGAGTTTAAAGTAGTCTTTCCAAGGCTAATCCAAGGCCTCAACTATGATAATCTGATCATAGATGAACTGATTACTTTCTCAGTGTAACTACAGACTGTAGTGGTATAAAACAACTCTAACTTACGTATGTATGTATGTATGTATGTATGTATGTATGTATATACACGCACACACACACACACTCAGAAATACTGTAGAAATAGAAATACTGTAGCTTTGCTTTGCATAATACTATAACACTGACAAACATGGTACAAAATGATTTTCATAAAAAAAAAAAAAAAACCACAGCATGAAAAATATATGTACACTAACCATGCTGTGTGCATCATCACTGAGCATCACTGAGCTACTAAATACAACGTGGCTTTAATCACAGGAACTTTTACTCTAATAAAATTCAAGTTTAGATTAGTTTTTTCCCAGTTACAGCGCATGAAGAGCTGTTGTTGGTGAAAGGTTTTCTGTGGGACATGTGCTTCAGTTCAATTTCATTACATGTGAAACACAAATATGATGCTCTGGCCACTGAAGCAGTGCCAAATAAATGCCGCAGGGACAACAAATACTTATAACAAATGCAAACCGATGAGGCGTTTCATCCGTGTGAGCAGCTGTGGGTGTGTTTTTTTTTTTGTCTGTTCCTTGCCACAACAGAGCAATTCTCCTCAAAGAGCATCCTAACTGACTGACACATAGCTGGAAACTCTTCTTTAATTCCTCCAGAGATAAAGGAGGAGTGATGGGCTCTAACATTGCGATGCCACTTTTATTTTGCCATCACTGTTATATTAAGTTACAACGTTCAAATGTGCGTGTGCTGTGCTGGTTTGCTGGGCTGCTTAACCCGCTCAGCTGTGAGTAGTGGAAACATCTGTGGAGTCAGACGTCACAGCCCTGTCTGTCTATGGCTCAACACAGCCACCTTGTGGTACAACAACAGAACTGCAGGCTGAATGCACATGCTGATCAGCCAACCTTTGACTTTTCGGGGGTTTTCCAAAGCTGTGGAGAGGCTAAACTTGCAGAGTTTGATGTATTTTCACTTCCACGAGTTATTGACCGACATTTTAATTGTTCGAGAGCCCAAGGGAATCTAAAAAATGAATCCAGAGCGTGTCTAAGTGGACTACAACATGAATAAGAACACCTTTTTTGTGGTTCCCATGTAATTATAAGTCGTATAAAGCTCAGTGTACTATTAACTGGCTCCTATGAATTTTAGTCGGCTAAAAGTATTTTCCTAGTGGTGTATGTGTGTGGTGTGTGATGTAAAACTGTTGGTCTTGATTGATAAACTTACTTGCTGGAGGCACACTGGACATTGGTCAGTACAGTGAAGTTATTCCTCACACTTCGAAGGCTTGCCAGAACCTAGAGAGGGAGAGGAAGAGGTAATGATCAGGATTCTTTGTCCCGTTTTTATTTTAAATCCTTTACACATTTCTCTTTCATAGCAAATGAAATCTGCAATCATACAGAGTCAATCTCAGCACCCACTGCCTCATAAGAATTAGTGTTAATATCAAACTCATTTTGGGTTTCAGACATTCAGAAGTTATTTACCTGAGCAAAAGGCGTTACGATCAGGTCATCGCCATGTCTGGAAACACACATACAAAAAAAGAGTGGTGGTAAGACACGTTACATCTCAGGTTTTGCTGCTGCATAAGGCTCACATCCTAAGTCCTTTCCACCAGTGTGGTCACGTTTAAAAGCAAAGATGTTAGGTGAGAACAATAAGCAATGACCCAGACGGCCTCATTACTATAATTAACTGTAAGAGTCCAAAGAGGGAGAGGAGTATGGGAGGGATGGTCATGGGTCAATGTAACCTTGGGCAAAATACTAAATTATTCTTCTGTGGGTTTCTAATAACTATCATGTTATGCAACATCTGGAGCCATGCCTCACTATCCAGTGCACATCATCATCTTCCATTTTGATTAGGACAGATGGGAAGATCGGTCTTTCAGTTTAAACATAAACCAGAATAAAATCAATGAATTCTATATTATAAATACTTAAACATATGTTAATATTTCCGACAATGTACATCAGTAACAGAACAACATAGAGCCAATCTAAGTGGGTTTGAATTCAGATAATATGATCATATCATTGAGATGCACAATTGTTTTGATTTCAAGCTAATTTTAGCGCAGCAATTCTTTGTTAAACATGTGAAGAGGTTTCCCGTGTAATGTAATAACAAATAACTCTTAATAACAATGCAAGGGGTTTCTA
This sequence comes from Nibea albiflora, assembly GCA_014281875.1. Taxonomy (NCBI): domain Eukaryota; kingdom Metazoa; phylum Chordata; class Actinopteri; family Sciaenidae; genus Nibea; species Nibea albiflora. The sequence goes on from CM024792.1 coordinate 7,277,535, forward strand.
TATATTTAACGTCATCACCTCAATATCAAAGATCATTCTAGATCAGTCAAATCAGTCATGTTCTAAAGACATCACTAAAATGTAATCAAGTAATCCATGACAATCTCACTTTAATTTAATTACACATTTTTACAAAAGTAATCTGTGCTGATTGTTTAATCTTGATTATTTGTTATCTGGTACTACCCAAGCCAGCTGACTGCGCTGTGACACACGCAGTGTCACAGACGCAAAGGTTGAACCGACAGGAGAAGACGAGCGACTGTTCCTCAGTGTTACAGCTATAAACACTGTCGGGACTTCCACTCTAACAGAAACTTGGGTGCGCAAGTGAAGAAATAAATATGATTTATTACATTTGTAAATTTGCATGTGAAAAGAAGCTTTAACCTTCTTTACTTCCTCTAATACTATAATTGAGTTGTGGGTGCCGACCTCATGCAAATGTGCAAATACAGTTTAAAACAGCCCCCACTTTGCTTCTCAGGTTATAGAATATGGCCTCCCTTATTGATAATAATATTAATTATTTGGGTTAATATTGTTTGGGCTATACGCAGCCTTAAAGCAATACCTGCAGACAGTACTTAAGAGTTGGATTTGGTACTTCACTCTTGTCATTCACATGTCTCCTGTGCTAGAACTGAACACCACTCAGTGATAACAGCGTTGCACAGAGCTATATGTAGTGAAGATATAAATAAAATATTATGTATCAGCAAGTATATGGTGTCTATTAAGGGAATGAAAATGATTTCATGTGGGGTTTCATTACAATGCAGAAGTTTACAAAACATTTTTGCTTTAAAAAGATATTCGACATGCGTGGTTTCCATCGGACAGCACAGATATTCAGCCCTACTGAAGACCGTCCACTGTGTATCTCTCTGTCCAACAGTGGCGTGTACATGCTTGTGTTGTGCGTGCGTGCGTGCAGCGCATATTTGTGTGTTTTCTATTTACAGTTCAGAGGCGATGGAGGAGTTTCGTGACATGGACTTCGGTGACAGGTCATAGTCGCTGTCAGAGCGGTAGAGGAAAGACTCTCGGCGCTGGTTATGACCGGGGAAGTTAGTGTGGAGGACCAGACCAGACCCGGGGGAGGCCTGGGGGTCCAGTGGGCTGCAGCTGGCAGATGGGCCATTCTCCACATCGAAACTGAAAACAGACAGACATACATTTTGTAAGATGTTAATAACTGGGTAGAAAATGTAGAAGAATGAAGCAGAAAGAACAAAAAAACATTCTCTAGACAGGAGAAGATTGGAGCTGGTTTTAGGATTCAAGGCAAACTGCTGGAGGTTTTCTGATAGCATTAAACTCAAATATGATTAATGTCTTGTGGACTCAGATGCTGGGTTAGGAAATCTACAATCTGCAAAGGAAAAAAGTAACCTTGAGTGCTTTTGGGTTTCCCATAATGTCTTTCCAACTCCTGTTTCATGATAGCAAGTTGTTTTCACTATCGAGCCCTCTCAGGGCCCGATTAGGTTTTGATGATGCGGCATGAGGAAAGGGAAGAGCAACATCAAACATCCCCTTAAGAGATAAGACAAAGTCACGCACACGCTCACACATAATCATGTACAGTAGAGGCACACATGGATGAATAGACCTGACATGACCGAGCAAGAAAGGTCAGTGCAACATGCAAGAGTGCACAGTGTTCATTCACTGATGGAATGAGGGAGGCCGAGGCTCCGGCGTTCACGAGGAGGAGAGAGTGGAGGATGTCATTAAGACATCATCAGAGAGGAGGAGACTGCACGACTGCGGTGCGTCTTCATCAGAGATCCATTTTCAAAACAAACATCCGACGTGTGTTTCCACGCAGTTTCCATTGTAGCTGGAGTTGCTGCGCGTGGCTCTCTTTTATTACTTTGTTCTGCCTCGATGGCCATCACTTCAACTTCTGTATAGTAAACACAAACCAGCAAAGGGAGCTGGTTACACTACAAACTTTAAGTCTGACCCTCCCAACTTCAAATTTGTTTTGCTTAATGTCTCTTCATTTTGATGTTTGACCTTCTCCGCGCAGAATGACGTACGTATGTGCAGAGTTTGTTTTTACATACTGTACATCTGCTGAGGGGGGCAAAAGTTTCTCTGTGCTCAGCTTAAATCGTTGAGTTTGAAACATGGTTTTCAGCAGGACTTTGTGACATCACAACCAGTCTGAAAGCCACTCCTATATGAAACATACACGAGTGGGATATGAAAACCTGAAACTTTCAGAAATAGTTGCATGTTCATAGATTCTGGATTTTAGATAGAGAACTAGTTACTTACAAACTATAGTTGAGAATAGTTTATATGAAGCATGTCTGGAGATGATCATCTTTAAACAAAAGAAAAACACAATCATTCTGATTGGAATCATACTCGGAAAGATTTTTTTCTGATGTGTTTCCAACAAAATATTCTGTGGAAAGGTCACACATTTATTTATTTTTCTGGATCACTGCTCCTATTGGATACTCCTCTGTTTATCCTAATGAAATTGGAACTGGAAAAGCCATCAGGTTATCTCAGCAGGAAGGTTTTCCAAAGGAAAGACCTACACGATAATGAGTAGATGTAAAAGCTCTCATAGAATAACAAAACGGGCATTTATTTTGATGAACATTTACGTACTTGCTGAATCATTATCTGTTCTATTACCTTTGACTGCACGTGGACGGTGTGTGCTGTAGTACAGGCCTGTGTGTGTGTGTGTGTGTCAACTCATTACTACCATCCATTGAACCATTTATAGGACATATGGGCCTGGATGGGTGGGAACTGTGATGTTTTTTTTTTACCCCAGAGAAAATGAGAAAAAGAGTGAAAAGCAAAAGGGCCTCTTTTGTTTTTCTTTTAACACGAATGGTGGGAATCAGTCAGTCTGAGGTCAGAGCTAAAGATCTCTGCAAATAAAAACACAGACAGAATAACAGAGTGAAAGTAAACTTTAAATGTCTGACATAACCAGTAGATGCAAACTGCAGAAGTTATAAAAACAGGAAATAAACGAGACAGACATGACAATAAATAATAATAAAAAAAGGTTCAATGTGCACAAACCACAAAGTGTAAAGTTAGTTAGACCAAGTTCAACACAAACAAGATAATGGTTTTAATCTGCATGTTGAGTATTCAGCTTTGACCTTGACACTAGCACTATAATTAGAACATACAAAGATTTCTCTATGCAAAACTTCCTGTTCAATTCTCTGTTTCTGAACATGTCACAATTATGCGCTAAAATGCACACGGAGGTAAATAAAAGCTGTGTGTGCATGCCTTAAACATGCATGCCTGCACTAGGCACCATACATTGAATGCTCGACTGCTCTGCCCTCAGGTCAGTCCACTGCTTTGTGGGATCACGTGAAAACAGGACTAATTCTGGAGCCAGTGCAGGCGAGCGTAGTCATCCGTACACACATCTCACGACTGTCTGATCTTTTTCGCCTCACATAACTTTGTGGATGACGATAATATACAGTACCAAGGAAATTAAAAAGGATAACATTTTCACAGGGAGAGGAATTCGTTCATTCATTTTTTTTTATTCCAAAGATAAGAAACTAGTTCAAATGGATGAGATAAATGATATAGAACAATGTTTACAAGACTAAAAATCCTAAGCACACAGTCAGAGGGATCACTGAGGCATCATATTTTATAAACTCATCATATTTTTTGTATGTAAAATCTCTAATCTGTAACCAGTACGACCAGCAGTGGGGCAGAAAATGCGCTCTCCCTCTTAAATGTAATGGAGTAGAAGCGGCAGAAGCCGTGTGCTGTTTTACCCCTAGACAAAGCGCATCAGCTCTGAGCTGACCATGAGCTGAGTCACATCCTCATGAGAGTCTTTACAGTCATGTGAGATGGAAACAGCCGGGGTACAGGTGTTATGATGGTGCTGTATGCTGTCATGAGATGCCAAACAGGATGAAAAAAAGAAGTGGACTGCTCAATCACAGCCCCTCCCCCTCCCAGCAGAGAGGGCCGATGACTATTGTGTTATGTAAGCACTAACACACGATGAGAGGTCCAAGCATGAGAATGACATTCACGCTGAGGTTTTATCTACGTCAAGTCCATTGTGTTTTTGTGACATGGCTCTGAGTGCATATTACACTAATACACTTAATGAGGAAGTTGAGGAAGTCAGAGTTTAATCGTGGGCCGTTTTTCTTTGTGGTCAATTCATTTGTCCCATGGTTAATTTCACCAATGAGGGTAGTGAAGACAAATAAAAGATAAGTATGCTTTACATACTTTGTGTTTTTATTTATAAAAGGTGCACAAAGCAGTCAGGCTAAAAATTCATGATATTTTTTAATCATCAAATAACTGGTTAATCTTTTGATTTGAGAATCAGAACATCTGATAGACAAAGCTGACATCATAAAATGCGCCTTAAAGATGGACTAAATGTCCCGTAAGATTTATTTCCATACACTTTGAATAATGTTTCAGGAATTTCAAGAATCTAATCTAAAGTGCTTAAATACACACTTCTGCTACAGTGAAGGAGGAGGAGATGCTATAGTTTAAAAGAAGTGTGTGAACCACTTTAATGTACTGTAGTCCTCTATGACAGGCCTGTATAAGTAATACTAGTAGTATAAACCTGTGTAAATGTAACACAAGCAAATATTTTCCATATGAAAAACAACACAGACTTAGTTTGAGCGCAGCAAATTTCAATATTTTCAGACAGACTGTGTCGGTGCCTGATGCCAGTGTTTACACCTAGTTTTGGTCATATTAGACCATATCAGAGAAAATAGCTGAATGTTAAACTATTTGGTCTCGGAGGTTCACTCTTGATTTCCAGAAACAGTATATGTAACGAAATGCATCTTTCATTTCTTTCCACAGCTCTATTCGCTGAACGATGACGGCGAGATGCTGTTGAAAGCTAAAAAAAAAAAAAAACTACTAAGCAGACCTCTGAGGTTTGGTAATTTGGTTCAGTTATGGTTACAAGTTGAACTAAACAAAAACAGGCTTGTGTAACTGTTCCTTAATGGCTTCCAGTAATCATTGAAAGGTTAAAAATGAGCATATTTATCTCGCGGCTGTGGTTTTACCCTGGTCTACTGGACAAAGAAGGGAGATCCAAAAATTTCGAACAACAAAACAAAGACAGACCTCGTGAACAGTGGGGTGCCCTGGTAGTTTCGGGAGGACTGAACTGCTTAGAGATCAAGATGATCAGAGGCCCTAATGCTTTACTGCAAGTATGAGCTTCCTAGGTAGAAGGAACTAATAAGTCAAAGTAGTGCTGACTAGTGAATCTGACAGTATGAAAATGGGGGTTGAAATGGATCAAAGCATTACCAGACTTCATGACGTTGGCTATGTTTTTCCAAGATGGCATGTTTATCTACACAACCACAGTGATTTATGAGAATTCATTTTCTAACAAACTACGAACAGGATGGTGTTTCATGAGTGAGTCGGTTAAATTTTCGGTGTTATGCTCCACTAAAGCAATCAGGAAGTGCTCCGTCTGACCCGAAAATGATTTGCTAGGACGACATGACATTCCTTTCCCATGATCCAGCGACATCCATCTGACTGATGAGCAGACTGACTGAGTGATGGACTTAGTGACAGGATATGTAGAAGGGTTCTTTCAACATTTGTTTCTTTGGCTGGATTCCCGTCAGCTTCTGCCTTAGCAGCTTCTGCACTGGTGTAAATGACCACTTTTATCAAAATCACGTTTAAAACTACATGTCTTGTGGACAGTAATACACAATATTCATGAAAACCAAAGGAAATATCAGGACAGAAAGACATGCATATTTAATCAAAGTCTGCCTTTGGTACGTTTATATTTGTAAGTAAAGGTAAGTGTTTGGTCTGGGGGATAACTAAATGGCATTTATCCACATACCGAGTGGGATACATGTGTGTTTGTCTGAGTACTTTAATGAGGATCAAAAATATTATAAGTTCCCTTTCTCATGAAAACTAGCCGTCACAGGAAAGACTACAATTTTTATACAGCATCCATATCCTTACTACAGTATGAGAACAAGTTCAACAGCCTAATTCTGGGCCAGCAGACTTTCTTTTCGTATAATTTCATGATAATTTCCTGGGAAAAAATGTGATGTACTAATAATAGAGTGAAAGTTATTAGAATTGTCAATTATGAGGAACTTTCTCTTGGAAATCTTATGTTCTAGAAAGCTTCCAAGGAAAGGAATAATAATGAATAACGATAATTACTAACTATAAATACAGTTATAATTATGCATACAGTTTTGGGGAAAATAGTTACATAATTTCTAGAGAAATCAGTAAACAAAGGCACACTTGTATAAATGCATGCATTTAACCTGTTTAGCATAATGCACACGAGGAGCCTGATTCTCTGGCACACACTAGCCTCCTGCATCTTAGGTTTCATTGAAAATTTGGGGGAATTTAGAATATAGCTGTTGTGGTGAGACATCAAAAGGAGCAGAAAGACAGACAAAACTGAAAACATCCGTTAACAGAAAGTGACGATGCCAGAGGAGGCTGGAAAGGTTTGTGACAAATACCGAATTTCTTGTTTTCCTGGGAAATGACTTCACTTCCCAGCAATAAGACAATGGTGCTGTTCAGGTTCAGTAGTCACAGGACCGTACAATGAGTCTCATTTACTGGTAGAGTGGTACAGCTCAGTATATCCTGCTCGCTGATTCATGTGACTGTAGGTGCGTGAGGACGGTTTCACCCCCCTGTGGGATGAAGATGAGATTGCGGGGCATGGGGCAATATGAGGGCTGCAAATAATGATTATCTTTAATATCGATTCATCTGATTACATTCTCAATTAATTGTTTTGTCCATGAAACTGTGTGACTGTGTGATCCATAGCTAGAGAGAGAGAGAGAAAGAGAGAGAGAGAGCGAGCATTCTTATACTTTGAATTAATCTCTTCCTTCCTGTGTGTTATTGTGAGGGGGAAACCAGTGACCATTTGTCTGTCGGGGTTGTGCAAACAGAGGTGCCATGGTAACACCTCCTGTTTGTCTTCACCAAGGTTTAAATATTATTTCTTCAACGCGCACATGAATTGCATTTTGTGTTGTTATTGAATGAGCAATGCCTTCAATGTTAGCAATCTTGTGACTTGAAAGTCAAATATGAAAACCATCTGTTCAACTGCATCATTCAAAACAAGTTGTAGAAAAATGTTTTCCAACAATCCTTGTAAGAGCGTGGGACTAAAGAAGAAATGAAGCCTGAGACAGGCAGTGGATCCTAAGAAGACCTTTCTGTCAAGGCAGTAATGCCCCAGAAGGACGCTGAGCTGATTTTAGTGATCCCATCAGACCAAGCGAAAAATAGCAGCAACATTTGATTCTCTAAAATGTGGCAGTAAGATTTCCCTACATGAATGTGCAGCAGGAAGGATCTAAAAATAGATGAATTGCCCGAGCTCGTCTAAACATGCACGCGCTGAAGCAGACTTTTTCCAACACGTGAGCTCTACGGGAGCAAAGATCCACTTTCAAGATCAACAAATCGAAATGTCAAACACTGATCAATTCCCACTTCTAGTCTGAACACAACACTCTCTGACTACCTTCACGCACAGTGGGAGTGTTTAAACCTGCTCGACTCCTGATTCCTTTCAAATGTTGCAATTTGCAAGGATTTTGCGTCAGTAGTAAACTGAGATTGCACCTCATCTAACCCACTCAGCAGATTGATTATGTTGTATTACTTGTTCAGCGTCCGATTTGGCACCAACACAACACCAACCAGATGTGTTGTACACGATCAGGCCGTATCCTGATCCAATTACTAACTTCCAGTAACAATGCTTACTTTCTTGTCGCTTAAAGATACAGAGCGACGGTGATCTATGTAGTCACAACACTGCAGTTACGTCCACTGCTGTGCACTGTGTGAGCAGAGTGTTCACAGTAAATGAGTGCGTGACTGGAAAGCTGCGGATTTGAGGCCTTTCTTCAACCTCCGTCATGTTAGGCCGTTTATTATCCACCTGTTTTTAACGCTCATTCAATTCACGCGTGAAAAAACCTGGGTGGAAATGCAGAAAAATCCAAAATGTTGCAATGAAATGAAATACGAAGGCATCTGCATTTGTCAGATTTCTGAACTAATTCATTTTTTTTTGCTTTAATTTGTCCTCCATCTGTACATGAAGCATGTGACTCCACTGAAGCCTGCTTCACTGAAGACACAAATGATGAATGTGAAGTCATGAGGAGACTGGAACGTTACATTAATACAACAGAAACGTAAATGCCATATTTTTTTAAAAATCATTTCCACTATGTGAGCTTTCACTGGTGCTCATTTAAGTACATCATCTTGTTCCACCCTCTTCTTCGGCATTGTCACCCAACTAGAGAACGAGCACCACCACCTGTTTAGCAACTCCTAATAATTAAACAATAGTAGTGGACGGATCCAGTCATAAATCTGTTACATTTAGATTGAAATGGTTTTAATGTCAATCATCTGTCCCAGCATCAGAAAACACAGGAAGCCCAAGCTGACCAATCACTTTTGATTCCCCCGCGTTCCCATGTGTTGCCGTTCCCATGTGGTTTTTCCCTAGCCCTGAAATGTAGTCACATTTTTGAGGAGACTGCGAAGGCTCCGACGCACCGCTGTAGCCCCTTAACACACCGCTATAAATATAACTTAAACAATGCTAATTCTCCAGTCTCGATTTAATTTCCCAATGGTCTAAATTGGAAAGAGTTTTTGTTCCATCAACTGTGACAATTTTATTGAAGCCTGTATTCTAAGATGAAGAATCTGTTCTGCTGCCCTGCAAACCACACTAATAAAAACACGAACCACCAGAATTATGCCCATAAACCACCGATGGTCGTAACCTTTACTTTATAAAGACAGGCATTACATCAAGTTAAAACCACACTGAAAATCTAATTTGTCCTCTGGCCTTTTGTAAGCTATGACCAAAAACAGAAAACAACTCAAGAATCCAACTAGATACAGCACTTATTAATAGAAATTAGGCCACTAACTAGCCAAGTCATTATACATGCACATTTGGGGAGAAAGTTATTGAGCAGATGCTCTCATTTACAAATCATTTACAGTCTAAATACACGGCCATATGTCACGTGACTTCTGGAAACACAAAGCAGAACCAGTCTAAAGGTGTGACAATAACAGCGATGAAGCGGAGCTATGGGCGGCACTGCGTGTGTGCGTTTGTATGAAGAGGGTGGGTAAAGTGAAAGATTAAGTGCAGCAGGAGAGTGACAGAATGATGGATTCTTAATTTAAGTGAGCGAGAAATAAGAAAACAAAGAGGATATGAGTAAAAATTGACAGACAGTAAAGAGTGAAAAACGGGGGAAAACAACACACACACACACACATACACAAAAAGTCCTACAGAATTACAGTATGGCTTCTTTTTCCATTACATTCAGTGGTCTGTACAGAATCTACTTACATTCACTGGCATCTCTCTATTAGTCTCATCAAACTAAAACTCAATTACACATATAACTTTGAAAAAGCCAGAAAGGAACTAGTGCAAGAACCAGAGCTTATGGTGGGGTACACTCCTGATTGTCCTCATATTTCTTGTTTGGAGCCACAATTGCAGTATAGTTGAACCCTTCATTTTACCTCCGGTTGCACATTTGTGGTCATATTTTAGCTCATAGTAACTAAATGCGGATGTATGCACACGATATGTGCATGAATGAGACTACATAGTGAGAAATGGAAAATTTATAAGCAATGTTTTGATGTTTTTTTTAACTCTTTTTTAATATAATTTTATATCATTTTTTAATATATTTCAGAGATTCCTCCATGCACCACTAAAGGGAGGTTGTGTGCCAACATGTGTAAATCTACTCTGCTGTTTCCTATTGGTTTGTGGACAACCAACCAACAGGCCTCAAAGTTCTGCTTTATTGACGTTGCCATCACGGAGAGCCAGAAATGATCATGTTTGGAGCACGCAGCTGGTGGGTGACGTTGCGATTGGCTTTTGACTCCATTTTCAAGCAGAAAGATTGCCTAGATTTATAACTGATCTGAGTTTCTTTAGCCTGGTATGTTGGCCTGGACAGTCTCACTGAGAACGCCTTGTCAACCACCCGTTTTACACAGAATGTGACTTATATTATGACGATGAGCGGTTCTTCCACAACTGTAGGTAGCCACATTTTATTTACACACTTGCTACCACCAGCTTAACCAACCTGCCCTCACTGATCATCACCAGCCTCAGAATCATCATCCTCTTCATCCCTTGTGATCCTCTCAGCCATCATCAGTTGTCCCTTGTTATCCTCCTTGTCATTATCTCAACTGAAATAATCAACATTACCATTATCAAAGCCACTTCACAGCCGTGGCAGCTACTTTCAACTTTTGCGAATCACCCAGAAGTCAAAAGCCTCGACCACATAACCACAGCAGACCTGCCTGTCCTTTGCCACATTTGACTGTGTATCCATCTCCATAACAACATGTCATACCGAAAGTAAAGTGCACTGCAAATAAAGTACTGCTGAACCACAAACTCTACAACGCAAGCGCTGCACCCCACCCATGGGCAAGCAAGCACAAAACACTGTTATTCAAAGTCCTGAGCTGGGAAGGAAAATTGGACGGCAAAGTGAAAAGAAGCTATTCAACACGTAATGAAATATAAGATGAATCTGAAGAGCAGCCTCGGGCTTGGTTTAGTTTAGTTTAATTAAGCATAGTGTTGCATTGTTTCAAACACGTACTATATTTTGAGGCGGTTTATGGGTTATTCTACCGACGTCTGTGACTCAAACACATTGCTTTATGCGCTTTTGTAAATAACAACCATCATGTTACAGGAAACACTCCTTTAGCTCCTTTAGTAAGTACTAAATAAGGTGATCTGAGGTAACAGTGTCCTGACAAAATAATAAAAATAATAAAAGGGACCCAGCACCCAGGAAAAGCCTCTGAGCTGTAATCTTTGTTATTACGCCATAGGAATCCGGGTCACTGTCCAAATATTTGGTTAAGCCCATCTCTCCAAGAGATTATCTGTCCTGGCTGGACATGTGAGAAACTCTCCATGGCACACATATATATAGGCTAATTCATGCACACCTACATACCGTACAGGACAGCTGAATGCGTCCAAATGTCTTGCAGGCTATGTACACACACAAAAAAAAAGCACATGCATTTACAGTGCACACTCGGTGTGAGGAAGCAGTAATGGAGTAATTATCCCCGAGCACTCACACAGCCTCTTCTACCTGTCTAATGACTCAAACACAGCACAGTACAGTACACCATCTGTATACTTCTGCTTTCTTTAGTATAGTGCTGTACTTTCCACAGGAAACTCTCGGTCACCAGGGTGGAACATACCCAGCCAGAGGTGGATGCACGTCTCCACACTTCCATGATTACTTTTTTTTTGCCTTAACGTCAGTTTTGAATTAAAGGAAGAAATATTCTGCAGTATGCTGAGAAAAATGACAGATCACAGATCAATACCAGAATTGCTCAGTAAACTTAATGTTGTTGGGTAACAGCTGTAATGTCAGGTCATTCTGAAGATTATTCCAGCCTCACTGAGACATCTGTCCTTAGTTCTGTTCTGTCTGTGCTCGCTCCGCTTCATCACATTGTACGATGACCCCTTAACACTGCAGTGGCGCAAGCCAGCAGCCTGATGTGCCTCCAGTTGAGCCAAAATACCCACAGTTCTCTTGGGATAAGACCCAGCCTAGTTCTTCACACTGGTTTATTTCCCTGACTCAAACATTCCAAAAATGTCTGCAATCAACATGCAACAACATGCATATTCTTGTTCTTCCTGATTCTGTATACAAATGTTATTGTTGTTTTTATATATAGATCAACATATCATATGTATTTTTAGCTGTACATAGAAGTTTAATGTTTATCCGTTCAGCTCATTGTCTGAGTTTTTTCCTGTATTTATGTCATGTAATGTGTATATAATATAGCGTCATGTAACACTCACTGACACTTGTATAACAGGTCTACTGTAGCTCCCCTCTGTGTGACTGTGTATCGCAATGTTTACAGACGCTCTGAGCATTTTGTCCTGTCAATGACCTGTCATGTTAGGCAGATGACATTATTAGGCAGATGAGAATGTTTATGTAAGAGAAAAGACATCACACATGTTTGATAAAATTGCACATTACTTATACTTTCAAGTAAAATGTATTTCTTTAAACTTTATGATAAAACTATTATATGCTGTCCTAGATTTCCAGCTGGATTTCAGCTGGCTAAGGTCCAGTCCAGGCTCTTAACACTGTTAGTTTAAATCTCTGACCCGACATCAGTATCACAGCACCTCATTCAGTCTGCCAACACTCTTTCCCAACTCACTGATATCTGCCCTACATCGATGATGCACAGATGATGACACCAGAAAACACTCTTAAAGCAGCACCGTGGTGCAAAAATACTACAATTACATTTAAGAAAGTACATTTTTTTGAAAGGTTTGGTGATGATAGTTTCAATACTTCTGTGGTAATTAGGTAAATGTATTGGGGTTTTTTTTTTGTGTTGGGTTCTCTGCTCCAGACCCTTGTTGTATACTCTTCTCATATTGCTTCAATTTAATGAAAGAAATCTCCAGTATTTCACAATAACTGAAGGCAAAACTTTGAGGAGGGGATAAACATAATTATATGTAGCAGAAACAAGATGTACCAGAGGCCTGCAACTCCTCAGAATTATCTCGCACCCCTAAGCCACATGTTGAAAACCACTGTTAGAGGTAAATGTGTAGGCATTAAGTCAAACACTGGGGTTATTGGAGGATCAAAGCATAAACTAATATGGTCAGACAGGAAATCCTGCTTGGCGAACAAAGTCAAATTTACCAGTTGCTAAAGGCTGAGACAATTGGAGACCCTTCAACGTCTTGATCTGTTTTCCTTTTTTTAAAGATATATCCTTCGGCTCTGTCTGGTTGTCACTATGTCTCCCAAACCAGACTCTGTTCACACTGTGGCTAAAAAAACACGTCACAATGATAAACAAATATCTCTCAACACTCCCAGACTTATTTACATAGTAGACTCTTTTAACTGCAGTGACACAGCGTGTATCTATTCCAAACATTAATACTGCCAAAACTGTCACACACTTAAACTATAAAACCTACTTAACATGGATTTTCGCACCCAAGCATGTGACACTGTATGTAACTGCATTCCTGCTGGGGATTACTAGAATGATGAGAAACCCATGGGAGGATTGTTTAATGGGAAATAGGAAGTAAGACTACACACATACTGGATATGCACACAGCAAGAGGAGGAGTTAAAAAAACACACACACACACGCAAGTCTTAAACAACTTTACGGGGAAGAAAATGTTCAAGAATTGGGTCAAAGGTGGAGATGATAACCTCAGAAGTGACACCACATAAAACAACTGAATGCCAGTATAAAGAAAACACATCATCATCTTTCTGATGAAGTGCGAGACAGCATGACGCGCGTGTGTGTGTGTGTGTGTGCCTGTGTTATCTGTGAGTCCTAACCTGTGAGCGTGGACATGGTTGTTGGCGTGAAGTTTCCTGATGACTTCCTCACTGAAGTCAAAATGAACCCTTCCTCTGGCACAGGGTGAACGCCGGTACATCTCCCCGACACACACACACACACATGCACTCACGCGCACACTAACCGACACATACCGTCGCAAACGTGACCACAAGCGCACAAACAGATCAACTACAACACACCCAGGCGCAGCATTTCACACACACAGACCAAGCACATGAATGTCACACAAACACACCATCATGCACTCATCGAACAAGTCAGCACCGTAGATGAGAACCACAGAGTTGCATGCACACACATGCACAGCTCACACACGCCTAAAAAAGCTCACTGAGATCACACGGAAAGCAGCTACTTCACATGAAAAGTTTATCTGATCTAAAATCTAAAATGTGTCTATAAGTTAGTAAAAACACATGCACCCTCAGACACACACACACACACACAGACACACACATTAACCTATTATACTACTACTATAAAAAGCAAAATATCACTTAATCAGGCTACAGGTACAGTCCTATACTTAAATGACCTATAAAACCTGTGCTTAAAAAGTTACTCAGCAGATTATCCATCAGTCATCCCCTTCTCGGCATGAATAAAAGCATGAAACAGGTATCCAAACACCTTCTTCACACACGTCACACACAGCAGCAGCATAAGCAGCAGTCCATACGTCACATCACGGAACTCTTAAGCCCCTGTTCAAACTCAGACACTCTCCACACACTCTCTGTGCTCTCTCTGCGGACTCTTCTCATCGTCACGGGCTATACTTCCTTCCTTCCCATGGTGTGTGTGTGTGTGTGTGTCTATGTGTGTGTGTGTGTGTGTGCGTGTGTGTGTGTGTGTCTACCATGTGTGTGTATGGCTCTGTTCCCTTCAGTGCAGCCCAGCAGAGTAAGAAGGAACATCCAAGTTCTGGAGTGGAGTCACTGGAGTGGAGTCATCCATCACTCACAGCCTTGTCATCTTTGATTAATGCAGTGTTGATGGAAAACATACACACCGGCTTTTACACACAGCTACTCAAACGACTACACTGTCTATGTATAACTGATGCGATGTGCAAGCAGTGATGATTTAAGAGAGTTAATCTTCCATGAAATGGCTCAACAAAACTTGGTCTTGAAAACCTGGAAAGGAAGGCAAGATGGACTCTCATTTTCAGTCTCATACAGACAATGTTTCTATTTATAATGTATCGCCTTTTGCAACACTCGTATTTCCTTTTCTTTTAAGTAAATCTAAAAAAATACTATTTTTTAAAAGATATTTATGAATTTTAGTTTCTATATTGGAACTTTATTATACTGTAATGTGAAAAGTGTATGTAATTTATATGCCGAATGCAGGTGCCTTCTAAGTGTTGCATGACACAATAATAATGAAATAATATAGATATAAATAAAACAGTAAGTCTCCTTGTTTAGCATGTATAAGCAGTTTAAAACATGTGGTTGTGGAGGCTGGCGTATAAACAGATAATTACAATATAATATATAAAACATTTATAATATAAAGTGTGATTCCTTTGGGGTTATCATTGCTGTCAAATAATGCACATTAATCAAATCAAAACACTGACGACGTCCTCATTATGCCTGCAAAAACTGTGTTCACCGTCATTCTGGCAACCTGGTCTACCTTAACTGTCAGTGTGTGTCTGTGTGGGAAAGAGGTGGCATCTGGCGCTCTCGTGGGGGGGCCCATAGTGCCAGATGACACCGTACAGTACACTGATACCGAAGCCCTTTGATAACTGTGATGACAGATTTGTGATAAATATCACATGAGAGAAGGGAAAAAAGAGACATTGCACAAAAAATACATTGCACCATGTTGTACCGAGTGAACACAATTTTCACAACAACAACAACTAAAAGCTTTTGAAAAAACTAAATTTAATTGAGTTATTTTAGCATGTTAAAATCCAGATAACCAAAATACTATTTGTAGTTGGATTAATAACTAGTATTATGTAATAACTACATTAATAAATGGTACTAAACCAAACTACTACTTAGTGTCTTTATAATTAATATACTTCTCTTTGAAAGAGCTTTGTTACTGCTTGCTGCTCCAGTGCTGCATGCATGTCACTTTCACTTTCGTTTAACTAATGCAATATGCTTTTGATCAGTTGAGGGGAAACCTGTCAAACTTGCTAAACAACTAATAAAACAGCCACACTTTGTCTGCTTTAAATGAATACTTCCCTTTATATGCCACTTTTTACTTTTACTTTTGCTCCAACACATTTCAGAGGTAAATATTGTGTTACACGATACCTTTGAACTCATACCACAAAGCTCTGGCCATGTTTGTGTTTCTATTACTCTGAAAATTGATGACAGTGGCTGACTGAGTAAGTCTCTCCTATTTCTCAGAACTCTTCTGCAGACAGTAGTGATTAAACTCAACAGGAAATCCTTCCTGACAGACAACTGAGGGTTTCTCAAAGATACATCATGACAGGGCAGCGATCTTCCTTGTCATTTATCTGAAAGTGATTCAGAGGGATGACGCATTGCACAATCACTTAGAAAACACACGAGGGGAGGAGTAGTATCACGGAGGGCAGAAGTGAATCACTACTACGTCGCCACACTGCAGCTCGCCTGCTTCACAACACATACAAAGATGAGAGATGGGAGAGGCGGAAGATGTGGTTGCCACAGGGCTGTATATATCCTGCGCAACAATGGCAATGACATTCCTCCTTAATGACCTCCTGGGGGTTAACCAACAAAGAAGAAGATATAAGAAAGAGCTCCTCCCACTCCTCGCGCTATAATGGTCATCATCTATGGCACACTAGTGGTAACTGGTGCAGATTCTGAAAACAGAGATCATAGCTAGCCAGTACATAAAATATTAATATAAGAAAATAAAAAGTATGCAGACTGGTTATTTATTTGTCATTTTAAAGACATCAAAATGAGCCTACAAATGTTGTTATGATAAGACAAATCACACAGTCAAACCATTGCATTTAGAGATATCTGGTTTGACTTGATCTATAATACAATATAACAAGCTCAAACTATAAAATCGACACGGGTTCTTATATACAGTACACATACTTCTGTTTATGGTTAAAATTGAGCTATTATCCAGAGCTGCTTACATTAGAAAACAGTGAACAACAATGCAATCTGGTAACTGGTGTGCCACTTTGGTCATCTTTTCAAATGATAATAATCAGATGTTA
Source organism: Nibea albiflora (assembly GCA_014281875.1). Lineage (NCBI taxonomy): Eukaryota > Metazoa > Chordata > Actinopteri > Sciaenidae > Nibea > Nibea albiflora. Next base: position 7,294,330 of record CM024792.1, read on the forward strand.
AATAAACAGGATTAGTAGCATTATAATTAATGAAACGTTGGCAACATAACACCTGCTACTATATTTGGCACTCGTTCTAATTATAGCATGTAAAGATATGAAATATGTTGATGAAACTAAACCACTGGCACCCAGCGAAACTATTCAGTCCTGGGCAGGGCACATGTAGAAACTGTAACGTGATACCACATTAAAGACGTCACTTGGTTTCCTGGCCTCTTCTCTTCTCTTATGCTCACAGTCCGAAACAGTGTTGAGTATTGATTGGTAAAACCCTGTATAACCCTGGAGAAACCCTCCTGTTTCAGTAAAATGAGGCAAGACCCCTCTATGAACATCGGAGGGCGCTATTTCACTGCAAAGAAAATGAAAATAGTTTTTCAGGCCTGAATCCACAAGATGGCAGTGTTTAACTACATTTTCTGCTTTAAGCCCGAGGCGGCGAGACATTTTACAGGATGTGGCATGCAAGACGTGCCACCAGATGAGCCATGCCCCCTGGAAAGCAATCACAGATGGCATTACAAACAATGTCAACACAGTTTCTTCAAATGTTATTTCATGTTCGATCAGACTGACAGAGATAATGGAGAGTTACTGTGACAAAGTGATGAGATGCCATAACCCCGGCATCCTACGCCCATATTTGTGAATTAACAAGAATTAGGTGGATATGCTCTAAATACCAAGTTAGCAAGATGCTGGGGAAAGTCAATACATCAGTGTAAACCCTTAATTACACAGCAAGAGTGTTTACTTAGAGCTTGGCTGATGGATTTTAACTTGACAGTATTTATTGACAGATGCCGGTGCTTTAGTTGGCTTCTCTTATTCATGTGGTTTTAAATTCATGTCTGGCAATCATCAATTCTTATTGTCTTTGGAGATAATGCATATATTTTGAGCACGAACACAAACAGGAACATGGCTTATACGGGCAGAACAACACTTTTTATCTGCAGCCATAACACACAGCGAAGCAGAGAACCATAATTAAACATCGATCAGGAATCTATTTGACAGCTTAAGAGCGGCCTGTCAAATTGTCGCTAGCAGACCACGCCTACGGCTCGCCCTTGCGATTTAAATCGATATCACACTGCCGACGAGGTGACGGAAAAAAAAGGCAAACTTCAGTAAAATGTCTTTTGTCTCCGTGTCCCAAAAAGAAGAAGACTGCAAATAGAATATCAGATGGATCTGACGGAACCTGACAGGCACAACATCACCTTTGATATGAAAGCTGCCTCTCCCATACAAACACACGCACAATCACATTACATCAGGATCAAACAACAGACACGATCCCTGAAAGCTATTTCAATATCATCTCTAAAAAGGGAGAAAGAGTAAGAGACCAGAGGGACAGACTGATAGACATTAAGTACAAGATGGAGGCTGACAAAGGATAGTGAAATGGCAAACAGAAACAAGAAATAGTTTCATGTAGGAATCAAAACTCTGCAATCCCGAATCACTTCATAATTTTCACAAATCCTTGCTAACATTATAATCATACAATAGACCTGACCTTGAACTGCCAGTGCCAGCCATTATCCTAAGAAATATTATCCTAACCAACCTGATCTTAAATGTGACTGATGAATCTCTGAAGGTTTCTAGCTGAAGGTTCACTCGCTGTCAGCACAGTATACCTTATTAAGTGACTCAGGTCAGATGTTATCGAACCACAATAAATATAGCTTAATATAGGATCAATATCTGGCTTTAGAGTTTAGGTAGCGAAATCAGGATAGAACAACAGTTTGAATGTCTATCAGGACCAAACAAGTCTGACTGCCTTTGACTTTGGTCCACTGCTACATTCATGAGAAACGTTGACTGAAATCTGTTACAATGTTATCCATAAACATATGAAAGAAATATAAACCGTACATGCTAATGTCTGCTGCTTTGTCTTGTCTCATTCACAGAGACATTTGTTGTATTTTCCTCACTCTCACACACACTCACACACACGCACGCAACAAATTGGCACGCTAGGCTTTATATCAGGTAACCGCGGCTTCCTTCCCGCTTTAGGTCAAGAGTGGCAGGGCATCCCTCACTTTAAACATTTATTTATTCAGCCCTCCACTTAATAAGGAGTGCCCTCCACAGATGCAAGTATGACTTCACGTGGAGTGACACTTGGCAGTGAAGTGGAGGAGAAGGACCCTGTTTGAGGAAACTCTCCAGTCACTTTAATAGTACCAGCTGGCAATGATGTCAGCCCGGCGACAGCATCAGGTGCATTTTTGTTATCGCCAAGATCAGATTTTTTACTTTAGATTACGTCGCACAGTGCGGATTTATATTCACTTCAAGATCACAGGTGAGGTGATCATCGGGTTGCCACGGAAACGGCGAGCATCACAAACATACACAAGGACACGCAGATCCCTGAGGTCTGACTTTAGGAAACTCCAAACATCACTGATTTGATCCTTGCTTCTTCCCTTGATATGTCCCTCATAACTTCCAGTGGCTTCAATTCAAAGTGACAGAAGAGAAGAGAAGGTAACATCCATATCTGAGTGACTGACTGAGGTGTAGAGAAAAGGTATGAAGGTATGATAAGGGAAGAGATGAGGTCAAAAAAGAGACAATAAGCTCTTATCTACCAGCTGCCACATTTGATTTTCAGATAGGAGAATTTGAGTGTGTCTCGCTGGTCTTACCACAACATAGCTCCTCTCTCTCTCTCTCTCTGTATAAATCTAATTCCCCTCTCTGAAAAAGAGGGCACAGCAGTCAGTCCCCCTGTGATTAACCTAATCCCCTGATCGCAGAGCAGCGCTGCTCTCAGTGCCAGCACCATACCGTATTTGACGTCAGCAGCGCTCGTGTTAAGATGACCGGGGGGCATACTCCAAAAAAAAATGTGTGAATTTTAAGCAGTGCGGTGTGTAACAACACTCCTAAACCTGTACTAGCAGCGAAAGCCAGAGAAGCAAGAGCTCACAAAGATGGATCAACAGTACAGCGTAGCTTGACGATGTGCGTGAACCCCGCAACCTCACCGAAAGGGCAAACAATAAGTTGTCTGGAATGGCCACTAAATACCTCCAACCTTACGTGGAGGCGACGGCGACGTCAGAGGTTGTCATGACTCAGTTGGACTAAGTAGCAAAAAGTAAAGATCTGTGGTGTAAGTATTTCAGCAAAATCTGCTTAAAATGCCAAAAGTAAAAGCACTCATTCTGTCTCTGTTTCAATATATATGAGGCCTTCAGATTAATGTTACTGTTGCATTCATGTGGACGTTGCATTTCACTGCTGTGGATGTGCTCATGTTAACTACTTTATGTACTGTTGGGTAGTTTACGTCATCAAACCATCTTCCTTAACCGCTTGTTCAGGGTTGCAGGGCTGACATTAGACCGGCTGACACTGGACAAGCAGCAGGGTGCACCGTGCACCGCAACAACCATTTACACTCATTCATACCTACAAGCAATTTAGATTCTGGACTGTGGGAGGAAGCCGGAGTAACATGCATCATACACTATAAGATTATTATGTTTGTAGTGTCACTGTCTTGTCCTAAGTCTAAAAAAAACAAAAAAAGTTTTTCATGAGAAAGTCAACCCTTGTTTTAGCTTTGTGAAAATGCATTACAACTAATACAAGAGTACAGGTACCTTGAATTTATACTTAAGTGCAGTACTTGATTTAATGTACTTAGTTAGATCCCACCACCTGTAATGATTAGCTAATTACTTTTAATCTTAAATGAATTAGTAAAGGAGGATAATTAGCCTTTCTGTGGGTAATATCTAATGAGTAAATGGTTAGTTTTTTTCTTCTACATTGCTATGTTTTCTGGATATAAATGTGTTTTTATGTGTTATGTTTCTTATTTGGTACCAGAGCAATGCTTGGATTTAATATTCTACTGCCTCCGGGACATTTTTCTCAGCACAAGTGACATCTGTTCCTGCTCCGTCAAAATAAAAACAACATTCACTCACACAGTGGAGCTGACATCACTTCCTCACCGGTCAAACTCAATTATTTACAGCGACTACGTATATAGTGCAAAGGGAACCCAGCACAAACGTCACTGCTGTATTTCAAAGACAACACGCATATTATATTATAGTCTATCATCCGGGAGTGTGTGCGTGCCCGCTCTGTTTATTTTCCACACCGGTTTTCCAGCGTTTTCAGTCAATGACGTGCATGCATGTGTGTGTTGTGGTGAAGATATTTAAGTGTAAGAACATAGTGGATGGTGTTTTGGGGTTAGAGGGCCTGATCCTAACATAAGAACAGGGAATCAGGTAACAAGATCCTCATGTGCCAAGTTTTCTCTCGCAGGCTCTTTCCTTCCTACTTCTAAACGTAGCACCTTTTTATCTGCTCCATCTCCCAACTGTCAGGCTACAGGATCCGTAGGAGTGTAATCCACAAAGTGGTTCAAAACAATGATTCACTTCAGGTTCACAGATCAAGGAGAGTGAATGAGAGAATGTTCACAAAATCACTAAACCAGCAGCTCTGCACACTTGAGCTGCTCCGAACATGCATGGGAGGTTCTTATTTGAACTACCACTTAAACTTAACTCGGAATAGATCTTTTTTTTAATTTTATTTTTTTTAAACAAAAGTACATAGTTTCATGTCAAACTACTTCAACGTATCAATGCAGAGTGTTGATTCTGCTGGATGAGTTGCATCAAATTTAACTGGGTGACTTTGAAATTCTCTGAGAGGACATGGATTTCTTGTTGATGAAATCCTATACTATCACATTTCACTTAGACAACCTGAGCAGCAGAAACACACTTACTGTAGAGTTTAGGCCAGCTTATAGTATTTCCAGACAAAGTATCAGAACAGAGAACAGTTTAGGTTTTGTTATAAACACCCCCATTTGGTACGATAAACCAAATTATGGAGAGAATATGCTGTCATTCAAGTGTAGATGTACAGTAATGTGACTTGACATGGGAGGATGGAGAGAGAGAGAGATAGAGAGAGAGAGAGAGAGAGAGCGTGGAAAAGAGAGACAGGAAGAGTTAACACAGAGAAAAATAAAAAAGGGCAAGCATCACACCGTGGCTGTCCTCTCCTCCCGTGCACTGAGGTGATTTGAGCTAAAAGTCTTATCAGCAATTTCCAGCAGCAATCTGCACAAAGTCCACCACCGAGCTTCCACTACAAAGGCCTGAGTCTAATGAAAATGACACTCAGTGTCCTCACACAGAAATTCCATATGTTCACATGCACGTCAGGCAATCGCATACATACAGTACATCAGCACAGGCCAAACAGTCTAATTACTCAACCGTCTCCTACAAATTATATTTATATACGACTAATTTACAACAGCAAATATGTTTGGAAAGAAATGTAATGTCGTGCGTGATTACATTTTCTGTTAATGAGGGAAATATGTTAATTAGTGAGTCTAATCTGGCAAGTGCAGAAATGCAGTTGATACTGGATGCATCAGTAAAATGTTCATTGACCATGCATTTCCTGTATTCCTTGCAATAAAATATCTACGCATAATGACTCCTGCATTATTAAATGTCACGTTTATGTGTCGGCATTCACAGCGCAAGGTTGAGGTTAGACAGTTTTAACATTTAACTGACATCAATGTATCTTTCACTAAACTTAACCGGATTACTTTTAATGCCTAAACCACAGACGAAACTGGGGAAACCTCCTGTGTCAAACTTATGCGCTTTGTATGCCCACCAACCTGACCACGTCACTGCAGTTCTGGTGAAGTGCATAAAAACAGCAAATCGTTCAGGAACTGCTGCCTGTGATCATAATCCAGGCAGAGAATATGTTTGTCACTACAATGTCACTGGGAAAAGAATGAATGATGTATAAATGTAATTTCTAGGAGACATATAGTTGACACAAAACCAAACACACAACCACACTGTGAAGAGTAGCAATAACAAAGCTTGGTCCCCACTTTTCCTTCATCTTCAACATACCAAACCCAGGAGTGACGACGGAAGCAGAAAGGGCTGATGGGAAGTTCCAGACTGGATGACGTCGTCATCATCTTGGTTACCCTTGTGATCAAAAATCTATTTGTTTCTGTTTTGTTTAATGTTCTCAGCAGGTCTCAACTCAATAACTTACTTGATTTGATTCATAGATGATGAAAGTGCAAGACTGGTATTATTGAACCAATCTTCTTAAGAAGAAGCCGACACACACGCGCCGCATCCTGGAATCCCACTGTGGATCGTCTCAGGACAGTTTCAGAAATTCACCAGGATAATCTCGGCATCCATCACTTAATATTGCTCTCAGTGTTAATAAAGCAACGGGTGGCAGCTCAGACCGGCCACAGAAAATCACCCTTCATATTCATTCAGGTAAGTGCAGGTTGGCAGTTTTCAGCAAATAGGATGCGACAGAAAGTGAGTTCCAGCCAATTTAAAAACAATCCTCATTCTGTCATTCAGTAAGGAGCAGGATGTTTGCAGCGCTGCACAAAACCTTTCAGAGTCCTTGTAACTAAAAGCCAGCACTGAAAAAAAAAGAAAAGAAAAAAAAAAGCCCAGACAAAATACTACAATCAGAAAAACAAACAGAAGAATAAAAATGTGCTACAAAAACACTTAGAATCCTCCGTCCCGGTGTTGATCACAGCATCTGTTCCATGCCGGTTTCCCTCGGAGCGTCCGGAGCCATGTACCGCTTCGCTGCCTGTCCCTGTCCTGCTGAAATTGACGCTGATCCTCTCTCGACTCTCTACCTCAGTTCAGGTCTGCTGGACCACGTACAGGTCACATTTCATGGATGATCTTTGATCCCCCAGCCCAGAGTAACCAAAGTATATGTTTTCATGACAGCGGCGAAACAATCTGGCCAAATTCTGTCCATCAAATTATCCCAACTGAACTTTTTTGATCACATATGAAGAAAGAATTGAATTTTTAAAATTCAGCTAATGGTCTTGTTTCTTCTAGTTACTAGTAGCCGGTCTCCCTCCGACGTCTTTCTCTACTCCAACTACAAGTCGAAACAAGATAACAACAACTTCAGTCTAATCCGGAACAGTATAAAACACAAGATGCCGGACACAATAGCATAGATAAGCCCTAATGTTGTGACAAGCTGCTTTATAGAGACGTTTCTGTAAAAGATCAAGAATGCATCATCAATTTTTTAATGGCTGCAACTGTATAGGCCTTCACCTACAGTGCCTATCTCACCTTCACAGTAAACAGCACTCTTCTTGTCAGTGGCAATTTCAGTTGTGATCTTTTCATTCAATAAAAAAAAACAAAAAAACATCCCAGCAAGTACAACATGCAAGAAGAATTGTATTCTCACTGGTTTCCCTTCTCGTATTACCCGACTACTTCCTTCATAGCACTCTCTGTGTCACAACAGCCATGTTTGTCTCACTGTACGTGCTGATTGTACCTACACGGGGTCTGATTACACAGAGCAGCGGCACACGGTGCGAGGCGATAAGGACGACAGCGACGACTCCACATCGAGACACACAATCCCCGCTTTTCAAGGCAACGCACACATCGAGAACTGCGCGCCTCAAAAAGCCAACGCTACTGGCTGATGTGCAGCTTGACACTCGAGCCTGAGTGTATCAGGTAGCATTCAGCAAACACAAACAACTGCAGCTGAATATAAAATCTGTTTGCACTCGTCCATTCAAAGTGCCTCCATAAACAGCATGCGAAACTGCCTAGCAACAAGTGGGCTTGAAAGCGCTTGACTCATGGCTCTGTGTGGTCGGCAATTGTTAGCTTTGACACCTGGTACTTTTTCGCTGCATGTATGGTGGGCTCAGGAAATGGTTCTTTCAGAGGATTTCAAAGGACACAACAGGGAACGCTTTTCAATGGAAGAACTGATGGCTCAAGTTTATGAATTTATACTGGACAAACTGCAGGTTTCAACCAGTGATAATATTGATTTGATTAGAGAGAAACTCTCCTTAATCTCCCAGGTTTGCATCAAGCAAATCATTAATTATTTAATAGTCAGCTGTCAGTCAAGTGCTTGGACTGAAGCTTGTTGTTTTTATCTGAGGGAGAGCAGTGTATACCCCCTTGATTCTTAAACTCTCACATTCCAAATAAATGAGACCATTATTTGGATTTCATTACACATGCACATTTTTCCAAGGCTGAAGCGGCATCACAAAACTCCAACAGACTAAACACTTGAGACCAAAAGAAACATGAAAGAAATGAATGATTTCATTTCCTCACACCATTAGTGGATTTTTTTTTGTTTTGTGAAAGATTGTCAGAACAAGAAAACAAATCGTGTAGAAAGATTGTCAAAATCTGACATCTACAGGAGGTTTCACCCAATTTTTAAAGCGCCCAATGGCAACTCTTTTCATATGAAAATCAAATCAAATGTTAAAAAGGTTACTGGCACTGCTAACCCACTGAGAATCAACATCCAACGCTACAGCTCTGTGTATGTTTAGTCTCTACACAACATAAACTTGCAACATGAATCGCAGTCAGCTGTTTCTAGCAGACAAACAGACTGACCATCAAGAAAGAGCAGAAAGCTCGAGTAAACTTAAGGCTGGGTGAAGAAACTCAAGCATGTAGCAGCTTACAAGCTTGTTTACAAAGGAAGCGATTCAGTCATCCTTGTGTTGTAATGAATACAGCTGTCTACACAGGCTGCACGAGGGGGTTATGCATGTGTTTCTTTACACGAGGTACTGTACGCAAGCACAGAGTTGTTGGTGAACAAACCAAACCTTAAACCTGGTCAATACTTTACTCATTAGGTGGTTAGAAACAAAACTCCAAGGAGCTGATAATGTTTCTGCGTGTCTACTTAATGTGTAAGTAGGTAATTAACATTCTGGCTCTAACAACTTGTTTCTATGGGTTGTTTTGGTGTATTTCTACCACCTAGTGGCCACAAATAGATACAGCTCCACTGGAGTCCTAATAATCTGATAACTTTGAATTTCTGATCTTTAGTCTGACAAACTGGATTAAATCTGAGCTGTATCTAATTATTGCCATTACCCACGTATTTTATGAGATGTGTAAACTTGAACCCTGACCTCCTTGCAGTGAATAGTTACATCTGATTTGTGATTTATGGCGTTTAAAGGTCTATATACAAACTGAGGTTATATCACAAACTGATGCAAAACCCGAAAAATGATTTTAAATTTCATTTTCCTCTTTCTGTTGCTGAGAGCTGTTCATCCTGTGTAATGAACAACTCACAGATGGGGTGTGATTCAAAGTTCAGCTAACTCATAGGCGCACATGTAGTCACACACGCAGCCAGACAAGCGACTCATCCCGAAACAAGCGCAGGCAATAGCAGAAAATATTACTCAGCCTGAATATCCGACAACAATACAGTATACAGACAAAAACGCGCGCCGACTTAAAATACACCTCTGCTGAGAAATTCTTCAATCACAGCAACATGAGAGCGAGGGAATAACTCAGACAAAAGCACTGAGGTGAGAGACATTTCCATGGCAACCACGTTCGTAAGCCTGACTCCACCAATGAGCTTTAACCTTACAATATACCCAGGGATTCATAATATACCCGAGGCCACAATAGTGTTATAATAATAGTTTCCTCCTACTATAGCTGACTAAAAATAGAAAATCTTTTTATGTCTTCGATTTGATTTTAATTTAATTAACAGTGTGTGCTGGAATATTGTGTTTGTGAGACGTTGTGCATTTTCTTCCTGTGACAGACATAATGTGATTAGTATGGACCTCTCATCTTTTTCATAAGCTTCCTAGAATTGCACATCAGTGTTGATTATTCATATTACTGAGGTGTATGTAATTTTGCAAAAGACAAGTCTTCGATGACCTGGACCATCCTGGTGCCTAAATCTGCCCAGCAACACGTACTGTATGGAAGGCTTGGCTGTGAATGATTCTCATCTCTAAATATACTGTATATACACAATATATGTCATACATAAAGCAAAACAATGAAGGAATGTGTACCGAAGAGCCACATGTGTGCTGGGTATTATTACACCAGAACAGTAGTTTATAAAACACCCAAAGCAGCTGGATTACTAAACTACCGTAAACCACATTTCAGGAGTCCATGTTGGCTTAAAGAGAAAGAGGGGGGATTCAGTCAGGCAGAAGACAAACCAGACAAAGTGCTGTGATAAGGGATTAGATGGTAGAGTGCTGTGGAAATGATCATTGGCATGAATGACTAATTGGCTGAAAGGCGGACAAAGCAGGCGAAAAGAGGAGAGGAGAACTTCTAGCTCAAATAAGATCATCATGGCTATTGCAGGCCGGACTGCTGCTTTTTGATTTATTCCATATTAAATTAGACTGATGTAACAGCGGCATTCATTCCCACTGTGTACTCACAGTCACTTGTGTACCACTAGCCTGCATTCTTCTACACATTTATTCAAATTACATTAAAAGATAGCTGTAAACACGGAATACTCTCACAGAAAATCAGAGCATGTTTCAGTACTTCAAAGAGGACAGGTTTGAAGAAAGTCTCTCTTCAACAGCACATGCAGTAATGTAATGGTGGCCATGACTGTGGGTCACATATTTGGTCTAAAAGCAGATTTTGCTGTATAATATTTAATATTTCATTCACACCAGAAAACGAAGTCACGTTTTTATTTCTATCTCAATAAATAGCATTATTTTAAAGTTTTTAAAGGAAATTTAATCAAGGTCATTTTAATATCCGAGCAAATATAACTGCAGAGTAAATCAAGCGAGGGGATTTAAATACAAGCAGTATGTATTAATGTGGAAATTAGCTGCTGGTAGCTGCCAGTTAAGATTTTATTCATGATATGAGACTCCCTTCGTATTACGGCTGTCAGAGCAAATACCGCAGAATCAAAGGGGGAAAGGGGGAAAAAAAAAAAGATGCTGCTCAGCTTGCTGCCACCGCTGCTGCTGCTGCCAATGCATGTCACGGCCCACCACCACCCCCGGCATCGACCTGTGGGCTCTGTTCCTTCATGGTTCCCCACAGGGTGCTGCATTGATCTCACTCTGCTCTCACTTTGGCTGGCTTTAAATTATGCTTGGCAGGGAGCGACACGAAACCTTTAGCCTCGACACCAAAAACAAAATCTATACTCTCAATCTTTACCAATTAAAATGCTATTAGTCAATATCTGACATGGCTGATTTCAATGCATTTAATGTGGAATATATTAGGTAAAACGCAGGAACACAGCTTAATCTTGCCTAAAAGCCACTACTTCTTATTGATCTTCCTTCTTCGCATGAGGAAAAAAGGATTAAGCTTTAATTATACTTAAATATTACTGTAGGGACATGTCTAATTATTTGAGTACAGAGTAATATAATTCCAGTTGAGAGCTATAGGGTGTCTTTGTCTATGATAGCTCTGTACCCGACTCACACTAAAGATTCTGCACTATGTCTTTGACACACAAACCGGACGTAAAGCGCACATAGGTCACCACTGACATCGCCACAAATCACGTAACAATGTAGAATGCAATTATCACCGTGTTCCTGTGTAGGTCTGTGCCTGTCTCACCATCTTTGAATGTGTCTGTGCACGATGTTAAGATACCAAGTGTGTGTGTGTCAGTCCATCTGCCTGTGTGCACACATGCATGAAAAAAAATGGGTGAGAAAAAAAAAAAAGCCAAATGACTTGAAGAAAAAGAGGAGAAACAGAGATGGAAAGGAGATACTGGAAGCCATTTGAAGCTCAGCTTTGTTGAAAGCGTCGGCCATGGCAACCAGGCAGCGATGTTTGCTAGTAACGGCGTGCGTCATGCTGTCACACGCGGACACACGCACACACCTTGTGAGAAAGCACCCTTCTGTTGCTGCTCTCCCTCTTTTTTGCTTCGTGTAAGAAACAGCTTTTTGTCTTTTTAATTGGGCTGATCGCTTCCCCATTTCATTTTCCATTTGTCTTCTTTTTTCGTCAGCCTCACATTTTTGCTTCAGTCCAATATTGTTTATCCTATTTTCTCCCCTCTCGTGCTGTTCTATGATCTCACTTTCTGTCATTATGTCTCTAGTATCAGTTTGTGCATTCGTTCTTTGTGCTCCTTACCTGTGTCTATCTTTGCCTCAAAGGTGAACAATATATTATGTGATGGCTTCCAACCAGGACTCTTAGTCTATTTCTGTCTTGTCGGAGTTTGTCTCCCACAAATAAGAGCTAAATGAGCCACTTGGGATTTTGCTTCCTTCTCCCGAGTTCTTTCTACAGAGGTGTTGTTTACTCTGTCTGAATTGAAAGGAGAAACAGTGCCACAATGATCTGCGACGACACGGCGTGTATATGCAAAACTGCACTCTTGACATTTTCGCATCATCATCTGGACTCAGCTGTCTCTCTTTAATTGCTCTCTCTCCCCCTTTTCCATCCATCCATCCATCCATCCATCCATCCATCCACCCATCCATCCATCCATCCATCCATCCATCCATCCACCCATCCATCCATCTATCCATTTTATACACCAGCTTACCTTGTGTAAGGTTGCAGAGGGCTGGAGCTGATTCCGGCATGCACTGGAGAAGAGTCTAATACACAAACAACACTTTCACACTCATATTCACACCTGAGGGCAATTTAGAGGTATCACAATCAGCTGGAGCCTCCTTTCCTGGACCCTGGCATGAGCTTTCCCAGGGAGGCTGAGCAGTGTGATACCCTGATAATTGGAGCTCACCCTCCAGTCCTCTTTTAAAAGTCGGAACCACTGGGATGGTAGGAGCTGCACTTCATTCCACCACCTCATTTCAGCTGCACACATCCAACCAAACCGACTGTCACAAACACAAAAAGGTCTGCACTCACTAAAGTGAGTCCAAAGGCTCAATCAAACAGTTTTGACTTTATTTAAATAAAAACAGATCTGAAGCACTTTCACTTGCTATAATATCTTCATTAGCATCTCACAATATATTTCATCCCCCTATGGTGCCATGCTATTGCAGAGGTTTTGGACTACATTAGGTTCTATTCACTTCGAAAAATAGGCCAGGCATCCACTGAGCCTTTCAAATGCCTCCTCCTCAGTTGGATGAGAATATGACAGTGATATTCAGAAACTCCTTGTTCCACTGCATGACAGTATCTCCATTCAAGGTCAGCAGTTTCCCATTGCCAAGAACAACATGGGCAACACCCTGCCTCTTCCTCCCAAGTCCTTCTACATGGCCACATCAAACTGAGCCAATAAGCAGATGTAGTCCTTCAGTCTTCCTGAAATCTTTCAGGACTCCACCAGTCTGATATCTTCCTTCTTGGGTTCTCAGGTTGCCACCACCAGCAGTCACCAACAATCTCCACAACTCTGAGTCGCCACGTCCTCAATTTAAACTTTGAACACAGTCTACTCGGATTTCATGGAATTCTCCTACGCTGGGAGTTAAAGATCTTGCAGATAGGCCACCTTTAGGCAGATAGTTCATTCTGCATGTTTGGCTTCAGTGTTTTCCCCCCCGGGATCATGCTCCACCACCTGATCCATCTCATCACGAGTAAGGGGCCCTGTGTTGAACACTGTGTCCTTTATGTATGGACCATGACACATATTAAAAGTCAGAGGAGACGAAAACTAAACAGCACCACACAAATACATATTAAAGAAAACTAAAAGTACCTTTGCTCGTCTCAGCTGTAAGAGGACTTATTTCATCCAAATAAGAAAGTTTGACAGTGCCAAGAAATGTTTCCGCATGGCGCTGTTGTGTGTGAACAATAAGATCTAAAGAGGACTACATCATACATTAGCCTACAAGAGTCTAGGCCAGCAGATCCAATTAGAGCGATGTGGGCTATGGCCAAATTCTGGGACAGGCTCCACTGGAGGTGCCAGGTTATCCTGTGTCATGCACCAGTGACATCACCGGTGACACCAATGTAAAGGGACCTAGTGTGTGTTTGCGTGTACTTCCTGTGCACGGGGGTGGGGGGGGAGCGCTCCTCTTTCTATGTGTCCTTTGTGCAGCCTGGTCCCCACAGAGACTTAAGGGTATGAAGGCAGACTCACATTCTCACCCCCTGCAGGTGCACACACACATACACACACACACATACACACACACACACACACACACACACACACACACACACACACACACAAACCGTACTGTCTGCAACCTGAGTCTGGGAATCAGATTCCAGCTTCTCCTCTACACACCCACCCACACACACACACACACACACACACAAACACTCACATACGTAGTCTCTCTATCAAACACACACACATACGGGGGCCTCTATCACACAATAGGCCTGAGAAGCACTGACAGAGAGCCATATAATTTATATGACACCAGAACCACATGGGAGCAAACTAGAGTGAAACCTACGTCATAGTGGTTTACAAATGACAAAGAACGGCCAGTCTTCTCGCAGCATCAGCACACTGGAGAACAGGCCTCTTTCTCTTCTTTCACCACTCCTCTGCTCTGCTCATCCTCCGCCTCTCCATTTCTCATACTCCTTCCTGCGCTCTCATCCACTCTTCTCGTGGCTCGTCTCCGTCACTCAATCATCTACTCTGTCCTCTCATCTTACCCTCCAGGATTTCTCTTCCTGTATTATTTAATAGGGAAGAGTGCTTTTGTTTGTGCAAGTTTTCAGTAACTGTACACTGCAGAAAGAAAGAGCAAAAGTGGCACTGAAGGCCAAAAGTTGAGAGCTTGAGACGCAGTGGCTACCTCTAGCCAGTGTGACTGCAGGAGAACTTTTTAGCGTGCTGTCCTGTCTTATGGAAAATAACTTGCTTCATGCCAGAATCGTTGGCGCTGATCCTGGTTTGCTCACAGTGCAACACACTGCAGGTGTCTCAACCATATGGAGTCTACATTCACACCTACTCATCCTTAAGACAAGTGGAGGCTGGTAGAGAAGATGCCCAATGAGCCCAGGGGTGGAGAGGCTATTTGTTGGTGCCTGTAAGTCTGTATACTTGCAACAGCATCCCTATAGAATTCTGACAGAACGCAGCCTGTATGCAAATCCTACACGGCAAGGAATTCGGTGTTCAGAAGAGATCAGGAAATGAAAAGAGGGAAAGAGAAAGGGGATGGGAAAGACCGGGAGAAATGCCAAGAACTGGAGAGGAGAGAAAAGAGAATGGATCCAGGGAGATGAAATGTGTTAGTAAATCCATAAAAAGACAAAAATGAGCACCAGACAAGCAGAGATAGTAAAGAGATCCAGAAAAAAAACCTGAGAGGAAAAGAGAAGATCGTACACCGTCTCCATTTAACCTCATCCAGCTGACTCACTCACTGCAGAGCGCCCACCAAGCTGAGCCACCTCTGGTATGCCCTGCCTTCATTTCACAACACGGGCTGTGATAAATTATCAAACGAGCACAGTCACACTCACTACGGCAGCTGTGAGTCTGGCACTGACGCCGCTGCCTAACAAGACAAAATTGATGCAGTTGCAGTCACATGCTAATGTGGCACGATGCATCAGCATGTCGCAGAGCTGACTGAGCTTTCTGAGCTCCTACGTACATTTCAGAGGGTGTTTATTTTCGATAAAGTTTCTGTTTGGGTATCAACAACAAAGTATTATTCATAAGCCAAACTATGTCCTGTGCAAAAGCACATCTAATAGTAGTCAAAATACATATTCATGGTGGTCCTTTTTTTCATGATTACATAGTGAAATAGTTGTGAATGCTGGCTTGGTGCGTGTGATGAATCTAAGACTATTTTATAGCAAATGAACAGCGGCAGAAGATTAAAAAGGCTCCATCAATCTAATCTACTGATAGTAATATAATATCCACATGCTAATCGAGGCATAACGGACACAAAAAAAAAAATTGCGACTTTCTCTCTTCATTTGATGATGCCATGGGCTCTACTGAATTATCCATCACGCCACAGCTACGTCCAGTCACAGTACAGCACCTACAGCGGCACTTAGTTTAGAAACAAAAGCAGCAGCATAACAAGGTTGAATTTATGCACTCGCTGTCCCTTAAAATCCATAGTGCAGCGGGGTAGACAGTGTGTAATTCTCAGACGACTCGTGTGCCATAATGCAGCAGGCTCCATCACACAAAAAGCTATTTAAACGGCTCTGACTGTACAAGTGCTCTTTTCTCTGTAGCCTCGGAGCTTTAATGAGCCACAGAGATAAAGTAGTACTAGATTAATGACCCAAACAACCAAACTCCTGCCATGGGATTCACGGTGTGTAAGACAATCAACACTCCTCGTTAATAACCACACAACTGCAGTGGCACTAGCTACTATGCCTAAACACTACAAATCAAGCGCTCTTCATGCTTGATTTGTTCCACTTAAGCAGAAGGAAGGGCTACAAAGAGAAAAGAAAACCGCAAGAGTGCTTTTAATGCAGTTCAACAGGGACCGAAAACATGTTTTGTCACTCTAGAACTTCTTTCAAATCTCTAAAAAAAACTTTTACTCTTGTTATGTGCCTCAAGTGTGTAACTATAAAAGATGAGGAAGTGGCAACAGGGGATGTACTAAAAAAAGATGTGACTACTAGTACCACGTTTCGTAAGCTGAACACAATTTATCCAACTGGCAGTGGCACCGTGTCTCACTGCATCTCACTGGGCTTACTGTCACCTGTGTCCATGACTTTAAAGAGAGTAAAGGAAATAAGACGGGTGGGTTGAAAATGGCCTTCATCTGCTTCGAGGGTGTTTGATTTGATTATCTAAGTGTGGACCTCTGAAGAGCTGGCTTTTACAAGGCCAAAAAGGCAACATCCAGCGGCACTTCATTGGATTTGAAGGTGGGGTAAGCGTTTCTCGGTAATGTGATTCTAATCCAATACACTTCTTTTCAGATTCAGCGAATATCTCCGTCTGCTAGCTTTCTGTGCGCACGCTGAAAAATAAAAAAGATATGGTGGTTTTTACACAGCACACAAACAAAAGAGTAGCACTACCTTATTATTCCACCCATTCGAGCCAAGATTTGATTCAGGTAGCATTCAATCGCTTGCACACAGACATTCAGCTTACATTCTAGTTTGCTCTCGTTGTTGTGACGTTAGCTATAATAGGAGAGTTGTGTGTATCGCTGTGTGTTGGCTCCAATCGTCCTCTCTGTATGTTTGCTGCAGAGCAACTTTACTGACAGTATGCAAACACACACATAGCTTAGGTGAAATACGTCTCTTGGTGTGTCATCGCTTTGCACTATGGGATTGGATATTACTGCACCTTAAACAGAGATTTTATCGGCCTGTAAGGGGAAAACTGGAGTAAATCTGTCGAAAACAACACCAGGACTGACATGAACCTGAATGATTTAGTCAATTCTGGGTATCCCCTAAAAATGAAAGGAGGAATAAAGTAGATTTGGATGAGAGTGGAGATAAAGTGCATGCCTATCATACTCAGGCACAAAGGATAATTTTGGCTGTTTACAACTTGGAATTTATTTCCATAGTTCAGGCCATAATTCCTTCAGTAATAATGGTTTGAGTGCAGAGCAAGACAGGAAAGTCCTTGTCATTATGTACATGTTCTCCTTTCAGACAGCAAGTGGTTGCTGTCTGACCTTATATTCCTTTCCCCATCCGGCTTTCTTCTAGCGATGTTGTAGCCTTCCTAGGTCTCAGCAATCACTTTGGTCAGTACAAGGGAAATTATAACCAACCACGCAAAAATGCGCTGGAACTCTCCTTCAGTGTATGTGTTCATGATTGCAAATCAATATTAAGACATGTAAAAGCAGGATTTAGAATGAGCATATTTATAAGCAGCCATATCGTCATCAAAAATACATTTCGTGAGTCATTGGTACTGCAGGTGGTTGGCAGGCTTCTTAGTGCACATGTGAATCAGACAAGACAGAATCTAGAGTCTTAAAATGCTCCACGCTGGTGACGGAGCATAAGGAATACGAGCACCAGCACAGACGGTCGTACCGACTACCATCTTAACTGATCCAGTTAGGTATTTGTCACTTTCTAAAAAAAAAAAAAAAAAAAAAGAACGTTTCAGACTGAAAACAAGCCAGAGGCAAGTGGGTATACTACTGTCTGCTGCTGCCACAAATGCAGCACCCAGACCGTTTGAGAGGTTTGTGATGACAGATGAAGTCAGGCAGATAACACCTCTGGGACATATTTAGGTGATGAAAATGACAACAGTAAACAAGTCTGTAATTAAAAGCTCATCTCTTTTTGTCTCCCTGGTGGCAGGAAGTGGATAGCTTTCTCCACGAGTCAGGATGATTTACCCTAAGAGCTACAAAGCCATCAACATTTCCAGCTATTCATAGCAGATGAGAGGAAGTCTTTGTTTTTTATTGCATCATCCACAGTGCTAAATTTGTCTTCCACGCCTTAGATCGATTCGTCTGAGGTTTGAAGTTGATGATTGTTGTTTCTCTTCTGCCGATGTGGCCTACGCGGTGTCACAAGAACGTCATGAGAAAGCGAGCTTGATTTGAAGACGTTTTACTGTAGCAAAGAAGACAACATGACTAATCTAATTCCTGCTGTAGTTGGCATCTTAATGGTCTTCACCCTCACCACCACAGCCCTCTTCACTGACCTCAAATCATTAGCGCTATTGTCATTATTAACGATCATTAGAGCCATTAAGGCTGTTCAGAGTCACTGGCATTTATCATCTGCGTCCTCTCCAGTTTCATCACCCTCAACAGTTGCTGCATGTTGATGAGCAAGAGGTGTGAGAAGAGTCAGTGAGATGAATGTGCTCATGGGAACCAGTGTGTGTGATTCGTGTGCTCCATGTTCCAGAGGGGTCTGTTATTTTTGCTCGACACTCTCTCGCCTGGACTCCTTACAAGGAGCACTGCAAGGACGTTGGCAGATGGCGAACGTTGGCAGGGGCTCGGCCCCCGATGTCCACACGCAGGCTGCCAGCAGGCAGAGCAGCACACAGCCACAGGGAGGCTTTTTAGGCCACACACATTTGACACAAGTTGCTGGCAAACAGGTCAACCTTAAACACGCTGCAGGGGCAATTATAAACACATGCAGACGCACACTGATCACTACACACGTAGACAGACTGTATAGTGGCCAAGACTTGCAGTGATATAATTCATTTTGGGCCTGGTGTGACTTTTCTAGGCCAGCAGTTATAAAAGTGGAGCCTGAGATCCCCCAGGGGTACATGGAGGGAGAGAGGTGCTCCAACAAAATAAGCAATACTCTACTGAAGTTAAATTCACCAGAAATTTCAAAGTAAAGAAAGAACTCTTTACTGTTGTCGGATGTTTCCTCAGAACTAACTCACGAGCCAAAAATTAATCTCCTCAAGCATTGAGAATGTTGTCAAGTGGAGCATCCTGTCCAAATACTGCGACATGTTTGTCTGCGCTCAAGTGGAACAGCAGATATATTGGAAAGAACTCCAACAACATAAATATGAGTTATTGTCGTATTAGAATACGTCGTATAGAATAAATTATTTATCATCAGCAAAATGTTTTTAAAGGGTCAAATTCAAATTCAAGTACTTATGCTGAGTATCCTTAAGCATCGTAATTCTTTGATTTCATTTGTGACATATTCATGCGTAAATGGTATTGTAATTACTTGGTATAACTGGCTGAGATTAAGCTACTACTTTATATATTATTTGGTAGTTTAATCTATAACAAAGCCTCATACTTTTGTAAACTGATCAGATGTTTTGTATTAACAATCCCAAACCATAGCGGCAAAATAAGTATTGAAGTACAAGTATGACATCAAAGAATAGAAATGTTCAAATAATGTATCTCAAAATTGTCCTTAAGTATATTTACATTAGAATAAATCTTAATACATCGTTTCTTGCTTCTCTTCTGGAAAATGTCAATAGGTCCAGGTGTATATACTGTATGAGCAAAACCATAAATATTCACCTGAAATCTGTTTAGGATCTGACTTAAAAATGACCCATTACAATGTCCAACCAATCATTTTGTTGCTTTGGAGACAGTAGGATAAGGAACAAGGACCAAACAACCGAGAGCCAATTCAATTTCCCATGATGATCAAAGAGTCAGAAGATTGCTATTGAGGGCCAGCAGGAAATTGTGTGTGCGTGTGTGTGTGTGTGTGTGTGTGTGTGTGTGTGTGTGCGTGTGCGTGTGCGTGTGCGTGTGTGTGTGTGTGTGTGTGTGTGTGTGTGTGTCTGTGTGCTTTCGTCAAGAAAATGAATAACTTAGCAGGATGTGACTCTGTGACTGTGTTTGGATTATGTCCGATTAATTTTCAATTAGCTTCCTGGATTTGTATCAGCAAGTTTGGAAATTCATTTTCTTCTTGCTTGACAGTGCAGCACGTTGTTTGTTCATTTGTGTTGGTTACTTACTTCTTCTGGGCTGACATCATACTTCTACACACAAACCAATGAACATCAAGACAAACATCTTGTGCTGCCGAAGGACAAAATAACAGCCGAAAATCCAGTACAACAAAAATAGTGCTGATGGGATATGAGTTCTTCCAAAGTGCACACATGGAATCAATATGACTAAACCCCCCTTCCCACTGAGTGGATTTACAAAGCACTAACGTACAAAGCAAACTGAGAGAAATAACTCAGATGAATGAAAAGCCCTGTACTGCTGTGGAAAGCCTCCTCACTTTTTCAACAAATCCCCCTTGAAGAGGAGCTACGGGGTAGCAGAGAGAAGATTTAAAAAAAAATATTAACTTTATTGATCATCAAGGTTGGATCCAGGGGTGATTGGTATGAAGAATAAATGAGGCAGTAACATCATAATCGTGGTGTAATCGAATAAGGAGGAACTGACTCGTACTGACTGCTTAATGGGATGAATCTTGTTCAAATTAATACCACTGATGGCCACGTGAAACTATGCAATATTACATATTCTATATATAGGCTACTGATTTCTTGAGAAAGAAATACATTTTAGTTTCAGTGCCTAGCATAAGAACCTCTCATCCTGGAAAGGGTACAGAACAGCATCTAGAACTGTGAGACTACACCTGACAACCTGTTATCACGATACATCACCCGTCATCCAGCCATCCACGTCACCCACCCCACACACACACACACTCTATGTCAACGTCGCCGTTAACAGAGGAAGCCCCTCCTGCTTCTTTTGTTACCATGGACACCAATCAGTAGCCACCTCAAGGGACAAAATAAAAAAATAAAACCCTCGGCATTTCTATGAACACACACACACACAGAGCTGACACACACAATGAAGCCGTTCAGAAGGTCACCAGGATGACCATGAGCAGTGTGGAAACCATCAGCCCCATCACCTTCATCCCATCACTGCCTCCTTGGCGATCACACACATCACTTACGTGTCACCTGTCACACTGAGAGACGGGGAGGGATGGTGAAGAGAGGCAGAGGGTATGTCTGCTGCGTGTGTGTGTCTGTGTTTGAGGAAATCGCTCCCGACAAAATACTTTGTCATATATTCAGAAATATATGGTTATGTTATGGAAAATGACTCCCATTTTATGTCATTATGCTCCACCCCAACCCTTGGGGGACACACAGTGACAGAGTGCTTAGTGTTTGAAGAGTCTATAGCCCCTGTGTGTCACAACCAAGCCTCCATACAAGACCATTCAGGACTAGCCATGACCAATTTTATGCCTCATTACCACACACACACGCGCACACAGAACATGACATGTCTTCGAATATATACTGTGGCAAGTGCAAACATGGTAAAGGCACACAGATCTCTTGATACCGATTATGATACAGAAATAGTAACAGCTGATCGCAGTCTGCTACCACTGCTCTGTATCCTGCGCTGACCTGACTGGGATCTTTGTTTTATGACGTTACGTGACCGCGTGTGTCATCCGTTAATGTTCACATACCAATATTCTTTAATTGTGTTTGCAAAGTCATTATCATAATAATAATACTACCATGAAGTACAGCCCGACTGATACTGGATTTAAGGTGTATAGAAAATGTTTTTTTTTTTGCAAAGATCCCTCATATGTGGTTAATTAAGGACTTGACAAAGATACTGTTGAGTTTAACAATAAACCTTATTGTCCAAAATGGCATCAATGAAACAGTGAACTTCATTAAAGTTTCTGATATTAATCATTACACATAACTACATATAAAAACACAAATAGAACTTAATTACTTGATATAAATGACAACATACACTTTGATACACATGTACGTATCTGCGATAGGTCAATATCGGGCAATGAAGTCAGCCTACATATATATATATATATATATATATATATATTAGTCCAGTGTTTTTCAGTCCTGGTCCTCGGGGAGCGCCTGTCCTCCACCACACCTGATTCAAATGATCAGCTCGTCATCAAGCTCTGCAGTGGCCTGATAACGAGCCACTCATTTGAATCAGGTGTGTTGGAGCAGGAACCGTCTGAAACATGCAGGGCAGTGTTCCCAGAGGACCAGTCATGCACTACTATTACATCAATATCTCAATATGTATATGGGCATTTTCTAATATTGACATAGTGTTCTAATATTAGGCATTACATGAGACCAAACCCGTTATATATGTGAAACTGTATAGTGTGATAATGTGCAGTGGCATCTAGTGGTGAGGTTGCAGATTGAACCCAACTAAATACACCGTCTCTAACCCTCCCCTTCTAAGTGTATAGCAGAACTCACCGCGTCGTACCGTGGTGAAACTCGGCTAGCTCTGTAGAACAGGACTTATGTCTATCGCATTTGTTTGTTACGTTATCTAGCCAGCTAGTACAGTCAGTAACATAGCACATTTCACGTATCTGCTGTAAATTAAAAGGCTAGCTTTTCAGTTGTAGTGCCCAGGAAAGCTTTTATTGTGAAACATTTGCAGGTTCATGTTGTGGAAAATGTTGCAAATCCACTCTTATTCATGGCTCTCATTACGTTCCATTCAGGAGCGGCTGAGTCACGTGCAACACCTAGTGGTAAAATTCAGTATTAACGGTCTGGTCCAGTCTTTGGCTCAATATAATTTCTAATTAAATTGGTTTACATCAGCACAAACCTATTAGTGAGCAATTTTTAAAAAAAATCCAATAGATCAGTCCCATCTGACACCATGTTTGTTTAATATGGTTATGCATTTATGCATAATGTGATGTAATTCTATGTATCACATCAAAAGAAATATGAGATAGTAAAGATCTGCCCAGCTATGCAGCAGATTAAATAAAATTGTGCCACATGTTGTGTACTGAGTAAACAATGTGAGCAGGATGGAAAATCAGGAGGCTACTTTGTCACACACACACACACACACACACACACACACACACGGCAACGCCAACATATTATACACACACTGACAGAAGTAATTACAGAACATTACAGACACACAATGTGACAAAGTATTTGCATACCTCGCAAATACTATGTCACATAACAAACACGCACAAACCATTAATCCTTCCACTGCTTAGAGAAGGTTATGTGTGTGCTCATATACCAAAGCAGCAGGCGCACGTCACCTGCTGATAATGCCGCACCCAACGACTTTACATCAGCCAAATCCCAGCAACATCCTGCGTCACTGCTGCCAGAGGATGCAAATTCACTCATCATTACATAAAAACACATGCAGAGAGAGGTAGGGAGGCAGACAGGGAGTGTCCTTGTGAACTTCTTTATACAGTAAAACTGAAACTAGCCCAAACGGCCCCCCAAAAACTGGGCCAGACAGACAAGGGGAGCTAGGGAAGGAGGCTGGTTGTCATAGATGAATAGCTGTGTGTGTGTGTGTGTGTGTGTTGTGTGTCTGTGTGTGTGAGAGTGTTGAGTCCTGCTGTACATGCAACACAGATTTATGCAGTTAATATCATAATAGTAGGTGGCTGTCACATAACACATCATTCTAATCGCTGCTGTAGCCAGGTTTCCAGAAAGATAGTGAACTGTGTGATTTCCATATATTATGTAAACAGGACGCTGGCCTTTTAGCAACAGCTGGCAGCAGAGCTCTTTGCATGTATTAAGCTTGTACAATCAAGCATACGGTAAGTTGTTTACATAAAGAGATGCACACACTAGAAATTAATTTCAATACTTGAGTTAATGACAAAACATCTCAATGAGTTTGGAAATAATAAACATGGTAGCTTCAACTGCATAGAAAACCATATCGCAAACAGAAAATTGACACGCATCGTGTAAGCACCGTAGTTTATATTTCATTTAAGGGATAGGAGACATTTTATATTTAAATTTGTCGATTGGGAGAAGGTAGAAGCACAGGAGAATGTAGTCATTAAACACAATCTAAATCCACATTATCTTACTGTGGAAAATATTGTATGCATGAATTGAATGCAGCGTCAGGCTAATTTAACTGCTTTTTTAAGTTACTCCTATACTCCTACTTACTTATTCAAACAAATCATCTGAGATCTATTGCGGCGGTATTTGTATTTGGATAAGTGATGGGATGAACTCTAATAAACTTCCACACACCTGTAGTCTTAACAGGCACTTGGGCACTGTGACAATTAACCAGCAATACATCACACAAGCACTTGACTGCTCAGGGTCAAGAGGTGAAACCAGCTCCCTTTGCTGACTATAATTCTGTTATGAATGCCCATGAAGGATCGAGATGCAAACATTATACAAATGACCCTTATTGTCTAGTTGAAGGTATATATTTTTACAATTTTGCTGTCATGCTGACAAGCATGGAAGGGGACGTAAAAGTTTAATTAAAGCATTACACTGAAAGCAAGACAATAAAAGAAAGAATCAAATTATAAGGTGCAGGGTTGAGGGGTGAGGCCAGTAATTATGCACTCTGCAGTTGTATAATTACCTGTAGACACCAATGTTAGAACTTTGGTTTTAAGGAAAATTATGTTTCTCCGTTTAGTCTGTTCATAGACCTGAGACTAGCTTGCTTTTCTGAAGCTATCACAGTTTATTAAACTCTGTTTCAACTTAGCTCTGTGAGTCCATGTTGAAAATGCAAGACGAAATATACCATGAGGGATTATATACATTTCACACATGTGCATAGATTGGTAGATTGGGCTCCTGTTCTAGATTAGTATTACCCTAATACACACACACAGTATACTTTTTGAATGTGACGATAAGCACTTGGTCAATTTTTCATTCGGTTCTCATTCTGTGCTTGCATAGTTAGCTTTTCCAGCCCGTTATCACCACTCTGCTTGCCTTGCTTCCAGCTTGCTGTCGGGCACTGGGAGCCTGCATAGTCATTAACAACTTCTACAGAGGCAGCAGACACTAAATGACTCTGCAGTGTCCTCCACACAACTTTGCATGTCCTCTTTCTCCATGTTTAACTTACAGGTTAGGTTCTACAAACAAGTTTAATCTGTTTGACCTGGCATCCATCTGGTCTATTTACTCATGTATTTAAGCTTCTAATTTCCCGCAAGCTGACATTGTATCATACTGTTCATGCAGAAAACGATGAATGGTCTCCGGGACCAAAATTGAACTGTTGACTGGTAGCGTTACAGTGCCTCAAAATATCAGTTTAGGAAAAGGGAAGGAGGAGGAGAGGTTTTAAGATTGCCCACAACAGAATTACTATAAATGGAAGAAAAGCTGAGGGTTAAAGAAGAGAATATGATGAGAGATCAAGTAGCCTCTCAGCGGTAGTGACGTCAAAGTCAATTAGTTATTTGCAAGGCAAATTAAAGGAAGGCAAGCTGACTCCTGCCATTAGACATTGGTACACAGTAAGATTGAATGTCCTTGTTCCTCCGTGACAGCAATCATGCAACAAGGGGCAAAATTGAAGAAACATTCAGATTTTTTCCCTTGAAGATTTGTGCTGTCAGACACAAGGCAAGAGCAACATGGAAGGCATTAAACATACTGTACATGTCTCATCATAGTACGGTACAAATGATATGGAATTTAAACGTTCAAGGACACATTAGAGTGCATAATGTTATGACAACAGTTTGTTTTCCTTTACATCAGCATTATTACTGCTGCAATTTCTTAAACTTAAAAAGAGGGAAAGTTGTAATAAAAGAGACGCCACAATTTGGCGTCGATCCTGCAGAATTATATGACTATTTCCACTTGGAGCTGGAGCCAATGCTATAAACTGTGGGGTTTGATGGTGTTGTGGCAGCTCAGATGACTCAGACACATACTGTGTACCCGCCAATCTGGCATGCAACCTTTGTTACATGTCATCACGCCTCCCTCCCATCTTTCTTGTCTGTCTCCATCAACCACCGCAGAGAAAAACAAGTGCAAAGACGTTTTAGGCTATGGAGGATAGCACTTATATACTACAAACAACTTTCTTTATCCATTAATAGTACAATTAATTTCCCCCTGGGGTACAACACTCACTGTGGGACAGAGAGCAGGAAGAAATATATAAGCTGCCACCACACAGGCCCTCTAGACACAGTAAATTCTATATCCCTCTAGTGATTTCAACTACGACAACTGTTATTAGGCGGCATGCACGACATGAAGTTGATGAGTCGGTTGAGCGACTGTAGTGCAGTAAAGTGGAGAGAGCCCATTGTTACTGAGAGAGCCAGAGGTGTAAATGGAAGGAAACATTGATTAAGATAGATGAAATATCCTCTTAGCTCAAAGTAGCACCAGGTAATGCTTTTGAGAGTGGCAATCACTAAACTCTCTAGTAGTCTGAGTGAAGTGTAAGAGTCAGAGGGGAAAAAAAAGAAGCTAAGTGGAAGAAGAGGCGAGAGTTTTATCCCTAAATCCCTTATTCAATCTCTCTAGAGTTTTCTTTAAAAAAGCTTTTTTTTTAAGCATCTCTTTATTTTACATATCGCAGGTAAAACTCTGGTTTTGCATAAAATGAAGGATTCAAAAAAAACATTTACGGTTCCAGAAAGTTCTTTTTTTTTTCTGTTAAAAGAGTGTGATGTGAAACCAAAGCTGATGTTCTTGATGTTGACATTTCATGAGAAATAAAAATCACCTTACAGCTGCACGTTTTTTTTTTTTCTTCTTTGTGTCCATTATGCGTTTGCACCAGCAATTAGAAATATCTTTGAAGACGCGTGAATAATGGATGCGTCGCGCATCAGAGAGGAAAGCAAGGCCCATGCTTGCTTTGAATTAGTGATGACTACAATACAGACTCCACTCTGCTGCCTGTGACACATGAACAGCAGACGAATAAGAAGGAAGTCGACGGCGAGAAAATACTGGAGTGAGAAGAAAAGGGAGCAATGTGCATAACAAGAACAGACAGGAGCGGAGGAGGAGTGTCGCAAGGAATAAGCAGAAAGGGGAGGAAAAGAAGAAAGAAAGGATTTAATTATCCCAGTCGACTGTGGCAGAGTAAACACAGAAAAATGCTCTGGATCGCTGTCTGAGCGGACAAACACACACGGGCATAATCACATAAGGATACACACACGTAGAAAGTGACACATTAATAGCAGCTTGTGAAAAAAAACATTTTCAGTCTTGTTGCAAAGTGTTTAACCAACAAATTAAACATCACTTTCAGTACCAATGTGATAAAAGGCAAGGGTAACAGACAGGGAGGAAATGATGTTCGACATTTTGGGGAAATATGCATTTTGCTTCTTGCCTCATTTCTTACGTTTTGTTGGGTTTTTGGGGGGGAGAGAGGAGGTTAGGGATTGGGGTTTTTAAAAAAAATAGCGACAGTAGAGAGATGAATGGCAGGAAATGAGGAGAGAAAATGACATGGAACAAAGTTCGTGGGATGTCGGGTTAATGTCCCAATTTGGGTTTTTTTTAAATCATTAACAGAGAACAAAGTTTAAAATGACAATTTGTAGTTTTATAGGAGTCTTGTCACTGTAATATTATCACACATTGTTTTTGAACTATAGCACTACAGTTTTACAGTTTTATACAGTTCAAGCATACAAGCAAACTGTCTCTGAGCTGTCACTTCATGCTGAACACACAGATATGTGTGGTCACATCTAACTCTTGTCAAGAGAGTGAACTTGACAAAATGTGTAACACATTTCACGCAAGAAACGAGTAAAACAACAAAAAACAAAAAAGTTATTAATAAAGCTGACATTATCATCTTTATGGGTGCACACACACCCACACGTCAAGCAGGACATGTCACAGCTTCCTCATGACGGTCACTTTTCACTGCCAAAAAGTTCAGCCGTGAAACTTCAGAACAGTCTGAGGCGCAGGGTGGAAAATGAAAGAGAAAGGAAAAAAAAAGAGAGAGAGAGAGAGAGTGACATTGCTGTACTTTGTGAAACAAAAACATGACATGCCACCTTCAACGCTCCTTCTCTCCCTAATCTATTGATCCGTTCTGCCACTGTGTCGCCAACCTTGAGACGACACAGAGCTCCAGATTTATGGAAGGCTTTCCGTGCTGTCTGACGGGGAGATACACACTATACACAACACAAAGCTTGTGTACTTTGCTTTTCATTGTCACACAAAAGTTACTTACTGTTGTACTTTTGACTTTAGAACAGAACCTTTCTGGAGCTCAGGTTGCTTTGTGCTTCAAGGATAAACATCTCTTCTTCAGTCTTGAAGGTTTTGTTAGGGCATACAAATAGATGCTGTTTATCTCCAGAGTTGCAAATGATAATAGTTCAGAAAGTTTTTCAAATTTGTCTTATAATGTCAGTCGAGGACTGAGGATCACTACACCCTAAGATCTTTAAAAAAAACAAACAGTACAGACATGAAACATCCTTTGTTTTCCTATTGATAATTTGATTCCAAGTGTTACTGAGATACACATGTAAATGTGTTTCCTGTGTGTGTATATGAGAATATTTAGATTCATTTCTATTATCCTGTAGTCTGAGCAGTGGTTCATGGCTGTGTTGTTCTCTACGATTGACCTTCAAATGCCAGGCTCATTGGCTCAGAGATCTGTACCTCCTGGATTCATCTGAAAGGTTACATATGAGAGTGGAAACAAAAAATAAACAAAAAGACTGGGTGGACTCGCAGTCAATGAGCTAATGGTGAGTCCAACAAGGCAGGAAGACAGAGGTCTAGAGAGAACAGTTGTGCATAAACAAGCGTAGAGGCAAGAGAGCTCAGCGTAGAAAGCCATGCAAGAGCATGAAGACTCCAGTGCAAATAGAGACACAACAAGGATCTCATTGTCTCTTCCACTCTAAGATACTACAGCAGTGGTGTCAGAAGTATTCAGATCCTTTTTTTAAAGTAAAAGAACTAATACGATACTGCAAAAATACTCTGCTACAACTAAAAGCCAGGCATTTAAAGTAAATAAGCATCAAGTTAAAGTTCTTGTTCGGCATAACAACGATCACTATACCTAATGTTATATTATATTTACTGTTGGTGCTGGTAGAGATGGAGCTATTTTTAAGCACCTTATAGTTTAGATCAGTAGTTCCAAACCCAGAGGTCGGATAAATCTGCCAGAAAAAATGAAAGTTCTGCTACATGCATTTGTAGCTTATGTTTTAAATACCTGTATTTGTTCATCAAACAGATATTTAAGACGTCAGACAGGCACTATATTTTGCCAGGTGAAAAAAAAAGGGAATCCCTGGTTTAACCTTTAAAAATGTACTGCATTTTATAGTTTTAGCCGACATTTTTTGAAAAGTAATTCATCACATTAACGTAATAAAGTACGTTTTCCCTCTCTGAAATGTAGTTGAAGTAGTCAACTGCGTTCCATTGCACTACTGTCCTACAGCTAAAATACCTGCTGGAGGAGGCACATTCAGAGGGTGGCTCTTTCAAATGACTGAGCTTACAAAGGTGTGGCCTTTGAAGGACTCCAGACTTGTGGGCTCGTCCCCATTTGAGATTTATCTACTAAAGCCGTACACAGACCATGACTAATGTTAGGTACATTTGGGCAACCCTTATTTACTTCAAAGAGTCAATATTTTCCAAATTTCCAATCATGATGTTGGACCTCAAATGAGCAACAGAGTTGCCACGTCAGTGGTGACTACTGTACCATGACGCTGAAGTTTAAACTTCACATCAACTCCACTTTATGTATATAACACCAGTGACTTTTTTTTAAAACATGTAAACACTTCACATTTCACTGCTCCACTGGAATGTGTTCCTCATTAACTTCTCTATGAAGTTGCAAATAAGTTTTCTAAATCCATATATTTTCCTCCCCAACATCAATCTATAGGCTTCAGGTGTGTATTTGTGTGTGTTTGTCACTGTGTACAGTACACCTCTATGTGAGGATGTTTATCTGCACATATGACTATGTATCTGTGTGTGTGTGTGTGTGTGTTTTCCACCGCTCCACTGGAATATTTTCTAAGAAGTCTCACCCTCATGCCACTGAGTTACGATGTTTGAAGTAGAGAACTACAGTAGACAGATGGGCCCCTTACAGGCAGTCTTGAGCATGCCCTCAGTAAGTCTTCTTAGTCTACAGAACCACTGTGATAATGTCTGTAATAGAAACCCTGTCTTAGTTAATTACATTCATTTAATAAACTGCAATACAGAAATCTATTTTAGCCCACTAGAGGGCAGAGGAATTCAAAAGCTACCTGACAGGTGCAGAGCCTGCGCGTATTACCGCGTTACAAAGTTGGTATGGTTAATGTGTAAAAAGCATTTATGGAAATCTATCCAATAGTTGTTGAGAAATCTTCTGCAGAATCACAAATGTCAGCCTCACGATGCTGCTAAAGGAAAGGTCATGGGATGACCAGAGTCATCAGAATTCATCCTCTGGGAACCACGAAGGTCTGCATCTAATTTAATGACAGTACATCTCATACATACTTCAGATATTTGAAGTGGCAGACTAACTGAATTGATTAATGCACAGTTTAAGAACAAACTCAGATGAAATACTTCACTAACACGGTTTTTAAATCAGTGTAGTATTTGTATTCATTTTTTTTTACAAGATTCAAGAAGTTATATCTGTGGTAAATAAGAAAAGACCCAGCCAGAATACAACATTAATCTTTGTGTATGCCCTAGTTCCACTTCCGATGAACCAGATCTGTAACTGTGTAAATTACTACCATGCAACGTGCTGCATTTGTAACACAGGTATTATCCACGGAGGCTGCCAGATTTTTTTTTTCATGGCCTAATAATGCTGTAGTTAGGGGTGAATTTAGGTCATATACTAACTGTAAGTATTGCTACCAGAATGTCATGGATGGAAATTATAGAGCCAAAGAATATAAAATTGTTACCTGGAAATCTTATCACTATAAAACTAAAAATATAGTATTTTATTCATTGGCATCTAAAAAAAACCCAAAGGCTGTTTACAGCAGATCTCCACTGGAAAGGAAAACACCCAAATGATCCAAGTCGATGTCTTCTATTTCTTTTTTGTTCAGCTGTACTACATTACACCACACCTTAAGTTATAGTATTCAATTACCTGTAATATAGTTGATGGATACATAAGGAATTTAGAATATAACACGAATGGAAAAACTAAACAAAGTTATGTTCTGCTTTTTCCAGAGTGGGAAAAGGTGGTACAGCGCAAAAATAAATATTGCTCACAAAAAAAAAAAAAAAAAAATCCTGTTAGGGTCAATAATATCCATGTAAAGGGTGCCAGACGTATGCGTATACCTATTCTAGCCACTCACATTCTGGGCACCAGGCTCATTAAGAAAGTCTGACAAGTACATGAAAAGGCCTCTCACAGTTTGTATGTGTATAAATCAATGTGACACTAACTAAACAAGCGCCGGTAGAGAGCAGGGATAATGAACAGAAATGGACTGAAGGCAAACTGAGTCTTAATCATGGGGCAGACATGATGGATAGAGCGAGAGAGGGATAGAAGACAGGTGGAAAATGGCATGAAAGAAGGAATAGAAGTAGTTACAAAGCTTAGAGAGAGCAGATGTGAGTTAAATGGTGTTTTTTTGGAGTTTTTTTTTGGAGGAAATACTAGGGTGTGATTGAAAATTTGACTGAAATTACTGGTATCAGTGGCAAACCTCTGTGAACTGGCATATTTATTCGCCACAGCAGCTGATTAATACATAAGTCTTTGGCCTCTGGAGGCCAAGGCTCTTTATTAGATCCACATTCAAAGGCGGCATAATTTCACAGCTTTTATCCAGGACTGAAACATGAATATCAGGACAAACAAACAGTTGCCCTAGGGACAAAAAGTCTAGGATACATCAATGTGAAGTGGGACACTTGCAAATTTGAGAGTAGCCAAGGGTGATGTGACAAAATTAACACACCCATGGGTAACCAGTCAATCACAGGGTGAGACTGTCTGCATATGAAGACAGGCAGAAGAGAAGAGACAGGCAGAAAGGGGTAAGGTGGGGGTAACTTTTGGATGTGGATCTTGTGCCAATATTTGACCGCCAACATGGATAAACACTGGCCACATGGCACTCTGTGACCCCCGGGTCTCCATTATTTAACACACACACACACACACACACACACACACACACACACACACACACACACACACACACACACACACACACACACACACACACACACACACACACACACAAAAAAGGAGCAGTTGGGAACACGTGAGTGTTAGCATATGCTAACAGTTAGTACGCCTAATGGCTAATACAAGACATAAACGTCATAAAGATAAAAGATGTCTAGCAATATTTGCACGGTAACAGATCGGACAAATTGGCGGATGTTGCGATGTCAGTTAAACAGCTACAGAACTGTCAGTAGTGGTTGCTACTAGCAACATAGTGTTCAGCTGAAACCAACGGCTGACAGAATATAATATTGTTGTACGAAAATATAAAACTGATTTTAGCACTATACAGCTAACAGTCGACAAAACTATTGTAGTGAACTACACAAGTGTTCAAGGAAGTGCACGAGTGTAAAAGTTTGGGACGATCTCAGAATTTCAGCTAAAATGATCTAAATAAGAATGCACAAACTAACTCCAGTCATTATTTCCTCATTTCCCTCCATATAATCTCCCTGGTTTACAGTGTCTCTCTCACACACACTTTGACACACACACACAAACAATGCACATAAATCCTTTTATCCCTGAGCACAAACTAACACTAAACCGTTCAGCCTCCCTACAAGTCCAATTTTATTCACATCAGGGCATAGACAGACAGAGACACACACACACACACACACTACATCTCACACTGCAGATCAGAAAGTGTGTGGGTGGAGGTTTCCCCATAGGCCTGTGGTGACAATGAGTCAAGGAGACAGGACACGTGCACACACTTGCGCTCACACACACACACACACAAATGCAGAAAATCATAGGCACAGATGGACATACTG
This sequence comes from Nibea albiflora, assembly GCA_014281875.1. NCBI lineage: Eukaryota > Metazoa > Chordata > Actinopteri > Sciaenidae > Nibea > Nibea albiflora. The sequence goes on from CM024792.1 coordinate 7,327,534, forward strand.
AACATGAACAAGTCACAGACTCTCTTGCTAAAATGTACACACACACATTCCTACACTCCCTCTGCACTGATGTATGCAAAGCATACAGAGGAACGGCACTGAACGAGTAGTGATGATAATGACAACGCTGACAACAAGGAGACAGAAGAGGTGATGACAAAGACGATGACGATTAAGACGTGACAATGTGTGAATGTGTTGACAAAATCTTGTTTATCAGATCGCAGCTCCGTGAATCTCAGCAGAAGACTGTGATTCAGCCTGGGCATCTTGGAGCCAGACAGACAACAAACACCATCTCCCTGTCGGTTTGATGAACTTGAAAATTTGAACAATTAATGAGCTGTTTAAATCCACGGCTAACAGTCTTATGTGTAAGCATATAGTACAATCAATAACTGTGCTTTTCTTTTATCGAATCCATCTCCTGCTCATCTCTCAAGCTATGTGCTTTTGAGCCGATAGGTAAACACAGACGGAGCTCTGAGGCGTCGTTTAATAGCTTTTATTTCAGCAAACAGTCAAGCTTACACAGTAACCGGTTGCCATTAACAGATGGGTTGCCATTTTGGTCTAAACTAAAGAAGATGCTGACTATTAGTCTTTTCAAATTACTCCTAGTCAAACCAATCACAACGACCTTCAATAGAATACAAATTCATTCATGTTAATTCCCATAAATTCATGTTTCCCATGGGAAGTTTCCAACTTTGAAAATGTGTATGTATCGGTGTATGTAAAAGGTGTGGTCATGCTCAAACAGAACCAGAACTAGTATCCATCCACATCCACCCACGTCAGTAAGTGCTGCCTGATCCAAGAGAAGGAGCAATGCTACATCATTTAAATGTGGCGATAGTACAGCAGCAACAGAAGCTGCTTTTACACAGAGATTCCACAATAGTACCTTGAAGAATGTCCACCATTATGCCAGCTTTGCCTTTTTACAATGAACGAAACAAAGCCAGCACAACGCTGCCCCCAGTGGTGATTTTAGAGAACATGTCAGCATTCTGGAAGCCGTAGATAGTGAGCTGGTCGTCAAAGTGTTGCTATCCCAGCGGCTGAGAAACAGCACACACAGGAGCTCTACTTTGGTCTTAGAAATCTGCTCACCTTCTCCTCTGCACCACTCACACCCTGCCTCCCTCTCTCTTTAATTATTTCAGCCACATACTCACTATGCACACGTTTTTTCCCATCCTGCCGGTTCACCCTTTTTACACAGATGTCGATTTGGCTCTGTTACTACCTCCGCTGCTGGCTCAGAGGCAGAACAACAACAACCCCCCCCGCCCCCCTCCACCCCATTCCATCTTTGTATCTTTTGGACAGAATGGTAAGGAGCAATCATCCCGCCTGTGTAAAAGGGGCTACAGTCTCTTGGTGTGTCATAGTGTCACCTCCACACAGCGCTCCTGTCACTACGTGTATTAGGTGTGAATAATGGATCATTGGTTCTGGAAGAACTCCTCCAGCCAATGTTTGATTGGTCTGTGTATGTGGTGTGGCGTCTGAGAAGCAGTTCTAAAGAAGCTTAACGAACGGGACATTTTATCTATTTTCCAAACCATCACTTTATTATATTCTTGTTGATTTAGGCGGGTTTTTATCATATTTTCACATGTTGCCCCAATTCATATCTTCATGTTGAATCGCCTTTCGTGTTTGAAAGGTGCTACACAAATGAAAACAACGCCCCTTATTTGTATATCTCATTACTAATTTAAATAGGACACAGGTCACTTCTCGGTGCTTGAAGCAGGCGTACTGTGCGTGCCAGGATGAAAACAACAACAAGAAAAAAAGGAAAAATGACATACTATGAAATAAGCGGTTTAATGGGCCACCAAGTCTATGTGGTGTCAAATGTTCTTTCTTTCTTAATTCATGCTCAGCTGAAACAACCTCTGAATAACTTTGGCCACAATCATTTCAGCTTTCCGAAGCAGCTAGCCTGCGCTCATTCGATTAGATAAAGCACAATGCAGCCCTGCCTCGCTTCTACTTTGCTGCACATTGTTGTCAGCTGAGGAAAATAGGATGCTGCCACAATTCCTTTCAGTCAGTGTGACAGACAGCAATCAAGTGGGGAATAATCACTACTTCTTCCTCAGAGCAGACAGAAAGGGGGAAAAGGCAGAGAGGAAATGTACTGTTGCGTTCTGCTTACTTCAGCTCTTACAAATGTTGCTTTAGAGTGCGTGTTATTAATGAATGCTTGTGCTTTTCTGAATGGGCTGTAAAGAATATACAGCTGGTACTTTAAATATACGCGCACGGAGATACACATAGGCACAGACACACACTATCATGAGTAATATGTTAATGACACAGCTGTATTGCCTCTAAGAAGGATTAAGGTATGCAAGCAGACCAAGAAGTATGTGCATGTCGCAAACGCATGCCTGCTGTCTCCGTCGCAACATCTGTAGCTGCATTTGTGGCTAGAACAGTATGAATAAATGTGCACGGTCCGTCCACACAGCACATAACCCCATTCTCTATCTCCAAACTGAAAATGCAACTAATTGCTCTTGTTTTTTGTGTCTCATTCTCTCCTGCTGCTTCTCTCTGATTCTCTCCCCCTCACTCCAACAGGGAACGTCACGTATCTCTATGAGACAGAAATCTATTATTGTAGCCTCAATTACTGACCTCACCAGAAAAAAGTGTTAAAATAAAGACAGACAAATACCAAAAGAAGGTGAAAAGAAGAGGTTGAATTCCCAGCACCCTCATTCTAACAATTTCTAAAATACAGCCGCTGATTGATTTGGACTCGATAACAAAAGCGGTTGTAAATGTCAGCTCTAAATGATAAGTTTGAATAATGCCCAAAAAAGAGAGATGTGGCTTCTGCCGCATCCAAAATTTCATTACAAATGTCACATTATCATCGAGGCTAGATGGCAAGAGAGATGGGGGGGGTGGGGGTTGTAGAAAGAAGAGGAGGGGAAGGAGGAGGAAAAGGGGATGAGCACAGAATATAATGAAGACAAATGGGTTTTCCAATGTTTCCTGAACGCTAGCTCTAAAGGCCACATGTTTTCCAGAGACCCAACGACCCAAGTGTCTGCAGCACTGCAACAGCAATAAATGCTGATTCATAGAGCCATGTAATTCCAACACATACATATGCTGTCAACTATTGTATTTGGATATATGGATTGCTAACCATACGAAGATGAAATGTAAGATTTGGAAGGAAACAAGAAAAAATAGACGTTCATTTGTGTATGTTGCAATATAGGGACCTTAAAGCAACATAACATATTTAGCATTATGATTAAAAATGAATCAAATGGCATCCTGTAATGTGAAAAGCTCAGTGTTTATTACAGGTAAGTTTCTGTACTTGTGCTGCTGTGCTTTGTTGTACCTGCTATAATGAATTTTTTCATACCAAAATCCATCTAATTGTTATAATGTAGTGTGTGATGTTGCAGTGTTAAGTGTTGATACCACTGAGAAGCAACATCAAACTCTGCTGTAGAACATGTTTTTATAGTTAGAAATTAAACATTTTCATTAGGGTTAGGGTTCATCTGTAATCCCTTGACTGCAAATTAATACTTTGCTTAAGTCTTTTATACAATACAGCAGTCACATTTCTGTTGGCAAAATATGTATTTTGAATGTTCAGAGAACACACAGTTCAGAGTTTTCCTTAAGAAATCCTGAGATGTTTTATGTCGGGGAAAAGGAGGACCTTATGTTCACTTGAAAATTGCTGCTGCATCATAATCCTTTGAAAGAGGAAAGGTATTACTTTATCATGACTCGGTGCATTTACTATCTCTGCGTTCATTCTTCATGGTTTAGATGCTGTGTTCTTTCATCACAGCTGGTTCAAACATTTGTAATAAATATGGAAAACTAGTTAAACAGATTAAGACTTTAGGTTTGTGCTTCTTTCATGAAATACGTATTACGGATTACAGTCATCCCTCTAACAACCTATGTATACTTTAGGCTTCACCAGTGAACAAGGGACAAAATCTTCATCATGACCTATACACTAGGGTACCATTTATTTGCCGTTTTGGTAGACCAGCTTTACAAAAGGAGCAATGGTGACGAGCAATGCACCTCATCTGTTAAATTGAAACAGACAGCACTGCAAGTACATGGTACAGTATGTCCTTTACAGTAGCTTAAAGCAACCACAAGCACATCCCAGGGGAACAAGTGCTTACCTTCCCATCAGCCCTTTACCATTGCGTGCATGAAAACTTAAAGACTGCTTAAGCCAATTAAGCAGTCGAGTTGCAAACACATCAAGATCATGGATTTACTTCTTGTAAATATCTCACCAGCTCTTAATGTAGAATTCATAAATTCTTTATTACGAGTCGATGTGGATGTAAACATCCTGCGGCCAGGACAAATAATGCCATTACTGAGCAGTTATGAAATGAACATGAGCAACCTGAGAATTTAATAAGCCACGTGTGTTGTGCACCGTCAACACGTAAAAGGGTGTGAATTTATGTCACCCGTAACTTGAATCCCAAGAAAACCACAGACGTTAACATGCACACATACATACACAACCCTGAGACATCATACTCATCATACTTTCCCTATTTACCCATCCGTAATAGTTAAGTTTCTGCTTGGCTGGTTCAGTACAAGGAGACAGGATAGAGATATTGGGGGTGCTGAACCGAGTCATACAGTGTGAGAGAATGAAGAGGAGGACCACTGCAGCGATGAGGGGGGGAGAGGAGGAGGTAGCTTGGTTCCAGACCTCTGAATCATCGTCCACATCACCAAATTTATCAGTGACTCAGAGAGGACTGATGTTGCCCCTGTGAATGGCCATTTTGTGGTTGTGGAAACAGCTGAGCCAATCGGAAGCTTTGTGGGCATGACAAATGCAGGTGTGGTGATGACACAGCTGTGCCAGATTCAGACATATTAGGACCAACCATATCTTCAGATGGAGCATGGTCATTGTCAAATTAAATTACTAAATGGTGTAGTAATTCCATTTCTACCTAGTAACCATGCTTCATATTCTTGACACCTGAAGTTCAGTACACAATATACTTGGTACCTCTGATTTAATGCTATAACCATGCTGGTTTAAGGGTTTAACCAGAATCCACAACGTCCACTGTTTGCATCTGTTTGGACCTTTGTTGCATGTCATTCCCAATCACACCCTCCAAGCATTTTATGTCAAATCTCTGTGACAAAGAAAACAGATGTCAGACATGTCCCATTTTTGGTTGGTTGAGACAACTACCAAATTACGCATTTTGAGTGTGAACTGTGTCATGCCTTTGCCATCCTGGGAAAAAAAAAGCAGCCTACAGACCCCTATTGAATGATGCAGATCAGAGGGGATTTAGACGTGGATATACCCAATGCCGTTTGAAAAATAAGTAGGTATAATCCTTACTTGTGTATAGGCTGCACTACATCACTGGATATGGACTTCTAGGGCTCCATGCTGGTTTTCTAACATATGCTAGATTTTCTAACACGTCACCAGTACATTAGCCTATACCGCGACAGCTCGCAAACATTAGCAAGTCGCTGCTGCTCCCTGTGAGCTAAAACACGTTAGCTAATATATACACGGAAGCGGCACAGTATTCAATAAATCTTATTCTCTTAATTATTTGTCATGAGTTTATTCCACACAGCCTCTCTTTTGTCTCTCTGTTATAGCACTGTGCCCACGTTGTCTCTTGCTTAGCTTATCCTGCAACCACTAAAAATAGCTCAAGCAGGCAACGTTTTTAAATATGTATACACATATATGCGACAAACCCAAAAAACAAAGATAGTTCATGGGGGCAATATGTGACACAGTTTCCAATATTCCCACAAAGCTGCAGAACATTACATAACTACGACATAGTCTTACGATAGATGTTTTAGCCATTTGCTCAGTCACTCAGTAATCTCTTTTGTCTCGCTGTCTGTCTCGCTGTCTCTTACTCAAGTGAGCAGCTGGCATAAACACACTGACTGCAGCAGTAACAATAATCAAGCCTTCTCTGACGTCCATATAAAGATGATTTTGGGTGAGTCACAGAGGCGAGCAGAGAAAGAAACAAAATCAATAGCAGACGGAGTGTTGGACAAAAGTCATAGATGGATAGTCATGAGATGGATATTTAGGTTTACATATAAAGCTAAGGCAAATAACCTTGTATAGAGTAACTACTCCTCTGTGGTAAATGAGGTCTGATTGTGTTTATCCGCCTCTCTCTTTCAGTATATACAACTTGAGTGTTTCCTTCCCTCCATTTTCTTATCGGTTTATTTTCATCATCCGTGGGAAGACATCTGATGGACATCAACACCCAGAAGGAGGACGCCAAGTTGAATATAATCTAAGTGACCACTTTTTTCCCCTTGAAGCAGTAGATTTTAAAAAAAGCCTTAAGTGTTTTATTTTTCAATGTAGGTGTGATGATCATAAGTTAGGTGTTAAATTTTAGCCATTAGATGCAGTACATTTATTTTGATTTATTTAACATCAAAACATTTTCAGAGAAAACATTTTCCCTTCTTTTTTCTCTCCATTTTGCCCTCCTCCCTTCTTCCTATTCCCATGGCACTTCCCTCAAATCTCCCCATCTCTCTCCTTAATGTGCTTTTTGTGTGAGTGGAAAACAGAGCGGTCATAAGCCTCAGCTGGCCATCAAACATTTACATCATGTGGTGCTTTGGAGTGCAAAAGAGAGAAAGACTGAAGAGAAAGACACAGATAGAGAAGGAGACGGATGCCTACAAAAGAAACAAAGACAGACGTGGTAAAAACAGACGAAAAAAGGGAAGACAGACAGTGAGGAAGTCATGTAAAGAAAGACGCAGACAGAAAGCGTGAAAGACACAGAGACAGACGGACAAAGAGTATAGAAGACAGAGAAAGAGACAAGGCAACAGCTGACAAGCTCAAACAGAAGAGTTACTGTATGAGTGCCAGTAGGTCAGAAGTTCACCAGTCACTAGTCCACACAAGGTCCAAATAATGGCAGCAAGGATGGAATTCAGAAGTATTCACACAAGACCTTGGAAAAACTTCAATTTCCTTGAGGGAGTCATCCCAAAGGGATCAATAAAGTGCAGTCTAAGTCTGGCAACACATTTCCATTTTAAAGTCCAGGCAGTACTACATGAAAGCAATGTCTTGAACAGAAAGAGAGAAAAGAAAATAGAGAGTGCACAGAGAAATGTGACGTCTGTCTGGCTTGATAATCTTAATAATACTGAGATGTGGGTGCGTGGCGCGCCAGCCTTATCTCCATTTGTAAAGTGAGAATGTTTGAGGTTTGAAAGCTGATCATGAATCACATAAGAAATCTGTATGTCTGTGATTAAACCCAATGTCAAAATCAGCTACTTTAAACTTTAAAATTTGATCCCAGACAAAGACAAATACGGGTTTGTGAGTATATATAACAAAAATAATCCCTCTAAGCCAGTTGTCCCAAACCTGGATTTTAGGACCGTCAAGGTCTTACAAGATAAATCTGAGGCATCATAACACGATTAAAGGAGGCGACAAAACAAAGTTCTGCTGTGACCTTTTGAGAACATCATGGATAAGGTTTAGGAACAAAAATGACTTGGGACTTTTGGTTTGGGTTAAAATAAGTACTTTGTTAAAGCTGCAACTGATTGGCCTCTTGGGGGCAGCAGGAACAAGTTGTGCACACAACTTTGATGTCACCTTTAAAGTTAAACTTAAGCAAATGTCATTACGCAAGCAACATATAGTAATATGTTAGCAATTACCGAGCAACATTAACATTCATTTGAAGTCATATATCTGGCTAGTCAAAGAATTTAAGTCCAATATTCACTATCTTTCAGTTCAGATTTCAGTATCTGCCAACTCCTGAGGGAAATATCTGGATCTTTAGCTGCTAAATGGTCCACCGGCTAGTCTCTCCCTGTGTCTGTCTACCATTTTGCTGCTGAGTGGCTGTAGTATTGTTGAAAATAATACATTATACATTATATATTTATGTTGTTAGAGAACTGAGACAAATCTAATGGCAATCAATGCAGTGCTAAATTTTGGAGAATATATAAAAACACGATTACATTGTTAAATAAACATTAGAACACCTTAGGCCAACACGTATTAGTAATAACTTAAAATAAAACACGTATTTTAATAACTTTTCTGGCACAGGTGGGGAGACAATTAGGCCAGAAAGAGTGCATGGATAGTGCACTCGTAATACCCTGAAGGATTCCCAGAAAAGGTGATTTCTTTTTTTTTTTTTTTATGGCTAAAAGGGAAAATGATATTTTGAGCAGGTATATTTAATGACATGAGATAAAGCAATGCATGCAGCACATTAATCTTGTAATCCTTCTGATTACTTAAATATAACCTGACATGTACGGTGTGCCTGATTAAAAACAAGCATGAAGTAATCAATTAAAAACACCTGACACTGGTCTGCGAGTGCCATTATCTCCTTAATTTTCTCCTTGCTGCCCCGATCGCCACGCCTCCACCTCTGGAGATGACTGCTGATTTTTCCCCTTTACACTCTGACTACGTCTACTCTGCCCTTTTTTCCCCCCATTTCCATGTTTAGCTTTTAACCTGTCACTCTCTGAGCATTACAATGAGTGAGCAGATAAAGCTCAGTGTCTCGCTCAAGGACACTTTATCATCAACATGGCTGTTAATGGGCTTGGCTGACGGTTAATGGCTGTAATGGGTGTTGTCATGTCCCTAGATCAAGCCCACTGTACTGTGGACCTATGAGAACAAACAAGGCCACGAACAGTACAGACGTCTTTAATGATTTCTCAATGAAACCATTTTCCTTGTGTTTTTTTTTTCTTGGTTTCCCCCTTTCCCTCTTCCCCCTTTGCACCCACCCAACCCCCACAAATCTCTCTCTCTCTCTGCTCTCTGCTATACAATGACAGAGAGAAGAGATAAACAGACACGAGTCCCCCTTCTCTGACTGCTGCTGTGGAGGAAGGATAGAGCCAGTTACCTTTCCAAATACAATATGTGCAGCCGAAAACACACACAAATATATAAATACTCTCACACATACACAATTTATGACTGCACTTACGTGACACACATGCACGGGGATTATCTGTTTGCTATCATACGAACAACACGCCATGTAAACATACTGGAACAGATTCATATCTAGACTTCCTTTCCCTCCCTATCCCACAACAGAGACCCCACCCCATGCAAGCAGTGACAGGCCCACTTTATCACGTTACCATGAATCTGTAAACATGCAACCCATTTCAGAGACGTGTAGTCTGTGTTTATGAGTATATGCTAATTCTCTCTTCTGTAGACGGTGGTTTTTACCTCCACAGACCTCATGAAACAAAGAAAACAAAGCACCTCGGTCTGCCACTCATTTGAACAAATTTATGGTAACTGCTGTTTTTATGAGGGACAAGAGTCACCTTGAGCCTCTGTAGTCAAATCACAGCAGCTCGCCTCTAATCCATACATTGCATAACATAGCAAGCCCTCCCTTCACATCTACTATAGTGCCTAACTGCTGCAAAATAAAGAGGTAGACTCAGGGAGTGGGTGGGGGATGGGGCACAAAATGATGCAAGTAATAAGATGGGAAAGTGTGAGGTATGTACAGTAAATATGTGAATGACCCTATGATCTTTTTAAATTGAGAAGGTCAGACTTTTTTTTGGTCTTCTCCTAATGCGCCAAGAGAAAAAAAAAACATAAATGCAGATGATACAGTCCAATGTGAGTGGAACCAGATTGCGCACTGTGCAATGTCGCAATCTATTTGTCGTTGTGTTGTGTTATGTGGAAATCTGTTTGTACATTGGGGTTGTGTACCAAAAAGGTTAAGAACCATCAGGTTGCATAACGCATCTAACACTCCCTGACTGCAGCCATCCAAAACAAGGACTTGATCCCCCCCCCACCCCTGACACACACACACACACACACACAGATTTTACCTAGGTGCAGGGCAGAGACACACAACATCAAAATGGAGGAAAGGCGAGTCTGCTAAATGTGATTTTGCTTCATTATGCCATCCTCGAGTCCAGTGACAAATCACCAGACAGCAGCACATTTTTGACCCCGCTCATTGTGTCAAAACTTCCTCTGTCCATCTCCCAGTTCTCATGCCTCTTCTCTCCTCTCATGGCCTTTATTTTCCAAGCCACCCATTCTTACTTGCTATCTCCCTTAATCTCACTCTCTCTTCCAATTCAACTCCCATTAAGTCCATTAAGTCTGTTTGGTTTTACCATACCCATCCACATCCACCCCCTCCCCTATGCCTTATCTCCCCTTACTGTAAATCCTCTGTCACATCCCTCAACCCCTGCACGTTTACGCCCGCTCCCTCCCACCTCTATTTCCTATGTCTCAATACTGTTTTTCCCCTGTATCCTCTCGCCTCCATTAACCCCCCCCCTGACCACCACAGGTCTTACCAAGTGTGGGCTACAGTGAAGCGTCGCCTCTGTCGGATGCTCTTGTTGACCATCAGCTTTCGGAAGAGGCGTGGGGAGCTTCTGGGCGACAGTTTGGGGGATGTGGCGCCCCTCTTTCCTGACCACACCTGGGATTTTGGGAGGCTCCAGCTCCAGGTGCATGTGCTCCTTGAATGTGCGGATGCAGGAGTCCATCTCGACGCTCAGCTCATTGGATGACATCTCTGCAGGCTAGGTTGAGTCCTGTGTGGTGGACTTTCCTCTTTCAAATTCTGCCCCTTTCTGTCCAAAATTCAGTCACGTCAGCTGGTCATGTACAGCTGATTTTGTTTTCCTCGTGCCTTTCCCAGAGACCGAGAAGTTTACACTGCGTTGAAATTTTATAGTGGAATGACGGAAGCGACCTCACACGCAAGCATCCACGCAGGAAAAGGCCAACTCACACATACCTTTTTGTTGTTTGTGTTGCCTCTATGCTTTCTGTCCTTCCCCCCGTTCTTCACGGGTTTAGGGATTAGCCAGCCTGCAGTCGTGCCCTCTCCTCCTCTCCTTCGTTTGGAACATACACTGTGCTTTAAAGGGGTTTTACGCACACCAGGGTCACACACAGCTCCTGCCAGGAGAGAAGAATTCCTCCTCTTAAAGTGCACACCCAAGTGCTCTGTCACTCTCCCTCCTTTTCCTCTGTGTGCGCTCTGTCACTGTTGGTGCCTGTTAAATGCCACCTAAGTACCAACTCTTTCTCTCAGTCCATCCAGGCAGCTTGATGTTGGAGGATCTCCCTTATAAAAGATTCAGATGGGCTGAAAACTGCTCTCTGCCTCCGTTTGCCTTGCTCATGCTCCCCCCTCCATCAACCACTGCTTGACTGACCTCCTCTCTCTGCAAACAACCCCCACCTCTCTCCCAAAGGCACTCCTGGTGTGGCACAGAGTGACTCCCACTATGCCGAGCCTGAAGTCAGATTTCCCTTCACTCGAACAGTCAGAGTGGTGAGCGGAGCACAGCACAGCATGCAGGCAAATGCTTCACTTGCTGTTTCATTCAGAATATACACACGGAGCTGAGAGCAGGCACGCAGTGAGTGCAAGCCACGCCCCCCCTGCTAAGGATTGGCTGGTGGCTGTGGTGACGACAAGCAGGCAGGCACAGTAACAGGTTGTCAGATTTATGTTTTTTATTTTTTTTGTTTAGCCAGGATTTGCGGTAATGTTGCTGATGATGTTGTGACCTTTAGTGAGGCAGACAACTGTTGACTACAGGCCAAGAAAAGTGGCCATTTGGACTGGGGATAAGAGCAAACAGCTAAATGGGTATCAGTGAGGAGAAACATACACACTGCTAAAGGTCAGCTGATTTAAATAAACACACTAGAGCATGCACACAAAAGTACTGCAGTACAAAGACAACCACATATTAGTATAGTAAACACAGGATATATTCCATCACAGCCTAAACTCTCTCTCTCTCTCTCTCTCTCTCTCCTCTCTCTCTCTCCTCTCTCTCTCTCTCTCTCTCCTCTCTTCTCTCTCTCTCTCTCTCTCTCTCTCTCTCTCTCTCTCTCTCTCTCTCTCTCTCTCTCTCTCTCTCTCTCTCTCTCTCTCTCTCTCTCTCTCTCTCTCTCTCTCTCTCTCTCTGTCTCTCTCTCTCTCTGTCTCTCTCTCTGTCTCCGTCTCTCATACACCTTTACCCATCCATAATTCTATCTGAATGGATGCGATCCAACCATGAAATTGCCACACTATATACAAAGAAGAAATAAAGAATTGAGATACACACACACACATATATGCATGACATTCCAGATATATATCACACACAAATAAAGGGCAACACTGAATGATGAAAAGAGGACAGAGAAAAATAGGGGCAATGCCCTTAAGGTACAGAGACAGAGAAGATGAAGGAGAAAAATCCAAAAGGAACATCAGAAGAAGCGGAATGGCAGCGTGACGAGTATTGGAAATGTGAGCACTTGCTTGTCTGCTCCATGGACTGATTTGTTTTGGTTGTGAGTCACTGATGATTCTGAGCCATCTAAGCATGGAGTGCTTTCTCACTAAATCCTTGCCAGTAAGCCATTTGTAAATAGTCTTTCCAGGCATGTACATAAAGAAGAAACACTTGTAGTGATATGAAGCATCATAGGAGCACACAGCAACGTAGCAGATGTTACCGCCTCCATGACGGAGGAGTTAGTCCCAAAAAGGGGAGTGGCTTAAAAAAAAAGCCCCCAAAAAACACGATAAGATGGCACAAGTGCAAGAACGCTATAATTGGAAAGGGGGGCAATACAAAACATATTTCATCACCTTAAGCAAAATCACCAAGTCGAGTAAGTGGAGTGATGATAGAAATATCCTGAAATGCCTATACCTACTGTAAATCAGTGTCCGAATTGCACCAAAAAAAAAAAAAAAAAAAAAAAAACGATAAAAAATGAACCATTATACAATATAATTTCTAATCATAATTTCTAATAATTTATTATGATGCAATAAACTACATAAGAATATAAAAGGACATAAAATAAAAGTTAAATTCACGTCTCTCTCTAGTTTTTTTTTAATGTCCTGCACTCCTCCTCTGAGGCACGGGATTCAATGAAATAATGTTAAAATGAGGCAAACCCAAGCAAATCTTCTCACTATCGTCACAAAGTTGGCTTTGTGACCAAAGAAGCAAAGACTTTGTTGTTTGCTGACGTGGTGCAAGGTGTGCATTCAGAAGTAGGGTGGAATAACAGTGTGCAAAAGCAGCTGTGCAAAAAATTAACAAGCAGCGTCCCTCGTAAGACATCTACTGAAATAGCAGAAATCAAAATGAAGGAACGCTCCCGAACAAGATTGAAGAGATGAGTCCTCGTCTGAGGCAGTAAATAATCAGCTCTTTTAGAACAGCTTATATGGTTGCAAAGGACTCGGCGGTAATACACAAAAATGAGTGCCCTCATAAAGCTTAATGAACTGAATGGTGTGCCAGTCGCCACTGCACACATATCTGACCATTCGTGTGCTGCAATCGTAACCACAGAAATGAAGGCAGCATTTGTGTCTAATGTCAAATCACTTGCTGTTTCCATTAGCTTCACTTTGGATCAAAGTACCGTACATAGATGTGTGTGTGTTTATGATTGTGTAAGGTGTGCAGCCAACAGCCATAGAGATATACACATGTGTTTTAGTTCACCTGGACAGAGGAACAGATGCTGAATCAATGTGTCTAAAACTGTCTAAAAGAGACCCTTCAGGGAGCTGGGATAGATCATGATTTTCTGCACACACACAAAAAAAAAAAAATCTCATCAGCTTTGCCACAAATGGAACAGCTGTCCTCCCAGGGAGAGAGAACGGACTTGTGACGAGATGAGTCCAGTCTCTTCACCGTTTGGCCCATTGCATGGAATTGGCAGTACACAATTCTTTGAAAGAAGTGGAAGGATGTAACTATTTCATAACTGAATTTCAACCCTTACAAAGAGTATTATTTACTGAATTGTTCACTTCTCTCTTTATGTATTGTTTTTGATATTTTTACAGATCATTCCAAAAAATTTGCTTCGTAACAACTGCTTATATATTGTGGCCAAAAGGAGGAGGACGAGAAATAGCCTTCTAAAAGTTCAAGAGAGTTGCACTGCAGAACTGAATAGCAGTGCTAACAGTCTTGTCTTTTTAGAATTGAAAAGGAAAGTAACAACGTCCAGTTGCTCCACCTGCCTGATATGTTTTCCTGACAACATATAAGATAAAAGATAAAATGCCTGTACACAAAATCATGAAATAGTATTGTTGGCCCTTAGATTTCTGCACTGAAGGGCAAGATGAAAAAAAAGATGTATGACACAGCACACATGAGAAAGGCAGAAAACCAATGCCAGCAAGTCGTTTTAAAAGGGATGAAAGATTGAAAGAGAATGGATTAAGGTGACTGGGCCATTTCATTCTACATTAAACTCTTTACATCATTGAGGGCCTGAATGAAAGCACACAATGCACTGTCACAGCACAGCACAGAAAGAAGTGAGATATACAACAGGCCCGGCAGCAAACAGTAAAGGAGCTCTGGCATTTCTCCACTGGTGTGTTATGTTCCTGTGGACCTCAATATTAGTACCTGTGGGAGAGCAGAGAGAGCTGATGAAAATGCTGCATCCTTTTGGGCATCTTAAATAATCTGTCAATTACACATTCACAGAGAATTAATTGACAATAATGGATTAATAATCATAATAATAATCATAATAATAATCATAATAATAATATCTCAATTGTTTAGGTGACAGCATATTAGCATGCCAACATTGCTATTTTAACACTGAACACAAAGTGCAGCTGAGGCTGAAGGGAATAAATTTAGTTTTGCAGACATTTTAGTCAATTATCAAATTATGAATAAATAAATTAAGTTAAAGGATCACCAGAGTGATTCAAATTCATCCTGAGTGCGACGTGAATACTTGTACCAAATGGCAAAAAACCACAAATGTCAACGTCATGGTGGCACTACAGGAAAAGCCAGGGGATCAGGAAAGCAAGCATGATTCATCCTCTGGGGACCATGAGCGCCTGTTCAAAATTTCATGGCAACTCATCTAATAATTGTTGAGATAATTCAGTCTGGACCAAAGAGGTGCCATCTCTAAAGCCATTCCATTAGCATAGCTAAAAACAAGGATTTGCTGTAATGTGCTTTTAGGCTGCGGTGACTCTGGTTTTAGCTTCAGACAGATTATCTAGTAGATAAGGTTCTGGTACCAACTGATTTGCATTAATACGATTATTCCCATTTGGATACTTGTTATGTGGATTTCGACCAGAATCAGCCAGAATTTACCCACCAACATCCTGCCACCTTTCTGATCTTAGGTCTGGACTTTGCTGAACAAGTATAGGGTTAACAAATCTTATAAGCCCCTGGTCCCTCTAGTCCCTCCAAGCCCCACCTGCCACTTTCTTTAATGTCACAACATGCAAGAAAGCCTGCCCCATGTTGTCTTAGACTTTGGTCTCCCACAGTGAAACCCTTAGCAGGGGGACCAGAACATCCTCAGGATCTGCGTGTGCGTGTTGGGAGTGAAGGGGACCTTGCATGTTTCTGTGTGTTTATCATGAGTGTGTGGGTCATACGGAGGTGATGGGTGGTGTGTGTGTGTGATGGATGTAGGTGTTGAGACAAGAGGCCTCTTAACTGTAGGATAAGTGAAGAGAAATACTGCATTGTGGTCGAGATTAACAGACCTGTATTCATTCACAAAAGTTCATGAAAAATACAGACACAAAGAGAAAGCAGCTTGGTATATTACAATAACCATTTTCACCTGCAGCTGTTTTATGACCACCAGCAGGTGAGAAGAGACTGTAAATTATTCATCTGTGTAAATTATAGTCACGCAATCAAAGGAAATATAAACAAAGGAAACTAGCCCATGGAAATGCGAGTGAAAAATATGAGCAAGCGAAGCAAAGAACAGTAACAAAGGGGATACAGGTGGTTTATGAATAAACAGCTGGAAAAAAAAGGCCAAAAATAAAGGGTATTATAATTTAAAAGTGACCTTATTCATATTTCCTTGAGAACAGAGAAAGAGTGATGATTTCTCCCTGGGATGTTTACTGTAGTATACCATAGCATAAAGACAGTTATCCCATTAAAAAAAATCCCTGTAAAATCACAGCCGAACAGACTAAACTTCCCTGAATCGCTGGTTTAATTTACACTCGCATATGAGAGGATTGCCATGGAATACAAACTGACAACCAAGAGTGTAGCTGAGGTAAATATGACTCTCTCAAAGCTGATGAAACTGTGGAGGACACAAGTGCTCAATCCAAGGATTTAGCATAAAACTGGATTTTATTTGGCCATCAAATGTTCCACTAGCTAAGCTGTCTAATCGTGCCAAATACTGGGGAAATATTACATGCGTGCATGTTGACTGTTGTTGTTTTGCTGAAGTTGACGTGAGCAGCACTCAACCCCATAGATGGAGACCACCCCACCCCACCTATTTAACAAAAACGATAATTTAACCATTTTCAATGACCAAAAAGTTACACAAAAATCTACCTAACTGCAGCAGCATGTACAAATCAAACTCGCACTATTAGCCTTTGTTTACTTCCACATCTCTTTTCTATTCATTTAATTTCTTGCTCCCTTTGAAAAAAATCCATTTAACCAATCTGATGATATTCAAGATGCAAAACAATAAATCATAAAAGGCTAAAATTGAATAGCTGGGAACTTCACATTAAGACAAATAAAATGTCTGTGCGTAACTCGTCTGCCGTGGTCTCTCTGAGTTCTAAAATTAAAAGTGTATGATTCAATTTCTGCTCACTGACTCTGTGGATTACTCGCACCCACACGAAAGCCGCCAAGAACACCAGCAGAGAGAGCAGTGCTCAGCAACACACAGCACAAAGAAAGTACACAGAGTGCAGACAAGCCATAATCTGACCGGTGTCGTCCTGACCCAGGATGAGGAACATGCCCAATTTTAGTTTTAAATCAAGTTTGAGAAGGATCGGAAATGGGAAGTTTCATCCATAGTGGGAAATTATATCATTAAACATCACAGAGGGCACTACTTTGGACTTTAAATAGATAAATGCTCACAAGCACGAGCACTCTGGGAAGACATGTGATCATCCTTAGCATTCAGTGTACTGGCCATGCAAGCTAGTATCACTACCAGACATTATAATCATGCTTTTGTGGTGCATGTCTGAAATAAAATAGCGCATAACAACTATTTCATACAACTGAATTTCAACCCTTACAAAGAGTATTATTTACTGAATTGTTCACCCCTCTCTTCATGTATTGTTTTTGATATTTTTACAGATCATGTCACGTTTTGGGGGATTTGGTGAATAGTAGTAGCAAGTGCGAGGCAACATTCCAAAATTCGCCTGGCAACATCTACTCGTATATTGTGGCCAAAAGGAGGAGGACAGGAAATAGCATGGGTAGAGTTGTAAACATAGACTGCCGGAGCAAACATTGCATACAGTTGACCAACAGTTTTTACGTGTTCCTTGACACACAACCTTCTCTAGCCCATTAGACAGTGTCTTTAGCCAATCATTACCTGAAGTTGTGTTGTAGTGTGCAGCCATAGACAAAGCTAAATCTTCCAGATGATGATGATGATGATGATGATGATGAGAGCAGGGCTAAGTAAAGCCTAACTTGGCATTTCATCAGCATATTATTGTGAACGTGAAGACAACTAACTAGTTTTTTTTTCTAGCTCACATTCATGCATGTTCTCAATCAGGTGCCTCTCTGTCTGCACCAACACTGGCTTTTCTCAGGCAGTGGCACAAGCACACCCAGCGACACACACTTTCAATAATCAATCCATGAAGTACATCAGCAGGAAAAATACCCGAATCCCAAAATAAATCCTCGCTCCCCCCTCCTCCTTCCAAACATCGATGAAAGCACTTAAATAAGCACAAGTCGAAAAAAGAAGGGATGGAGAATAGATGAGGGGAGTGTTGATGACTGGTATTTAAATAGTCTTACAGCAAGATAAGACCCACATGTAATACACACACACACACACACACACATCAACCAGCTGAAGGAAAGGGAGTAATCAGACTTGAGGTCTTTCAGCAAGGTTCTGCTGACCCTGATGTTTAGCAGCAGAGATGCCTGAAGGAGACATGGTGTGATAGCTTTTTTAAAAGAGAGGAGGGTCAAGTGGGAAAAGCACACCAGGGGAAACATGTCTGTCTCTACCACCACGGTTACTGACAGCTGACATCTCTCACCTGCTATAAAGTCTGCGGGTGCCCGAGCGGCCTGTACAGCCACCAAAGACCTCACTGCCAACAGGAAGAAATAGAAGTCATTGTCAGATTGTATAAAAATAAAAATAAAAAACATACATGATGTTCAGATGGGTTACAAATTATAACGTGGATTATAAAAGAGAAAAAAACATTGAAGAAAAAAAGCTTCAGTGCTCCTTGGTAGAGATATTCCAAGTTTCTGGAACCCTGACAGGGTGATTTAACATAATTCTTCACAAAAATATCCCTCATTTAGTGTTTTGATGATGGTGGTAAAGAGCACTACAGTCACACACCAGGCCTAAATCCTCTGATGTTAATTTGGGTTGAGAACACAAAGCATATTTAATCGCATCATTTTCATACTCATCAAACCATTTAGTGAAGCCACGTGTGGAAGAATCTGCATGTGTGTTTCTCTGTACATTTATTCAGCTTTCTCTTTAATCTGCCGCCAGTTTGTATGTGTAAATATTAGTGCGTGTGTGTGTGTGTGTGTGTGTGTGTGTGTGTGTGTGTGTGTGTGTGTGTAAGCCCCTCTAAACAACTTTGTTCACACTGCACTCCTCTGGTAGAAATAGAAATTGCAGCTCTACAAGCAATCACTCAAGCAAACACTTCTCAAGCATTTTTTTCTGTTACAGCTCTGGATTTTAATACAGTTTGAATTATTTTTTTTCATTTTTTTATTATTTATAGACCTTTTAACAGGTCCATATTATATGAAGCCAACATGCCAAGCAATTGTTGCAAATGAAATGTTTTCACTGGTACCAGCTACTTAATGTGGGAATTTGATGCTTTGCTTTGCCGTTTCTAACACAAAACTATTAAATCAATAAAAATAAATGATGATGAACATATAAGCTGCACATAGTAATCCATTTTTTATGTTATGTTATGTTAAAATTCATTCACTTATATTGTCTTACCTCATCTTTGTCTAGAATTTTCGTAAGAATTATGGGCTTTAACTCTAGCACAGTAGGAATGATAAGTTACAAAGATTTGGAGTTGATGCTACTGGCACAATTTCCCTAAAAAAACCCCAAAAAAAACACTGGGGACTGAGACCTAGAGCATATTCCACTGATGCACTCAATGTACTCTAAGTCATAAAAATGTGAAAATGCTTATAAGCTTAACTTTCCAGCATTACGGTGACCTACTATACTGTTGACAGGACACAGACACACACGTACAGAACACATTAACACACGTACACTTTGACGCTGCACCAATCAGGACTGATTAGCCTTTCCAGAAGCCATTATTCATCTACCTAAAAGGAACGAAACACTTGGCAACTCTTATTTAAGTGATCCTCAAGTGACTCCATTGTTACACATAACACACACACATGCAAACACACACACACACCATACACGAGCACAGGGCCAATCAGGTCTGATTAGCTTGTTAAGTAAAAGCGTATCTGAATTTGACACGACTGGACAACTGGCTGCTTGCCACGAACTGGCCACTTGCTGTTTGTGTTTGCGTTATGTGTTATCTGAAACTACACATTGTACCTGTTGCTATGAGTGTGTGTGTGTGTGTGTGTGTGTGGTGTGTGTGTGTGTGTGTGTGTGTGTGTGTGTGTGTGTGTGTGTGTGTGTGTGTGTGACTGTATAACTGTGTCTGAAGGCACTGTGCGTGAATAATTAAACAAGGCAGTGTCATCTTCAGCAGGCTGAATGCAACATGACAGATCAGTCACTGATGCAGAGAGGTATTCTAACGAGACTTTTGAAGCCCAGGCTTTACACAGTTTGATTGGGGGGGCCTGTGGTGTGTTAAAACAAAACTTTATCTCCAATGATTAGCTGTTTAAACTGTGTTTAAATAAGCTTTGAGCGCCACCCAACTAGCTTAAGTCGTAAAAATAACATTAGGTTCACTTAATGTCATGCACACATTGTTTATAGCTTGATTAATGTCTTTAAAGCCATCACACGCCCACAGTACACTTAAGGTCACAGTCAGATGAAGCCGACAGGACTACATCACCAGTGACAAGCTGATATGTCATCCTGAGATCACCGAACTGGACACACTGGACACACTCCAAGAAATTCTGACAATAAAAATCACAAACAGAGGTTTGGGACAAGGCAGAACGTCAGCTCAGACTAAGTATGAGTCCAGGTGGCTCAGAGTAATGGCCCCATGGCCCAATATTCCTGGCCATGACACCGGGAGATAGACACATCACAAACCTTCTCCATGTCTACAGAACACATGTAGGCTGGCTAGGCAAACATCACTGACCTCTGGAGTGTTATTGGAAGAGTTTGTCTAATGTTCAACAACTAAAACAAAATCCACATTACTCTTGCAAAAACTGAAACTCAACAATCATTCGGAGCCTCCTTTAGAGAACCCCGGGGAGGCCGAGCAGTGTGATACCGTTAATTGGAGCACAGCAAGAACCACCACCACCATCTGCCAGTTCACAGACACTGTCTCTGACCTCTTTGAAACGTCAAAGACAAGACAATAATATCATGTCTTAAACATCTCAGGCTTTGCAACGGAGAAGCATTTTGACGTCTTCAGTCTTCAGTCTTTGGACTGTCTGTGTGACTGTGTGATCAGTCTAGGCCAGGCCCTCCGTCCCCCGTCTGAGTTGTCTGACAGTTTGCCGAAACCTCTATAAGGCAAACCGCAAGTTTTCTGAATTCCTGTTATGGCTCCATCCATTACCTGTGCTCACCTCCTGACACCTGTCTGTCGATTCAGGACAACCAAGCCCTAAAGCCTCTGTCCTGAGCTATGTTTGTTTTGCAATTTATTAAAAAAAAAAAAAAAAAAACAGCTCCTCCCTGATCAAATTTCCTTCAGGTACCAGGAGGTATTAGTACTTTAGAAAAAAAGCTAGCCACTTAGATTTTGACATTTTGATGACAGCCTATTCAATAGACTGCAGGATGCAACACTGCAGGAAGCTAAGACAAAAAAACTGAGCTCCAATCTTCAGTAAGTGCTGTATCTATCTGATGTACTCATGAAAGACAATATCCAGATCAGTTAAAGTGTATCCCTATTCAGTTACACTGATAACAGACACGTACGCTAGATATGTCTGTTTGTGCTCTACTGCCCCCTCTACTGATGCATGCGAACATTTAATCCAACAGCAGTGGGGCCTATGCACTATCATGTGTCAGTGATGTGGGGTGAGAACAATGCATCTCCACAGTAACTAAGGAACTAAGAAATAAAGGTTAAGTTTGAACACTGCAGGTGTTTGCCTGTATCCACGTGGTTCTACATTGTGTCATTCACAATAGATTTCTACTTTCATTGAGCAGGTTTGTGTTCTCCTGCCTTCTATTGTACTGTTCACTCACCATTCAGGATCAACCGGTGTTATGTCTATCCTGGGTGGAGCTCCAAAGGGCAAGGATGTTGGCCTGGCTATGATTTCCTCATCTGGTGTCCGTGATCTCTCCCCCTGACGCCATGACAACGGAGGTAGCTGCAGGTTGCCAGAGAAACGACGTCGGCCACGGCGTAGGTCAACGCCCAGTGTGCAGGACGGGGATGTGAAAGACTCACTGAGGCAACAATCTGGAGGCTCTTTGTTGTCCTGAGAAGAGAAAGAAAATGAAGTGAAGGAAGTGCATAACATTAAAAACAGTTTTAATATTCATTTAGAGTCACAAAGAGAACAAGAATGTGTGTAATACCAGCTAAACAGCTACTTGACCACTAAGGGGCGCCACAGGCTTGGTTCTGACTAAGGATGGAGCGAAATCACTTCATGACACTGCTGAGCCATTAGAAAATATTGAGCAATAATGTAATGTAAATGGTAAATTAATTGTGCATCCACCCTAAAGTCTTGGGATAAGATTAAGAAACGGGATGAATGAATGATCAGCTACTCCAATAAAATCAAATCAATGACAGATAAGATGTTTTTTAGGTTTCTATAAATTAGAAGTTTTATTCTGGAAATGTTACTGACTGAGCAATTACATATACAGTACATAGCAATGGGTTTAAAGTAAGACAACAATGAAATCCTGCAAACACGGGCTCAAGAGTGGTGATAGTAAGTAATAAGGCAAAGGAATCACAATTCAAGTTTCTGTATCACCTTCAAAAATCACATGAACACAAAAAAGTCAGCTCTGTGTATCAAATGTAGTAATGAGGTTGGTAGTTTTATAGACACTATATGGACCTTCAGGGTTTCTGAGTTAAAGTGGCTTAAAAGTTTCAAAAAAAATTTCAGAGTTGGATTAGGAGTCTAAATGTAAAAATTACAAAAGAACATATGACTGATTAAATCTTTGCCCACCCACAGGGATAAATGACACTCATTTTAATAATACATTCAGTTGGAGAAATGTTTACAATAAGATCTGAGCTCCTTACCATGCAGTGTAAACAGCATAAATGCTGCAATGATTCTAGGAAATAAATGTATTTTCTTTCATCATCTCTTCACTCATCCCTCCTCTGAAATCTCCACTTTTTCCTCCCCGTCTCATTTACTGGCTTAATTTGTCTTGTTAGCTTGTGCTGTCTGAAGCAAACTGATTGCAGGCCATAAATAACCAAGTTGTGCAGTCAAATTTATATGCCAGTCTGTAGGGTATGTTAAATCTTGACTATCTATGTCGTCTCATCAGCTGTTAACTGTTCTGAAATAAACCACGCTGTATTTAGAGAGCATCTCTGAGACATTTCTAGGAATCATTCTCAACTTGACAAGGACTAAAAATAGCACCTCTATACTCTCAACAAGGAGGAAAAATCTGTCCTGAAGTTATGATGCATTTCCCCTTTTTTTCCCACTATGGCTACCCCTAAATCACATAACCTAACCATCAAATATAAGTTATTTATTTTGGGAAGCTTGAGGTTTGAGCTAAAAAGACACCTGGCAGCACCTCATCATGTGCTTGCCAACAAACAGAGACAAACGCACAAAGCATCTGCAACAGATTTTAGCCAGTACTAACAAAATTATACTGTTTGAAAATCTGTGTTGTCTTATATATCCTTTCTAGATAGATTATGTAAACGATAAAAAACACATGAAAGGGTGGTTATTTCCATTATACTGAATGCAAATTGAATTTGGTTTGGGGGGGGGGGGGGTTATAACAGTCTTGGATATGTCATTGATGAGTAACAAGACTGATTTCCAGGGGTTTTTAGTTTTTGCACGTGACTCTCATTGGTGTCCAAAGTGGTACTTATCAATCATAGGGCTGACGTATCGAGGCAGACAACCTATTGGGCACACAACTGCGCTTATAGGCAATTAAAAGTCACAATTGGAAACTGTAGCACCTGAAAGAAACCCAAACAGAAAAGCCACAGCACATTTGAGTCCACAACATTTTTGCTGTGAGGTGACCACAGTGCCATTTTCGTTTCACTTTCAGGTCAGAGTGTTTTTACTCTGGACCTGCATTGTACAAGTCTAGTCAGAGTTGGCAGTATTTGCAGAGAGAAAAAAAAAATCAATGACCACATCATATGTACTGATTCCTTTTCCTGAATATCTACTGGGTCTCCAGTAGTAAGTCCTGCTTCCAGTAAACACAGCCTCCCACTCTCAGTCCCACAACAATTCTCCTTGTCTGTTTGCCATTCCCTGCCCACTCACGGCTTCTGTGCATTACCAAACTAACACTGCAATGCCAGCTATCGTGACACAAGCATTACAACCTCAGCCTATTTTTACTCATACATGAGTGCTTTTTAGTAGTATGGGTGTTGACTTGTTTTCCCCCTGGAGCTTCCCAGAACCCAACTAATTCCGACTACTCGATCGAGCGCTAATGGCCAACAACAAGGATACTGAATATAGTCGTTGATACATCAGATGGATTTGTGAAGTCGCCTGGTTTGTTGAAAAACTATTTGCCTCCAGCCATTCACTGCAGACTAAGATTTCTGCTTGAAGAATGTTAATGCAGATGTTTGCCAGTTGTAGTGAATAAAGACTTCACTCATTATATTTCACAGCGGGACAACTCTGCCAGGTTGTTGTATTTTTAGTGGTTGTTTTCCGGCAAGCGCTGCTGTTCAGCAATTTAGTCAGGTACAAGGAACCATTATACTCACTGCTTGTCTCATCAGTTTAGTTTTTTCTATGGAATTCATGTATAAACTCTGTAGATTAGTGCTGACTATGTACTGCTTATTGCTGTGTTTGTTTTCTCCCCACGTGCTACGACAGTGGAATTAGGTATCTGTCATGAATGTACTGTGTCCTTGACTCTTTTTACTGTTTTATTTCTCAACGTGTTAAGTACACTGCAAACTAATTTCCCTCTAGGATAATAAAGTTATCGTCAGCACTGATAATCAATCATTAATGGCTTCTGGCACCCAATGTGCATGTTCTCTGTGTATTTGGAGTTAATTGCACGGCTTGTTCTGGAGAAAGAAAAAAAAAACACTGTAATTGCTCTTCTCATCAGAGAACAAAAAGTTTGTGGACATTTCTTTATTTAATAAAACATTACATAATAATTAAAAACTCACATGTGGGAAAAACTTTAAAGTTATAAAAATCACGCACTATTATTCAGAATGTAAGACCCACTGTAAAACTAAAAAATGATTGTCCTACTTCCTCAGTACCTCCCCAATACAGTACCTGGGCAAACAATTAGCATGTCCTGCCCTCTAGTGGTCTACACCTGGACTCAAGAAACTTATAAACTTTTATTCATTCGGGTGCTGACTCAATAAGAGCACATACAGATTACAATAGACAGTGCTTTAATAAAAGTAATAGAATAAAATAATGCAACTTAACTCATGATTTCTAGGAATAATACAGATACACTTCATCAACAGATCGATACGGGAGCTGTGAATTATTGCCATCCCCTGCATCTACACTTCAAAGTCGATAACAAATTTAATACTGGAATCAAAACGATCTGTGTTTGTGACTCATTGCTCGTCTTGAAGGTGAGGAAGACTGTATTTTGAGAAAACACAGGTGAGAGACAAATCCGCCTGGCAACCTCTGTTTGGAAGAATATAAATACATCATGTAATTAAACACAAAGCAGTCCAGGCTCCATTGCAATGCCCTCTGTAAGTATAAAAATAGAACAGAAAGAAGACAGAAAGTAACGTCTTTCTCTTGGTGCTATAAACAGATACTTTCCTTGACAGAAGTAAGGAGGAAGAGACAACAATACTTTTCTATGAGAGTTCAGAGAGGAGACAGTGTGGTGGAAAGGAAAAGTGCGATACAAGAGTCATAAGAACTGCACTGCAGAGTGAAAGATAAAGAAAGGAAGAGGGATGTCGGTTATAATAGATCAGGGAGAGGCGGCGTTTAGCTCAGTTGGTAGAGCAGCCACCCCGTGTGCGAAGGCTCAGTCCTTGCTGCGGAAGCCCAGGGTTCAAATCCAACCTGTGGCTCTTTCCCGCATGTCAATCCCCATCTCTCTCTCTCTCTCTCCCCACATTCCTGTCACTCTTCAGCTGTCTCTATCCAAATAAAGCTCGAAAAGGCCAAAAAAGTTATCTTAAAGTATTAATAGATCAGATAATATCATTATAGTAGCAATCATACTGAACAGAAATACAGAGATGACGTGCACTGTGCTCAATGCCAGTCAGTGCCGGAGCCATTGTAACTCTTCAACAGAAGTGACTGATTTAATTTCTGATTTACTGCAAATGTATAATCACATTATTGTGAAGGTTGCTCAGAAAAGATGTACCAACATTCATTTAGGTTCATTTAAGATCATTGTAGTAGCCACCACACATACCAGCTCCATAACACACACATCATGATTTCTCACAGGAAGAACATCACGGCCATAAAAAGTTGAACATGGCCAACTTTTTCAAATGTGAATCACTTCCCTTTTCCTTTTTCCCTCTTCCATTCACAGAGTGGTGAGGTTGAGGTTGATCGACTGATAGAAGAAAAGAACGGAGCTATGTGTGAATTTAAAGTTCTCACCAATTCAACTAGTCCGACTCATCAGATGCGAAGCGGTGACCAGGCTTTTAATCACTTCACATTTTCAAAGGAGAGAAAGGTCTACAATGTCACAGATACAGTCATGAATGCAGAGATGTGACTACAACTTGAGTCATTTTTTTTAATTCAACTTTTCCTCTTGCACCACCTATTCATGAATCCAAGAAAAAGCTTGTGTGTGAAATCTATCTTAGGTTATTCATACCTACTAGCTGGTTTCAAACTGTGATCAAGGAATATTTTAGCTAGCACAGACTTTAATAGCGTGTAATTTGGTTGCTAGGAAACATCTCTAGAGCCATCTAATCAAATACAATTAACTGTAAACAGGAAGCCACAGTAGCATCATAATCTGTAACATAACTTCTGAGTAAAATTGCGTTCAGACCATTAACTTTAATTCATCCCAAACACCCAGCATAATGACAATACAGACAATACCTGTAAGCTAACTAACAACAGGCCCACATGTTTGGGTGAATGTAAGAGCTCAGCCTCTGTATGAACACAAAACTCACTGTTCTTTCTGTTATTTCCCTCTAGTCTCTCCATTTTCTCTCTCATTTTTACCATGTCTTTGACTTTGTGTGCCACAACTTAAATTCACCCCACATTCTGTATTAACACAATGTCAAGCTGAAACAAGGATCACATATTCACTTGAACTTTTCTCACATTAGTAGGATGCTTTGTGAGATTTAATTATTTCAAAGACTGTTTTAAACAGCATGTTTTCCTTTCCAATAATGATATCTGAACTTCTATGCATAGGGACGGATTCCAAGTACTGATCTATGTTAAAATACAGCTATCTGAGAGAGGGAAAACCAATCCGAGTGGATAATAAATGATGTGGTATCCAAACAGTGCACAGACACGTATATCCTGATAGCCGCTTTTGCATTTTAGACTGTATCAGCGGGATCTGCAATACTGGTTGATACTTCAATGTTACTGCTTACTGATTGAACCGACACTGCAATGTGTCAGTTCAATATTTCCTACATAACATTTTCTTTCATGTATTGCAACCCATGTATCTCATGCTGCATCAATCTCCATTTAGTATAGGGTTGACAGGAGGCGTGACTGCACTGAACTCAATCACTGTGTATAAGTTTAGCATTCATTTCATTTCTCTTGTCTTTTTAAATATTTTTTTTTCTTTTACGTGTTCAGGATTAATATAAACAAACAAATAAACAAACATCTATGAGTGTTGGTCCCCACTGCATTTCCAGCAGGTAGTAACACTCACCTGAGTTCAATAACTAGCTGCTAATTTTTTAACTTACAAATGCTTGGTGTAGCCATTTCCTGATTTGACAAGAAGCAAATTATTTTAAGCCAGAAACAAAACAAAAAAAAGATTACAATGTATTACCTCTTTCAATTAATGTAATCCAATACAAATCCCCAGAAATAAGCTTATAATATTCCGTTTTTGTTGATATATTCATACTCTATGCTAAGTTTTGAAGCTACTTTTTGATACAGACTGACCTCTTATCTTTCTTCTTCTACAAAAAAAATCTTATTCAAATGACACATGGAATACACAAGAATATGTTAGCAGACCTATTTTACACAGGCAGGACTGCTGCAAACCCATCAGTCATCCCTCCCATAGTACCTGCTATCCTTAGATGACCTTCAACTGCTGTGATGTGTGTGTGCATGGGAGGCGTGTGTGCATCTGTGGAGCAGGAGCAGAATGGGTCAGGTGCAGAAGTCCATTAGCCCATTAGCAGCACTCCTCCCATGGCCTTTTCTGTCTTCCTGGGACCACTAAGACTGTGACATTGGCATTAGTCTCACAAACATCCTCTGCATACACACAAGAAGAAAGTCTATTCACCTCCCTAAGCACTTGATGCACAAACACCAAACACACATACCAGCCAGGTCACAAGGCCTCAGCAGGATAAGGAGACAATAATGTACCTCTCAGTCTTGTCAACAGTAGATTTATAATCAGACGATGCAACACACATCCGTCAGTGCCATTTGAGCCTGTCAAGACACCAGATGAACAACAACATTGGTCATTTGTTCAAACAGCGACCTGAAGTGACCTTTTGCTGTCGTGTGATTTATGACTGTCGCAGAAAAATAGCACAGGTTAAAATCGCCTGTGGTTATGAGAAGAAACAAGGCAGGAAGGAGTATGAGGTCTTTATACGAGAGCAAGAACAGAAGACTAGGACATGTGTCTGGTCTCCTGTGAACACGTCCATGAGCACAGTTTTTCTCCAACCACACGGTTGTGATGCATCAACTTAAGAAAAGCGTGATCAATGAGGCATTATATCAGCATACGCTCACGCGGGTCACTGCATAGACAAACATCCTTATACCTTAAGACAGTTTACTAGCAGACAACCATACCAGCAGAGATCTTAAAGGACCTGTGTGTAGGTTTTAGCAGCATCTTCTGGTGAGGCTGTCCGTGATCCCATCCCAGACCAACTACAGCGTGTAATGATATCTCAACGTGACCGCTTTATCTGTTTGTGGCACAGTGGGTGTTGCCTCCTTTTTCCATTTTCCAAAGGCAGCTGAGTAGTCTAAAAAGAACTGTGGAAAAACTAGTAAGCTAACCTTCAGTTCCAAATACAAGTCTGCCGTTCAGAGAGATGAAAAAAATCTATTTAGTTTACGAACAGGAAATTCGCTAAACTCATGAGCATGACCTCTATCTGAACTCACTTTTCATATCCGTCAGCTGAATACAGGTTTTGTATGAAAACTGATGAAAATCAAGTGTTCAGATGTGAATGACGGAGTGATGGATGTTTGCTAGGACAGACTTTTTTAAACCTCTCTGTGGAACAAAAACTGGAAATCGATTCAGTTTCTTATTCAACACTATTTGTATTACATGTATTCTTTAGTATAATGAGTGTTTTAGGGGATCCTTTGATTCCCATCTCTCACACACCCCCACCAACAGCCAAATCCCTCTTCACTCGCACCATTTTGACACCAAGGCAACAAAACAACAGGGAGGAAATGAAGAGATGAGAAAACAACACCTGCTTCCCATCAGTTATAGAGGGGGCGGTATTGAGAGTGGGAAGACGGAGAAGGTCATTGGCTTTCCTGACAGAGAGGAAAGTGAGGGAGAGGAAGAAAGAAAGCTAGAAAGGAAAGAACAGCTGGGGCAGGGCAATGCGATGGAAGACGCGCAGAGAAGGCTGAGTAAAGCAAAGAGAAAGAGTGAGGAAGGGAGGAGGGGGAAAACTGTAGAGAAGAGAGTAAAAGGCATAGCGAGAGCGGAAGAAAGAGGGAGCGCTGGGAGAGCAACTGAAAGAGACTGATTAGTATTGTATGAAGTAAGACATATTCATCTACAGCGGCGCATAGCTTCCAGCAATATGCACATGCAGACATGCATCAAATACTTCACATTTTCTATATAGAAATGCGCACCTGTGCAGCAAGCCTATAAAACGCACATCATGTATGAGCATACTTAAAGAACAGCCGAATCAAACAAGCATGATGGTTGGTTGGTATGTATTTGTGCCATCGATGTCAGCGCATTGGAATAAAATCACAAGTTCTGACTGTCCCTTTTTGTAAGAGGTGTTGTTAATGGCTTCAACTAAGTCAAGGCTTTTAAAATAAATCAGCAGATTCAAAAGAAAAAAAAATCAAATAATAAAATTTTGGGTGAAACATTTTACCGTGTTTTCATACAACAGAGACAGGGTAGTCGCCTTTGAATAAAAGGCCATTTCAGGACTCCATTTTGTTTGATTTATAGCCTGCTAAAAGTGATGAAATATTCCCCCGAGGTTGGGGAGAGTAACAGGATATTAATAAAACTGTGAATTATTATCGCTCTTTTCTTTATTTTATCATCATCTTTTCTTTATCGCTGTGAAATAGCACGATCCCCGCGTCTCAGACAGGAGATAAAATAAATTGCCTCCTTTCCCTCTCTATAGAAACGTGTGACGTGTAATAAATTTGACTTGTTGGAGGGTTGAGCACAAAAACACGTTGAGTGTAATTGGCTGAAGGCCATCAAGAGATTTCAGCTTCATCTATTTAGCATGCAGCCACAGACAGTTTATTGGAGAGACAGGGGGAAGACAGTTGAGATGTAACAAAGGATGAGGACCAGATTGAGATCCAGACTGAATCCAAGCTGTTCCTCTGTTCATTTCTTTTTGCGTGTGTCAAAGAATCAACCCCCACCATCCTCAAAAAAATCTGTCTATTCGTTTAGTACATTTGAGCTGTTCTAGTAACATCTATTTTTGTCTTCTGTGGTAGTAGATTAAATATCTAATCATTTTAGACCATCAGGTGGGTTAGGCAAAATGAACAATAAAGCTGAGCTTCAGGTGATGATTAACAGGGATTAATTAAGAAAAACAAACAAAAAAAACAGTCTGCCTCATTTGTTAACAATACAACACTGTTGGCAAATATTTAACAAATTGTAAATGAACTACAATTCAATGCAAAACGTACTTAATGCTTCTCAGTTGTGCAGGATATACATGCAAAGATATGCATAAACCTAAAACTAAAAAAATGCAGTCATTAAACTCAACAAGTGATGTAAAAGTGATGAATAATGAATGAAACAGGATTTGAAAAGAGTGTTCATTTTTCACTAAAGTCAGTTTATCCTTAGTCTTTTTATGAACCTGTGTAGAAAATTAAATATTATGATACTGTTTGTTACTGCACAAGTGTTCCTTCACTTGTTGTGAAAGCGAGAGGCAGGGCAGGACAGGGCAGGGCAGGGCAGGGCAGGGCAGGGCAGGGCAGGGCAGGGCAGGGCAGGGCAGGGCAGGGCAGGGCAGGGCAGGGCAGGGCAGGGCAGGGCAGGGCAGGGAGTATACCTACTCATTTTTCATTGGGTACATTATACCCATCTCTAAATCCGCTCTGATCCTCATCATTCAGTGGTGTTCTGCAATCTGAATTGATTGTACTATATCGTTTTTAGGAGTGAATGGCGTAAAGAATAAGAAATGTGTGATTACGTAGTTGTCTCACTCGTCTGTGGGTCGGTATTTATTTTAAATTCTGAACATCACCTGTGGTTAATGTTAATTTTATAATGAGCCTCGCTCCCTAGTCAACGAGTCACAAGTCAAGCGGAAGTGAAGCGACAATGTGCAAATACTAATGGCCCATTTTAGCATGAGCTACATATGTACGATATATATCAGAGTAGTGTTACATTTCACTTTAAGCAGAGAGCATGTACAGACTGCTTTAAAAAAAGTGTATACCCACTTCTGCAGGCACCACCACACAACTTGTACTGATAAATCAGTAGCACGTTTTGGTATTCACTCTGAATACCATCACTACCACCCGGATGACACAATGGCTTTTTCGAGTGCAGGGAACCTGAAGAACCACGCTGACTACATGACAGGAGAACATTCAGAGAATGACAAGGCGTGAACCCAAAACAATGCCGGCCGACAGACTGACAGGCGAAGCGCAAGGGGTCACAGTTCATATAATCCCAAGTTGCCAGAGGAGAGAAGAGTTAGCGTTGCTACGGTAACCACCATCACTTCTCCTGACCAGACACAAAAGGGAGACAGAGGGCGGAGGAAGATTACAGTGTTTGTTAAAACCGAAATAGAAACAGTGGAAGGAGGTGAGATGGATGTCATTAAAAAGAGAGAAGGGTGACAGAGAACGGGTCAGAGAGGAGGGGATGGGAAGACGGGGAGAGAGAAAGCATCGAACTGTGCTTTCGCTGGCTAAGATTCAATTCTCAGCTTCCAAGCTCTCTAATTGGAGAATGAACAGCTGCTCAGTTTGACCCGCTCTCCCTTTAAATACAAGCTTATCTGCCAGAGTGAGAGAGGGAGTGAGAGAAAACTGACAGGGAGAGACAGCAAGAGGGATTAAGAGTCCAAAGGGAGGGAAAAAACACATAGAGAGAAACAAACATTTTTATTGCCTTTTCAAAATGACCCATATGAGTGTTCTGATCCGGTGCCCCTATAGACAACACTGTCAGTGCTTTCCAGAAGCCTTGTGGTCACATTTTCTCATCTGCCTTTCTATGGTTAAGGTTTAGTTAGATTTATGCAAAAGAAAAAAACAAAGGTTTAGAGTTTCTATTTAAAATATTTACTGACATACAGAGGAGACAATTAGGTTAAATTACATCTATAACCTCAAATCGACTTTTTCCAGGCTATGGAAGGACTTGATGAGACTAATGTGTGTGGAGGCACACTTCACTGTGAACCATAGGAAATAGATTTTAATTGAACGAGTGACCGAATGCTCAGAGCACCTGTAAATGTGAATGTGACTGTGGAGATAAGCAGAAGATTCCCACACATAAATATGCAGTGTCACATATCACTGGTGGCATGCATTCAAGCACGCTCACAAGCGCCCGAGCACATCCACACACAGACAGATGAAGAGTCAAAGTTGATCAGATCAGAGCTGTGATCTGCATGGGAATGAGGTCATTAGGTCTGTGAAGCACATCTGATCTGTCCACCCCTCCGCACACCACTGTCACACACATGCGCGCGCCACAAGACAGGCACACTATGAATGTATAGAGGACCACTGTACACAGCCTGCAACACACCGAACTAATCCGATCTAAATGTCGGCTTCATGATGGGGCAAATCATTAACACAAACACTCACTGACATATCTACACACACTTACACCACTCAAATCTAATCCCGGCTAAGCATCAACAGCCGAACCAAATCCTTTCTGTTAGGGCTGAAATCCAATAACAACATCCTACCTCAGCACGCTTAACCTCATTGATTCAGGAAACACTTAACACTTTTACTGAAACATATGCTGTAAACACAAAGGCTTTAATGCACTAAATACATACACACGCGCGCATAACAGAGATGGCATGGGTTCTTGGTTTGCTCATAAGAAAAGCACCATATTTCAAGAGCTTTAACACAAAGAACTCACAAATCCTAAATGTTAAGCCACCAACGAGACCTTTACATTTTGCTTATTCTCAAAATAATGGTTTAACATTTTAGGAATTTTACTTTCTTTCTCTGTAAGCTCTATACTTTTATCTTTTCGTTTATCTAGGTTCACGGGGGATAGAGCTGGGAGCCAATTAGCTTAGCTTAGCATAAAGAGCTGGAGAAACAGCTGGCTCTGTTCAAAGTTCAGAACAAAAACATACAGCTAGCCAACACCTTAACTAACAGAATATGAAAACATAAAAATGATCACTGGGTCTCAAAGCTCAAGCTGACGTCTTCAGATTTTTTAGTAGCTTTAAGAGATGACTTAAAATAATGAATCGATTATCAAAACAACTGGCGATTAGTTGATCACCAACTATAGTTGAAAAACTAACTGATGTTAACAGACATGTTTTTGTTAATTAAGTTGTTTTTCAACGCTCGATGATCCATGCAAAGGATTCACCTTTTCTCTAAGTACAGAGCTGAAAAGAAATTGATGTCAAGTACCGAACAGCTTGCCCAGATTCCAGTACCAATGTGAAAGGTCTCCCCTGTGGATAGAGAAACCTAATGCCAGATGTGATATCAGGTGTGCCATTATAAACTTACTGAACCATCTGTACAGCACCTCTGCACTAAACTGTATAATAGAGTTATTTTCTGTTCCCAGGCAGCCCAGTGGAGCAGTGATCAGCACAGTCACCTCACAGCAAAAAGGCCTTTCTGTGCGGAGTTTGGGTTAGTTCTAGGTTCTCCCACATGTAAAAAAAAAAAAACACATACACAATATCTTACAAAACTTGCAAAAGCAGCTTATGTTTCGTAAGAACATTGTTGTGATGAAAAAAGCATTATGTTTTCACTAAAACTTTAGCTTTGCAAATTGGACACATAACTATAATATTCTGGAGAAACTGTTCACTGTCCATATGCATACACCTACTGTAAGCTGGTTGCATGGATCAGTATAGCAGCTAAAATCAAGACGTAGGTGCAGGGTGTGTCAAAAGGCTACATGTGCAAACCCTCTTAACCTGTGAGGCCTAAACATCGCAAGAAAAAAAATCAGACAGAAACAAAAGGAGAACGGAGCACAGGGTGGGAATTATTACGTGAACTGAAGAGAAAGTTTGCGCAAGAGTGACAAGACGGAGGAGGAGAGAGCCAGCGAAGGAATACAAAAGAGAGGTCAAAACACAGGCAGACTAACATATAGAGGAACGATTGAGAGCATTCACAAAGAAAGTGTATCATCCTGTGTTCTTTGTGCACATGGAGAACTGCTCATTTCTGTAATTTCCTCTTCCCTGCCACACAGTTTACGCTGAAACTACATGAAGTGTCCTGATTTCTCTGTTCAAAACTCCCCCATTGTTCATGATCCACAATGATCCATTATAAATTTGTATCTGTGTCTCTCTCTCAGTCAGGGGTTTCCTGTCTACTCTGTGTTCATGTCTCTGTTTCTGTCTCCATTGTTGAGCTGATCAGCATATTGTGATGGATTCCTAAGAATCTGCATAGGTAGCTCTTTACCCTGAACATTAACGGGGTTTCCTTCTTCACAACAAGGTCAACATTTTTAAATACAGTAAAATGAAACCTCATGACATGATGACACATATAACTGGTATATACAGACTGTTGGTGAGATACACTGGAGTCTTGTTGACTTACATTGTTGGGGGACACCGTGAGAACACTCCTGCTTTTCCTCATGTTTCCTCGAGTATCTCCCTCGCTGTCCACCTGCGGCAGCTTCACATGCACACCTGGAAAACAACACAAGCAAATCAACACAAATAACATTCAAATAATGGGGTTTATTGTGCATTTTGTCATTCTTTAACAAGTTGCAATGAAAACTGTTGACAGTGAGGCAGTTAGACATTTTCATTGCTAAACTAGGGGATACATTTTTAGCTTGACCTTTATTATACAATATCATACAACTATTTCACAGTCCAAGTTTCAAGTTTCATTTTTGGGGTTTTCTGCAAGTTATCCCACCATTTTTGAACAATACAAAGTAAAACATTAACACATCATAGAGAAGAGGCAAGCTAGCTATGTGGGCAACTTGATCGCTTCCTTGTTGAACTCACTTTTGTTTTACTTCCTATAAGTCAGCGGGTGTCAACAAAATATGGCTTATGTAGAAAAACACCAACTACTTCAGAGTTTGATTAGAGCTGATACGTGGGTAGTTTGAGGGGGATTACATTTGCACTTACATAGCATACATACATTGTAGCACACAATTAATTAATAATACAACAACAATAAAAATAATAATTTACACACTCCCATACCTAGGTTATTAAGTGCTATGAAAGAGACAAAATATCTCCGTCTAAGGATTACAAACTACTGTACTATAGCTGATAGAAATAAATATTGGAAATATATCAGGGAGCAATGAAGATCCTTAAAAGTCAATAAAATCTTAAAATCAGTCCTAAAACATAACAGGAATCAGTGTGAGGATGCAAAATCTGTGATGTGGTTGGCAGCTGGACAACAGATA
This sequence comes from Nibea albiflora, assembly GCA_014281875.1. Taxonomy (NCBI): domain Eukaryota; kingdom Metazoa; phylum Chordata; class Actinopteri; family Sciaenidae; genus Nibea; species Nibea albiflora. Next base: position 7,363,259 of record CM024792.1, read on the forward strand.
AACAAATTTTCATCAGAAACTGAATAGGACAGAGGACTGAATAAAATGTTCAAAAGGCTGTGTGGATCTTGTTGGTCATTCTGACATTTCTCTGCCTTTGTTGTCTCAATTTGTTGCGTCTGCCTGTTGTGTTAAATCTCTATTTCGAGCTTTAAAAAGGAAGAAAAACCAATCGTAAACATTAAAATTATCAGCAGCTGCTTGGCTGTTGGCTGGTTGCACAAATCACTCTGTGAAATGGCCGACAAGTGATGTGACAACAGAGAGACGTGCTGTAGCATCCTCTTGTGTCAATAAAAGAAAAATGGCAGATCCCATGTGGTGCCTTCAAGAAAATGCAAGGAAAAGGAAGGTAGGAAAAAAAGAAAAAAGAAGACCTTCAATTCCGACAGATTTTTAACCAAACCAGATACCTGACAGTTGCTGATGTAGGACAGTCTCCACATTGCTGGACAGCTTTGAATAACGAGAGTTTGACTCCTGTAGATGTGAAACACTTACTCCATGAATCAAATATTTAATCCACAGAAAATTAATTACATAACTGATTAATTATTAAAGTGATTTCAAGCAAAAATGCCAGAAACATTCAACAGATCCTACTGTTTTTAGAGCACTGGTTGCCAAAATAAGACATCTGAAGACATCATCTTGTTTGATGGGAGTAATGGGCAAGAAATGATAGTGCTTTACAGTACTTATCTCATTCACCCATTCACACACATTCATACAATGATGGCATTGGCTGCCATGCAAGGTGCCAAGTGCGCATCAGTTGGAGTAGCTAATCATTCATACGCATTCACACGCCGATGGCACAGCCTTCGGGAGCAATTTGGTTCAGTATCTTGCCCAAGGACACTTCGACATGCAGGGGATTGAACCAGGGATCGAACTGATCTTCTGATTAGTGGACGACCCACTCTGCCTCCGAGCCACAGCCGCCTAGATAGATAGATAGATAGATAGATAGATAGATAGATAGATAGATAGATAGATAGATAGATAGATAGATAGATAGATAGATAGATAGATAGATAGATAGATCGATAGATCGATAGATCGATAGATCAAATCTACAATAAAAAGATTTCCCTGCCATAACACCAGCTACAGACAGAGCTGAGGACAGAGCCAGCAGAGGATGACAGCTTGCAGAATAAGAGAGTGTGTCATGTGTGAATTGTAAAGAACTACTCAAGTTGTCTGCTCGAACTGGGTCATTCAAATGAATACTATTATGAACAAAAGTGCAGCCATTTATCTGATGTTGCTGCTAATAACCCCAAATTACATTAACAGTCCCTACTATTATGCAGCACTGCTATTGTCCTGTAAATCTGCAGAGTATATTGGATACACAGACGAAACGCAAACTGCAAAGTGCAGGTAGAGAAAAAACAATAAACATTTAATTCGAACAAAAAATCGCTAATTATCATGTGTGCATTTATCTGTGCATAACATGTAGAGTAATGGATGCATTTTAAGAGATAAATGAACAGAAACCTAAAATAAACACACACGTCTCACCTAAACCACACCATCTCCCTCACAACACACACTGATTAGAGCCAATCATGTGTCCCTCGGCTGCATCTCTCTCAAATAATCTTTCCAATCTTGCTAATCTTTATGAGCCTTCTTTCTTGCCAGGGCAAAATTATACTTTTTCTTTTTGTAATTTTCCCTCTCAATAACACATGCTAATGAAACAGGGAGCAAATGAAACCTGGAGCAGCCCCAATGGTTCAGTACACTTTATGCGCCCACCCCCAACCCCCACCCAATCACTCAAAAGCAGCAGACAAGATTGACTCCACAGCCATTGAGCCTCTCTCTAATGAGCCAATTTAAGCAATCGTTAAAAAGGCCCCAAGAACTCATATGTTCCCCCTGTGACCCAAGATGGCCTTTTTTTTGTCTTCAATATAAGGAGAGATGGGGAGAAGAGCATCAGCAGTGGCAAAAGACGTAACACAGAGGGAGGGCCTGGTGGTAAAAGACGATGAAAGAGAGAGTTTTTGGGGAAGAAGAGGAGTGAATGATACAAACATGGAGACGGAGAATGGTGAAGAGAATCGTCAAAAACGATTACACGAAATAAAGAGAAAAGGCCGGAGGTTAAAGAAAAAGGATTGAGGAATGAGGTGTGAAATTAGAGAGAAGAGGAGAGGGAGAATCAGCCAAGAAGACTAGATGAGCTTATCTTAGCCCAAAGGCTAGACACTGGAGAATACAGCTACTCTGGCTCTCCAAATGCACCTACCAACACCTCTAAAGCTCGCTAATTAAACACATTATGTAACAGTGAAGTGTCATTTTTTTCACTTAAGTTTGTGCACACATTAAACAAACAAGATGATGTTTATGGGCGAGCTGAGGTGTTGTTACCTTTGGACAGAGCCAGGTTCGGTTTGTTGTCGGTCTGTATTTCACAGGAGATATCAGTCTACTCAGCTTGACTCTGTGTGTCTCTTTTCAAACACGTCGAACTGACCCTTTTTAAGCTTCGTGAGAAACACTGCCGTGTTGAGATGCCATATGTAACCTGTTACATGATAAGAAGTCAAACGGTTAAGGACAGTTTATGCCCTTGAAGCAGATGGATGGATCTTTCAGCTTGACCAGACAGAACAACCTTGAAATACCAGGAGGGGAATACTACCATCACAACATCTAAATGCAGGGAGAGCAAGAGGAGCAACATCTGTACATACATTAATCCTCTTCACATGCAGTTAAATGGAAAATATATATATATATTATGTTTGACAATTACTGAGCTCATCGAACTCAATGATATAAATTAGGTGATTCTTTTTTCTTTTTTTTTTTTTGAGTCTTAAATATATATTTTACAGAGGAAATTACCAGTGGCAAAGCTTCTCTGTAGTGATGACAATCAGTTATCACCATTAGCAGATAATTAGTGGGTACAATAATTTTGTGTTTCAGAGCGGATCTGAAAATCATGCTTGACAGCACAGATGTAGAAAGCAGTTTGTGAACACAGATTAACGCTCTAACCTCAGGGGGTGAGGCACAATGGCACTAACAAGGAGTGTGGTGTGTGACGGGTTGGAGGATCCTCATTAGTGTTACCTCTGCTTAATTAATAGTATTAAGACAGGTGTTAAGACGGAGGACGAGCACACCCAAACGCATGCGTTCTGCATGAAAAAAAAAAAATCTCTATTTAGCATGTGTTCAACATGCAGAGATGCTGTTTATGTGTAATGACTTGGCAATAACTTGTTTGTCACTCTCCCCACCACAATAGCTGTGTACAAGCGTCCTCCGCTTTTCTAAAATGAGGGAGCTGCCTGTGACATGGCCTTCCCTTTGGCTTGAAGTCAAAGTGAGAGCGTGGCAGGCGTGTTGACGTTGAGCACAACTTCACAAATGTTTCACAAAAATGACTTTATGCAGCAAAAGTACCTCACGGACTTTTAACTCAGCAGCCATCTTCCAAAAGGTACATCGTTCTAAACAGTTCAGGTGCCCTGAGAGAACACACGCAAATTGAAAAACAAACAAACAAAGACGCCCAGAAAAGAGAGAAATAGAGATGACGCAAGCAAATACGGCAGCAACTGTTTCCAGGAAACACAAAAGACTGATGAAGGCACCCAGACACAGCAGGGACATACTTGTTGTCCCACACCCAAAAAATACAAACTTACATTTTAGTTCATATTCCAGCAGACAGCCATCCTCTGCTGTTGGATAATTTGCTGATTCATAAGATATCATAAAATCACAATTTTACCTTTGAAGGAGAAAAGAGAGGAAGTTTCAGGTGTATTTGTTTATCGTAGCTGGTTGTTTTTTGCTTCAGCTCTGGCAGTTATGCCATTGCCATGGAAATAGTAAAGTCATAATATTCAGTGATGAGTCTGGTGGGCTGTCATGCTGATTTGAGCACATCCTGAATGTCTAGTTGAAAATACTTGCGTCACAAACACTGGCAACAACAAGGATGTCGAAGCCATGTTCATCACTTTTTAAGCGTACCCTAGAAACAGAAACAGCTTTTATTGCCGTTTCTGTATTTGCCTGAGTTTTCTTAAACTACAGCACATCAAGCTCTCAGCGCCACCATAGATGTTGATTTCATTTGTTTCTCTCATATTTATTGTTTTTGAAATGTTTCGCATCGATTACGTTCTCATTACGGTGAAACGGCCCCGCTTTGTCAAAACTAAACAGTGGTGAGGGAATAAAGAAACACGGCTTTACTGCATTTTCCCTTAGCTGGGAAAAGTTTTACTCACTCAAGTACAGATTTTGCAGGTCATGGCGGCCCCTCGAGAGTCACCCGTTTTTATCCAGAACTGTCTGAACTGTCACTTTCTATGTTTTTTTGCTTATCACACAATTTGAGTGGTGACTGGACCTCCTGACCTTGTCTGCAGCTCAGTATATAGTATGTGAGTTGCAGTGAGTTCATTCGCTGTTTGGAAGAGCTGACTGTTTACTGGCAGGTGTGGCTAATGCCTTGATTCCACTGGGCGCCACTATGCGACATTTCATTTGCGGCACTGTTTTCTGTGCAATCCAGAGTGCCTTTTTTCAAGTCTAGCTAAACGGTGCTAGACTCTGAGGCAAACAGGCAAATATTTCTTCTCCAAGGCGTCAGTCAGTCAATGGATCACGCCCGGTAGTACCTGAAAATCTCACCCAATATCCCAAACTGTATTTCACAGGTATTTAATTTCAGATGTTGCACAGGGAGGCAATTTGAGGCTGGTGTCATGGTTGTCACATCTCATCTTGTACCTCGCACACAAACACTTGGGTTCACATGCAACCACGTCATTGGAAGGTGGCTTCAACGGAGCATGTCATGTATCAGCCTAATAGAGCAAAGATAACAAGCGCTCTGCCTGCATGCCTGCCTGTCCTGTTGACAACTGGCACAATGGGACACTCGACAGAGGAAGAGAAGCAGGATGTGTTTACCTCTCTGTCTACCCATCTTCTGATCTGCACCACTGTTGTGAAACTTTCCTTTCGCTTCTTCCTTCATAGTTTAACTCAAGGGGTTAAAAGTCTGAGTAAGGGTCTGTATCATGGCTCTAAATATTTCCGATGTGAAGTTAATTTAAAGTTAATCTACCTCATAGTCTATCTCACAGACATAGGATGACAGTGTCTTCTTACTTTTTTCCCCAAAGAAAAAAAGGTCTGATCGTTACACCCCTAGAAATAATGGGTTTCGTAGTGCAGTGGTGCTGTTGTCACGTTGTATCTGAAAGGGCCATAACAGACAATAAGCGGACCAACCCGTTTGCTGGTTGAAAGACCTCTTTTGAAATGGTCAAGAGAAATAATGAAGAGATGGAAATGAAGGAAAACCAAATGCTGCATTCATTCACTGATTCACCGTGATCTATCATGCTCTTGCATCATGCCAGCAGACCACAGATGTACAACAACAAAGATCAAATGTTTTGTAGCTAAATTGCATTTCCCATCAGCGTCCAATCCAATATTTATTTTTATTTATTTTAGTTTTTTGCAATTGTTTCCCTACAGCTACAAAGTGCACAGCTGCTTTCTGCCACTCAATGCCAAGACATGATAACAGCTGAAAATACCCAGACAGCTCCACATTTTGAAATTTTTACCTCATGTTTTTCATCATCATACTGTATGTGTGTGTGTGTGTGTGTGTGTGTGTGTGTGTGTGTGTGTGTGTGTGTGTGTGGCTGTGTGTGTGTGTGCACACGAGCGACCATGCATGTGTAAGTGTGCGTGTGTGAGTGAAAAGAAGACAGCAAAGAGACAGTGTGCTCATACACTGATAACGCGATGCCAATACAAAGCAGCTTAACCAAATTCTAAGAACTGGTCGATTATTCTGAATTGTTGGTCTTATACTAACGAATATTCTGGTATTAATAAATACTCCAAAACACCCTTAATGCACAATTTAATCCTCTAAAGATTTTGAATTGTGTCATATCCTGTGGAAACGGTTGTGCAGTGCAATTCACCCTTAACACGCAAGCTTACGCTGTATAAAACCTGATACCAATATAGAGGTAAATGTTTAGTGCAAAAATTCAACAAAGCATACATTTTGAACATTTTAGAACATTTATGTTATTAAAAACCAGCTAGAGAGACAATAATATTGTTTCAAATATGAACGTGACAAGTTTATTTTCCCCCCTCTATTATTACATATCACGGTTTTAATAATCCTGATATTTTTATTTTCAGGAAAGCAGGAATACTCTCATCTTTACATAAAACAAACAGGACACGTCTCTACAGTATTGGTAAGTATTTAAGAATATATTTCCAATCAGTATTATAGTTATGACGTCTCATAAAAAGCTAGTGTTGAGCTAAGTGGCAGTATTTGTTCTATTTTTATCTTTTTAACAGGTTCTCTCTCTCCCCACATTCATGTCCCAATAGAGTCCCATCATTTTTTTTGTGGAGAATTGATTATGACAATTTGCTGCATGCAGAAAAGAAATTTCATTTTAATTTCTCCAGAGCTGTAGGAAAAAACAATTCAAATTGAATCATTCAAAAATTGGTTCATGATTTGAATCCTCTAATTAAGCTTAAATCACACAGATGCCTAGGCAAAGGTTTTCTGTAGGCTATTTACATAATAGTCCATAATAATATGCAATTAGCAGGAATTTTGGAAGCGGAGAGGACAAATGGGATGTATTTTCTGTCTGATTTATTGTTTGAAGAGAGAAGATATCAAGTTGGGGGTTTTTTTTGGTTTTTTTACACTGCTAAAACAGTCATGGGACCAGCAGTGTATAAGGGCAGGACTGCCCTGCCTTTAAGGGTTGAAAAAAAAAATGTAAATGATGTTCTGCCAAACTTTGATGCATACAGATTGATGCCTTGAGGGCTCCTCGGCTGTGGCAACCTTTTTTGAGCAGCGAGAGCAGGGATTGAATTACCAACCTTGTGGTTGTGGTTGTGGACGACCCGCTCTACCACTGAGCCAGTCGCCCTAAAAATGTTACATGACCCTTGTTCATTAATGTGCAGAAGCTATAATTAAAGATAATTAACCAGAGTAATTGGTTTTGTCCGTGTATGTGGTCCATAGTTGTAGCTGTATGTGTGATAGTCTCAGACTTTCACTTTTAAAAAAGTGTTTACCGACATGCACATTAGGAACAGATAATGCAACAGTACAACACAGTCCCGAACACAATATATACAATATCTTAACAAGCAATCTAGGCCACTCTAGGTCTTAGACTTGTGTTCCTCATGACAGATAACAACATAAAATTAGCTGCAATCTTTGTTATTAAATTGGTACAAAATTTGGTTAAATGTTCTCTGCTAAGAATGATTTTTTGTTTGTGCATTAATTTGCTTTTACTGTAAGGGCACATCTTGGTGTGTCTGTAAATTGGTGAGTTAGTGGCCCCAAGCTGTTGCTGCAGTGCCACTATTGACTCCCTGAGCTAACACTATGGCACATCTGCTGCTACATGAGACCATCTGTTTACTCTGGATTCAGTTCATAAAAATGAAAAATACCCCTCATTACTGTAATTTGTCTGTAGATGAGACAAACAAGATATTTGCTGGCAAAATATCAGCATGCAGATCCAACTAAAGGTTTGTTACAAAAGCAAACTCTACTGACTACTACTGCTGACAACATTAGCATTGCAGCTAATGCGTGGTTGGTTGTTCTGTGCCTAAACCCGATCAAACAACTTTAGGCACAGAAACTTATTTGCTTTGAAAGTTCACAGCAGGTGACTTGTTTGATAACCAGGATTCATTCAACATTCGCCTCAACGTTGCCCATTTCTGAATTACCTGAAACAGTGTAGGCAGGACTGTCAAGACCACCACTCTCTGAGCTTTACAACTACTCTTAAGAAACCTATGGATGACATCACAGAGACTGCGGCTATGTTTTTTTATCATCTATGTTCAGATCAGAAAAGACTACTGTAAGTGTTCTTCTAGAAGACAGGTATGGACAAACATGCATTTGTCACTGTAGGATTTGTTGGTCTCAAAGCAGCTTTGGTGATCTTAGTAGATTGATCAATTAGTTATCTACTGTTGAATTATTCACCAATTATTTTGATAACTAAACATTTTATGAGTATTTTTTTCAGTAGAAAACATCAAAATTCTCTGATCTCAGCTTTTCGATAGTGAATACTCAGTCCTTTATGACAGCAAACTTGGGTTGTGGACAAAACAAGACATTTGAGGACATCACCTTGGGCTTTGGAAAACAGTTATCACACAGTTAAGTAATCAATAATCAAAACCAATGGACCAATGAAATTAATGGATAATTGATGGATAATGAAAATAATTATTATTTCCAAGTGTATTTGTCTGTCTGTGTGTTTTTTAGAAACCAGTAAGATAATAAGATACAGTAACGATTAATTTAATTGATTACTCTTCTCATCATTATAACGCTGTTATGGTGACTGCCAGAAAATTGCGGCGCATTACTATGATTGAAGACAGCTGTTTTTCATCAGACCTACAGAATCTCTAAGCCGAGCAGCAAAGATTTTTTTTGTTCCTCCTTCCCTGGTGAGGGCGGGGGCACGAGACAATTGCATGAATGATGACAATTGGGTGAGGTTGAGAAAAATTTGATGGTAGGCCAATCAGAGGTGGAGTTGGGCGGGTGTTGTTTAAACAAATTGTCAGACACACAAAGACAACACAGGACATTCACGTGAGTCAACGAGAAACAGGGATGGCGAGCCGAATAGTCCAAAAGTAGCCTTCTTTAAATGGAAATATAGTATATATCATAAATAACTGGACACACGCATGAATTTTAACTTCTGTTTAAAGAGGGATGGAGGTGACGTGCAAATTCTTTGATACATTTAACATTTAAAAAAATACTTAGTATGCAATAGTTACTTTCCAAAAATAACTAGTTACTTTTATCATTTGTAACTCAGTAACTACTTTAGTTACTTTCTGGGAGAAGTAACTAGTAACTGTAACTCATTACTTTTTTAGGGTAACTTGCCCAACACTGCTGGTTGCTATGGTTACAAATTAACTAGTGACACGGGGCGGCTGAAACGGAGCGGTTAACGTAATTTCTTGGGGGCATAACCTTTTTTTGATTTGTTTACGTTTATTACGTACGTGGGCTACAGTCTTGCAAATATAGTCTTCTTTTTTGTTGTGTTTTTTGGAGTGCAGAATTGATGAATGAACTGAATGAAATGAATTTAGCACAAACAATTAATTGCAGAAAGAATTAAATATTTGAATATTATATTTTTATATTCAGTTAGGATATTATCAGCTAAATTCAAATCTTGAGATAATTTTCTATAATGTTTCATGTTTCTATAATGTTTATCTTAAATCCGACACAGAGAATAAGACACAGAGAAAGTTTCTGTGAAAAGGCCCAAGGACTGTGCAACTACAAAAACCATGAAATATAACAATATCTGAACTCTGAACCGTTTGTGTTTTTTTTTTTTTGTTTGTTTTTTTTGTTTTTTGTTTTTTTTGTGTGGGAACCAGAGCACCTGGAGAAAACCCACAAAGCTTGATGTTAGCTTAGTCCTCCCTCCTCCTCTTCCACCTCTCTGGTTTCCTCAACCCCAGAAAGTGCCGGGTTCTCTTCCAGACAGATGGTGGTGGTGCTGTCCTGTCTGGAAGAGTTCCCTGAGCCTCTCTCTGGGGTTCGAGGGCCAGTGCAGGACTGGTGGTCTCCTGCTGCTCTTCCTGCTTCTCAGCCACTTCAGCCTCCTTCGGTGGTTGGTTGTCATCACGGCTGGTGATTTTTTGGAGAGCCTCTCTCTCAGCTTTGAGCTCAGTGGACAGCTTGAGGTTGAGTGACACCTGAACACTGAGCTGAGTGTTCAGCTCTTCCAGCTCGCTCTCAAAATCTTCTCACTTTTAAGGGCATTTTGTTTCAGGACAGTCATCTCCTCCTCCATCTTTTGACGGAGGGCTTCCTGCTCAGCCCTCAAGTTCTGGATCTTATGGAAGCCCTCGGACACTGAGACTGCGTGAGCCTTGACTTCATTGTCAAGCTCACTCTGGAGGGTGTCGGCCTGCTGCTTGACCGCGATGACTTCGGTTTCATACTTCTGGGTACTCTCACTGTGTGAAATGCACAGCTTGTCCATTTCTTGCTGGATCATCTTGTTTTTCTTCTTCTCTGCACCCAGCTCTGCAGAGAATTTGTCCAAGCTCTGTTCGTGTGCCTCCTGGAGCTCTTCATACTTTGTCTGCAGGAGTTTCTGCTGCTCAACTTCCTTCTCGAGGTCAGACCTAAGGGCATCAACCTGACCTCTGAGTTTGGGAACATCATTTTCGTACCTTGCATTGAGCACTTTGTACGAAATCCGGAGTCGCTCCAGTTCCTGCTGGAGAAGTTTGTTGTTGTTCTTCTCCGCCTGAAGGTCACTGGTAAACTTCTCCTCATTAATGATGTGAGCCACCTGCAGCTCTTCGTAGTCCACCTGCAAGAGTTTCTTCTTCTTTCTCTTGGTGGTGTCTCTGACCTGGTTGGCAATCTTTGCGGTGCTGAGAGTTTCTGGATCGGTGTACTTCTTCAGTCTCTCTAGCTCACGCCTTGTCTCTTTTTCCTTGTTGATGAACATCTCCTTTAAGGATTTCTGTCTCTTCAGCTGTTCTTTTGTTTCCTCCAACTCTTGGTTGAGTTGGCAGCTGGTTTCACAAGAGCAGCCGCGTACGGTTGTCTGCTCTTCATCGCTCCTCTGGTCACCTCTGGGGTTCCTCGGGCGCTGCATTTTCTTTGGCTGGTAGAGTCAGTCACAAAGTAATGCTTGTAGGTTGCAGATGTAGATCTCTAACGAACAGATGTATTCTGGATCGTTTGCCTTTTGCAAATTGTCTTTTCTCGCTCTCTCACTGTGGATACACGTTTTGAAAGGTCTGAAATGATCTGACTGACTGAAGAGCCGTGGCCTTATATACAGTTCTGATGATGTCACGATGCATGTGACTTTGATGTGTGGTTTTGCTCTGATCAGTACAGTTCCATTAATCCCGCCCCTTTTTTCTCTGATTTGTTTCCATTCTAAGTCACATGGTGTAATTCGAATGTAAACACATGGTAGCACTGCCAATATGGCGGCAACCAGAGCCAGCACACTCTTCAGAAACCTGTAGGTGACATTACGGATACTACATCCATTGTATACTGTCTATGGTCTGCCTCAGAGTACGATGCCGGTCTGCACCATTGTGCAATATCATTCAGTTATTTACATACACTCTGTAATTCAAAGACACATGAATGAGCAAATAAAAAAATGTCATAAGAAATATTTACTGTTTAGTTTCTCCTCGTTTGGAACGGAGGGTGAGTAGATTGGGTTAAAATCCGTAACTGCACTGCTTCATTATTTACACTCATCATGACCCTAACAAAGAGTCCTGGACTAATTTATCTGGCTCCAGATTTTCAGTCAGTCAGTTTGATTGTGGTCATTTAATTAAATACAGGTTTATTTCAGAATATATATAATCAGGAGGAGTTCCTTCTTCCTCTGTGAGGACGGGGGCACGAGACAATCGCATTAATAAATTGGCTGAGGTTGAGTAAAATTCCATGGTAAGCCAATCAGAAGTGGTGTTGGGCGGGTGTTGCTTACACAAATTGTCAGACACACAAAGACAACACAGGACATTCACAAGAGTCAATGTGAAACAGGAATGGCAAGCCCGAATAGTCCAAAAGTAGCCTTCTTTAAATGGAAGTATTGCATAGTATATATCATAAATACTGTAACTGAACACGCGCATTTTAAGTTCCGTCAAAGAGGGATGGAGGTGGGGTCCAAATTCTTTGATACATTTGAGCATTTAAAAAATTATTTGATTTCATGTTTTAATCATGAAATGAATATTTGTTGTTAATGGGTGAACCAGTTGTAATGTAGCTTAAAGAACGAATGCATGAATCCATGAATTCTCAGTCGCCAGTGACTGTGAAAGACAAAAAATGAATTTAGCTCAAAGAGTCAATTGCAGAAAGAACTAAATATTTGAATAAATATTATATTTTATATTCAGTTAGGATACTATCAGCTAAATTCAAATCCTGAGATCATCTTATGTTTCTATGATGTCATCTTAAATCAGAATAAGACACAGACAGAGGAAGTTGATGTAAAAAGGCCCAAGAACTACAAAAACCATGAAATATAACAATATCTGAACTCTGAAGTTTTTGTGTTTTTTTTTTTTTTTGTTTTTTTTTTGTTTTTTTTTTTTGTGTGGGAACCAGAGCACCTGGAGAAAACCCACAAAGCTTGATGTTAGCTTAGTCCTCCCTCCTCCTCTTCCACCTCTCTGGTTTCCTCAACCCCAGAAAGTGCCGGGTTCTCTTCCAGACAGATGGTGGTGGTGCTGTCCTGTCTGGAAGAGTTCCCTGAGCCTCTCTCTGGGGTTCGAGGGCCAGTGCAGGACTGGTGGTCTCCTGCTGCTCTTCCTGCTTCTCAGCCACTTCAGCCTCCTTCGGTGGTTGGTTGTCATCACGGCTGGTGATTTTTTGGAGAGCCTCTCTCTCAGCTTTGAGCTCAGTGGACAGCTTGAGGTTGAGTGACACCTGAACACTGAGCTGAGTGTTCAGCTCTTCCAGCTCGCTCTCAAAAATCTTCTCACTTTTAAGGGCATTTTGTTTCAGGACAGTCATCTCCTCCTCCATCTTTTGACGGAGGGCTTCCTGCTCAGCCCTCAAGTTCTGGATCTTATGGAAGCCCTCGGACACTGAGACTGCGTGAGCCTTGACTTCATTGTCAAGCTCACTCTGGAGGGTGTCGGCCTGCTGCTTGACCGCGATGACTTCGGTTTCATACTTCTGGGTACTCTCACTGTGTGAAATGCACAGCTTGTCCATTTCTTGCTGGATCATCTTGTTTTTCTTCTTCTCTGCACCCAGCTCTGCAGAGAATTTGTCCCAAGCTCTGTTCGTGTGCCTCCTGGAGCTCTTCATACTTTGTCTGCAGGAGTTTCTGCTGCTCAACTTCCTTCTCGAGGTCAGACCTAAGGGCATCAACCTGACCTCTGAGTTTGGGAACATCATTTTCGTACCTTGCATTGAGCACTTTGTACGAAATCCGGAGTCGCTCCAGTTCCTGCTGGAGAAGTTTGTTGTTGTTCTTCTCCGCCTGAAGGTCACTGGTAAACTTCTCCTCATTAATGATGTGAGCCACCTGCAGCTCTTCGTAGTCCACCTGCAAGAGTTTCTTCTTCTTTCTCTTGGTGGTGTCTCTGACCTGGTTGGCAATCTTTGCGGTGCTGAGAGTTTCTGGATCGGTGTACTTCTTCAGTCTCTCTAGCTCACGCCTTGTCTCTTTTTCCTTGTTGATGAACATCTCCTTTAAGGATTTCTGTCTCTTCAGCTGTTCTTTTGTTTCCTCCAACTCTTGGTTGAGTTGGCAGCTGGTTTCACAAGAGCAGCCGCGTACGGTTGTCTGCTCTTCATCGCTCCTCTGGTCACCTCTGGGGTTCCTCGGGCGCTGCATTTTCTTTGGCTGGTAGAGTCAGTCACAAAGTAATGCTTGTAGGTTGCAGATGTAGATCTCTAACGAACAGATGTATTCTGGATCGTTTGCCTTTTGCAAATTGTCTTTTCTCGCTCTCTCACTGTGGATTCACGTTTTGAAAGGTCTGAAATGATCTGACTGACTGAAGAGCCGTGGCCTTATATACAGTTTCTGATGATGTCACGATGCATGTGACTTTGATGTGTGGTTTTGCTCTGATCAGTACAGTTCCATTAATCCCGCCCCTTTTTTCTCTGATTTGTTTCCATTCTAAGTCACATGGTGTAATTCGAATGTAAACACATGGTAGCACTGCCAATATGGCGGCAACCAGAGCCAGCACACTCTTCAGAAACCTGTAGGTGACATTACGGATACTACATCCATTGTATACTGTCTATGGTCTGCCTCAGAGTACGATGCCGGTCTGCACCATTGTGCAATATCATTCAGTTATTTACATACACTCTGTAATTCAAAGACACATGAATGAGCAAATAAAAAAATGTCATAAGAAATATTTACTGTTTAGTTTCTCCTCGTTTGGAACGGAGGGTGAGTAGATTGGGTTAAAATCCGTAACTGCACTGCTTCATTATTTACACTCATCATGACCCCTAACAAAGAGTCCTGGACTAATTTATCTGGCTCCAGATTTTCAGTCAGTCAGTTTGATTGTGGTCATTTAATTAAATACAGGTTTATTTCAGAATATATATAATCAGGAGGAGTTCCTTCTTCCTCTGTGAGGACGGGGGCACGAGACAATCGCATTAATAAATTGGCTGAGGTTGAGTAAAATTCCATGGTAAGCCAATCAGAAGTGGTGTTGGGCGGGTGTTGCTTACACAAATTGTCAGACACACAAAGACAACACAGGACATTCACAAGAGTCAATGTGAAACAGGAATGGCAAGCCCGAATAGTCCAAAAGTAGCCTTCTTTAAATGGAAGTATTGCATAGTATATATCATAAATACTGTAACTGAACACGCGCATTTTAAGTTCCGTCAAAGAGGGATGGAGGTGGGGTCCAAATTCTTTGATACATTTGAGCATTTAAAAAATTATTTGATTTCATGTTTTAATCATGAAATGAATATTTGTTGTTAATGGGTGAACCAGTTGTAATGTAGCTTAAAGAACGAATGCATGAATCCATGAATTCTCAGTCGCCAGTGACTGTGAAAGACAAAAAAATGAATTTAGCTCAAAGAGTCAATTGCAGAAAGAACTAAATATTTGAATAAATATTATATTTTTATATTCAGTTAGGATACTATCAGCTAAATTCAAATCCTGAGATCATCTTATGTTTCTATGATGTCATCTTAAATCAGAATAAGACACAGACAGAGGAAGTTGATGTAAAAAGGCCCAAGAACTACAAAAACCATGAAATATAACAATATCTGAACTCTGAAGTTTTTGTGTTTTTTTTTTTTTTTTTTTTTTTTTTGTTTTTTTTTTTGTGTGGGAACCAGAGCACCTGGAGAAAACCCACAAAGCTTGATGTTAGCTTAGTCCTCCCTCCTCCTCTTCCACCTCTCTGGTTTCCTCAACCCCAGAAAGTGCCGGGTTCTCTTCCAGACAGATGGTGGTGGTGCTGTCCTGTCTGGAAGAGTTCCCTGAGCCTCTCTCTGGGGTTCGAGGGCCAGTGCAGGACTGGTGGTCTCCTGCTGCTCTTCCTGCTTCTCAGCCACTTCAGCCTCCTTCGGTGGTTGGTTGTCATCACGGCTGGTGATTTTTGGAGAGCCTCTCCTCTCAGCTTTGAGCTCAGTGGACAGCTTGAGGTTGAGTGACACCTGAACACTGAGCTGAGTGTTCAGCATCTTCCAGCTCGCTCTCAAAAATCTTCTCACTTTTTAAGGGCATTTTGTTTCAGGACAGTCATCTCCTCCTCCATCTTTTGACGGAGGGCTTCCTGCTCAGCCCTCAAGTTCTGGATCTTATGGAAGCCCTCGGACACTGAGACTGCGTGAGCCTTGACTTCATTGTCAAGCTCACTCTGGAGGGTGTCGGCCTGCTGCTTGACCGCGATGACTTCGGTTTCATACTTCTGGGTACTCTCACTGTGTGAAATGCACAGCTTGTCCATTTCTTGCTGGATCATCCTTGTTTTTCTTCTTCTACTGCAACCCGCTCTGCAGAGAATTTGCCCTGGCTCTGTTCGTGTGCCTCCTGGAGCTCTTCATACTTTGTCTGCAGGAGTTTCTGCTGCTCAACTTCCTTCTCGAGGTCAGACCTAAGGGCATCAACCTGACCTCTGAGTTTGGGAACATCATTTTCGTACCTTGCATTGAGCACTTTGTACGAAATCCGGAGTCGCTCCAGTTCCTGCTGGAGAAGTTTGTTGTTGTTCTTCTCCGCCTGAAGGTCACTGGTAAACTTCTCCTCATTAATGATGTGAGCCACCCTGCAGCTCTTCGTAGTCCACCTGCAAGAGTTTCTTCTTCTTTCTCTTGGTGGTGTCTCTGACCTGGTTGGCAAATCTTTGCGGTGCTGAGAGTTTCTGGATCGGTGTACTTCTTCAGTCTCTCTAGCTCACGCCTTGTCTCTTTTTCCTTGTTGATGAACATCTCCTTTAAGGATTTCTGTCTCTTCAGCTGTTCTTTTGTTTCCTCCAACTCTTGGTTGAGTTGGCAGCTGGTTTCACAAGAGCAGCCGCGTACGGTTGTCTGCTCTTCATCGCTCCTCTGGTCACCTCTGGGGTTCCTCGGGCGCTGCATTTTCTTTGGCTGGTAGAGTCAGTCACAAAGTAATGCTTGTAGGTTGCAGATGTAGATCTCTAACGAACAGATGTATTCTGGATCGTTTGCCTTTTGCAAATTGTCTTTTCCTCGCTCTCTCACTGTGGATACACGTTTTGAAAGGTCTGAATGATCTGACTGACTGAAGAGCCGTGGCCTTATATACAGTTCTGATGATGTCACGATGCATGTGACTTTGATGTGTGGTTTGCTCTGATCAGTACAGTTCCATTTCTCCCGCCCCTTTTTTCTCTGATTTGTTTCCATTCTAAGTCACATGGTGTAATTCAAATGTAAACACATGGTAGCACTGCCAATATGGCGGCAACCAGAGCCACCACACTCTTCAGAAACCTGTAGGTGACATCACGGATACTACATCCATTGTATACTGTCTATGGTCTGCCTCAGAGTACGATGCTGGTCTGCACCATTGTGCAATATCATTCAGTTATTTACATACACTCTGTAATTCAAAGACACATGAATGAGCAAATAAAAAAAATGTCATAAGAAGTATTTACTGTTTAGTTTCTCCTCGTTTGGGACAGGAGGGTGAGTAGATTGGGTTAAAATCTGTAACTGCACTGCTTCATTATTTACACTCATCATGACCCTAACAAAGAGTCCTGGACTAATTTATCTGGCTCCAGATTTTCAGTCAGTCAGTTTGATTGTGGTCATTTAATTAAATACAGGTTTATTTCAGAATATATATAATCAGGAGACAAATATGAACCAATAATAAAGCTATGAAACTAGATTTGACACTGGGCCTTTGTAAAAAACAAAAACTGTACAGGCCACAACATTAATGTCGGACCCACCAAGGTTGATGGTCCAAGCGTAGTTTGTTGAACCCACCATTCCCATCACTGCCCAGCAGCAGCCCACTAGGCTGGGTGGTGATGGGAATAATGGCGCTAACAATAATAATAACAATAGTAATAATAATATAATGATAACAGCGTTAGTAACGGCGTTACTTTTTCAGTAACGATTAATCTAACTGATTACTCTTCCCATCATTATAACGTCATTATCGTTACTGCCAAAAAATGTGCTGCGTTACTATGATTGAAGGCAGCTGTTTTTCATCAGACCTACAGAATCTCTAAGCCGAGCGGCAAAGGTTTTTCTTCTTCCTCCTTCCTTGGTGGGTGCACGAGACAGTCGCATAAATGACGACAATTGGCTGAGGTTGAGTAAACCTCCAATCAGAGGTGGAGTTGGGCAGGTGTTGCGGGAATGGCGAGCCAAATAGTCCAAAAGTAGCCTTCTTTAAATGGAATATAGTATAATATATATCATAAATAACTGAACACACACATGTATTTTAAGTTCTGTTTAAAGAGGGATGGAGGTGGCATCCAAATTCTTTGATACGTCTGAACATTCAAAAAATTACTTGAACATAACGCAATAGTTACTTTACAAAGTAACTAGTTACTTTTATAACTAGCTAACTCAGTAAGTACTTTAAGTAAGTAACTAGTAATTGTAAGTCATTACTTTTTTAGAGTAACTTGCCCAACATTGGATATAATACAGGATGTCCCGTTTAAGTAGATCCAAAAGTTTGAAGGCTTATCAAACATCATTCCCTTTAGCTCCACACACCACAGTTAACCTGTGCTTCTAGTAAATGTAACACAGGACTTAAATTGTGAAAAAAATACTGCATGGTCCTTGGTCCTAAAGTAGCAGCTGATGAGAAACTTCAAATTTAGACCAATGATCACTAGTTTATCTGGTGGTTCCACTCCACTCTGTGTGGGGATTTTCCTCCTCACAGAAATCATCAGTGTGTGACAGAAAACTGGTGCTCAGGGAGCTCCTAATTAGCAGACTTTTGTTTCTTTTCAGTTGCTTTCACACCCCTGACATGAATATTTTATTTCATACACACACAGAGGATTTTTTTTACCAAACTGCCTAGCAACCTCCACTTGACTGAAGTTTCAGCAAAATCAGCTTTTGAAACATTAGGCACTTTCTCATAAGTTCTCATAATATCGGCTTGTTGAGACAATAAAAAAACCTGATTAGCATTCCTCTTTCACTTGCTCCCATGCACAGTGTCATTCTAAAGAAGGGAGCGCAATCAGAGTGAGGGCTGCACTCCTGTTGAGCATGCACTGGAGAGCATAAACACTCTTGAGTAGGGACCTTACACCAACCGTGTTCATTTCAAAATAAAAATGGAGGGAGAGGGAGAGAGATAGAGGATATAATCAAACACAAAAGCAGATACAGTAGCACATAAATGCCTGACAGTATCTCTCTGGACGTATCACTCTGCCTTCAAGGTGCAAAAGTTAGCCACATCAACAAAGTCACGATTCATTAGACTTGTGACTACTTGTAACACTGTAAAACCTTTCTACCATAAAAAAGCATATTTAAATATACATATTCATTTGATGCAACACTGATTAGCTAATAATTTTATTATTATATATATTATAATAGGGCAAATGTAACTTTTGGCTCCAGGTACAAATTTCTCACGAGAAGTACGCATTGCTTTGCGGCACACACCATCAAGCTTATTTCACTGATTTTGGTGGAACTGGAGCATATTTTATTCTTTATGGTTTTCCTTCTGACATCCTCCTGCAGCATTGATTCCACTCTTGGTGATTTACAGAGTTTCTTGATGGACAGTAAAATAAACTGCTGTTAACTATAACTGGTGTTAGATGATGTCAGCTCAGTTTGTTAGTCATGCTGCTGGCAGTAAGCTCAGAGCGCAGAGGAACCGTGCTATCCTGGAGTACCAGGAAAAGGAAGTTTTCAGGCCCCGTGTGGGGAGTGTTCCTGGAATTGGCACAAGAACCGGTAAGGACTACTGTATACCATTTTCACAGACAATCCATTTGACATAGGATTATTTACATGAGATCAACCAACATTTGACACGGTCATAACCGGACTGCTGTCATGGGTTAATCCCTTCATCGTCGCTAATCCCAGAAGTCCACAGATGTAATTCCATACACATCACTCGTTACACATAGAATTACAACTAAGCAAATATATAGAAAAGATCGGTTGCTGACAAGAGCCATTGACTTCCACTGTTTCAAAAGTTGTTATCTCGTTGGAAATAACATGGTGCTGGTGAGGCAGTGCAACTTCTTTTATTTGGTGTCTTCACAAAGAGCTTAATAATCAGTTTCATTTATTCTACAACACAGGCCCATATAAAAACATGTATCAACCCGCACGATACAATCCTGTTTAAATGTAATTTGGTTGGGTAGGCTTGAAGACTATACAATAATTCTGTATCTACTTTATCTACCCTACTGACCTTACAATAACCTTTTATTAATCCTGTAGTGATTATAGACATGCATGTTCACCCTCTCATACCAAAGCCAAGCAGTGTCAGGCCAGACTTCAGCATGTTCAACGTATTCAATCAATGGCAAACATGAGCCTCTGCTCAATCAGAGTATTGATTACCAAGGTGTTACATTAATAAGTGGAACATATTGAGTGGCTAGCAGGTCAATAAGTATCCTCCTGCCATGACCTTCTTGACACAAACATAAAGCACAATTTGACTTTTCATAACAGGAAACCCACAGGTTTAATGATAACATGAAACATGGTTCAGTTCCATTTTGGTGTGCTAATGAGCCATACCAGTAAAAACAATACTGAGGGGTTGGAAGTAACACACCTCAAACACAGTCACACAGCAGGCATGGGTTGTCCAACACTTTGGTCCAAAGTAAAGCATCTTAACAACTATTGAATGTATCACCACGAAATGTGGAACAGACAGACATTCTTGATCCCCAACAGAAGAAGCCCGTCTTTTATGATGATGATAAATTTGGGAAAGGCTTTGGAGAAGATACATTTGGACCTTGAAAAGCAATTTGGTTGCTCTGTTGTTGTTGTTTTTTTTGTTGCTATCTAAAACTACATTACATTTCATACATTTTCAGATGTAAGGCAGTGTTTAATATATGAACACATATCTTGCACAGAAAGCCAAACCCAATCCTATCAGTCTATCAGCCTACTCATCTGTTTTAGCTTGTGCTTCTCTTGAACATGAAGACGTGAGCTGACTGTCTGGCATGGTAATTACTTTCAATTATCTCTCTTGTTTCTTCTTGCTAGCCATCGCTGTCAGCTCAAGCTTAGTGAGGGTACTACTCTTTCAGATTCAGTGAGTGAGAGCAGAGAGGGGGCGTCTCTTCATAATGCACTAATTAAATCAATAGCAAAGATTTTGTTGGTTTGTGATATTCATAAGAGCACTGTCCAGAGTTGGGAAGGGAAACAGACGAGCTGAGAGAATGACAGAAAAAATGGACCACCCACAGTTTGTGACCTACAATAAAATAACAGTATAAGGGGCTTGTGAGTAGCCTTTGGATAGTACAGTAAAACAGGCATCCAACAGCTGCAGCCTCTTAAATAGGTCAAAGTAAAACACATTTAACAGAACACTTACAGCTCTCTGTCTGTTCTTCACTTTTGGTCATTGTAGGGAATGGGGGGTTGCAGAGTTTAGCATGGCCTCCTTCAGGTACTCATATAAAACTCTCTCTTAACTTACAAGCTTTGCTTTTAAGCCAACATGGATAAGAAGTAGCACTTAAAGTACTCAAAAAATGAGACAAGATGGCATTTATACATCTACAGCAACTGAGCAAACTCTGCTCGAGAATGTGGTAGTATTTAAAAAAAACTCAAATTTGCTACTAGACCTTGTGGTGAGACGATTTTCTTGAGTGTAAAAGTACTTTTGAGGCAGGGTTAGTTAATTTGCATGCTAAGTTCAAACACCCATGACTCATTTCTTGTCACTTCTTTTTCAGCTAAGTAAACTTTCGTTGCAGTTTAATGTGCAATCAGAACACCTGTGCACTGCGATTCCCTGCTTCTTTGCATGCAAGTAGTGAATCAATTTTCATATGTTATGAAAAGAATATCCTCCCGTGCATCATTATATCACATTCCAATCAAATATTAGAAAAAGCACTATGTAAGAAGTATCATCTACAACAATCTAATGTCCACTGGATCTCACAGAGTAAGGGTGCAGATCCTTGGTATCCTGGTATTGACAAGTTAATGATGAACAGGAATACATCAGTATTGACACAAAAACGACCCAATTATCGTGAAATGTGCTCTGACTGTCACTGCTGTAGTTATAGCTGCCAGACAACCTCTTACTCTCCATTTCTTTCTCAAATTTTGTCTTAAACTAATGCATGTACACACACGGCTGTCTCTGCCCCTCTGATTATCCACCATTATATATCAATTCCATTTGGGCTATAGATCTGTGGGCATTATCCTGCCATGTCTCTATCGACCAGACAAGCGAAAGCCCACTCAAAAATGCCCAGTGAGGATGATACAGTGATGGCTGGGTGGATACAGACAACAGGAAGAGGAGGAATAAAGGTCCGTTGCTGAACTAAACTTAACGGCTAGCTGGAGTGAAACACAAGGGGGTGACATCTTCTCCCTTAATCGACAACTTTATCATAAAAAGCAAAGAAAAAAACTATGTGCACGAGGCAGCAGACATACCAGCTTGAACCACCCAAAATTGGCTAGAGTATGTGTCGATTACATTCAATGCAATAAGCTGATCTTTTCAATTTTCCGTTATATTTTTTGGAAAATGCATTTAATTGAGGCACGAGTGAAACATTATGTACCTGGCAGAGCTTTTGAAGAGTAATATCATCTTGGTTTTAACAATAACATTATTGTTCAGATTCTTGATTTATGCCCAACTTCACTTTTTGATTAGACTTTATCTAGATTGACTGCAGTCTGTACAAACTGAGCTGGAAATATATAGCTAAGCAATCTCTAACCTGAAAGAGAGGAAGGACTTTAGGACTTAACTATGGTAACGAAAACCACATCTTGACCAAATTGACAAGACACTGGCCTACTTCAGCTTAAATAATAGGAGTAGTTATGTTGGTAGTATCACGATTTCCCAGACAGTACTTTGACATAGCTATAATCCTAAAGTACACTTTTGACATTAGCAGGTTGTAGTAGTGATGACCCTCAGGTTCATTCATATGCTACTATATATGTGCTACTTGTAGAGTACCCATCCTGCACTATGCTACAATAATGCAAATCAACGCCTCACACAAAACACATAACCTATGCAGAGGATATTAACATGCAGAACACACAAGAGGAAACACTCTCCTGTGGTGCCGTGTGTATAAAGCATAGCTTCGACACTACATACTCAAGAGTGTGTCAGCAACAAGCATATTATGGTTGCAAAACATGAGCACTCACAGACAGGGCTGTGAACAAGGCTAACATCTTTACCCTGCAAACTCCCAGAAAGAGATATAATTAGTTGTTGGCATGCTTCACATTCTGCTGTTTTTATTTGATTTTAAGACGAGCTCTCGGAGCGAGTGATATTTAGCAGATGCATCTTCTGTCTGGAGGGATTTGCCAAAGGTATTTCACTAACTTCCAAAAAAAAAAAAAAAAAGCCAAGCCAAATATTGTGATGGTGTCACTCAAGAAAAAGAATACCAGTTTAAATAGCTTTTAAATAACACATAAATCTGCTTCAACTACTCTGTATTTACCTGCAAAAAAAAAAAAGAGTTTCAAAAACTGACCTGACCTTTACTTATATATGAGAGCAGAATCGAGCTCTGTTATTGAGTTGCAAATTCCAATAATCCATATTGCAATTAAAATGACACAGTGGTGGGATTGGCTGAGTGACAGGCTGGGATAGGTGTTGCAGAGAAAGAAGATATGTGTTGTGGAATATGGTGTTTAAAAGACATATATATCCATGTATATACAGTATATGTATAAAAGGAGTGGTGGTAGCCCACCTGGCCAGTGCAGAGGTGTAAAATTTGTGTGAAATGAGCAAAAACACGTGTTCCTCCTCTACCTCAACAACAGCAGATTAGGCACAGTAATTGGTCATGGATAGAGGAGCTTCTTTATGGCAAGCAGCATAAATATACACCTCAGAGGCCTGAAAACATGCAGCTGTGAAGCAAGGTGTTGCTGACAAAAACCGGATGCAGTCAGCAAATCTTCATTGGGCATAATGTCGCAACACTGTGCAGCTCCCAGGCGTGAAATAGTAAAGCTGAAACCGTACAGGGAAAGCGAATTAGAGGAGAAATCTCTCCTAACCTTGCAAAGTCAGTCCACGATTTCAATTTTAAAAAATTGAAATTGAAATCATCACGAGTAGGACGTGTGATAAATGACTGACAGTCTTCTCCGTCAATCCTGACAGCACCACAAACCCCTTCCTACGCCTGAATGGATAAGCCTGAGTCAACAATGGTCTTTCCTAATGATTTTCAACCTCGAACAACAAAGCAGAAACTTCTAACCACTGAATTTCATTGATGAATACATCGGAGGCTATAAATAGGTCATGCGGGGCACCCTGCTGGCTAAGAGGAATCATGACTTGTTGCAAGTCATTCCTCATCTCTCTCTTATTCCCTGTCTTCCCTCTCCTGCCTGCTCTCCAATAATAGCTTAAAACGACCCTAAATAAATTAATAAACAGACAGAAATAGGCTAAAGCTGCAGTTCTAACAGCCCTTCACAAAGTTTGGAGGTCTCATGACACCTTGAGCCACGTGCTCTGACATGGATGAGTCAGGCCAAAGTGCGTCTCAGTGGATTTTGTTAATCTCAATCTAACAAAAAGAGAGCTCAAAAAAGGAGTAGGAGAGATGTTGCCTTACTGCCGTTGCTGTCTATCTACTGGATCAAAGGTGATTCATGATGCTAGTAATGGGTCCAGTCCATTTCAGTGCGAATTGTAGGGCTAATCAAACAGTCATCTCTGGAGTTACTGTATGCGTGCGCTGATTTTAAATCCTGCTGGAGGCGCGTCTCCTGTGTAAACCTCCTTACAGGACGCTGTCTTGCTCACCATGTACACAATGAAAATGTAAAAGAAAGTGAAGGGACAGCCCCACTCTCTTTAAAATGATCAATAAATGAATAAAACATGTCAGAACGGCAGCTCAAAGCAGGCACCGCCAGGTTTTCATCATCGTCTGAGCGTCTGAGGCTAATTATTTTCCAGTTATGAGAACAGAAAAGCATTGTACCCACTTACTGGGAGAAAGTACATACATGATTCTAAGTAGGCTAATTAGCTGGCATGTATGCCTAGAGTTAAGCTGTGTGTGATTACTGGAGTGAATAGAAAAACTGTTTATAGAGCATGCATAGCGCGATGTGTAACCCACATCAACACCACGCACACATTTGCTTGCACCCACATTATAGAGTTCTCAATTACAGTCTCAAAGTGGATCTGTGCAACCAATTTCAGCACCATGATGATACCAATTAAATATTTGTAAATAGCACAAGTCAATCTTGACAGTCAGTAATACTTCACTTGCTGCTTGACTGAATATACTTGTGCCTCACCATTAAGAGCTGTGCTCACGGATCAATGGGTTTCCACATTTACACATGGAGTGTAAGCCAACAGATCGATAGTCCCTGAGTTTCGGATGGAACGACTGGTACGGAGCCATAATGTCACAGACATGGGTCTCTCATCCAGTGAAGGAATGACAGCAAGACAAAGAAAGAGGAAAAAACTGAAGAGCTGGAGGATTTCAAAAGGTAGAGAAATCAAAGGCATGAGGGAAGGCGGGCAGGGGCGCGTGGAGAGAGGGTATCAGGGCATTTATAAAGGTGGAGAGGGAGAACACTATAGAAATGACAAAAAACAGATAGAGCTGCCTGAGTGCCTGCCAGCTAGTCCCTGATTTTTCACAGTTTCCTTCACAAAGCAGGACACCCTGCTGGTTTGGATCTGTCACTACGGGGAGTCCCCACACTGCTTATCCGTCCTGCAAGGAATTCCCATTGAACCAGGGCTCCATCTCAGCTCATGATCTGAATAAATACTTAGCCCACCAAGCAGAAAAAAAAAAAATGCAAATCATGAGCTTATACAACACGACCTCGGCAGAAACAGACCATGACCGGTCCGCCTGCAAAGTCTGTCAAAAGATCTGAAACGTCATTGGATTTGAAGCCACTGTCAGTCAGGAGGAGAAAAAAAACGGCAAGCGAGGAAAGCTGCTGCTCTCTGCAATACTGGACATTAAGTTGCCAAGTTCAGTGACAGACAGACGTTTTGATAGTTCTATACATACATTCTGCATAAAATGGACAGTTTCACTCAGTTCAATCCGGGTTGAAGAGTTAAAACGGGACTGCCTCGGAGATGCAGAGCTCTGGGAGAAGCACCTCTTTTGGATAATCCATTTGTTTAGCAGGTCCGGTCAGCACCATCAGGCAGCATCCACATGGCCAGTGTGTCTCTGACTGGGGCTAATGAGCACTTTCCTGAAAGGTACTGAGGCAGTTGTGGATGAGCTTACAGCGTTATACAGCGTTATACTGCTGATGGAAATATGATCCTGATCATGTCTAATGTGAATCGATGGCACTGATGCTGACGGACAGGTGTACTGTTATTTTGTATAATAAAATGCACCAACACCAGAATTAAAACAATTTTAAAAAGGCAATATGCCACATAACCTACAGAGTGAAAGATGTTAGAAACCTGAAATTAGTCAAATCTGGATCTCAAATATCTGAATATGTATTGTATCTCAGAGTCCAGACTGAATTCATTTTGCATGAATATGACAGGACCTTTGTACTTTATATGGCTCAAGCTTTTAGTGGAGCTCTCTGACAGGATGCAGCCTGCATATGTTGCTAAAAAAAAAAAAAAAAAAAGGAGGAAACGCCAGGCTGAGGTTGAGGCTGAACTTGTCGGTGTGTTTTAACGATCACAGGAGCCAAACAAAGCCAGCCAAAATTCAGTTCAGCATCCACATCTCCAAAAGCAGCCCATCTTCTTCGCCGGTGCCTTTTCTATCAAAACACAAGCTCGCCTCGCAAATACGATTTAAGAAAAGTAAATTAAACATTAAATAAAAAATAAAAAAAAAAAACCTTTGATTACCTTGTGTCTTCTCCACAGCTCATCCACACGTGGGGACAAAGGGAATCCCGACGTATTTTGCACGCTGTTTTCGGACCGGAGAGATCAGCTGTCACGTCTAAAACAAACGTCTTTCATTCCGCGTCAGTCAATATTTTCTCCATCCTCTGTTGGGATATGTTTACTCCACGGCTGTCCCCCCAACAACGAACAGGCTAGTCCAGACTCCTCTGTCGGTTTTTGGTCTTCACATGATCGAAGGTTTCTTTCGTGTCCACTTTTATTAAAACATTAATGGAAAAAACAAAAAAAAAAACAAAGCTGGCGCGTGAACTAAATTGGTTTCTGTTTGTTCGGGTTACTTTCCATGATTTCCACTCACAGTCTTCCTCACAGAGACGAGGTGTTTGTGTTTGGGAAGGGGGGGGTTGAAAGCTTTCGCGTATCAAATGCATCTGCTGAAAGTCCGACCATGCCTCCTTCCTCCTCCTCCTCCTCCTCTCTGAGCAGACGAGGAGTGTGGACCAATGAGAGAGAGAGAGAGAGAGAGAGAGAGAGAGAGAGAGAGAGAGGATCAGACTGGGACCAGAGCTCTGTCAGCGAGGCAACGGAAACCACGAACAAACATTTCATCTTATAGTTGTAATTATTATAATGATGGCTAAAAGATTCAAAGATGGTTTGGACGAACTACCAACATTAATAACCTTTATCAGTTTTAATAACAATAAATCATTGTATAATTTACTACATGTAACATTAATATTTTGAATATTAAGATTTATACTCAGTGGGCAATACATGTATAATTTGACTGGATAAATAAATGAAGTCATGAAAAGCATGATGTAGACTAAGTACATTTACTCAAGTACTGTATTCTCTTGCTTACTGCCTACTAGTGGTGAGCAGCTGGCTTCAGTTTGTCTTTGACATAAGGCTTAACGGCTAAACAAGGTCTGCGGCCAGAGCTACAGCAATGACTACAGGGTCTGTTGTGCTTGTGGTCACAAACAGTACAGATCAGAGAGCTGTGTTTGTTTATGGCATTGACTTCCCAGGTGTAAAATGTATGAACCAGGCTTTCAGGGGGGGCACTAGGATTCTCAGTGTGTGATGAAGTGGAAAAAATATTCCATCCATCCATCCATGACCTGTATTGCTTGTCCTCATCAGGGTCACAGTGGGGCTGGAGCCTATCCCAGATGATTTTTGGCAAGAGGTGGGGGTACACCCTGGACAAGTCACCATCTTATCCCAGGGCACATTGACACAAGCAACCGTTCACTCGCATTCACCCCTACGGGCTGGTTACTAGTTATTAAAATACTTAGCAAAAGATCAAATATAACAGCTTGAATGTGTGTGATTGCTCGGCTCAGTTATTGAGTATCTTTGTGATCAAATAATCTTGATCACATAGGTATTCAGGAACTCAGGGAAACTAGCAAGAGGCAAGAGCTTTGTCTAAGGGGAGGGCCCACAGCCACAGACTTTGAAAACCCCCGGTTCCCAGCTAACCGTGTTCTGAACACATGAACACAAAGAGATCAAATTAAAAGATTTACTGAAGCATGAAGCCTCCTTGGGAATATGACCACTCTTTGTGCACTCGTTGAACTAATGTACATATATCAGTCCAACTAAAATATATATCTTCTCAGACATTGCTTCACGTTATCCCTGGAGAGTTAGTCAATTTTGTGGTGGAAAATACGGCTGATATTAAGTGCAAGAACTTTGCTTCATGGGGTTAAGTGAGCTGGGTCTCCTGTGAAATGACGACTGCTACATCATTCACTGGAACAGAGCAGCAGGAAAGTTACGATCAAACTGTTTCAAACTTACTGCAACTATATTGTGCACAACACAACGCTCTCTTTCAACCCTGTTGTTTCACGGTATGCGCAGTATCACCAGAGCTATTAACTTTCCAGCATGAGCATGCTGCTGCTCATGAGCTCAGTCAATTCCCGTATCCTATATTTCACATCTGCCTCTTTTTAGAGCTACAGATGACTTCTGAAGAGATTCCCATGTCGCAGTAAATAAACTGCGTCTGAAAATTGCACTGTTCCAGTCAACAGGGGGAAGAATAATGTGGAAAGAAAGCCCTGGCAATATTACTCTCTTGTGAGTTAATATATTTTGCTTTGTCATAATGTCTCATCTCATTGTCTGGAAGTTCTCTATAATAAATTCGTAATTGAATTGTGTATCTGCATGACATGTGTCTTCGTGTGCGTCACAGTGTCACCAGTTCATGTTGGATGTGAGGACTCCGCATATGCTGTCTCCAGTCTGTTCCTGTTTATTAAGCCCTGTGAGACCGTAATTTTTCTGTGTGGAAAAAAAGATAACTCTTCCAGTCAAATACATTTAAGCCTGTGACATTTGTCTCATAATAATCCTCTGGAGCTCACATTTACTGACCAAGGAGGTTAAAGGGTTAGGAAGCTTTTCCATGTAAGTATAATGGGATTAAGGCATGCATGTTCAGTATATGGTTAAACCCTGTAACTCTTTGAGTTTTTGATCCTCAAACCCAACAAAAGGAAATCTGCATCTTTGTTAAGTCTCTCAAAAAAAATAAAACATTGCGCCCTCCACAACACATTTTTTCTGATCTACTATCAACAGGATAACTCCGGCCATGCCCTACAAAATCATTACAGATCACTGTGAAAATAAATCTAATAAATCAGTTTTATGATGTGACTGTAGTCAAGATTTTATTTTTATTTTTTTAAAGACCTGGTCACAGTTAGAGAAAGCTGATGGTTTGGGATAAAAGTATGACTTCATTAAAGCCGGAGGGACCTCAATAATCATGGTTTGGTAAGCTCATGGTTAGTGGTGGTTAGTTCACCACTCCAGGAAAAGTCCATTAACCAGGAGTTCAAACAAACAACATCCAAAACTAAGAAAGGCCAGGAAGAAGCTCGAGGTTGGAGCTAAGGACTGAAGAGCAGACACAGAACTGAGGAACTAAAACAGAACTCGTGAAACTGACAACCTGGCAAGTGACACCAAGGAAGACAATACAAGGACTATATACAAGACAGGACAACTTATCAGCCAACTGATCAGGGACAGGTGAAACTAATCAGGTTGGAACAGAATGAAAAAAACGTGGCACGCAACGCAACAAAAGCAGGAAGTAACGATACATAAGACATTCTAGGAAAACTAGAAGCCTCAGGACTGAGGCTGTTATTTCTGGAAGGATTGTCTCAATTATTCTTGAATTTTATTTCTGGCTGAAGACCTTTATAGTCGTGTCAATCAATTTCTACTTTAATCCAAGCATAGGAGTTGTGTGACATTTCAGGGCTGTTACATTTCAGAAAGGACAGATCTTAGCAACACAAATCAAATCTAAAGCTTATATGATGACTATTATTGCTTACTTTGAACACGTTTCACTTTCAGTTCAGTCTTGAGTTGAATTTAGAGATTGTGACCGACTGGGAAGACATTTTTTACTAATATATTAGAGCTCATTATGGCACTTTTTTCCATCCTCACAGAGAGATTTGGGTTTTTCCAATTTTATTTTAAATCCTTTGTCTCTCAGCCAACACAAAGCATGTCTAATCTCCTCAAGCGGATGAGGATGAGGATTTAGAAACAATGCAGCAGCCTATTGACTACAAATATTATTTCCGGCAAACACATCATTGACCCTTTCAACCTCTTGTGTCAAGTATCAAGTCTGTTTTTATTTGGGACAAAAAGGATCACACCCACGGGAGTGCTTATCATGGAGACAGAGTTATGCAAATAAAGTATTTAAGGCTTAGCATTATGGGAAATGAGGTGGTAAGACATTACAAGCAGGAGAGAACCATTTTTAAATTGTGCTGCCGTTTACAGGGCGATTTTCTGTGTGCCTCTGTCTGTATAATAGTGCATCTGGTGCACTGTTGCCTGTCATTACTACCGTTACTTTTTTCCAGGGCTCATAAACATATTGCGATTTGAAGGCACACAGAGCCAGCCATCACATCCTTAATGAACAGTTCAGCACACCAAGGTCTGATCAGTCAGCAGTAATATTTACTGGAAGCTTCACATGAGTACACCATCTACGCCTCAAACTGTCCGCGGCTTATTAGTCTGAATGAGCTATTAAAGGCCTCAGGTTAGAATATTTCATTCAGTCACAGTGGAACGATGTCATAAACACAGAATATAAATGAGATTGGATTAAATCTATATTTGACATCAGCGGAATACTTTCACTTTTTACCATAGCTAAAAAAAAGTCTACCAGCTAGGCGTCTTTTCTGCTATTGATAAACAGGCTGGTTTCATAGTCTGGCTCACAGCTCCTGGATCTCTGATTTTCAGTTATATACAGTGCATAGGTCTTGTGTCTGCAAAAACAACTGATCCGATAAGTCTGTGATAAGTATGTAGCAATAGGAATCAAGACGTCATGTTCCTGTTACAATGCTAAAAACTGTAACCTTGACATCGACGCAGCTACAAACTTTGTTTGAAGCTGATGTTTCTCCTGATGTCAAAAACGTGAAGATATCTGCTCCTAGCAACGCTGCACACATGCAGCTTCCATGTTGACTGAAAATTACACCTCAGGATGGATACACTACTTGCTACTAATTGGGTAGGGTGAAGTAATACCCCCACCGTGAGTGAAAACAGCTAACATAAACAACTTGACACGATGAATAAAGTTATTTTCAAAGTTCTTGCTCAATTAAAGGATTATTCACTTCACCAAGAATTAAATAAAAAGATTTATGTCATGAATGTGAATTAAAAGAAACTAAAGTTAACACACAATTAACAGCTAGCTAGCTAGTTACCTAATAAGAAATAGTTAAGGCATGCAATCTTGGAACATCTTGGAGACAATGTCCAATGTTTTGGGGCCTCTGTCAACGTACATCCAGATGTAGCAGGCCAACACTTTCGCTCATGTGCCACTCATTGTTTTTACAGTATTATGAAGAACTCGAGACGGAATCAGAATCATAATCAGTCAGAAGTCAGAATCAAGTTAGATATGAGAAACAATGACCAGATGGTTTATGCATTTGAATGTAGATACATTTTCTAGATACATGAGTCTGTATTTTGTTCTAGCATCACATCCCTAATGCAGATCCCTCCCCTCTTGCATTACACATGGACTGTTTACATGCACGCAACCAAAAGTTAAGATAAGTTAAGCTAAGCTAATCACCTGCTAACTCCAGTTCAATATTTACTGGAGTATTATCCGTCTTTTCATCAAACTCTGGTGATGCTTTGAAGTGTCAAATGACAAACTACTCCTTCAAACAGGAAACCCTCAAAACAACTATCAGTTTTTAGAATCCATCTTTTCTTTGTCTGCAAGAGTGAATCTTTTTAAATGAAATTTAAAGTTGAATGTAGCGCTCACACCAGCAGCTGGTACTGACAGAAGCAAACAGAACAACTTATTGTGAAAAACAAGTGTACCAAAGTGAAAACAGTTTGAAGCCAATAAATGTGAGGTGTGTTTGGTCTTTCTTTCTAGTCTAGAAACCCTGAGGAATTGCAATGTTTTTACTCTTCTATCCAAGCCCTCTTTTGAGAAAATACAACACACACACACACACATATATTCTTCTTCTACGTTTCCACACACAGCTGCACGCACAAAGCTATTTAAACCACTTGCTTCCTGCTGGCTCAGGCTTTACAGACATTGTATAGCCGGCCCAGTCTGAGTCTGTCCCATCCAGGTCACGGTAATTGAGGAGAGGCACAGGGAGAGGCCCTCCTGTCTGAGTGTGAACACATGATTACTCTTCCCTTTGTGGAGACGAGGACTGCAAACACACACACACACACACACACACACACACACACACACACACACACACACACACCTGATTAGTTTCACCTGTCCCAAACAAGCACACTGATGAGATATGTAGCACCACCTCCACTGAAAAGATGCTCATCTGTCATATTGCTATGAATAAAGTCATAGGCTGAATAGATATGTTTACAGGAGATAAACATTTATCTGCCGGGATGTAAACATCACCTCTATGTGACAAAAGATTGAGATGAAATGAATCTATTCATATTCCAAAGCGGAGCTGCGTTTCATTTGTAACCAAAGCGGGAAGAAAAGGATTACGATGAATTGAAAAGGGAACAAAACT
This sequence comes from Nibea albiflora, assembly GCA_014281875.1. Classification (NCBI taxonomy): domain Eukaryota; kingdom Metazoa; phylum Chordata; class Actinopteri; family Sciaenidae; genus Nibea; species Nibea albiflora. Next base: position 7,395,708 of record CM024792.1, read on the forward strand.
GAAGTGATGTTTCTGAATGCAAATCAATTCTATCCCTTCCCCTGCATCTTGGTGGATTGACTCAATCTCACATTTAGACATGCATGTATTGAGTTGAACTAAAAAACCTCTAAATCATAATATGCAAAACAGATCTGGAGGTTGTGTAGACTCCACTACAGAGATTAAAATACTACAGCAGCTATTATACGGATATTTCTTCATGATGCTTCCTCGCTGATCGCATTTCACTGACATAATTCCCTCTCCTCACTGTGAAATGCTGTCACTGGGCACCAAGACAGATGAGAATTGGACTGTTCCATATTGATGAGAGATGATGCCACTGCGGGTGACCAACTGTATTTATTTGAGCTATGACACGGTACATTTTGTAATTCTAATTGGACGCAGATACTCGCCACTTTTTGTTGATTCCCACTCGACCCATTTCCTGCAACCCCACAAATCCCAAGAGGTCTGTTTGTTATAGTGTTTAATTAATGATGTGTGTGAAACACGTGCACGGTACAGTTACAGTTAGTACATTAACAAGGTGTGTGTATGTGTGTCTATGCAAAGTGTACAGGGGGATTTACCACTTAAGTAACACAGCCCTGATTAGGAGGCATTGCCATCTGGTCGTTTGAAAGGGGTGCTGAGACACATGCACATGGGCATGTGCACGCACACAAGGATGCACATATGCAAACAAGCACGCAGACACACACACACACACTAATATCAGCATGTAATAAATAATTCAGAAAAATGTCCTTCCGTGTCTACCCAGCCATATCGGGCAATCACACATAACACATATAAATAAAACGACCACCACCACATGCTGTAACTGATTGTGTTTCAGTTTCACTGTGAGTTGTCTCTACTCACGTCTGATTGCAGAGAAACTCGGGTCAAATTGTCCAATGAATATCCTACGGTGGTCTCTCTTATTCTTACCAGACACTGCAGATTTACTTTCAAGTTAAGTTCCTGACGCTCCCGCTATAGATGCTGCTTTCATTTTCTCACTGGTGGGAAAACAAATTCACCATCTGTCGACTCAGGTGAGGATAAAACATCAAGTCTGCCAGAAAAAAAAAAAAGAGAATGTTTCTAGGCAACACGTGTACCTTTTTCTGTATTGAATTACACCTCATCCAGTCAAACATCTTCTGCTTTCCACACAAAAGCAACTTCATCCCATTGTTTATGTGCACAGCAGTTAAGATTAGTTTGACCTTGAAAGCCACTGAGCCAAGCCGATGCATCAGAGCGCACTCGCGAGCTCCCGTGGTAGGTGAGCGCTGCGTTCGTGCAGGATTATAACAATAATTCGCTCTGTGTGGTGTCAGACGCACTTTGACTGAGCTAAACGTCAAGAATTTCAAGAAACTGCAGCTTGTGTCAGTATAGGGAGTAAACAGAGGTAACAATCATGAACTTATCTGAAACATGTCCTGCATTTATCTTGTGCTATTCAGTGTTTCCCCTTTCAAATCCAACAAATCACTCTCTGGAGTTTTGGCTTTCAGCTAACTTTTATTCTTAGGGATGGTATGGGAAATATTCAGTGGTATCCAGTGGTGTAGCTTTGGATCACTACCCTCTCTCTGAAGCATGAAGGAAAAACTATGAAACTGTGAACGGCTCTATCTAAAGCCAACGTTTACTTGTGCATTCTGTAGAAACAGTTCAACAGAAAGTGGACCCACAGCATCTGTAGGCTCAGTCTAAGGCAATAAAACATCCATTCATTCATTTTCCACGATATCTTATCCTTATCAGGGTCATGGTGGGGCTGGAGCCAGCACAACTGACCATGGGAAAGAAGGGGGGGTACATCCTGGACAACTCGCCGGTTCATCACAGGTCTGACACATAGAGACAAACAACTATTCACACTCACATTCACCTACCTACGCGCAATCCAGAGTCACCAGTTAAGCTGCATGTCTTTGGGCTGTGGGAGGAAGCCGGAGTAACTGGAGGGAACCCACGCAGACATGGGGAGAACATGCAAACTCAAACAGCTGTCGTCGACTGGGGGATTCAAATCAGGAACCGTCTTGCTACGTGGTGACAGTGCTAACTACCGCACCGCTGTGCCGCTCGCAATAAAAACCGTAACACCTGCCAATCAGAGGAGACAGCGGAGGTTGACTGATGAGTGAGGGGATGCAGATTCACACACACTAACAATGTTGTTGGCAGCATGTTGAGTGTTGTTCTCAGGTCCCTCTCTCTCTCTCTGGGTGACTTGCTTCACTAAAGCTTTAATGACATAACTATAAGACAATAACAAGCTTTAGAAAAAAATTCTAAATCATGAAAGTAAGGATTAAAATAGGTGGATAGACTCTTCTGGCCTTATTTGGCAGAGGTAGCTGAAGAGTGACAGGAAAGCGGGGAATGAGAGAGGGGGATGACATGCAGCAAGGGGCCACATGTCAGAGTCGAGCCCTGGACTACTGCAGCTTCATAAATGGGGTGCACACTCTACCACCTGAGCTAAACACTGCCCGAAGAGGAAATTATTTCTACATTTTTGTCGTATGATGAACAAACTATTGAATGAGAATGTGCTGTACACATCAATATTTATATTGGTCCTTATTACTTGTCACATTATTGTAAAGCAGGCCTCTAGCGGGCCATGCAGCCAGCCCCCACCAGTGGGTCCCCCCAAATGTCCGACTGAGGAGGTCAGTTCATTGCTACTGGACACATTTTGTCCCATTTACAGATCAATGGTCTGTCCTCTGTGGACTTCACATATTGCACAGTTATACTGTACCTCAACACATATGGACAAAATCAATTTACACCCCTTTGGCTGACTCTCTCTCTCACACACACACACACACACACACACACACACGCGCACACAGGCAGATCACTCATTTGGAAAGCTTCTGCTGCTCACTTTGCTCATCTTGTGTACAGTGAGCGAGGCGTGCTGAGTGCTTTTGCCTACACACTGTGGTATCTCACTCTCCTCACGGTGAATTTAACCTGTCAGTCCTCACAGCATGTTCTCCAGACATGACTCACTACCAAAACACAGCGTCTGTGCACACACATACACACACACACACAAGCAACTGCCACCATCAGCATGCATTCAAGTTATACAAGGAAATGTGGAGGCATCATTTTGTACTGTTGATTCATTTTCACTTGATATTCATTATATTATGGGTCAGATGACTCGACGCACACGGAGAACCATAACTTTCACCCACATCCTGTATCCACAACCTCGTCTGATGTACTCACCATGAGCTCCAGTGCGACGTCATCGCCACCAGCTGTCATCCTGCACACATGCTCAGTTAAATTCATTGCAAACCAGATCTTATTTAGCACCACTTATTATATTAAAGGGAATATTGCTGCAATATTGTCTTCATACAATTCACCGCTTAAGTTTGACTTGGTTTGCATTTGTATTACTACCCGTGGCAGAAGCTGGATGTTTGAACCGTTAGTGACCTGGTTCATCATTTTGGGGTTTTGGTATGTGTGTAAAGAGGAAAGTCTCAGCTTCATGGTGAACATTGTAAAAATGTGTTTCTGGGTCAAGGTTCACAACTGAAACCTGAATACTCAACACTCACGGACTGGTGTTAATATAACTGCAGTGCAGATGCATTGAGCCGCACAGTGTGGATGTGACTCTTTTTTTATCACGAGAGAAACGAAAAGAGAGAGATGCATATCTGGTATTGCATTAGAAGATGGTGGGCACTGTGGATATTTTACAGTTTTGCTTCATCATTAAAAATAGACCTCCACCACACTTGGCTCACCTGTTCTGAAAAACAAATCTTGAGTGCAAAAAAATCCAAAACACTTTAAACACACCGAACATACCGCTGACCAACAGAACTAACAGCGCAGACACAGCCTGCACTGTATGTGAACTGAAGGGAAAAGCAAGATGAGCAGTCACACTGTCATTCAACAATTTTAGTGTTGCAGAGTGACTGACTGATAAATAATAACTCACTCACTCTAAGTCTCAACACATTGTATTCATGTTACAAGTGTCTTGATATGTACTGGAGCTATATATTTTGTTTACGCCACAGTCTTTGCACATACTGTACCTCGGCAAATGCAGAAGCAGACACGCACATGCCAAAGACCATTAGAAATACACTGCACATCCTGTTTTCCAAATACTATCTGTGTCAGAAAAAAAAGTACTACATGTACATGGCAGAATACTAAACATCGATCCAAAGTGCTACTAACTTGCGAAGCACCTTTATACCAAATTAATTTCACAAGTGTAGTGTTTGTTGCAGTGCTATCATGATGAATTCAGTTAAATTGCACACAATACTGTGCCCAATCCCTGTACAGAACATATTTTATCATCCTACACTGCAGCAGAACCTCACTCTAAAGATCTATAAGACAGAGTGAAATACAGAAACACAGCTATGATATTCATATCATGAAACATGCATTCAGCACTCTGTCCGGTCTACATGTAAACAAAAAGAGGAAAACACACAGAGTTTGGTTTAAGGGTCAGTCTTTGCTTCAAGTGCTTTTCCTCCACATCTCCTGGCACTCCGTCTAAATATAGGAATACAAGCACACACGCGAGTTCTGTAGGCTTGCCCAGCCAGCACACACGTCTGTCTATCTATCCATCCATACTGTGCGCATGTGTACACATGTAAATGCTAAAATGCACAGATGCATGTATGGGTACAGTCAGTGAGACTCATTTAAAAAGCATAAACAAACATCTGCATCTATATAAATGAACATAAACAGACGTGCGAAGAAGATTCGACCCGCAGCACTGTTTGTGCCATTTTGGTTTCACAGACCTGCAATCAGAGCAAGAGAGAGAGAGAGAGAGAGCATCTTGGAGGGAGATTGGGTTATTATTTCAATCATTGGGCAATTGGTTGACAGGTCTGGGCGAACGCAATGACACACAAACAGTTCAGTGGAACAGGAAAACAGCCAGACTCCATGCATCAATGATGCCTTTAAGAATATTACTCTCTGAACAAGAGGAGAAATTCTTCTGTGCTTTTCACTCCTCTTAACACGGAAAACCTGAGTCCGCTAAGACCAGTCTGAAGCAAACACAAAACTAAACCACAAACACACACACTTACAGACACGCCTCCACTAAGTTTCTATAGAAACAAGAAATATGTATGCACACACACCTGCAACATGCTTTTACTGGCACGCGCACACACATATATGCACACACTCAGATCCCATGTTTCAGTCTGTGTAGGGCCATTAGGGGACTCAGCTGGGGAAATACAGTGATGAAATATTTACAGCAGAGTTTCTCTGTATTAATGTCCATATAAGTTTATCTCCATAATGTCTCTGTCCCACTGAGGATACTCTGTGGGATATTATTTTTAATGGCAGACACCACTGGGACATAGAGACACAGGGAAAACTGATGGTGCTCTTTGTCTTTTTTTATCTGCAGGAAAAGACTTCTCAGAGAAATAAAAGAACACGCGGCCCATTGAAAAACAGTTGCATTGATTGAGTTCATTGCAATTTATTGATTTGAAAAGTTATGGTTAACTTTTAAACCTTTTTCTGCTGCTGCTGTTGTTTGTGGTTGGTGCTATCTTATCATTTACTTGAATAAGTTCCCTGAAAAGACCAAAACCAACACTGAACTTATCCATCGAACAACTATTATCATTGTTCATGGAGTATATGTATTCATTACAATGAACACGGTCGGTGCAGTTTATTGTGGACAGCTCTGAGATTGCATTTTCGATCTCCGGGGAGTACAAATTCACAGAGCATGCTTAGGTTGCTTGTTTACTCTACTTTGCTAGTTTGACATGCTGAATGAAATAAATAAACTACACTGGTCATGTGTATGTGTATATATATATATATATATATATATATATATAAACAGATTTATTGATTTAATGGGGTTTGCTGGTAATGCAAGAACAAAATAACACTAGTCTTATGCTTAAGCACCACCAAGAGCACTGGAGGAAAATTCTCTCTTGTTCAGTGTCTTTGAGCCATGAATAGAAGCTTCATCCCCCCCACACACACACACACTTGGCAGAAAATCTCATAATCAACCAGGGTCCGCTTTGCACTACCAACACAACAGCTGTTTCCCTGTCTTGAAACACTACCTGACCAGTTTGGTGCTACTAATGACACTCTTTCTGTCTCTTTTCAGAAAGACAGCATACTAACATTAGTCTTTCGCAGTGTTTTCTTCTTTTTCTCAGGGTTGTTACATTGCAAGTACACCTTGTGAGATAAAAGATTAACAGGCCACTTTGTCAATCAGTTGGGGATTGCATGTCCCCAAAAAACTGTTCCCTAAATTTCCCTTGGTGGAGTGACAATGCTGTGTTGAACCTTCCTTGTAATGACTGTTTGGAGAGCAATTACTCTGCAGTTTGTGCGGGCTGTTAACGACAGTAGCGATGGAGAACGGCGGAAATGGAAGAAGGAAAAAAAGATTATTTTGTCCATACAAGAAGGCTGGAACTGTGTGTGTTCTCTGTACTGTGTACTGTGTGTAAAGCTGCGCACAATAGACAAACTTTTATTGTTTAATCAGGCTGCAAAATGAATGAAACAGCAGAAGAAAACCAATCAAACCAAAGTGATAGTAATGATACACCATGGCTGCTCTGAAAAAAAATACTCATTCTTCAGTTTGTCATTTCTTCCTGTTTCAGTAAAGACAAAATAGTTACATGTAGAGTGAATCCTAAATGGCTATGATGGCGGAGACATTTCCTTTTGTTTTGATTTTCCTAAAGGGCATCGTCATGGCAATGAGGAAGGAAGCAGGAAGGTTATCGAGCGCCCTGTGGACAGGAAGAAGTCGTTTAAAGAGTGTGTGTGTGTGTGTGTGTGTGTGTGTGTGTGTGTGTGTGTGTGTGTGTGTGTGTGTGTGTGTGTGCGTGTGTGTGTTTGTGTGGAGGAAAGTGCCAAGACTCAACCAGTCACTCAACATCTTGTTTTGTTATTGCCCCAAGAAGAAATGAGTGTCTTACGTCATTAAAAAAAATCAAGATATGATTTAATAAAGACAACACCCACCTAAGCAACAGGCGTTTAAACAAGTCGTTAAATAAATCTGCTGCAATATTAACTCAATTACAGTGTTTACGTTCTCATAAATGAAGATCTGCATCAATCTGCTGCCTCTGATAAACAGCACAGCCTCTATAACACTATGATAGAAGTGTTGTTGGAGGAAGGGATGATGAGGAAGATTAAGATGTCCATCTGTTGTGGAGCTGTCAGCTCGGATCAGCATGTGAGGCTACTGAATGGTGTGATGTTTAAGTGGAAATCATTGTAAAATGGCAGATACATGCGTCTCAAAGGGAAAGAAAAAAATTCAGCTTATGTATGAATACCAACGCACAGTGTGATAAATGTGAATCAAAGCCAGCAGAGTTCAGCAGAATTCAGCAGACAGAGGCCGAGTAAATACTGCTGGGTCAGTGTGTTGTTCACAGATGGTGTAATCCTGACTGACTGACTGAATGAATGAATAACAGAAGTAACCGAATGACTGAGTGAATAAATCAGTGAATAAGTAAGTGAACTTTCCGACCCCTGAGGTTTACTGAATATGAAAAAGACCTTTAAAAAAGCAACGATTCAGTAAAAACACATACATAAAAAACGTTTAGATCAGGTCTTTTAGGTTTATCTTGTCAATAAATATAAATATATTTCACTGTGCTTGTTATGAATATGATCCAAGGATCTACAGTGTATTTTATGCTTTTATGCTATGACTGTACACATAAAATGATCACATGTACATGTGTAATCATTCAGTCCTTTTACATGATTTAGTGATTATAATATTACATGTCACATTTCCTTTATGCCTGTGTTCGGCCAATCATTGCTAAGAAAAGCATTAGGGATCTCTGACTCTGACTCTGACCTTCAGCTCGAATGTCACAAAAACAAGACTCGTGTGACCAACACTGAAGTGGTGACATGTAGTGAGTTCATCCAATATCTAGGTTCACAAAGAGTGTTGGCGTGAAGTTTATAGCATGTTATGTCTGGTAGCAAATAGTCTTAAAGAAAGGAGTGTTTAAGAAAATGAGAATTCATTTGTGCGCATGGTGTAGTTGTTTGCCTAATGATGACCAGTCACTGAATGAAGGTCAAAGTTAACTTGCTAGAAGTGAAGCTAAGTGCAAAGGGATTGAAAAGAAGAAAAAGAAGGTTTACTTAATCCCTCAATGGGTCAATTCATTTTTCACTTTTCTTCTACGAACCAGGGTTCACAGACATGCAAGTAAGGGTTGTTGCCATTGGTTGTCTTGAACACAGTCTGCCATACTGCGCCACCATGTTTCTACAGTACAGACACACAATACAGCCTTTTGAGTGCCACTAGGCGAGTGTGAGCAACTACACCACTAGATGCCACTAAATCCTACACACACTGGTCCGTTGAAGCCTCAGCCATGTTTTACATAACTACTTGCAAAGTCTCTTATCCACATTACGCTTCCTGGCTAATATCCGTGATTACTGGATATTTCCGGCAGCACTGACCTCCTCAGATCTTCCAAACCATCCATCTCCCCCTCTCATCCCTTAATCCGGCTCCTTCACTACTTACCATATCCATCTCAATGTCATTTTAAAATCCAAAATCCTCTATTTCCGACCTCTCTCTCTCAATTTTTCTAAAATAAATCCTTCTTTTCATGCCCACTTCGGTCCGTCTCACTCTTTCTGTCAATGCTCCCCTCCCTTTTCCAGTCCTTCTCTGCAGAAACGTTTGAATTGAGCAAGAAAAGATAAGATCTGTCTTCTTCTCTTTAGATTACAACTCTTTTAGAGGGAATGAACATGTAGAAAAGTCAGGATGTTCTGCAGGGCTTCACCGACTGTACAGACTTCTCTATGCTACCCATGGACTGCTACCATGCAGCTGTGCAGGTTTCCAAACAAAAAGTAACTAAGTCACTAAGTAATTTTGGTTGAGAACAAAGCTGCTGTCAGAGAAACCAGAAGAGACAGGGTGAGGCAAACAATTTAAGTCTAAATTCAGCTGTAATAACCTCGGATGGAATGAAATGCATGACAGACACTCATGATAGGGGTAATAACATAATCACACTGGATGGTTTTACTTTGAAACAGCTGCCAGATGATCTGAATCGTTTTTATCCGAGAGTTAATACTACTATTACATTTTTTTTGTAATTTCAGAGATTGCAATTTGTGTGATTTTTCTTGATCTGCTCCTAATAATTGTGCTACGAAAAGTGCTGCAGCACTTTATAGACAGGCCACTGAAAGTTCAGGATCAGACGGTGTCAGCGGCAGAATGCTGGAGCCTGCTTTCATGTATTTAGTAACAGTGCCCACCTTTTTGTCAGTGTTCCAGAAAATAAGCACCCCTACGCTCTAAATAATGTCAGATGAGAGGGTCAGAAAAATATTACAGGGAGTCACTGAAGGTCCAACATTGATTACTTTTTATTTGTACACCCCTACTGAAAACCTCTACATAGTTACTCTTTTTCCACTTCATACGTTTGCTGAAAAGATTTTCAGTTGGATCTCAATTTTATTGGTTACTGTAAGTAGTGAGCTTCCATTCAAACCTCTTTCCATATATAGTCTGTACTGTACAGCTATATATCCCTGAGGACCTTGATATGTCTAAGCTTGGTTATAAGGGAAGCAGACCAGAACTGCTCATTAAATTCTTTGAAATTCCTTTAGCATATAGGCTTACTATGAGGTCATTAAAAGGACTACAAACCTGTCAGAACTATACTGTTTTACAGATTCATGGTGCCCAAAATGCTTGCAGGGCATGCCAATAGACTAAAAGAGATCTGGCTCCAAGCAGCTGGCACTTTATACTGTAGCACTTTACTTGGATTGGGTTCATAATGCTATGCTTTTAAAACATCAATGGAGCAGGAGGAGCTCTGAGTTATCGGTGTTTAGAGGTTTCATTAGTCAGTAGTGGTTTGTTTTGGACTCTATACTTTATATGAGTTATATTGCAGCTTCATTGTCCTATTTGTGGGATGTCTTTCATACATTTTGTTTTATGTGCTTTTATGTGTATTTTTAGCCCTGGTTGCAAACCAGATCTCTCTTGGGACAATACAGCTGAAGTTGAAGTTGGGGGCTCCAGACAGAAAGGCATCAGACACACCACTGATATGTTTTTTTTTTAAAAACAATAAAAACACTTGCCCTATTCTCACACAGGAAGAGCAGTTTCCTCCTGCCTCTTATCAGCTTATCCTATTATAGTTCCCCCACATCAGAAAGACAGAGCACGGATTAGCAGCACTTAACCTGCCAGTGTAGAGCTGAATTAGATTTGGTGGTGAGATGAAGACGTAGGCACCCTACCACTGTATGTCTGAGCTGCTTTCACAGCCAACCTCCTAGAAGTGGCTTCACCGGACAAATTCACAAATGAAATACATCTGATTTCAAGGCTACCGATATTGTGGCGTTACAGGAGGTTCGTACATGCGTCGTTCAGCCCGCCTCAGGTCTACATTTTTAAATTAGCCAAGAGGTGGCAGAGACAAGACCGCACAAATGGCGGCGCCCAGAGCCGCCGCACACTGAGCTTCACGACGACTCTCGACGAATTATGGGTGACATCACAGCATCCATGCTGCAGTCACTTGAGCAAGTGTCCTACACTTGTCATTGTGTTAGCCTCCTGCTGTTAGTAAGGCTCGAAGCACCACTTTGGAATCAACGAGCTGCTAGCATTGCTGTAGTAGCTTTGTTTGATTAATGTATTATTATATTGAATCTGTGAGGTCATAGAGATGCAGCTTTCTCGTTGAAGATGCCACTAGCAGTTCGTTTCGGTTGAACACTCTGTTGCTACGAGCAACCCCTTACTGGCACAGTTCACCCACCATTAAACTGGTTGACCCAGTGCTGTTAAATACGATATATCATATTTAATTGACAACAAAGTCCGTAGCTCATCAGTGTCTCTGTTCACAACCACACAATACTCCAACAGAGCCGTGCCCAATCAAAAAAAAAATCAAGAAGTGCAAAACAGGCTGTAATCTAGCTGTGCATATCTTCAGAGAACACCCCCCACAGGCTAAGATGATGAAGACATGGAACCTGCCTTTATGTAAAGCACATAATTAGCATAAAGCTGTACTTAAATGTCAACTAATTTACAGGACAGTGTAATGCTAATTATGACATTCAAGTATGCAACACTAAGGTCAGGACACGTGCATAATCATTAGAATACGACCCGTGATCCCGTAGGCATTGGTCAAGTAGGCGTCCCCGCTAAATGCCCTTGATGAACACACTGAACCTCAAGCTAGCTCCAGGGCCACTGACCTCGTGCTCTGGAAAAGTAAAGACGGTGGCAGCAGGGTAATTGCTGATATAGGGCCCCCTCTTCTGGTAATTATATAGTAATGCTGTATTACATCAGTCCTTGGCTACAACACATGGCTATTATATGAGCACATTTTTTTTTATAATACATGCTTCAGGCTTTTTATTCACTAATGCAGAAATCTCATCACTTTTTTTTCCTTCTGATTTCTGAAGACTTTGATGCCAGGACAAGATAGCTAAGAAGATATGGTGATCTCCGAAGTCACTATCATTGGTAGAAGAACAGATGAATGTCCCCAGCTGTCATTTACTTACTGAAAACAGGGATATAAAAAGAGATTTTATTGTATTTTTCCACAAACTGTATCAATATCAGAACTCCTCTCCTTACCCTTGGCAGGGGCGTTTATTTACTTATTTATTTTCAAAATCGGTAATGGATCTCAAAGACATCTCATAGAGGAGAAACGTTTGACACAGGCACTGCTGGAAAAATGTGTCTATCTGTACATGGGACTTGGTGAGAAGAGATTTTTGTGATTTTGTTGATCACACCAGTTCACTATGCACTCAGAGCCAATTAAGGGAAAAGCTGCAACAAATTTCCCAGCAGTATTGGCCTTTTAATAACAATAAAAACGGTTCAGAAACAATTGTGGTTTTTAGCCAAAGCAAGCATGTACAGTAGTAGGCCAGTTAAAGTACAACATAATCTGTAAATACAAGCCAATTAACAATACAAAGCCAATTAATATAATAACAAAATGGTTGGACTGTAGATTTGAACAAAATGAGGTCTACTTGTTTCTCTGTTAAAGAGGCCGCTCTGTAACCGTGACTTTTCTTCACTTGTGTTAATGCGTCGATGTGAAGCAGTAGGCCATGACAATATAAAGTCAACATGGAGAAACTGCTTCGCTAGAATAAAAAAAAAAAATTCTATAAAAAACGGTGGTCCTCAAATGAGCAGCTGGCTGTACAGTTTATCATGAAATTTACAAACCAGCAAACCGTTTTCGACTTAATTTGACAAATTCAAATGTAAAGTACTATCATACAATGGCTTCCAGCTGAAATGGCTGGAAAAAAGCTTGTGCAAAACCTACTGTACGGAAGTGATCACAGCAAAACAAAAAAGCGGGAAATTGCGTGGTTGAAAAACTGGAATTTTTAGTATGAAATTATTTGGAGTAAGGTGTCAAAAAATCTGACACTTCAAACAAAAACTACCTTGAAAAATGATGTCCCTGTTCCAAGCTATAGCCAAAATGTGCCATTAGCCTGTACGGTGATCAGTACATTCAGTTGATATTCTCGACTCTTCAATGGATAGGCCTCTAACCGTGCAAATTATCTGTAGTCCAGCAGAACATAACCAACTCAGACCTTCAAGTTTAAAGTGAACGGTTGGTCCACTGAATCTCACATCCTAGCTTCATGAACATGTTAGAAAAAAAAGACACGCATACAACTGTAATGATACTGCTGTAAAGTCCAGCATAAAATAAACAGTTAAAAATGTCATTCAGGTTAAAATGGCCATGCAGGAGGTAAGGCCACTCTATGTGGGATGGAAAGTCCTTCCCATTGGTCCAGGCTGGTCCAACGCCTGTGTCCTCAGTTCAAGTCAGAGCTCCTTTGTGTCCTTAAAGGCAGCTGTTTGGCCATTTGGTTGAAATCCATTGGGGATGGTAAATATAGAATGGAAGAACCACCTGATGGGTACGGGTCCAGCATTTTTTGTGGGTCAGTAGGGGGGCCACGTCAGTAGTTCTTTACAAGTTTGCAAGTAAAAATCTGCTTAGCTACAGACTGTTCCAAAAGTCACGAGAAGTCCAAGTGACCAGCCACTCTGCTGTCACTCAAACAGGCAGTTAGGACTCCCTGGAACACGTGTTAGCTTATGTAACAGGCTGTCAGTGAAACAGGCTGTCTGACAGATTTGGTCAGACCATCTCATGTAACCAGGCAAGAAGTCAGTGAGCGAGCGTGACCATTATTCAGTCGTTCAATCGTTGAGGCAACAGTCACACAGCTCCTTGTAGATTCTCTTGCGGATGCGAGGCATGTCCTCCTGACTGAACAGCAGAGGCTGCTTCACAGAGAGACAGCGGCAGTACTGATAGACCAAGACAGAAAGACAAGCAGTGAGAAAAAAATAACCCCCAACCACAGCTAGGTTGCCATATTAAATGTGGACAAGTGACAGAAGCTTCTCTCCAGTGTCTTTCGCCCCCTCGGAGACCTGAGCAAAGACCAAATGTGGGACTGAGACAGGAAAGACACTGGAGGCACAGCTCTGCTTTCTTTTATTTTCTGCATGGGACAAGACAGATTAAAGAAAAAGAGGTGGCAAACGGGCAGGAGATGACAAACAGAAATAAAATAAATGGTTGATGAACAAAGGACAGGAAGAGGGAAAGAAATAATGTCTCACCTCCAGGACAAATACTCCACAGTCGCTGTCATTTTTCTGCTGAGGAATACCCTGAGGAGTCAACAACACAGTCAAGCCACGAGGAGTCCAGCAAACAAGAATAAGGACTACAAAAATGTAATTTTGCTGTCATTTCATCATTTTCTATATTGTAGATTAACACTGAAGACTATAAAAATAACACATAGAATTTACACATTTGAGACCATCAGTTGTGTTCAGATGTTAGCAAACAGTAAATATCCCTATTCGACTACTGTAATAATCCATATTATGGCAAGAACCACTCAACTAAGTAAAGAGAAGCAACAGTCCATCATTACTTTAAGACATACTGACCGTAAGTCAGCCAATCCAGAACATTTTAAGAGTCCTAGAAAAAACTGATGGGAACCACAGTCTGCATGTGTGGTTCCCATCACAAAGCTCAGAGAAAAAGGCTGATTGATTAAAAAAATCAAGGCACTCCTAGCCATTCAAGGTACACCATAGCATTCTGCAGCAACATGCCACCCCATGTGGTTTGGGCTTAGTGGCACTGTCATTTGTTTTTCTGCAGGACAATGACCCCAAACACACCTCCAGGCTGTGTAAGAGCTATTTGACCAAGGCAGAGAGTGATGGAGTGCTGCATCAGATGCCCTGGCTTTCACTATCACCTGATTCAATTGACATGGTGGAATGAGGACCACAGGATGAAGGAAAAACAGCCAACGGGTGCTCAGCATTAGTGACTACCTCATGAATCTGATTAAAAGAATGCCAAACGCTGTCATCAAAGCAAAAGGAGGCTTCTTAGAAAAATCTAAAACATTTATTTTGTTTCCACTTTTGCTGTTTTCGTGTATTCAGTGCTAATCTACAATGTAGGAAATAACAAGCTAACCTTTTGTGTTTTAGAATTATTTTGGCTGAGTCCCCCGTTTGTCACAAACAACTTGGCAATAAGAAAGAGGCTTCAACTTTTTTGCATTTATCTAACATCCACCGTGCCAAGGCAATAGAAAAGTTTTCAGAACACAAGGTGAACACAGCATGAGCATTACAGTGAGGGTTACCTTAATGATGGTTATCTTCCAGCCTTTCTGGAAAGCAGTCTGTTTCTTCTCTCTGGCTTCAGATAGAAGGTACTTCATAATATTCTGATAGGCCAGAACACACACAGAGGACAGAGTTACGGGCTAGCATTGGACCGGCAGCATTCATTTCAGTGCTTCCATGTTTTCATCATTATTCTTGAACTGATTGCCATTTGCTTTACGAAAGGTGACAACAGGACTTTTAAAACACTGTGCACCATTTCCTACAAAGTCGTTTGGCTAAATTGCAGCGACACACTGCTTTACACTTACATGTTGGGGGATCAGGTTGCACTATGGTTTCATACTTTTCAAAACTGTTTCAATATGTACCATTTTCCATAATGCCTAATGCTAGTATCTAATTATTCTGAAGGGGTGGAACTTGAACTCAAGACTGCTCACTGCTTTAATTTGACAGCAGTTATAAAGATACTTTTAGCAGCAGTTACAGTATTAGGACTGAATTTAAAACCCTTTTTGTTACACTTGTATTGAAAGTCTTCCAAACAATGTTAATAAAACAACAACATGACAAGACATTTGTCTTTGAAACATTAATCTATTCATTTACTATCAAAGCACATATTGGTTCATAACAGCTGTATGATGAAATCTGGATTTCTACAGAAACCACTGGCGCATTCTGAATATCTACAGTTACTGACATCACACTGAGAAAAGATTTCATCATCTCGTGGAGGTGATTAGCAGAAAAGCTGGATTACAGACAATCTCGTCTCATCAGCGCTCGTTAGCTCCGCAAAGATTCAAAATCATCCAAACTTGTAAACAATGAAATACAACCCCAAACACATCATCACACACAGAGGGACTCACATCTGTGGTGTGTCTGAAGACAATGCCTTGGCTGTCGTAGTAACTGATGGTTTTGGTTGCCATGGTGACCGTAACAAGAGACCAGTGGATTTCTAAATGGATGGGAATTAGCAACAGCCACTTGGAGAACAGGTCAACCTGAAATAATCCCACAAATTAAACATATGCAGAAATTACATGTCTAAAATGCTGCAGGTGTCTACAACAAGTTGTACACAATAACCCATATTCCATTGGTGTGTACATAAATCCGATTTTCAAGAAACAACTGATTTAAGACCTTCCAAAAGTCACCAACTACAAGACAAACAGGTTTATGAACATTTCTACATTCACTAGATATATGTTCTGTTCTGTGAACTGTTCCAACTTCCTCCTTACCTTTTTAGTCCATCTCTTCACTCCATCATAACCCTTGGCAACCAGCTGCTTGTGGAAAAAACTGTTGAAAAAATGAACCTGAGAGAGAGGAATAATAAAACATATTACAAAGTCAGTATTTATCATATTGTCATAGTCTTGAAAGAATAACTCCGAAAATGAGCCCTTTAAATATTTTAGAAAGTCCTTTTCTGTCTTATATGAAAAATCCCCATTTTAAACCTACAAACAGGGACCACGTACCTTGTGTTGTGTTGCCTCCATGATGAGTTCTCCATACATGTTGATAATCTGACAGACAGAGAAAGAAGTTTCGAAGTAAGACCACTAAAACAACAGTCATGGTATTTCTCCTTCATTAGGATTTAGATTTTAAAGTGACTGGACAGAGTGAGGAAATGTGTGATGGAGGCAAGGATGCTTTTTACCTGGTCATTAAGCCAGTTCTGTTCCTCTAGTGTACCAAGGTCCTCCAGGCCCAGGTTATGTTTGTTATAAGTCAACATGAAACCTGCAACAGGAGCAGAGGCCAGCCCTGCCCTATACCGAGACATCTCTCGTTTAATGTCCAGTCCCCTAATACAAAAACACCAAGAGGAGAAAGGCAGTAGAAGTTTTATACAAACCTTGGAAATGTTTATTATATCTTGAAGGACATTTAAATAATTCACGATGAGCTCAGAGCTCAGAACTAGACAAGGTCAGAGATTAAAAATAACATTCTAAAAAAAGTCTTTCACAGAAATCAAACTAGAGTGTACTTCCAAACAGATCTTTCTTACTGTTCCTCCAACAGAACAATCTGACAGCCAGGTGTGATCTGATACATAATACAAAACACCATCAAGTAGTAATCCATGTTTCTATGTTCTATTGAGGAAATAACACACACACAAAATCCTCAGCACAGTAAATATAATATATAAGTATTTTTGTTGTCCCTCTGTGTCCTGTTTGTAAAAATCCTGTATACTACTTTGATGACATTCTGTTATTTACTATTCCATGGTTTACTGCAGGGGTGTCAAACTGTTCCACTAAAGGGCCGGTGTGGCTGCAGGTTTTTGTTCCAACCGGACAAGAGCACACAGTTTGACCAATCATCTCTCTGAAGACTGAGATCAGTTGATTAAATGAGTCAAGTCTGGTGTGCTGCTGCTTGGTTGAAAAGAAAACCTGCAGCCACACCGGCCCTTTTGTGGACCAGTTTGACACCCCTGGTTTACTGGATTCATGTTAAAGACTGAACGCAGAAAGGTAAACCTTCAAGCATCAGGCAAATTGTCAGTGTGTGTTTGCATATGCATATCCATGCTAACCTGTTGCTGAGGTCAGAGTTGCCCTTCTTCTTCTTCAGGTATTCCAGGACATCAGCCTCACTGAGAGGAATGAAGCCGCCGTACTTTATGTAGAAGCTCTCCAGAAACTCTGGAAAACAAGAGGTCAATATGAACTGAATCATGCGAGCTGAATGACAGGAACATTTTTGAACATGAGCAGTTTTTTTTTCTGACGTTAAAACCCAAATACACACACTGAACCCATTGCGGTGTTATATTTTTGTGGATTTCTCTCTCTATCTCAAGAATACACACACTACTGAAATCCTGTCTCACATCCTTTACTGCTTAGTTTCTGCTTCTTCGTGCCAAGCCTGTAGTTTTGTTTATTCAAACGAGATGGATCCTGTTGCAGAACAAGAAACACAAAGCTATATTCTAGAGGACAGAAAGTATTTGTGTGCATAAATGGGTCACATCTGTTAATGACTCTTGAAATTATTAATAACAAAAATAATAAATCGGTAATTCTAACTCAGGAAACTTGCAGATAACAGATGTATTCACCCCAATGTGAAAATCTTGCTGGATCAGGGTTAACCTTAAGTTTGATATCTGTCCAGAAAACTGAAGTACTGTATGTGTTGGCTTTCTGAACTGCTTGTGCTAGATGAACCTGGAGCTGTTGAAATATTTGTTTTGAAAATATGGTCATCTCACAATTAAGCATTTTCCCTTCTGACCAGGACGTTACAATGAAAAATGAAAAGACACACACACACACACACACACACACACACACACACACACACACACACACACACACACACACACACACACACACACACACACACACACACACACACACACACACACACACACACACACACAGGTCAAAGTCAAAATAGATCAAGACTGTATACAAACATTTCATGGACGAGGCCACGTGATTTATGAACATCATATGACAGAATGATATCTTTAGCACTTACTTCTGTCAGTTTGTGTATGAAGATTAATGATTTACCATGCTTCATTTGAACTCAGATTATGATGGCAAGTGTTGTGTGCTAAATCACATCTTACCGTGGATCAGATCAGTGAGCTGCTCCAGGTTTTCTTCATCCTCGGTCATTTCATCCATCTCTCCATCTTTGCCCGACACTTCTTCCATCTCCTTCTTCTCCCAGGTTCCAGGCTGGCAGTACAGCCTGTGGTCTCTTAATGCCCAGTGGTGCTCCATGCTCGATATTGTAATAGGTCCCTGGGATGAAAGAACCACCGTAGGTGGATGAGAAGGTTCCACCTCCATAAGTGTTGAACGGTGGTCCTCATTTGTTGATGTGGTGATGTTTCCATTGGACAGAGCTACTGGTAAAGACACAGAGTCTGTTCCGTCAGGAGTTTGGTCCACCTGCATCTCAGAGTCAAGGTCCTGGGGAGATCCTGACCTTGAAGCAGGACGTGACTGTCGTGAGCAAGAGAGTAGTCCATTTTCCATTTCACTCAAGATCATGTTGTCCTCCTTCGCCTCCTCTTCAGGTTCGGTGTCCGACAGGTTAACAGTGTCTCCATTTCCAAATGTAGATTTAACTGAGCTGGGATCAGGCCGCTCTCCAAGGCCCATCTGTGCATCTTTGTTTGGTCCCTGCCTCTGCAACACTAATCGGGATCGGGAATACGTTTTAAGACCGATAATGCCACCACCAAAACCTCCCCTCCTGAATCCACCTTCTACTTCCATGTTTGATGCAGACGACGCTCCCACCGTTCCCCTCCCTCCTCTCACTCTACCTCTAACTGCCATTCCTGATAATCTCATCTCCACGTCCCTGCTATCGTCATCATCATCATCATCTCCTTTACCTCCTGCACCATCAACCCCTGACCCCTCTATCAACATGTCCTCCTTTTTCTGTGCATCCCATTTCTCTGGAGCAGCAGAATTCCTTATTGCTCCATCCTGCAGGGAGCCAGTGACAGGGAGGGAAACGGGTGTTTGTGCCTGAGTATCAGCCACTACAACAGTTGTTTGCACCTTCTCATAGCTGTCATCTTCATCCTCAGCTTCCTCTACCATCTCCTTGGTCAAATCAAGACATTTGATATGCGTCAGCTGTCCTCCCACTTTCCGTTTTGGGGTGTCCCAGAGGTCACTACCAGCTCCCCTACCCCTTGCTCTCCCCCTACCCCTCCCTCTGCCCGAGGTTCTGACATTGTGCCCTGTACTGTTGGGGCCACAGCAGTCACAGGCCTTAGGAGTCCTCTTCCTGCCTGACGTACGGCCATTGACTGAGCCCTGAGCAAGGGTTGATGCCTGTGTAGAGGACCAGGCTGATGCCGGATCGGAATTAGTAGCAAGTGCTTTTCCTGGAGTTATAACATGTGGTTCGGCATCAGCAGGACTTAGAGTGGAGGCTTGGGTCAACTCGGAGTTGGAGGTAAGGTCTGTGGTGTGGCTTTGGATATTGGCCGGGGTCTGGGTTAGGTCCTGATCTGTTGTGTCTCCAGGAGGGGGCACGTCAGGGGCTGCTTGCAGAGGAGGTGCTGTAGCAGGAACAGTTAAATGAGGTGAAGCTGATGGCGTTGTTGTCATTGGGGATGCAGAGCCGCTGTGAACCATGACGTCCTCCTTTGGCTCTTCAACCCCATCCCCAACACCCACTCTCCCACACTCCTGTCCTCTCCTCTCCTCCCCCTTTGGTCCTCTGAATTTGAGGTGTTGCGGTTTGTTCTTTTCTCAGGTTTTATCCTGACACTTCCTTCCAGGTATGCTTCTTCTGAAGTGCCTTCACTGTGTAGAAAAGAAATTGTTCTCAGCCCTTTCCCACCATAGAGGCTTTTGGTACAAGAGCAGGCTAGAACATGGCAGGAGTGTTCCTCAGTGACAGGTAGACTCTGCGTGGAATAGTAACATCATCATCACCATCATGGTCTCCTAATTAGAGCAAGTGGGAAATGTGGCGAGGAGAGAGAGAGAGAGACGAAGAAAGAAAAAGAGCCATTGAAAGAAATGCATGAAAGCATGTCTCTGGCCTCATGTATAAATCCTTTTCTCAGATGATCTGTTTTGATTCTGATGGCTCTAAACCGATGTTGACGACAGCGGACGTCATTTTGACATGAGCACAAACAGACTTTGCAGGCAGCTTAACATGTCACAATTCATTTGCTATAAGTCTAAAAATCATAAATTTATTCAAACTATTCCCCCAATAGGTCGAGGATTTGTCTTTAGGTGACACTAGTCCATTTCTCTCCTGTTCAGACCTGTTGTGAAGCATACAGAACAGTAAAAATAACATACATGTGTATTATCTAAAATGACGTGTCCCTGTAATCTCTTCCTCATTCTGCTTGGGGACGATATTCACCGATTTACTTGGCCGAGTGCAGAACTAAGCAAACAACAGTGATGTTTTCGTCAGTTAACAGGTGGGCAATGTTCACGTTCAGGTACAAAATGAGATTAATTTGATTCAGCTGGTAACGAACTCACCTTCCCACGACAACACGGTAACAAGTACATGACTAAGTCCGCGTGCTGTTCTTCATATTAAAGTAACGTTAACGTCTCCTTTTCGGTTAGCTGCCGTTAGCAACACAACGGCGACAGTTGACGGACGCTGAGCGGCAGTCTGTCGGTGTGTCCACGTTAATTAGCCATTAACAGCTCTGCTAGTCATTAGCATCCCCACCACTGTCTGCTGGAAGTGAAACATCCAATTAAGTTATTTAGTTTAATAAAAACTGCGTTAGTTACGATAATTTAACGCGGGGCTCTGTGCTACTGTGACATGCATACGTGTGGACTAAATACGACACACCGTCAGATCATTCAACGAAGTCAAATGTCACATTTCATAAAGTTTTGCATGGAAGTTAGTCATTCCACTGGAGCTAGCTGAGTTAGCTAGCTGCAGCCAAAACAGGCGAAAACACAATGCAGCGACACATTTCCTCCATTTTCAGGAGGAAGTTGGAGCCGTTTAAAGACAGAAACAGGAGCTACGAGTCTGCATTTGATGTGACATGGAGTACAACCCAAAAGCAAGACGAGAAGTGAAAATAAACATCGTTATACTCTACCTTGTCTGTGAAATAACAAACCGAGTTTGGTCAAAGCACGATTTGAAGAAACAACAATCCAAGTTGTCGTCGCTCATTGATTACGTCATGGCGTTTGTCTCAGCGTCGGTTGCGTTCGGATAATCTTTAATCTCCTACTCGGACCGGCACCAATCAACATATCACAATATCATACATATAAACACAATATAACAATATCACACATATCAACACTTTTATAGGTAGATTTTATATATACAACACGAAAATCTGTATACAAGCAGTTTCAGTTTCTATTTCTTGATTTTTATCTTTTATATTCTATATTTTCTATGTATATTATATATTCTTTATTATATTTAAATGTTTCTGAATGGCTATTGCTCTCAAGGAAGGTCCTTATCTTTCATTGTCTTCAATTTACCATGTCAAACCACTTTGAAAACTGCTTTATAAATGAAGTCATTATTAGTAGTAGTAGTATATATATATATAATATCTCATATAAAACAAACTGGTATTAGGAATTTATCCCTGTTTTATCATTTCTAACCACCATAATTTACTGAGACAACACACACTAGCACTATATCATCTTTAATTACAAAAAAAACAAAGACAGGAAAACAATAAATAAAACTGACAGTCAAAAAGCAAAGGAATTAAGTACAAAATTATCAACAGTAAAATGTAAAAAAAATAATAATAAAGGGTAGATAGAGAGAATATTAACATAATGATTACTGGTTACTTGACACCAGTAGTTTTCAGCCTTTTCAAAGTAATGCCATGATTTTTGTAGAATAAAGAAATCTACCACAGGTATAGCTATATTAACTATGTAAAGTCACATATTGTTAAATGAAATGGGTTGACCATGATGCAAATAAAGCTGCACAAGGCCAGAAATGTATCAAACACGTAACTTCAGACAGATGTGAAAAATTAGCTTTTTTTTAAACATATAAACAAAATATTAAAATATATTTGAGCTTACTTCAAGGCTTCAGCACACCAACTCAGACCCCAAAGATAATGCAGCAGATTATGCATTGAAATAAACACAATCAGCCTGTTGCTATACATTTCTATTTGTACATAAGGTCAGTGCTATATTATTCTCTACTTGTGTGATCAAAAACAATATATAATATGTCTCTTTACAAGTGTCATTTGGCTCCAGTGATGTGAGGTGATTAGAAATGACCTTATTAGTCACATCTAAGCATCAAACATGTACAGATGCAGCCGTGCAAGGAGTCTCACTTTTCACATACATGTCTTGCAATGCTGCAGCACTAATGCCAAGAGGAATCATTTGGAAAATGCTGCATAAAAAAATAAAAGAGAATATGGCTTAAAGATATGCGTTTCACTGCCAAGACTAGATGCAAGTACAGGAAGTTATTTTTTTACAATTTGTACAAAACATTATTGACTTAGGCAATAACCTTTAGATCAACTGACAGATTAATGATTGATTAGATGAATGATTAATGTTTGGGGGTTTTTTTTCCACTAAAGGGAGCTCACAACCTTTCTGATGTAAAAGTGATAAAGTGAGTATGAGATACCTTTCATATAAGACAGTGATCTAATTTACACGGCGGAACTTTATTTTATTTTGTGGCTTTGGTCATGTTTTCTGTAACTCAAACTGCAATAAAATCATGTTACACGGTGGAAGATAGTGGAGAAGTCATGATGGTAAGGATGACCGTGGTGCAGCAGATGGTGAAAGCTGTGGGGTTTGGACCTAGAAGAGATGATTAATAGGATTAAGTGGACTAAAGGTGATAAAACGTGCAAGACATAGTAATGTATGCTATTTTATCATTTCAAAGGTGTGTTACTGAAAAAAAACACCATTACCTATCAAAGTGTGGCTTTGATGGCTGGAGTATGAATGGTCTTGGAGACTGCGGCACCGGTGCTTCCCCCTGTTGTTAACACCTGGAGCTGCAGCTGATAAACACTGTCAGCCTGAAGACCATGAACTGACACCGACCGCTGAGTCTGTGGAGGGTGAGGCAGGGTATTATCACAGTCAAATACATGTGCTTTTCTTCTTCTTTCATGAATATTTGAATTGAGTAAGAACAGAAATAACCTATTGAAAACTTAAGAGTGATTCTATATGTTCTCTCATCAACAGATGTGTTAGTTACACACACACACACGCTCATATACTAGCAAAGTACAATGCTGTCAGTGTTGACCTCTCCCTGTGTCTTACCGGTGCGATTGTCTGCGTCTGGGAGATAAGTGTGTCTTCCAGCCCTTCTGTTGCTGTGGTGACTCCCGATTGCAGTGTCCAAGTGAACTGGAACCCCTCCACAGCTGCCGGGTCCAGTGCATTCTGGGACAGCCTCCAGCGAAGCGTTGTGAGCAAGGTGCCATTGACTTCTTTGAAGTCTGCAGTCAGTCGTTCTGGACGCAGTACCACCTTCCTGCCTGACAGGGGGCGCTCTGACACAAACAAAAACATTTCTTTCAGCATCACAGAGCACACTTGTGTTTAATTGCTTATTTAACATCATTAATCAGAGTTGGATTATGTAATTATAAGGGATTTATTCAAAGCGCATTAATGTAGCTGTCTGCATATAAATGTGGTTGTTTAGACTACTGAAACTATAACATACTGTGTGTAAGTGTATATTCAGTGCTTGTATTATACTCACTGTTTCAAAAAGAAGACAAGAGAACCAATTTCCACAGTTCCAGTTATGTGAATCATGAAACTTTAGGATGAACACTTGGTTTAAGGTTAGATTAAAAGTTAGATTTAGCTTAAGCTTAGCAAATGGTGGTGGTGGGTCGGGTTAGAGTAAGTCTCCGGGAAATAAAGTCAATGTAATGTCTTGTGAAGTGATGTAAACACAACTGTGTGTGTAGGTGTGCATTTATATTTAGTTATTCTCACCATCAGTGTTGCAGGGCAAAGCTTTGCCTCCTCTGACCCTGATGGAGGAGCAAGTTGGGGTCGTAACCCAGGCAACAGCCTCTGACCCTGGGTCAGCCTTCATTGCCACGGAGACCTGGTACTTACAGCCAAACAAAAGGCCTGTAATGGTGTGATGTGTGCCCTGGAGAGAGAAAATTAAGTCAGGGTTATGTTAGGGATAAAAAGAGTGTTTAAAGAAACATTACAGTGTAAACTGTACACAGCTGGTTGTTAAAACTGACGTATTACAAAGTTCCTTTAAATACACATATTACCTCTATTTTTGTTTGAGAACCTGTTTCATATAAGCAGCTCGTTCACTCCATGATAAAATAAACATAGTTTGAAGCACCATTTGGCAGCTTTTTAGGTTGGCAGCTTGAAATGGCGAAAAAATGGCATAACTGTTTAAAAGAGGCTGAACTTCAATGAAGAGAAATCATACTCTGTGACCTCAGCAAATTGCACACAGCACTTTGATATTTATCAACCCTCTGGGTCTGTGATCAGTTTAGACGAGAGGTTACAACTGGGACAACAGTGGGTAAAGATCTACACTACACTACACTACACTGTATTGCAGCCTTAATTCAAAAATTCTTTAGGGAGAAGACGCTTTAAATATGAATTGAAAGTAGATTTTGTTTGTATACGTTAATTATGGTATCACATTTAATAGTTAGCATTTTTTCTGAGATGATTCTGCAATCCCATAGATCAGTTAAATTATCCCATATTCCTGTCCCTACGACACATACAAAGACAGAATTATGAGATATTTCAGCAAGAGATTTATGGTACAAATGATATTAGGCAGTGAAATAAACACACAGACAGAGGATGACAGCATTCCAGACTGATCTGAGTTACGATGATGAAATCCAATCTCTGATACACATAAAAAGACCCAACAACAATGCTCACATAGAAACAAGACATCTATACACACTTTCCCAAGCACAGAGAGAGATGTAAAATCCAGCCAGAGTAGTTATACCTGCACAGTTGTTGTCCTCTCTGTGCCTGTAGCATTAGTGCTGCAGGTATGTGGACGCCACCGCAAAATGTATGGACCGGGGTGTCTCTGTCTGCCTGTAAAGCCAAAAGAAAAAAAACAAAACAATGCAATGCATACACGGACATGTGTTTGTGTTTATCTGTGTCATTGTGAATTATACTGTTTGAAACCTGCATTCTCCCTTTTTTCACAGTAGATCATAAGAGCTATCTGCGGCTGCTGAATCTCTTGCAGTATCTTTCATCAGGTACAAAATAATCAGATTCAGAGACTAAAAGAAAGTGTCAGTCACCTTCTTTCTTCCACATGGCCGCCTACCTGCTCACGTCAAATCAATCTCCTTCAAATCTCCATGTGTAGTTTAAATTTGGATTCTTTTGTGTGTGGAGTCACTCATTACAAAATCAAGCTGTTTAAAAGCTGACTGCTGCCAGTAAAAACTCCACTGTTTCATTGTTTCCTCATCTCAAATATCAGTTTTGCAGCATATTGAGTAAAGAAGATTCTGGATCCTGACTGGTTGTTGTGGATAACCAGACTAAGCAGGTTGTAAATGCAGTTCTAAATTAGGTTATTTGTACTTCTTTGTATTTGGTAGGATAAATTGTTTCTCAGAGACAAACTGTGCCAATTTAATTTTAAAATGTGTCTGATATTTGCATGCATCCAGACGCCTCAGTCATTGCTTGGAGAAGGAAAGAGGAAACCTTTAACTAACAATGTTAACTGCAGCAAAACTGTTTGTCGTCTGAAGGACAGCTGCCAAGGAAGGAACATTTTGTCCATTGTCTCTTTCTCTAGTCGTTTCAAAGCTTGTCAGGATTTTAAAACCCAGAATTCACAGAATTGTGAACCAGCAAAGTTAGTTATGAGTGACAATTAATGACATTTTTTTATTACATATGGCATTTTGTAGGGTATATGGCATAAGTGGGGTAATATGATCCAAGGTCATCTATTTTTTGTTCTTTTCTTTTCTTTTCGTTCAGTGTTTCACTCACCATGGTTAGGCCACTTCCAGAACACCTTGACCTGCAGCTGGTCATCATGGTAATGAGGTGCAGCGACCTCCAGGCGGAGGTTGCCACTGGTGACGGGGTTAAGGGGGGACTCAGGGTGAGGCAGAGAAGAGGAGTGGGGCCGGTCAGAGGAAGAAGGGGGGGATGAAAGGGAAGGAGAGGAGGGAAGAGATGATGAAGAAGAGGAAGAGGGGAGCTCATTGGAGAAGTCTTCGCCTATAGTGGAGGACAGGAGAGAAGAGGAGAGGTTTCATTACAATTTACTACATAAAAAATAAATAAATTACAACTTATTGTTTCTTTGGATTGAAAACAAACAGGCAGTGAGACATCGCTCATAAATAGCAAGCGTTATTTTTTGCACATTTTTATAATCACAAAACAACTTAAAACTTAAAACACTGCACGATGCAAAAGCACACCTCATCAGCTGGATGTATGAAACATGTTATAGAGCACATGGAATTTATAAATATATTATACTGTGCCGGGAATATCATAAACCGGGAAGAGAGTGCAGCTGGTAGCGAGCTTTCCTGTTAATTCATTCACTCAGAAGCACTAATTGACAATATCTGGCCTAACTGACCCTCATTAGCATTGAGAGAAACCAGCCCAGTACATGGACTGTGTCAAATATTAATGCAGCTAAATTATAAATGGCAATATGTTCCATATAAAGTTGTTGGTATGTGGTTTGATAATTGAGCTGCAGCTGGCTATAATCCTCTGCTGGGCTGACCAACAGGTCACCTATAAATACCACTGTTGCCTGGACGACCATTAACATCACCACTTTCCACTGTATGTGCGTATTTAAACAGTGCAGCTGTAGGGAGACAAAATATGCTGACAGTCAGCATATGCAGCAGCACTGGACCAACTAACTAATAATATATGGCTCTGTTAACAAATGGTAGGCTGTACATACAGTATTTATACATGGCATGACGATAAAATGTTCATAAATGTGTACTTGACTGAGGTTAGGTGGCTGGATTGTTGAAACACAGTAACACAAACAGTACAGCTACAGCTTACACTATTTGTGCAATAAACCTCAGCCTACTGAGCAACTCTTAGCTTTATTTATAGTCCTTTACTGTGACTTTGAGGGACTTTACAACTGGCTCCATTCATGCATCTAAAACCTACATTTAAAAAAAGGTTGGGATGCTATGTAAAATGTACATAAAAACAAAAGGCAATGAATTGCACATGCTTTTTCGATCTATATCATAGCAGAGTACAAAGACATGATATTTAATGTTCAGATTGTATTGTCCTATATAAACTAATTCTGCCTGCAACATGCTACTTCAACTTTTCTTTTAAGAACTCTCAGTAAGTGTTTGGGAACTGTGGACATTGTTGACTTGTTGAAGTCTTGAAAGTGAAATCCTTTCTCGTTCTTTCTAGATATATACGACTTCAGTTGCTCAGCAGTCTCTGCTGTTGTATTTGGTGCCTTTTAATGCACCACACATTTCCAATAGGAGACTGTAGTACCCGCGCCGTTTTGCTATGAACCCACGCTACGTTATAACACATGTAGAATGTGGCTTGGCATTATCTTGCTGGAGGCATACAATGTCTGAAAAAGTCGTCATCTGGATGGCACCATACGTTGCTGTGCCTTAAAAGAACTACTCCATCGTGCCATAGGCACTAACACACCCCAATACAACACACACATACCGGCTTCAAAACTCAAACTAAAGTTTATCAGTTTGAACATTAAATATATAATAGAAAATAATACGTAAATTATAGGTCTTTGTACTGTACTTCAATATGGGTCAAAAAGGTATTTGCAAATCATTGCATTTGGTTTAACTGAGTTTTTCCAGTGTCCAAACTTTTTTTCTGGAATTAGCGCTGTGTCTAAACATCATTAGTTGAACTGCAGCAGGAGTGGAGCTCTTTAAACCACTGTAAAGTATATCAATTAAAAAAAATCAATCACATTCTACTGAAAGCATGAACATAAAATTGCATATTGTGGAAAACAATGTTACTGTTAAAAATAGAGGTTATACCATGATATACAGTCAATTCTACCACCCAACCCAATGAGAAAGATGTTTATTTACCTGTATGAGTTACTGTAGTGAATACAATTTGGGCTCTGGGACTTTTGAGTCTCTTCTGACCCCAGTAGGCCACCGTCTGGACAGACAGGAAGTAGGAAGTAGCAGGCTGCAGACCCTGCAGCCACAGCTCACACTGCGCCTGTAAAAACATGAATAGGAACATGGAAGTGTTTAGTGCTTTTGAACACTGGTTCTTCTCAGACTATCCTCGTTCACTTTCACCTGCTAGAATTTGACAGCGGTCTTATAGAAATAGTATCAAAGGAAAACCCGACAAATCTTCTAAACTTGTGTATAAAAGTCCTTAAATTCATCACCGACACAGTGACAGCATAGTTACTGCCTCCATCTTCATCATCCTTACTGTCATCATAATCCTCGTCATCCTGAGTGTTTTCTGTGCCCTGCTTTGTGACTGACAGTCCTGTTCTGCATTAGCCCAATGTTTGACTGACAGCTCATTAACAGGCTCTTAGTCAATCAGGTCTGTCTGTCTGTGTGGATTTGAGCTAGTCACAACAAAAAGATGCTTGAATGATAACAAGTCTGTGTGTGTGCGTGTGTGTATAAGTGTGCGAACGTGTGTGTGTGTGTGTAGTTCTGTGTGTATAGACAGAATGAGACAAAAGCAAGTTAAAAGCAGTTTCTTTGTGACCTGCAGACAAAATGGGGTTGAAGTATTTCCATTACGCTCAAGATAGACAAAACATATGGCCTGTACAGCTGTACATGTGTGTGTGCATGCGTGTGTGTGTGTATTTGTGAAACAGACAGACAGTGAGAGAAGCCTGGATTTCTATTTTGGTGTATAATGTCAATGGACATTATATGTAAGACGTTAATGTATATTTAAAAGCACTGATTCAGCAGAGGTTTCTTCCATGTTTGAATACCAATTTCCACTTTTACGTCAGGTTTAACGCTAATTCCCTCCAGTCCCTCATACATTCCTGATTGACAGTATATGAGCTTTAGACCCATCTAGGGAATATATAATGGTGTGCTAATGGAGACCAATAAAATATCAATGCGTTCCATGTTATGAAAACTATTTTACCCAGTGCAGAAATGCTATTCTGGTTCCTACCTACCTGTTGTGATGCTGCTGTCTCTGTGTGTGTCTAGATGCAGCTGCAAGTAGGAAACACTAGTTAGGGGGCCTCATTTAAATTCCAGGCATCCCAACCAAGCAGAACAGAGGACCAGACTACAGATAAATGGCTCCACCAGGCTCAGTCTGGGATCGCCATCACTACTTAGGATAGCTAAGTCCATATGAGTCCACTTAAATTAAAACCTTGGATAGCTTATGTTTATGTTTTTAATTATTTTGTCTCTCTCTCTTTTTTTTTTTTAATGGACGGTCACATTAGAGTTGGACATCTAAAGCTGAAGGATCCTGTGCAAAGAACGACTTCCTAATTTGAAGAAGAAATGTTCAGTCACTGCACACGCAATCATAACTGTTGCGTCAAAGCTGTAATATCGGTGTTGTTTACTATGATTATGGGTATTTTGGTGCTGCTGACTGGACTTAGTTTCTTTGTGAACATATTGCATCATCATCACACCTATAATCATAATAGTAAAATCCACCCTTTGGCTGTTATTGCTGCATTAAATGTTGCAGCTGTATTTCTTAAGACGTTCCTCTTTGAATTGAGCAACAACAATACAGCAATGGTTCACTCTATTACTCTTTAAAATAATGTCTAATGCCTGTATCACATTCATATGTTCTGCTTGCCACCACAGTAATGACCAACCATCCAAACATCAGTCGTGTATAACTCTTGTGCTTTACTTCTATGATAGCTGATACGCTCTCTCACCAAAGCCCCTGCGCTGTAGTGACTGGCATGTTGTCAGTACATTCCCACATGCTTTGACTTGAGTTAAACACGTTATCCGAAGGCAGGAAAGCCACTTCTCTCTGTTGTCAATCAATCTATATGGCTAAGTTGTCATGTGATTTCTCCGCTGTAAAGCCTGCACTCTAACAAAGTTATGTCCCGTGAAGATAATGGTACGTCTGTCTGAGGAGCATGTGCACAAAATGTCTGCAGAAGTAATGGGAAAGCATGCCAAACAGTCAGGGTTTGTTTTTTATTTTTATTTCGGGGCGAATGTGTCTAAACCTAATCTAAAACCTAATCTGTAACATCATAAAACCACACCTAGAAAACCTGAGTTATCTAGTTGGTGTAAGTTTAAAGTAGCCAAGTTTAACACGTATGCAGGAAAGAGCCTTATTTACTCATTAGATAAATCCACAACCCTAACTGAGATGTCTGATTAGTTCCAGTGCGTCTCCTCCTACCTCCCTAATTACAGGGCATTCTTTAATTTAAAGTTATCATTTAACATCTAATATTATGAATGATTGCCTAGGGGGCTGTGTTGTTTCCTCTCCACTTCTGAACACACACAAGACACAAGTTGCCATTAGGATATTAAATGAGTTATGAGTCTACACCCTCACCTGCATACAGTAGCTTGTTTACAGGAACCTGTTTTGTTTGAGAACTACAGAGGCCTGTAAAAATGACTGCAGTAATCACAACCAGGGTACAATGAGGAATGTATACGCATCTGTGTGTGTGTGGTGAATGGGTTTACGGACCTAGTAAAATCTCTCAGGTGCAGCAGTAGATCTTATGTAAGGGGTGTGTGTGGTGTTTAAATCTAGAAACTGAGGTGTTTGTTTCATAGACATTTTTTCTGACGCTCACTTCAAAGGTCTGCTTTAGGGTTAAAAGTTGGTTTTAAAGGTCAAAGAATCAATTCAACATTTTGCTAAATATTATTCACTTATTAACTTTCTTGCCAAGAATTAGATGAGAAAATTTTTTCGTTCTTGGCCTTAAGTCTTGTTGTTGCGGTGAGGTTGCCAGGAAATTAGTGGAGACTCCACAAAGTCACTGCTCCTGGCCAAGAAATAGTCCTGCACATAATCCCCCGTAAAACCACAACATGTCATTTTTACACTTCAGTTTTTGTACATATTTAGAAATGAGATACAACTTGTTAATTAGCAAGCTTTAGAGGTCATGTTATGGTGATTTCTTTGGTTTTGGACAGACCCAGACACGTTTTCCCGCAGCCAGTCTTTAAGATAAGCTGTCTCCTGGATGTGGCTTCATATTTATCATACAGGCATGATAGTGCCATCAATATAACTCAGCAAGGAGAAAGATTCAGCGCATTTCCCAGAGGGTTGAACTGTTACTTTTAGGTTCAAATTTAATTTACAGGAGCCACCCGTGTAGCTCTGGCAGAGCATGTGTCCCATGTGCTCAGTTGCAGTATGTCATCCCTGCTCTCTCCCTAGTTTCAAAAGCAAGCAGCCACCAGTAACCCCATCAATGGAAACTTCAAAACCAGAACTGACTTCAGGACAAGCCCAGGCACTGCAAAAACAGCCTCGATGCCCTGAACTGTTAAGATCAAGCCCATTGTCAGCAAAAATGATCCACAATGAGGGGGGAAGAGCAGGGACCCTTATTTTAAAATGAAACAAAAAAAAAATAATGTGCAAAGATCACAGTACAATTTAGTGTCATGGTTTTGAGTTTCTTGTTTAGTGTGTGCTGCTTTATTTTGCAATTCTCCATCTCCATGTTTTGTGTTGCTTCCTGCCTTTGTATTTCCCACCAATTCTGGTTATCTGTTCCTTCCTGATTAGTTTTCCGCTTGTTGTCCTATCTTGACTTGTGTTTTTCGTCCCTGGGTTCCTTGGTGCTTTTTTTGCCAGTTCTGTGTCTGTTTCCGCAGTCCTTTGTTCTGTCTTGGTGCTTCTCCTCGTGTTCCTGCTTCTGCTCCCAGTTTCAGTTCTGGATTTTTGTCTGTTGGACTTCCGTTGTTTGGATTTGGATCTTGGATTGTTGGATTTTGTTTGTTTTTTGCCTGAACTCATTAGTCGTCTTTTGTTATTTTGTGTTTACCAGATCAGAAAGTTATTAAAGGTTCCTTTTGTTCACATTCACATCTGCATTTGGGTTTTCATGAACTAAACATGACATTTAGATATGAATGGGACAGTATATGCGTATAGTAAATGTGTTAATGTTTGCATTTCTGATGTATAAACACGACACAAATAGGTTAAATTTTGCAATTTTAGTCATTCACTCAGGAAAATACCTTTTCAGAATACGTCTGACAAAATTATCCATCATTTTATACAGTATCCAATGATGACAGCATTTGAGGACAGGATCAAAACGTAGTTCGTTACAATATTCTTTAATTTAGTCTAAATTAAGTTTTAAAATGTTTCCTTACCCCTTGAGTCACTCTGCTGTTGCTCTCCTTTTTACCCTGTTCTGCCGTGCGTGAGTGCGTAGGACGTGTGTGCAGGTTACTCTGCACTGTATGTGTGTGTGCATGCAGTGTGTGTGTCTGTTTGTGTGCTGTGTGTGCACGTCGAGACATCCAGGTAACTCTGTAGTTGTGGACCGGCAAGTCTCCCTCTCTGGGGGGCTCCCAGCTTAATAAGAGCGCCACTGTGAAGCCATTTCCCCTCGACCTAAGGAGACAAAACAACAGGTCAAACAACTTCACAACGTGGATGTCAACAGATTTCTGATAATAAAGTAGAAAGAAAACTACTTCCTTATATGTCAAGTTTAGCAGTAAATGTTTTTGACTTGAGTGGCATTTAAATAGATGCAACACTTGTTTTCCATCTGCTTTAAATGCTGAGTTTCCTATCTTTCATTTATTCTATGCATTTGAAGTATAGCCTCAGATATTTCTATCATCATGTTAAACAGAGGCTACAATTTAAAGCCTCACCGCTGTTATTAAATGTTTCATTGGAATATTGCTGCCGATCCAAGACACGGTCTGAACTTTATATGACCTTGTTTAGCATTGCAGGACGCAAATAGAAAACACGCCGGAATATATGATTGAACAACGATGAACTGTAATTTGCATCAGGCAGGCAATGACTATCCACTTGACCACATTTTATGACTGATTGCCCACATCGGCATTCTGTAGTCCTGAAAGGGTGCATAGCAACTAACCCAGCGAGGAAAATAGCAAATTCATCTATTTAATTATATTTCATCTATTGGGATACCTTTCGGTGAATTGGGTCGAGGGTTGCGAACTTGTCCGGTCTAGAGTCTGGTTGCTTACTCTCACATTCATCGGAGGTTCTGGAGGTGAGGGGTCTGCAGAGGGAGAGGGTCAGAGAAACATGCTGTCAAGAAAGAAATGGCATTAAAATAAGAGGTGTAGGTACTTTTTCAGCCCTAAGTGGTACCTGCATGTCGTCCTCTCAGGCAACATCCTTCACCAAAAAAAACTGTAGCCAGCGTGGCAAAGCCCATCTGAAGATCATGTTGTTGGTTATACTATTAACTATACTAAAATTTAGTGAAGACTAATTGGGGTTAAGATAAATAGATGTCATTCACCAGCTTGACAGAATTGTGTAATAACTTGATTTTAATGTGCTACAGTGGAGAAAAAATAGAAGCCATTCCGGGGGGAAAAGGCTAATTTCCTCTTAGTCTCATTCAAGTCTACAAAAGCCAATTAGATTCACAGCATCAAAGGTGAGTGATACTGGAGAAGCTTGAAGCCTCCATTTCAGTAGCTACCACAACACAGACCAAAGGCGACCACCACTAAGTCACTGTTTGCCTCCTAGATTAAATCCCGAGGTTGCTGCTCTTTCAACACTGGTTCTGTGTCTCATTAGAACCTCAAACCCCAACCCTGTATTTGATTAAAACTACAAAATGCATCTGATTAGAACTACATCCCCCATGGCAGGCCTCCCACAGGCCCCGGGCTGTGCTTGGCTGACCCAAATGCAGAGATCAAAGTTAGGACAGCACATTAGGGCTGCAGGACCTGGCCTGTTTATGTGTGCATGTGTGGTTTTTCTTTGGAATAAGCAGTGTGTCTTTCATTGCCAGCAGTAATTGTCAGATCAGAACCAAAACACACGTATTTCTCTGAGGCCCCTTTCACTCTGTGTGTCTCTCTCAATCAGCTGATTTCAGTCCATTGTTTTATGAGATGAAGACACTGAGATTTCTGTTCCAGACATTCCCTTGTAATTACTGCTGGCACGTCCTGTGCAAACCTAACATATAAATGAACAGGAAAGGGATATTTTCAAATTCAAATTCTCTCTCTGGTTAGCATCAGGTCACAGTGGAGGAACTTCAACCATCCTGACATCTGCCAGCTTCCTGATTTGTGACCCCTAACCTCCAGCCCCTGACTAATCAGACCAGTGGACTGAAAACACAAGACTCTGACTCCGATCAGATGGTATTCATAATGTTTTAAGTATGTCTTTAACCTTTAACCTCTTTAACCCGGGCCCTAAAATACATAGCTACACATACAAATGGGTGCACATACATCTTCAACAACATTTTGCTTTCTTGCAGATTAGTTAGATGATTAGATCAATTCCAATGCCATTTCTGTCCACATAAGGCTATAGGCAGTAGTTTAGCTTAGCATAAATAAAACTGAAGTGTAAATGCTTCATTTTGAGATTTTTGTACAGTTCAAATTCGTTTTGTACACTTGACTTATTTGGTAGCCAGGAACTAGTTATCTTAGTTTAGTCCAACGACTAGAAAACACGGAAACGGTTACAGACCTCTCTGAAAGTATCAATATCCGCTGACAGGAAACTCAATCCATACAAAAGAAGCAACCAGAGGAGAATTCAGGAAGTTACTGCTTCCAGGCATCTAATTACCCATGTAATCGCTTGTAAAATTGTAATTTTCACACTTTGCTATAGCCTTAAACTGGATTATGCTTTTGCAGAATTTTTGCAAAAGTTTTGAACTTTATGTCACAGATGTGTACACCTCCCAAATGTCTCCCAATGCTAGTTGCTTGTGTGTCAAGAAAGTTGACTGCTTCAGCAGAGTTTGGTCGTACATAACACAGTAATGTTATTGCCATAAGCCCATCTTAGAATTATCCATCCATTTACAATGATGAAGTTTTCTTTACGTTGCGGCTTAAACATGGCCTCTCTTCTACTACTTCTACCTGTTTATATTCACTTACAGTACATAGGTAAGTATAATTACAGCTTCATTTATAATGGATCCAAATATTCCTTTAACAGGTTGGAGGCACGAGGAATTCAACTATTTTGAAGGCGGTGGAAAATGCTATCTCAGACACCTCTTCATAATCTCCCATAAGTGCTCAATTGATAAAGAACCCTTTTCCAAAGCTCAGTCCAACCCAAAGTCATTATTCACATACAAACATGTCTAGCCAATCCTGGCAGGGGACTCATATCACTAGCCAATCCTGGCACAACACCAATATGACCTAAGTCTGCTAAGCATTAGCGCGAGGACCTCCTACAGTGTGTGTGTGTGTGTGTGTGTGTGTGTGTGTGTGTGTGTGTGTGTGTGTGTGTGTGTGTGTGTGTGTGTGTGTGTGTGTGTGTGTGTGTGTGTGTGAGACTGTCTTACTCTCACTCTCACCCTGTCTCACTGACCCACCCGAGGGACTTCACTCTGGCACTAAACCAACTGAGTATGCGTACAGTACATGTGTGTGTCTGTACAGTATGTGTGAATATGTGCACATGTAGTTGTGCGTATTTTCCTATTTTCCTTTCCTGTCTGTGTTTTATGGACTGCCTGATACTTTTCCTGCTGTGTGTACCTTATCCATCAACTCTGAGTGAAAGAGAGAGAAAGAACAGGGAAGCACAGGAAGTTCCCGAGTTTCTGACTTTTCCTCAGAGTGGTGTAATATCTCTCATAAAATGACACAAATGGAATGCAAGACTCCGTGTTTTGCTCAGTGTCTCATGACAGAATATCAAAATTCGCAGATAGGTTACGGAAACATGAAGGAGGACTCATCAGTCTCTGCGGGACAGTCATAACAGCTCTCTAAAGAAAATGAGAGTGTGTGTTTAGGCTGTGTTTGCACTACCTTTACTGGAGATGTAGTGTTTGCTGGGTGTGGTGAAGCCTCTGCTGCCGTGGCTGTTGATGGCTGCTACTCTGAACTGGTACCAGCGCTGAGGTCTCAAATCTGACAGTACAACATCTTCAGAAAGGGTCTGAAAGAACAAACACATCACATATGACAATGACGAGAAGAAAGAGAGAAGGAGTTTTAGATATTTAGATATTATCATATATGATTGAGAACTTAACCACTGAGTTTGTGTATAGGTTTAGTGTTCATTTCTTTTGCATGTTGGAAATAAAGAGAGACAAGCTAACCGAGAAACCCCTGTGAAAATCCTACAGTTGTTTAACTTCTCACTTTACTGATGTACAGGTGCAGCCAGGAGAGTGTGACATCTGTTGGCTGGGGTTACATATGCAACAAAGCATGCTTCTGACCACACCCAACCACACCTAACAGCAAAGCTGGGGTGGTCACAGGTGAAACAGATTTTAAAGAATGTTGTCATTTTAAAAACAAACTGATACTCATCCTTACTGAGCTACAAAGATGAATATATACAGTTACAAAAAGCATATCATTTTTTATTCACCCTAATATTTCAAGGATTACAGGACATACCATATTTCATTCTACTCTCATGCCTGCTATCTGTCCTGGCTACAGCCAGCAGCTGATTAGCTTAGCATAGCATAAAAACTGGAAACAGGGGGAAACAATTAGCCTGGCTCTGTCCAGCAGTAACAAAATCCAATTACATCTCTAAAGCTGACTGAGTTCTAACCGTATTTATTTTGACTGTGCAAGTACAGTGTGAAAACGACACGTTGTGGTTTTATGTCGGGTTATGTGCTGGACTGTTTCGACAGAGCCATGCTAGCTGTTTCCCTGTGTTTCCTGTCTTTGTGCAAACCTAAGCTAACAGGCTGCGGGTGGTGGCTTCATACTTAGTGTACAGATATGAGAGTGTTATCAATCTTCTCTGGTAATGCTTCCCAAAATGTTGAACTGCTAATATTAAGTTTTCAATACTTAAATTGGTTATTGTGTTTTTTCTTATTCAAAATAGAAACTTCAAACTAAGCTAACTTTTGGCACAATTGTTCTGTCATCTCTCACAAATCCATACTATATCTTCTTTCAAAAACATGACATAAAGTTCCATGTACTTTTACACATATAAGTTTCACAAGTTAATGAGCTGGAAAGCCAGATGAGCACAGTCGGATTGGAATTCCATCTGATAATAGTGAAATTAAACGATTTGCCAAAATTATGGTTAAAATTGCTAAAGATTCATATGTTTTGTCTCCCTGACAGTGCAAATGTAATCACTGCTTAAAATCTACTCATCCACAGGCACACGCACGCACACACATACACAAACTCACAGACACGAGCTGCCATCTATTTAAGTCTATAATGAGCGTTCAGTCATTCAGAGTCAGCCTGTGGAACGACTGTGGCTGCCTGTGGTTCCTTTTTAAGCTCTGCTTATTTACCTAACCTCACACAGGCACACACACACATGGACATGCAGTGTGCACACACTCACTCATACACACACACACACACACACACACACACACACACACACACACACACACACACACACACACAGACATACGGTTTACCCTGGCAGAATGGGAGACTGGCTGGGGTGGAGAGGTTTAGACAGCAAGGCAGCAGACGGATGAGGTGGAAACAGAGTCTAACATCCATCTCCATAGCTGAGAAGTTTCATCATTCGAGGCAAATTGAGAGTTATGAGGTAAAGATATGTTACAAACTTTGTGGCGTTGTTCCACTGTTAAAGGCACAGGGAGCCATTTTTATGGCTTCAGTGACTCAAAGTTGTTAGACAGAATCTACTTATATATAAGTAGATTATATATGCCATGTTGTTCCATGTTTCAGTTCTCTACATCTCCACGGCTATTATCCCCTAATAATGTTATCTTAACTTAAGCTCAAATAAAGAAGGTCAGTGGCTGCAGGTTACTGTAGTTACCATGGCGACAGTAGTCCAAGGGGAGGCGTGGTCTTCACTGGGATGAATCCCAACGTTCCAGCGGGATTGGAGCATGTAAACGATGGGCTCCACGCTGACATTGAACTTCGACACCCACGCCACCTTCACATTGCCCTCTGAATCCTCCACAAAGCTCATCTCTCTGCGAGGCTTCAGAGGAACACCTGGAAGAAAACAAGATTATTTTACTATTATGAAATGATTGATGGTATGTAATGTATTGAACGGTATTTGTTGTAACTTGACTGCAGTTTTGTACTTTGTGATTTGGACATACATAAGTAAACATTACTTCACCTGACTACCACCACATTAACACTCAAGTAACACACAAGAACAGGTGGTGGAGTCATACCATAGGTATATAGTTGGTGCTTTTATATTTGTTAAATCAATTGATCAGGATCATAGCAATAACCAGGCAGCACTCGTTACTGACTGAAAATGACGTGATTTAAAGTTTGCATATTTCTATCATATATGGAAAAAATACCAAAACTTGCTCATGCAAAAGTATAAATTACTCAAACAATATTATCTTTGTGTTTAATTATTATGGCTGCCGAATCTTCACCACACAGGCGTCTGAGGCAGTTTGTACTCCTGACTGGATCCACACAGACTTGAGCTGGAGCTTTTAACCACGGCGGGGCCGCCTGAGACTTCAGATGCAGTCAAGCAGGCAGTATTTAAGGATCTTTATTACATTAAATTACATTTCATCTGGCAGACACTTTTAACCAAACAGACTCACAATAAGTACATTTGAACACCAAAGGAACAAGAGCTAGATGTCATCAAATATTGGAACTGCATCCCTCCAAAAAGAGCAACTAAAAGCATGTTCAGTGTTCATATGTAATAAGGCCAATGACAACAGCGCCAATACTTTTAATCAACACAGTGTTATGTTGAGTGAAACAATCAAAGACACCTTCCAATAGTGTAGCAGCCACTTATAATTGAGCCCACAAACAAGTCCCAACCAGCTTTACCTTTATATAGATTGGCTGGGGCTTGGCAAGTGTGTCCACAGCCATTGGAGCAGCATTTCCTGGGGGAGGGACAATGCTGGTCTGACGAGCAGCTCTCCACACAGGCTGCAGCAAACCCGGTGGCTCGCTGAGGCGGAGGGCAGTCACCCTGACGAGACGACCTCAGAGAGGTCAGAAACTCCCTGCTCGTCACACACTCTGTCTGCTTCTGAGAGAAAGAACAGGGAGGGAAGTGTTATTACTGCAGATGACACACAACGGAAATAATATGTAATTTATAAACACACACATGAGGGCAGAAAAACACCCAGCAGAGGTGAAAGTGTTTCCTTTGGTAAACTCTTGCTGAGTCTTTCAAGGCAGCCACTGAGATCGGGTCTGAAAAGGAGGGTGCATAACTATGTATGTGCGTGTCTCCGTGTGTGTCTGTGCACATGGCTGTGGAGCAGCAAAATGTAAACACGAGCTTTAGCTAATAGCTCTGAATTACCCTGTGTTCCTAACCAGCCAGCCAGTCATCCATCCAGCCGGTAACATGCTTCAGCTATTGTGATGAAAAACTAATCTGAAGGCCACAGCGACTGGCTTTACAAATAATCATTTAGGGCCACACACACAAAATACACACATAACTGATGCGCTTATTCGTGTGTATACATTAAAAAGCTCACAAACATGTTATTCATATCACACACATATAGCTTGCATGAATACACACAGGAATGCTCATTCGGGGTATACACAGTCTAAATAAAAAATAAAAACTTGCTTCATGCTGCCAACAAAAGCAAGTTTCTGGTGCTGGAGTGACACTGCCACCAAGGATGTTGTGGCCTACAAACACACACACACACACACAAATCATATACGCTGTCTTTCTGTCTTACCTCACAGGACTTTTGAGAAAGCACCTTCCTGGTTTCCCACAGATCCTTGCATGGTTGAAGACACTACACATAAACAAAGAGAAATAAACAGAATATGGAGCTTTAGGCACACCAAAATAAGATTTAACATAGTGAAGGAGATTAGCATTTTTGAGATATATGTTTGTTTACTTTCTGGTGCAGAGTTAAATAGATGAGATGATCAATACCACGCTCATGTTTGTCTGTTCAGCATGAAGCTAAAGGCTGCAGCTGGCTAGCTTAGCTTGGCATAAAGACTGGAAACAGGAGAAAACACAGCCTGAATCCATCCAACAGTAACACCTCTAAAGCTGATTAGTTAACACTTCATACCTTGTTTGTTTAACACCTCCAAAAGACAAAGTTGTTTGACATTTTTTCTTGGATCAAAGCAAAAAATTGTCTTCTTCACTTTTTACACTTTTAAATTTTTAAACTTTTAAAAGACATAAGATATTAATTAGTGAACTTTAGAGATATTTGTAGACAGATATTGTTACCTCTGGACAGTGTCAGGCTAGCTCTTTGCTACTGCTTCCAGTCTCTGTGCTAAGCTAAGCTAACATTATACACTGACTGGAGACTTCTGTTCAACGGACATTTACAAGAGCGGTGTCGATCTTCTAAACCAGCCCCACTGGTGGGGCATAGAGCCGCTGCAGGGGAGGCATGGATGAGGCATGAGGGGAAAAATATGAAGTGACATTAAGATGACTATGACGTGTAAGAAAAACACATTTTTAATTCAATTTGCTGACCTTTATTTTACTAAAATTAATCTTGGATCCTTTTTATTAGTCTCTTCTCCTATCATCATTAATGACTGATAAAAAATGTGTGGTGGGGAGTATAAAGGCATAAAACTTAAAACCACTGTTTTAAACTCTGAAAATAAGCGTATTTCTCAAAATGTCTGAGTATTCCTTTAAATAGCCTCGGTTTGAAGAAAAATAGTACAAACACGGATAACTGACAAAACGTCAGAACATTTCAGCTTTTGCAGAGATGGAGCTCTCAGTGTTTTAGCAGGTAGGGAACACAAAGGAAACACACACTCCTCAAGCACACATGCTCACACTCATCTGGTTTGCCACCTCAGTGAACTGGTGAATGATGGCTCTTACCAAATTAAAACCAGACAACATATAAAAACTGCGGTTTCACCCCCAGCCTCCTCCCCCTTCCTCTCTCACTCCCTCTGTCTGTCTGTCTGTCTGTCTGTCTTCCTCAGCTCCCCAGCGTGCCTGGCCTCAATCATTTCCCCAATTTATCCCATCTCACTGATTCCAGAGGAACAACAGAAAGCCATAAAAACGTCATCTTTGTACAAAGAAATGGCTACTGTTGGGTGAAAACAGTTTTAAGGAAGCTCATTAGCAGACTGATGACTGTGAATATTTCAAATGACAACTGTGAGGGCTTTTAGCGCTATGGTCACACTTGAGCACTACATTTAACACTACGTAAACTTTCATTCCACGTAGAAAACAGGACAAATACGACACAGTAACTTGTCGTCCGGAATCATACAGCAAACCAAACCACAGCCAGTGAAGCCACATGTGCTGGTTTCTTAACCTCTGGGATATAAAATGGAGTCTCAGCATGGAGCATGATAGCTGTTTAATGTTGTGCAGTCGGTTCATTTCATT
The DNA here is from genome assembly GCA_014281875.1 of Nibea albiflora. Taxonomy (NCBI): domain Eukaryota; kingdom Metazoa; phylum Chordata; class Actinopteri; family Sciaenidae; genus Nibea; species Nibea albiflora. Next base: position 7,437,768 of record CM024792.1, read on the forward strand.
CGTCGTGGAAGAAAAAGGTTGGGTTAACTTAAAGTGATACTCCACACCCCAAACCTCTCTTTTGAGCATTAAAACCTGCTCTTTAGGCCTGACATGTGGCTGTAAAAAGGTTGCAGTTTGCCTCTCCACAGGGAACAAAGGCTGTGGTCAGCTTAGATTGACGTAGGTTACTATGAATTCCAATGGTGACTGTATAAAAGATTGTCCATATGTTCACTATGCTCCAAACAGCCATATTTTCATGGGGATCAGTGCAAATGTTTAAAAATTGACATGAGCAATTATTTTCTATGATCTCTTTTTTTTTTTACTTTTCCAGGCATATCTCAATTGTGTTTGCAAGCAGGACAATGCATTAATCTGCACATTGTGAAAACCACTTAGTGATATGTGTGATATTTATGTCCTGTAACATGTTAATGTCATAAGTTAGAAATGTGCTATTACAGAAGTGCATACAACAGTTTTGTGTACAGTATTGTTTTAATTAGTGAACTATTAGTAGATTATGCTGAAATGATGCCCATATTTAGGAGTCAAACTGAAGTGCAACACACATGTAGAGCCACAACAATTGATTCATTGATTGATCAATTTACAGCTTAGCTCAGCCAGTAGAGCATCCGCCCCATGAACAAAGGCTCAGTCCTTGCCGTCGCGGCCCAGGGTTGGTAGGGTTGGCTACTGTAGAAACATGGTGGTTCAACATGTCGGACTCCATGGCTCTAGATATAAAAAGCTAATTTTATGGTAACAAACACATGACGATACTTATTTCTGAATTGATCATACACTAATGGAGACAGAGTTATTCACTTTCTGTTCAATTTCTGCCACATTCTATAAAAAGAGCCTCCAAAATCTGAACACACTGGACCTCTAATTGAGAAAACAACTGATAATGAAAACAAGCATCAGCTGCAGCCCCCGCACATTGTATCTGTCAAGAGTAGCGCACCAGATGACAGGACATGCCATACAGACAGAAGAAGAAGTCTGAAGCCGAAATGTGTCAGCTTTTTCCGCAATTGCTGCTTTTCAGAAGAGCCGATGCACATGAATGTGTCAAGTTGGGGAGTGTGTGGTCTTTCATTGGAAAAAAAAATAATAATTGCAGGTGTTTTGACACATGCCTGTTGTAGGCATCCCCACAAGTCTGGGTGGCCCTGGTATTTACAATACTGCTAAAATGGCCACTCCACGCATGTTAAACTGCTTATCCCCAGCTCATTGATCAACACGAATATTTTAGCAACTGTTTGGAACACCCATACCACAAGGATTAGAAATTTCTTTGGACTTCTAATCCATACGACATTTGAATCCATTAAAACTGCCAAGCTGACCACAAACATTGTTCTCCATGAATAAGCCATTTTACAGCCACCTTTGAAGCTTTGGCTCATAAAAGATCCAATTTGAGTGAAGTACTTTAAGTTATTTTCCCTTTCTCCCCCCCTCCCCATTTTTCTCTGTTAATTATGCATTCCTCAAGGAGTCTGGGTATGAGGAGACACGGAGATAATACAAGACACACATACACTCGTAGTGTTGTAACCAGATCTTGAAGTGTGATGTGTTTTTTCAAGGAGCTCTCGTGGGTCTCTTCACTCGACCACGTGCTGTTCAGGTTGTCAAAATCTCCCCAAAAACACCTCACACACACAGACACACACGCACACAGACACTGCATCTTCCATCCAAACCCAGCCCTCTCTGTACTCCCCCTTTTCTGCCACTTTGATCAGTTACAGACATGTTTAATTTTTCATTCCTCTCCTCTTGCTCGTCCTTCATCCTCCCCTACTCCTTTCTCCCCCTCCCATCCTGTTCCATAATCCTCTGTTCTTTTTTGTCTCCTGTCTTCACATTATCACTCCTCTTCTTCTCCTCCATGACCTCTCCTCTACGTACTATCTTCCGCGACCTCCTTCCTTGCCTCAGCTCAATACCTCTCCTTCTTCTTCACCTGCTCTCCCTGACTTATCTTCCACTCCTCTAAGGCTAAAACTTCCACAGCCATTGAAGTTTATTGTTGGCTGCAGTCCAGAGGTATTTCAAGGTTAAAAGCAATAGTAGAAACTGTGCTAACATTAACTTTGACGTCCTGGTATGTGCATCTATCTGTAAACATAAAGGCAGTGTAGCTCAACATAATCGTTATCATAATCAGGTGAGAGAGTTGTACTCCATTAGGACTGAGATGTATTGTAATAAAAAGCATGTGCGGTATCGCTCCGAGATAGAGATTTAGGATGCTGACCATATAATCGCATTGTCACCGGTCTGGGTCCTTTTCCTGTCAGTCTCTACTGGATACTAGATAACCTCCATCGTATTTGAAATAACAATGAATGCTAGCAATGATGATTTTACTATTTTACAAAAGACATATTTCCCCATGACGAGTTTTTAATCTTGCACTTTCTCTTTAATGTTCACGCTGTCACGGTCAGTGTAGGTGCACACAGATGTTATCTATGTTTGGATGAAGTTAATGTTTTACATTTTACACGCTGTTTCAGTCTCCGTGTCTGCTTATTACTTTTTTATGCTGCTTTTACAGACCAGTTGTGGCTGAAGTCACAGACAGATTTCCACCATGGTGGACAATAAAGTTTGATTTTACTGTATTATACATCAGTGGTGGAAAGTAAATAAGCACACTTACTCTTTTCTGCTACTTTATACTGTTTTTTCAGCATATTTTAGAGGGAAAGTCTTTTTACACTTTTTACACCACATTTATGTGACAGCTATAGCTTGGCATTGTTTACATACAATACAAAAGATTGCTTTATTAATGAGTTAAAATGAGCTCCACTTTGTGCAGCTACAACATTTAAATAAAATGCACTACTGTAAAGTTTGATGTTTTGAGTATATTTGCTATTAAAAGTCAAACAATTCATACTTTTACTACATTTTTTTATGCAAAACTTTTACGTGTGACACTATTTTTACTATTTCAGGGTCCAGTGTGTCAGATTTTGGAACTCTATTTATGGATGGTGGCAGAAATGGAAAATGTTTTATTACCTTCAAGTGTGCCTTTCACATCTACAGATGCCACAAGTCCAAAAACAAATGTTGAACTGACATTTTTCAACAGTTTTTCACACATTAGACAGCATGGAGTTTCTCCTTCACACTAAAAAAGGCAAGGGTGACCTAAGGAGGTTGCAATCAGTAACTATACCACTAGATCCCACTAAATCCTACATGATGTTCATTCAAGTAATAAATGTGAGTATTTATTATTTTACATAGGGAAAGAGAAGACAGGGTGAAAAGGGGAGACTAATGGATTTGAGCTGAAAATGCTTGTGGTATGTGCGTGGTACACACCTTACACTCTCAAATATCACTTGGCTGTTGTAAATCACTGAAAAGTACATCCACTGTACTTTATTTGTGTAAGAGGAGCTGAGAGACTAACGGACACATTTGGCCTTGAAGGTGACATGATGAGTTATGTGTGTGAGAGAGAGAGCAGTAGACACAGCAGAGGTCAGAGGTCAGAGATGTTACTGTTTAACACACTGTAACAACAGATCCTAGATTAATGACCATGTATGTGTCTGTGTGTGTTTTGTGTGTGTGTGTGTGTGAGAGAGAGAGTGCACAGTTTGCATAGGAGCTCCTCAGATATCTGTGTAATAATTAATCACACGCACGCACGCACACACACACACACACACACACACACACACACACACACACACACACCTTGTCTCTCAGCCCTCCTCTGGACTCTCCTGCTGTTTTATGGCCTCACCTGCCACAATAGAGGGATGACAGCCACACTCAGCGAGAGGGAGGAGAGGAAATGGGAGAGGGAGGGGAGGAGAGATGTGGTTTCGGAGTGGATAGAGGGGGGAAAGAAGTGAGTGTCAGTTGAAAAGGAGAGCAGAGATGAAAGACAAATAGTGAAACAGGTCCAGAGAAAAGGTAGAGAGACAAAGAAAGAGAGCAACGGACCAGATGTGCTCACTCTCCATACACGGTCATCGGTTCAGTGGGTGCAATGTGAAAAAGTATTTATGTTAATTTATGTGTTCAGCTTGTCATCAGTTGTTCAGGGTTTATTTTACATTTTATACCCCGCAGTACATATGTGTAGTGGTTAGGATTGGGTATTAGGATTGGGTTTGTACTATTGCTTTAGTTTTGTGGCCAGAATCAACACCAGTGCCATTACCAATATTAAAACAATACTTTTTTATTTAGCAATACTGTTTTTCTACATAATCCTGTGTCTATTTAACAAAGGAAGTCAAAGTAAATTGCTGGGTATACACAAGGTGCCACAATAAAATAGTGCAGTAATTGTGAAATTGTGTGTAGATATATCAAAAACTATCTGAGCTTTCTGTTGCTTGAAGATTTTAGACATATTTCAGTCAGCACCAAGAAGCTAGCAGCATTTTACACATCTTTCTATCAGTTAGACTGATTATATATGTATTATATATTATTATCACATATTAATGGTGGAAATATGAGTTGTAAAATTATAGCTATGACTCAGTCACGCCTCAGTCTCAGAATACTGTTATTACAGTGTGGCATTAGGAAGCGGCTCTCGTGTTGAGACCGAACTTCAAGTAAATCTTGCTGCACTAAAGGACGTTTCTCATATTCTCATATTCACTGTCTTAAACACACACACACACACACACACACACACAAAGAAAAACTTGGAAGTGATTCTCCATCAGCATTTCTCATCTTCCATCAGCTATTTTAAGAACCTGAAAGCTCTGTTTAAAACGAAAAAATCACATCCTCTTGATGTTTTCTCCTGTAAAGTAATGGAGCAGATTTCCTGCACAATCTGACCTGGTGGCTCACGCTGTAACACGTGGTTCAGTGGTTAATGTCACATACTGACTCGAAGTTAAAGGTATATTATAAGATGGTTTATTGATCATTCAGTACTTGTAATATTGCCACATTTAATGTAATACTGTCTAAAATACAGTACATACAGTAATAGAAGAAAGAGAGCAAAGAAAAAGGCGAGCACTGACTGTAGAAATCTTTTTTTTTTTAATCTACATATATGGGATTACAATTAGTTGATTTTCCTCACATGATATTTTAATATTAGTAAATTTTTACAGTCTAAACTACATGCAACTATACTTGTAATGCTAAATGAGGTGTAACAGAACATTTTAGAGGGCATGAACATGCTTGTTTTACATTTTGAATGCTCGCACACACTCTAATATACACTGTATGTACACACTCACACCGAAACACACATTTCAGGCTTTGTGGTACTTAAGTGAAAAGTAGCGGAACAAATTCCAAATATCCCTATGAAAAGCATGTTAGACTTTTGCCAGACCTTTGGAAAAACATGTAGAACAACCAGAGCTAACTTAAGGCGGCAGCTTGTGGGAGGAGAGGAAAGGCGGAGGAAAGAGAACAGAGGAAAAAGAAAAAGAGATCGGGCCGACGGTCCAAAAGACAAATGCTTTGAGATAGTTCAGTGGTTAGCTTCCTCACCTCTCAAACCACATGTGCCCACATCGACCTCAGACAAAATCCTGTCAGAGCTCCCTCTCTCCTCCTTCACTCTCTCTTTCGCTCTGTTTCCTCTAATCATTTTCTTTCTGTGCTTTCTTTCCGTCTAAAATAAAAACTAATAAAGGATGCTAGACTGATGACTTTATTTTGGACGAAGAACTGAAGGAATAAAGAAATAAAGAAATGGATGATGACGGATGATGTGGAAGCGTTCAAACTACCTCACCTACATGAGATTTATTGTGAGAAACAGGCAAAGGTTTTGTAGGATTAGCTGGTTCATTAACTTTCTAGAAGGTGGAACCCAAAAGCCAAAGCTCAATCAGGTACAGATTTGAAAAATTGAAATAATTCTGCATGGGCTGACATTTTAACAGAATTGGCACTTAATATACGTTTCTACTAAATAAATGTGACATCTAAACCACACGTCAAAATAAAATAAACAGCAGAGGGAATAGAAATGAGTGTGGGAAAAGGAGACAAAATAAAACAAATTAAAACTGATATGTATGTCTAGCAAGCTGTTGTTTGCAGCTGTTGCGCTGGGTTGTCCAAATGGAGTGACGGTGACTGAGATACTTAAAAAGTCGAAGGAGGAGGAGTGTGAGAAGGGGGCTTCAGACCGGCGCACAGAGATGACTGCCTGATTGTTTAAAACTCTTGATTTAGAGCTATGTGAGAAGCGAATGAGGTGAGAGCCAGCACCTTCAAGTCTGAGGTCATGATGCGGTGGAAAATGCGTGTATGATGGAGCATGTGTTCAAAGGAGGGTTGGTGTAATGTTGAGGTGGAGGCAGAACTGAGCCCGAAGACAAAGTTCTGAATTTACCCGTTGATATACGCTCCAAACCTTCCTATGTAGAGACTGAAAGAATGAGATTGTGGATACAAGCAGCTGAAGGAGGTTTTCTTTACAGCATATCCGCCCTCGTGCTTAGAGACACCACCTGTACACCTATGGGTATATACCGAGCATGTGCAATTCGGAGGAAGCCACAAAGAGGGTGATGGACGGGCTACATTTCCTACCTGGCCTGGGGTTGCTTTGCCACCAGGAGAGGCGGAGACATGAGGACATTTGCACTACTGTGCTGCTACAACCCAAATAAATGATGGAAAATTGATGGAGGAGAAATTATCTCAAAAAAACGATTTAAATATTTGTATATTTATAGAGAGGATTAAGGGGAAGGGGGGGAAATAATTATTCCTGTGCTCTACATTGCATGCATAAAACAGTAATAACTCATCAGGATAAACTTCACATATGGACAGGAAGAGTCAAGGATCGAACCACCAAGCCTGCAATTAGTGGACAACCCACTCTACCTCCTGAGCCACAGCCTAAGTATACAGAACTATTACAACTATTACAAGTCATTTGAACCTCTTAAGAGAAAGTTAGGAGGAATGATGAATGAAAGAGAGGATGATAAGAGGGAGAGTAACAGTGACTCGATAGCTCCGCTCTTTTGTTCTGCATCAGACCTGTTTGTTAGTGGACATCCCGCTGACGCACACACACCTGGTACACATTACTACGACTCTTCTGCATGTGTGTGTGCGAGAGCGAGAGGGACGGAAAGAGATAAAAGAAGGAGGAGATGGACAGATGGAGGAATTGAGTGAGGGCTGTAGTTCAGTTTTAGTGAACTCCCATGTGTGTTTCCACAAGAGAGAGAGTCCACTGATGATGTGACACAAACCATATGTGTTGGGGCAACATCTGCTTGATGCGTGTGTGTGTCTGTCTGTCTGTCTGTATGTGTGTGTGTGTGTCTTTAATGGAGAAAGTCCTGGCCCTGATGTAAGAAAAGCACAGATAAAGCATCACAGTCAATGAGACGAGCCAGAATATCCTGCAATCAAAGATTCCATGTGTCCTCAAGTTGCACTTCACCGTCCCCTGTACAATTATAATTTTATGTTTGTTTGGTTGTTTGTTTGCTTTTATTTAATGCTCCTGGGACTCTGAGAGTGAAGACGATTAAAGAATAGGGAATGACATTTCTTCTAATACATACTTGTGTTTCCTGCCATTTCCCTGTGAAATAATGCATCACGGCAAACCTCCGTTTCTTAAGTGATACAGATGACATGGGAAATTACATTAAAACCCCTCGTTTCACACTACACCACTTTGTGTGTGGGTGTGTGACTGCGAGCGGACAGATTAACCGTGTTACACATGTTAAAATTCAGTGAGAACAAGCTAGTTCATCACTGCTCCAAGTCTGTGTAAGGACCCAAAAAAGGAGTTGAGGGAAAAGTATATATATATATATATATATAAATATCAGTCCCCAAATTATTCTGCAAAAATCTCTGTCAAAAGTTATTGAGTATGTTTTACTGCCAAAAGGCTTTATGAGATCCTGCAGTGGAATGTAGGTCGAGACCAAGTCACATTTTGTTAGATTTGCCTTACTAATAGCTCTCAAATTGGGTTTATAAACAGAAGAAAAATGTAGTTCCCCTGAGAAAAAGTCTGAAAATCAAACTGTGCAGAGGACTGTTTTCCCTTCAACAGATGACCAGTGGGCTATCTCCCCACTGACTATGTGGTACTTTTCCTCTGTGCGGAGAAAAGAGTTGGGTATTAAACCTTCAAAATCTTTCAAACTAATAGGAGCCTACCTGGTGCAGCACTTCACAAAAACTGTCAAGTACTCACAGCTGACATTGAACGTCTGGCCAGATTTGTTTATTTATTCATTCATTATTAATCAGACTGAATCTAAATCAAAGTCAGCCTTAGACAGTCAGTCTTTTATACAAAGTTCATTTCTGACTGCTTCTGATTAGACAGTGTTTAATATTATAAAACATGGAGAACTCTGGCTTTTGTTTATATTTCTAAAAAGTATCAGCCATGCTGCGAGACTGTACTGAAGCACGAGATACAACACCGACGTCATTATGCTAAACCTCTCAATGTCAACGCTAACATGCTAATGTTTAGCATGTATAATATTTCCTATGTTCACCATCTTAATTTAGCGTGTGAGCATGCAAACATTTTCCAATTAGCGCAAAATACAAAGCACATATGACGAGTATCATAAACCAAAGAAAAAAAAATTATATTTTGACCTGACGTTGACCACGATGAAAAGTCAGGAGACCATTTATACTACAGCCATCCATCCTGAGGGGGTCATGAATATGAATACAAAATTTCATGGCAATCCAACCAACAGGTGTTGGATATATCTTCTGCGAACAGTGACTATCTCGAGACAATTTGATGGCAATCCATTAAAGAGCTGTTGAGGTATTTCAATGTGGTGAACAAAGCTGAGTGATATTCCCCAGAGCTGCTAAAACGTTTCAAACAATATCCCCATCTATCTCTCCGCAGTCCATTATAACCTGTTGTTGGGATCTGCGCTCCGGATAAAAGAATGTCTTACTAGAATAAATGTAGATTTAAAAGAACACAGAGGAGAAGCTGGGAATATTTGTTAGCCTAATGAAACAATAATAAAGTGGACTGTGCTCATTGTATAATGCTCCCGTGCATAATCAATAAAAAAAAAATAAAAAAACTTAAACATCTCCCACGTTATCCTCTTAACAAATATACACACCTTGGGAGCATTAAACAGTGTTGGACTTCCTCCGCTGTATAATTCATTATTTTGATTAATCTTGGCAATTATTGCGCAGGACTGGGATATGTGCCTCCATGTTCTAATTTATTGTTGTTGGCCTGCCGCGGTGACTTTTACAAATTGGGCTGTAGCCACTTTCAACAGACTGTAAAACGGTAAGAATTAATAACTTTGCAATTCAAACAAGCATGAAGAGACACTGTGCGTGTCTGCGCAGTATCAGGCTGTCTGAGAGGAAAATTGTGGTTTACACAGCGTCAGCCCCCACTGGCCAGTTTCAGAGACTGTTGTTGGACGTCGGTTACAGCATAGTGCCACACGGCATTCACATATGTACAACAGCAAGAGACAATGCCAGGGTAGTATAGCTTGGACATGGTATTAAACTAATAAATATTTTCCGTTCTCTTTCCCTCTGTTTCTCTGTTTAAACATCGGGAATAGAAACAAAGGAAGGGAGAGGGGGAGGAAAGAAGGATATAGATAAGTTTGGGGAAGGTCAAAGGAGCTGTGTGTGTTTGTGTTTTAGTTCGAGGTGGTGAGGGGGGTTAGATAAAGCTGAAAGTTGATGTCTGATGTTTTGCTCAGTGTGGTATCCCCTGCAACGGTCTGTCGGTGGGAGTTTTAGGGGGGGCATGCCCTTGGCTGTTGTTGACATTAACCCTGGCTGACCTCAACATACACACACTACTGATATATGTTCTATACAGAAAAAAAAAGCCCTCACTCTCATGCCGGTTTCTTGCTTTTCTTTTATCCGACTGACATGTGAATTTGTGGCAAAGCTTGGAAATGCTGCAAGAAGTAAAATACGATTCAGGTGTGCTTTCAGCTGGGATGAAGCTTTTAAATAAGTCTGAACCTGAACAGAGAGAGTTCAGAAAACACATCAATAAGAAAGCAGACAGAATCTTTCAAGAAGTCATTAATATTGAGTAAGTTAAGGTCAATAAGTAAAAGGTCGTGGTGGACAGATATTTTACAGACACGTTTACAGACACAGCTTCACCGTTTAGTGATCTAAATCTGCATTTCCTTTTTTTTTCCAATTCTAAAGATATTTTCCTCAAATCAGATTTCCGCTTTTTGGCCTTTGTGGTTCAAAACATGATAATTTGCATAAAAATATGGAGACCTTTTTTTTATTTTTTTATTTTAATCCACCCACTGTCTGTGTGTCTCAGATGGGACCAGTCGTCTAAAACACCCACAGTACCGTCCAGGACGCTGGAACAAGCCTTAACTGCTGCAGAGTGGACAGACTGGCAGCTAAAAATACACCACATGGAAACTCCTCTTCAATCAAACAATGAATTAGCACACACACACACACACACACACACACACACACACACACACACACACACACACACACACACACACACACACACACACAGTGAAGCCTCCTGGCAGGGAGTGTTAAGTGAATAAACAGGGGATAATTTTTGCTCCAGGGTGGATGGATAATGGGGATATAGGGGAGGACGTTATTTTAACTAAAAACACAACCTTAGCTATTACAAGCCGTGCGGTGGGTGTAAAGATTCCATACACGAGGAAAGCAAGCGAAAGACTCTCTGTGAGAGTGATGTTTACTGCTGCTGTTTCAGCAGGAAACTTTGTTGCATGCTGTTTGCACTTTTTAATTTGTTGTCAGTTTGACCTGCAATTTGGGCCAATACATCAATGGCAATTAGCTGATAAAGTAGCACAAGGCAGATTGCTTCATTGATCATTGTTTGAGGTATCCTGTTATACCATTTTGTGCCAGACAAACAGATGTATTTTCCATAGCCATGATACTTGTACACTGTATGATGACCATTATGACCATTATATGTTTAGTGCACCAACAGAGCCCAAAACGTAAAATTTAAATCGCAAGTCGATGAAAAAAGAACAAAACATAGGTGCACTCCTAGCTTCGATAATATTTGGCTAATTTTTGACTTCTAGCTTAGATAATTTGGTGCAAATGTGATAACTGTATGGACATTTTAATCTGTTTTCTTGCTTGTTTTTGCCTCCAGCACCATCTTGTTTTCTGGTACTCTGCTGTAGTGTTGGGAAAATGTTGTTAAATCACTAATTCAGGTAGGAGTACTTTTACTGAGGGCAGAAATCTAGTCCCCCAAGATCAAGATCAACAACTTATTTTATACATGCAGTAAGACTTTGCCCTGTTTTTTTGGGTGGATTTGCAGGGACCAGTGCACTGCAGTCCCCGTCACTGCTAACTTCACTGTTGTTCTGGACAGGGCTGCAGCTGCTTCTTTTCACTAGCTTCACTAACATGCAGGTTTCATGCTCATCCTCCTCAGTTCCACCCCAACTAACTGTAGGAGTTGCTTGTGCAGCAACATTCACAGGCTCACCACCCTTGTACGTCCGTGCTGTATTCAATGGGCCAGAGTCACCAAGTGAGATTTACTTTAACCAGGAGTTCAACCTCTGGTATTTACTGCAGCAAAAGCTTGGTTTTAGGGTTAAAGTTAGGTTTATGACTGGCTTAAGGATAGGTTTAGGGTTGGGGTGAGGCACAAAGTGATTAATGTTTGGGTAAGCCTTCAGGGAATTGTATGCAAGTCATTATAATGTCATTGGAAGTGCAGCGGTCCAAGTTTGTGTGTGTTTACCTGTGAGCAGCGTCTGTGGTTTTCACACCAAACCAGAACTTGGTCACTCTGGAAAAGACAGAGAGGATGAGGATTAAAACAAACACAGAGAGAGAAATAAATCATCCACAGACAACCTGCGTTTGACGCATTCTGCCCACATTTGACACATTTCATGCGAGACTCATGCCTCACATGAAAAGGAGACAGAAATCTAAATATTGTTAATGAAGGTCACTGGCCAAATTGCATCACCAGAGTAAACCTGAGCGCAGACAGACACACTCAACCTTTCTCTTATTTACTTAATTATCCTCAGGGTGCAAAATGACTTAGCACACTGTGTTTGTGGTTGCTGAACCAGACAGAGACCACGTCACTTGGTGAAATGTATGTTTGTGTGTGTGCATGTGTGTGTACAGTTACGGCTAAGTGACTCAAGACCACCAGTAAACATGGCTGCTATAACCACTGTGACAGAGGGAGACGTCATCTCATGACCACAGTTACAGAAATACAGATTAACCAAAGCAACCCCTGGTGCTTAGGTCTTTTTGAATGTCGTCTTTCTTTAGTGATACACTGACTTGTAATTGGGTGCATCTGTCATTCTCTCTATGCGCCCTGTGCGCCTCTTCTTCTGGTTTTTACTCTGATGTCCTTGTGGCTGCTCCGCCTCACCTCTCTGTGATACATGTGAAACATGTGCACGGTCAACATGCACGCTGCTGTTAGCTAGTTAGCTTTGCTGGAGTGTTGGTGTTTACGCTGGTAAACAAGGATGCTTTAAGGACAGGGACAGCAGCTTCTACGGGCATAGCTAATGGCAGGGGTGAAGATATTAAGTTCACACCTCCTTTTAGGATACAAAATATTGTTTTCATTATGTTGTGTGTGATTATGTGATGTAATGTATGTGATTAATGTAGAATCTTCAGTAATACAATGCAGCACCTCCAACTACCTTGTTTTGTTGAACCCAAACAAAGTAAAGTAAAAACCTTTGAGAAAATGGAAATATAATGTTTAGTGTTTTGGCAAGATTAATGACAGAAAACAAGGTATATTATTTGTTAATCGACTAATTGATTAGTCAATCGTTTCACCACTCCTTCCCGTAAATCCTGTTGTGGATGTTACCCTGCGGTACCTTTTTGAGTCCCTACAGTACCTTTGGGTAATTAAGCTTTCATTTTATTTTTCAGTTTTTGGGAGATTTTGGATCATTTTAATGGTTTAAATATAGACAGAAAACCCTGTCAGCTGTTTTCACCTCGGTAACAGTCAGTGCGGCAAAACTGCTGCTCTTCCGTCTGAACTGCTTTGTCATCATCAGCACAATCATGATGCCATCCTCCAACATCAAAACAACTATTAGAATACTGGTGTGTGTGCGTTTGTGTATCTGTCTGTTGTTGTGTGTGTGTACGTGTGTACCTCTTGGGAGTATGTGAGTCTCCAGTGTGTGTGTGTGTGTGTGTGTGTGTGTGTGTGTGTGTGTGTGTGTGTGGGATAAGCCCTCTTAACGACTCCTAAACCCTCTCCTGAGTTTGCTGTATTTAGACTGAACCAAGCTCATCTCTTTCCACACACATACACGCACTTTTCAGGGCTCCTTCTTCTCTCTTGAAAATAGCCTTTGTGCTCCTAGCATAATGAGGGTTAAGGGGTTAGAGTTGGGGTAACAGTGCAGAGGTTAAAGGTTAGAGATTAGGGGTTAAGGGCTTTCACGGTACAGAAGATGCTGAATAGACTTGTTCACTCTTAACATTCAAAACAGATGCATAATGACAACTTTGATGAAATAGCTGCTGAAGAAGTTAAATTGGACTTTGAAGTATGAAGTTGAGGACTTATTTCCCTTTAAAACCCTGTGGAGATGCTGTGCGTGGCAGCTAAAAGAATTTCACTAGCAGCCAGGGGTTTCTACTGAAATGAGGGCAAGATTAAGGCCGTGACGTACTTTGAAAGAAGTGCTCGTCGTATAGTGCAGTTGAAAGCTTCTTTCAGACTGTAAGTAAAGGAGGGCTGCCTCACAATCTTTGTACATTTCCAAATCTGACAAACCATCAGTCATGCCTGACTTCCGCAGAGACTGGCCATTGAGCATTACGTGTGAAAATGGTCAGAGCTCCAAGTTCTCCACAAATTTTGTTCGCCTCATTCCTCTCATACTCTCACCCCTGTCTCCACGTCCACTGCTACAGCTGCTTACTACTGCCTCGGTCGTACAGCTGTTGGCAGCAGTGAGGAGGTGGTTAGCTTTTGAGAGAGGAGACCAACCAAAATCAGATCAAGTTCTGAACAAACGCCACAACAAACTCACTCAGTTGACAATGGAAATTCTGTCTGTGAAACGACTGCTGGACATGATCATGGAAGAAATACAAGTGCGCTCCTTGCACATGCCAATATGTCTTTAAGACTAAATGAGTATTGATGGGGGTGGACACCTTTGGCTTAACAGTAATCTGTGTTAGCTGTATAAAAGGGATAATGCTGAGGCTACTGCTAAACCAGCCTCCTGTGGAGACAGATGAGACAGAGAAGAGAGCAGCAGAGGATTAAAGTAATGGTTGAATCTCTGATGAATAGATTGGTAACAAGTCAGCAGGGAAGGACGGATAGCGGAGAGAGCGGGGCAGAGGAGGTGAAACAGATGAACGGGTGTCATGGTACCACTGCAGAGACAGACAAACAACTTCCTCCTCTGCACGCCTCTGTTCTCTTACCTCCTGTCTGATGATGCAAAACTGACACCGCCCAGGTGCTAGTGATTGCATCATAAATGACAGAGTCTCCATGGATACAGGTCTTATAATAGCAGTGTAACTCACCCAAATGGAGGAGGTTCTTAACTCTCTCAAACATTAAATGCCTCCGAGCAGTTGATGTAGCCCAGAGGCAATCCTTCACTGTATTCTGGATCCACTGTTGTTTCTCCAAAGATAAACTTTCACAGCCATTCAAAGACATTAAACATTTATTTCTGTGTGAAGCTTTGACAGGTTTAAGCCCTAGCCTCTTTTTTAGGTCTCTGCCATACCCAAACTGAATAGAGCAGAGAAGGTTAGGGTTAGGGTCCCCCAATTGAAGGACCCTGAGGCTTAAGGGGTTAAGTTTTAGATGCTTCATTGGATGCCTTAAAAAGGTCTGCCATCATACAATTAAAGGTGCCTTTTGGAGTTAGCTCCTATTTCACACGAAAAATGTGTTGGGTCTATGTTTTCTCATAAATCATTTTGATCTCGATGTGTGAATCCAAAACAACTGCATCATTTTCATCCATGTGAACTTGCAGGCAGTTTCTCCAGTTGCTGCTTTCTGCGGCACATACCAGTAAAATAAGGTGAAGACAGGGTTGGGTTGCATGTGTGCATGTGCAGACAAATAAAAACGGGGATCCGATCATAAAAAAACATTGCTCCATAGCGCTCGTAGTGGTCAAACTCTCCACAGGGTTCCTTTAAGCTGTGTTAGTGAAGAATTGGCACCCCGGGGTGCAGCGGTGAAGCAAATTCCATCCTCAGATACTATTTCAATACACGTCTGTGATGTTCCGTGAATTCCTGGAGGTTTTCAGTGATGGAGTGATATAATGTATTGCTTTTAGTTCTCTGGATTATGTTACAAATTCCCCGCATTTACCAGAATGTCTTTCTAAAGTTACCTGAACTGGTTGGGTTTTACATGGAGGGTGAGCGACCAGTAATGACGAGTGTATGTGTGAGGAAAGTCTTACAGCTGTACTGCAATCTTGTCTATTCGTGTTGCTCTGAGTAGACAACAATGCATCTACCTCTTTGAAAAATATAGTGGCTATGCACGGCTGTGGAACCGAGGAATGAAGAAAATGCGACATATACATAAACATGTTTGTTAATCTTGGTTATCATTGAGTTCAGTCATTCAAATATTCTAACACAGCTTAAATATTGTCTTCTCCTGATTTTAGAAGACGTGTGACAGTTAAGTGAGGTCATTTTCCAAATTGTACTGACTGATAAGACAGCAGATGGATCATTTCCATATTAATAACAATCAAATTCACTTTGAAGTCCAAATTATTTCTTAAAAATGTCCAAATATCATTCTATTGCTGACAGTATCTAGTCAAAAGTATGATTTTTAATTTGGTCAATTTTGCTCATGCAGCACACTCGATGGGATGAACATCATTGAGCAGGAGGATGGTTAATGCCACCAGCCACCGTTCGACCTTTCTTTCTTCTCTTACAGAAGAGCAGGAAGAGCACAATATACAGACACACACACCTTTTACATTTGCCTCTTCCTCCTCCTGCTGTTACTAATCCAGATTAGCCTCTTTTGGCCACTCTGTCATTCTTTATGTCTGCCTCTCAGTTTCTGCACACTGCTGCCTACTCCTGTAAAGATGACAGGAGAGGACATGATGGCGATGATATACTGTAGATGCTCCATTCAAAGAACTGAAGGACAGTGTAGAGGCCAGTTAAACATCTCCAGATTTTCACTGAGGAGATATAAAAGCTTCCTTTCCCCCCTGCTGGCCTCACATCTTCATCCCCTCTCTTAATCTCTTTCACGCTCTCCTTCTTTTTCTGTCTTCCTCGCCATAACATCCCCCTTTTTCCTGTCACTCCTTCTCAGATCCCTTCGCAACACACACATTAATGCACATACACATGGATGTACACATACGCACACGCAAGACAATTTCATGGGACATATTTGCTGTCAGAGCCAATCAAGGCAGTTTAGACGGGCCTGTGTGCCGCATGGCTATTAAACGGTGGTCAAAGTGGGGTTTCGTAGGGTCTCGGATTTGTGTGTGTGTGTGTGTGTGTCTGTCTGCGGCAAAACAGCTGCACATGTTAAAAAATTCGGGGAAAGGAAAGGAGGATTGGAAGAAGGTGGCTGGAAGAAGAGAAAAGAAGTTGGATGTGGGAGACTTAGAGGAAATGGGAGGGAGGGAGGAAGTTGAAAAGAGCAGAGGGAGGCAGACAAAAGAGGGTGAAAGATGGAAATAAATATTAGTTAATTGGTGCAGGGAGGAGACTGGCAAGGAGTGGTGGATACTAGTTGTGAAACCGGACTCAATAAATTTTGGCGACTGCTGTTCATCTGGCTGGAATTTGGTCGGTTATATGAGTTATTTTATTAATGGGAAGCCAACTTTTGATATGTGGCTTTTCATCTATAGTGGAAGTTCAAATGCAAATGCACTTATTGTGGCATTACACTTTTGGCTATGGATGAAGTTGTACGCACCAAAATCGACATCAAAGACGTACAAAATGTCTTGGTCCAAAGGCTTTAGTGCATCTCAGGGTTCGTGCACCAAAAAATCCTCACAGTATCGCTCACATGCATGAAATATATCACACCGGATTTTATGATATATGACTAAGAATAAAAAAAAGTGCCAAAATCCCACTTCATTTTAATGATAGATTTCCACATGGCTGGATTTCATACCAACACTAACACAGGGTCTTAAACTTTTTCTATCCTGGGATCCACAAGAGAAATTTGTCTGAGCCTGAGACACGAGAGACCTGTCAAAAACAGAACTGACCCACGGAGTGAGAAACACTTGCACTAAAGGACTTCCACATGTCTCTGATGACTGCTGAGTCCACAGTAATCAGCGTTGAAGAAAAACAACCTGATATTACTGGATGCAACAGCAGGAAAGAAGCACGGACGCAAACGCACACCGACACACAGAAACATGTGCACGGTCAACATGCACGCTCACAGCTGCACACACCCTTCAGTGTTTGAAAGAGAGGGAGATATAAATCACACTTCTGCCAGATGCAGCGATAAAAAGTGAGTGTGTGTGTGTGTGAGAGAGAGAGACAGAGTGGGAAAGAGAGTGTGTGTGCACAGTATTATGGTGTGTGTTTGTTGTGGTCAGTGTTTGCGGTGAGGCGCAGTAGAAAGTCTATTTAACACGAGGCATTAACTCTCCTAATCATACCCAGATGACCAGAAGCAAACGCAGCTACGATGTGTGCGTATGCGTTGTTTGTGTGCGTGTGTGTGGCGAGAGTATCATGACTAACTTCCACTCAACAGAATATAAAGTTCTTCCAAAAAAGCCTGTGTTGAGGTCTGAACATTCCCGACAGAAGCCCCTAATTAGTGTGTATGGGTGTCCGTGTGTGTGTGTGTGTGTGTGTGTGTGTGTGTGTGTGTGTTTCTGTGCACGTGTGTCAACGTTAGTGTTTGTGGTGCCCCACATCCTGTAAACAACAAGGGTCACAACAACGTGGTTGTTATACGGTCCTGAACCTTGCCTCATCCGACTATTACGTCGGCATGTGTCTTTCTGTTTCGGTTCGGTTACAGCAGCAGCCATAATGAAACGATAAGAAAATACTCTAAATGATCAACAAGTTCAACATTTTTGGAAAGAAAATCATTCGCTTAGATGAAAAACTTGATACCACTCACACATCTGTATGACAAACATGAATCTATCGGCAGGAGCCAGCTAACTTAGCTTAGCACAAAGACTGTAAACCAACTGCCTAGCAGTCACTGCAGGCAGTTACTGGGCCTGACCAATTAGTGGTGGGCAATCTGACAAATTTATAGAGTGTGATCTAAGGCGTCTGCAATGTACTTTTCAGGTAAATTGTAGAGATTGTGATACTTAATGTGCCCTTACTTCTGTTTCCAAACTTAACATGACCTCATTAACTAGCGGATGCTATATGAACAAGCCAATAGGGTGATGTAGCTAGATGGCTAGATGCTCTTTGGACAAATGACTTCACGTAGCCCCTCCCTGGGTGCCACATTGGAAAGAATGCAATTGAGTTGTGGGTATTTAACTTATTTAGTGATTATGTTATCTTTAACATTGAATTAATTTGATCTTACTCCCTATTTTGCTTAGCTTTGATGCAATAGTGTTTCAGTGGTGCAAATAGAGAAATTCATAGGCTATTTCAAATCTGGCTATGGACCACAGAGCATTTCACAATTCAAACAACCGGCAATTTGAAACATTGATCATGATTGCAATTTATACAAGTATTATATTTCAGGCCTGATCACCCAACCCCTACGACCAACAAATAGTCCAACATATACTGTAACACTGCAAAACTGTGTCATTTGTTATCTTTGCACAAATTAAACAACACACTGGATAGAACGTATTAATTAGTGAGTTTTAGAGGCGGGTCTTGTTAGGACAGAAGCAGGTTAACTGTTTTCCCATGTTTCCAGTGTTTGTGCTAAGCTAAGTTATAGCCAAGTTGGTGGCAGCAGCTTCATATTCAGGGTGCAGAGAAGAAGAATGGATTTAATTGCCCGAGTATCAGATGTAATATGCTGTGACGGTTTTGATGTGGTAAAAGAGTCTTTCTATCTGTCTCTCTTTCTCAAGCTTCGAGAACAAAGCGATGCCGCTCAGTGCTTTGCCATTCCAGCTGTGATTTACTGTCTTGGAATTTCTTGTCCTGGTTTCAGGTGAGAGTCACTCCTCCACCGCCACAGTTTTATCACCATCTATCCCCTGGTTCTACTGATCAAATGACAGGGCAGTCACAAAGCCGCAGAAAGAGGTAGAAGCTTTATCTCTGAGTTGAATCAAACAGGCCTTTGTCTCTCTGCCTGTCTCTCTGCTTGCCTGTCTGCCTGCACGTCCGTCCACTTTTTAGCCTGTATATCAGTTTTTCAGGTTGTCTGTCTTCATGTATGTTTGTCACACCTGTCTGTGTGTCTACCTGCCCGCTCGCCCATCTTTCCATCTCCCCCTGGCTGTCTTCAAGCTTGACCGCGTCCATCTACCTGCCTTTATCTCCCCCCCGTCTGTCTCTGTGCAACCTGACCTGACCGTTGTCTCTGGTCTTTTTCAGAGCGTGACTGGTTGGCTGACCGACCTTTGGGCTGATTAGACTTACCTACCGCAGAGCAGCTGGGACACACGCATATAAACATGAATGCACAGGCGGCTCATTCAGCGTCTCACTGGCCCTTAGACCTGGCTTGTACCGCGAACCATCCGCTCATCAGCACCACAGACCTGTGAGTGTTTAAGACACGCAGTCTAATCTGATCTACTACGTATGCGCAAAAAGATCCAGCTCTCGGGGGGGAGTTTTTTCCTTATTTTTAGCAGTTTACATCAAGGAGGAATTTGGGAATATGACAACATACCAGCATATATATATATATATACGCACACACACACACACACACACACACGCACACACACAAAGAGCTATAATTACACTATTACACCATACAAGGGAAAGTAGTGGAAAACCCAGAGAAGCAGCAGAAAAAGAGGTGTAAATAGAAAACTGGTGACTCACATTCTAGTGGCTACACACTAGCCACACACACACTGAGAGAGAGAAAGAGCCAAAAACACAGGGTTCACCCACATGAAGCCAGAGGAAGCAATGTGTGTGTTTGTGTCTGAGTGTGGTGACAGAGTAGGATGAGTAAAGCTCTATTTGCCCTGACTGATGTTATAGTTACTGGAGACGTTATCAAAAGGGTTTTTTTTTTTTGTTTTAAATGTAATGTTCTTTAAATGAATGAATGTGCTAGCACACAGTCTCTCTCCCCACCCATTAATCACCCTGTGTTCTGCTACACTGTCCTATAATAGGTTCAGGGAGTGATGCTGTTCCCCAGGATGTGGCTGAGAGGAAACTTGTTTCCTTGTTTGCTCAAAGTTTAGAAGGCTCTTTTTAATTTGGTGTAACACACAAAGTTTTCAGTGCCCCTTTATATCCTGAAAAGTTTCCCCGAGTCACATGTCAACATTGTCCTTTCCTGTTTGTCACCGTCCTGCTAATCAATAACGACGTCAGTGCCGGGTTCTTTTTCTCATAAACATTTGGATTTGGGCTGCAACTAAGGATGATGAAGCTACTAAATTCCTCAGCTTTCCAAAGCCAAAGGAGTCTTCTCAAAACAAATTATTTTGTTTGATGCATTCTCCAAAACCCAAAGATAGATAGATATTTAACAATGATATAAAACAGAGTGAAGGATCAAATTAGGTACTGATTAATTTTCTGCCAATCAACTAGAAAATGCTCATTTTAAATACAATAATAGGAAACATTCTTCATATCATCCATTTTTCTTAAAATAATGGAGTAACGGAGTAAGTTACTTAAATATGTTTTATGAACAGACTGTCTTCTTATTTTATCTCCCTCTTTCAAGATGTTCAAAGTTTTAAAACTTCCCCCCAAAAATCTCATTTTTATAGTGGATTTATGCATGATTTTATGGAATATGACACTAAAACTTAAGAGGGACATTTTGTTGTACAGTACACCAAATAAAGTGGGACGTTTTTTTTCACATATCAGATTCTGAAACCAGTAAAAGATGTTTGAGGACATCAGGAAGCAAAGATATGAAATCCTGAAAGTCTAAAGACACCATGGACGTCAACTGATGATGCAGTTATAACAGAAAACAAAGTCACAAGAGAGTTGTGTCATAAATGAAAACAACACTGCATTAAATAAAAATCAGTCCCACGTAGCAAATGTGTGTCTGCTCTGTTTGCTACCTCCCAGTCAGTTGGTCTCATTTCCATTGCTGCTGTTTGATGCTCAGCATCTGACTACTGCACTCCACTTCATAAAGTTTAAACCAAATGTTCCCTTTCTCACACCTTCATTCCAGAAACCCCACCACACACACACACACACACACACAAACACACACACTGCCAGAGAGTCATCCAGGGGCCACCCTCATTACCCAATGCACAGGTGCCGGGAGTCTATTCTAGATGGACGAGGACCAGACCAAACCTTTCGTTTTATACGTGAACATATGCAAACTCATACACACTCACACACACACACTGTGCGTACACACACTTTCTTCTACACACCTCAGAGCCACTGGGGCTAAACTCTGCGGTTAATGACTTTCCCACCCACTACACAGCATGCACATGTTGAAGCCGTTAACGATAAGTGGCTTTTCGAACTTGGTAACGTCCTAATGTCCCCGTTAATCTCACATTCCTCACTACAAAGGCCACAGAACATGGGCCAGCGATTTCACCGAGATGAGTAATTTTGTCAACTATTATAAATCTAACTTCTTTCAGGGTACCTTTGGCCTTCTGAATACTGACACGGGGCAACTCCAATCTGAAAACTTCCTGAATGAAAACCATGTTGGAAACAACTCACTGTTCTCAGGCGAGATCACGCACTTCCCTTTGATTAATTATTTAGGCAGTAAGTGCTCCACTGTGCTTTTCTCCTCTTGTGCATAACAACACCTCTTAGCTGATCTTGAATCACCGCACAACATTGCATTGAGTGTTTGTGTAAAGACCCTAAGAAGGAAAGAATGGCAAGCTTTATTAAAACTATTTAGAATGACTGCACACTATGTTTTTTTGTGTTTTTTTCCCAGCAGGCAACACAGTTATTGACAAGAGCGACCGAACTGTGAATGATGGTTCAGAGGTACATCTGATGTGGCTTTTTGAATCAGAGGACAGGAATTGTTTTTTATGATGTTTTAAAGTTTTAATAAAGTTTAATGAGGCAATTTAAAGTTGACGTTAATGTCTGTGGTTGCATGCGTCGTTGCGAGCAGACACAACCATTTGTGCAAACTGCTAAATATGAAGAGATCATTATATCGGTGTATCGTGAGAAAGTCATTTTTAAACCTCCATCCTTCTATTGTATTTACCAATTCGGCTATTGACCACACCTGATTCCAAATGCTCATCCTCATCCCCGCTTCTGTAAATTTCACACTTCAATAGCTTTCATTGAACCATTTTAAGGGGACAAGCTATTGTCTGAAGCAAAATATATTAGTTAAAATAATAAAATAAAATTCAAAGTAAGGATGTTGTAAAGTGGCTAATGGGTATGACAAACATAATTTTCCAGAACAACACTGATCCCACTCAACTGTATGTAACAGATAGATAGTTGACAGATGATATAGTTTCAGTGTAGTGTTTTTAACAATTGCAACTGACCTGCACAGACTGCACAACTACAGAAAATAGCAGTAATGTACCTAAAGAAAGAGTTTACTCACCTTTAAGAGTCACGGACATGTTTCTAGCATTAAAAAGCCTCAGTCATGGCTACCTGTCTTTTTATTTTATGACTTCTAATTTATTTTTGTATACTCTGGCGGTCATGTCGACCGCTGACTGGAGGTCACATTTGACCTCAGGTCGGTAAACACTCTTAAATAAGGGACAAAGTGCTTGTAGGTACCTGGAGGTGTCTGAAGGCAGCGGTTAGTTGAGTCATGTGCAGAGTGAGGCACCTGGACGAGCATCTGGCGCTGTTGATTTTCTCCTGAACATCCTCCTGCTCCGGTGAACTCCTGCGGGCGCGACTCACCGCCAACGCCGCGCACAGGAGCACCAAAGCGGCACGACAAGCTGACATTACACCGAGAGGAAGTATAAGGAAACGAAATAAAAAAATTAAAAAAATCACACACAAATTAAAGAGCAGACTTTTTTTCCCCCCTTCCTCGTGTCCGGCTCGTCAACGTCCTCCTCTCGCGACCCTTTAAGTTGAGAATGAAAACATCTGAGAGCTGCTCCTGTCTGCGCGCGAGCACGGAGTGGAGCGGCTCTACCCTCCTCGCGGACACTCCCACCACCGGTACAAGTGCGGCCACGCGGAGTTAGAATGGTCTTCATCCATATTGTCTAAATCGTCCTGATCACCTCTGCTCTCTTCACTGCTCCAATAATCACCCATCATCATCATCATTAGCGCTCAAACTGTCACTTCCATCAGCTGTGCACGTTATCATCACCACCATCGCCATTATCACTACCTCCTTCAACTTTATCATCCTTATTTTCATATTTTTGGAGTCAGATACTGAATACAGATAACTAATTACACGTTTTGCAAATGTAATCTAGCTGATTATTGTTACTTATTTCTTTGTAATTTGATTAAGTAATCACAATTAGATGTAATCAATTATTACCCAACACTGCTGATCATGCAATTCACCACCGTCATCATCCTCATTGTAATCCACTCCAGTATCATATCGACTTCACTCAGTCAAGCCTTAATTTCCACACATCATCATCATCATGCCAGTATCCATCTATATATGGTCATCATCACCATCAGGATGGGAGCATACCAGATTTAAATGAGCGCTATAATTATCTTTTTTTTTTTCTTTCTTTACATGCAATTATGCATCATCATCATCATCGTCGTCATTCATCATCATATGTATCATCTTTAGTCTCCTCTTTCTTTCTCATCCTCTGCTCCAACACGATGTTGATCTTCATTATCACCATTAACACTCATCACCATTGTCATTTTCATCCTCGCCGCATAACTTTTCCCTTCATGCATTTCTCTTTGGCCTCGCCTTTATCACCTTAATCTTCTTCTTTTTAAACTTAATCGCCACAAGATTATCACGTTTTCCGTCCTTATTTCCATCATCACCATCGTCGTCACAAATAAACAGACCTATGTAGGAATATTTTGTTAAAGATCAAAAACGCTGTTCTGCATCACACATGAGAAGAGATGATGCAGTGGAGTAAGAGAAGGCATGTGTGGTCAAATGGTTTGCATGGCAGGCTATTGTTTTAGGGTTATTAACACTTTACTATTACTATTCTGTAAAACAAACTTGCCTTTATAGTCTGGGAATTCTCTCTAAGGGTAATTATCAGAGCAGACTAATAAAAGAGCATTTATTAATGGGAAAGAGACCTGAAGAATGTGTTGAGGTAGGTGTCTGTCACAGAGCCAGTCAGTGTGTTAGTCACCACTTTTCACCGGCAACTGCAGAGCCAAGTGGGGCTTATTAGATCCCGGGCCAAGTCAAGATATTCAGGACACATGGTTGAAGGCCCAATTTGTTTATATGAAACTGTAACCCAGAAGACGAGTCATCTCTGTTGGCAATGACATGCAGAAAGAATCACCTACGTTTTGATTTAGGGGAAATGGAGATGTATAAATATTTAGTAAGTTCTGGCGGGACTGTTCTTGGCTCTGCAGTGGAAACCGACGTTTTTATACTGTCTTCATATAGAAAGGATCGCATGCTATAAGTTAGTATAATATTCTAGACCAGCGGTTAGCTGTTAAAACTAACATACATACAGCTGATTATTGTTTTTTTGACAGTATTGTCTGTTATAATTTCCCACAACTAAATGTGATGTAGTTAGATGGCTATATACATAGATATGTCGCAATATTATTATACACTGAATGACAAAGAAAAGCATCAATTCATTTAATACCAGAATTAGCAAATATTTGGCATTTTTGCTTAAAAATTACAAAGTTGCTGATGATTTTCTGTTGACCAACTAATCAATAATTGATTGCATTGTAGCTTTTAAGCTATTAGTTGTTGTTGTTGTATGTTGTTGTGACCCCTCGTCTTGACCTAGCTGTGGGCAGTTCAATCAAAGAATTATATTTTCCTTCAGATCCTTCAGAACCTCTTAAAAAGTGAAAAGTCAGAACAAATACGCACAATCTTAGCACAGAGAAATGTTTTTTTTTTAAATTCCGTCTTAGGTACCTAACCATTGTGTGATCCCTCAGATTCATCCGGTCCTTAAGGGTGTCCAAACTGCGTCATTAGTACAAGACAGAGACACATATCCAAAGTGAGAACAGAGACAAAATGAAAATAAGTTATGTGTGTGAAGCCACACGATGTATATCCATCATTGTGTTCAAAGGTGTGTGTATGTGCAACGTGCACACCTGACCTCAGAGGACCTTGGCAGTCCTTAAATCAGAAAGCATAAAATCAGTTTGTACACATACATCAGGCCCCCCCTCTCTCTCTCTCTCTTTCTCTCTCTCTCACACACATATACTCACACATATGGACACACAGTAGTTGCCCATTATCTAAATGACTGAAAGAATATTTTCATATTTTCATAAAACACCCTACTCGGGTTTCTGAATAAACCATTAGTGGAGCAAAGACCCTCCCCAACACGTACTCAAACATCACACAGTTTCACACACCACACACAGTTCCACTCATACACACACACACACACACACGTAACAGAAGCATACACCGTATGTCCAAATCTGTTCGTTGATTAAAGCCAAATGTCTTTGAGATGGAACAAGAGAGAGAAAAATGAAGAGGGATAGTGAGACAGAGAAAGAGTGATAGACAGATGGAAAGAAGAAAGAAAGAAAGAAAGAAAGAAAGAAAGAAAGAAAGAAAGAAAGAAACACATATGTCTGAGTCTGACAAAATGTGCCAGACGCTTAGCTCTTAATCAGTCAGAAGGCGACTGATCATCAAAAGTTTCGTCTTCTCCTCAGACTAATTCAGTCTTTAAATCAAAGCTGCTATGACAACAAACAAACCTCGAGGACTAACTTGATTTTCACCCTGATTTTTTACATTTACTTGGACTCTTAATCTAAGTACATCACACTTGTTTTGTCAAGTATGTGTGAACAGTTTTGTGTGAGAGTGATCTCGTTGTGCTGTCTAGTCTTGTTCATCAAGAATGACACGAGAACAGATTTCCATTTGCGTAATGGTTTTGTTTCTTTAATGTTCACAGAGAAGATAGAGTTTCATGATTCATGGTAATAAGGGCAGCTATGCTGCTGCATGTAGTCCTCTGATGATGAAATCCTATGAGCTGCTCTGTTTGACATCTGACTTCTGGACCTTCATCACAACATACCACATAAACACATTTCATTACAACTAAAGCCAGCAGAATTAACCAGCTCTATGAACCACAAAACAAAACGACTGTTTCCAATTTTCAAATATAATCTTTATGTATTTAACATGTCACTGATCTAATCCAAACTGTGTCATCTACTGAATCCCAATCCATTTAACTGTTAACTGTCACAATTCGTGCATGTTGTTATCATTGCTGTCCAAGATTATTGAAGTGGTCAGAGATTATTCCCTGCAGCTGGGAATACTCGCCGCTCATCTGTTAGTCGTCTGATTTCTTTCACCTTCAAAGTCTTCAACAGAACTCGCAGTCAAGCTATGGTTCAGGGACCCAAAGATGGCTCATTGTGAATGCTTAGCGCAGTGTATGTCAAGAGCGAAGGAAGACAGGGTGTTTCAGAATGGAGCCACAGTGTCGCTTTGTGGCATTTAACAGCAATTGCAGTGTAGTGTTGGCCTTCATGAAACACGAACTGTTACTGTAAAAAATTAGTGGTTTTAGACTTTAAACTTAGAATTCCCATGATAATACAAAATGATAATACATAACATCTTCTGAGCTTAAACAGTCATTAACTTGGCTTCACTAACAAAGACTACACGATACAGATTTAGTCAGCTTTAGTCCATATTGTGGATAAAGGTCACCCAAAATGATGAATGTAGGAGGGACAAGGGATGGAGAGAAGGGGTTGGAAGGAGGAGTTTGGAGGTGGACCATTGTCATTTGGTGGCAGGAAGACAGGAGGGAGTTGAGACTTGAGAAAAGAAAGAGAGGTGGAAAAAACAGGCTTTGGGACTTGGTCTGTGTGCTACATAGCAAGCAAACAAACATTGTCCAGTATATTATGTGATTATTATTGTTATTATTATTATTATTATTATGTGACATTCTGTCAGCATCTCTCTCTCTCCCAACATGAGCATGCGAGCAGCTAAGAGTTACTATGGTTACAGTTCAGGTGTGATAGTGAATTATTGTGGTTATGGGGATGCTCTGTCTGTCAATTTTGAGTCTTAGCAAGAGGTTTCAGGTTAGCAGTCATGAATATTATTGTACCACAATGCTAAAGTCTGGTAATACAAAATAATTTTACACGCAGGTTTGCCAACATGCTCTCATGCCGCATGAACAAAATCACACACCAAATAAAAGGGAAGCTTCAAATCCACTCCTGTCACAGTTTAGTAAAGCTGAACCTAAATGCAGACAGAGGACAGGCCGGTGATGTTAAAACAGGTCTTTTATTCAGTATACCAGCAGGAACGGAGGCTGACTGTAGCCAGAGAAGAAATTCAGAAGAAATCCCAGCAGAGGCTTGGCAGAGGGAATGCCAATCACAAGAGCTGGCTAGCAGGCTCGGTGGATGGCGAGATGAGCAGGCAGGGAGGATATCCAGAGACAGACAACACAGGTGTAAGTGTCAGAAAGACAGGCTAACTTGATGTGAATGTAAACTTTATTACTGTATATATGTGTGTGTGCAGCAGAGACTAACCGTGAGTGGAACGACAATCCAGCAAGGACTGGAAATTTGTCCAGAGCTCTTGAAGGCAGAGGTGATGACTTGATGGCAGACAGCTGTGCTGACTGTTGATGATGTGCAGGTGTGTAGAGAGCAGAGCCAGAGGGTCAGAGTGAGGATGGGAGACCACACAAACCCAAACCAGAGACAGAGAGAAACAGATGAGGGGGGGAAACAAGACACGAGAAAAGAGGGAAACAAGTGCCCAGACGTGAAAATACAATTATGTATGTTAAAATGTCTTGTGTGCAAATCATCCTTGGAATTTATCCTAGCTGTTCATTATTGTTGGTTAATAGCTTACATTTAGCTGCCAAGGTGTGAGAAGATGAACTGCCTTTGTAATGTCGAAGTAATTACGTGTGAAAACACCTCTGACATAATGAATGAGAAGAACAAATCCAAACAAAACAGCTAAGCCTAAGAAGTCTTTCCTTCTCTTCTTTCAAGTTTAATAATGTTTTATGGACAAAATTATGATCCAGCGACCTTTGAACAATCGCTTTTCACAGTGTTACTGTTTGTAGCGACTTGCCAACCCTCAAATAAGGTCACATATTTGCTGGTAATTCATTTGTCCATGTCTATTGTTTGCATGTGTGTGTGTGTGTCCATTGAGTGATTAGCAGTGTCTTCTATTTGGTGATTTTGCTGGGAGTGTTTAGGGGACTCCCATAGGGACCACGCCTGGCTGTACTGATGTGAATATGCAGAGTGTCCTGAGTGGAAAACTACAGACTGAACTGCTGTGAAGTGGTGTAACCTTGATGAAACTTGGTTGTTATGTTTAAAAAAAAAAAAGGGTTATGATAACCCACACTGTGATTCACACTCACTGACCTTGTGCTCCTCCTCCATCATGAAGCGTCTATCTATCTCTTCAGTAGTCACATACCTACGTGCTGACTGTATCTTCTACCAAAGCACGAAGACGAAGACTCTCCGGAGTTTGTTGTTGATTCCTCGCAAGAACAATATCCAAGCGCGCAGACCTCCACTCCGGTCCAGTCCGCGGCGGTAATGCGGCCGTAGAAGAAGAACTAGCCGTAGAAGAAGAAGAGGCGGAAGAGTAGCGGATGTTTTGATATTTTGGAAAGCATTGGTGATTTACCTGGGTGGTAATTTCACTTCTGGTGCAGCAAAACGTGTTTTATGCCTCTGAATTAATGTACGCGGACGTGTGAGACAACAAAAAACAGCTAGCCTGGACTGTAGCGGCTGTGCTGGAGGTTTTCCATCGGATGGCGTTGGCTTAAAAGGTAACGGAGCCTCTGGTTGTGTCCAAAACTCAGCTCACTTCATATTTAATGTATCAATTTAGACATTAGTTTGATACTGACTCTGCTAAAACTCTATATGTGTGCGTTACCGTGTCATTACACAGACACCCGGTTGTGTCGCATGTAGTTAACTGGTTTATGTGCCGCATGATGAAAATGCAGGTAGCCTCGCAGACAGGACATTGGTCAATTTCCTCTCTGTCGTGTGTTAGTTAGACATAGCTGCCCCACTACTACTGTTATATTTTCTATTAATAGCCAACGAAGGTAAAAATTGATTGTCCTGTAAGGATTTTGTTTAGTCACTGCTTGCTCTTCAACCTCTGCTTCATAGGAAAATGGGTAAAAAGTCCAAAAAGAGAAAACGCAAGAAGTCTTCCTCAAGTGAAGAAGACGAGAAGGTGAGGAGACATCCAACACTGTTTATCATTGTTACCAGGCTCTGTACGTTTATGTCATACATTTTGATATAGTCTGGTCTGGTCATGTAGGTCTGCATCATTGTCATTATCATTGTTTATATCTATAAATGTGTTGTGATGGAAGATGTGTAATGGAATTTTCCAATGTATGACTTTTTGATGCTTTGACCTATTTGATGTATAGACGGTGATGAAGAAGTGTAACTCGTTGATGCTTTGACCTTTTGCCCGTCTAGAACATATGCTACGCAATCACATGTTCCATGGGCGTTTGCAGAGGTGTTGGTAGAAAGTGTCCTCACAAGGGTAGAAAAACACACTTTCCAGCCTGTTTTGCCTAGTATGACCTCACAGTGTACTTTCGAGCAGGAGTATTACGCCCACCCTTTGCTGTTTGGATGTGCTTCTCTCCCTATGTCTGTATCAGTGTCACCTCACACGCTCTGTTTTTGAGCTTCTCTAACAGACTGTGTGTACGCTCTGTTCTTGTTTGCTCGGCTGCGCCGAAATAAATCTCACAAAGGCAAAGTTTGTCTCGAGATCACTATTTCAGACCTATTATCAGACCTTGACGAGACAGAGATGATTTTTACAATACATGTTCATATTGCTTTGTTTTTTGATAGTCCAAAGCCAAAATAGAGATTTAAGAAGCTGGAATCAGCAAATATTTTGTGTTATTGTTCGAAATATTCTGATTAAATTGTTTAACACAATTTCATATGTCCTATTAGCCACCCCTAATTGTTTCTGTCAACAAGGGTTTTCTCTGCACTAACAGCACGTTGATGACTTTTTTTTTTTTTTTTTAGACATCCAAGGAACAAGATGCTACCAGAAAAAGAAAAAGTGCTAAGAGGGACCAAGACGTAAAGAGTCAGGAAAGGTTGGATACAGTATACTCAACCTTTAACAACAAATGAATGTTAATATTGTTTAACATCGTTCACATAACATGTCATCCTATATGATTTGTTTTTATTATATATCTCTCTCTATCTATTTTTCTGTTCTTTTATACATAGAGGTGCCACAAAAGAGGGAAGGAGTGCTCGTCCTACTGTAAAAGATGACTCCCAAAGCACCCGTCAGATCAAAAAGCCTGTTTACAGTCTGGCAAAAACAAAAGCAACAGACCCGAAACCTGTTGATAAGGAAGAAGAACGCACAAAAAGAAAAGGTGTCTCTCTGCCATTTCATGGGGTAAATTACTCCAGTAAAACAAAAAGTGATATTTCAGGGAAACATTATTCCGTCAGTGGAACCGTGGAAAGCAAATCATCAAACTACTTAAACACCATGTGTAAAAGCAGCTTAGAGGAAAAGTCTTCTCAGAGGAGCCCATTCAAATCAAAAAAGGAGTTAATGAGTCCCCGTCTGGTTTCTGCTGAACAGAAAGAACGAGCACATAATGTACTGAAGACGAAGGACACAGCTGAGGAGCCACGAAGGACTGAGAATTGCAACAACACTATCAAGACCAGGGAACCAAGCACGACGCCCTGTGTCTCCAAGGATTCTGCACAGCAGAAGACAAACGAGCTGCTCAAGAAAATGGACCGATGGTATCGAAAAATTAAGTTTAAGGCCACAAGGGGCCTTACAGAAGCAAAAACTCCCTCTGCATCTACCACAAAGCAGTCTTCTACTTCAGCTGAGTGTGCTTTCTCAGTCAGTAGCTCAAATGCAGTGAAGAATGTCACTTCAATCCCAGGGAATGTCACATCAGTGTCGCATAAGCCAAATAAGTCCTCGTCTGCAGGGCAAGAAATCAGTTCAATCACATTACCTCCTCCTCTTAATTTTAAGATACCAAAGACAGTTCAGCCAAGGCCAGTTGATTGCACCAGTGAGAAAAATACTTCAGAGAAAAATCTCAAATGTGGGACTGAGCTTTCAGAGTCTGGGGCCTTAATGAGCAAATCCAAGCAGCAAACTGTCCAGCAAGCTCAAAGCTGCTTGGATGTTACTCCTAGTTCTTCATCTCAAGGGCAAGATAACAGTTCATCTTTGTCAGGCCAACTCCCGGTCACTGAGCTGTGGAATGACCAGGTAATATAAAGCACCGTTAAGTGAAGTCAGTGTTTGTGTCAGGTGTCTAATAAAAGCATTTTTCCAGCTAGTAAAAATGCAGAATTCAGAATTCTGTAGCTGTAATCGTTCAAAACAACAGACAGGATGTTTGTATTTTGTTTTAATCTGTAGAAGCAAGTGGTTGAAGAACTTCATCTTGCCCGCTCTGAGAAGAGATTGGAGCTTAATGTATTGGAAAGCTATGGCCAGCTCACCTGTATGGACATAGACCCACCAGAAGAGGGAGCAGACACGCACGGTAAGTCCTACTGTTTTGCAGGGAGACAGTCTCCCAGTACAAGTCTTTATAAAATGTAGTCTGTAATGACCACACAGTGGAGGAGGCACACAGTAATAGCATCGCATTTAGAGTGATTTACCTAAAACCTGATGCATGATTTCAGAAAATCATGTATTATTTTGCCTCAGAATGACACAGGAATATATTTATTAAATAAGACTCATCACATTATGGCAGTTTAATCTGTGGTTTGGTGCTGCAATAAAATGAATGAATGAAATTAAATTCTTCTCTGGTATCTCCAAATATATCCTGTAAGATTCTGCAATAACTTTAAGATGAAAGCATAACCTCACAGAGGCTAAGATGATAGTAAAACACTGTTTTTTTGGAATTGTCACAGGCTCTACATCTTGGCTGACATTATGCTGTGTGCAGTTGAATTGATTTCATTCAGCTGATAACAATGCCCTATTCCTGAACTTGTCTTTTTACAGGTAAACAACCTCAGCAAGACCTAATCCTCGTTTTGGACACCAACATTCTCCTGAGTCACCTGGATTATGTGAAAAAGATCAGATCTCACGGCCTCGGAGGTGTTTGAAATGATTTTTAATAGCACTTAAAAATCTATTCATGTAGTTTACACTCCAGTTGGCAGCTAATTAATAGAAGTTATTTCTCAACAGTGTCTGGACTATGCCTTCATCTTATTAAACGCAAAATGTATTTGAATCTTCATTGGAAAGAAGCAATAGGGGTCAAAGTGCAATATATTTTAATTTTTTGTATAATAATTAACATAACAGTAAGAGCAACACAACAGGATGTTAATCCAAGTATACAAAGAGGAGGACATTATCATTATGACGCTAGAATTTTCAAAATGTCATCCCAGGAGAGACTGAAATCAAATTTTCACATATCTAGATAAAAAGCACTTCTGTTGTTGTTTCTCCACATTTCATGTTCTCTTAGGCCTCGGCTTCCCTGTAATCCTAATCCCATGGGTGGTGCTTCAGGAGATGGACTCATTAAAAAGGGGGAAAGGCCTAACGGGTTCAGTGGCCCACCTCGCAGTTCCTGCCATCTCGTACATTTACAGCTCGTTGAAGAGCCGGGAGCCTCACCTCTGGGGGCAGTCTATGCAGCAGGCCGCGGAGATCAACAGTGAGTGTTCATTTAAGGAAAATATATATTAAAATGCATTTATTATAAACATAGATAGAAGCAAAGGCTAAGGTTGTTTGTTGTCTCCATAACCTGTCCATGCGCCCATATCAGATTTCTACTGAGGACTGTTATCAAAGACAAAAACATGATGGCAGTGCAGGCTAATATAAATGTCACCCTTGGTTACAAAAGAGCGCACATAAGCATTACAGAGATTGCAGGCAAAACAGTCAACACTTAAAAGTTTGGGGTTTCTGCTTGTTTTGTTCTGTTCTGTTCATCACAATCAAAAAATATTAAGAATAGAATGAAATATTATATCAACGCTCCAATCCTTGGGGCTATAGAAATGTGTTGGAGCCATTACATTACTACATTAAAATGACTTTGCTTTAGGATTTGTCTCCCCTCATTCACACACACACGGACACACACATATGCACATACACAGGTGCTGGCCTGTAGGGCACATCGACAGTGATCAATGACCCGCTCAACCTCCTGAGCCACAGTTGCTCAACATAAAATAAACACTAGGTGGCACTAGCACCAAGCTGATCCTCCAGAATTTATCATCATAGCATACATCTCAAGGCTATGTTACGCCCAGAAGGTAAAGCCGTATATAGTATAGACCAGATATAAATTCTTCAGCAGTGGTCTCTTCAAAAAGACGTGTGATATGTGTGTTCTATGTCTGTGTATTTAGGAGCACACAAACATTTAGTGTGTTATCTGAAATATCCATCTTGCTTGTCCTTTTTAAAAGCGAAAAGTTGCTGCTCTCACCACCGGCTAAGTTGGGCTGTTGCGTGTTGGGAATAAACATGTCTCTTTGTACTGTCTGGGCTGCCAAGTTTCTCACTCCTGTCTTCCCCTTCCTCCCCCTTCCTCTTTTTCTTTGTACTTCCTTGTCCTCAGATGGTCTGAATGCTGAGAATAATGATGACAGAGTGCTGCAGTGCTGCCTGCAGTACCAGACTCTGTACCCAGAGTGTGCTCTCATCCTATGCACGTGAGTTCCCCCCTCCCCCTACCTTACACTGCTGCTGCTGCTGCTGTTGCTGCTGCTGCTGCAGCAGCAGTGTGTGTCCTCGGCAAATAATGCACGCGCATGTGACTGTGAATGGGTCCAGCCAGATAGTTCCAGTTGGGATGAGAGAAAGAGATAGTGTGACAGAGTAATTGAGCAAGAATGGATGTGCTGAACAGAGAATTCTGAGTTTGGTTCAGGGATTTTTTGGCTTGCATAATGGAGTGGAATGGCCAGAAAGGAGTAACCATTATGCAGTGTCACTTTATTTTTCCTTTTGACCTATTTTTTTGTCTGTCACTGTTTCCAGACACTGTTATTGATCTTTTTTTTTATTAAAAGAGAAATTAGTGGGCAGCTTTTAATTAGTCATATGACTCTGTATAATACCTCCCAAAGATGAACTGTGTGACTGAATTGTCTTTATGTTGTTTGTGTTATTGCTGTCATATATACTTTCTTGATTAAAGAAAAAAAAATCCCTTTATCCCCTCTTTCCTCCCCAGCAATGATAAGAACCTATGCAGTAAGGCCCTCCTGAGTGGGGTTAATGCACTGAGCAAGAATGATTTGGAGGCAGAGGTTCAAAGATCCAGACATGGCTTTCATCCTCTGCAAAACATTAAGCCTCATATCAGGCCTCAGGTCTCATCCCCAATGCTGAGCGTGAGCTATACATCGGTCCAGCCACAAAGCGAAGAGAGAACAGGCCTCTGTGGAGGACTCGTACAGAAAGGTAAGCCAGGCACTAATGTGCTCTTCTTGCAAAACAGGAAATTGCTTGGCTTATTACATCATGGTCTAATAGTTAACTGCACATTCCGTTCATCTGTCAACCCCTTCCGGTTTTCATGTTTCCTTTGCTTCACTCTATCTGCATTAAGTGTTCAATTACGATGACATTAAAACAGTTTTAGCAAGCAAATTGACAGAGAAATAAAAATAGGAAATTAGATTCGGTTAGTAGTAACAGCTGCCGTGTTACCTAATATGCATTTTGTGCTGTCCCATGCTGTCTTCCTGCTGCACATTCTGAACATGCTTCTAATCTGCATTCAGGTTTATTTTCTGTCCATACTAATATACAATACGTATGTATGTCTCTGATCACAGATAACAAGCAACTGAGCAAAAGAGAGGACGGAGAGCCGAAATGTCTCAGTGCATGTGTTTCTGAACTAGAAGAGTGTCTGCAGCAGGTGCTGTCTGACGTCTTAGAGGTGGAGATGAAGGCAGTTTATGAAGACCTCTGGATGGAGGTAAACTTGTGTTTTGGAATTTTCTAGATGCCATGGAGAACTAATGTCTTCTATGCAAGTGATTAAAGCTGTGTATCACTATCTTGACACCAGCTTTAGGCATCTTGATGGTTATTGTAGATCAGATTTAAGTGTTTTGGGTGAACATTTTATAGATAATATTGCTTGTGTGTGCTATACAGAGGTGGACGTAACATACAGGTGGGACTGCCATTTTGAACACTGCAATATTTTTTGTTTCTCGTGATGGCTATTTGTGTTTTCTTCTCTTAACAGATAGTTTATCTAAAACCACCCTGGACTTTGCAAGATGTCCTCCAGTGTTTCAAAAAGCACTGGATTGCTGTCTTTGGGTACATTGCCCCACGAGAGAAAGAGAACGCTGTATTAAATCTTATTGACTTCTTCAATTCAGGTATGTAGGTCTAAGTAATATTATGTATCTATGTCAATGGTTTTCAACAGTCCTATCACGAGCACATATTTTCAAAATTGTTTCTTTTTTTCCTTTGAACAGAATTTGTTAAATACAAACAGACAATACATAAAACTGATGAATGGATCATCTGGTCAGGTAGACGTCTCTAAACATGGATTACAGTATTGTATGTCTTGGCCATAGTCCAAACATCAAAGCATGCGTAGTAGCTTGAGAAAAACACCTAGTTTCCGAACTAGGAGGGGAGTTAGCTGTCTGATGTCTTGATGACATCATATACTGTAGAAGAAAACACTTGAGGAGGAGCTGATTTTGATCTTTCTTTGAATGTGAACAGTAGAGCTCGAAATAACAATAACAAGCTTGAGATACTACGTGAGATACGATAGCATACAGTCATAAATGTGAAAAGGCCAAGCCGAGCTCCCCGAGGTGTCTAAATGCAAAGGTATTCTTTGCTGGGTGGACGGTGGTGTTGAGGTACTGAGTCATCCCCCAGATAAAATGCTTACTCCTCTGGGGTATGACGCTGTCTGTCCTGCACTGCGCTAGAACCCTACAGAACTACATAAAGAATCAGGTCATCAGCTAAAACGGGACTCTCAAATGTGTGTCAGAAAGATGCTGAGTCGCCCACTGCAGCTCTTCTTGCTCTGGATCTCATCACTACATCTAATTGCATTATGCTTACACTGCTGGCTCTGTGTGCGTGTGTGTGTGTGTGTGTGTCTGTGTGTCAGCATCTTCTTCAGTCTCTCTGTCCACCTGTGTGGGGTTGGCTGCTACAACAGTGACACAATATTTTTTTTGATCCATCCAAGAATGTTAACAGTCAAAACAACGGAGTTTGTCCTTGCTCTGTGTATCCTTGGTACACTAGCACGGTTTTGAATTTCTTGGTACCACGCAGTCTGGCTCTGTGCCAAAGCTGTGAGTGTAGGAGAAGGAGAAGGAGGAGGGGGTGGAGGAGGAGGAAAGGAAAGGAAGGGAAGGGAAGGGAAGGGAAGGAGGGATAAACTGTATCTGAGGCTAAGAACGCAATCTAGGAGTGGAAAAGTACTGCATGCGATTTTTCTGCTCTCCCTCGAACAGGCTGTGCGCGCGTGTGTGTAGCTATACTTGTGAGGACAGACTTTTTACAGCCTCTTAAAAAGTGACCAAGGCTCAATTTTATGGCTGCAGTTCGATTCGGTTCATTCAGGTCTAGAGAGTGCCGTAGCCCGTACAGCCTGATAACTAGATCAAAACATGATTTGACGTGAATACCGGGCTCCCATCAGAACCTCATTTTTGGCACATTTTATTGTTGTTGGACATAAGACACACACACACACACACACACACACAAGCTCACAGCCCGTCTGATCCGAATTGTTTTTGCCTGCAGTG
Organism: Nibea albiflora; assembly: GCA_014281875.1. NCBI lineage: Eukaryota > Metazoa > Chordata > Actinopteri > Sciaenidae > Nibea > Nibea albiflora. Next base: position 7,475,082 of record CM024792.1, read on the forward strand.
CCTCGGCCTGGCGTGTTTGTTTTCCATCCGTTGTACTCATAACAGTCCCTCTCCAAAGGTTACACACAAAACATTGCCTCGTGAAAAAGGTGTTCGACCAACATCCCCCCTTTGCCACCTGAGTCCAGGCAGACATTTCTGTGTATTTGCCCGCACACCTCCGATGACTCATACGTATCTCTCATGTGTTCATTCAGGTAAAACAGTGGATTGTAGCGCTACCTTAGCAGCGCTCCAAGAAGCTAAGGAGCTTGTGAAAGTGTTTGGGAAAAGATCGAGCCGGGTGCCCAGCGCCATCTCCGTAATGGACAACATTTTCAATAAGCTACGGCCGCAGGTTAGCTCGGACACATTTGAAGTTCAAGTGTAGATCTCGAATCGATTCCACTTCTGATCGGTTCGAAGATTTGATTCCCTTCCCAGGACTGCACTCTCTGAATTATACATTACTGAAATACGCAAACTGCTTCTGTCGTTTTTATCCTGTCTATATGTAGATTGCACTTGGAGGAAGTCTATTCTGTTTGATTTTATTAATGAGCACCAAATCAGTTCACAGTGACATTTTTCATTTTGCGTAATAACTAAATCTGTGTGCGTTGGTGCAGGGTGAATCTCCCGCCTGTGATGTTATCATGAATGATGATGATGATGATGATGATGATGATGAAGACAAACAGCCCGCGTCTGCTCGGGTCTCTCACCAGGAAGTGTGGGCCTTGTTTGAGACCATCTGGTCCAATGTGTGTCAAATAAGGTGGGTGTTAACAGGGATGTGATTGTTGCAGTGATGGAATGATTGTACAGCAGGATGGTGAGTTTTTACTGGGGATGGGAAAAGTTTTTATTGGTTCCAGTGCCACTATCACTTCTCCTTATCGGCCCAATTCTCTATCGATTCCCTTATTGATTCTGCATTCTGTGTGGAAAAAACAGCATGTCCCTCTATCACAAATGTGTCCAGTGAGTAGAGTGTCAAACCGTGGCCATCCTGGAATTTCAGCTTGTTGTGTTGAAAGATGTTTCACCATATCGCTGGTGTTTCCAGTCCAATTCATCATTCTACAGATGCTTTGGACTGGTTCTTCCACTCCATCATGACTCTTCCATCATTGTTTTGTGCAGCTGACAGAAAAACAAAGAATTGATAAGCTCGGAGGCATGCAATCCCCATGTCTAACAATTTGGCACCATTCTCAATTTCCACCCCATAAAAAAAAAACAAAAAAACAATAACTTTGTTTTCACCTGGACATTATGGCCTTGTTCAGATTGCCAACCTAAATTAGTTTTTTTGTCATATCCAGATTGTGTCTAGATTGAATTTAGAAAGTCTGGACAGGAAAAAAAAGACCTATATTACCTTACATTGAAAAGAACTCTCGTTCTGAGCGGTGCAGAAAGTGGAGAGCGAATTTGTAGAAGCATACCTCGAACAAGGCGTTGGAGGTTGTTTATTTTGATATTTAATATGTTTTTTTTTCCACTCTGCTGACCCCTAAGGTTATTTTTTTTCTGTCATGTTTCAGCTTGGAAGTGTTCAAAGCTCTGGGCTTTGACCCTCACACTATGCAGAGCGCACAGCCAGTGGGAGGTCCTCCACCACCGCAGGACGCCTTGGTCTGTTTGCACAAACTGTCCTCCATGGTCTCACATCTGCTCCATGCCTTCAGCAGGTATCTCAGCCCACTCATGTCAGCGCTGTCAGTCTAAACATACCACCAGACTCATCTGCCTGTTTACCACTACGCCACACGTGTCAGTTTAATATCCAGTGTACTTTTTTGTTCAAAGTCTTAGTTTTTAGTTTTCCAGCCAGCGATTTTCACTGTTTTGTTTCACTCTCACCCCTTTCACAGTGTGTTGCTGTCTGTTGCAGCTGTTTTCAGTGAAAAAGCTCTGAAAAACTGACTGCGCACTGCCTGTCCAGCGAAGTTAGCAGCTAGCTGGCGGACACAGTGGAGCATTTTAGCAGCTAAATTTCCCTCCGGAGCTGGTGAAGACCAAAAGCACAGCTGAAAAGAGAGTGTATAATTGACTTGCATTCAGCACGTGGCCAAAAACATGACTATAAATGAATAATAGCGTTGCTGGAGGTGTTAATAGTTTGCTATATCAACTTCAAAGGTGTTCAGTGTTCACAGTTTGTTTCTGCTGCCCCCGGGTGCCCAGAAAGATCAGTTATTGCAGGTTCAAAGCATGCACATGGGATAATCACTGATTACTTCTTTCAGCTGCCTTAGACTTGATTGCGATGGTGAAAACTGTATTCATGTGCAAGATTTGTTCCACTGAAGCTTCTGTGTCAGTCTCTACTCATCGGCTCCACTTGCCTCTTTACTAGACCCTCTTGACAGACCCTTCCTCTTTCCTTCATAGCTGTGCGCCTTATCTGTCGACAGCCAGTCCCTCTTAGAAGCCCCTTTAAACTGTCCTTTACCTGTCCTTAACCGGCCTACTTACTGTGTCCTGCTTATGTGTGCGCGTTGAATGCTCCCATAGCTCTCAGGCCCTATTAGGCATGTAGTGTTGGTCAGACTGTAATCTACTTGACCTTGTAGCTTTGCCTTATCACCTTTCCCATGACGCAACAGACAGCTCTGCAGTGGAGTGCCGTTAAGTTTCTCACCGTGCTCGTAGGATTTTCAAGTGTATAAAATTTGTACTTGGTTACTTTCCACCCAGATTTACGTACAAAAACGGCAATAACAAAGTGGCAAGAAGCTGAGTTGATCTGTGGTTAAGTCTGATGTGGAATTTCCACCATAAAAAATTGATTGCAAGATGACTTGCCACTTGAGCTCTTAATGGGTTTTTGTGCTCATCTTCTATATTCTCTGATGATATCACCATGTTTCTCAAGCTGACATCACTTGCTTGCAGTCACATCACCTTCAACCTTTTCTCACGTGTTTTGTTTCCCACTCTCTTTTGCTCTGTTCTTCAGAGACTCAGTACATTATTCATTATCTGGATTCGCTGTGACATTTGGGTCTCTTTGAGGACAGGCGATTAAAAACCTGTTGCCATCCAAAGGGTAAAGGTGTCTGTTGATCCCACTGCTTCATCCAGGAGTCACTCTGACCTCCTACTCTCTAGGTCAGAGATCAAAGTTGGCCCACTCGGTTTCATTTTGGCATATTATTTATAAATTCAATTATAATAAAATATAATATAAATCATTTTTTTGTGAGATGAAAATGTAGGATCACTAACATTTTTTCAGAATCTGAGAGAACTTTGGATCTCAGTACCATTTTGCATCTTAACAGTACAATAGGTTTCCATGCCCCACAATTCAGAAAGTAACTGTTTTATTGTCTGAAACGTTTAAAGATGTTTCATTTAGTTAGTTTAAGCAGGAAACATCCAGTCCAGAGGGATTATTTGAGTGTCTGCTGTGCTTTTGGTTTGTTATCTCTCAGTGAGTTGTGCTCCCCTCTGCATGTGTTACATGTTGTTTTTAGATGTCTATCTCTGTAATGATTTAAAACACTCCTTCCAGATCACACGCCACTAAACTTCTCAGTAAGTGTCCCAAGTGCGCTTTATTACCATTTCAGCCCTCTTGGTCTCTAAAGCTCCCTTGTTTGTTTTTGCCACAGAGTCCACGACTTATATGGCGGCACTTTATTACCAGATGTTTTGTCATATATCAAGCGTGTATTTTGATTTGATCGCACGTGCTTATTAAGTGTGTTTGGCTGTGAGGCAGTATTTATCATTTCCTGTTGTCGATGGAATTACAGACTATAGCTGCTCTGGTAGGACTTTGTGAAGTCAATCAGTCTGAAGAGGAGAGGAGCTGCGTCCTCAAAAAGTCCCTCACGCTCTGTTTGTAATAATTACAATGTTTAGTGCAGACTCGAGTGTTACGGCACTGATATGCTCAGCACAATCTAGACCTAAATCTGGTGAAGGTGCAGATGTTTACCCTGCACAAAAAGTCCTTGACACATTCTGCCACACCTGCATCCTCTTTCGAAAGCAGACCTTGTTTTTCTCTCAAGGCTGTAGTTACTGCGTGCGTGTGTGTGTGTGTGCGTGCGTGTGTGTGTGTGTGTTCGTGCGTGTGTCACTAAGAGTGTTACAGGAATGTAAAAACTTATGCAGAAGTTTAATATCTCGGAGCATAAATAATCATTTATACTCTGCTTACACATGCACACAGTGTAAGCATGACAGTCGTGTTAGCTTTGCAAAGATCTTTTAGAATAAGCTTTTTAGCAGAGTGCTACAGTTGACTCTATCTGCAGGAAACTTATGTGTGTGTGTGTGTGTGCATCTTTGCACCTATCTGTGCACATATATGTGTGTACGGGGCTGCTCAAGTACAGTTGCCAAGGAGACGGCCAGACTCATTTTCACATGTTTGAGCAGAGCTACAGTATGACTCATTCTATACAGGCTATCTCTCTCTGTCTTCCTCTTCCTCATTTTTCTCATTCTGTGGGCACGAGATACGGATAATTTAGGACTCTGCTCAAATTACTATTTTCTATTTCTCATTCTTCACTCCTTTGCTGTCATTACTTGCTCTTTTGTTGTCTGTTATTTTGTTTTCTCTTTGTGCTTTTTTTTACCTTGGTCTGCTGGGTAGACCTCTATAATGACGTTGCCGACAGTGGCGTGCTGCACAGTATGTGCATTTCAGTCAGGTGTGTGGTGATGCATGGATGGATGAATATCCATTATGCGTGCAGCAGGGTGTCCAGTAAAGTAGTGACAAAGCGCTGCATATAAACTAAAATCCTCTCAACAGTGTTACGTATACAACCTTTATGACTGCCTTAGAAGAAGTGGTTGAATCTGGAGGCGTGTGTGGCTCCAGGGAAGACATTTAATAAATGCTCTTACCTTGGGGAAATATATCTGACAAAGTCCTGTACTCAGCTGATGATTGAAATATTGCAACTTTTCGAGCTTCACCCGAAAGAGAGGTCAACTGTAAACACTGCTTTTCTTCCCTCCTTTCAGTGTCTTGTCCTCAGCCCCGGGTTTAGAGGAAGCCCAAACGCTGCTCAACATCATCCACTCTAATGAGGTTGGTGTCGAGTTGAATGGGTGCCATTAATCGAAATCACTATTATTTATCTATCGCAGTGGTCTTTGTCATGTTGAACTCACCCTCGCCTGTTCATTCTTGGCACATCTCATATGCACTTTGTTTCAGATTGCTAATGTGGATTCCAGACTGACAGCCAAAGACCTTCTCGATTGTTTCTCACAACAAGACTACAGGTGAGGCTTGCGCATACTTTAATAAGTGACTTAACACACACAGCCCCTACAGATAGAAGCTCACCGGTCTTAATTATTACATATGACAGAAATGACGTACGTTTTAACATCCAGGAAGAGCCTAGAAATAGTTTTAGTCACTTTCCTCTTGGGGTTTAGTGCGTGAGCGAACTACAGGCTAAAGTCCTGTTGTATCTAGGAAACACCAGGTTCTGGCCTTTTCCTGCCTCAGATTGATTTCGGTGGAGCTATTTTTAGGTTTGCCACAGCTGCTGCCTTGTTCCCTCTTGTATTACGCAGCCCTGAGCTACCAAAATTCTTCTTTTTTAAGATGGCCATCTCTCATTTTGCGCTGGTTACAACACTGCTGCATTTTGTAGATCATCTCAGGCAAATGTCATACAGACTTGAGGCAGAGGTTTTTATTCATGCAAAACAGTGACAAACTTGCCGTCCACCAACACAGAGGCCAGCAAAACAAGCCTGTGCTACTATGGAGTGAACTGTAGGCCAAGCTAAGACTTGAGACCTTTACTCCTTTAAATGATTTTAAAGTTAGAATAAAGGATACGACCGATCGTGTTAGCTAACTAACACACGCAGGACTAAGTACTGTGAATGCACTGCATTATATTATGTAATGTAATTTGCATCGTGCCTGTTGTCGCTGTTGTGTATCAGATTGCTGCTGTTTTTACCCGAGGCATGTCTCACCTTGGAAAAGTGATTTTAATCTCTGACACGGACCCACTTTGTTCGAGGTATTCTTCTCATAATGACTGTCTCCTGAGCAGATCTCTTAATCAAACATTCTCAGGTTCTCTGAATTCTCTCGCGCTCTTTGTTGCGGCGTGCCCGGGCACGCACGTGTGTTGTTTTTCCAGCGTAATGGCCGCTAACTCTGTTCTTAAAGCTCTCCTCACAGATATCCCCAGCAGAGCTCTCACAATAGCTGTGGCCATGCCAACGACACTAAAGCATTAGGGACACCCGTTATTAACATATGTGCTTGAAGGGCCGCTTAATAGATCTTTGTACTTGTGTAATCCTTGAGGCCACCACATTAACCACAAGGCTGGCTTGTAATGGGACCGCGATGCCGATACGCAGTTGCTCAGATCACAAATCAGTTGTTTTGTCAGCTGACGAAACATAATCACCCCCACGTCGTGTTGTGGGGTCAGGATTTAGGAATGACACAAAAGATGTATCTTCTAAGTGACTGCTTTATTTAAACACCAGAGATTTATACAGACTGTACCTACATGGACTTTAAGCACTCATAAAGTCAAGGAAGTGTTGACTTACCAGTCCTAGCCGGGATCACAGCTGAAGTGAGTTATGTGTCACTTCAGTATTGTCCATGTCATCTATCTTAAACAGCTTTTTTTAACCCATGGATTACATGTCAGTATTTTTAAGCTGTAAAGCATCTTTCGGGAGGAGGTGGGATTTGCATGCTCATGTAACACAGGCTTTACATTTGCACCATATCTAAGATTATCTTTCTCATCTTCAAGCACACAGTTATCCCACGTATCCGTCTTATTCCTGCAGCAATTTGAAATACATTACATACGTTGGAAAATAGTTAAGGTATTGAAGGATATATTACTGAAATGTGGAGTTAGAGGTTAAAACAGGTTTTCACCAGTTTTCAGTCCAGGATTTTCTGGGCGGTCCTTAAAGGGTGGCTCGATGACACGCTGAGGCCACCCTGAGCAGACCCCTGCACCCCTAGCAGAGAGATAGAGATGAATTCATCTCGCTCAGTGTTTCAAAGTTAGTCATGTAATTTTCTGAACTCATCCGGCACGTTTCAGTCACTTCAAAATTGCTGCGTGACTGCTCCCACAAGTGGGCGTGGCTTAAGCACATTCAGTGGACACGCCCCCACAGAATACTGCTCATTTTTACCTGATTTTGACACCAAATTTCATAAACCTGTTGATATTTTTAATCATTCAGATTTATCTGCGTGGTTAATAAGACTTATTACTTTGGTCTGACAGGCTCAGAACACATTTATTCTTACTTTACCCGGACTTAAAGCTGCAGCTGATATTTTCTGGATTTGTTAAAAGCTGTGTAACTGTTGTTAAAATGTTAAAGTTAAACTGGTTGACATCTGTAGTGCTGAGATGATGTTGATTATTGGTTATTTAATCAACAGAAAATAATCACACACGTTAGTTCTAGCCTCTACCTCCTATAAACGTTTTATTTATATTTTATTTATACATTTTATTGACAAATAAATATTTAATCAGAATAAACTAATAGATGAATTGATAATAAAAAATAATAGTTGCTCTAAATCTTTGCTTACATCACATGGTTCCGCAGGAAGCACACATACAGGACATAATATAATCACTAACCCCATCATCACAGGTCCATCCATGATGTGCATTTATGACTGCAGGTTAAACGCAGCAGCTGCCATGGAAACGAGCCACAGTTCTATGTATTCAACAGATTATTTCTCTTCAGGCTATTATGTGTCCTCTCTTAATGCCCCCGCCTGGCTGACTGTGAGGAGCTGTTTCTGATGATCATATGGAAAATATTGACTTCCACTAATGGTATAATTGATATTATAGCTCTTGAAATAAATAAATCAGGATTGTGCTGTGGTTGATACTGTATATTAATAATGAGATAGCCAACAAGGATGATATGAAGTCCAGTCAGATGATACCAAAGGTTTATTTAGTATTAAAGACAACATCTGCTGTGTCACTTCATGGAAGAGGTACTTAATGGTCACGTCATCCCAGGTTTTGTTACAGCGGGTCACCGCTGAAAGATATGGTTAAGATACGGTTAAGCTGGCTCTGTTGTGACTGTAAATATTTTATTTGTTACATCCACTGTGACGTGATGTAGGCTTTTATTCAGTGAGTGTATTATCTGTGGTGTTAAATATTTGATTTCAGTGCTCGGTGCGGCGGTATGATGTCATGAGTTATATAAGACCTTAGGGAGGCCCTTTCCAGGAGCGTGTTTGGTCATTGACAGGCAGCTCTCAGTACAAGTGGGCCTCAACAGCAGATAAGCTTCCAGAGCAGCTATGAGATTTTAGAAATGTCAGATTAAAAATCATCCTGTTGGCCGCCTGTCTTTAGATATTATACTTTATGTTTCTATCAGTTTTTAGCTGTTAACTTGCTACTGCATTTTGACGGATGTGCAGTATGCATACAGGAGAGCTATAATGTGTTCAGTAGGAAGGATATAGTATCTGATGCTCCCTGACTAATGCATGGCAAACATGGAAAGACATGCATGCACTTGTGTGTTTACATAAGCCTTTTTTTCCCTGCGTCTCAGGCACTTACGGTGCTCCAGTTGTGTGCGATTTCCTAGTGTTGTTTGGAAACTAGTGAAGCTATTTGCGTAAGATGAGGAGGGTGGATGCCCGGTGGCTTTTAATACGACGTGGCTTAGCCCGATGGTCAGCTGATAGTTGAGCAGAAAGCTGTAAGATCACCTCTTTTTCACGTCGTGTATATAGAGTATGTGAATTCAAGCCCCATCGGTGCTCGACTTGCATATTTGCACAGTAAATTTGACTCAGACAAACAACCTTGAACACCAGCTTCCTTATCTGTAGCGGTCACCTCTTTAAGCATTATCTTGTATCATAATGGTTACAGTGTGTAACTCAAACAGAGTGACCAGAGCGAGACAATGTAGTGCTGTTGAAACAAACCTTTAGAGAACTGCATGCAGTGAAGAAAACTTTAATCCGTAGATTAGTTAACTTTCCTTTTCTTCTTATTCAGAAGCGAGAACAAAGAGAAACTGCTTTGTGTTTGATAAGGCAGATCACTTTTTAAATGAAAAATGGATTATAGCTACGCCAGGGACAGAGAGACAGACTTTTCTTTCATCCTTGATTTCATAATATACTGAAGTATAACACCGTTTCAACCTTTGCTAATTAAATCACACACACACACACACAAAACGTCTTTAAATCAAACACCTTCTAAGCAAACCCAATGCCACCTTTTTATCATTAACAGGCATTCCTTTGAACGCCTTTCAGTAAGACTGTGTCACGCTCTTAAGGTCAATGTTTTAACTGAACATTAAATGGAAATGGAGTGTGCGACACAAAAGCCATCACAGCATAACCGGTGTTCAGCGAAAGAAGGGCAAAGCATTTAGAAAAGGCGACTTCCTGTACATTTCCTACTATTGTTTCTTCATTTTATTCCAATATTGAACATCTAGAGACCTAGAGGTTGGTTGCCATGGAGATGATGCATGTGTCCATAGCAGCGTCTTAGTTAGGTCAGAGAATACTTTTGGTTCAATATGACACGACTGGCATGAGAAGACCAACTGATCATGTGATTCCATGTTCAACACAAATAGTTCCCGTCTCCTGCGGATATCCATTAATTACCTGTCAAACCCATTCAGCCTGTTGCGTAACACAGAGGCCGCAGCAGCTCTCGCTCTTTGTGTATGCACTGCGGATCTGGGTCGGTGACTTTGTGCACCATTAACGTGCGTCACTATCTTTGTGCGACTACATTTGGAGACTCTTCATGCAAAGAGCTCAACATGGCCCGCTTGTCCCGTTAATGATTGCGTAGCTGTCGATGTAATCACGTTGACAGGAAGCCTGTCAGGCAGTGCCTCTGCCCGTGGAGCATGCTGGAATGCAAAACCAGATCATTTGCGGCCGACCGAAACATTCGGGGAGTTGCCCCAAACTCTGGCACGAGTGAGCCGCGGGTAACACAACCTGTGATTTTCCCCAGGTTATGAAAACACACAGCTGCACTATCGGATGGAGGAGGGGAAGTGGATGGATGTAGGATGAAAACAGGGGGGCGTGAACAGACAGCAGATTCTACTCTTTCGTTCCTCCTTCTCTCTCCCGGCGGTTACATAACGTTCCAATGGAAACAAAGCAGAGGAGGAAACAAACAAGCAACAAGCTCCCTCAGTGTCTTCGCTGCTAAGCAGCCGTTTCCAAGGCCGCCGCTGCCCATTTCTGTAAAGTGTTTGCGCTGCGCGGTGAAGACCGGTTGCGTGTCTTGTTTGTGCATTTGTAACTGCATGCATGTACGTGGTGATGTAACCCGAAAAAATGTAGTTTAGTTGGAGGGAAAAAAAAAAAGCATAAATGGCTGCCATTGAGACCCGGGGAAGCTTCTGGAAGCTGCAGCACCCACAGAGGCTCTTTTGTCTGTCATGGACATGCTGTGCTGAACATGATCAGCACGTAGAAAGTTCACTCTTCAAGATGTCAGAGTCATCCAGGGTTTTTCATGCGGTTATGTAACTCTCCCCTGGACAATTTAATGTGAGATTGAGTTTTTGCTGCTGAATCATACTGAGCTAAAACCAGGGTAGATAAAAAATTTAAACCAACAGGCTTTTTGGTCATTTAATCATAAAACATGAACAGTATAATCTCTCTGCAAGACTTTGTTCTAAATACAACATTCACGTGGCTAAGCCTTGCCCACCTGAAATACTGTACGCCAAGACTCTTGACTCCCCGGAAATGCAGCAAGATATGAACAGATCCACACACTGGAGCATGACAACGCAGAAGGGCAAGCACATAGTGTTGCACTCTGCTTTAAATCTTTAGAAAGAACACAGAAAAAGAAGTTTCTCATGTGAAATAACCAAAACTGTTCCAACATTGGCAGATATATCTAATGTATCTTTTTTCTTTTAACTTGTGTTCCCAGGGAGATGCTGGGAGCTGGAGGGAACAAGTTAATGGAGCTAAAAGCGGCCTTTGATTGTTGCGTTGGGACCACAAGTCAACACATCACCTTTCCCACGTAGTCCTGATTGGACCAGGATCAGGGAGTCTGCACACCAGCCAAACAGATGCCCTGTCAAAGTGAAAGTCTTCAGTTTAAAGGGATGTCTGCTCATGACTGAAACCGTTTACTTCCTTTGATTGGAGTGTTTCTTGTAACACTGGTGTTTCCCTGAAGGAATGCACATCTATGCATCTTCTGCATCATTCTGAAGTTTACAGAATTTACAAATATTTTTAGTAATTAACTTTTACAGTACATAGAGGTCATCTACATTAGATACCGCTTCCAAAGTTCTCCCATATTCATACTCCTTCAGTTATTTTACACCTGGTTCTTACGTGGTCCTGCCCTATCAGTTGAGCAGTGATTTCATGTTTTTTCAACTTTCACAGAGCTTTTTATCTTTCAGTTTACTAAGTCCATAGACGTGCACATAAAATATTGCACATTGTTGTGAAAAGCAATTTATTTAATTTTAAAACTTTGATATTTGCTTTTGAAATACAGTTTGTTAAATAGAAATTTAGTGTGATTTTATTTTTTTTTTTTTTGGGACGTTATGAACGTGTTATGTGCAATGTTTGAAGGTACTACTTTTTTTAGATATATATATATTTAATATCCATTCACCAGATTGTATTAAACGGTTGTTTCTCATCGTTTATGACCGTTCAACTTCACCAAAAGCTTACTCAAGCACCTGACTGGACTTAAAGAAGTAGTACATTTTGGCGTATTTACTTTCTTGCTCAGAGTTAGATGAGAAGAATAGTACTCTCATTTCAGCCCATTGAATACGAAGCCAGACCTTGGACACGATTAGCTTAGCTTAGCATACGGACTGGAAGCGGTGGGGGGAAACAACCAAAGGTAACAAAATCTGCCAGCTGGCGAAAATTCAGGGAAGTCACCTCGGGCCTTCTTAAGTTACTCTGTCACGTAGTGTTCATTTCACAAACCTTCGGGAGAAAAAATGTTCTCCTACACCTGTTATTCAGCTGCGGTGCCTCTTCAAGCACGTGCTGTGTAAATGTTAGGCCTCAGGACTAACATAAATCATCCTGGGCTGAAAATGGACATTAGTGAGATCACAAAGCATCTCTTTTAAGATGCTGTGCATGTTATTCATTTTGATGAGCTTCAGAAATGCTGGTTGGTGGATTTTGTTACCTGCAGTCAAGTGTGTGCTCATATTTAGCATAACCTAAAATGTTGAGAGGCCAGTCGTTTCAGCAGTGAAAATCAGACACTCACTGTGTTCTTCATGTTTTACCTCATAAAATAGTCACTAACCGCCAACGCTTCAGACTTTCCACCGCTCACTGCAGATGTAGCTAAGAACATTTAACAAAGCAATAAATAAAGTTTGGTTTGACATCCAGTTTTTTTTTTTTTTTTTAAACCAGAAGAACACATGGCCTTGCAGCTATCCTTTGAGATTTTTGTTTGTAAAATAGTTGTGTTTTTTCCAGTTGGGTTGTCCTAGTGTCCCAGTGAGGAGCTGAGACTGAAGTAGTATCTTGAAAACTGAAGCTGTTGGTGAGGTTGTGTCATACATAAGGAACATTTTTATAGTCTAGTTTGAAGTTAGCAGTTTTTGCAAAGTTTTGGTTGTTTTTTTTAAGTAAAAAAAAAAAAAAAAAATCAGAGAACAAAATATATTTTGTGATATATTTACAAGAAATTAAATCTTTTGAAGCACTGTCTCACATCATTTGCTTCGGATGATCTTTTCTGAGCGATTTTCAGAGTTCAGGAGCCTTGCGTAACTGCCTTACTTGTGATATTCCCTGCAGTTTTTAGGAAAAGCTCTGCCGTTTAAGTGCCGTCTGAGTGCTGTGATTGATAGCCTGAGCGTGAGTGCATGTGGCTGCTTGTTTGCGTATAGTGACTAAGGAGATTAGAGCGCAGGTGACGCCGGCACACAGAGATTACACCTGCTGCTGTGACACACAGTCAGGCTAAAGCGTCAGACGTCACGCAGGAGCAGGTGTAAGGGGAGGGGACATCATGAGAGAACTTCCTGCCTCGTTGCATCATGGCAGAGTGGGACGGCTGTGCAGACGCAACTGTTGCTGAACATTATGTTCAGTTGTAACGTTGGACTCTGACATTGACTTTTTGTTCCAGATGTATCTCATGCGTCATCAGTACTACCACTGAAAACCCAATTAATCATTTATAATAAAAATGCGCAGTGGAGACTTCATTTCTAAATTTAAACCACCTTCATGCAGGGCGGTCTGTGCCAAAGGAGCTCACCTTCACCCAAAGGAACCCTTTCCCTCTTCAGCCTTGCTGATGTTAAACAGCTTTACCCTAGTTGGTTGATGTGCTTCATTTCCATTCACTTTCTGCTTTTGTATAAATTTGGTTTCCATTGCTGGTTGTAAATTGTAAAACCATGTGTAACCGTCTAACATTCCTAGATGTTACATTTGTATTTTTACAACAGATCATGCTCTTGCTCGTTCACAGTTAACTGCAGAAGAGAGACGGTGACATAGATGTGGCAAGGCAAAGTTCAGAGGACAGACTCCCTTCGTTTAGTCCCCGCTTCCTGTGGCACGCGGCCCATATGCTGCTTTGTTTATTTTTACCGCGACTGTCAGGTGTGTCAGCTGAGATTAACACAGGCTAACTTGTGAATGAGCACAGCGTGAGGATTTCAGAAACTGACTCACAGTCAGTGATCTCTGGGGTCATGCAGATGCAGCCAACTCAGCCAGTCCCCCTTTCAAACACTCAGCGACTGTCGTCGTCCCTTCCTGCTCAGGTCTGTTAGCCAGCTTAGTATAATCTCCTCTAAAAGACACTTAGAGGAGCGGGGGGGGAAAAAAAACCTGGCTTAGTGTGGTAGTCCCTGAGGAAAATGGTGGCACTGAAAGCTTAGACAGCAGTGACGAGGATATAGCAATTACTCAACAGTCAGAGCAGGACAAGGGGGGCTGGGGGATGAGGTGGTGGCAAAGTCTAAATTTAGGGTCAGAAAATCAGCTGTGGGGAATTTTATTCATGGCTTGCAGCACCTGGCCGAGCAGCTGACCTACGACTTAAAAATGCTAAAGCCTCTGATACATAACCAGTCGAGTAGAGTACGTCACCATGACGTGGGATGTCTAAATTACTGCCAACGTGACTCAATGACATTTATAAAAAGTAGGCCAAAGACAAAAATCAGATTTAAATGATTTATTAATTAAGAAATGTTACAAATGTGATAATTTTCTCGCTCTAACATTCCTTCCAGAAGAATCTGCCAATGCCTGACACTTTAAAACACAAAAGAAAAAAAAAAAGGATCTTCAGTAAACTGCATCTCTATATACATCAATTAGTTAAATCACAATAACAAAAGTTTGGTTAGCAGAAGCATGGTTGTGCGTGTGTGGTGCGTGCACAAAAACGTAACTAAAACTGGCACTGGTTAGATTCGTTGACTTAAGCTGTCTGCTACTACTTTTTTATTTTATCGGTAAATCAGCAGTGTATAAAAAATATAAAAAAGGCCATCATTTGAGATTCAAAAAGCAATCCAGCTTGTTTAAAATGACACAAAAAGCCATGACAGGTGTTTTATCAACTCGCACTCTGAGTAAGGCTTCAAACCATTGACCTTTAAATGTGAGCAAAATTACATTTCCACGACAGAAATATCCTTAAATAAAACTTTGAACTTTCAAAAAAAAAAAAAAAAATTGTCACCACTCCATACTGCCACCTTCCAAGTGACCGATAACTGCGAGCTCATCTGAAAACCCTCAAGTGACAAACCTTTCAACTCCAAGAGAAAAAGAAAAAAAAGCACTAAATGTGTATTAAATGTTGGCATATGACAAAAATATGAGGAAGAAATAAAATATGTACAGCACGGAAAACATTGTATGCAATATGCAAAGGCGCCATGTTGCTTTGGGCAACAACCCCTCCATCCCCACCCTCCCACGCGCCAAATATAAGCCAGTCTTCACTGAAGACCCCTCATCCCGACAATTCCCACCCCCACCCCCACACACACCCATCCGCTCATACACACACACACACACACACACACCCATCCACACAGAACATCACGAAACACGATTACGTCACTAAGCCTGTTAGTTTGGAAAAAGGTGAAGCACTGTGAGACTCCCCCCCAACCCCTTCCCTCCCTCCTCCCTGTCCTCCCCCCTCCTCAGTCAGAGAGGGGATACAGGGCCTTGGTGCAGTCGTTCCACTCGTCCGTCTCCGGGTTGTACACCTCCAGCGTGTTGAGGAACTCGTTGCCGTCGAAGCCGCCCACGGCGTAGATGGTTTCGCCCAGCATGGCCACGCCCGCGTTGCTGCGAGAAGACGTCATGCTGCCCAGCATCCTCCACTCGTTGCGGGCGGGGTCGTACACCTCCACGCAGCGGAGTGCGTGGGAGCCGTCGAAACCGCCAACGACAAACAGTTTGCCTGGACGGAGTCAGAGAGGGAAGCTGAGTCACTCAAATTTAAATTCCCAACAGTTTGATGCTTGTCAACATGTTGTCACAGTTTTTCCCAGCACCTGTTCATCTACCATGTACAAACTTTCAAAAAAAAAAAAAAGCTGCCATAGAACTGGAACTTGATGAACTCATCTCTGGTTTGCGGTCATGGGCTCACCTGCATGGACAGCAACGCCGGCCCCCCTGCGCGCCACATTCATGGGGGATATCAGGGTCCAGGTGTTGTTCTCAGGGTTGTAGCGTTCCACAGTGTTCAGGCAGTTCCACGACTCCGCCCCTCCAATCACGTACATGAAGCCATCTAACTCGCACACCGCTGCCTGGTGCCTCCCTGAAAACATATTTTTCTTAATGAATACAACTTTCTAATTCCTCCCTTGGGCTGCAAATATTACAAGACCACAAGCTGTTTTCTGACTCATTTACGTCCTACTACTCATTCTGCTCCGGCAATCCCAGAGGGAGTAATTAAAGCTTTAAATTAGAGAGACGTTTGTCTGAAAAATATGCGGCTCTATGCTCGAGGTCAAGATTATGTTCAGCGGTATACGTACTGATGTTAAGGGAAGCACAGTTGGACCAGGTTTTGGTTACAGGGTCAAAAGCGTCACAGTTCTTGAGGCCCTTCTGCCCGCAGGGGTCTGATCCTCCCACAACATAGAGTTTGTTGTTCAATGAGCAGACACCTTGAAAACAGAGAGGACAGGAATGAGTTAAACTGGCCTGACGTCAAAGTCAGTACTTTACAAAGTTTTCCTGGAAATCATTAATAAAGCCTTGCAGGGGGTGTGTGCGGGGGAGGGGCTGACCTGCATTGCAGCGGTTTGTCCTCAGTTCTGGCACTTGAGCCCATTCATCAGCATGTGGATCGTACCTCTCCCCGCAGCTCAGCTCATCAGAATGTCCATTTGATCCTCCAATCACGTACAGTTGACCCTGTGAAGTGTAAAAAGGGCCAAGTCATTAGATGACGGCACTCAAACAATCACGTTTAAAGTACCTTCTGACAGAAACTGTTTGGACAGAGTAAAGTACGTGTGTAAACATTTGCACAGTGCGACAGGTAAACACCTGGGCACATTTTTTTTAAATGGCATTTTATTGCTGAGTCGTTAAATGTGAGATAAAGATGAACAGTAAACTGTACCATGAGCACAGCCATTTGGAATCGAGCCCTTGGAGTCCGCATGGGAGCGATGAAGGTCCAGCGGTCCTCTTTGGGGTCATAGCACTCTACAGTCCTCAGACACTCCTCTCTGTTGTAGCCTCCTGCAGGGACCATAAAGATGCATCAAGGTTAGGGTGGAACTCTGTGGTTTACATAACCCTCATATTGAGCAATCAGATATTTAATACTCTGAAACAAAGTTTGATGGAGGCGCTGATGGCACATGACAATAGTGGTTTAGTGCCGACCTGCTGCGACGAGTCTTCCGTTCAGGGCCGCCGTGCCCAGGCCGGAGCGAGCATAGTGCATGGGTGAGAGCGGCTGCTCCTCCAGCTCCTCGGGCTGGGCCTCGAAGCTGAGGCTCTTCATCAAGCAGGGGGTGGCAGAGGGGGAGGTCTGAGGGCTGCTGCGACCGTGCAAGAAGATCACACACAACACACTGTCCAGCACAGCCAGACACAGGTAGGTGTTGTCTACGGGGGGTTAGATTGGAGATTGTTAGACACTTGTGGGGGGAAAAGTTTTGAGATGAAGCAAAATATTCTGATGCTCAGCGTAATTCTTTAGTCAGACTTCTGACACGCAAACTCTAAATTAGTGTATAACTTACTTGTGGTCTTCTCAGAGGCGATGTACTTCCACTCTCTCCTGGCGGTCTGTTTCGGGGCATTTGCTGCTTGGTTGGAGGGCGACAGGCTTCCTGAGGAGCTGCAGCTCATCTGTCTCTGGGTGCTCTCTCGTACAGGTTTCTTCTGCAAGAGCACAGTGCAGCTACAGAAGCCTGCTTGCACCAGAGGCCCGCCAGCGGCCGACACCAGCTACTAAATCACACTCCAGACTACCATGTGATCCAGCTCTTCTAATTCTAGATGTGGCATAATGAGCCTGCGTTTATCCTGCCCGGGTGTGTATTGAACTCTCACGCCACCAGAAGCCAACAACAACACAGCACTGCAAACTACAGGCTCAGACCACACTACAATCAGATCTAACGGCAAAGGGTGTAAAGCTGAGACAGCCATCACTGCACTGTACTCCACTTGTTGAGATTAGCTTACTGGAAATGGATTTAATATGTGCTCGACAGCATAGCCAGGCAGGCGTCAGAGATCATTTCTGGCTAATCAACTGACAGTAGTCTTTATATTGTGGCTAAATTGAGTTATTAAAAAAGAGCCATGTCTACTTCTAGCCAGGCACAGGCTGTGTAGTATTTTTATGCATGGCCAGGCACAAGCTGTACGATGAAGCGACACGCTGCCAAGCAAAAATGTGGTAGCGACTTCATTCCAGTGAAGCCGGGCACGAGCTGCTGAGTACCTGCACAAACTGAAGGTGGTCCTCCTCGCCACCAAACACCTCACTGTGCCCCTCAATCAGCAGCCCTCCATCCACCAGCTTATGGTCAGGTGAGTAGTACAGCGTTTGCACCTGAAAGACAAACAGGAACAACACACCCATGTGGCTGTCTCCATGGCAACACACTGAGAGCCCCAGCATAAGGGGGATAGGAGGGAGGGAGGGAGGGAGGAAGGGAGGGAGGAGGAGGAGGAGGAGGGGCCGCAGAGTGCTGTGAAGAGGAAGAGGGGGGGAGGGGATAAAGGCCTGGATCTTCAGTCGCTTGGATGGAAAGCTTCTTTAAAAAAAAAAAAGACAAACGCCGCTGCCACTGCATAGAGTGGGTTAAGTGTTTTGAGCTTGAGAAGGTGCTTCTCCTTAATTTTCCCTCCTTAATTTGCATCTAAAAAAAGAGGGAGCTGGTGAAATGTGAGAGGTTGCATCTGGAAAGATCTTCTGTGAAGAATGAAGAAGAGGAGGAGGAGGAGGAGGAGGAGGAGGGGCTGTGTGTCGCCCTCTTTCCACCTCTGCTGCTTGGAAACCGGTCCTCTAGCTGAAGGGGTTGGTCATTGTGATGGCAGCCACAATAGGCAGTCAAATCCAGATGACTTCAGACAGTAGCGCTGCTGTAGGAATGATCAGGCTACTCTATGTTATCACCCAAAATATGATTAAATCCAAAAGGCTAGACAATGGAATGCCGTGAGAATGCGTGCTGAAGTCATGCAGATGCCAATTTGAATGCCAGATTTTAGGGGAAACACAAAAGGCTCCTAGAATTTCAGAAAAATGTTGACGCGGAGGGCTAATCGTTTGTTTGTTAGTCTGATGAAATATCTGCACTGGGCAAAATGACTCAATGCAATGCCATTTTCTGTCCAATGCCTCATGTGAGTGGATCAGCAAGAGAATAGATTGCTATGTGCAGTAAAGGGGCAGTCAGGTGTATTTACGCTAAAGGTCGGTGAGCAATGTGTTTCCATAAATGTAGAAACGTGAGGCGTCTGTATATGTGGCATTGACAGATGGGAGCACAGTGTTGCTTGGCTGCAAAGAGAGGCTGCTGAGAGGCAGTAGAGCTCCTCTCCTCCCTCTCTTTCTCTGACTCATTACCCTGGTGGCTCAGTCCTGGCTCTTCAGTCCGGTCTCCTGCTGCTGCTAATAAACCTACAAGAGAGATAAATCAACGGGGAGGAGGGCCTGTTAGTGCTGGAGCAACAAACGAGCACCTGTTCAGATAGTAAAGTGGCAGTGAGACAGCAGAATCAAGGGTCAGACCTTTGAGAACCTGTGTTTTTGCGTTTCAGCGGAGAGGAGCACTGTCATACTCAGATGGGGTTGTGTGTAAACCAACCGCATACCCAAAAGAGAACAGTGGAAACAAAAAACAAGAGCAAACAGCAGCTCGTTTTCGGCTCACCTCTAATTTGTAGTATGGTTCAGGGGTACAGAGTTTCTTACTGCAAAAACCTCAACAAATCAGAGGGGGAAAAAAAACAACAATCCTGACATAGCAGCATGACAGTGGCATGCCATTTCTACTTCAGCCCCCTTAATGACTTCTTAACGTCAAAAACAGGAGGAGTCAGAGGGAGGGGAAGGGGCACGGCAGGAATTGAAGATCAGTCGGAGTTGAGAGCGCACACCCTGGTACTGACCTCCTCCATGAGTCGTTCCAGTTGGTCTCCATTCTCCCAAAGGCTGCGCTGCACCCAGTTGAGCACCTTAGAGTAGAGCTTGCCATTGCTGGGCAGGGTCAGGTTGTCTTCTAGCATTACTTCTAACTGTAAACACACAAGGGGGTGAAACGGGGGTTAGATTTACACACAGGAGGAATAAAGTGACTCCTTAATTGAAGAAATGAATACCGCGTCCTATGTTGGCCCCTGGAAAACCTGATCTCACGGGCTTATTATTAATTCACCTGAAAATTAGGTGATTCATTACCTGTATAATTGCCTGATTTTGTCATAGTGACAGGATTCATTCATTTTACATCACATCATTAGCACAGTAAGTCCCTGCTGCAAAATTTATGAGTCAAGTGTCCCAGGTTCACCCAGCTTTTCCAATTTCATTTCTAATCTTTAAGCAAATTCAATACGAATAAGACACCGTGTTGCTGTTGTGACTCAAGAATAACAACAAACTAACAACTAATTGCCAATTATGTGTCATCAATATTTCTCATAGTGATCAAAGTTTGTGGTTCACTTCGCAAGAAATAGAATATTACCAATTTATCTTCCAACTAGGGCCTAATTCAGCTATAAATACATTTGAATTACATTTCAATGCTTCGTTTAAGATCTAAAAGTTTAATATCAAGCTCCTGGATCTAAAGTCAGATCGCTTAATTGTTAATTGCCTACCAGTAGTGAAGTATTTCACTGTCAAATAAATAGCTGTGCAACACAAGTTTGTTTAACCTCAACCAGTGAGCTACCACGTTAAGTACACAATGCAGTTCAAGACCTACACACTGTAGCCCACCTACGTTAGGCTTTACTAGTGGATGTGTTGTAAGTCCCCTGCCCTAAATACACTCAGCTTGGATTTAGCAGTAGGAAAATCTATAAGAGGCACACCTCCACACTGTATGCATTGTTAATCTCATGTCAAAGTAGGGTACATACAAAGCCAGCTGGGTGGGTCTAATGCAGGAGCAAAAGAGGACAAGAATAAACTTTCAGCAACCCTTGTCAGGAGTCTCTGTATGTATATTCAGTTGCTAGTTATGCTGCACTCTTACAATGAACCATAGGTCCAATAACTTACACTTAGAACGACTATTCACAGAATTGTACAGAACTGTTAGAAACATGTATGCACATTTAAAGTACCTTGAGACGGGGTAGTTTGAGGAAGTCCTCCTGTTCAGATACTTCCAGAAGATGGTCCTGGATGAAGGCGTCCACTTTGGCCAAAACTCTGGCATCACCCATAGAAGCTGGCAAAGTTACGGAAAGAGATGGCATTCTGGGAATCCATTTTAGACAGCAGGTAGTCACCGCAAATCTGTGAAGGGAGCGGGATATGTTCAAGTCAGTAAAAAGGTCAGTTCTTTGGAACCTGTAAAACTTGCCATTTGATTAGAAAGCAGGCGAGTAAAACAAAAAAAACAAAACATACCTGCTTGACTCGCTCCATCTTGAACCTTTTGGCTGCAGAGTAAACTTCCTTGACCAACCCCTTATCTGCCTTTAGTCTGTGTGACACAAACAAAAAGACAAAGAAAGCGCAAGGTTGTCAATCATTTTCAAAAAGCTTTTTCTCTGCATATTTTTCTGCAATAGGTTCAGCAGCAAAAGGTCAAAAGGTGCCACTCACTGGGCAGTGTAGGCGTAGTTGAGCAAGATCTCTACAGCCTCTGGGTCTAAGTCTTCAAAAGTGACATGAGAGACTCCATGGGGCTCATTGTCACTGTTAAAGATCTCAAACAGGTAGGGACTGCAGCAAGCCAGAACAGCACGGTGAGCCATCAGCTCATGACCACACACCTGGAGAGAGAGAAGACAAAAAATTAGGAAGTGTACAAGTTTGTTTAAAAAAAAAAAAAAAATACTATAACAAAACATACACAAGTGGAAACAACTTGAACAAAACATGATTTCAGCGCTTCAACTTGAGCAGCAGCTCTCTCTTATTTCCTGAAGCACGGCACGCATCTCACAGATCTGTACTGTACAAATGGTGGGAACAGGTTCTCACCATGGAAACATAATAGGAAACATAACAGGAAACATTAAGGTAAACGCTCAAATGTCTTTTTCTAGTTTGGTACGAACATGTGAGTTGAACAAAAACACAAACGTGTTTGACACTTTATCCCCCGTGCTTCACCTCTTATGTTTCAAAGAAGGACTCAGTGGCTTCTATGGGGGGGGGGGGGGGGGGGGGGGGGGGGGGGGGGGGGGGGAACAATGGCTCATGTGTGAGAGCGTCTGTGTTTTTATTAGTACCTGCAGTCTAACATCACAGAACTGACCACTCTTTCTCAGAGCGTTCATTTTGGCCACAGTGGAGTCCAGGAAACTCTCATCCTCAAAGATCAAATAACCGTTTGGAATCATCTTGGTAAGTTTTGATGGTATGCCTGCAGAGGAATGGTAAAAAGAAAAAAATTATTCTTTGGCCCAGCATGTTTGCCTGCTGCACTGTCCAACATGTCTTCAGATGTGACACATTGTAATGGCTGACTTTGTTAATTGATGACAAGAGAGAGCATTAGGGCTAGGTGCCTGTCACGTGCATTGCATGCATTATAACCTGTCCTATGCATTAATCATGGCCTTACCTAATTTTAGAGAATAATGCAAATCCAGGGAAGCAGCACTGCTGAGTCGAACAGGAACTGAAGGTAAACAATAGGCAAAGTAGACCGAGATCACAGAGGAATCCAAGTCTTCTTCACCCGAGGAGATGGATGGGAAGTTGTTAGAAGAAATGCCAGTTGACTAAACGGGCGTGAGCAGAAGGGAGAGGGAGAGCCGCTGCACGGACAAACTATCAGGCTTGAAGCGACTGTAATCAAGTCCTCGGGATCCCGTTGGCTATAGAGTTGTACTTATTCTGTGTTGGTCATACATTATAACCTAGAAGAAAATGAGAGAAAAAAATAGACACAAGTTTAGTTATTGTTTTTTTAAGTAAAGAAAGGCAGATGGCAGATGGATCATTTTGAAACTGATGCTGCCTGTTCTTGGCACACATGCAGTGCAAGCACGAGTCCGCTCCACGTGGTGTATCAAGGCAACCTTGTGCACAGGGCGAACAGTTGAGAACGCTGCCCTCTTCTCCTCCTATTTCACAGTCTTTTTTAAAAGCCGTTTTCCCAACGTGCAGTAGAACTTACAATGTTTCCAGATTTCCCCACATGCGTAGAAAATTCCAAGAATAGACGATGTGACTCAGGATACATTGGTCACTTCATGTTATCAGAAGAAAAGTGGAATTCAGCTTTTATCCAAACACGCTTTAAGCCAAAAGAGAAATACAGCGTTGGTAGCTAACAACAATTTCCATTGAGAACTTTAAATCTCCACACCTGCTGCTATGTTCGTCCAGTCCAAGATACATCGTGCTAATCCATCTCTTTCCTTTAACTCTGCCTCCACTCGCTCTGAAGCAAGGCCACTTAAACGCTACCTTATGCGACAAGCCCCTTTGATTGGCTCCTCCTTATAGAAACCCTTCCATTCAAGCACTGACCTATAAAAGGAAAATGCAGGAGGGGACAACTCGTGACAGCGTTTTCACAGCCAGTCAGTTGGTTAAATACAGTGATACTCCGTTGGAGTCACCCCCGCATAGCTACGCTATGAAATCTGGTTGGCCAGCATAGATGCTTCATATACCATGTAACCCTGGCCCACGAGCCTCACCCACCACCACACTCGCACGCCACGGCCAATACAGATCATCCGATATCCGCTGTAGTAGTTTGGATTTCGCTAGCCATCGAGCCATACACAGATGTCATTTGAATCAACAGGATGCTCATGTAAATTTACGCCTAACCACCAAA
Organism: Nibea albiflora; assembly: GCA_014281875.1. Lineage (NCBI taxonomy): Eukaryota > Metazoa > Chordata > Actinopteri > Sciaenidae > Nibea > Nibea albiflora. Next base: position 7,498,635 of record CM024792.1, read on the forward strand.
CCACTGTGCCATCTGTAGTCTGAAGCTCAGTAAATAAATTACACTGCAATTCCAACCGTTTTATCACCATCCCATATGGGGGGGGGGCAGGACAGACCACAGCAGCTGCCCCATAGTCTGAAATTGTATCCACACACCATGTAACAAGGCTTTCCAGGGTGGCCTAGCTTTGTCCAAGTGTTCTGTATCTAACTTGTATGTGATTCTAACTCATTAGAAAAAGCTGTGAAAAAACCCCAAAAAAACAAGCTATTTACTCGACTGCGGCGTGCATGTAATGTACTTGTGACTCTAGCTGCTGTCGGTGGCATTTCAGCAGCGCGTGAGTCATTGTGCAAGGATTTGCAATCAAAATGTGTGCAGAATTCTCAACATTAGTGGATCGGCCTACCTTCCTGACTTTTGACAGACCGTCCGGCACTCAGTGAATGTATGTAACAATGAGCCTCGCAGGAGGCTTTGTTGAGAACAGTTTCAGGTCTGGTTACATTGTGCACAATCCACGGGTAGACATTAGGCTTATCGGCTAGCATGACACAATGTAAAACACAACCAGACGTTGACATTAGAGCAGACAAACAGTATGCTCTTTATGTGCGGCTGAAATAATAACCGTCTTCCCGACAGTCAGGTGGTTTGGAGGAAAAGGTATACAAGTGCATTCTTGCAAGCCATGTATGTACAGCACTAAATTATTTTTCTCTGTAATCTGTCAGCTAAAAGAAAAACCATTATCGTAGTAAAAAAAAAAAAAAAAAAAAAAAAAAAAAGCTTTCCTATAATAACAGCAACATAAATAATGATAAATAATAATGCCAAGCAGCTGGTCGAACAAGTAACCCAAAATCACAATGCCATTTAGCTGCCAAAAGCTAAACTTGCATAACACACTTACTGATTAATTAGATATTATTATATCTTGTAGACCACTCACCATCTATCCAATATTCAAAAACCCGACAAAGAACAGGGAGACCAAGAAAAACAACAAAATACTCAAATCCACTGACCTACTGAACTCAAATTCACACTGCGCAGTGAGAATTTAATAATCAGAAGTCAAGTATGGGAAGGAATTATGTTCCGAGTTTAGCCTGGCATTCCTTGAAAAGGGACAGGATGACGACGACGCCAGACTGAAGGGGGATAAGGAATAAAAGGGAAATATTAAAAATGAATTGCGTTGCTCTGAAAAAAAAACAAAAAAAAACATTTGTCACAGTCAGCTGAGTTTTGTTTGAGGTTGTTCTGGAATAGAAAGATGCTAATCATGTTCAGTATGCAAGTTAAATAATAAAACACACTGAACATATATACACACACACACCCCATGCCTGCACTACTCGTTTGAGTCTGGCAAAGATGTGTGAAAGGCGGATGTGTAAAACTACCAAGTTAAGACTGCTGGGAAGCGCGCCAGAGATTTTTTTATGGGTAAACACGCAAGCACGATGGCACATGCTAGAATATGGTCTTTGTGTAATGCATTGAACAGCATTTACTGCGAGGCTGGCATGAAGAGCTATAATTTACCCTGTGTGTGTGTGTGTGTGTGAGAGAGAGTGTGAGAGAGTGTGGATGGAGGGAACACTGACCCAGTTTTGAGTCATTATGCAACATCTGGCAGAAGACTCCTTGTGAAGGCTCAAAAGCTCAACTCCTACACATGGCTTGGTACACCACACTCAGTTACTTTCATCTCTCTCACTTAACCAAACACTGAGCCAGTCAAGCCACGCCCTTAGCTTTCTTAAGAATTCTTTAATATGGAGTTGCCACCTTAGTCATAGTGGTGAATAATTAATAAGTGACATTGTAACTCCGGGAACCAGCATTTCAGGACAGACGCCTGGCTATATGAAAGCGGCTGTTGCCTTCTTAGGAAATATTTGCCCTTTTTGTCACTTAATGTGTACTCCATGTCCACAGTTTGAGAGAGAATAGGGAAATATAAGTGAAGCGATCCAGCCAGTGGTCAGTTAAAAGGCCTAGTGAGCCGCTGAAGTGGATACATGGGCATGTGCTAGAACTCCGGGAAACAAAGGAGAGAGCACAAAAAAAAAAAAAGCGCAAAAGAGAAAGAGTGAGATTGTTCACAACTTTGTCACAGAGGGTAGCTCTGAATGCATTTTCTCTCTCTCGATTTTTCCATCTGATTAGTCAGGCACAAAAGTGCAGGTCTGACACTGAACAATCAATGCTTGTTAGACACCCCTCCAGTGATGAAGAGAGGTACTGCAGGATATCTCACTCAGTTTTACTGTGTGGAAATTTACCACTTAATTCATCACATCTCGAACAGGGGAAATAACAAGGGTGTGACAATTTTAAAAAAAAATGAAGCAGGTAGCAAACACTGTTTTTGACTTTAAAATGCAAAAACCCCCACACCCTGGATCAAAGCCACGTTAAACTTAGATGCCCTGACACATCAGATGCATAAAGAGAGTACAGAACAATGAAAATGAGGAACATGTCAGATTTGCTTTTAGAGATGTGAAACCTCCACATTCAGAAAGTACAGCAACTCATTTCCATGCCACGAAAGGAAGCAGAAATGAGAGCAGTCTGAACACTCAGAAGCAAGGATGTTTTACTAAAACACCTACAGGCGTAAGCCTGTCAAATATTTACCCTTGTCCCGAAATCATCTACAGCATTTTATTCGGAAATACGCCACGTGGTTGCCGGCTTCAAACCCGGATTAAAAGCACAGTAGGTCGCACACTACCATGGCTTAAAGGCAACCTACAGCCGGGAGACACAACACACTAAAGCTGCTTAGGAAATCTTACAGCATCGGCTGGACAATTTTCTTTTACTGGAAAATCGATAGAGTGCAGCCAATACACTGCTCAATGTCGACGGCAACAGTGGCGCGTCAATAGCATGTAGAGACTGGACACAGCCCATAAACCCTGACACAATGTGGCATTAAATGGAGGGTGAGTAAAGGACGGGATGTACCCATGATACGATACCCACCCTACCTTACCCACCCTGCCACCCCCACCCCAGTGGGCAAGACTTACAATTGGCCACACAGTATCTCGTGTGAGTGTGTCTATTCGCTGCAAAGCAATGTCATTAATCTGCCTGCCGCCGCCTCCTCCTCCTCCTCCTCCTCCGGTAGCATGGCCATGATGTCTGGCGGTGGGCCAGAAGTCATATAGCTAGTCTGTACATACATCCCGCCACCAGAAACTAGGTCAGGGAGGAGACCCTCCCCTCGAACAATCTGGTTAACTCGACTTTTACAGTTATTATAAACGCAGACAGTGCAGATATTTTATCTTACAAGCGAAGTAGGTATCCAGTTGAAGCGAGGCAGCCAGCGACCTGAAGAGAGATGGAGAGGTCTGGCTAGTGCGTGTTAGCCTTCCGAGTAGACAACCAGCTGCTTAGCAAGGATGGGGAGCCATGAGGCAGCCACACCGCCTCAATTCATTAAAGCAGACCATGTCGGACACACTCGGTCCGTGTCCCCGGTCAATATGACAGTCACTATGCCGCCTATGCGCTAAAATACCGTCGTCATTTAGTTTAACGCTGGCTGTACGCGCGCAGCGCCGGTTTGCGGGACATTGTCCGCGACAGTCACCTTACGAGCCGTATTCCAGCAGTTTCCAGCCGGGCTCGGCTCAGACAACAAGCCACCGTTCATTCTGTCCACAGCGCCAAATGAGCACGTTATCTACCACAGGCTGAAGAATGGCGGGCACATCCGCCGTAGCCGATGACAGATTTAACGGTTCGCTCACATTTTAACGGCTGCGGTACGTTCCTCGACAAAGACATCAAACAGCATCATGGGATTTTAAGAAAGAGAGGAATATGTCTTACCTGAGGCGTTTGACAGCAAACGATATTAGACATATTTAATGCGAATTCAAAGTTGGTTGGTTCGGGTTAGAGCAAGGACGCAACGCGGCTACAGGCACGGCACGGCACGGCTTGGCTAGTGGTGAGTGTCTGTTCCCGGCAGGAGAAGCACGTCCACACTCGGTCTAGTCTGGACTAGCTCTGACAGGATGGCCGGCTGGGTGACGGGAAAGCGCGCTCCCGACAAAAACCAGTGAAATCGCCACGCCACCCGTGACGTCACTGCAGATGGGCGGCGCTACAACGCCCACTCCTCCTCTGGATAAGAGAATAAAATGTGACTTTAATGGCGCTGCTGTGAAAGTGATGAAATCCAGGCTGTAAAACAGTATGTGCGAAGATTATAGGCAATCTACGGCAAAAATAAAACATCAGAAGGAAGCGGGGATTACAGTTAACCAACCTTTTATTGTATTGTTGTGTTATTAATGTAGTGAGTTAGGCTATATACGAGAAAGGGATTTAAACCTTTCCTTATGCAAGTAAAACTACAACACTGTAACAACACTTGAATAGTTGAATTCCAGTGTGGTCCCATGAGAGTTATCTTATCATATAGTTTATCTATATATTATTTTTACTAACACATTTTTAGTATGACTCAACATGATTTTAGTGTTGCAGAAGGCAATTTAAACTAGAAATATGCATAATATTTTCTGAATTAGAAATATTTTCATTACCAACAGCAGTCAAATAATTGAATAGTGAAGTAGAGCTATAAAGTAGTAAGAGCAGCTTCCCCAAAATTGTACTATACTATTATACTATTCATTCCATCCACATTCCTTCACAATATAATCTTTAGTATAAACAATTTGCTTTAAAACAACAACATTTCAGTGAAAAGAATATATCAATCTATCTGTATTATATCTTTGTTAATTGTTTGTCTCATTGTGACCATCAATGGGTTCTTTTCAAACAGTAGTGGAAAGAAGTTAGAAAATATCTGGACTTTTGAAACACTAAACATGTAGTACAAGTAAAAGTGTTGCATTCAAACTTAAACACAGAACTCTACTAGCATAAAATGTATCAGTGATGGTATGGTAAGGTCAAAACCCTGAGACTCCAACATTGAGGATTCACAATTGTCAGATTAGTTGAAGAAGGAAAGGAAGGGAAGAAGAAAATCTAAAAGAAAAGGATAGAGTTCAGACAGAAAATCAAATAAATACAGGAATGAGGACGCATGTATGGACTGAAAGAAGCAAGAAATGAAGATGGATGGTAGACGTTGCTCTTAAGAGTGAGGTCAGAGAGCAGGTGAGCTACAAAACAGCACCCCCATCTGCCTGTAATAAGAACTTTTGGCAGGGTGGATGCTTGCTGAGTCAAATCCAAATCCACTTGGTCATATCAGGGGTCAGCATTGTTCCTCTGCCTTTTACTTGTCTTGTTTGTTTTGTCATTTTCTGATTTTGTGCCTTCTGTCTTTTGAATGCATTAACCATTCAATTTATGCCACCACTGTGCCACATTTCCTTGTCATTTGTCATATTCTGTGAGTCATGACAGCTCACCGGAAGGAAGGAGCACCATTCCATAAGTCATTGATGTCCATTAAGAAGAACATCCAGGCTCAACTCTCACCACTACTGTACCGACGTCATCCAGTGGAAGAAGAACTTATTCACCTGCCTTGAATGAATGGAGCTTAGTACTACCTCAGCACGTCAGTAATTAGATTAGAGGATAAAGAATCGGTCCAGTGCTAGTGTGTCAGCCAGCCTTTGTATCTGCTTTGTGAGTGCGCATGTGTGTGTGTGGGCGCGCGTATGTGTGCAAGTCTGCATTTGTCTGCATGTGAAGTTGTTTGCCAAAGTCTGGCACCAAATGTAACTCAGTGACAGCAGAACAAGACCATTTAGCCATGGCCTCAAAAGCACACTGACCATTGTGTTGAAAAGCGCAGAGATAACAACCAGATCCAGGGTTCCAGTCAACACAGATTAGGTTTATCAACACAAAGTAATCTCTTCATAACAGCTCTTGTATTATTACTACGGCAAGTTGTGCTTCCATCCATGTGGGGGTGACATTCCTGACAAGGTGAAATAAGTTATTGCTGGCTCATGGGCAAGAAAATGAATGGCTGTTTTCCAGGGATGGTCACCTGCATCATATTTCACCTCTATTTATTTTTTTGTAGCTATGTGTGCCTGGACTGTAGAGAAAGACAGTCCTGGAAACCAGCCAGCTCTAAGGTCAAATCAAATCAAATCAAATCAAATTTTATTTGTATAGCCCAAAGTCACAAAACACATTTTGCCTCAGAGGGCTTTACAGTCTGTACAGGGAGTGACACCCTCTGTCCTTCGACCCTCGGTTCGAGTGAGGAAAAACTTGCCCACAAAAAAACCCTTTTAACAGGGAAAAAATGTGGAAGAAACCTCAGGAAGAGCCACAGAGGAGGGATCCCTCTTCCAGGACGGACAGACGTGCAATGGATGTCACATGTACAGAACAATCAACACAAACATATTGTACAATTACAATGAATTACAATAGATGGTAGAGTGAATTACAGTAGCAGTGGAATCTGTGATAGAGGTAGAGATAGACAGATGCACAACAGCAATAAGTCATTAACCAACTAAGCTGTAGTGGAGATGGTAGCAATGACAGTAATGCTATATATTGTGGACGTCAGCAGCAGACCACAGCAGCAGTCACGATCCATGAGAACCTGCTGGATGACAAAGCACAGAAACTTCGGGGAAGAAGTTTAGTTAGTAACATGCATTGATGATAATGATGATTGGAGAGAGAGAGAGGGAGTGAGAGAAGATTTTCAGCAAAGGGACGTCAAGTGGACGTCAGCAGCTGACCACAGCAGCAGCCACGATCCATAAGAACCTGCTGGATGACAAAGCACAGAAACTTCGGGGAAGAAGTTTAGTTAGTAACATGCATTGATGATAATGACGATTGGAGGGAGAGAGGGAGAGGGAGAGAGAGAGAGAGAGAGAGAGAGAGAGAGAGACAGAGAGAGAGAGAGAGAGAGAGGGAGAGGGAGGGTTTTTCAGTAAAAGGAGATGTGACTACATCTTCAACCAATACCATGCCTGACGGCATAACCCAGATAACCCCGGCAGTCTAGTCCTATGGCAGCATAACTAAGGGAAGGCCTCAGCCAGCCCTAACTATAAGCTCTATCAAAAAGGAAAGTCTTAAGTCTACTCTTGAAGGTGGTGACCGTGTCTGCCTCCCGAACCCAGAAAGGTAGTTTGTTCCACAGAAGAGGAGCTTGATAGCCGAAAGCTCTGGCTCCCTGTCTACTTTTGGAAACTATAGGAACCACAAGGAACCCAGCATTCTGAGAGCGCAGTGGTCTAGAGGGGTAGTAAGGTACTATAAGTTCTTTTAGATATGATGGTGCCTGGCCATGAAGAGCTTTGTAAGTAAGGAGAAGAACTTTAAATTCTATTCTAGATTTAACAGGTAGCCAATGCAAGGAAGCCAAAATGGGAGAGATGTGATCTCTGATCTTGGTTCCTGTCAGAACACGTGCAGCAGCATTCTGAATTAGCTGCAAGGTCCTAAGAGACTTATTGGGGCAGCCTGATAATAAAGAGTTACAGTAGTCCAGCCTAGAAGTAACAAATGCATGGACTAGTTTTTCTGCATCCGCTTGGGACAGGATGCGTCTGATTTTGGTAATGTTGCGTAAGTGGAAGAATGCAGTCTTTGAAATTTGTTTTATGTGGGAATTAAAGGCCAAATCCTGATCAAAAATGACTCCAAGATTCTTTACGGTGGAGCTGGAGGCCAAGATGATCCCGTCTAAGGTAGCCAAGTCTCCGGACAAAGAGTTTCTGAGGTGTTTGGGTCCAATTATAAGAACTTCAGTTTTATCCGAGTTCAACATCAGAAAATTGTAGGTCATCCAATTTTTTATATCCCTAAGGCACGCTTGCAGTTTGGCTAAATGATTGGTTTCATCAGGCTTGATCGATAAATATAATTGGGTGTCGTCAGCATAACAATGGAAATTAATAGAGTGATTCCTAATAATGTTCCCTAGAGGAAGCATATATAGACTGAATAGAAGTGGCCCTAGTACTGAACCTTGTGGTACTCCATGGCAGACTTTGGTATGCATGGAGGATTCATCATCATATGGTCATATAACCAAGGATGTTTTCACCGAAACAAATGCAGGTAGAAAACATTACAGTACATACCGGCTCTGAAGTACCACTGTGCAACTCACATATGATTGTCAAACACATGCTTATGAAAATGTACATATAAAAACCTATAGCTGGTATAATATTATTGGCTTGAATTGCAAACCCCAAACCTGCATAACTCTCTTTAATTTAAGGTGCCCTTCATTAATCATCAGTTATTTCTTTTCAAATGCTCCTTTGGGATGCCTGACTTCAGCATTATCATGACGGTCTGTAAAGGTGAATGAAGATCCCTGGCAAGCAGTCAGACCATGTCCTCAGCACAGCGTCTGCGGCCTCAGACAAAGAAGTGGTGATTACAACTGATGGAGTGCAGCCAACTGATCTAGCCTGACGTATTACTTTCTTCCGGAGGTGTTTTTAGGAATTGGATTAGGATCAAAACTTGGGAAAGAAATTGAAGATACTGACAAATGAAACTGATATCCAGAGTGATATTGCTGTATACAGACACAGAGAAATGTGGATTCAGATCAAATTTCTGAGGCGGTAGTTTGTGGTATTGCTATAATTGCTATGTGTGATCTGCTTTTCTACCTTTTATATGAGTGGACAAAATACCAAGCACACCTCAAAAGTATAATCTAATCTAGCGTGAATGCAACCTCAACATCAACAAAGAATGTGAAGTAGGAATGTGAATCTGAAGTAGTTTCAATATGAATTGAACATAAGATATTTTTTGTAGCACAGCTGTGGAATCAGACTTTAAACTACCCAAATGTTCATTCATAATGTGTCAGCCTGTGGAAGTAGTACTGCATATCCTAAAACAAGAATACAAAACATTTACAGAAAGACTGCAAAAATCTGTTGTGAGTGGTAATACAGAGAAAAAGTTTAAAAGATATTGGCATAAGCAGCAGCACCAACTTACTGGATCCAAATGACACTCCTTTTAGTAAAACCCATTAGTTATTCATTTAAAACCCTTGTCCTGAGTACATTTAAACATCCCCGTCTGCCCTAAAACGCACACATAAAACTGCTGCTCCAGTGCTGCCAAAGCCCAAAAAAAAAAAATCCGTAGCAGAACATTTTTTATATGACTTCCATTTCTATGACGGCTTATCAGAGCCATGACGTGCTGAAACACACATTTCTGTATTGAGAAAGTATACACTGAAACGGATAAAACTTTTGTGTGCTGTCACCTACTCCACAATAGCCACCATGACGCTGTTTTGTCGTGTGACAGTGGAATTAAAAGAGAAATGATAACATGGGGAAGCTGAACATCTTGGATGAAAAATCTTAGCCTTGCTGATGTTTTTATCTCTGGCTTGTTATTACTGAATATTGTACCAGCTACAAAAACTGTGTGTGTGTGTGTGTGCTGCTACTGTCTAATTCCACCACAAAGGACACAGCCTTCATTTTGCTGAGTCATCCTATAAACTCTGGCGCCCCCTTCATTCTTTCATTCTAACAGAGATCTGTTCAGTGAGGCTGCATAAATGTGTTCTGACAAGGACACTATGAATATTTTAAGTATCTGAGCCTAGCAGTAACACGTGGCTGGCACTGCTGTGTGGATGGAGTTGAGGGGAGCAGGAGGTTTAAGTTGTGTGAAGATTTAAGAGCGACACTGCAATGTTGAAAGTGTGTTTACTTTCAAGGCTAGTGACAGCCTTACAAGCTATTTCCTGATTTCTTATTTTGTAACATGTGACCCACATTAATTCAATTCATTTTGCAGTATATTGAATTAATTTTCTGAAATCTTCCCACTTCTTTTGCTCCGTGTTCTCATTCTTCTCCCAGTGTGCTACATGCACCCTACGTGCATTCCTTCTCCTCACTCTAGGGCACTGAAAAATTAGAACATTGCCACGTGAGTGTGTAGTTACATAGTCCTCTGATAAGGCACTGATAAACTGTAAAACTCATTAAGTTAACCTTCTCATGACAGACCAATGACACTGACGAAACAGAGGCAGTGGGTTTTCAGTGGGGCCCAGCTCAAAGGTCATAGAGAATGTTATATCTTTTTAGTTTACTGGAGACTGAGATGCGTACGGTCCGTGACGTCTGAGACAGATCACACTACATGCACGGAGGCTCCAGACTCCAGAGAGTCCATCTTGATTACTTCCTAAGAATTCAGTCCAAAACAGATATGATCTGTGCTCCTCTTTTTTTCATCCCATCTATTAAAGGAGAATGGCGCAGAGTGCAGATAATGTTTTTGTGTGGCTCATGACTGTTCAGTTCATACTTAACTTGTATTACTCTATCCTAACCGAAGAACTAACTCTTCAATTTTAACTCTACTGTTCTATAGACTGAGACACACTTTGCTTTCTAATAAATGAGGTTTGAATTTGGATTCATATCTATTAGACATCAACACTTGTGCACTTTCTGAGATTAGCTGCACTCCAATAAAGTCATCATACAGTCCTATGACTTATTTCTTATGTACTTAAGGCTATAAATCAGTCATGCACGTAGCACCTGAAGTTAACAGTGCATGAATGCAATTGACTCTAACTTTAACTGGACATGCATGCATCAATTCCAACCAGTCAAGCATGAACGAAACTCTGACAATGTGGTGTGTCGCATGCTCAATCAGTTTAGCTATGAGAAAAAAAACAACATTGAACAAACGTTCTTTTTTTTTTAAAGCATTACAGTGACATTCATCTGTTAGTTTGAAACTGCACCACTTTACACTCTGCAGCCCGTGAAAACAGATGACAATGCGAGCTATCAGTTACAGTTAGGAGATAAGTTACAGCTAACACCTTCTGCTGTAACCGATAATTGTAACTATGCAGACCCACAAAGGCTCACTGTAGTCACTTTCGCTGGTCTTTCCCACAGAACTGTGTTTGGCTCTCCTCTAGTCCCCACAGGAGGACATGTGAGTCACAAGAGTCTAGCTTTCTGTCCCATGTAAGAACACAAAATACCTCTCAGACTCTCTCTTTTCAAACCCTCCACCCTGTTGTGGTCTGTTCCTCTCACAGGAATTGGGTCAGTTCGGTGAGAATAGAACACACACATACACACGCACACACGCGCACAAGCCAGATTTTGTTGGAACTTGTTTAGAGGCACAACAAGCTGCTATCTTGACCCAGTGTTGCATCGATCTCCCTGGTGTGCATACTGGCTGTCTGTACATGTATTCAGTGTTCTAATTAACTTAGACACAACTGTGTGTTTGGATTAAAATATTGCATTAGCCACACCTGTTGTAGCGTCTAATAATCTAATTATAAAATCTTCAGATTGAAATTCTGTATATCAAATTTGCACTGGATGCACTTTTTTTTTTTGTTCTTTTTTTTTGTTTACAATTTTCATTAGTTCTATTTGCTTGCACAGTCTTGAGACAGTCACACGTGATCTTGTGTTGTACAGACAGGTTTAAAGGTCGTACTCCTTGAACCCAGCTTGCATCATGTCTTGTACTCTGACCTCTGCATTTAAACAATGATGTAATCCCAGCCTCAGCACATCTGCTTCTCAACCCCCAAAAATAGATAGCTTAGTGTTAAACAAATAGATTTATCCTTAACAATTGTCACTCACTTACTAATGAACTGATCATTGGTCACTCCCCCATTCCTTTCTGCCTGTCTTATCTCTGCCCTCATCCTTCTGTTCTAGCCTTCGGCTCTTCTCTCTTTTTGCGAATAAGGCAGACACCTGAAGTGTTGACAGTTTCTTAGATGCTCCCTTCTTTGAAACACATAGATAACCTCAGTCATCCTTTTTAAATATCACCGGCCAGTATTTTAATCTGATGCTCTGTCTCTCTGAGCTCTCTTCTCTTTGCCTTCCAACTGTAAAGACAGGATTATCTCAGCTGAACTCATAAAACCGCATACATATTACACACAGCCAGGAGCAAGTGTTGTGTGAATTTCACAAGTAATAACATTACATTTAAAGAGCTCAGCATGAGTATCAAAGACATCGCATTGCCTCAAGTTAATACTAGAGCTGCATTATACAATAGATCCTCAAAAAAACACATGTTTACAACGAGACTCTGTTGAATCTAATCTGTAGATATAAATTATTTATAATGAAATCCCATCACAGGACTAGAGTCTCCTGTGCCCTGCAGATTCCTCTGGGTTTAGTGTTTACTCCAGGACAAGTAGTTGGCAAGAGGACATTCTGTCATCGTGTTAATGAATATATTCCTATTTTCTAACATCCTCACTAAGGTACAAAATATATTGATTTATTTGTTGTGTTGTTTATTTATTTGTTTATTGTTTATGTTGTGCTGTGAACCTCATTCCTATATGATGTATCAAACTACCCCTCAAGCTAAACACATCCCTTGTTGTTTAATTCCTCTTTTAATTCCTGTCTTTCTTAAGGACATTTTAATATCTCACAGCTTTCCTCTTAACACATTTCATCCATGGTGACAGTGGGCTGCTGAGAAAAGCTGCTAGCAATACCCAATTAGTTGTGTACCAACGGCCAGCTCATCACACTGTGCTTTCAGTAATGAGCTAGTTAGCAGCATGTCTCCTTTGAGGAATAGTACAATGGTACACATTAGTGTTGTGCACTGTTGATAGTGATAGCCAGAAACCTGTTTTTGAGGCCACGGTCAATAAGCAGCTTTGTCAACATCCTTTTTTTGCACTGTATCCATCTATGCAATCATCTTGGCAGAATGTATTTTAAAACACAGAGTAATGATTTGAATAACTATATTGATAGTGTAAATTTGCAGTCAGATCATTTGCATTGTCACTTCATTCGCAGTTAATCATTATTCTGTTCACAAAGGGAATTTTCCACTGTTAAGTCATTTCCTCAGAATGCCTACAATTGGCGCAAACCTGCTGATGTTGCAATACGATTGTTCTGTGACCTGCTGATAGGGTTATCCCGAAAACCAGGTGGAAATGAAATGTGACCTAGATAACATCATAGGTCGAACTTCACCAAGTTGAGACAGTACAAAAAACAAGTGAAGCACATGCTGTGTGCGCATGCATGTGGGCTAACATAGGCAAATACAATCACATGCATCTGCACACACAGTGGCTATTGGCTGCCAGTGATATTCTCTTTAAGCAGTTTAACTTTTAACCAGTGTCCTTCCAGAGAGGAAGTGTTACACCACTTTGACCTCAGTCACATTTATCCAGTTATAGCCGGAGTTACTGGCAACTGACACCAACACACAGAGTCACAGTGGTGGTAGTGCTTTATTAATGCCAGTAAGGCAACAACCGTCATTAGCAATGCAGTGAATACTCAAGTGTTGTTGTTTACACCGACTGATTGTAGATGCACAGTACATTTTTACAATCTCATCACACTTGTTAAAGCTGTGTCAGAGTGCTGCATTGTAGCCTTATCAGCCCAGCTGTCTGGGTTGATTAACTGAAGAAATGAGTGGAGAGTCACAATTCTAGTTAAATGCTCAAAGTTTCAGCACTGAGTGATAGAAAAACCGGACATTTGCATACATGTCTTCTCTAGGGTAGTTGACCTGGTTGGTACAGTATATGCATTTGTCTCTTTGAAGTGAATTCAGGTTATGAATTTTAATTAAAAAGGGGAAATAAGTTTAGAATATTGTATTGGAATGTACTTTTGGAATGTGGACTTTTTTCTTGCATTTTACATGATTCATGCTTGCTCTCGGTTTGAATGCCGATACAGTGCATGATCATATTCACCTTTGTTTAGAAGTTTAATTAAATTCTGATCTACCTCTCTTTAAACTTTAGTGTCTGTGTTTGATAAAGTAAATGGGTGATTAACTGAGCAGGCGGATGGTGTTGAATTGTATACCAAAGGGAGCAGTGATGTAACAAGAGAGGACATGACATTTACTGTACAGGCTGGAGAGTGTGAATTAATTGTGGAGAGACTGGAGTGCTAATACATGTTGAGATGTGGTAGTTCTCAGTGGGTTAGCATACTGTGTGAGATCTGTACCAGTAAGGTAAACACTGATGTCAATGTTTCCAGTTTAGATTCAGCAGCTGAAACAAAAATAGAGACAGTGGCCCTGATCATGTCTGCACTCTTTGCTCATTCAAGTATCTACAGACAGACAGCGTGCTGATCTTTCTCTATCTTGTGGAAAATTTGCAGCTCATCCTCTGTGTTGTTGTGTTATTCCAGCAGCTTCTGTTTTTATCATTGTTGTCTGTGACGTCTTTTGTTATGGCACCAACAGCAAATGTCAGCAAACATATTCCACCATGACCATGATATTTACTTTAGAAATTGGATCATAACAAAACCATGGCTATTTCACACTGTATGAAAATACATAATTAAACATAACAAAGCAATGTACAATGAAACTGCATTTTGGAAAATGAGACATCTATGAAAAATGATGTAACAATCTGTGCACTCTTGTCATATAATAATATAAGCATAAAATGCATATGTTATATAATGCATAATAAATAAATTATTTAGCTTTTTGGCTATAAAAATAGCAAAAAACTGGCGTGTTTGAAAGTTAGAGGGCAGTGAGACAGAAGGATGAAAACGTTCTAAAAGGTGTGACTTTTTATGCTTTATTAAAGAAATATTCTTCTTTATTCACTGACAAATGTCCAAGTTGACTTGATTATTCAGGTTATACAAGTAATTATTATAGCACTTTAATTATATGTGTGCATAAATATTAAAAACAATATTAATTAGACTTTTAATCCCTGAAGACAGAGCTGACATTACAAGCAGCATCCAAGTACGACAGATTAATATTTCTGATTAAATGCTTGTGACCATTAAAAGTACTCAAAACTAGTGAATGTAATTAGAGCTAGAGAATGCAAAAAGAGAAATATTCAAAGTCAAACAGTCATCAAAAAGAAGAGGGCATGGACAAATTGCAGTGGTGAGGCAGCGACGTCTCACAACGTCACAACTGATGCATTAATAATGAAAATGGTTCAAATGGCTCAGCTTCTTTAAAAATATAGTTCCCTCATTCTCGCTCAGTTCCACACGTATCTTGTATTTTTTCCTCAATGTCACATTCCAGCAGTGAAGAGGAGTGTTGATATTTTGACCATGATCTTGTGTTTTGGCCAAAAACAATCACACACATCTCACAACTTACTTACAATCCTCTCTGTGGCCTTCCTAAAGGTCTCAAGCTGTTTTCATGCTAAACAGAAACAGACAAACAGTTCCTGCTGTGAGACAGAGGGAAGGTTGTAACTTCTGAGTTGAGGTCAGCTGGAACTATTATGTTTTCTAGGTTCTGGTTGCCATCACTTCATTCTTGGGGATGCATAAAGTAGTCTTTGTTTTTCCACTGCGCTCAGTCAGTTTAATGAATTTTGGTGCTTAGAGAAAAAGAAAAAACACTTTTGCATTGGTTGAGCTAAAATGGAACTTTTTAACCTCTGACTGCACAACCAATACCACAGTGATGACTGCAGGGCACAGAGTAAAAGCCCCCTACTCTAATGGGTGTTCCCTTTAACAGTCAACTCAGCATTGATTAAAGAACTGATGGATACAAATTATAATGAATATATACATCGAAGGTGCATTTTGTTCAAAGACCTCTGCTTCAATTGCCTTCGCTGTACATGTAGATGCAGAGCTATGGAGCCATACAGCAATACATATGGGTGTTAACTGTTGAGAGAGCTGATTGCCTTTTACATTTTTACTGGAAGCAACTGTGAAAAAGTGATTACAAATCAGAAAACAATGAAACACTAAAGGTATTAATACAGATTTACCAAATTCTAGACACATTTTGTCATTGTCCTTCATGCCTGAAAGCGTCACTCCAGTGAAAGATTGACATTCAAGCATGTCCCCGTTGGAAGTACAGTGTGTCTACAGGCGTCATAGCACTTAGCCCAAAGGCAATTCTTCAGTAACTTAGGAATGTTGCATTAGCAACTCAAAATACCTTCCTTTAAAGAGTATGAGATGAACACTAGTGTTTGTGTGTGTGTGAGGCTATGTGTATGGTGTGAAGGTGATAGGGGAGAGAAGGAGGAGGGGTTGGTGAAGTCACTGAGGTAGAGAGATTGATGAAGGACGTACTGACATTCATCAACAGGCGGAGAATTAAGTTTGCTTAAATCGTCTGATGAATTGTGTCACAGAAGAGAAATGACGAGAAATCAATGATAGAGAGGTCAGTGACGAGAAATGCATCAAATGTAAACATGCGTGATTTTTTTTCATTAATTTTCAGTGATCCTTCTGTTGCACGTGCCTCGGTCACAGACAAAAAGAATACATGCTCACCCAGTTCAGAAACACAACACCAGTCACACGTTCTCACGATCCAATTCATCCCAAACCATCAGAGTTTTTGCTGCATCTCTCCCTGTCTCTCTCTCCCTAGTATCGTGTCTATTTTCAGATGTAAAGTACAGCATCTTCCTGGAAGGGAAGGCTCACTATGCTGGCACATCACGTAGGAATGTTATTGTTGGAGCACAGTCTGCCTGTGTTTGTCAGCTCTTTGTACAGTTTCAGCAATGATTCATTTTTTGGTCAGAAGGAAAGTCATTTAGAAAAAAACAAAACAAAAAATTAGATATTATACGGTCACCTGCTTCATGTGAAACAGTCAATCTGTCACAGTGATATGCACACACATCCCACTCAACGCACACACACACACACACACACACACACACACAACCATACAGCAACACCAAGTCTGATTAGGAAAACCTGTGGTGACTTTGTCGATAAGCCTCTCCTCACATATAAATCTGCTCACTAGCCTACATCACAGTGCTACCATTGGTGAAGTAACTTGAAACCAGCGCACACGTGTGTGTCTGTGGTACCGCTGTGGTAAACAGGGCTGGAGTCTAAATTTGTTTTACAAATACAGTATGAAAAGGAAAGTAGGCTACCACTACTACTGTAATTTATAACACAAGTGTTTACAATTCAATGCATTTCTGTGTCTGTTTAATGCTTCTAGTTCTCTGAAATAGACCAGGTACATATTACAACACTGAAGGAAACAAAAACAAATTACAAACCATTTACAAATGTCAAACAGCATTGTATATATACAGACTAAAGTAAAATGTGTAAATCTCATAACCCATCTTCTGCCTTCATGTTCACTGTCAGGTAAACAAGGTGACACTATATACAGAAATATGTTAATGTCAAACAGTTTTTTCAAGATTTATTAAACCTCATACTAGTTTTCTATTAACTTTATGGATTTTTTTTCTGATAGTGGACCAAACAGAGTGGAGCATCAATCTTTAACCAGCACAAGAGTTAATGGCTTCCTCAAGGAAAATTACAAGCCGGTAAGCTCCTTTCAAAAAAACAACAAATCTTTACCCTCAAAACAGAATTATTAGTTAACCAATGACATCAGTGTCCTATAGGCTAGCATTGGCAACAGCTGTCTTAGGTGCAGTTTCGTCATCCAGTATTAGCACAAGTTAGCATGTGCAGTTAGCTAACACATTTGGCTGTTCAAAACTACAGTTATGAAGAAACACAGGCTACATTAATAGTTCACATATCATTTACTGACATTGTTAATGCTGATAGTAAAACAGTTTTTTTTTAAAAAACAGTCAGGCCTTAATATTGGTTTCAAGTAGCTGCAGCTAGCGTAGCTCATGATACAGATTAGCCACAGACTTAAGTCACTGATTTTATACAGCAGCTCTTCTCACTGCATTCACAGCAGCCGTTTTAACATGAAACAGTAGCGTCAACACAGGTGTTTCCAGTTATACTAATTAATCAGTATCATCATTAAGCTGCTGTGCAAAATGTCTACACATTTATTGTCAATGATTTACATGAACATTACAAATATTACAAGGATTATTAAACACATTTGATACGTTGTTAGCTAATTAGCTAGCTTACATACTTTACAGAACATGGAAATTACAAGCAGGTAAGCTAATTTTCACATTTTTCACATTTTATTTCTGTAAGTACAAAGTACACAATATATTTTTTCTTTTCTTTTCTTGTCCTTTCTTTCTTTTCTTTTCTTTTCTTTTCTTTTCTTTCTGAATGTGTATTATGTTTAAGAATGTTGCGCAGCTTTATTCTGGCATTTTGCTTTGCATAAAGACCAAGGCTGTGTCCGAAATCACTCCCTAACCACTATATAGTCCACTACATTTATTTCCCTATGTAGGGAGTAGGGAATGAGTGAGTGATTTTGGACACAGCACAACACTTCTGTCTACAGAGGCTGTAGGGAAATATGTGGTGGGGGCTCACATGCTACACGCACTAGAGGAAGAGAGAGCACACATAATGGAACATTTTCTGACCGTGCTCAATGTCATGATTTTTGACAAATAATAGAAACCTTGGTTTGACTTGACAGTGCAGATGTTCCATGCTGGAGCTTGTTTATGACGTTTCTGTTCAACTGTAAAAAGCCAGTATTTTCAAACATGCAGACTTTGCGTTTTCTTCTGTACTCTTATGTAAGATAAACATCCACAAGTCAGCTTCCGCAAGGCCATGGGAAGTGAGATTTACTGATGAAATCTGTCCAATGTTGTTATTTCACAAGTATTCTTTGTGTGTCTCTTTATTGTGTTCTTTTTTATCTCATAACTAACCAGACTGAATTTAAACCTGCTCAGGGACACTTTGAGGACGTTATGTTCCCTTGCATGCAAATGCACAGCTACGTACACACACACAGTGTGCACGCCTTCTATCAGAAGACGTAGGTGGGCTGTGAGAGACTTTATTGTCAGAAAATCAACTGTGATTATGGTAGAAGTTCCTTCAGTGGGATAAGGTCAGGGAAATGTTTTGAGAAAGGGTTGTATGGGAAGAGATAAAGCCTTTTCTCCCATAATACTCTGGTACATGTGCGTTCTTGTTTTGTATTGTGTGTGTGTGTGTGTGAATTGGTGGGTGCTGACTACATGTAGGCGAGTGGGTTTACGTAAAGAGGAGAGAAAGAGACAAAATGATTGTCAACCAGACAGAGGAAGCGAGACGCAGTGTATTTATTGTGTAATACACTCATTTGTTCTGCGTGTCCTCCCACCCTCCTCCCCTCTTCCTCGAAACTTTTGCTTCATTCTCTCAATCACTCGCCATCATCTCTAATTTCATTATTCATGGCCCATTTCTTTATTGTAGTGACTATTGGCCAGTTTGTACATGATATCCCACTGTTCTTCTCTTCTTCTTCCTTTATTTCTACAGAAACGATACATGCACGCATGCTAGGATGGGAAAAAGAGGGAAGACACAGAAAGGAGATGTTTGTGGCAGACAGCAAAAAGTGAAGTGACTTCAGCAACAAGGGTAAGAAGGATACAAAGGCCAAAGAACGGGAACGGTACAATACTGATGGCGGGATGAATTAAGTGGAGTAATAGAAAGTATCAGACAGTTCGGCAGAGTTTTCTCCTCTCTTTATACTCTTGTCTAATGTGTTTGGGCTGACAGATCGGCAGACAGTTACAGGCAGATGCCACAGTTTGATTAGTCCACTTAGCAATCCAAAGAGGCAACGCTGTCATACCCCACACAGTCGCCTTGGTTCTGCAAATCACGGTTATACTACCATGATTGTGTCTGTATGATTATATGTGACAGCTAAACTGAACTCAGCTGATGTTTTTGTGAAACAAAGAGTTCATTTACAAAAACAGATGAATGGTATCAATAAAAATAAATAAAAACATCACGGGTATGATTGATACTCACTTGAGTGCGCAATAAAAAAAACATAAATAAATGTCTATTTTTGCAAATGGACTCTTCATACACCTTCAGTTTTAATGTGCTTACCAAAATGATGAGGAACATCTGGTAGTTAAACAGATCCCACCCTCTTTACTTCATTTTAGAAACAGATAATATAAAATTAATGAACCAATTGATTGCAAGTAAGGGAAGAGCCATGTCAAACATGTCTGTTACTGGGATGTTCTTATAATCTTAATAATATTAATAATCTTAAGTAATAAAGTATGTGGAATATTTCAATTGCATTGCATGTTTAAGC
The DNA here is from genome assembly GCA_014281875.1 of Nibea albiflora. Lineage (NCBI taxonomy): Eukaryota > Metazoa > Chordata > Actinopteri > Sciaenidae > Nibea > Nibea albiflora. Next base: position 7,518,687 of record CM024792.1, read on the forward strand.
ACATTAAAGTTGTGACTGAACTTGTCAGTGTAGGTCATGCTGTTCTGCTCAGTTTATTGGGGGGTATTTATAATTATGTTAAATGGCTTAATCATTCTGTTATCTTACTCGACCTGTTTGCAACACTGCTATAAATGTGGCCATGGCAACCACAGCAGTGGCGGCACCTGTTTGGATTGGGACAAACAGGTCAATTTTCTAAATAAGTAAGCCTTTAGGTTACACGTCACGTCCTTGCTTAGCTACTGTTTTCCCTGACTCTTTCACACCTTAAAGCTCTTCTCTCATTGGCCGAGTCTCTGTTTCACTTTCTGACATACCCGCACACTCACATGCGCACAAACACGTACACACAACAACACAACACTGTCGCAGTGTCCGTGTTCCTGGTTGGTGAAAAACAAAGCCAGAGTGAGCGCCTAATTATGTGATCAGCATTCACAGTAGCCTTAAACAGAGGAATGTGCTGAATAAATAGCACCGGAGGACAGAGTGAAGATGGTGTCAGAGAAAGGTGTCCACACAGCCAGTTAGACCTGAATCTGAATCTGTATTACCTCATCTGTGATTCTCAGTATCACCCCAAAATAATGAGTGAAAAGTGACTGCAGTCTCTCTTAACTCTCTTAAAAGTCACATGTCTTAATTTCTTACTGTGTAAGGTCTGCAGTAATTTTAAAAGCCCAACATTTGCAGAGGATTAAATGTCAGCCGTCTTTTTCCTTCATGCCTGTTCGTTCTTTCACTCCCCATTATTATTATTTACAAACAAACTCTTGACAAAAATAGCCAAGGACCAAAGAAATGTTTTCAGCGCTGCTTGTGTATGACGAGTGGGTGAGAGCGTAAGAGAATGGGGACATTTGTTCGTGCGCACAAATGCTGGTGTTCATGTGGTTGCCTGTGCCTGTACTGTACAGTGTGTGTTTATAAAAGCGAGAGACCCAGAGTGGGAGAGAGTGAGAGAATGGAGAGAGATTACAAAGGGGTATACTGGTGTGTATGTGCACAGCCAGTGAGCCTCATTGGCCAGATGAGTTGTGTTCACTACAAAAGAGGGACTTTGGTGAGATGAGAGGCGGTAAGCTCAGGGATTAGGTCTGTTGGGCAACAGAGCAACTGGCCTCAGGCGGGCTTTCTGGCTGGCTTACTGGTGGGATGGAGCCCATGTGTCATGTGGATCTTGTTTGGGAGACAGAGGGCCTGGTGTTTGTCTGGTACAGTCATGTCTGTCCTGTGAGTCTGCAGCCAGCAATTTGCACTACTGGCTCTAGTAACCTACAACATAGACAGAAACACGTATGCACACAGGAAAAGAAACATCTACACGTGGTTAAATTGGCTTGTAAAAATGGCACATGTGGAGGGATTACCTAACAAATGATCATGAACAAATACAACACAGCTCAAAGCACAATCACCTTTTCTAGAATGTTCTTGTCGTTTCCCGTCCCGGGTGGTTTTTTTAAATAATCGAGAGCGAGAGAGAGGGCAGGCGATGAAAAATGAAGACGTGACAGATTGCTCGAAACAGACAGCAGTGCAGGCAAGAGCATGTTACGAGTGTGAAACTGAAGTGTGGCCTGAGTTTCCTTCCTGTCTTCGCCCCAACTCTCTTCATTCTGAGAGGCTTTTGTGCAAATGGCTCTATTTACTACTTTGAAATATAACACACCATTTATTTGACTAAAGACACTGCCACAGCTGTTTTAGTATGTAAAAATGATCTCTCTTGAGTGTTTTAATTCAGCACGTGATCTTTATTTTGCATCCAGTAAGTCTTCGATTGTAAGTGTTTACATTTCTAGAAATACAAGACAGGTGACAATGGCTGGCTGGTATTAATGTCCTGAAAAATCAAGAAATCCTCAGGGAAGGTGAATTACCTACTGTTCCTTAGAAAAACCAAGCTTCTCTCATCTCCTCTCTGTTTCACTTTTTGTTATCTTGTTATCTGTTGCAGGTTATCTTTGCTTTGAAATCTGTGCCATACTTCAGTGTCAGTCACTGATCTTCTTACCATCTTTCTGGAAGTTGCACTGCAGGATTTTAAAAACATTTTATTTCTTCATTGTGTAATAACTCAGTAACAGTGTAGTGAGCCTGTTAAGTAGTAGGGCTACAATTGCGACTATATTTTTCTTCCTCACCTTCTCGCCGTATTATCCAAAAAAATGGTAGGTCGATGGAGAAAGTTATTTTAATGTCAGCGTTGTGAAAGCTTGAGCAATGGAAAAGGAAGTTACGCAACTCTAATGTTGAGTCCACTGGATTATTTGTTTTTTCAGGTTCTTTCAGTCTTGCCACAGGCGAATGCCTTCACTCAAACCACCATGCCTTGCCAGAACATCCAAACAACCAAAACCAGTCACTGTTGTTTTTGGTCTAAAAAAAATAAACCAGTAAGTGATGATTTTACACCACTTCCTGCATTAGCAGCCACAGGAGTACAAGGTCTTAAAACTTAAACAAAAGTATATATTTGTAATAAGACAGGAAAATATTATATATGTACATTTTCAGAATAGGAAACCAAAACCAGTCAAACAAGACTGTCATCTGTTGTGTCATTGGGTGAGAACTCGTGGAGCCGGTACAGTGCATGTGTTAAGATCCTTTCCTATTTGACGACTAAATAACTCATTGATTCATTGTCTTTGGAGAAAACTGTGGTAACCTTGGTGGTTGAATTGGGACAGTCAGCGGATGTATGTCACCCATGTATGAGTGGATATCAGAGAAAAATACACATTTTCATACACCTCTTCTACAGTGTTTCCTTCTCTCTGTCTCCGATTACATTTACAGTACACTCTCCAGGTATTTCCAGGGAAGGAGTGTGAATTATCTGCAAATTACTTTTGGATTAGTCGATTATATTATGAACTTGCCAGTGAAATTAGTATGTAAGTAAGTGTCTTAACAATCCCTTTATTTTCCTGTATGAACTTGTTTAGAACAGGATGTCTCAAAGCTGTTATTTCAACATGGAAAAGATCTGATTTATTTATGTTGAGAAACATGTTATGTAATCACTGCCTGCTGTTAGATTTGCCATGCATTTTGAAAAAGGAGCTTTGGCCTCCCTATTTGTTTGCCATGCAAAATTGGCAGCAGCAGACGTCCTTTTCCTACATCATTTGAGTGAGTTCATCTTGGTTAGTCAGGTTTGGATTTATTTAAATGTTTCCGTCTAACTTTCCATTCAACTCGCATCCTCCTGTTGAGACTTGGTGAAATTTCCGTAGAAAAAAGCCAGTCCCAATCCCTTTGCAAAGCCATGTATTGCGAAACAGACTATGCGAATGACTTTCATATCCTCTATCTTTTGACGTTTACATGACTGTTGTTTTAAAATATATCTTTTTATGTTGTAATTCATCCTCAGTGGCCTTGCATACTTACTAAGCTTTTTTAAGCCCTACAACAACAACTGTATGAGACATCAGTGCTGTACTAGCGCCACCTAGTGCCGAAATATGATTATCGCTTACAGTTTAGTTTGCAGTCAGTCTCTTTTTCTTAAACATATTTGGTTATAGACTCATGAGACACATTTGTTTTCCCACACAGTACTTAACTTACATAAGATGACTAGAGGTTAAGAATTTACATACATGTTATTCTAATGGCCTAGCACATAGAGACTAAAAGCAAAAACTAAATAATATGAATGAACATGGTGATGCCTCACAGCCACTGTCCAAAAACAGCAAAACCCCAAAAATCTGACTGACCAAGAAAGTATTCTTTGATTGTATCTTTGTATCTTTTTATTTGTTTTTTGTGTTCAGAGTTTTGGCCTATGATGTTGATGACATATTTTAACATACAGATCAGTTTTACGGTTGAACACGTAATTATTGTCCATCATAGTTCTGATATCTATTAGCAGTTCTTCTGGTGTTTAAACTTTTGCTTAAGCAGATATTGACTGAAGTAAGATGTTCAATTATGAAAACTTCAAAGCCAAAGAGGCCCTTTCAATTTTGACATTTTGGCATGAAAATAATAAAATTTCTTATATCTAATTAAATTTAGCTGTGAGTGTTGGTATGGTCCTGTTTCAAATGTTGATTTATAACACACAATCAGAGGTGTTACCCATAATTGTGTCTACACTCCACTTAAGTGCCACAGTAATTCATGCCACTGAGCTAGCATGCATGATTGAGTGGATGAGTGGAGCTATTGTTGATCTTGCTAATAAGCCCTGCGGTTTTCCTGCTGTCACAGGTCAAAGTATCTGCTGTAAAAAGGGGCTGTGGTTTATGCTCTCAAAAAGACTATGGGTAATCAAATTAAACTAAAATACACCATAATTAAAGGTTTGCATTCAAAAATAGGTCAATCAGCAATCGGTCACCAGATTGCTGATCACTGACCGATTTTGGCTGGCTGTCTCACTCGCTAGACGCAACAGGTAGCAAACGCAGAAGCCTCTACAGAGTCAGCAACAACAACCACAGATTAATAGCCACAGGAGGACAAGAAATAAGTGTTTCCTAGTTTGTAGACTAATGATCAACTGCTTATACTGCAGATACATTGAGGGTGACCCTTTAGGGCACTATTCTGAGGACATACAGACAAGTCAGAGGACAGCTTCTTCAGAACTGAGGCTGAATCATGTCATGACAAGTGCATTTATCAATCTCCATTTTCCTCAAGCTGCTATAAACCTTGCAGCACAAGATATATTGTACTCCTCTGCAGTTTCTCTCCACTGACTGAACTGTGTGTGATACGTCATAATGTCAAACAGGTCTATACCAACAACTAGAAACCAGAGCAGCTAAATAAGATTCTCTGCAACAATAATTGAAGTAGTAATAATATAAAATATAAATATCCATATAAGGTACCTAATAACTGTATTTAAGTACAGTACTTGAATAAATACTCTCAGTTACGATCAAGCACTGCTTTTTCATGGACACTACAAACTATGTTCATATCCAAACATCTGCAGCCAAATTAGGCAAGATTTTGGGGTTGCAATCTATTGCTTGCTGGCGATGAAAACTTTTCGGCTCACAACTACATTAAATCAGCCCGTTGGGAAACAATGTTTAATGACAGCAAGAAACCTGTTTATTTGCTCACAATGTCCAGAAACACAATATATCTCTACATTCCTATTCCTACAGTCCTATTCTATATATTATAATATCAAAAAGCAAAAAAATAAAATAAAATCCTGTGCAGGGAGTGTAGTGTGAGGTCACACTACAACCGCTAGATGGCGATACAGAGCGCAGAATCACTGAGGAGCCGCTGTGTGACTGTCTATGTCTCATACACAGATTAAACAAACTATCGTTTCCTCTGTCTGAATGTTGTGCAGCTCGACATTAATTGCTCATAAAATAATTAAACATCTAAGTGGTGCAAAATCCGTACTGTTTTTTACTTACTTTTACAGGCCTGTAAATGCATCAGAATTACGCGTTCATGAACCCAGGTATTTGATCAAGAAGGACGTAAAGATACGAAAGCGCCGCGGCTTTTTGTGTAACGTGACTGAAGTAAATTACGCACACGGTCCCTCGAAATCACCCAAAACATCTCGTCCAATCAGAACACCGCTATTCTGCAAGGGTAGTGTGCGCCATGGAGACTTTCTGCCCATCTGAGAGGTGGTCTTTGTATGACAGAGCTGAACAAGGGCTCCTGACTCCGCAGATAACAGGCACTGCTGCAGCTGCCGGGACCGCAGAAGTTTAGTTCACAGAGAGGTGAGAGGCTGCGACTTATGCGCACAGCAACTGCAGTAGACACCAAAGAGGCGCACGGAAACGGGGGATTCCTTTATCCCGTTTTCTTTGGCTGATGTTGTGCCGTTTGTAAATTGTTCTGCATACTTTTCAGTACATTTTTGAGAGCCCGATGTCTCTACTCTCATCACCCTGAGAGTCCTGCCTGGCGAGAACATAGTACCCAAGAACTTTGCTTGTGAAGCATCTTGGCTCCGAAATGGGCAGCGCATTGGTGTGGCTGTCCCTTGCGCTGTCAGTGGCGTTTTCCGCTGAACAAGACTCAGGAGCCGGGGCCACAAAGGAGGACATCCCGGAGGGAGCTTCCACCCTGGCATTCGTTTTTGATGTGACCGGCTCCATGTACGACGACCTGGTCCAGGTCATCGAGGGCGCCTCCAAGATTTTGGAAACATCCTTGAGCAGACCGAAGAGACCTTTATATAACTTTGCTTTGGTCCCCTTCCATGATCCAGGTAATCTAATGAAAATATGCGGAGTGATACTCTAATTATGTGGTGGTCACTTTGTTTTACGCATGACATTTCTGCACGTTTTTGCAAACCTTTCTTCTGCGCACTTTTCACATTATTTGGCGTTTACTCTGCTGTGACTACAAACGCACACGGAAAAGTGAGAAATGTGATAGTTTGCTCACAGTCCGCCCTTTGAATGCCTAATGTTCCTCACACCTCCAGAGGAGGGGACTCTGGGGGATTCTGTCTCCGCACGCAGATGTTCAGCCTGGCGGTCACTATCATTAGCATTCCGCCAGGGTTGGTTTGCAATGCGGCTTGATGATTATCATCACTCCTTGGTGCTCTCTCATTCGGAACAGCTAATGCCTAGACAATTCATCGTTGAGCTATTTAACATAATCCTGGCCTATAGGTCAAAGGTGCATGTAAAAATCAGTTTGAAATATTCAGCTTGAAAGTTTTTGGTGATGGAGAGACTTTGTGTAAGGATGTTTAAGTCCCCGTAATTACTATTTACTGAGAGGGAGGAGAGGTCACTTACCTGCTTGCAAAAACACCATCAAAGGCTGCTGTCATGAGATGTCATGGGGGGTTTGTGTGACTGATTTGGAGGTGAGAAGTGTTAGATGACCACCTGTGAATAAGCTCCATCAACAGGAAGAACAAGGGGGCATGCTGGAGAGTGCTTGTTGCAGAACTCTTTCCAGAAACACCGCAGAACAGCACAACAGTACAAAATTCAACGGAGGAAGGCAGAAATTAGAGACAACTGAGGGAAATTATGAAAATAGTGGCCAGAGTAAGTTACTCCAGTCATTTCTTACCACAGTTTTTACCACATTGCTTCATGATATATACAGTTGCAATGTACCCAGTTTAACTTGAATACACTTAGCAACTGCAGAAACAAACTGATCCAAGAGATCTGAGAGAGGAGGAACAAGATGAATTGACAGAAATGATCTGTGTGGTTAAGAGACAGATTCCTATTCCAGATGTTTGTCTTCCTCTGCTAAACTTCAGCATATCACAAATTCTTAAGGAGCACAATTCCTCAGTCCTAGATTCAAGCTGCAGCTCTGTGCCTAGAATAATATTATATCCTGGGAAGAAATATGCTCAGTATACACAAGTGTAACAAATGATGAATTCATTACTACGTGATTCAAGAGGAAAATAAATCTTAGATCAGTAGCAGATGATAAAAGTGCTGTGACGCATTGTATCTTGGATAAAGAATAGCGGGATTTGCCTAACTTTCAGGTTTGATTCATAGCATGCGTTACCCTTACTAGGAAGTAATTATAAGATTCTCCTCTTACAGTCAACTGAGGCTGCAACAGCTTGATTCAGAAATTTGGTGTTGACTTCTGTTTCTGAACTCTTTGTGTTTGTCCCTCACCACCAAGTGACGTTCGTTTGCTTCTTAAAATGTTTACGAGGATGTCAGAATGTGTTCTCCAAAACCCCCAGGGGAGTAGAGGAATGATTAGCACAGCACACTAGCTGAACATTTCCCCAAATGTTGTTCTGTCCCTGTCTCCCTTGTCTCACTTTTCGTCCTTCTTCGCCAATAACCTAGACCCTCAGAGAGGATCAGTTTTGTTTTCATAAGAACTTTTATTTAGGGTTTGTTTCATTCTGACACAGATCCATTTTCTCCGCTTTCCATCCGACCCAGAGCGATAACCCAGTCTCTTTTGTTTGATTTGGCTTCTTTTAAATCAGAGGCCTGAGCTCCCCCTTTATTTACACTGCAATCTGACACGGTAAACATTAAAGTGTGTGTTTGTATATCTGTGTTTCTCTCAGTCTGTGTGTGTGTGTGTGTGTGTGTGTGTGTGTGTGTGTGTGTGTGTGTGTGTAAAGCGAGAGTGTCAGGAGGATGCCTGGATATTGGGGTCAGGCTTGTGTGGGAAGATCAGTCAGGAAGCCTCCCCCCTTTCCTCCATCCTGCAGGGAGAGAAAGAAAGAAAGCAAGAGGTTACTTCACAAGTCATTTTACTGAGGCACAGGGGTTGTGTATTTAACACTACAGTCTGAAAACACTCCAATGAAACAGTGGTAGGGTTGAATTTTGGCTACCCTGTTATCATTTCACGCCCTGGTTACATTTGTAAATGGCATTCACTTAATGAGAGAATCCACTGTAAAATACCCTCCTTGACTGTTGAAATAACAGCTGTCAGCATGAACATCTCTTTTCTGTAGCTACAGTCCAGAGGACAATGAGTAGTCATTCAGAGATCCAGTCTAGGCTGAAAAGTCAAAGGTGTATTGCAAGCAGACTTTCTGGACTCATTTATTTGAGAGTTTACAGCCAAATAAACTTTATTTCACAGCACTCCTACCGCTCCCAAAACAGGAAATGTGGCATTTACCCCAGAATTAATGTCAAATTGTGCAGTTTTCCAATTAAGCATGTACTGTATTAAGCAACTCTGTAATGTGTGAAGAATGTGCTCTAAGGTGCATGTGTCCACAAATGTGTTTCCAGTGCCCTCTGAGATTCTACGTTCTTCATGGCTCTGCTGACGTTCAAACACACACATGCTCGTCCTTGTAAATACTATCTTGCTGTGAGAGGGAGTGTTTGTGTGTATCTTGTACGTGCTTGTGTGAGTGTTTAATTGGCTGAGTTGAGATGGGTCAGAGCCCAGTGCCTTGGGTCAGTGGGCGACCCAGCACTCTCACCATAGTCGTATACGTTCAGTGCAGTCAGAAACCATTAAGACGGTGAAACTTTTTTGTTATGTTAGCTGTGCACCCCAGCAGTGTTTGCATCTGCATCAGAAATGTCGGAATTTGAAGATTTTATTTTTCTAGTGTTTAGCTGCAAAAGTCAGAAACCAAAGCAAAGTTAACATAAACTTAAATAAAGTCATTATATTTAATATTTGGTTGCAAAACCAGTTCCAGTCAAAGAAGTCTTGGACTCTTTCCAGGGTGCAATCTTCCTCAATCACAGATGTCTTGAAATTATACCATCTTTAATTACTAGTTCTGTCTTGCATGATCGTCTTGTCTTTATGTTTACGCTTTAGGATTTTTGTTTTCCTTAAGGGCTCCAGGTCCCATATTATTCTCCCAGTATGGATGCAAACCCTAACACCCTTAAAGCTAATGACAAAAGTATGTTTGATTGTAAAGCAATAATTGTTCGAATGGGGTTTACAATGATCCTTTTTGGACAGTCTTTCCTGGGAGGTGTTCAAGTGTTGCAAACAATTGTACACGCTAACAATGATTTAGTGGTTGATGTGCACCGTGAAAAATTATAAAGACGGCAAAAGTTACGAAAATAATCTGATGCAGACCCACAATGCCATCACTGCTTTCAGGTGCTGTTTAACAATTCAACAAGCAATTTGTTTGATGTATACTGGTCTTTTAAAAGTCAGCATGAGTAATTGTAAAAGTAATTGTTTCATTTCATTATCAAATCCAGTGTCCTGGACAACAAAGCCAAGACACTTCTCTGTCCTAATACCTTCTGACTGCACTGGATGTGTCATGCCACACAGGAAGAGTCTGAGTCATAAATCAAGCTGTTCAGATTTTGACATGGCAAAATGAAATCCATCCCTGACATCAAGGAGTTTTGCTTCTGTTTAATTGGTATCTGGGGTTTGTTTCAACTATGTGCTGTGTAGATTGGTTACGCTGAGATGATGGCCTGTCTTTCTACCCATTTCCAGTCAACTTTAGTTAGAAGGAGATGGACCAAAGCCCTGGGAGTTGAGTGATGAGAGGAGATGACGGGATAGCTTCTACCTCCTCTGCATGATCAAAGGCACTCATCTCAGAACTCCCTTTGTTGGTGTTCATCGTCCATTTCCACCATCCCCTTGTTCCTTTGTTTCCGTCTTTCCAGAGCAGCAGTTTTTTTGTCTGAACCGCCCCGCCTGTGTGAGATTACAAGGAGCCTGCGTTTAGCTGGACAGAGTCAATAATGATGCTATTAGGCAGGAATGCCAAAAGAGAGAGGTGGAGGTTTTTGGAGAATTAGAGGAGGAGAGAGGAGTGTGGCCGACTATAATGTGTGTCTGTGTGTTTCATGTTTTAATAGACCTGCCCTAGAATATTGAAATGGCCTTTAATTTTTAGGACAGTACATGCGCCTTGTGAAATGCCCCGAGGTGCTCTTAGTGCAATAGTTTCAACTCCATTTAGCTTTGTCATCGGTGCTCAGAGGTTATCCCCCTATCATCTTGGAAGGCAGCACATACCTGAGGGCGGCTACAGGCAAAATTTACATGTTGTTCATTCTGTTCCCTGTTTACAAAATTTATGTGTGGCAGCTTTAAAGATTCTAAAGTTATTATGTCTAAAGGATGTAGCTGGTGTTTCAAAAGGTCACAGGTAGTTGGCCTCTGGATGGTCCGGTTGACATGAACGACCCATTTAAGAGGCATTTGTCAAACGTAATTTGTGAATGGTACGTGCTGAACGTGAATTCTGAGCTCCCTCTGCCCTTTTCTTTTTAACCTTTAGGGCTGTTTGACATCACAGTCTATGCTCTCATTAATATCCTCCTGACCTTTTGTGGCTTGTTTTTTGTTGTGTTCCAGTATCTCTTGGGTTGCTCTCTGAGCATAGAAGCATGGAAAGACTGCAGTAGTGAAAGAGGGGAGAACTTCAGATGACATGACAGCTGTAGGCGTATAAAAATTATCATTGGAAGTGAGTTGGAGAAAGAGAGGAACAATAGGAGAAATTGTGCAGTAAAACTAGATATTTTTTCATCTCCCCAGAGTTAGAAAGCTGATTATTTGACAGAAGGATCATGTTATGATGGAAGCCTTGGCAATCAATCAGTCATTTGACAAGCTGCACAGCGTTGGTGCCAGTGCAAAGGGCACCAGGAAAAAAACCTGGCTCAGCTTTTGCCACAATGCAATCAGACTTCATCATTGGTAGGTGAAGCTTTGGCCAACCAAATATGGGCAAGCTTACATCCTTTCTGAGTCGATTACTTAACATGAAGGCTGCATTTGTACTGTTTACCTTGTGACTAAAGATGGAGCGATTGTTACCGTCCAGTATTTTGATATCTGAAGATCATATTTCATTATCTCAGTGGTACCTGAAACAACATGCCACAGCCAACTCAGCATTTTTTTCTGAACGCGGAAGTAATAGTTACTATATAAACACATTCAAATTATTTAAATATTAAATGAGTCAAACATCTGACCTCTATTGACCTCACATTAATCCAGACTATAATTTTAGAATTTATTTTCAAATGTATCTTCACCAAAAGAAGAAAATTGTTGTTTTTTTGTTTTCTTTTAGATATAAGTTAAAACGAACTGTGTTTTTAAAGACAGCTTACTTTACAAAGGAATCCGACCATTTCCCTATGTTTATAGAACTTGCACTGTGTTTGCTGCATGTCTTAAGATGTGTTTTTCCTGTTCTGGGGCAGAAATGTTTACCTGACCTATCCCCTAACTCTTACCATGTGTCCACAGCATAAGCAGCCAGTCACTCCAACTCCATTTATCTAGGAGAGCTGAGCACCCGAAGCAAGTCAGGTGATTTTGATAACAGCTGCAAATGGTTGCCTTTTGTTGGTGCGGAGTAGCTTCTAAACCCCATTCATGCTGTTTGTTTAATCAATTGCTGTAATAGGGTCGTGGTTAAAGATGGCCTGAGTCTCATGACACATGAAGAAGTTTTACATATAGTTATGAATAGTATACTGACCCATTTATGCCTCCACAACAAAAGTTTGGGTCCAAAGCCACTCTTTGAAAATCACTACCCTGCAATCCAAGTGGATTGTTTCCAGCTGCTCTTTGCCAGCTATACCAGCTGCAGACATACGTACACCATGTTGTATATTAGTATTTGCCAGTCAGCATTTTTAGTGCTTTATTAGTCATAATAATAAGCAGAAACCTCAGCACTTTTACTGTTGCCCCTTCAACGAGGGCTTTCCTCAAATCAGCATTTTTATAGTCAATTTAGACTCCACAGATCGATGTCTAGACATTATTATGAAGGAAACATTTTCCCAAAAGGCTTTTTAAAGCATAGATTCATTTGATTTCATTGTTTTACATCATACTTTCAGGGTCTGGAGGACTCATTTGGAACAGATTTACGTCCATATTGATCTGCTTCCAAAGCTGAACATTTCCATGGTTTGGAATGGCATGACCTCATTTTCTTTACCGTGTAAGACGTTTATGTACATTTCTGCCGAAACATATGTTAGGTTTCAACAGCTGGGCTGGTGTGTTCAGAGAAAGATTTACTCTCAAACCAAAATCTGAGAGTGATGGGCCTCTTCTCATAGAGATAGATAGTTATTCTATCATCGCCACATTATTGGAACTGGATGATCCTCCAACATGTGTCATGCACAGAGGTAATAGTGCCAGACAGCAGGGGTACTTGTCTTTGTAATCATACTTGATTTATCTTTAATTTATTTGCTTTTCTTTCCTTTTATTGGCATAGATTTAAATCCTTAAAGCTAACTTAATGAATATCTTTTCTACGAACGGTGAATAAAATGTGTTCAGTCACTCACTTTAACTTTATCTTTCAGCTCTTTCTTGTGGTTTTAGATAGAGATAGATAGATAGATAGATAGATAGATAGATAGATAGATAGATAGATAGATAGATAGATAGATAGATAGATAGATAGATAGATAGATAGTTATGCCCGTTGGGCAAAGAGACAACTGAAGACTCTTGTGTTCAGTGTTTGCTACCATGTTCACCAGTTCAACTTTATAAGGTGATAATATGTCAGTGCTATGCCAAAAAAGTAAATTACTGTTGCGTCCATTAAATTCTGCCTACTGGGCTATCTTTACTACACTGGAAAAGACCGATCAGGGCATTATATCCTTGTTAAAGTTTAATGATCTTATTATCACAGGACCACAGGTTTACAGCCATACATGAACAGGAAGTTTTCAGTCACAGTATGAACATTACGTTATGATGTTTACAAAAATAGACGAGCTTGTGTATAGAATCAGATTCGCCAGTTTCTTAGGAGTTCTCTTGTCCTATGAGAAAGATATTTTGATTATTTTATTTCACTACAGACTCTTCAGCTGTGAGCCAAATTTCAGTTACGCATCCTGCAATCACAATTACAGTAATGGTTCTCTGGGTGTGCAAGAAAGCATTGCACCTGTGTGCCGTGTGTTGTGTTTTATGCACTTTGCTCCCTCACTATTACTTTTTGCAGGTATATCCTTTTCCTCTTTTAGTTCTGCTCATCTCTCTCTTTCCGCATCAATGCTTCTTTCAGACAAACTTGTTGTGTAGTGCTGAAGCTGTTACTAAAGGGCTGGACAACTGGTGACATGTCCATGTGCTGGCACCAGAGGAAAGGGCATAAACATAGTAACAACATGCTATCTAAGAATTTTGATTGACATGGAGGCCTGTGTGGTTGTTAAATGTGTCTGAACCAGACAAGTGTTTTGGGGAATCTGAATTACAGGCTGACAGGCTGAAGGTCAGGCTGTTAGTGCCCTCTCCCCCTTACCTCTGATTGGTATGTTTTGGGGGAAGTCATTTATCATGAAGACCACCTTAGACCAGTGCTCCTAAGATTTTCTATGCTAGAGCTATGTTCCAAAAATGACAGAGAACTCCACAGAACACTCAAACATACATTAACGCACGTTAGACTGCGTTTATTTCCTACAAATATAGCATCATTCAGTGTGAAACCTGACCTTGTGTTGATGAACCTGGTATTCTGTGTCAAACTGACGACAAGCACACGCTGAGCTCATGGTCAACTGTCTTGGAAACCTCAAAAGGCTAAAATAATCAACTTTTCCATGTGGGAATTTTTGAATTTTCGGTTTTCTCAACACACCTGAGGAATTCCTACAGTGCCCTTGTGTGCTGTGGCACAACGGTTGGAAATCACTGCCTCAGACATCTGTGTGTGGTCGGCAGTGCTGATCTGGTTTCTCCGTCTGCTTCAGCATGCACAATTAGAATTTCCTCAGTAAAACAAAAGAGGCACACTAAACAGAAAACACCACCTAGTCACTTTTGAGTGCGCTGGGATTACACCATCACTCATAAAATACGCGGTCATGAGCTTTGCAATTTTGCGGTTCTAATATGGAGGTTGTTACCATTTATTTTTAAGCCCTCTGCTTAATTTTTGAGGCAAATTAATGTAATTAAAAGGCCACATTTAACTGTAAAGTTCTTTTTTTTCTGAGAGTGAATCATAGAATAAGCCTCAGCCAAGTCTCAGGGTTTTGGCCTTTATTTCTACAATGGATACCATATGTTGAAATGTCACAACAATTCTCTGTGTTTGCTGTCTGTGCCAGTTTTTGCCCTTTCAAATAAGCGACATTTAGAGACTTAACTGAGACAACACTGCCTGATCCCTCTTTAAGCCACAGCTTTCTCCTTTTCATTCTCTTATCCGGCCCTGCTCTCATCCTTAATATGTTGTCAAGGCAATAAAATCAGCATCTGTCTTACCTATTTGTTGTGATGCACTACGGGTAAGAGAGATGTTGCACAACACAACACATTACAGGTGGGGTCAGTCAGGTCAGCAGGACTTATGGCCGTGATGTGTTTGTCATCAGGTTGTGAAGATTTATCACTGCTTGACCCAGACACCCTTACTATCAATCAATATTGATGGAAGCCGGAAAATCTTACTCAACGTTGTTTGCATGTATGTCATTTGCTTTTAGACGTCTCAGTCGATGTTACTTGGAGAGTTTATGTTTGAAATAAGTGACATAAGCCACCTAATCGGTAGCTGCAAATAAGTGAAGCCTGTGTGGAATAATGTTAATACAAACCAGACTGTGTTAGTTTCTTTGAAGAAGAGAGAAAAAAGAAAAAAATCTAAATTCCAGGTTATCTGAAACACATTGGCTACATATGTTGTATTCAAATAGAGATAGACAGAGACAATATCTGATCTAGCATGTTAAAACATTGTAAACACCACAGACACGAACTGTCAGGCTTCGGTAAAGCTTCTACGGTCAGAAAAGTGTAGAGAGGCTGCAACATGATTTGTTGATGTGGAGATGTCTGTTATGTAAAACATCTGCTTTTGAAAAGTGCTATGGCACACTTGGCTCAAAATTCAGAATCCTGAGTGCAATTATTTACAGCACAGTGAGCTAAAACTAGAACTAAACTTAAACAGCGCAAAGTAATAAAAATGTAGCAAAATAAATTACAGGACAAATAAAAAAAGTACTCAATAGTTTAGAAAAAACTAAAAAAAACTAAGGATACTAATTCTGAAATAGTACATAAAGGTACACTGATGTGCTCCACAGTGATTTATGGATTGTTTACCAAGCCCATACCATTTACAGATCATAGAGTTCAAGACCACGGTTGACAACCTGTAAAGGTCAAAAGTCAACCTTGAAGACAGGGTCAGACAGGGTCTCAGAAAATTATAACTCATTCCTCCTTGTGGAGCTTTTCTTTGAATCCTGTGCAGGACCACATATATCTACCCAAGTCGGTTTTATTTATGTAGCCCAAAATAACACATTTTAACAAAAGAACTTTAATTACTGCATTTATTCTTAAGTATTCTTGCAATACATGCAGCCAGAACAAGTAATGCATGAATTTTATGTTCCAACATACAAACATCTTTGCCATCATTTCTCTTGTTACATGCAACACTAAACATTGTCTTCATGAAGTCAGTAAAGCACAGACACCAAATAGTAGTTTCTAGGCAATGAATTATTTGCATAGTTTTGCCCTCTTCTTCTTTTCATATTTATTTGTCTGCATTCTTCTCTTGTGGCTGGTATTCAGACACAAAGTCTAGGCGGTCACCCAACCACAGATTACATTCAACTCTCTCTTTCATGTTTTCCTTTGTAGAAGTCAGCAAATCCACACATCATATAGAGCTTGTGGTAAGAATTAGATTAAAGGCTTTCAGTGCCAACATATGATAATGCTTATATGGATCCTCAAGAGGAAACATCTTTGTTGGGTCCACTATGCCTCTGACCCCACCATCTCCCAGACCAGATAGAAATGGAGCATTAAAAGGAATTCAGTAACAAGTTGAAATCATTATTCAGTTCCTTAGCTGTACTGACAATTATGCCTTTATGACTTCTAGATAATGTTTATGAAAATCATAAGTGATAATAGGACACAGATGACCTGTGTTGACAGATATGTTGCATGTAGTTGACCACAACAGTTATTTATTCAGATCATTTCAGTGACTCACTGCTGTCAAGGACATTAAAAAGTATGGTGGAGGTTTGCATCTGCACAGGCAGAAACTGTTCACCCACAGTAGAATATAATTTTCTAAGTTTGAACCTAAACAGACCGAGTACACCTAATCAAGAACATGCCTCAGCATTTTGTATTTAACTTTCATCTTTAAACACTACTTGGCAATGAAATGAACAGTATCATGTTGAATTGACTTTAAAAATGGATTGAAACCATTAACACACGTACATAATGACATTTATTTCCTAAAAAAAGGATAGTGAGCACAAACTCTGTGGCTGTGAAGTGAAGCCGATGTGGAGGTGCCAAAAACTGCAGTTCCTTAAACATCCACTTGAGGCTGGCTATAGAACAGGTCAATCTCCATAACTCCCCATATTAAAAGGTCCTACTTCACAGCAGAAATAAAGATGTTTACAGCCTGGTACAAAAAACTATTTTGATCTCTATAGCAAATTTGCCCATTCATGACAATGATGCAGATGCTGAATTTTCATAATATTAAAGCTTAAAGTTATGCATAACAGCATGGCTGCTTTGTTTGACTGACAAGTGCCTTTACAGATGGCTTGTTTGAGCACCCATGCTTCATTCAGCCTCCCTCAGGTCCATGGACGACCCACGTCTTTGCTGATTTTGAGATTATTGGAAGAACTGCCATGATGCTGGTGGCCAGAGCCACCACATTCTGAGCTTCAAAACGGCTCTTCAAAAATCTATGGGTCATTGATATGACCATATTTATAGTATCTACGATAGTGACAGAAAGGATAGAAGACAGAACATGAGACTACTTTTGCATTGCTGATACAGCAGCATTCCTTTATTTAGCATTTTATTATCTTATTACTTTTAACACACCCACAGATAAATATGCATGTCTTTTTTTACAGACTTAAACATATACATACATACATACACACCATGAGATTTTAATTTGCTGCAAAGTTGCCTTGTTTCTTTGTTTGCATGAATGGCCACACCACAAAACCGCACATCCCCATGAATGACAATGCTAAATTTACACAAAACCTACACAAACTTAATACAGACAGGTGTTTTGTCTCTGACACCAGTTATCAAGTCAGATTGATGACTGGCGGAGGGTTGAGAGCTGTCATCTGTCTCTGGAGCACACTCCCATCAGGCCATGCATCTTGAAGGGGTTACATACCTGTGGCATGTGCAACACTTGGGTTTTGCTATGCATTTGAGTGTGAATGTTTTAGTGTAAATGTGCCGTGTGTGACTACTTGAATGCACGAGTGCCATCAATAGAGATATGTGGTTTTGTGGCCCATCGTCTTCAGACACATCCAACTTGCGTTGGGTGAAATGAAACAGTAGAGTGCTGTGAGTGCAATGCTGCAACTCGCAGAGTTTGGCTGCGTGGTGGTCCTGGTCTCTCTCACTGTTGGTTGTGGAGAGAATTTTCCATCACAAATTCAGTTTGTGGTGGTTAGAAATCAAGCCTGTTGTCAGCTCTGTGGCTCTGGGCTAAATCCCATTCATTAGATGGCAGCTGGTGAAGTCAAACAGGGTAAAAGATGCAGTTTAAAAGAACACGGGGGAGAGAGGGAGACACATGGGGATGCACTGTAGAAAGGGACAGAAAGAGACAGATAGTGAAGAAATAAAGGGGCAAAACGGGAAGAGGGAAAAGCAGAAGCAAGACTGAGTAGGAATTTTGCAGCCTGGTGATTGATAAGCTTTAAATCTAATCCAGAGGAAAGAGTAAAAGCAGAGATTCTTAACACAGTCAGTTTGCATCAAGCCAAAATGTAATCTTTTTATGTTGACAGCTAACGAGACCTTATTTGAAATAAATGGAGATAATTATCCCGTGAGAGTCTAAGCACTTCCTCTCCACCCTGCTTTCCCATTTTAAATAGGCAAAACATATGAACTTGGTAAAAAAGCAGGAATTAATCTTTCACAAGGCTGCAATTTCCTGTTTGGGAAAATCTTTCTGGGTGATTTCACCACTGGTGTCAGAGTAAAGCAATTTGAGATAATTTAATTAGGCATTTAGATCTCTGTGAAAAAGGAAAGCAAAAAAGGAGGACATAAAGTTAATAGTTAAAAAGTAATGGAAGAAAATAAGCACTAGTAATTAAGAGAAAAAGACAGAATGTTAACAGCTAAGTAATGCACACTGTTTTTGCACGCAGTGTACTTTTTAGTTTTGTTGCATAGCTTATGTGTTCAGAGCGATGGCTGCTGCTCGTACTGAGGTGATTACAGAGCACTATGAACTTTTGTCTAACCTATATCTAGCCTGTATTTGGGTTTGTGTGTGCATTTGTATATCAAGAGTGTAAATAGACTTGCATACTGTACCTCCGCTCACATATAACTGCAAACACGCTCGCTCCAGTGCATGTAGTATGTATAGCACTGGACGCTTTCCCTCACTGAGGCACACTAATTACACTGTGTGCTGTTTCACATGTGTTTTCTCAGTGGGGCCGATTAAGTGAATTATGCCCCGTAGCTGATGGTCAGGATGACAGCCACTCTCATTTTGGCAGATTTTTCCCTGAGTCAGCAGAATGACAGAAAACAGTGTGTGTTTACAGCCTTTGCTGCTGTTAAGTGCTGTAGCAGCTACATGTTGTGTAACCTGTCAGATTTTGTCGGACGGGGGAAAACCATAGAATCTGTTTTACCTGATTTGAGTGAAGAACCTATCCTAGTAACACGCAGTGGCTCTTTAAATCAGTTTGAAAAATTGGGCACATTTCATCAATAAAAATCTTGAACCATGAATGAACCAGTGCCTGTAAAACTAGGAAAAGAACACAGCTTTTGTGTCGCTGCTGGTATTGATGAACAGAAGGTCCAGAGTTCCTCTGGTCTCTGTTGGTCTGTATTGTTCCTGCATTTCTGGAGCCTTGTGAATCGGCTTTTGTAATGAATAATTGTCACCTGCTCTTTGACTTGAGGAATGAAAAAAGGAAAACAAATGTTGAAGTAAATAAATGTGATTGCTGCCACTGCTGTATAAAATCTCCCTGCTGTAGCAGAAGGTGTTGCCGGCAGCAAACACAGAGCACATAAAGAGCATAACTTTCCCAAACTTGCCGCATCGTATCATCACAACTTTGAAGAAATGTCAGCAGTACGTAGAACAATTGTCTCTTTCAATTGTCTGTAGCAGCTTGTGAAGCTCTCATGTCTTCTGTATTGCTGCCAAAATTCTGACTTTATTTGCTTGGAACACGTTAACGGCTGTGACCTTTCAACACATTGGCCTTGGAATTCCTTGTTGCTGATTTTGAAAGGGAAGAGAAACTTGCTCCATGGCGAATGCGTGAGTGTTCCCAGCAAATTACTTTAAGCATGAACGTTAGTAGAGGTGAAACTAAGTTTGCCATTGGACACTTGCCCAGTTTGTTCCATACCATTACACTTTCTGTAAGTGTTTAAGTCTGCACGTGATTTGGAGATGCATGCCTTTACAGCCAACATCATGGATGGATGCTGTAGGAATATCAAGGTGGAGGCAGGAGTCATTAGCTTTGTTCGTTTATTTCAAGTCCACTTGTGTCAGCAATTCACAAACAGATTAAAGAAACAAGGTGAAGATGTAGCTCCTTTGTTGTTCCTTTGTCAGACTTTAGAGCATTCTTTCACTCTGAGTTCATTCACTTGGCCATGTCAGCGTCATTTATGTGTTTCTTGTCATCAGAAAAAAACACTAAAAGTATTTCCTGTAGTGCAGCCAGAAGACTGTGTTAAGATTTCCTTTACATATGTAGTCATGCAAGGTGTGTTAGTGCCCCATGCCCTCAAACATGTTTTATTTATAACATTATTGTAGTAAATAGGTTATTCAGAATTCATTTGTCAATATGCCTAAAAATGTACAATATTTTCTGCAAGCAATTATTGGTTTAACTCTCCAGACCTGCAGGAAGAATGTGTTTGATGATTTCTCTTTCCTTAACCAAAAATTCATGAGGTGCTCTTGGGCAACACACTTTACCCCAATCCGTTGTAGTGGACTGGTGGAACTGGGAAATCTCCATGCATGAATATTTGTAACGTTTAGACTTTAGAACTGGCACCGAAAGCATTCTTGCTCTGATTTCTAAATGTGGATGTGCAAATTTGACGAAAATAACAATAGACAGCAGTGTTCTCTTTATCGTGACAGGTCAAACTCAAAGATCATTACACAAGGAGTTTGAAGAGTTGGTTTTATGGCATCTCATACTGTTTAGAGGTCATGAGCATTAGCTATGGTTTTCCACAGTGCTAGTGCAAAGAAGGTGGCTGTGCTCAGGGGCACCGTAGCCAAAACAGACTAAAGAATACTTACAACAGCCATGGGAACTTCTCCCATAATGAAAGAAATGTCAGCTTTTCCATCTCTGAAAACTTTGGCTCAAGATTTATGTTCCGTTCAGAGCAGCCAGACACATTTCCATGTTAGTTTTAAAAAGTGTCTCTGATCGCCGCAAATGTTCCTTCACTCCACCTTGAGGATTTACAACAAAAACAAAATCTGGGTCATTTGGAAAAAGGCTTCTTGCTTCTTTGTGTATGTTTTCATACACGTTGAAAGTGCTTGTGGGGTGCTTTTCAATAAGTAATGGGTTAAAAGGTGATGCCGGTTTCGAAGAAAATGTGATTCCTTATTGCATGCGGTGAAAAGTTATGTCATATTCAAGAAGAAGAGTAGAACGTTTTCAGTGATAATCATGAGTAGTCTCAGCCTTCCAAAAAACTTTCTGACAAAGTTGAAGACTGTAAAACAGTTCAAACTGTATCCTTTTACAAAGTCATGGATCCTTTGAAATTGCCCTCTCTTAAACAAGGGGAACCTTGTTTTCCAATCTGCTTGCATATGCAGAACTGCAGTGTGTGTGTGTGTGTGTGTGTGTGTGTGGACTTTTTGCAGCCCCTCATCAGGCTCATTCCACAGCACAGCTGCAGTAGCTGAAGTCACACAGTTTGACTCAAGAAGGGGCTTAGCAGCTCATTAACAGACAGAACAAAGTAAGCTGAGAAACAGCAGTGACTACCAACACTGGCAGAGGTACAGAGCACAGGGCTTGTTGTCACTATGTGGTGGCTGTGCTCCACTTTTATGGTACAATGAAAGATGGCCTCACTTGATGGCCAAGCGGACATTGACACAAGAACATTACAATAACTGAACTGATGAGGCTTTTGTCTGTAAGACAGACGCAGGGCCTTAAAACAAGGAATGCATTGAGGGCTTCGCCTTAATTTTTTCCAGTGTATACAACTGGATTTTATGATTACAGAAAAACCTATGAATCAATTATCTGAGAAAATAATCAGTGGATTAATCAGTGTTGTTCAGTTGGATTGGATTTGGACAACATAAATATACCTGACCTGATTTGATTTAACTTAACAGGGGAAAACAATGGAGGAAATTTGATGCAACAGTGTTCAGAGAGGATAGTAAATATACTGAGAAAACAAAACAGGGTAATACACTCTGTTGTTTTTTTTTAGATGTAGATATACTCTTTAACCACAAACATCCAGTGGAAGGTCTGTCATACTTCATATTTACTGTGTTTGAGTTCATTCTGTTTGTTTGCAAAGATCATTTTACTTTATTTTAGTTGAATTGTATTTTTTTTTTTTTTTTTTTAACAAACACACTCGTCTTAACTCCTTATTCTTTAACAGTATGGACTTGCAGATTTGCACCTTTTCTGCTCTTTCAGTATACCTAGTCTAAATTCATGATCTATAGATGATACCAGCTTCGGTAAATCAGTGACATAATAAATTGGATGTCCTTTAAGGGTTCACGTCTTATCAGCACAGACCTATACATTTTCAGCATCATTATACCTGACCTGTTTTCAGTCTATAGTTTGAATCTTCTTTGTCATTCCTTTTATGTTAATTTTTGCAATCTTTCTCACATTTCCTTCCTTTTCTTCTCTCTGTTGGTTAAATATATCTCCTTTCCTGAAGTTTTTCCTCACGGCAGTCCATATTGTGACATTTTAATCTGCACATCCGTGCACATCTGCCAAAACTAATATTTGGCTGAAGAGAGGGTTCAAGAAACAAAAATTCTTTCATTTATTCATCTGATGCAGACATCAGCCTCTGGCCTCATTAATCACAGAGCCTCTATCTGTTTTTTGCAGAGATTGGACCTGTAACCATCACGACGGACCCCAAGAAGTTCCAGTATGAGCTAAGAGAGCTGTACGTTCAGGTGAGTTCAGAGTTCACATTCATCACACTAGTGGAAGCATAAGGTCATCTGGCCTTGATAATACTGACTTCATACCAGACGTCTGGGTAGGAACATTTGTTAGCTGATTAAGATCAAGACTGGCCAGTCATTGTAGACTTGATGATGGCCAAAGTTCGACCATTTATTTTTCTTTACTTTTACAAGAGACTTGCAATTCCTGATCCAATTTTAAATGATTTTTTATCTTCCACTTAATGTGGCCATGTGCTTCAACACATCTAACATTGGTCATATCTTGATTTTGCCTTTGTAAATGTAAATTGTAAATTGTAAATCCTTCTTCATCACCTGTTTATTTGCCTTCCTGCCCCATTACAAACAAATGTATAAACAAAAACATACAATGGCTAGAAAGTTAAACAGACTTCTGCCAAGTTTGAATTTTCGTTTAATCACTTGTAGAGAGAAGGAAAGTTGTGCAGAGATCCTGTTTGTATTTGAACAAAGCAGAAAAAATCCAAACTGGCACTTTTCATGTCTAAGGACGACAGAGATGGGCAGACATAGACAGAGACCTACAGAAAGTAATATTCAGAGATCTGTCCTTTGAAGAAAACTTTTTTTGGCACGTGTCTGTGCATCCTTGGCATGTGCTACTGTTAATCTGCTGTGCGAGCGTGTTGTGTGTAGCATGGAAGAGATCCAGTTTCCTCTCACTGTTTAATTCCTGACAGTTTTTCCTCCCCTCGCCTCTTCACCTGCACGACCCCTGAAGAGGTTTTGGCCCAAAAACATGGAAAATATACATTTTTCTTGAAATTGTCATTCTTCTGACATGTCATTATGTCTAAAGGTGAAGATGTTAGGCAACATTAAAAGTGCACAGAGGGGTTATCAGGCCTAGTGTTGGGGGCATTCAGGGAATGGGGGAGTAGACTTTTGGCCAAACGGGTTCAGGAGAGACAGAGGATTCATCTTTCAGCCCTCTGGCCTAAAAACATGGGTCACTCCATTCCAGATGTTACTCTTGGGGGTGATGCGTCATAGCCAGCTATTGAACCCCTCAGACACACAGAAATATGTCTGTTGGAAAGCTACAGAGGATATTTGCCTTTGACCCCACCAACAAAACAGAAGGAATAGTGGATGACAAAGACAGATTGAACACTAACATTTATACAGACTGCCACACATTTTTAACTTCTGTCAGTGTAGATGGAATGAGATTGTTTTCGTCCCCCTTTGTCTACTTTTAGTTGCATAACTTTAAAAGCTACAAAGTTTATTAGATATTGACTGTTTATCATAAAGATTACATAATAATGTTAGGGCTATTTATACCCTTCGGATAAGTGCTGCCTCAACAGTAGCTACATAATTGAATTTACACGTTTTCATTGTCACCAAAAACAGAACATCATGAGCATCATTGCAGCAGGGATGTTCTGTTGAATTTCATTACATTGTACAGATCGATGTAATAAAATGACAGTGTATTACATTCCATACTCATACTATAACCAACATATTTGCTGTGTTGGAGTCTCACAAACTCACACATATGCGTGTACACGCTCACCATTTGCTGATGATATCCTTCTGTTTCTCAGGGAGGTGGCGATTGTCCAGAGATGAGCATTGGTGCCATTAAAATTGCCTTGGAGATTTCCTTGCCGGGATCCTATATCTATGTCTTCACAGACGCCCGTTCCAAGGATTACAAGCTAACTCATGAAGTCCTGCAGCTCATTCAGCAGAAACAGTCACAGGTTTGGATATTAGTGTAATATAGAGTATATTGTGTACAGGTTTAGACGTAAACAGATTACATTTTTATATGTGTGTGTGTGTGTGTGTGTGTGTAGGTGGTGTTTGTGCTGACAGGGGACTGTGATGATAGGACTCATATTGGCTATAAGGCTTACGAGGAGATCGCCTCCACGAGCTCTGGGCAGGTCTTCCACCTAGACAAGAAACAGGTCAATGAGGTAAGTGCATTCCTGAACAGAAATTTAGAGCCGCACTTCTGTTTTTCTTTGTAAAAACAAGTTTAATCTTCATTTTAGAAAAAATGTTGTTGTTGGTTTTTTTTCTCAAAAGACATGCTTTGGTCACAGTATTCAAATCATTTCAGCTTGGCCATGGTTGTAGTGTGGTGCTGTATAAATTTTGTGACAGTAGAAGGTTTTACAGCCTCTCTCATGTCTTGCTGTGCCCACATTTAAGTCTGGACTGCAGATCAAATGTGCAGGAAACATTTCATTGATTGATGCATACTGTAGGGCTTTTTTAACTTTTCCAAGAAATATGAATCATTAATTTTGGACTGGGCAGTGAGTCAAAGCTTCAAGTTTGAAAGTATTGCTGTTTTATTGCTGCAAGATAAGAGTTCTTGCCTTTGAGGAATGGATTCTGGATTTTAAACCATTTTCTAGGAGGACTGCACGAGAGCCCTTCGCTCTTTGTCCGTCTTTTTTTTACTAAGATGGATCACACGCAACACTCCTTTTACAGCCTGTGCCACAAGGGAATTTTTCAAGGAAGCAATGAAGTAAATTAGAAATGTAGTTTTGTAACTAGTTTTGAGAAACACTGGTATCAAATAACTTGGCCATCATTTGGTCTGTTTTTGCAGTGCTTAAACCAAAGAAACAGATTTTAATTGATTATGACATATTGTTGTACATTTTTTTGTGGCTTTCAGGAACAGAAGGAGAATGCAATCAAGAACTTTACATTTTGTTGCACTTCAAATGATTTATATTCTCTGTGTGCCCAGCCTGAGATTTTTTTTAAAACAAATGCACTACATCACTCTCGCATCTCAAATGCTTGCCTGTTTACACATTCTTAGTTAAATAGTGTCAGGGTTGGGGTCTCACACAGTAGCTGCTGACTTCTCCGTAGGGACAGGGAAAAATGGTGCAGGATATGGGGGAACGTGAGAAACTTCCTAATGAAAGCTTGCACATATTAAGGGAATGACCTTGCATGCAGCTGAGGGGGTAAATATGTTAGTTGGCAAATTTCATGTTTAAATTAACTTAACTAATTTTATCAATGCTATTTTATCAAAGTACCTAGGTTGTATTCCGTCATAGAGACATTCTTCCCATTACCTTCCAATTGCTGTAGGTCCTAAAATGGGTGGAGGAAGCCGTGCAGTCATCCAAAGTCCACCTGCTGTCCACTGATCACTTCAGTGGGATCAGCAACACTTGGCAAATGCCCTTTGACCCCAGCCTCAAGGAAGTCACTGTGGCCCTCAGTGGCCCAGCACCCAACATTGAGATAAGAAACCCACAGGGTAAGTGTTACCATACATAAACAAACCTATACAATGGATTGATAAGTATGAAAATTATTTGAATCATATGTTAGTGTCTTCATAGACATCAGGTCTCAGCCCATCTGAACATCTATGGGAGATTTTAAACTGATATGTAATACAGTGCATTCAACCACATAGAGGAGCATGACCAGCTGCTTGTGGTCGCCCAACACCGTACTAAGCCACGTGATTTTCTTTAAACGTTTTGGTGTCACTCTATCTAAATCAAACAGCAGGTGCTTTCTCTAGATGTTAGATTAGAGTTCCACAGTCATATAGGAAAGGTTTGAAGAAGAGGGGGAATTTTTGCTTTTTAGCTGCTATATAGTGCAGCGAACAGGTAGAGTACAGCAAAAGAAAACTTTTTTTCAGTCCATCATTGAACTGGTTTGGATGGTGTCCTACACCTTTATATTTTGACAACTAACTAACTTGCAGTCATGTGCCAAGAATTCATTTGTGTTCATCAGAGCTGCAGAAAAGATGAATAATGCCTCTGTCTGCATGTTTGGCCTCCAGGGAAACTTGTGGGAAAGAATGATGGCCTCACCGAGCTCCTGCACATTCCCAACTCTGCCAAAGTTGTCAACATCAAGGACCCACAGCCTGGGATGTGGTCTATCAGGGTAAACAATTCATTCTTTACCTGGGAATGTGTGTAAAATTACAGACTTCTCCTAACAATTCCCAGAGCTGTACTCTCTTTTAAAAAGACTTAGTGCAAATAGTTCAGTAGTGTAACCTTGGAATGAGGTCACAACTCACACCCCAGGAGGGAGCACTGCCCTTGAGGAATGTTCTTAAGTTGAATTACTGCAGTAATATATCAGCATTTTGAGGTATAGTGATCTGTAATCAATTTAACATGCATGATGTCTGGTGAAAGCATCGCTGAGCAAATAAAAAAACATGATCAGAAGGACACATTAGGGCATTGAGATGGTTTTTAAGGCAGTCCTGGTAGATGAAGATAAAGCATGTTCAAGGCCACTGCTGTCAACGCAACCTGCTACATTTTTGTTTTTGGGTACCACTGCTGTTGTGTTTTTCCTCAAAGAGTTGGAAGTGTTAGCACCCTGCTGTTGAAGTAATGCAAAAAGGTCACACATTTGACTGCCCGTACTGTCACTGCCAGATGTTGGGAAATGACAAGCATTTTTACCTGACTGATTTGTTGAAGGGGCCTCGATGGCCCCTGTATTCTCTGTAGGCTCCTGCTGGGACACTTTCCCTCATCTCTGCATAACTGTGTTATGTGTTAGTGCTTATTTGATTTACAGGGGAAAAGATCCGATGAAAAACTGTGTCATCTCTGTCCTACTTTGTCCTTTCAAGGAAATGTGCAGTGGGTGAGGATGCATGTATGGAGGATTGGATTTCCCATGATCTGTTTTGGCACTTCAATGCTCTTTTTATTCTTTGACAACATATAGCATTTGGTTCTCATCACATACAATGAAATGTCTGTCAGTATGACTATAGTGTCCTTTTCTTATCGTGCCTCTTCTTGTCTTCTTGTTTTTAATGTCTCTCAGTAGCCAGTGATGATATTTTGGACATTATAGGAGAACTTTTGTATTCAGAGATTTGATTGCATGCTTTAATTTGTATAAATGTAGAGTTACCACAAAAAAGGAACATGGAAGTGGAGCGAACCTTCAGCCAGTGATGCATTTTTGCTTTTGGACTGATATTGATTTACTGTATAAGATAAAACATGGCCTTTCCAGCTGTGTCTGCACTTAACCCACAGGTTAATCTCATGTTGTGGTCTGTCACAAAACACCAGTGTAAGGAGTCCTTTTTCTGCTCACACAGAAAAGCTGGCAGGAGCTGAACATTTCTAACTGTAGTATTGCTGGCTGTCTTTTCCCTCCTGTGTGATAGAGACTCTAAAACACTCTCCAAGCTACCTCTGGCAGACCTTTTTCAACTTTTGATTGATTGTTTACATTGGATTGTTGGCTTCATTACAATCAGTTATTAAATTAAACTTTAGGATTAAAAGATGTTCATCGATGAATAGTTCTGTGTTCTGTTTAACATCAACTTACATCAACCCGTCATACCAGAAGGCTTTGATTAAAATCTTTACTGTCTTTGCCAGCTAATATGGTGACCTATTTTATGGACAGTGCTCATAGAGGTGATGAGGAAAATCAAACAGACATAAAAAAGAGGGATTGCATCCTCCTGTCTTATTGCTGTCCTGTGTGTGCCTCTTGTTCTGCTTTCCTGCCCTGTCTTCATCTTTCTTCATGGATCTCTTTTTTCATCTCGTTTCCTCGTGCATCTTCGTCTAAACACATTTACTCCTTTAATTCTCTCCTGCAGAGAAGCACAGGAGGATCTTCTGTTCTCTCACTTTAGTCCAAGTACATTTTGGACACAGCCTTTTCCAATCTCAGTCCCCCAGACCGCTCTATCTAACTTGCAGGCTAAAAATATCTCTTTCTCATCTGTAGATGTGTTTCCCAGGACATCGAAAGAAATGTGGATAAATACTTTTGGGGGATTTCACTGTTCAACCACGCTGGGTTTCAGTAAGGCTAATGGCCCGTGACACCACAGTGTAAAATCCAGGCCATAGATTGTGTGTGAAAAGGAATTTGGTCCCTTTTAATCTGCCTTTAATTGGATCTTGTGGTCTCAAGTAGATGGTAGGCTTACCCCACTGTAACCCCCTGCTTCTTCAGTTTTGCCTATAGTTTCGCTGCCTCACATTCACGTCACACTAAATGTAATCCTTTTGCAAATACTGTATTGGCGATTAGTATAGAAGAAAAAATGTCAAAGATGTCAGTCAAATGGTAACATGATAATATACTTCACCAGTAACTGATTGCTCTTTATCTTTGGTCAAGATGCAACTGAAGCCTTTGCACATCTGCCATACAAGAAATATTGATTCCAGTGAGCAGCTCCTCCATTTGTGCACTCTAAAATGTTGAGTTGAGTTTTAATAACACTATACTGTATGTATAATTGTATTACAGTAATATCCTGTCATCCTGTATGTGTGTGTCTGTAGAAAGGTAATTCGATTCTCATCAGTAGAGGGTTTTTGAGCAATCTGTTAATGTCTTACTTACACATAATAGCGCATTTACTGTAGTTCAGTTTTCTTTGCAAATCAAGCCATCAATAATGAGGTCTTAAACACGTTTCTCTTTGCATGTGTTCTAAATAATCACATCAAGATGTCATAAGAGTATACATCTGTCTCAGTTATCTCACTCCAGCCACACAAGAGCTGATTCAGCTGAGTGAGGGTGTATCTGGTCTGGGTGGGTGTGTAATTGGGAAATGAATAGCTTTAATGACAGGGACTATCTTTGGTAAGAGCATGACCTTTAAAGGACCCCTCTCCGAATTATGGCCTCATTTACAACCAGTTAAAGACCCGGGATAATCCCATTGTGGCAGTTTGGGCAGGTTTGATGACCATGGCGTGTATTGTTTTTCATGATGGCAGGAATTAGCATTTAAGACTGCGTCGTATTCCCTTTGTCTTGATGTTCCTCTTTGTTGGAGCCATTTCACCTCGAGGTTTGTCATCTGTCTACTGATGTGCACTGCGCTGTCCTGGTTTCTTTTCATTGGGAATTTAAGTTTGCGTCACGTAGAACTCAGTAATTGTAAAATACAGTGGACTCACAGATTCTCTTTCATTTTAGGCAATTGCAAATGACAGTTTAGGTTTGCATGCCTCACTCTGCATCGTGAGTCAGTGTCTGTGACACCTTCAGTGTGTTTTACCTAAGGTGAGGAGTTTCCACCTCTCACCAACCTATGTTTCATTGTAATTATTCTGTCTCTGTGTCTCTCAAAGCTTCAAAAGACCTCCACATGATGAAAACCACATGAGCCATTAGCCACTCTTTGATTATAGTTGTCGCGTTTCTGTAATTAAAGTGTGAATGTCAGACTGATTGGGTCACCTCTGAATTGTGTTGTTTTATAAGCTCTGGTGTGAGATATTCCACAGTCAGCCGTGAATTACTTAGAGAGGCTTGTCTATACATGCAGGGATGGTTGACATACAAAAGGATGTTACACAACAGTCCCAGTGTGTGTGTGTGTGTCATTTAGGCCACTCAGTACTGCCTTTGACAACTATTCTTTTGTTTTCCTGAATTATACAAAACCTTTCACCTTTGAGTGTCAGTCATGTTTTTTTGACCAAATTAGTTTGGACCAAACTTCTAATGCTGATCAGAAAGAAACAGTAAAAAAAAAAGATGTGGTTGTGAAAAGTGCTTGTTTTATATAAATACTGATTTAACAGCATATATGAGTCACATTACCGGACCAGAGTCCTGGACATTCATATGTCTCCTTTCTTTGATACAGACCTCCAGTGAAGGAAGACACTCAGTCCGTATCTCAGGTCTCAGTACTATTGATTTCCGAGCTGGATTTTCTAGAAAGCCCACCCTGGACTTCAAAAAGGCCTCCAGTCGGCCAGTTCAAGGTCAGTGAGGTCAACCATACCAAATTGTAAAAAAAAAAAAAAAAGGAATACCACAGCTGTTGTCTGTCTTTGCGTTCACCTGTTGTGTTCACTTACATCTTGTAGCTTTGGGACAGCAAAATATATAGTATGTGCTTTCCAGGTATTCCCACCCACATCCTTCTGAACACCACTGGGCTTTCACCTCCTGCTCGTGCTGACAGGCTAGAACTTCTGTCAATCACGGGTGAAGTGATCAAGACTTTGCCCATCCGGTACTACCCTGACCGCAAACCATACGGCCTCTGGAACATCACAGAGTTCATTCCACCCAACGAGGCCTTTTTCCTGAGGGTGACAGGCTATGACCTGGATGGTTTCCTGTTCCAGAGAGTCTCCAGCGTTTCTTTCTCCAGCATTATACCTGGTCAGTGATGCAGGTTGTCACAAATATTTGGATGGCAATCTAAGGGTTTGATGAGTAATTTGATTATCTGCTGAGTAATGACCCTTGTTTTCTGATTTCATTCATCTCACTTTTAGATGCCCCGACGGTGCTGATGGCAGCCACAACTCATGGTTACTACCTCCAGAGAGGGGCTGTCAGATGCCAGGTAGACAGCCTGATACCCTTCACTCTGCGCTTCAGCAGGGATGGGAGGCGACTTGGGGTGGATCAACTCTTCAGGTGAGCAGAGACTGTTTAAAATTCAAGTCAATTTTATTTAACTAGCCCAAATCAAACATTTTCCTCAACGTTGTTTACAGTCTGTACAGCATACACAACACCGTCTTTCCTTAGAACCTGAAGTCCCAGAGTTAGGTATCAAAAGGAAAACATGCTAGAAAGTCTATACATCTGCCAACATTGTCTGTATATGCCTGTTCCACATGATATACTTTCACCATGAGGGCATTTTATTCATGTCCCTTTCCAACCTTTTAAGCATTTGAGATTGTGGTTTGTCAGAACTGTATTTGTTCAGCAGCTTTATGTGTTGTCTTTCTACTAACTTACCAGGGTTTGGAAAAAAATCAGCCACACAGTCATGTTAAACTGAAACTAAGCTTCACAGATGCACTATGCTGTTGGGCCAATGATAAAGGATTTGCCCCCCCTGCTTTCTCACAGATCTACAAAGTTGGATGGTTCTGAGAATACCATACCATACCAATTACCTCTTTGGCCACTGACTATTGGTTCCACATTTAATGAAAATCTACTGATACCTTCTGAGAGATCTCTCTCCAGCAGGCAGAAAGACAAACAGCATGGATAAAAACCATTTGATACTCTTTTGAAGGAGGTTAATACTCCCATATTCTATTTCCTTCTCTATACAAAATCCAGTTGGATTTTCACCAGATCAAGGGATGAGCTAGTAGCAGATCGAGTGGACTTATTTTTAACAAATAGTAAAGATAAAGGTATTAAACACTCTTTCTTTTGATCTTAGTGAGTCTGGCAATGCATCATGGGAAATACCTGAGGTAACACTAAAGGACGAGGGCTACTACGAGTGTATTGCTATCAACAGTGCTGGGACAGGAAGAGCTCGGACCTTCCTGGATGTATCAGGTAAGCACATATTAAGACTCGTTCACCCTGTCACAGGAACAGGTAATTTATTTTGTGGTTTTCTTACTTACTGCAATAGACCATTAAAGTCATAACTGCAAACTGCTACAAACACACAAAATACATATGTCTTTTAAACATCTAAACTGAAATTGGTTAAGGGACTTTGTAGGATTTGAGACAAATTATGTATCAAAAACAGCACTTTACTACTACCTTACCAGGAAAAGATTTTTCACTACTTTTCATTACACACACAAACACATGGGCCAATTACAACAAGTTGGAAAGACTCGCCACAGACAGCATCCACTTTTGTCAGTGGACTGTAATGCTGTAGTTTATCTCATGGTGAGCTACCCTCCATCACTGCGTGTAATGAGCCAGGGCTGTCAGACAGGAATGCTTATGGGCTGGCACGCATTACACTGTCATCAAGTGTAATTGGTGTGTGATGGATCTACTTGCAAGGCAGCAAGCAATTTAAAGTCCAACTAAATTAAATTAGTTTTTTTTTTTTTTTTACACAGTCTACATATTAGCTCTGTAAATCATTTGCCCTCCATTCAGAGAACAAAAAACATATTAAAAATATTTTAAAATTTTTATTTCATGGTGTTGCTAGTTTTACATGAATTTGATAGAATTCCAGTATTCTGTCGAATACCGGCATCTGTCTACGTAGATCATCACTTTTTTTTAGATAAAGCCAGTCAAATCTTGCATAAAGCCGTAAATTCAGTCTTTCATCATAAGCAGAGCAAGCGGTCCTGCTGAGCCAGACAGCAGCCTGCTACAGCACAAGAGCCATAGACTTTGAATTTCAACCACATCAGCTTTCCTTCTTGTCTTACTTTAAAAAATTAAGACACTCATCCTGGAACTTTGTATGTTAAATAAGCAACCAAACAAACATTCTCCATGGAAAAGTGCACTGCTAACGTCAGTTTGCAGGCTAGCCAATTAGCTGCTTGGCACGCACATTAAACAGCATGTAAACATACCAACAAATGTCACCTTGGTCCGATTAGACGCTGGTGTGGCCCTACTCTTCAAAACTGCACGGTCTGCCCATTGACATGTACACTACAGCACAAGTTATTTTACTTTTTTTCTTGTTCCTCAGCTCACTCAGTGATCACACGCCATAAAAAGAACATTTCTCATGTTTACCCGAATACATTTTTTGTTTATTTGATTAATTAAAAACTATTAACAACACATTATTGACATTATTTTAGACAAGAAAAGCTAAATCCAGACTGTGTCTAGTAGTGAGGCTGTAGATTGAAAACACACGAGAAGCTCAAAATCAAACTCAAACTGAAGTAAAAGGCCCTATTTAATGTCGAAACATGGCAGGACCCCCTCCCTCTGTAGATATAAAATGCTCATTCTAAGGTAACTAACACAACAATCCTCATTTTCAGGTGATTATATATAAAAAACACACTCATAAGTATTATGTACTATTTCTGCCAATAGATCGTCCTAAATGGTACGCTTTGGACCTTTAAAGAACACAGTCATATTGTATAAAGACAAAATCTACCCTGATGCAGCAACATGGATTAGTTTATGTCATGCTCAGTAGGTTTACACACACACTTTCACTACTTATGAACATATGGCTGGTGTCAGTCGGTGTGGGTTGAATTTTATAGGGTTCTCTTGCTGTGGATCCCATGCAGAGAACCTGCATGATGGCAGAATTAATGTAGCTTTATGGAAAATCTGACCCTAAGCGATGTTGTAATACATGCTTCACAGCAATCATGTCATGAGGTTTATGGTGAGGTTCTTTTGCCTGACTAGTAAACCAATGGACTATAAATAAGATGTAAGAGAGAATATATATAAGGTTTAAATAAGTGTCAGGCTGTGTCAGAGACAAAACAGTATAGTGATAGTTTAGGTGACTCAGGTGCACAGTCAGCACTAACAATAAGTCGATATTATATATGACCTCACAATGAAATTTACAGTATAATATAAATAATAAATTACCCAGATGATGATTTTGTGATCATCATGACTGTCAGAGCTCTGAGCACAGGAAAAACAAATGGGATAGTATAATGATTTATACCTGTAGTCTCACCATTGGCCAAAACAAGAACAAATTTTTGCCTATTCCAAAATCCTCTGTAGTGCACTTATTTTTCAGTCTGAACCCTTTCCATTGTGAGACACCAGAGCTGACACCACATGAGTCCCAATGCAGTCAGTAAATGTCTCCTTGTCCAAATCGTGCTTTCCAAAAAACGTCCTGCTTCGTGAAATTCACTGGAGCCTCATCAACATGATGAATGCCAAGCAGAAAGTAAGAAGGCGGAGTGCAGAGAGTGAGAGGTAGCTGAAAGACGCTTTGTGAAACAAAAGAAGGAGAGAGGGAGCCAGGCAGGGTTCTGTGTAATGTATGTAATGTGAGTGCAACTCTTTATATAATTCACCCACTATGTTCATAGTCCAAGGGTGCAGAGGTTACTTAGTTTGTCCAACTTCTACCTCTTATGACGTCTCTGAAATTAGTGAAATGAATCCTCTACATCCACTTTACTTTGTTACTGAGCCAGTGATATTCTTAACAGGATGGCAGGCCACCGCATTTTACACTTATACACACAGAAACACATAATACCAGCTCAGCTGCCAAATCTATGTCATCCTAATCCCAATGAGCTGTGCTGAAATCCCCAGTATCCTCTTTCTATCAGAGCCAAAGCCTCTGCTGCATCTCATCGCCCTCATATTCTCTTCCTCTCGTTTTTTCCCCCTCCCTTTCTCTTTTCACTGGTTGGCTCTGGCTTACTGCTGAAATAAACTGACAACACAACGAGGTTCATGGAATGAGTGTTGATGTGACGTGATGATGAGAGAAAAGAGAGATAATGGAAGAGAGAGAAATAAGAAAAAGGACAAATGATAGATGTCATTTTAATAGAAGCTGTTTCAAGAATCTGTTCTATCTCACACACAGTAAATATAAACTACATGAAAAACCTTTATACATAGCTAAGTAACAAATACATCCAAACACACTGTGGGTAACATCAGTGTATTATACGAGGGTTTGACAGACATCAATACGCTGGTTGTGTTTAGAAGATATGGATTACTTAAATTGCTGATAAAGGAGATAAAAGAGCTCTCTCCCAGATGATAGCTACACACCTGCTGTCTTTAAAGTGAACAATAACACTTTATTTCATTACTCTTTTGGTAAATAGACACTCCAGCAATTTAGTATGGAAGTTTTATAAAGTTGGGTGACTTGAGACAGATTAAATGAAAATTTGTTAAAAAATCGAAGCAGCAGAGGCAGCAATATCCTGACTGTTAGCCCCAGATGGGTCCATCTCCAGGATCACCAGATCCTACATTTCCCAAAATGCTATTGGAAATAATGTTTTGGCTTGGTAAACACCCACAAACCTAAACTGCGGTTTGTAACGCAGGGTCTGATCTATCTTGGTGATATTAGAAGTATATCATATATTTCAAAAGACATTATGTAATGTGTAAAACAATGTTTTGTCAGGCTGAGCATTACTACGTTTTCACTATTAGCCAATGTTTAAATTTAAACCTGGGTGAGAGTAAACCAATAGCAACAAAGCAGGAAAAGGCTCACATGTTTAATACATCTGTAGTGTTGTGAAATAAGTCAGTCCTAATGATTGTAAGTTCACCTTTATGTATAAAGTCAGAGGAGTGCAACTTGTAAGATTCACCTGCAATTGAAAACTGCATAATTTTAGGTGAGGTTTAGTGTCCATAGTATAAATTATCCTTGCTGGCTTGTAACCCTTTAAAGTGAAGCATTGTCTATTAGCAAACTCTTGTTTAAACCAATTCTATGAATTGTAAGCAATTTAAGATGTTCACTTTATTAATTTAGAATTGTTTTAGGTTGAAAAAGATTGGTGTAAGAGAAATGTGCTCTCGCAACCCTCAAATCAAATCTACCTGCTGGGGCTTTTCCACTTTGACTCAAGCAGAAAGTCACATTTAGGGTTAAAAATTTTGGACTTCCAAAAATCACTATGGCCTGCAGCACTGACTGGAAAATACTACATTTCCCTACATACGTAAGCATCAGCAAGAAAGTAACCACTTAAACTTTCTTTATAATGTGAAGTTCTTGGCAGCTGCTAACAACATTATACCCTCATCCTGCAGAGCCGCCTCCAGCAATCACAGTCGAGGGTAATGTAACCACGTCTCCTGGTTCCCATGCTGTCCTCACCTGCCACGTCGTCAGTACGGTCAACTTCAACCTCACCTGGCTGAGGGGAGGTCATGATGCCCGTTTGGACCCACGGGTGCATGTCTCGACCAACCTCTCGCTTCAGGTGTCCTCTGTGACCCCAGATCATTCTGGCTGGTATGAGTGCATCGCTATAAATGAAGGAGGGGTGACGGCAGAGCGGATCTACCTCACTGTACAAGGTGAGGAGTGTGTGTTATATCTGCATGTGTTTAATATGATGCTTTGGCGATTGGAATGTGCGAGAAGTTGGAAACAATTTGTTGCTTGTGTTAAAAAAAAACAGAGCGCACATCAACTTCCAAAAGCTGGGGATACCAGGCTACAGTTGAATGCGACATATGTGTGTGTGTGTGTGTGTGTGTGTGTGTATGTGTGCCTGCATGTGTTTGTTAGACTTTGTCTTTGGTATGTGTGAATGTTTCGTCTGTGTGATTTACACCATGGGGGAACAAGACTCTTGGCAAAACACACTCCTTCCCAAATACGTGATCGTATCCCAAGTGCCCCCGCCCTACTTACCTCCCCAGCTCCCTATAATTCACTCTCTTGCTTTATGGGACGTGCAAAAATTATTTATGCCTTACTCTACATAGAGCTAAAGTAGAGTTTTCCATCTCTAGACAGCTCTTATAGTTTTGTTTCTAACACTTCACTGACACTGAATTAGATGTAAGAGAATATCATTGGCTATCTGGCCAGCACCGCAGAGCATCGGCCCGCGCCTGGCCAGGAAATGGCAATATATGTAACTGAGCCATTAAAGCCTGTCATTAGCAGATGATTTCAGCCAGAATCCATTGAGGAGAATCCAGGAGGTGTAGAGAGTTGAGAACAGCAAAGGACATAATCCAGTCTGTTCAAATGAACATCCTGTATTTACTTTGTTATACAACCAGAAGAAGTTAATTCAAAGGCCATATGCTGTTTACTGTAGCCTAAATTCCACCCTGTGTGCGTCCTGCCAGGTCTTGATGTTTTGAAGCAGCTCTTTACAAATGAAATAGAATTTGTTCCACGTCACTTAAGATACCTTTTTTCTAACGTAAATTTTTAATAATCGTCAAGTTCACTGTGATTTTAACTTGTTCACAGTTGTCTCTATGAGACTGACACTGATTGAAAAAGTTTATCAGGTTGAAGACCACTGCTGCAGACAGATTTGGAGTGGAGATACTCTGTCATTTAACTCATCTCACTGAGTGATAAGTTGCTCAGTTGACTTGTCTTTTTCACATTTGTCCTGGTTAAACTGGATATTTTTCTTATTTACCTCTTCCACCTGTATGTCATTTTCATTGTTTTTTTTAAACCAATTTCTTACTGACTTTTTTTTTGTTTTTTTTGCTGAATCTCTTTCTCTCTCTAAAACAGCTGTCAGCAAGCCCTGGGGGTTACCTAATTACCCCATGATCAGCCCCCTCCTAGTTATTAGTCTTACTTTGAAGTGAGTCAAGTTTGCTGACATTTTACATCACTCGGGCCGAACACAGTGGAACTGAGTGCATGTCCATATGTCATTGGTTGACACTAAGACAACAACATTTTTCCTGTTTTAACCTTAATCCACATTAATCACTCATTTCAAAGGCAAATATATCACACACTGCAGATGTTTCAAGCTGTATTTAGGTGTATTTTTCCAGACAACTTCGTTTAATCACAAAATTGTGATTTGATTGACAGCACAGCAGATCACGTGCGTCAATAGATTTACCCTTTTCTGCTTGTTGGATGTGATCAGTTTAGTTTTAGTTTCAGTTTGTTCTCCACAGTGTTATTGTTTACAAAGTGCAATAGCTTGAAGAAGTGGATTTTTGTGGCTGCTTTAATGTGGTATTGTGGTGGGGTAGAGAACCTGGGAGTTGAGATAGGAGGTGGATGCATTGTGAGTGGGAGTGAATGCAGATGAGTGAGAGAGGAAGAAAGAGGGAAAGATGGAGCAGGTGATGAAGGGAATGTTAAAGACTGGCTTCATCCTGATGTGTTGAGGCTGCTGCTGACTCAGGTTAGAAAAATGTGTCTTCCCTTTCAGGAACCTCCTTATTTCTGAACTGTCCTTGCCCCTCTCAGGGCACAGTGACCGCATGATTTAAAAGAAGCAATGAGGCCTGTCTGACCCAGGAGGGGCCCAACGGTTGCCCTTACTTTGGACCATATCTGGGCCATACAGTCAGAATCAGTACAGCCCTAGGCGCTGCTAAGATTAACATCAATACAGTGGCAAGTTGAGGCATTTCAATTTGTTTCAAGTCAGGGCTGTAATATATCAAAAGTATTGGCTGTAAGTGCATTGTCAGTTACTGGTAAATGTGCTGTATTTCTTTCAAAATGGGACATCACTGATGATTAGGGATGTAACGCTCACGAGGTGGCGTAACGTTACTTTGATTCTCACTGTGGTGGCGGTGTATATATCCTACTTCTCTCTCAGTGTTTACCCTCAGTCAACCCAAAGACACGCTCATATTTTGGGTTGTCCAGATGGCATGCAAGGAATAACAAGTTTGTCTTACTGTCTTTCCCCTGTCATTAGGAAAAAGTCAAATAAACCCCTCTCTGGCATTTTAGGTAGAGGCAAATTAGAATTTTGTAGTGTTGGAAATCTTCCATCTCTCCACTGTGACTACTAGTTCTCACACTGTATTTTTATACACATTGGAAAGGTCAGAGACTCTGGAGATGATTCGAGCAGTGGGATTAGAATAGAGAAAACACACCCTTGACGGTTGAGTTACACATCATGAATCAATTGGAAAATCTTTTGAGATTCTGCAGCTTCTCTGAGTCTGGATTCAATATTCCTCCCTGTTTCACCAATAAAGGAAATGATGGTGAAAGATATGCTGTGAAACATTATTGGTTGTAGTCATCACAACAGCCATCACTCTTCCTGCTATAGTGACAATAAAAGTTTATGCTCTGTTACATGTTGTGGCTGAGGCTGAATTCATTCAAAATGTTTGATGTATCAAGGTTTTTATGTGACATTTCTCAAAGCCAAACACACTAAATCTTAAATCCTATCCTCAGTGATGAAAATCATTTCAAAACATTTTTACATCAAGGAAAGAAGACCCAAATCAACTTTTTACAAATTTTAAAACTACAGCTTTGATTTTTACTTCTTACTTTTCAAAGATAGATTATTGATTAATTGATCGAATCTAGCAAATATATTTAGTGAATTGCATGACTGAATTAGATCAAATATTAACTTATTGATTGATTTGTGCATTTGTACTTTTTCCCTCTCTTTTCTCTAGAGGTGCCCAGAGTTTCAGTACAGCCTCGGAATCAAACCTTCACGACAGGAGAAGAAATGAGGATCAGATGCTCGGCAAGTGGCTACCCTCCACCGCGCCTGGTCTGGACCCACAATGACATGTTCATCATGGCATCCAGCAGGTACTTCCTCTCCTTTAACATGAATAGCTTTTATGCATCTATTAGCAATTGACAGTTTAAAATGTTTTATTTGATCTAAAGAGCAGTTTCTTAAACAGAGCTGATGTTTGTATTTTATGTCAGTCAGAATTGCTAGTTTTACTTCTCTCAGTCACTCTCCTTGTGTATCTTGTGTGTTCAGACACAGGATGACTCCTGATGGCACACTGGTTATAAGAAACATGGAGAAAAAGGATGGCGGAGTCTATGGCTGCCTGGCCAGCAATCAGGCTGGGACAGACACAATGACCTCCACCCTGACTTACATCGGTGAGTGCTACAGAACACATGCATCCAACCATTTGCATTTGGTCCCTCTATTATACTGATGTTTTGTTTATTATTTGATGATTCTCCTTCCCTAGAATCTCCCGTGGTGACAGTGGCTTTAAGTGAAATTCTCATTGGCATTGGAGAAACCACAGTGATGGCCTGTTCTGCGTCTGGAACCCCACAGCCTGAGATCCGGTGGTACAAAGGTGACATTAGAAGCAGAGCATAATAACAAAATTTGCACATTCTGGACAGAAAACATACAAACCAAAACCATGAAAGAATTAAAAGCTAAAGCATATTCAAATTACAGAAATATTTATTTCAGAGAATGATTAAATGATTTTTTTTTCCCTACTTTTTTCCTAATAACAGTTTTTTTTAAATCAAACTGACTATACTCCATTGATGCTTTTGTCAAATATCTAGGTGATGTCCAGCTGTCTTCATCATCACTTTTGGTTGTGGACACATTTGGAGGTACGCTGACAATTAAGGAGACTCAGGATGCTGATGCTGGAGATTACACCTGCATAGCGATCAATTCTGCTGGCACCTCGTCAGGAAAGATCTCTCTCGATGTAGGAGGTGAGAGTTGCACAAAGCTGGTTAACCGTGTTAAACAGAATAAGAACAGAATACACAGAAAACGGCTTACCATGGCTTCATGTAGAATGTAACTGTTGAAACTTGGTTCTGAAGCCAAATATTTATAATACCGAGTATTTGTACCTCCACACATACTACACACTATGCATACACTTAAGTGAGTGTGTATCTCTGGCAAAGAAAAGATAAGAGCAAAGAGTGACAACACTTTATTTGGAGCCTTAAACCCTTAAACCATCAATGGATTAATTCACAGTACATACTAGTGTGTGATGTCTGTGTTCAGTGATACAAAGGCTGCTTTGGCACTGTTAATGAATGATGCCTTTGCAAGGCCAAGGACAGAACGTGCCTGGTTTACCCCCAAACAAGTTTACACAGGGGTGTGTCAGTATCCACGCATGGTTAACTGTGCAAGTCAACATCAACAACACATACACACACAATGCATGCTCAATGGTCTATAAATCTGTTGTCAATACTGCATTTTCATATTTCTATGTTGTGTAAATCCAGACTAGCTAACAGGTTTAGCTTACACTTGTGAGCTCCATGTAGTTCAGTACATCTGGTCGTAAAATAAATAGTGAACAGCTTGATGGTCTGTAGAATGCAATACAGATGGATGAAAATCCCCCGAATTCTTTGACTTTCTCCATCTTCAACCTTGATCACTCCAGCCATTCCCAAGTTCACCCGAGAACCGTCAGATGTGGCGGTGGACATCGGCTCCAATGTGACCCTTCCGTGCCTTGCCGAAGGTTACCCCGAACCACAGGTCACCTGGAGGAGAGAGGATGGACTGCCACTTTCCCAGAGGCCCCGTGCACATGGCACTATTACACAGAACAGGGGAAGTCTACATATCACCAGTGAGTGTTTTTAGTGGGGATGTGTGCATACACATTACACATGTGAAAATTTGAGGTTCACGCCTAAATGTCGTATTTTCTCTCAGGTCTGTGGGTGGAGGATGAGGCAGTATATATCTGTGAGGCTCACAATCACTTTGGCAAGATCCAGGCCCAGGCCAGAATCACTGTGACTGGACTGGGTACGTGCAACATTTGAAAAAACAGTTTGCCTCTCTGACTTTGACTCTACTTCTGTCACTCTCTCTCTGTTTCTTTACCTTTAAATAAGTACTAGTATATCACAGGGCAGCAGGCATTGTACTTTCTTTGCATTGATTGATTCATTAACTTTAATCTTCAATAGGAAGTTGACAACAGTTTGAATGCAATATATTAAGTGGAAAATGCAGTAATACAGAAGTGTAGCTGGTGTGGAAAAGTGCTCCCAGCTTTTGCACAAGACCACAAAATGCCTACACACACTCACATGCTTATATTCTATTTTGCTGAATTTGCATTTTTCTGAGTATGCCGAATCAAAGATCATATATACTTTCCATGTCCAGTACATTTTCTAAAACAACATTCAGTACCTTGAGTACCTACATCTGTCTGTGTGTCCTTGTGGATGTGTGCGTGTTCCTGTTTCAGTCTTTACATGTGAATGTGAGTTCATTAGCACATTTCAATGGGTGTGTTTGAACACATGTGCCTTGTTAACCACTGTTTCTGTTTCACTGTTTTTCTACAGTGGAAACACACTGAGCTCTTATATGTAGGCCAAAGGTTAGAAAACACAGATCAACCAGCTGACATATATTACTGCCCCACTGCCCCATTTCTCCACAATGCTGTCTCATGAGACACACACACACCCAGTGCAGAAACATATAAAGGTGCTTCAACAATGCTTGAAGAAGAGAGCAACGAAGCTGGCATATCCAACCACCCACACAGATGACATCAGCATTGTCTGTTTGACCACAGTCAAACCATTTAGACAAATGTGATGTTACGTGTCATTAAATGCGTGTGTGTGTGTCTTGTGTGGAGGTATGAATATGTGAGGGAAGAAAGGAAGGGGTGTGTTGATACTTTTAGCAGCTGTGGAAGGTTTATACTGTATACGCTGTATTGTTAATGTGTTTATAGCAACCAAACATTCCCTTTTTGTTGTAGTGTACACACACAAACACTTACACGTGTTTCCTCTGAGTTTTGCCAGTGGTTAAGACTTTTGATCGTTTATTATTTCTGTCTGAAATTTTTTAAGAAAATAAATACAACCACACTTATCTGTCCATTTTGTTGACACACCAAATTTGAAACATTTGTCATATTTCATGCATTTTATGATTTTTTTCAAGGATGACCTGGATTGCAGTATTTCATTGGGTTCTTTTGGTAGCATGCTTTCAGACACACACAAAGTTAGTTGACCTGTGTGTATGCGTGTGTGTTTTGGTGTCTCTGCACAGAAGATGCTGCTACCCACATATCATGCATGTCAGCAACATCAAATAGCTTCACAGGATTTTTACAGCTCCCCGCTGACCTGAATCTACTTCATCATTTTCTTTTATTCTTTCCTGTCATTCTCTCACCCTTCTTGATTTTTTTTTACATAACCCCTGTA
Source organism: Nibea albiflora (assembly GCA_014281875.1). Classification (NCBI taxonomy): domain Eukaryota; kingdom Metazoa; phylum Chordata; class Actinopteri; family Sciaenidae; genus Nibea; species Nibea albiflora. The sequence goes on from CM024792.1 coordinate 7,561,826, forward strand.
TAATTGCAGTCTCGCCTGTCATTGCGATGAGTCCGACTGTGCTCAATGTGATTGAGGACCAGCAGGTGACCTTGCCATGCGTGCTGTTGGCTGGGAATCCATTGCCTGAGAGGCAGTGGCTACACGACTATGGCTTGGTGAGGACACAGAGAGGAAATTCCATGTCTTTATTTTTTCACCTAACTTAAATAACCATGATTTGATTTCACTTTATTTAACCTACAAATATTACAGGTGACTTCAGACCAGTATGTGACAGTGAGAAAGGACGGTAGTCTGCATATTGAGAGAGTTCAGCTGGATGATGCGGGTGACTACACCTGTTTGGCTGAAAGCGTTGTTGGGGCCACCAACCATACCACCACTGTCAACGTCTATGGTACATATATACAAGCCAACTATAAATATACTGTACTGTTTGTGCTTTAGCAATCACCAGGACAAACGAGGACATGCAACATGAATTGGAGAAATGTATTGTAACTCCTCCTTTGGGCATTCAAACAGATGCTGGCGTATGAACAGAATAATGAACTATAATAGAGTAAAACATAATCCATTTATAAATCTCTCCTTGTAGCTGCGTCCAGCTGCATTAGGTGCATTACAAACCACATATATTTTGTCTTTGTATTCTTCCTATAAATTCTAAAAAGGGGACTTAAAGTTAAGTGTTGTCACTGAAGCAATTAAAAGTTTCTGGTACTGTGCATACTGGGACACGTAATAGAAATGAGCCGTGGTTAATGTTATTAATCACATGTGCTTGTCTGCTTTGACAAGTGAAAAGGGACTATTGTGTAAATGTTTTATGAGATATGAAATGCCCCCTCTGTGTTTTCTTTCTCTTTCATTCTGGTACCTCCTCCATTCCTTGTTGCCCCTCTTAAATGTCTCGTTTACACTGCAGAAGGCTCTTAACCGCATGAATAGGATTATCTTTGAGGGTGCATTAAAACCAGGAGCAGCTGACGGTAATAGAAGAGTTTGGAGCACAGTGAGAGGTGGAAATGTGTTTTCCATTCATACTAAAATCCGTCATTGCCAGATTATACCAACTTAAATAGGAATCGTTTGCAGTGTGTACATAAAAGCACTCACTCCCTCCGTGCTTGAAATTAGGTCAGTCCTTTTCAGATGTACTGTACACACACAAAGCACTGGACATTTACACTATGTAGGTCAGTGTATTGTTAATTGGCCATAACCTATGAGAAATACTTTCCGTCGAGCCTATATCTGCATCTGAGTACATTCAGATAGAAGACCACCACCTTGCATTGTGTACACTGTGTGTAATTTCTTTGTTATATCACAATTTTTCATTTCCAAGAAGATGCTCCAAGACTCCAAGGGTTGATCTTTTCTGCAGATTCCCAAAATTGTAACAAACAACAAAGAAAACCCAAAAATGGAAAGGAGGGAGGGAAAGGACAAGAAAGGGAAGAGGGAAGGGAAAGGAAGAGCCACATGAGTGGAACAAGCATACTGAATGCTTTATGTTCAGTTAGGTACATGCTTTCTCCAGATGGGTTTGAGACAGGCACATTAAAAGAGTGGTGGCAGTGTATACTGTATGACAACGACACACACACAGTATATGCAAAGCACAGAATGCATCTTTCTTACCACTAGATAATTGTATGTATGTATGCAGTAAAAACATATTAGACCAACTACGTTATGTTGTTCTTATGTTTCCAGTCATCCCTACCATTCAGTATGGCCCTCAGGTGTTCAACACAATCGAGGGTACATCCATCACTCTGCCCTGCCGTGCCAGTGGAATACCTACCCCTGACATTACCTGGACTAAGGTATGTATTGGTATTACTGGCATCAGTATAAAGTACGTCAAAGTGCAAAGAGCAGTACCCTGCTTGCAGTTGTGTGGTGTTTTCCTGACACTGAAGACCTTCAGTTTCTCTCCATTAATGGCAAAATAATGAAAGGGAGATAGAGGAAAACCGCATGAAATGAGTATTTCAGTATTAGGAAAGCTCTATCGCCAAAATAAGCAATGTGATGCCATCCCAAAGTCATCATTTCTTACTGACTGCTTCAAATGTTCAAGAGGCATTTTATGAGATCTTGACTCACAAACTTCCACTCATGCACCTCTTGACTCTTTACTCGTAACTTAATGCTGTTACGCATTATGTATACTATTTTTATTTTTGTAGTCTGGCTGTGCAGTTTTGTGCAGTAACAGGCTTAACTTGAAAGTGTATTTACTTACAAGGGGATGGGTTCTTGCATTGTTCCATGTCAAAGGGTTGCAATATATTTTTAGTACAAAACTTGCTCTGCTAGTGGCTCTGGCAAGACAATAGCATATGATAGGAAGGGTACATGTGTGTGCCTCATGTGCTGATCAGCTCTACCTGTGACCATTGGCCTGTACAGTGACTTTACATGTGCACTTTTGTGTGTTTAGTGTGTACTATAATCCATTGTGTGTATGTGGCAGTCCCTCTCTCTTTTCCATCTTTTACACTAGTTTCTCGGAGTTGTAAAAGCGATGCTGTTAAAGTGAACAGGGCTATGGGGACATATGAAACTAGACCCTGCTAAGTTTTACACCAGCTGTTTAGATGTGATTCCACTGCTTTTCTCTATAACATCAGTCAAGTCAGGTTAGTCATGTCTGATCCAAAACGACAGTCCAGAGAAAACACAGTCCTGATACACTGACATCACATTTGCTTTGTGTTTTGATCCTTCATTTAATTCTATAAATATTAATGTTTTATTCACAGCCTTTCCTTTTAACAGCAGGGAAGGAAATCAAATCATAAATTTAAGAAACCTTAGTAGTTCAAACCACCCATTGTACTTCTGTCTTGGATACCACGTCAAGTGCAAATAAAGCTGAGTTAATGAAACCATGGCCCCTGCCCTTTCCCTGCTGTGATTTGTTTTGTAGGGTGGGGAGCTGCTGTATTTGGGTGGTCCAGCATTCTCTCTTGATTCTGACGGCAGCCTCCTCATCACCTCCCCCTCTGGAAATGAGACTGGAGAGTTCATCTGCACAGCTACCAATGCTGCTGGCTATGCCTCAAGAAAGGTCCAGCTCACTGTCTATGGTAAACCTCATAACCAACTAAAGGCTGGATGAAGTCTGTATAAAAATAAAGGAGCTATACGTAACATTTCACATTAACAATTAATTCTCAGACATTAATATAATTACTATCATCATTGCCAAGAAGTCTAGAACCTCTACCAGCAGGAGAACTACATTACAAATCATGTCACTGTGTTGCGTTTTGCAAGAAAATGACTTCACAGCACAAAGACTGATACTTAACACTGCAGAACAGTCTCTAATGTGCACCGTTTTGGCTTAATGGTTTTAACTTATGACTGTTATTGGTTTGTAAAGCCAATTTTAAGGGCAAACTTCTAAACTTTACTCACTTATGAGTAATTGACCTTTATTTAGTTATAAGTTATTTTCTCTACACTTCTCACAGTTCCACATGCTACAAGTATAAACATGTGCTCAACCACCCCAATTACCCTTGTGTTTACAGTGATGGAGGAGTTGAATGTGTTGTATTTAGAAATGAGATATGTGCTCTTTTTAAACTTTTTAAACTTAACTTTTTAAATTTAACTCTGACAGCTGGCAATTATTGACATACTTGTATTGATTTGATATTTCTAAGTTTGCTTGTCCATGTATGTGTGTCCAGTCCGTCCTAGATCCAATGGTGGTGGTGGTGGAGGTGGAGGCTCAGCAGAGCCAACAAAAATGTCAGTGATTGAGGGCGAGGACGCCATTTTACCATGTGAGGTCCGCAGTGTCCCACCTCCTACCATCAGCTGGGCCAAGGAGAAGCAGCTCATCTCTCCTTTCTCTCCAAGGTAACGCACATAGAACCACACACGAGTAATGCTGTTCACTGATAATCCAACAAACACATTGTACACTGCCAGGGTATACTGTTTGAGCCATTTTTCACTAAAATTACAATCAATAAAAAACATTGATTACCACAATCAGAGTTAGATTTGTAGTTTTATAAGTCTCAGAAAACCACCATGCTATCTACATTTCTGCCTTCTATCTTTGGACTGTTCATGGCCTCAGGGTATAGTTTGTGGTTTTATTGGATGACTTAGTAATCATACTCCTCCCTGTGATCTGTTCTACCTACTGTGTGCCTGCCACAGTGGCTGTAATTGTGGTTGATTGTGGATTAGTAAGAATTACTGGAGTATCTCTTTACAGAAATGAGAGGTAAAGTCACTGAGTGGAAAAAATCTGCGGTGTGTTTGTTTTGTATTTGGAATAATTGTTACCAATACTTTCACTTCACAGTTATGTTTAATGCATTTTGTGTGTGTATGTGTTCCTCACAGGCACACTCAGCTTCCCTCAGGCTCTATGAAGATCTTAGAGACCAGAGTATCAGACAGTGGACTTTATGTGTGTGTTGCCGCTAATATCGCTGGTAACCTAACACAATCCATTGAGCTGAGGGTTTTGGGTAAGTTCAAAGAGACACAAATGCTAAGAGCATAACAGCAGGATAACTTTGTTCTATCATGAATTTAAGAATTGCTTTGTTTGTCTAAGTACAGGTTGAGATGAAAAAACAGCTGAACAGCGTTTTAAATTCAGACAGTGAGAACTACCCATTCAATACACATTCATTAATCAAATGAGGGCAGTCTAGACATACTGTAATTTGGCAGCAGCACATCCACTATAGAAACTTCAAAGTCACCATAACAATGTGATGATAATAATAATAATAGTGATAATTATTCTGCAGGTTCACACGAGAAACTAAAGCTTATTAAATCTGGTTGTCTGTCCTGCAGTGCCTCCCAGTATCCAGGCTGGCCCAAGAGTAATGAAGGTACAAGTAGGTCACCCTGTGGAGCTGCCCTGTGTGGTGAGAGGGATCCCAGAGCCCACCCTCACTTGGACAAGAGAGGGTAAGAAGTACCCAGTATCTCCTGACGGCAGCCTGGCTTTGAGAAATGTGGGGCTGCATGACGAAGGGACCTACATCTGCACTGCTACCAACGCTGCAGGCAAAGACGAGGCTCAAGTTCGGCTTCTGGTGCAGGGTTAGTTCCAGTTAATTTCATGATTCACAGGCTTGCACTGTGTTCATTATACTTAAGTTCACTGAAATGTTTTCAGAGTTGTATATTTCTGTTTAAGTTGGATTAAAGCAAAGGAATGACTCACAGCTTCCTCTAGACTGTGAAAAACATGTCAAATGATACTTGTATTTAACTTGTATTATGTATTCCTTCTCATGGCAGTGTTTATTAAGCAACTCTGACATTAAGTTTTTAGAAACCATTACAGTATGGATCAGGCAATAAAATAAAATGTTTTAAAGATGCATACTAAAACTGTTACAGGTGCTTTATAGTGTGTGTTTATAGTGTTTCGCACTGTCTATTCATCATTGATTATGTGCTTGTGTGTTTTCAGTGCCCCCTGTGGTTGAGGTATTGGAGCCCCCATTTAATAGTCCTCTGCAGGAGAGAGTTGCAAACCAGCGTATTGCATTCCCCTGCCCTGCCAAAGGTAAAGAAAGAAAGAAAGAAAGAAAGAAAGAAAGAAAGAAAGAAAGAAAGAAAGAAAGAAAGACGATTGAACATTTTGTTTCCCAGAACAGGATAAGAAATTAGGATATGAAGTTTAATGAAACAAAGTTCTGATGATCCTTTCCCTGTCTTCTTTTCTCTTCTAGGTCTTCCTAAACCAGTGATTCGGTGGTTGCGCAATGGCCAGGAACTGACGGGTAATGAGCCCGGTGTGTCCATCCTGGAGGATGGTACACTGTTGATTCTTGCCTCTGTGTCACCGCTGGATAACGGAGAGTATGTCTGTGCTGCCGTCAATGATGCGGGATCCACTGAGAGGAAGTACCAGCTCAAAGTCAATGGTAATTGACCTGTTCTCAATGGATCTGAATGGCGACTTTGCAATAGATTTACCAGCTCAATTCCTTTTCTGGCACACCTGTTTACTGTTAACAATGGTAATGTAAAAGCAATGAAACATTGTAGTATTTTTGAAGTATTTCATTCATTATTACATTACATTCATGCAGTCCATTCCCTTCTTACAAATATAAATATTGCATTCTCAGATGATACTTGAAAGTTATTTTGCTATTAAGCTTACGTATATTCAGTGGGCAACTATTCCAATGATTGATGGCACAATAAATAACTGTCCTCTTCAACGCATTTGATTTTGGACCTGATAACATCATCTGGCTACCATCAGCTGACCTACTCAAATGAGAATGAACCTGATCACAGCTGACAATTTGGTTATATAATAAAATGGGTCGAGAAGAAAAAAACAATGCTTCAAAAATGTACGCTTAAAACTTGATAATGAGACCTCTTTGTCACCTCCACAGTGCCCCCAAATTTCCGAGACAGTGAAACACCAGAAAATGTGTCATTGGTCCTGAGCCAGTCCACCAGCTTGGTGTGTGACGTCGTCGGAAGTCCAACCCCTGTCATCACTTGGTACAAGGATGGGACTCCTGTAGGTGAAATCCCATGTTAACACATATTTCATACAGAAATGTTGATAGTTGTCATTCATGTTTACAATCAAATATAATTTTAAAGATAAATACTCAAATCAAAGACAGTCAGAAAGAGTTACACACTGCCTTATAATTTTCCTAGCCTATACTTAAACTGCGGTTTAGTACGTCCTCCACAAGGAGTGGATCACAAAACTTTGCATACATGCAAGCAATGAGAAATCATAATGACCTTTCCTTTCATTTATTAATAAAAGTGCTCATAAAAACCAAATGAGCTCTGATCACAGGGTACACAGTCCAAGAGAACAGACTTTAAACCACCGTGGATCCTGTGTGTAGTCGTGTGTGTGTATCAAAGACCAGTCAGGGTGGCAGCATGGTCAAAGCTGTAATGACAGAATAAGTATGATGAATTGATTTTAGAACAGAGAGTTAGCACATGCTTTGCTGTAACATCCCAGTTAGCTGGCGGCCTTTTGCTCCCTTGGCTGCCTTACTAATCTTTCCTGCAAGGCACAAATGGCAAATCAGAGAGCTTACTGCCATCTGCTAATTATGAGCAATCTCAATAAAGATGCTCTGCTCTCTGAATGTTTCTGGCTCCAAGCAACAATTTGAAATGTTTCATGTTTTGCACACTTAAATTATATTCCACAGCTAAATAGATCTTTGGCTCTCAGACAGCAGCTGTTTTTTCAATTCTGCCTGAATTGTGAGCTCCAGCTTTTTCAGTTTGGATCATTTTATCATGATGTCTCACAATTTGCTCCATAATTACCGTCAGACAGTATTTCCTAAACTCCTACATGTGCTGTTATTTTTGCATTTGTGTTTGATTTAATGTATTTCTGTTGATCGACAGGTAGTTGCTAGTAACAGCATCCAGATTCTTGATATGGGAAAAACCCTGAGACTACTGAAGGCAGCCACAGCAGACGCTGGCAGCTACAGCTGTAAAGCCATCAACATTGCTGGCAGCACAGAAAAAGATTTCTTCCTCGATATACTGGGTGAGTAAGGACAGTTGTATATGGAAACTCCATAAATTACAGGGGAAGAGCTGAGTGTAGACTTGTGAACATTCAAAACTTGAAATGAATTCCACATTAATGGAAAATCCTTTTAGCATTTTTAATACATAAAAGCAGCCGGCTGCTTAACTATTTTTACTTTTAACTTTCTCATTTAATCAGTTTATTGACGAGTCAACTAATAATGATACTCTCACATTGTGTTGCAGTCCCTCCGACAATTGAAGGGTCAGGCTCTTCTCAGGATGTTTCAGCAATTGTCAAACAGGAGATCAGTCTGGAGTGCAACGTACAAGGGGTGCCCTTTCCTACAATCCAGTGGTACAAGGACAGGAAGTAAGTGCCCTCTAATATTAAGAGGATGTATTACCTACATTATAATAAGAACGATCAAACAAATTGAAATAAAATGGGTTGTTTTTAGGTTGGTGTTTCTCGGTGATCCTAACCTAGAGGTAACCAACAGAGGTCAGGTTTTGAAGATAAAAAGTGCACGTCTTGGGGACAAGGCTCGCTACCAGTGTAGTGTCATGAATACAGCAGGCAAACAGTCCAAAGACTTCAACCTCAGTGTCTATGGTGAGTGTGGATTTTTACAGATCCTACGCAAACAGCTACATGACCAAATACAGCTGAATTACAAATTTCAGATTTTATCATAATTATTATCATTCTTTTGTGCCATTGTTCCAGTACCCCCCTCCATCAAAGGTGGGAACATAACCACAGAGGTCACAGCCCTGCTGGACACAGTGGTATCACTGGAGTGTGAGGCACGTGGAGTGCCGCTTCCCACCATCACGTGGTACCGAAACGGAGAGGCCATCCTATCCAACCGGCAGGCTCAGTACGTCGAGCGAGGTCACTACCTGAAGATCCCTCGGGCGCAGGCATCAGATGCTGGCCAGTACACATGCAAAGTGACCAGTGTGGCAGGAAGCACTGAGAAGAGCTATGAACTGGATGTCTACTGTAAGAACCTGACATTGATAATCTACATATATTTCCTTTTTCACTGTGCTCTATGTCACATTGAAACTAAAACTTATCATAGCTATGTGATTTAGGAAATCTAGAGTACATTTTGACATTAAACCAGGTTTTCAAATTGTAGGAAGTGACAAAATCTCTGAACTGAAGCTCCCCATTGTCTCTGCTTTTGAAATTCTTCTCATATGTGCTGAGCTCTTATCGTATTAATCAGAGCTTCAAGGCATTTAGTTTCACTCAAGAATAATTTAAAACAGCTGTGGATGAACAATTTAATCAATTCAGGGTGGAAGAAAGTAATTTGACATGTTGTAGGCCAATGGAAACCCTGAGTGCGAGATGTAAATAAGATATAAATCATGCAAAAAGGCCTGATCAGGTCTGTTCTGATCATTTTTTACACATCTTTCCCCCACAGTGCCTCCTACCATTGCAGGGGGTGATGACTGGCCAACTGAGAGGAAAGTGGTCCTCAGTAAGCCTCTGATCCTGGAGTGTGAGGCTGGTGGACACCCTCCCCCCTCACTCACCTGGCTGAAGGATGGAGTTCCTGTGCGTGATGGTGAAAGTGTCCGCGTTCTCGAGCAAGGGAGTAAAATAGAAATCATCTCAGCCACAGTGTCGGACTCGGGACGTTATGTCTGTGTGGCTACAAGTATCGCTGGGGAGAAGGAAATCAAATATGACGTCAAAGTTTTAGGTACAGAAATGCACAAAAACAACAGTTTGAATCAATATAGTCATACACTACGCAATACTGACACTAACATGCACAGCACATGCACACACTCATGTCAGGTTAACCCAAATGAACAAGAATTGATTAATTAATTAATAAGTGAGCTTAATAAGTATTAATAAGGATAATAAGTGAGCTATATCCATACATACAAATTCAATCATTAACTTTTTAAATTTTATGAAATATAACTTTTCTAGGAGGGCGGCTGACCTCACTCTTCTTTCCAAGATTTCTTTAGTGGACCTCAGTTCTAGTTCTCATCACTCAAAATAAAGAATGATTTGTTCCCCTTCATGGTTTATGAACAGCAGTTCAGTATTTAGTTCACAAGTGCTCACAAAGACAGCAAGTTCAAAAGAAATCAAAGACAAATATTTGATTCAGCCTATGCCAAGGGGACTTGCCAGGGACTTCAAAGAAGGTTGTTACCACAAGTGGCCACCCAGTTACACATTCTATATCTGTGAAGAGAAAGAGCATTTGTTGAAGATGTATAGAGTGATGTGGCACCACACATCAAAGACTACGCTGTAACCAAACCAATTGTAGTCATTTAAATTCACCTTCACTGGCACAGGGCAGCACCTCTTCAACAACTACACTGTAGATACATTCTGTGCACTTGCTGGCGTATCATGTTCAGTCTGGAAAAGCACTGCAACGTTGTCGGCAGGATTCGAACCTGCGCGGGGAGACCCCAATGGATTTCTAGTCCATCGCCTTAACCACTCGGCCACGACAACATGAAACATGAAACTTGAGCTGACACCAATGCTTCCTGCTGAAGCCAGTGCTATCTACACTGTATGTGCATTCCATATGGGAATCGGACACCTGCCATTTCACTGGGGCTTGGATGTCAGACTGTTATACTCACAAGAGTTCTCCACAAATACAACAGAAAATTCAGTTCAGTGCATTCCAAAACATGAGACCCCAGGCAGAAGACTTTATCTTTACATGCCAAATCATGTTTTTACTGATATTTTGTATCCGCAGCATAAATTGAGGAATAATAGAAAACATAAATAAAGGGAAAGAAAAAACACAAAGTTGTGATATGACTTAAAAATAAAAAACACCCTTTCAACTCACTATGATATGTTTAGATGACATATGGAAAGGCAAATTTACATTAAGAAATTACTTCACAGAGACTTATTTTTTCAATCCTAGTTCCTCCTTTCATTGACGGAGCTGATGACGTGACAGACAGCACAGTGATAATCAACAGCGCTTTGGAGCTGGAGTGTCAGGCCACTGGAACACCTGCCCCTGTCATCACGTAAGATCTTCATCTCATATGTACAAATAAACAAAAGTAAATACACATATTCGCTGTAAAATCGATTTTTTTTCCAGGTGGTATAAAGATGGAAAACCAGTCAGACAGAGTGAGGGGTTGCGAGTGGCAGCCAGTGGTCGACGGCTGGTTGTTTCCCGTGCTCAGGTCTCTGACACAGCTCGTTTTCAGTGTGTGGCCACTAATGAAGCAGGAGACCACGAGAGGGACTTCACTGTGGTTGTCCATGGTAAAATATTAAAATGCTCTGACATATGATTTACAATAAAATGAACAGTTTTCTGAAACAAATGAATATGATGGATAGTTTTGCACATACTACAACTGCAATAAATATAATCTATGCTTTAAATGCAAAACACAGGACACTCCTGCTTTGGGTAAATACTATTCTCTGCCTTTTTGTACATTCTTTTTTTTTCTCCAAATTTGCTGTTGTGAAGTGATTTTAATGATAGTAACTGTATCCTCTTCATTCCTTCAGTTCCTCCATCTATTCGTACCACTGGGCCTGCTGAACGTGCTGTGGTTCTCCACAAGTCCATCAGTCTGGAGTGCATCTCCAATGGCATCCCCCCACCCAGCATTACCTGGCTTAAAGATGGCCGACCTGTCGACACAACCCAGGGACACCTAAAGGTTAGTTCCCCTTATTGACTAAACAGTCATACGGAAACCCAGAGTGTTAGATACAGGAATGAAGCATAACATTAGTTCTGGCAGAACACTAAAGTCACACTTGGTTGATTGGCATTAGCTACCATATGCTTAATAGTGACTGGCTCATTCATAACTGCTCAGATTCATTGCTCCATTAAAAAAGGAGCCTTTTCTATAATCATTGTATAACCATTTTCATTTAATGTTCATTTCCTTAAATTGTCTCTGTCTGAAGTGAAAATATGTTCTCGAAATCTAAATTTCAAAAGAATTCAACTTACTGACATATTCCTCCAACGTGTGGAGTACACTATTACGCTCGCATTTTAACATGAAAAGTAGCTAACAGTCTGATTTATCCTCTGTGTGTCCTTTGTGCTTGTGTCTGTCACAGCTGGAGTCTGCAGGCAGACTGCTGAAGATCACAGAGGCAAGACTGGAGGATTCTGGGAGATACACCTGCCTGGCCACCAATGCAGCTGGTGAAGCTCAGCAGCACATACGGCTTAGTGTCCATGGTAACTTAAAGATACACACAGCATACTCTCTTCATGTTTCTGCCCCTTGTCTCACGCCTAGTTTCTGTCATACTTCTCATACTTTTTGTGTCAAGGGACTAGTTGGAGACAGGGGAATATATGTGATAAATTCTTGTTCTTATGTGTAATACTCTGCGTGTCTATCAGAGCCTCCCAGTATCCCCCACTCTGGTGAGATCATCAACCAGACCATCCTGTCAGGCTTTCCCACTGAGCTTGAGTGCAAGGCCACAGGCAGCCCATTACCTGGTAAGCCGGCTTACAAACGTCTTCCTCCATCCTGCTGTACTCACTCACAGGCTTTGTGGCGTAGTTCCTTCTGACTGCTGAGTTTGAATTGGCTCTGCTGCTGCTTTCCTTATCTTTCACTATTAGTGGAGCAGCAGAAAATTGATCTCAGATGATTCCCTACAGGCAGCTTCAATCTCTTCTCACTTCTTCTTACTGTTCAGTCCAGATAAGCAGTGACATTCCAGTATACAGTAATTGAACACTTTTTTTTAGTTTGTTCCTGCCTTTCACACCAGGTGTTTCATTCTATCAATATGATATTGATTTCACAGATATCAATAAAAATACAACAGTTCAGATGTTATCTGTCTTTTGATAATTCAACAATTTAAACATCTGTTGTCTTTTAAAAGTCATTTCCATGTATTTTATTTGCTTTATTTAAAGCACCTTGAATTACCTTTGTCCTTCAGCTATCACTTGGTACAAAGATGGCAGACCACTGACAAGCGCAGCTGGGGTGACTATGCTGAAGCGTGGCCAGGTGCTGGAGATTGAACGGGCTCAGCTGTCTGATGCTGGGATATACAGATGTGTAGCGGTCAACCTGGCTGGAGTTGCTGAGATATCTCACAGTCTGCAGGTGTATGGTAAAGAAACTTTTTATATTGCATACATTAAATAGAGGTTGGCTAATCCTATATGAAATCAAATTAGTAGACATCATATCAATTAGCAACTCCAGCAGTATTGTAGATTGCAGTGTAGATGACTATTTGTCACATATCCATGCATTTTTTTTTCTTGCAGTGCCTCCGGTCATATCCAGCCAAGGTGGCACAGTAACAGTTGTGGTAAACGAAGCTGCCAGGCTGGAATGTGAGGCCACTGGAGTTCCTGTGCCCAGCCTCACATGGCTCAAAGATGGCAGTCCTGTGGCAAGTGAATCACATGGCATGCAGGTACCCATACTATAAATCAATATATTGAATGAATCTATTCATTTGTTAGGTAATGACATATTTTTGCATCATTCAGCTTTGATGTGCTTTAGACCAAAAACATGCGGATGTATACACATTATGTCACGTATATAATTTGTATCACTATCATTATATAGGTTTGTTAAAAGGTAAACGGCGACTTTCAATAAACAAATAAATGCATTTAATTCAGCTTTATGGTACATGACAGAGAGTCATGTTGTTGGTGTTTTGATGTATGATCTGGTTTCTGGCCTGTTTCTGTCTCCCTCTCAGTTGTTGTCTGGTGGCAGAGTGCTGTCTTTGAACAGTGCACTGGTTAGTGATACAGGGAGGTACACGTGTGTCGCTGTCAACGCCGGAGGAGAGCAACACAGAGAGTATGACCTGAGAGTTTATGGTGAGTAAATCACTAGTATGAATCACCAAACAATTAATCAGTTAACTGAAATAATAACCAAATATGAAAATGAGTTGCAGTCAGAAGATCAGTCCTATTTTCCTTACTTTTGATGGTGAGTTTTGCTTGTTGCCGGAGCACAGATTGAGCCTTCTGTCTGCCAACAATGACATAACCTTCATCGTCATCATTACCCAGACTTAAAAAATGCTGCATAGCATTACAAATAAAGTCCGACCTTGGATGAAAAGTGTTTTTCAGTTGTAAAACATTAAACAACTGTTGGCAGGCACTGTTGAAAGAACAGTACTTATGTCCAGCTCTTCCCCTTAGGACACAGACTTCCTGTTCATGACTTTAATGCCTTTTTAATATCTTTCAACAGAGCCAGATCCAGCATGACACAGGAATTGACATACTGAAACAATATTTGAAAAAAGGCCTTGACTAAGTACATGTGCATGTAGAGGAAGCAGGATTTGACTATGTTTGGCCTTCCAGTAAACCTTGTCAGGTTTCTGCACAGAGTTGAGCTTGATGGTAAATCAGATGTTATACAGGTCTAATCAAAGCTAATGTCACCGTGGTGATTGGAGACAAGTAGTTTACATATGTGGGATTGTAAAGGCTGTGCTTGTGTATGTCTGTCCGAACATATGTATGCAGAATACAAACATCACGTGACATGTGTTTCCTTGGAAAGATCAAAAAGAGCCTGTCCAGGGAAATAAAGGCAGATTTGTTGTGATAATTGTTACCATTCTTTGGCAGCTTCCTGTGTCTGGCCGAAATACTGAGCTACTGAGTCTGTTTCTGTCCTTCCCCAATGACTTGTGCTCTGTCTGTCCAAAAACCATAATGGCTTCACCAAAAAAGGGGGACTGTTTTGTGAAAAACAGAAGCTTAGATGAATGTAATTTCCTCTTGCAGTGGATGTTATGTTCAAGTAGTCCAGTCTGTTGTCAGATACAAAGGGCGGAGGCCTCCAGACATTTTTCCTTTGGCTCAGAGGTGTGCGTTCTGGTGTTTGCACCACATGCAAATCACATCCAGCACTGATTCAAATTATGAGAAATCTAGTGATCCAGTCTCAGCAACACCCAGTGTCAGTTGTGATGATACTTAAATAGTCGCAGGGGAACAAAAACATTCTTGTGGGAATTTCTTGCTCCTGATGCATCTCATTATCCATCTCGGAGCATGTTAGCAATTTCCATGGCGATTAGGTTTCCTGAACTTCTTGGAAATGAAGGTACTGATTGTTAATACCACAACCAAACATTGAATTGATTTACTGATGCTGTCATAGCCCAAGATAGAATTAGTACTTAAAAAACACCAGATGCACAACCTAAGAGAGCATATGCATCTCAGGAAGCAATTACTCTGTTTGCATATGAGGTAATATGACAGGTTTACAGCATTTAGAAAGGCTTAGCAGGCTAACCTCCAGGGTCATTTAATCATCATTCATTTAATGTCATTTAATGTGAAAGAGCGTGTGAATGGCTCTATGGTTACAACAACACTTAGTGTCTGATTTTGTATATATATTTCTCTTTTCAGAGGCGACTGATTGATTGATTGATTTGATGATATGATCTGTAGCTTGCCTTCATGTCTGCCACAGTGCCACCTAACATCAAGGGTGAAGAGGTGAATGCCACAGTGATGCTCGGTCGTCCAGTGGAGCTACACTGCCAGAGTGACGCAATCCCTCCACCTACCCTCTCCTGGCGCAAAGATGGTCGCCCACTTTTCAGGAAGCCTGGTCTGACCGTCTCAGTGGATGGCAGTCTGCTCAAGGTACAGATAGCATAGATTGTAAAACAGTTTTGTAAATCCTATTCAGGCGTAAAAGTATAAAAATCCTCTTTATTGGCTTTATAATTTTTTGTTCAAAGTGTCAGTGTGCTGTTACTATATCTCATAATTTCTATGAATCTGAATGTTAGATCAATAGTGCCCAGGTGCAGGACTCAGGCAGGTATTCCTGTGAAGCCACCAATGTTGCTGGCAAAACAGAGAAGAACTATAACCTGAATGTTTGGGGTGAGTTGATCTAATATTTAACATTTACATTTTTGGCTCTATTTGTTTGTTAGTGTGTACATAATAGTAAGTTTTGTTTGCTAAGAAGCTGATTCTGAAGTAAATTTTGACAATTCAGAGTATGAACTACCCACACAATTCTATAATCACCTGTGTTTAAACTGTTCTTATATGTTTTTGTATCAAAGAATGAAGAATATGTTTGTATGACATGTTATTAACATTTTTGGGATGTGTTTTTGTTTTTTTTTGTCTTGTGACATTGTATTTCCTCTCACATTTTCGCAGATACATCACAGCAGTGTTTTGGCTTTGTTAGGTTTTTCTTTTAACATCAGTGAAATGCAGCATGTACCATGAATGAGATGTGAGCGCCTCCTCTTGGTGTCCCCGTCATTATTGCAGTTTCTCCGAGTATCCGTGGATCAGAGGACGTGTCTTCGCTGACTGTGATTGAAGGAGGTCTCATCACATTGGTTTGTGAGTCCAGTGGCATACCGCCCCCAAGCCTTACCTGGAGGAAGGACGGTAAGTGTATATTTGTCAGAGACAGAAAGATGCAGAGTGCCGACAAAAGCAAAATAAATTTGCTATATGCAATTGTATTATATACTGAATACTGTGTGGGTGACTTGTTTAAACTCATTTGTGTGTGTCCCAGGTTCTGAGCTCAAATTAGACCAAAGGTTCAGAGTTTTGTCAGGAGGTCGCCAGCTGCAGATCTCTAGCGCTGAGAGGACGGATACAGCCTCCTATACCTGCACAGCCTCCAGTACAGCTGGCACCACTTCCAAGGAGTACAGCCTGCAAGTTTATGGTATGCGTGTGCCACCATATGTGTGAAATCTAGTGATCAGAGTCATGTTTGTACTGTACTGTCATAGATGTTACAGTGAGGAAGTTATGCATTTACATGTCAGGAGGCAACAGAAGTGTGCTGAAGATGGTAAAAGAGCAACTCAACTCACTTGCTTTTCTCACTTCAGTCCGCCCTTCCATCAGACGCAGCGAAGGTGACAGCGATGACGTTGCAGTGACAAAAGGAGGTGATGTGACACTACAGTGCGCAGCAGAAGGTGTGCCACGACCAGCTGTCACATGGCTGAAAGATGGGCGGCCTATCACGGGTCAACATGGTGCCAAAGTCCTAAACGAGGGGAGGCTGTTGCAGATTAAAGATGCTAAGGTGTCAGACACGGGACGCTATACCTGTATCGCTGTTAATGTGGCAGGACAGGCTGACAGCAAGCATGACATCAGTGTACATGGTATGATTTTTTTTTTGTTGTAATCACTAATCTTCATTTTGGGGAGTTATAGCCCATCCCAAGAGCTAACATATTCCTTCTGTCTCTTTCCCTCATTCCCTCTCTGTTCAGTGCCACCTAGTATAATTGGTCAGATAAATGTGCCAGAAAATGTGAGTGTTGTAGTGAAGAACCCAGTCGCTCTGAATTGTGAGGCTTCTGGCATCCCTCTTCCTACCATCACCTGGCTGAAGGATGGTCGCCCAATAAAAGCTTCCAGCTCCCTGCGCGTCCTCTCGGGTGAGTTCCTGTTTGACTTTCTGGGCTTTCTCTGATGTGGAGGAGAAGTTACAAAATACACAAAATATGCAGTATTTCAAATTGTTTTCAAAGTTTGGCCTTTTTGTGTGTGACAGATATCTTCTGTCTGACTCAAGGAAAGCAAGCCACCAAGAATACAGTTTGAATGATAGACTAAATTTCTGGAGGGAAGGAATTGAAGGAGTAATTGGACCTATTTTGCTTCCTAGCTGGGTCCTCAAGGCCAAGCAGTTGCAATACATCACCAGTAATAAGATGTAATAGGATCATTGCAACTGGGGCCAAACTCAACAGACAGATATTTGTGAAAGAAGACAAACTATTACACTTGCTTTGAATGGTGTTTTTAAACATTTAACAAGATGTATGGGGTGCTTCTAAAATAAACCATGAACCCTGAAGTTAAGCATACCATCTAAATCAATTGTGCAGAACTGAACGTACCATGCTCTGCCGAGTTGACCCATTTGGTTTGTGACTTACCTACATTTTGAACACAAGTTCAGGGCAATGTGAATTCTGGGGAACCACATAAATACCATTGTGAACAAAAAGTTAACAATATAACTCTGACAAACTGCATGTGATGTGATGTGATGACACTCCTGTGGTCAGAGGGGTAGGCTCGTGTTGAGGTTTATCAAAGAGGTGTGCTGCTTTATTGTATTGCTGTTCTTCAGTCACTCGTTTTCTCAGGAGAGACTGTTGTTTTTATAGATAGATTAGTCTTTAATATCATTAAAGTGGTTTGTAAGTGTTTTAACAGCTGTGAGCCTCAGAGTCAGAATTCTTTCTGTTAATTGATGCCACTTTTCAAAGAGGAGTGATTTACTTTCAGCAGGTTTCAAATGTTGTTTTCACATCTTTGGGATACTTTCTTTTCATGAAAAAACAGCCAGTTTATGCTGACATAGCCTTTCCGTGATGACAATGGATAAATGATAATAATTGACCCAATTAATCTCCAGGAGGCCGGAGCCTGCGTCTAATGCATGCTGCAGTAGAGGATGCTGGGAGGTATACCTGCATTGTATCTAACAACGCTGGAGAGGAAAGGAAGAACTTTGACCTCGATATTCTCGGTAAAGATACAATAAACGTCTCATATTTTAGTATCATCTAGATCAACAGCACAGGATTAAAACAGGTGAAACACAATTTCTAATGAGTTGGGAGACATGTAATTGATATTCAGTCTAATTCAACAGTTCCACCAAGCATCGTGGACGAGGGAACAGTGGTAGATACTAAAGTCAAGGAGAAACATAACATTACTCTCACCTGCGAGGCGTCAGGTAATGTCCATAATATATACATCATTTCATTGACATCATTAATCATTAATGAAAATGCTGATGAAAATCTTTTTGATCAATCTTTAATGTAAATGACATTAAAGACACCGTACTGTCTATACATTGCGACTTTGTTAAACTCACCTATTAATTTTCCAGGTAACCCTGTACCTGACATCAAATGGCTAAAGGATGGACAGCTGTTGGTGCCTGACAGACGCCACCAAGTTTTGTCTCACGGCCGTTTCCTGCAGATTTCTGGGGCCCAAGTTGCAGACACTGGCAGGTACAGCTGCTTGGCCTCTAACAGTGCAGGGGATCGCAGCCGACACTTCAACCTCAACGTCCTGGGTATAAACATACACGACTCGATTTAATCCTCTATTCAATAATTTGAAATGAAAGTCATGTGCTCATGTTATATTCTCTTTTTTTTTTGCAAGTTTCTCCGACCATTAGTGGGTCAGGTCCTGATGGTTCTTCAGAGGAGGTGACAGTAACTCTGAGCAGCCCCACTTCTCTGTTGTGTGAAGTCCAATCCTATCCTCCTGCTCTCATCACCTGGCTCAAGGATGGCACTCCGTTTGAGTCTAGTCGCAATGTCCGAGTCCTTCCAGGTTTGAGATCACATGCGCGTAACAATAGTCGAGGTGAAGAGAATACTGTCCTACAGCAGGTACATCTTTGTAACATTCATCAACCATGTGTTCACAGGTGGGCGAACACTGCAGATTCTCAATGCCAAAGAAGAGGATGCTGGGAGATATACATGTGTGGCCACTAATGAGGCTGGAGAGAAACTGAAGCACTATGAGGTCAAGGTTTATGGTGAGTTTCTTGAAAGAATAGACCAGGAGAAAAAAATCTCCTGGTCTATTCTTTACCAGAATAGACCAGGAGATGACAATAAAAAGTTTTCTATGTGGCTGAGTTCTACCTCATGTGGTTACATAAACATATAAAATAATATAATATAATAGCAGTACTTTAACAACACACAATTTGTAAAAATTTAAAAATATATATATATAGACAGACCTATAGACAGGTGGCAAATTAAAGGAAAGGGGGTCTAGGGGTTAAGCATTCAGGTTTATTCTGTTCTTTTGGTGTACACCAAGCATGTACGTGATCACTTGTTGAGAACATAGTGAAGGATGAGTCTAACTCTGAACTCTAAAATGTGTATTCATCTTTGTAACGAGGGATTTGTGCTCTTCACCTGTTCTATAGCATCCTCGCTCAAACTGTTCCTGGTGACAGTCTGCAATGATATCCTCAGTCAGAGTTGCTCTTCTGTTTTTCACACATGACACAAATGGGCAAACATCACGGTCACGAAATATACGCTGTTGACCACAATGTCTGGTTGTTAAGTGCTTAATTGTACCACAGTGCATCTGTGGGTGTGTGTTTCTCCAGTCATTTATTCAGGTTCTTTCAATCATTTGTCACCTGTCTGTATGTCAGTATGTCATTGTAATCTAAAATGTGTGCTTTGATTCCAGTTCCCCCACAGATCAATAAGAATGATATCCCAGGAGAAGGACTCGCCCCCAAAGAAGTCAAGATAAAGGTCAACAGCACACTGACACTGGAGTGTGCGGCTCAGGCCTTTCCTACCCCAGCACTGGAGTGGTACAAGGATGGACAGGTAGAAATCCGATGTGATTCTCAGTGATGGGAATAACAGTGCTATTAGTAACGGCATTGCTTTTTTCAGTAACGATTAATCTAATTGATTACTCTTCACATCACTATAACGCCGTTATCATTACTGCCAAAGAATGTGGTGCGTTACTGTGTTTGAAGGCAGCTGATTTTCGTCAGACCTACAGAATCTCTAAGCCGATGGGCAAAGATTTTTCTTGTTCCTCTCTCCTTGGTAAGGGGGCATGAGACAGTTGCATAAATGAGGACGATTGGCTGAGGTTGAATAAAACCTCCAATCAGAGGTGGAGTTGGGCGGGTGTTGCTTACACAAACTGACACAGACACACAAAGACAACACAGGACATTCACGAGTCAACGAGAAACAGGAATGATGAGCCGAATAGTCCAAAAGTAGCCTTCTTTAAATGGAAATATAGTATAGTATATATCATAAATAACTGAACACACACATGTATTTTAAGTTCTGTTTAAAGAGGGATGGAGGTGGCGTCCAAATTCTGTGATACATTTGAACATTAAAAAAATTACCTGAAAGTAACGCAATAGTTACTTTACAAAGTAACTAGTTACTTTTATAATTTGTAACTCAGTAGCTACTTTAGTTACCTTCTGGGATAAGTAAATAGTAACTGTAACTTTTTTAGAGTAACTTGCCCAACACTGCTGGTTGCTATGGTTGCAAATGAACTAGCACAAAGTGGCTGAAACATTAAGGTAATTTCTAGGGGGCATAACCTTTTTATTTATTTATTTATTTATTTATTCTGCATGTGGTCCAGGTGGCGCACATGGTAATGATATTTCACGTAGCTATTTTTTGTGTAATATGAAGGTTTATTTGTTTATTATTGAACGGCAGTGATTGCTGCTGACACTGACGTGTAGTAACAACATTTCGCCAACAGAGGGAAGCGCAGGCTACAGTCTTGCAAATATTGCCGTCTTCGTTTTTGTTGTGTTTTTTGCAGTACTGACATTGGAATGCAACTTCTGACTGTCATTTCTCTTTATATTTTTATGTATATATATATATAATATATATATTTTAACATAAAAATACTTACTATAGTACTTTTTGAAGTGAACTGTGGGATTTTGTGTCCGGTAATTGTTGTGTTTTTGTCACATGATGAAGTGCCTGTGTAGTTTTTGTGGATTCTGTGTTACTTTTTCTTCCCAAGATTTCATCCCTGCGTTAACATGATTGAAGCTTAAGAGGAGGAGAAACCATCTGGGTTATTAGGCTGTCTGTAGTGAGCTAGTTGTAGTTACTAACTGGGTTGAGCCAGAGCAACAAAAGGCTGCTATCCACTAGCAACTGGTACACACTTACAGCAGCATGCTACCCTCACTTCATCTGGAAGTGAAAAATAAAAGCAAAGGTTTTATTTTAATTAGACTCAGCCGTATCGATCACCATGATCTAAATATTGGAATTATTCTCCTCCTCAGTTCTTTGTTTATTTGGCCTACTTTAACCCTCTGAAGATGATGGTGGATCATGTGGCTTTAACACTACTTTAAAGGCTGTTAGCTCAGTTTTTAAGTAAGTGGTGGAGCCAGTGTTTAAATTAAAGTATTAAGTAAATGATTGCACTGAATCTATGGATACCAAACATGTCATGTTATTATACTGGGAATGTTTTTCACCACGAGGACCCCTCAATGATTTCTTGTAGTATTTGCTTTGCTGTCAGACAGCTGTTGGAAGTTCTAAACTTAGCACTGAATTAAAAAGTTATCTGACAGTGAATGTTGAGTGTGTCATGTGTAAGATTCTACATATTCATTTCATGTTTTAATCATGAAATGAATATTTGTTGTTAATGGGTGAACCAGTTGTAATGTAGCTTAAAGAACGAATGCATGAATCCATGAATTCTCAGTCGCCAGTGACTGTGAAGGACAAAAAAATGAATTTAGCTCAAAGAGTCAATTGCAGAAAGAACTAAATATTTGAATAAATATTATATTTTTATATTCAGTTAGGATACTATCAGCTAAATTCAAATCCTGAGATCATCTTATGTTTCTATAATGTCATCTTAAATCAGAATAAGACACAGACAGAGGAAGTTTCTGTAAAAAGGCCCAAGAACTACAAAAACCATGAAATATAACAATATCTGAACTCTGAACTTTTTGTGTTTTTTTTTTTTTTGTTTTTTTTTGTGTTTTTTTTTTGTGTGGGAACCAGAGCACCTGGAGAAAACCCACAAAGCTTGATGTTAGCTTAGTCCTCCCTCCTCCTCTTCCACCTCTCTGGTTTCCTCAACCCCAGAAAGTGCCGGGTTCTCTTCCAGACAGATGGTGGTGGTGCTGTCCTGTCTGGAAGAGTTCCCTGAGCCTCTCTCTGGGGTTCGAGGGCCAGTGCAGGACTGGTGGTCTCCTGCTGCTCTTCCTGCTTCTCAGCCACTTCAGCCTCCTTCGGTGGTTGGTTGTCATCACGGCTGGTGATTTTTTGGAGAGCCTCTCTCTCAGCTTTGAGCTCAGTGGACAGCTTGAGGTTGAGTGACACCTGAACACTGAGCTGAGTGTTCAGCTCTTCCAGCTCTCTCTCAAAAATCTTCTCACTTTTAAGGGCATTTTTCTTCAGGACAGTCATCTCCTCCTCCATCTTTTGACGGAGGGCTTCCTGCTCAGCCCTCAAGTTCTGGATCTTATGGAAGCCCTCGGACACTGAGACTGCGTGAGCCTTGACTTCATTGTCAAGCTCACTCTGGAGGTTGTCGGCCTGCTGCTTGACCGCGATGACTTCGGTTTCATACTTCTGGGTACTCTCAGTGTGTGAAATGCACAGCTTGTCCATTTCTTGCTGGATCATCTTGTTTTTCTTCTTCTCTGCACCCAGCTCTGCAGAGAATTTGCCCTGGCTCTGTTCGTGTGCCTCCTGGAGCTCTTCATACTTTTTCTGCAGGAGTTTCTTCTGCTCAACTTCCCTCTCGAGGTCAGACCTAAGGGCATCAGCCTGACCTCTGAGTTTGGGAACATCATTTTCGTACCTTGCATTGAGCACTTTGTACGAAATCCGGAGTCGCTCCAGTTCCTGCTGGAGAAGTTTGTTGTTGTTCTTCTCCGCCTGAAGGTCACTGGTAAACTTCTCCTCATTAATGATGTGAGCCACCTGCAGCTCTTCGTAGTCCACCTGCAAGAGTTTCTTCTTCTTTCTCTTGGTGGTGTCTCTGACCTGGTTGGCAATCTTTGCGGTGCTGAGAGTTTTCTGGATCGGTGTACTTCTTCAGTCTCTCTAGCTCACGCCTTGTCTCTTTTCCTTGTTGATGAACATCTCCTTTAAGGATTTCTGTCTCTTCAGCTGTGCTTTTGTTTCCTCCAACTCTTGGTTGAGTTGGCAGCTGGTTTCACAAGAGCAGCCGCGTACGGTTGTCTGCTCTTCATCGCTCCTCTGGTCACCTCTGGGGTTCCTCGGGCGCTGCATTTCTTTGGCTGGTAGAGTCAGTCACAAAGTAATGCTTGTAGGTTGCAGATGTAGATCTCTAACGAACAGATGTATTCTGGATCGTTTGCCTTTTGCAAATTGTCTTTTCTCGCTCTCTCACTGTGGATTCACGTTTTGAAAGGTCTGAAATGATCTGACTGACTGAAGAGCCGTGGCCTTATATACAGTTCTGATGATGTCACGATGCATGTGACTTTGATGTGTGGTTTTGCTCTGATCAGTACAGTTCCATTAATCCCGCCCCTTTTTTCTCTGATTTGTTTCCATTCTAAGTCACATGGTGTAATTCAAATGTAAACACATGGTAGCACTGCCAATATGGCGGCAACCAGAGCCACCACACTCTTCAGAAACCTGTAGGTGACATCACGGATACTACATCCATTGTATACTGTCTATGGTCTGCCTCAGAGCACGATGCTGGTCTGCACCATTGTGCAATATCATTCAGTTAGTTACATACACTCTGTAATTCAAAGACACATGAATGAGCAAATAAAAAATGTCATAAGAAATATTTACTGTTTAGTTTCTCCTCGTTTGGGACAGGAGGGTGAGTAGATCAGGTTTAAATCCGCGACTGCACTGTTTCATTATTTACACTCATCACAACCCTAACAAAGAGTCCTGGACTAATTTATCTGGCTCCAGATTTTCAGTCAGTCAGTTTGATTGTGGTCATTTAATTAAATACAGGTTTATTTCAGAATATATATAATCAGGAGGAGTTCCTTCTTCCTCTGTGAGGACGGGGGCACGAGACAATCGCATTAATAAATTGGCTGAGGTTGAGTAAAATTCCATGGTAAGCCAATCAGAGGTGGTGTTGGGCGGGTGTTGCTTACACAAATTGTCAGACACACAAAGACAACACAGGACATTCACAAGAGTCAATGTGAAACAGGAATGGCAAGCCCGAACAGTCCAAAAGTAGCCTTCTTTAAATGGAAGTATTGCATAGTATATATCATAAATACTGTAACTGAACACGCGCATTTTAAGTTCCGTCAAAGAGGGATGGAGGTGGGGTCCAAATTCTTTGATACATTTGAGCATTTAAAAAATTATTTGATTTCATGTTTTAATCATGAAATTAATATTTGTTGTTAATGGGTGAACAAGTTGTAATGTAGCTTAAAGAACGAATGCATGAATCCATGAATTCTCAGTCGCCAGTGACTGTGAAAGACAAAAAAATGAATTTAGCTCAAAGAGTCAATTGCAAGAAAGAACTAAATATTTGAATAAATATTATATTTTTATATTCAGTTAGGATACTATCAGCTAAATTCAAATCCTGAGATCATCTTATGTTTCTATAATGTCATCTTAAATCAGAATAAGACACAGACAGAGGAAGTTTCTGTAAAAAGGCCCAAGAACTACAAAAAACCATGAAATATAACAATATCTGAACTCTGAACTTTTGTGTTTTTTTTTTTTTGTTTTTTTTTGTGTTTTTTTTTTGTGTGGGAACCAGAGCACCTGGAGAAAACCCACAAAGCTTGATGTTAGCTTAGTCCTCCCTCCTCCTCTTCCACCTCTCTGGTTTCCTCAACCCCAGAAAGTGCCGGGTTCTCTTCCAGACAGATGGTGGTGGTGCTGTCCTGTCTGGAAGAGTTCCCTGAGCCTCTCTCTGGGGTTCGAGGGCCAGTGCAGGACTGGTGGTCTCCTGCTGCTCTTCCTGCCTTCTCAGCCACTTCAGCCTCCTTCGGTGGTTGGTTGTCATCACGGCTGGTGATTTTTGGAGAGCCTCTCTCTCAGCTTTGAGCTCAGTGGACAGCTTGAGGTTGAGTGACACCTGAACACTGAGCTGAGTGTTCAGCTCTTCCAGCTCTCTCTCAAAAATCTTCTCACTTTTAAGGGCATTTTTCTTCAGGACAGTCATCTCCTCCTCCATCTTTTGACGGAGGGCTTCCTGCTCAGCCCTCAAGTTCTGGATCTTATGGAAGCCCTCGGACACTGAGACTGCGTGAGCCTTGACTCATTGTCAAGCTCACTCTGGAGGTTGTCGGCCTGCTGCTTGACCGCGATGACTTCGGTTTCATACTTCTGGGTACTCTCAGTGTGTGAAATGCACAGCTTGTCCATTTCTTGCTGGATCATCTTGTTTTTCTTCTTCTCTGCACCCAGCTCTGCAGAGAATTTGCCCTGGCTCTGTTCGTGTGCCTCCTGGAGCTCTTCATACTTTTTCTGCAGGAGTTTCTTTCTGCTCAACTTCCCTCTCGAGGTCAGACCTAAGGGCATCAGCCTGACCTCTGAGTTTGGGAACATCATTTTCGTACCTTGCATTGAGCACTTTTGTACGAAATCCGGAGTCGCTCCAGTTCCTGCTGGAGAAGTTTGTTGTTGTTCTTCTCCGCCTGAAGGTCACTGGTAAACTTCTCCTCATTAATGATGTGAGCCACCTGCAGCTCTTCGTAGTCCACCTGCAAGAGTTTCTTCTTCTTTCTCTTGGTGGTGTCCTCTGACCTGGTTGGCAATCTTTGCGGTGCTGAGAGTTTCTGGATCGGTGTACTTCTTCAGTCTCTCTAGCTCACGCCTTGTCTCTTTTTCCTTGTTGATGAACATCTCCTTTAAGGATTTCTGTCTCTTCAGCTGTGCTTTTGTTTCCTCCAACTCTTGGTTGAGTTGGCAGCTGGTTTCACAAGAGCAGCCGCGTACGGTTGTCTGCTCTTCATCGCTCCTCTGGTCACCTCTGGGGTTCCTCGGGCGCTGCATTTTCTTTGGCTGGTAGAGTCAGTCACAAAGTAATGCTTGTAGGTTGCAGATGTAGATCTCTAACGAACAGATGTATTCTGGATCGTTTGCCTTTTGCAAATTGTCTTTTCTCGCTCTCTCACTGTGGATTCACGTTTTGAAAGGTCTGAAATGATCTGACTGACTGAAGAGCCGTGGCCTTATATACAGTTCTGATGATGTCCACGATGCATGTGACTTTGATGTGTGGTTTTGCTCTGATCAGTACAGTTCCATTAATCCCGCCCCTTTTTTCTCTGATTTGTTTCCATTCTAAGTCACATGGTGTAATTCAAATGTAAACACATGGTAGCACTGCCAATATGGCGGCAACCAGAGCCACCACACTCTTCAGAAACCTGTAGGTGACATCACGGATACTACATCCATTGTATACTGTCTATGGTCTGCCTCAGAGCACGATGCTGGTCTGCACCATTGTGCAATATCATTCAGTTAGTTACATACACTCTGTAATTCAAAGACACATGAATGAGCAAATAAAAAATGTCATAAGAAATATTTACTGTTTAGTTTCTCCTCGTTTGGGACAGGAGGGTGAGTAGATCAGGTTTAAATCCGCGACTGCACTGTTTCATTATTTACACTCATCACAACCCTAACAAAGAGTCCTGGACTAATTTATCTGGCTCCAGATTTTCAGTCAGTCAGTTTGATTGTGGTCATTTAATTAAATACAGGTTTATTTCAGAATATATATAATCAGGAGGAGTTCCTTCTTCCTCTGTGAGGACGGGGGCACGAGACAATCGCATTAATAAATTGGCTGAGGTTGAGTAAAATTCCATGGTAAGCCAATCAGAGGTGGTGTTGGGCGGGTGTTGCTTACACAAATTGTCAGACACACAAAGACAACACAGGACATTCACAAGAGTCAATGTGAAACAGGAATGGCAAGCCCGAACAGTCCAAAGTAGCCTTCTTTAAATGGAAGTATTGCATAGTATATATCATAAATACTGTAACTGAACACGCGCATTTTAAGTTCCGTCAAAGAGGGATGGAGGTGGGGTCCAAATTCTTTGATACATTTGAGCATTTAAAAAATTATTTGATTTCATGTTTTAATCATGAAATTAATATTTGTTGTTAATGGGTGAACAAGTTGTAATGTAGCTTAAAGAACGAATGCATGAATCCATGAATTCTCAGTCGCCAGTGACTGTGAAAGACAAAAAAATGAATTTAGCTCAAAGAGTCAATTGCAGAAAGAACTAAATATTTGAATAAATATTATATTTTTATATTCAGTTAGGATACTATCAGCTAAATTCAAATCCTGAGATCATCTTATGTTTCTATAATGTCATCTTAAATCAGAATAAGACACAGACAGAGGAAGTTTCTGTAAAAAGGCCCAAGAACTACAAAAACCATGAAATATAACAATAT
Organism: Nibea albiflora; assembly: GCA_014281875.1. Classification (NCBI taxonomy): domain Eukaryota; kingdom Metazoa; phylum Chordata; class Actinopteri; family Sciaenidae; genus Nibea; species Nibea albiflora. The sequence goes on from CM024792.1 coordinate 7,589,445, forward strand.
CTGAACTCTGAACTTTTTGTGTTTTTTTTTTTTGTTTTTTTTTGTGTTTTTTTTTTGTGTGGGAACCAGAGCACCTGGAGAAAACCCACAAAGCTTGATGTTAGCTTAGTCCTCCCTCCTCCTCTTCCACCTCTCTGGTTTCCTCAACCCCAGAAAGTGCCGGGTTCTCTTCCAGACAGATGGTGGTGGTGCTGTCCTGTCTGGAAGAGTTCCCTGAGCCTCTCTCTGGGGTTCGAGGGCCAGTGCAGGACTGGTGGTCTCCTGCTGCTCTTCCTGCTTCTCAGCCACTTCAGCCTCCTTCGGTGGTTGGTTGTCATCACGGCTGGTGATTTTTTGGAGAGCCTCTCTCTCAGCTTTGAGCTCAGTGGACAGCTTGAGGTTGAGTGACACCTGAACACTGAGCTGAGTGTTCAGCTCTTCCAGCTCTCTCTCAAACATCTTCTCACTTTTAAGGGCATTTTGTTTCAGGACAGTCATCTCCTCCTCCATCTTTTGACGGAGGGCTTCCTGCTCAGCCCTCAAGTTCTGGATCTTATGGAAGCCCTCGGACACTGAGACTGCGTGAGCCTTGACTTCATTGTCAAGCTCACTCTGGAGGTTGTCGGCCTGCTGCTTGACCGCGATGACTTCGGTTTCATACTTCTGGGTACTCTCACTGTGTGAAATGCACAGCTTGTCCATTTCTTGCTGGATCATCTTGTTTTTCTTCTTCTCTGCACCCAGCTCTGCAGAGAATTTGCCCTGGCTCTGTTCGTGTGCCTCCTGGAGCTCTTCATACTTTTTCTGCAGGAGTTTCTTCTGCTCAACTTCCCTCTCGAGGTCAGACCTAAGGGCATCAGCCTGACCTCTGAGTTTGGGAACATCATTTTCGTACCTTGCATTGAGCACTTTGTACGAAATCCGGAGTCGCTCCAGTTCCTGCTGGAGAAGTTTGTTGTTGTTCTTCTCCGCCTGAAGGTCACTGGTAAACTTCTCCTCATTAATGATGTGAGCCACCTGCAGCTCTTCGTAGTCCACCTGCAAGAGTTTCTTCTTCTTTCTCTTGGTGGTGTCTCTGACCTGGTTGGCAATCTTTGCGGTGCTGAGAGTTTCTGGATCGGTGTACTTCTTCAGTCTCTCTAGCTCACGCCTTGTCTCTTTTTCCTTGTTGATGAACATCTCCTTTAAAGATTTCTGTCTCTTCAGCTGTTCTTTTGTTTCCTCCAACTCTTGGTTGAGTTGGCAGCTGGTTTCACAAGAGCAGCCGCGTACGGTTGTCTGCTCTTCATCGCTCCTCTGGTCACCTCTGGGGTTCCTCGGGCGCTGCATTTTCTTTGGCTGGTAGAGTCAGTCACAAAGTAATGCTTGTAGGTTGCAGATGTAGATCTCTAACGAACAGATGTATTCTGGATCGTTTGCCTTTTGCAAATTGTCTTTTCTCGCTCTCTCACTGTGGATTCACGTTTTGAAAGGTCTGAAATGATCTGACTGACTGAAGAGCCGTGGCCTTATATACAGTTCTGATGATGTCACGATGCATGTGACTTTGATGTGTGGTTTTGCTCTGATCAGTACAGTTCCATTAATCCCGCCCCTTTTTTCTCTGATTTGTTTCCATTCTAAGTCACATGGTGTAATTCAAATGTAAACACATGGTAGCACTGCCAATATGGCGGCAACCAGAGCCACCACACTCTTCAGAAACCTGTAGGTGACATCACGGATACTACATCCATTGTATACTGTCTATGGTCTGCCTCAGAGCACGATGCTGGTCTGCACCATTGTGCAATATCATTCAGTTAGTTACATACACTCTGTAATTCAAAGACACATGAATGAGCAAATAAAAAAATGTCATAAGAAATATTTACTGTTTAGTTTCTCCTCGTTTGGGACAGGAGGGTGAGTAGATCAGGTTTAAATCCGCGACTGCACTGTTTCATTATTTACACTCATCACAACCCTAACAAAGAGTCCTGGACTAATTTATCTGGCTCCAGATTTTCAGTCAGTCAGTTTGATTGTGGTCATTTCATTAAATACAAGTTTATTTCAGAATATATATAATCAGGAGGAGTTCCTTCTTCCTCTGTGAGGACGGGGGCACGAGACAATCGCATTAATAAATTGGCTGAGGTTGAGTAAAATTCCATGGTAAGCCAATCAGAAGTGGTGTTGGGCGGGTGTTGCTTACACAAATTGTCAGACACACAAAGACAACACAGGACATTCACAAGAGTCAATGTGAAACAGGAATGGCAAGCCCGAATAGTCCAAAAGTAGCCTTCTTTAAATGGAAGTATTGCATAGTATATATCATAAATACTGTAACTGAACACGCGCATTTTAAGTTCCGTCAAAGAGGGATGGAGGTGGGGTCCAAATTCTTTGATACATTTGAGCATTTAAAAAATTATTTGAAAGTAGCTCAATAGTTACTTTCCAAAATAACTAGTTAAATTTATAATTGTAACTCAGTAACTACTTTAGTTACTTTACTAGTAGTAACTGTAACTTGTTACTTTTTTAGAGTAACTTGCCCAACACTGATGTTATATTGGTGAAAATAAAGAAGTAACTGTATATACTGTACAATTGTTGAAAATAGCCTACAATACACTGATTCTCTTGTCTCGTGACATTTTTCCTCCACAGATCCTGCAGGCTGATGACCATGTGTCCATAACAGCCAACGGTCGCATTGTTCAGATCAAACACGCTCAGGTGTCAGACACTGGCCGCTACACCTGCGTAGCCACAAATATAGCCGGAGAGGATGAGAAGGACTTTGATGTAAATATACAAGGTGAACTGGGTTGACTGATGCCAATGTGTTAACTGAGACTATTTGTGAATTTCATGGGCTCAAAGAGTATCCTCATTCTGTTGTTTGTTTGTTTAGAATAATAATATTATTAGATTAACTCTGCATATTGAAAATGGTTATGCTTTTAAAACATTAATTTTATACCTTTTTTCTCTTTTCCATTATTCAGTTCCACCTAATTTCAATAGGCCTGGTGGAGTTGGTGATCCTACGTCCTCCACAGGTTTTGCAGGGGATGTTCGAGATGTGATACTCAACAATCCCATCTCTCTGTACTGTGAGACCAATGCTGTCCCCCCTCCAACGCTGACCTGGTACAAAGATGGACAACTGCTGAACTCCAATGACAAAGTTCTGATCCTTCCAGGTGATGTAGACAGAGTAAACAGAAACAAAAAGAGAGACCAAAGGAGAGAAAGAGTTCCTACTAATGAGTTTTATTTTCAGGTGGGCGAGTATTACAGATTCCCAGATCCCAGGCTGAAGACTCAGGCAGGTACACATGTGTGGCTGTCAACGAGGCAGGAGAAGACTCCATTCAGTATGATGTTAGAGTATTATGTGAGTAATAACACTTTTTTGTGGTTCAAGTATCGCTCACTTAAACAAAGAAAACTGATTCTAATGGTGCATTTCAATCCTGCAACAGTGCCCCCGATCATACGTGGAGCAGACAGCGATTCGCCTGATGAGGTCACAGTCATAGTCAACAAAACTACCCAACTTGAGTGTCATGTGGACGGAAACCCTGCCCCCAAGATCACCTGGTTTAAGGACAGCCAGCCTGTCAGCTCGGATGGGCCACATAGAATTCTGTCCAATGGGCGAACACTTCAGGTAACAACCAGACAGCACAAATATTAAAAATGTTTTCAACAATGACATTTTTTTTATTTAAACCCTTTCCAGGTTAAAGTTACTCTAAGATGTCTGTAAAATCAACAGGAAGTCTTTAATCATCGCATTGATACTGCAAATATGTGAACTGTATATTAATATAGTGACTAACTCACATATTCAGTCATTCATTCTATATAGTGAGTGACCAGAAAAATAAAAACCCTTTAACCCTCACATACAATGTAATCTGACAGAAGGGCCATGAGTTACTACTGTTCTTACTGGATTTTATATCTCTCCATTGTTCCCACCATCAGGTGTTGACTGCTCAGGTGTCTGACACAGGCCGCTATGTGTGCGTGGCTGACAACGTGGCTGGAAGCGCAGAAAAATCCTTTAATCTTAATGTTCACGGTAAGTCACATATAAAATGCTAAATTATATTTACATTGCAAATTGCTTTATTTTATCAGATGAACTAGATCAGGTAAAGATAAGAAACATCTACATAAATTGTCAAATGCGAAAAGTAGAAGGAAACAGTTTGCTATACTGAATATTTCTCTTTTTCTTTTCAGTGCCTCCCACCATTATCGGCCTGAATCCTGAGACTGTGACTGTGGTGGTGAATAACTTTGTGTCTCTCTCCTGTGAAGCCACTGGTTTCCCCCCTCCTACCCTGAGCTGGCTAAATGACAAGGGCCCAATTCAGGGCAACACCAATGCACTCATCATGCCAGGTACTGCAAGCTTTGTTCAGATTTAATACGGTGAACATTTAGCAGTAAGTCACAATTGAAGCCATTCACACCTTAATTAGAATATTTCGATATGACCATTCCATAAACGTGACCAACCAACAGCAAACTACTTAATTCCAGAAGATTCCGAATGTTTGTGTCCATTTGTGCCTTCAGGCGGTCGTACGCTACAGATTCTGAAAGCAAAAGTATCTGATGGAGGGAAGTACAGCTGTGTGGCCATGAATGCAGCAGGAGAGGCTTACAAACACATCTACCTCACAGTTTTCGGTCAGTCTACATCTATATTGTTTGTACTGTAAAATGAGTCCTCTAGCTGTTCTGACGGTAAATGTTTCCTTCCCCCCTTGACCTTTCAGTTCCTCCGAGTATCCGGGACAATAGTGGGGACTCTCCCGTGGTGGTGAATGTGTTGGTTGGGAAATCAGTAACACTGGAGTGTGAGTCCAACGCTGTACCTCCTCCCACCATCACCTGGTACAAGAATGGCAGGGTGGTGACAGAATCAGCCAACCTGCGCATCCTGGCAGAAGGACAGATGCTTGAGATCAAAGGCTCAGAGGTTAGGAACGGAAATGGATGCTGTGCTGTTTGTTCTTGTTCTCCAACGTTTTTATTTTTTCAGCAACATCGTTCAGTGACTGTATGTCAAGTTAAATGTGTGGCCATTATTCTGTTCTCTTTTGTCTTTGCTTTTGATGAACGTTTGAGTTCATCCTGGAGCCTTTCATGTCAATTCAGCCGTAGTCGTTACTGTTTACCTAATAAAATGAGCGAATGCATCATGTCTCCATGCAAGGATTTTTCAAAAAATGCTCCGCTTTCACATAAGGATGCTATGATGAACTGTTGTATTGCTACATTAGCCCAGAAAGGACAAACTAGATATGGCCTTTCACATTGCCACTGTAGGTTTTCCTTCATGTTGGGAAGGAGGGGCAGGGGAGTTGCAATCAGCAACTGCGCTACTAGATGCCACTAAATCCTACATGTATATGACTCCAGAGGTTCTATAGGAATGCTTCTCCTACTTTGTTTATTGGTGAATTTTGTTTTGAATGTTTGCTTTTTTTTTTACATTTCTTTATATGCCTGCTCTGTTTTCAGGTGTCTGATACTGGGCAATACGTTTGCAAGGCCACCAATGTTGCTGGACAAGTGGACAAGAATTTTCACTTGAACATTTATGGTAGCTCATTACAGATATTCATTGATTAATGGAAAATTATTAAAGACATCGTATTTATCAATGATTCTTGAGACACTATAGTAATAAAGATTTTTTTTTCAGTACCTCCCAGTATCGATGGCCCAGCAGAGGAGAGTGTTGTGGAAACCATCAGTAACCCAGTCACCTTTGCTTGTGATGCTACTGGAATCCCTCCTCCCAGCCTTGCCTGGCTGAAGAATGGACGACTCATAGGTACTTCATTGTCCATCTGTACATTTATTATTATGTAATTAAATTACATGTTGTTTACCCAGGAAAAAGACAGAACAGTGAGATAACTAGGAACAGTAGCTTTGTCACTGTAATTCCTTTTTGTTTTACCAAACATATGAACTCCATATTTCTTCAGAGAACTCAGAGTCTCTGGAGATGCACATCTTCTCAGGAGGAAGCAAGCTGCAGATTGCACGGTCACAGCTTTCTGACAGTGGTATTTACACATGTGTGGCTTCCAACGTGGAGGGCAAGGCGCGCAAGAGCTACCACCTCACCATACAAGGTACAACGTGCACACATAACCTCAATCACTATTAAAAAAAGTTAAAACCGTTCATAAACCAAATTAAAGAAATGCAAAAGATGTCTCTATGTGCTAATTGTATGTTGTCAAGCATGTTTTTAACAAATATTAGATTTATGAATTCATGGTTTCTTGTAGTATTCATAAGACTTTGCTAAAACCACGAATTCTCTTTTAGTCCCTCCGAGTATCTCTGGATCAGAGCTTCCCAGTGAAATGGGAGTCCTGCTAAATGAGAGCATCCAACTAGTCTGTCGAGCCAGGGGAACCCCGACTCCAACCATCCAGTGGTTGAAAGATGGTGAAGTCATCAACAATACAAGGAGCATGGGGTTCAGGTAATGCTTGCCACAACAAAAGAACAAAATAGACAAACATTGTGAAATTGACCACATGCCTTTACAGTGATAAGTGAGGTTGTATTAATGGTATGATGCTGTCATTGTGTGTTCAGGATCAGTCCAGATGGCAGCACACTTACTGTGACTAAAGCTCACACCACTGACAGCGGCAAGTACACCTGTGTAGCTACCAACACTGCAGGAGAAGAGGACAGGATATTCAATCTGAATGTGTATGGTGGGTTTCATTTAGTATTTTTCGTCCAGTGCAGTTTGACCTGTCCTGAACTGGAGCATGAGGAGTTTGTTGTCACCTTTTGCTTTCCATGTACCCTTTCAGTGCCTCCTGTGATAGACGGCAACAGTGAGACAGTTGAGCAGCTGACCACAGTTCTGGACAGTTCTGTCAACATTGAGTGTGTTGCTACAGGATCTCCTCCACCACAGCTCAACTGGTTGAGAAATGGCCTGCCTCTGCCAGTGTCCTCCCACATACGGCTTCTTTCTGCTGGACAGGTGCTCCGGTAGGTCAGTGGACAGGGCTCAAGAAGAGTTTGTAACACATGTTGCTGCAAAAAAACAGCTGGTCAGCCACATTTAAGGTGAAATGACTGAAAAACAGTGTGTTATATTAGGGTAAGATACTGTAAAATTTGGTTTTTAACTTATTTGTGCAATTAGGTTTTCCATTAATCAATTCACTATTTCTGCCATTTAAAATCTGCCATTTTTCTAGAATTAATTAGATATTCACCTTGCCTAAAACAATTTCTTAAACATTTTACCTCTCCAACTATAGAAAATCTAAGAATTAGTCTAATAATTGGTTTCAAAAAATAACTTTGGTTGAAAATCTAAAAACAGGATATGTTTTACCTTTCGCATCTGTCAGGATTACACGAACCCAGGTGTCTGACAGTGGAACCTACACCTGCGTTGCATCAAACAGAGCAGGAGTGGACAACAGACATTATAATCTACAAGTGCATGGTGAGTCTGAAAACATCACTCGCTCATCAAATGTGAGAAATTAATCACCACGATTGCATAAAAAAAACTGTACAGCAATGAATATATATTTTATTACTCTCATCAGTCCCTCCCAGTCTGGATGGAGCAGGTACCACAGATGATGTGACTGTAGTCAGAGGAAACGTGGCTTCTCTGCTCTGTATTGCTGATGGGACGCCGACCCCGACTATGTCCTGGCTCAAAGAAGGGGTCGCTCTAATTCCTGATCCCCACCTTAAATTCCTCAACCTGAATACCACTATGCAATTTATCCGAGCCCAGGTCAACGATACAGGACTCTACACCTGCGTGGCTAACAACACCGCTGGTCAAACTAGCCGCCACTTCAATCTGAAAGTGCTTGGTGAGTAGGTAGCTTACTACTCTTATACTCCAGTTTCAGCTTTTGATTTGAGGATGTAAAAAGAAGTTTGTTTTCTTTGTCAGACCCTCCACGCATCAAGGGCTCTGGTGTACCAGAAGAAGTATCTGTTGTGGTTAATAATGTTCTGGAGCTTCAGTGTGAGGCCTCGGGTATCCCTACACCCTCTTTGACCTGGCTGAAGGATGGACGCCCACTTCCACAGACAAACAGCCTGCGCCTCCTCCGGGGAGGAGAGGTGCTCCGTGTGGCCTCAGCACAGGTCAGTGACCAGGGATTGTTACAGAGAAATCCCATTTCTCATATAATAAATTTAAATGTAATCTCTTTTCTATAAAAAACATTAAAAGCATATTTTGATGACTGTATATTTGGGATCTGTTTCCATTGTTTTCATGCTTTGTCACACTGTTTTTGTACTTAGTTGGAGGACACAGGCAGATACAGCTGTTTGGCCAACAGCCCCGCAGGAGATGATGACAAGGAGTTCCTGGTGCGAGTGCATGGTGGGTAACATGTGTAATACAGATTTTAGTGTGTTACATAAGATTATGGAAATAATAAAATTTTAACTCACATGTAAAAATATGATTTAGTCAAATTAAACTTAATAAATATGTTTTACTAATAATTATTCTGCCTTGCTTGTCAACAAATAATGAATCAAATTAATAATAATAAGATTGGCCTATTAAATCCATTTAATTTGTTTTGGTCTATTTTGTCATAGTTCCCCCTAACATTGCGGGCGAGAGTACAATTCAGGACCTGTCTGTGCTGCAGAACAGACAAGTCACCCTGGAGTGCAAGTCTGATGCTGTTCCACCACCGACTCTGACCTGGCTCAAAGATGGCCAACCATTCCAGGTCAGAAATCAAGCAAACAAACTATCCACATAATGCTATCACTTCTCTCAAAATGTTTTCACAAATAACTGTGTATCTTTGTCCAGGCATCAGCTCGTGTGCGCATTCTGTCTGGTGGCCGCTACTTACAAATCAACATGGCTGAGCTCAGCGACAGAGCTCTGTATACCTGTGTGGCCAGCAACATTGCTGGCAAGACCACAAGACAGTTTAACCTGGCTGTCAATGGTAAATTTACACCTTTTATCTGTAACTGTATATATACTGTATAAAACTGATCCAAAGAATTTGCATTTTCTGTCTATCTGTCTGTAATCTGTCACTTGTCCTGTCAGTGGCCCCAACTATCAAGGAAGGATCCCAGACAGTGTCAGTGCACATCAACAAGCCAGCAGTGCTTGAGTGTATTGTAAGTGGAGTGCCACCGCCTCGCGTGACCTGGAGGAAACATGGTGCCATATTGGCAGGAAACAACCCCAGGTAAATCCACATCTTATAACAATGTGTGTGTGCTGATTCTCTCTTCTTCTGTTATTTCCATGATGATGTAGCAATGGCATATTCAGTCCTCTGTGATGAATATCATGTATCATTAGTTTCCAGGAGACTAAATCTGCAAATAATAGAAGTAGATTTTTTTAATGCTATACCTTACCCTATGTGTACCTACAAACGTGTGCAGGTACACATTTGCAGAGGATGGATCGTTACACATTCAGTCTGCTCAGGTGACCGACACTGGTCGCTACCTGTGCATGGCAACAAATCAGGCAGGGACACAACGCAAGAGAGTGGATCTGCAAATCTATGGTGGGTGGCACGATAGATACAGTATGTGCATGCAAAACACATAAATACTTTCCCAATCACTGACAAACACAGTCACCCAGTAATTTCATGATTCTCTGGTCTCATCTTTTAGTCCCTCCTTCCATCGCTGATGGACGCACCAATGTGACGGTTACAGTCAACGTTCAGACCACCTTGTCCTGTGAGGCCACCGGCATACCCAAACCCACCGTCATTTGGATGAAAAATGGTCGAGCCATCAATACTGACCAGAACCAGAATATGTACAGGTTGATCCAGGTTTCCTTCCTCTCTGTTTTCTATTTCAAGATTCAAACAAAGTCGGCAAAACTGAACCTCAAGACGCCATTTATAGTTATTCAACCATATCCATTACTCACTATAATACCTTATTTGTTTGGACAGTTTTAAAAGCAGGCATCGTAGTGACGTAGTGATACTCTCAGATACTAACTTTTTTGTTTTTTCCAGATTGCTGTCATCAGGCTCCCTGGTAGTTATAGCACCCACAGTGGAGGACACAGCATTGTATGAATGTGTGGTCTCTAATGAGGCAGGGGAAGACTCCAGATTCATCAACCTCACTGTCCACGGTATGAAACACAGCATTCATTGATAAATCGATCATTCTTATCATGCTGTGTTCATTAATATCGATCTTCATGTTGTGAACAACTTTTCTGCATTTTTTTACATATTCTTATTCATTTATTTCTCCTTCTAGTTCCTCCATCTATAGCAGATGAATCCACAGAGCTTGTTGTAACCAGACTGTCGCCAGTGGTCATTGCCTGTTCTGCATCTGGCGTCCCAGAGCCCACAATCCACTGGAGCAAAGATGGCATGAAACTTCCCAAAGAGGGACAGGGCTACAGCATCCTGCCAACAGGTCAGAATTATATTAATGCAAATAGCCTCCAGGAGTACACATCTTTTACTTAGTACAACTGTCCAAACTGTGTCCAAAAATACATATAGTTATACAAAGTGTCAACACTGGTAAGCTTTATAAATTATGTTGATTTGGTGTGTGATGATGTGTGTTTAGGTCCAGTTGAAATCACCTCAGCTGAGCTCAGTCATGCAGGACGCTACTCATGCACAGCCAAGAATGCTGCAGGCTCCACCCACCGCCACGTGCAGCTCACAGTGCAGGGTAAGAACATCCTGAGAAACAAGAGATAAAGACATAGTTTTGTTTGGACGCCGTGCACAGTGCAGTTAATTTTACATTAAGCTGTATGACTCTGAACACTTTATTCTTTTCCCTTTGCTCTCCTCAGAGCTCCCAGTAATCCAGTCTCATCCGGCCATCCTGGATGTGATCCTGAATAACCCCATCACTCTGCCCTGCAGAGCCACAGGCTCACCCAGACCCACCATCACCTGGCAGAAGGAGGGCATCAATATACCCACCACAGGTAATGAATGCTGTCTATGTGCATGTGTGTTTCAGTCATTAATATTTAGTCATAACATTATCACATATGTTTCATGCCAGGTGGAAGTTTCACAGTGCTGCCTAATGGAAGTCTGCAGATCTCTAAGGCCTCAGTGTCGGACTCTGGAACATACATATGTGTGGCTCAAAACCCTGCAGGCACTGCACTGGGCAAGACCAAACTCAGAGTGCAAGGTAGGTTACACGCTCAAGTGATAGTAACTTTACATCAACGTGATACTCAGGAGTTCTGTCCTGGGATACAACATCTTATAGTCTGTTGTATTCTGATAAAATAGCCTTGCATTAAATGCTACAGTTTCATTAAGTTTAATTCAGTCTAAGTACTTATTTTGCTAACGATGTCAATAAATATTCTTATTGTTTTAACTGCATATTTGCTGTGTCCTGCAGTACCTCCAGTGATCAGCTCAGAGACCCTAAAGTATCTGGCACCTGTGGACTCCTCTGTGACACTACAGTGCCAAGCTGACGGCTCGCCTCCCCCCTCTGTCACTTGGCATAAAGACGGGCAGCCGCTCAGTGAATCTGTACGCCAGCGGGTGCTCAGTTCAGGATCCCTGCAGATCGCCTTCATCCAGCCAAGTGATACTGGACGATACACTTGCACTGCTGCCAATGCAGCAGGAACGGTCAACATTGAGATGAGCCTCACTGTGCAGAGTATGTTACAGTCAATACAGTATTTCAAATCACATCACTTGTGCCGTTACACAAATTAACAACCAGTGTTCAACAAACATTATTATGTTGTTAAATGGATTTATCTTAGGAGCTAACAGGAGCTATATTTTTATAAAACTATAATTAACAATGAACCAACCTTTGCAGTTCCACCTTCAATACGTGGTGGAGAGCAGGAGGTCGCAGTGGTGGAAAACAGTCAGGCTCAGCTGATGTGTGTGGCAGAGGGGGTTCCTCAGCCTAGCCTGTCATGGGAGAAGGATGGTAATCCTCTCACTGAAAGCACAGGGGAGTACACGATACTGCCCTCTGGAGAGCTGGTAATAGACAGTGCTCAGGTAAGGGAATATCTTTCTAACTGTAGCTTAGGTGGTTATGGTTCCATTCAAGTTTTATAGATCATCTGGTATCTTTAATGCATGTAGAGTGACACTTGCTAAGGTTTTTCTGCATGCTCCCACTCTTCTCATCTTCTCATCTTCTTCTTTATCTTCCTTCTGTACCAGCCTGAAGATGCAGGCAGTTATACCTGTGTTGCCACAAATGCAGTCGGACAGGACAGTCGGACAGTGACCTTGTCTGTCCACACTCACCCTGTCTTCACTGAGCTGCTCGGAGACGTGGCCCTCAACAAAGGAGAGCGCCTCCTGCTGGCTTGTGGTGTCAGTGGCAACCCCCCACCCAGAATCACATGGGCCTTTAACAACAACATCATACCAGGTATATAACATGACCTCCATTGATTAGAAACATGTTACTGAAAAATCAAATATTATAGATATTTGTTATGTAGCTCTGTGTCATACACTAAAATAAAGACTTATCCTATTGTCTTCTACTGTCTTTTGCTAATGTTTCAGTTTACTACGATCATATGAACGGCCACAGCGAGCTGGTGATTGACAGAGTGAGCAAAGACGACTCTGGCACTTACACCTGTGTGGCAGAAAACAACGTAGGAACCATCAAGTCACTGGGCTTTGTCTATGTTAAAGGTAAAAGCCTCACTGTGTGCTGCTTATAAATGCTAAGTATGAGGATTTAAAGTGTCACCATGTCAAGTGATGTGTCCATAATGTCAAAGTACTTGTGTCTGCCCCCAGAGCCTCCTATCATTGATGGGGACCTTCATTCTAACCGTATTGAACCTCTGGGTGGTAACGCCATCCTGAACTGTGAAGTTAGGGGAGATCCCCTACCCACCATCCGGTGGAGCAAAAATGGAATAAACATCAGGATCAGCAACCGCATCCGTCAGCTGGACAACGGTTCTCTGGCCATCTATGGCACAGTGGTAGGAATTCAATTCAGAAATAAAAAAGATTGTTCTGGTGGTCTAAGATGGATATCATATAAACATAAATTCCTTAATGTTCATATCTTTACACAAATAGTAGTCTAGTAGGAAATTATTTGCATACTATGCAGCCTAAACTTTTTGAAGATCGTGATAATGAACTGAGTTTTTATTGAATTTTATACAGGGTGAAGATGCAGGCAACTACATGTGTGTCGCGACAAATGATGCTGGGGTGGTGGAAAGGAGCGTCACACTTACCTTGCAGAGTAAGTGTCAGTGTTAGCATCAAATCTAGCATTTGCAAGCGTGAGTAACAAATGTTTTCCATATCTAGTAAATTGATTTCAACATGTGAAATCAGATAGATCATATGGATCTGCCCTTCTTACAGGTGCACCCACCATCATTGTGGAGCCAGTGGAGACGGTGGTGGATGCCGGTACCACAGTTGTGCTCAACTGTCAGGCAGAGGGTGAGCCTACCCCCATGATAGAGTGGTCCCGTCAGGGGCGTCCTATGCTGGGCAATGACCGCTTCTCCGCCCTGTCCAACGGTTCCCTCAGAATAAGCAGTGCCCAGAAGGAGGACACGGCTGAATATGAATGTGTCGCCAGAAACCTGCTAGGATCAGTCCTGGTCAGGGTAACTCTTACTGTACGAGGTGAGCTAGACATTTTGGGGATTTTTCTAATATACCGTATTTTTAAGTAGACTTTAACCCGTAATAAATAAAGTTAAAATGAACAAGAGTGCATTGTTGCTTTCACTGCTAATGGATTTATCTCACAACACAAGATAAAATGATCCTCCTCAGTTAAGAAAGCAAAACAGAAAAATGGCAAAAGACATGTTGCGTTAATGTGTATTTATTTGTTTCCCAGTTCATGGTGGTTACTCAGAGTGGGCAGAGTGGGATCCTTGTAGTGTGTCCTGTGGTGTCGGGTCCCAGAAGAGGCTGAGACAGTGTAACAATCCTCTACCTGCCAATGGAGGGCGTCACTGTGCAGGATCAGACACAGAGAAACGCAGTTGTCAGGGAAAGCCGTGTCCAGGTGAGAGAGCTTTGAAAAATTAGATACAGAGGATTTGACCTGTTCTCTCAGTACATGTAAAGGAGACTGTGTGCAAACTGCATATGTGGTAACAAAATCTGTACGTCTGTCCGTCTACAGTGGATGGTAACTGGTCTGAGTGGTCTCTCTGGGAGGAGTGCTCTCGTACCTGTGGTCAGGGCAACAGGACCAGGGTCCGGACTTGCAGTAACCCTCCAGCTCAGCACGGAGGCAGACCATGTGAGGGGAAGGCAGTGGAGGTCATCATGTGCAGTGTAAGACCTTGTCCAGGTGAGCAACCAAGCTTTCTGTAAATGGTGCTTTTTATTATATTATGTAAGTGCTGTATTTATTAATGTATGATACACGTTCACTGATGCCAATGCAATGGTGCTATCAATATTAATGTAGTTTAATCGATAACAATGTATAACACATATAAGACTATTGTCAGTAATTGAACTTAAGTAAGTCTAGCTGTTATGTAGACAGTGTTTCTTTCATAAATGTAGTGGAGTAAAAGTATAATGTGGCATCAAGTAGCAATAATTCAAGTACACTACTTGATTAAATGTACCAGTTATTTCCTGCTACTCAATATGTGACTATAGGCCTGTATTGATCTGTTTATACTCCTGCAGTGGCAGGTAACTGGGGGTCTTGGCTACCATGGAGTCCGTGCAGTGAGACCTGTGGTAAGGGAATGCAGTCTAGAATCCGACTGTGCAACAACCCCCCTCCAGCATTTGATGGGCTGCAGTGTGAAGGCTCAGACACTCAAACACAAGTGTGCAAGGAGAGACCTTGTCCAGGTGAGGACTGAGGGACGTTACTTTATAATAAAATGAGTCTGTACCAGTATTGTATTAAAGTCTAAATAACTGATACTTATACTGATGCTTGTTCTTTTATTGTGTTTCCCAGTGGATGGGAAGTGGTCATCCTGGGTGAGCTGGGGTGCCTGCAGTGTTTCATGTGGTGGTGGGACCAGACAGAGGACACGCTTATGTGCTAGCCCTGCCCCTCAACATGGTGGCAGGCAGTGTGAAGGCAATGATGTGCACATTGACTTCTGTAACAGCGACCCCTGCCCAAGTGAGTGATGTTTAAAACTTTCATTTGCTTTTACTGGTTAGATTTTACAATTGCAGCATCTTAACAAACATATCCTCTATATCTGTATATCTGGCTGTAAAAATGTATTTCACAGTTTCTTCACATATTCTTGTGGCTTATCTTTCTTCCTTATCTGATCTTGATGTCTTGATGTTGTTTCTTTCAGTCAGCGGTAACTGGGGTCCATGGAGTAGCTGGGGCAGCTGCAGCAAGACATGTAATGGAGGTCAGATGAGGCGCTACAGGACATGTGACAACCCCAGACCTGCCAATGGTGGGAGAGCGTGTGCAGGTGCAGACACACAGATACAGCGATGCAGCACAGCCAACTGTCCTGGTGAGTCAGCATGTTTAAGACTAAGACAGTAAGACTGTGTCAGTGGTCAACAAGGCTGTGGGTCGAGAGGCTTCTTCATGAGCTTAAAATGCTCTTAAACTGTAAAACGACGTGGCTGTAAAGGCCCTGAATAAACAGAACTGACCTGTTTCTACGGGGTGTATCATTGCAGTTGATGGTAACTGGGGTTCATGGCAGCCATGGGGAGAATGCTCTGCTTCCTGTGGGGGCGGTGAGAGGACACGTGTCCGACTCTGTAATAGTCCATCTCCTAGCAACGGAGGCCGGCTTTGTCCAGGAGACTCGTCTCAGCTGTCCAGGTGTCACACTGAGGCCTGCCCAGGTAAGGGATTTTTGTAAATATATATTCTGTTATTATTATATTATGCGTGTTGTATAGTATTTGCAGCAATCTTAAATACCTTCTCTTTTTGTCAGGTGGGCCCCAAAAGGCAAGAGGAAGCATCATAGGGAACATTAACGATATCGATTTTGGCATCGCCATCCTCAATGCTACCATCACAGACAGCAAGTCTGGTGGCAGAATCATCAAGGCCACGATTACTAATATACCAAGAACATTAGGTCAGTTTCATTTTAAAATTTTCTTTTAGATGTTCTCTTGAACTTTCACAATAAATTTCATAATGAATGAAATATGCTTTTCTTCTGCCTTTAATTTCAGGTCCTGCAATGAGAAAACTCATCTCAATCCTAAACCCGGTCTACTGGACTACAGCACAGGAAGTAGGAGAAGCAGTCAATGGCTACACACTAACAGGAGGCATTTTCAGACGAGAGACACAGGTGGAGTTTGCCACAGGTAAGGATGAACAGGCGTTGGTGGTGTGTTCTTCATACAAAGACACACGGTGAGTTAAAACTAATGCCTGTGAGCTGCTAATAAAATGGAGAAAATATTGACTTGATGATGTTAGATGTGAATAATGTTGAAACAGACATTTGTGGTGTGATTTGATCTTGGTAGGTGAGATCCTGAGGATGACCCACATTGCAAGGGGCTTGGACTCAGATGGAGCAATGTTACTGGACATTGTAGTGAACGGACACATCTTACAGCTGCCCTCACATGCTGACATCAGCATCAGGGTAAATAAATGAGATTCTTAGTGTGGACTATTGGTGGGTATATTTCTTAGTTTAAACAAGAGTGCATCTCCTAACAGTAAGAACCATTAAAACATTATGACCTTAACAAAATGTTTCTGTGATTTCGTGTGTAATCACATGTACACATGATTTCTTGTAAATTAGCTAAAATGTGTCTCTCACATGTTGAACTCAGGACTACACAGAAGATTACATCCAGACAGGCCCAGGCCAGCTGTACGCTCTCTCCACCCGCATGTTCAGCATCGACAGGGAAAGTGTGCCCTACTCCTGGAACCACACCATCCTCTACGACCCGTCCAAGGGCAAGATGCCATACCTCGTAGAAATGCTGCACGCCACAGCCATCAGTGCCCACTACCACCCCCTGGAGGAGATGTTGGAGTACAGCATCCAAGCTAGTATCTCCAAGGGTGAGATGATGACCTGTAAATAGACTGCATGTAGAAACAAAGTTTTAAATATGGGTAAAGGACTGAACAAGGTTACTAACTTAATGTTAGATTCTGTATTCTTCCTCTGTTGTTGCTTAGTCCTCCCAGTCAGCATTTTACACCGGTTCTTTTGCTGCTGTTTCAAATGCAATTTAAATTTAATGACAAAACATTTGCATGATTCCAGGAGATCGCAGTAACCAGTGTCCTCAGGGATTTACTTTGGTGTCTGCTGGGCCCTACTGTGCAGGTAATATTCATAACATTAGGCTGTTAAACAACATTGTAATCAATGGCTAGTTAATAATAGTCTCTTTAAAAAAGCACCTTTTAATTAACGTTAATTAAATCTGTTCTGTTGTTTGTTATTATTGTTGCAATATTGTCTTTTCATGTATTATTATCATGTACGCTCTGCAGATGAGAATGAGTGTGAGGTCGGGAACCCTTGCTCTCATGCCTGCCACAACGCCATGGGCACCTACTACTGCTCTTGTCCCCGAGGCCTCACCATCTCAGCTGATGGCAGGACCTGTCAAGGTACACAACTCACATCCATGCACCAGTCAGAATCAGTGCTGTCTGCAATATTATTACACTAACAGGTCATTTATATAATTCGATGCCCTTCGGTCTTATAGACATTGATGAGTGTTCCCTGGGTGGGAACGTGTGCCATGATGGACAGGACTGTGAGAACACGATTGGCTCTTACCGATGTGTCATGCGCTGTGGGCGAGGCTTCAGGAGAACAGCTGATGGTCTCAGCTGCACAGGTACATCAACAAGCTTCATTGATCAACTAAACATTTTGTTGTGACATTTGCTGATATGAAGCTTATGACAGTCGTCTTCTTTGTCGACTCAGACGTGAACGAGTGCCAGGAGTCCAATCCATGTAATCAGCACTGTCTGAACACGATTGGTAGCTACCGATGCGCCTGCGAGCCAGGCTTTCAACTCAGGAACCGACGCTGTATAGGTGAGGCATCTCCACCTGTCTACATCCTAAACTAATTTCCTTGAGGTTCTGGATTTGACCTCTTTGCTTCACTTTCTCATCACCTCATCAGATATAAACGAGTGCAGACAAAGAGTTTGTCGATCAGATCAGCAGTGCAAAAACACACGGGGTGGTTACACCTGTATTGATCTGTGCCCCAATGGTATGACCAAAGGTGCTAATGGGACATGTATAGGTGAGTATTTCTAGTATTTCTTGATAAGCCAGAGAGCTTTTGCTGAAGTCCAAGTTTTGTATGGACCGTGATTAACTTCTCCCTCCTGTGTGGCCTGCTGTAGACATCGACGAGTGCAGAGATGGAACTCATCAGTGTCGATACAATCAGATCTGTGAGAATACTAGAGGTAGCTACCACTGCACCTGTCCACGTGGCTACAGGTCTCAAGGAGTCGGGCGGCCTTGTGTCGGTATGTGCATCCTTCATGTCGCTCATATTTTATCAATCCCTCATCAGGCATAAACAACATAAATTTAACACCATCCAATAATTTTATGACAATCAAAGGGCTTCATTTGCAATGTTGTACTGTGTATTTCTGTTCAGCTGAGGATATTTGCCAAGGAGTACTGCATGTTAAGCTTTGAGGTGTGAAACATTTTTGCACTGCTCTGCCCTTAAGCCTTCCATCAGCTTGCTTGCTTCTGCCAGCATACTTCTCTCTTTTTCAGTGACTCACTCCTGTTTAAAGTCTAAAATAACTCTGCTGTCATCTGCAATGTAATTCAGACATTTATATTTTGCCAGTGCTTGCTCACTTCTCTAAAATGCTGCTGTAAAGACCGCTGATTAACCGCTCTTCAAATGCAAAGATTCAGTGCATGGTATCATGTGATCTAAAGCTCTAGGTTGATGTCTACTTACCTACACTGTCAGATAGGAGTAAGAGAAAGGGCAAGAAAGCACTATAGAAGAAGGGAAACTGACATGTGACCTTCTTTGACACATCAACCATAAAAAGACCAGCACCACAACTTCACTGCCCTGTCTGTCACTCTGTTTCCTTTGACTCTCTTCCATTTCTGACTTTTCAAACCGTTTATGTTTGGATCTGGCTATTTCCTGGAGTTGCTTTGTAATGGCATACACTCACTGTTCCCCTCATGACATCATTAACATTGTATGCTGATGTCTGTCTTTGTGACATGGATTGGATTTTGTATCTGATATCAAATGTGAATTATATTTGATATCATTTCCTGTCATAAAATCTTGTCTGGATTCAGAATTGAAGTTATTATCTTCAAAGCATTACTTTTATTTGATATGAGGTGAGATGGTCTCATTCAAACTAGACAAATATATTTATAGTCTCAATACATTTCTGTCTTAGGGACAGAAAAATGTATTGTTGTACAGTGGGGTAATTGACATATACCCTTTTTCCCCCCTCATCCTCATCTCCCTCCTCTATTTTCACGGCCCGCACCACTTCATTTGTTGTTTTCATTCATCACCTTTTCCTGTTTCTCCTGCATTATTTCTGCACCTTTATCTCCTTCTTTTCTGTCACTGTATCCTCTTGTCTTTTCCTGGTGCTGGTCTTTCTTTGTGCTGAGGGCAGACATAAATGAGTGTGAGCGGCTACCACAGCCCTGTGCCTACCAGTGCATCAACACACCTGGCAGCTTCAAGTGCACCTGCCCGCCGGGGCGCCACCTGCTGGGGGATGGCAAATCCTGCGCTGGTCTGGAGCGTCTGCCCAGCTATGAAAGTTACTCATACGGCTACCGAACGTCACAGTCCTCTCCTGAGCGCAGCTCCTATCAGCGACTGTACCACAACTTGGCCTCTCAGAGCTTCCACTCTTACACAGCCAACACAAGGGAGCGCAACAGGAGCCGGAGTCGCAGAGAGACTCCTGTACATTCCTCACAGCAGGGCTTCCTCGCTTGTCAGCAGGGGTTTGAGTCCAGGGGTGGCTCCTGCTTAGGTAACTATGGAGGACAGGCAGGGTTGAGATGAGGGAGAGGAAAGTTAAAGAGAGACTGTTCCTTTGCCTCTCTGCTGCTTGCTGGTTTGCAGTAAACATTGTGATTCTGAGCTTTAAAATCATCATTTATGTTCTCTGATTTTCTCTAATGTCATTATGTGGCTGTTTGTATGTGTGTGTGCATGTGTGTGACACCAACAGACATCAATGAGTGTGAGGTGAGGGATGCCTGTCAGCATGAGTGTATGAACACACCAGGGAGCCACAGGTGCATCTGTCCTGCTGGTTACCGCCTCATGACCAATGGCAAGACGTGTCAAGGTGAGGACTACTTCATATTTCCTCTCATGAACCATGCCGCATTATAACGCATACTGTAATAATCTTTGCTGTATTTACAGATATAGACGAGTGCCTGGAGCAGAACATCCAATGTGGAACGAACAGGATGTGCTTTAACATGAGAGGAAGTTATGAGTGTATCGACACACCCTGTCCACCAAACTACCAGAGGGATCCAGCCACAGGGTAAACCTTACACATAAACACTCCCCACACAACACCATTAAAGGGATTAAATAAAAATAAGACAATGGAAGCATACAACTATAACATGCAAGAACATGGTTATAAGGAATACCACTCAGAGTCTGACAAAGCGTGAAAGAAATGTAACATACATTTGAACAGCTCCTGCTATGCACCTGGCATGACCAGGGGGACTCCAGCTTTGAAGTTCAGTTATTTTTCTTCCCATAATAAGGAATTTGATCCTTGTCTCTGTCTTTCATTAAAAAGACAGAGAAACCTGTCGAAGAAAACTCTTGGCTAACTTTTGTAACAGATCACAGCTGTGATTTAATACATGGAAAATAAATCAAAATACAATCTGGTTAAAAGTTAAACAGTGTAATGGACAGTGTTGGGCAAGTTACTGTAAAAAAAAGTAACAACTTCTCCCAGAAAGTAACTAAAGTAGTTACTGAGATACAAATGATAAGAATAATTAGTTACTTTGGAAAGTAACTATTGCATTACTTTTAAGTAATTTTTTAAATGTTCAAATCAAATCAAATCAAATTTTATTTGTATAGCCCAAAGTCACAAAACACATTTTGCCTCAGAGGGCTTTACAATCTGTACAGGGAGTGACACCCTCTGTCCTTAGACCCTCGGTTCGAGTGATGAAAAACTTGCCCACAAAAAACCTTTTAACAGGGAAAAAATGTGGAAGAAACCTCAGGAAGAGCCACAGAGGAGGGATCCCTCTTCCAGGACGGACAGACGCGCAATGGCTGTCACATGTACAGAACAATCAACACAAACAGATTGTACAATTACAAATGTATCACAGAATTTGGACGCCACCTCCATCCCTCTTTAAACAGAACTTAAAATACAAAGGCCCAGTGTCAAATCTAGTTTCATCAGCTTTATTATTGGTTCATATTTGCCTTCTGATTATATATATTCTGAAATAAACTTTAGACAGTATACAATGGATGTCACCTCTGTGACGTCACCTACAGGTTTCTAAAGAGTGTGCTGGCTCTGGTTGCCGCCATATTGGCAGTGCTACCATGTGTTTACATTTGAATTACACCATGTGACTTAGAATGGAAACAAATCAGAGAAAAAAGGGGCGGGATTAATGGAACTGTACTGATCAGAGCAAAACCACACATCAAAGTCACATGCATCGTGACATCATCAGAACTGTATATAAGGCCACGGCTCTTCAGTCAGTCAGATCATTTCAGACCTTTCAAAACGTGAATCCACAGTGAGAGAGCGAGAAAAGACAATTTGCAAAAGGCAAACGATCCAGAATACATCTGTTCGTTAGAGATCTACATCTGCAACCTACAAGCATTACTTTGTGACTGACTCTACCAGCCAAAGAAAATGCAGCGCCCGAGGAACCCCAGAGGTGACCAGAGGAGCGATGAAGAGCAGACAACCGTACGCGGCTGCTCTTGTGAAACCAGCTGCCAACTCAACCAAGAGTTGGAGGAAACAAAAGAACAGCTGAAGAGACAGAAATCCTTAAAGGAGATGTTCATCAACAAGGAAAAAGAGACAAGGCGTGAGCTAGAGAGACTGAAGAAGTACACCGATCCAGAAACTCTCAGCACCGCAAAGATTGCCAACCAGGTCAGAGACACCACCAAGAGAAAGAAGAAGAAACTCTTGCAGGTGGACTACGAAGAGCTGCAGGTGGCTCACATCATTAATGAGGAGAAGTTTACCAGTGACCTTCAGGCGGAGAAGAACAACAACAAACTTCTCCAGCAGGAACTGGAGCGACTCCGGATTTCGTACAAAGTGCTCAATGCAAGGTACGAAAATGATGTTCCCAAACTCAGAGGTCAGGTTGATGCCCTTAGGTCTGACCTCGAGAAGGAAGTTGAGCAGAAGAAACTCCTGCAGAAAAAGTATGAAGAGCTCCAGGAGGCACACGAACAGAGCCAGGGCAAATTCTCTGCAGAGCTGGGTGCAGAGAAGAAGAAAAACAAGATGATCCAGCAAGAAATGGACAAGCTGTGCATTTCACACAGTGAGAGTACCCAGAAGTATGAAACCGAAGTCATCGCGGTCAAGCAGCAGGCCGACAACCTCCAGAGTGAGCTTGACAATGAAGTCAAGGCTCACGCAGTCTCAGTGTCCGAGGGCTTCCATAAGATCCAGAACTTGAGGGCTGAGCAGGAAGCCCTCCGTCAGAAGATGGAGGAGGAGATGACTGTCCTGAAGAAAAATGCCCTTAAAAGTGAGAAGATTTTTGAGAGAGAGCTGGAAGAGCTGAACACTCAGCTCAGTGTTCAGGTGTCACTCAACCTCAAGCTGTCCACTGAGCTCAAAGCTGAGAGAGAGGCTCTCCAAAAAATCACCAGCCGTGATGACAACCAACCACCGAAGGAGGCTGAAGTGGCTGAGAAGCAGGAAGAGCAGCAGGAGACCACCAGTCCTGCACTGGCTCTCGAACCCCAGAGAGAGGCTCAGGGAACTCTTCCAGACAGGACAGCACCACCACCATCTGTCTGGAAGAGAACCCGGCACTTTCTGGGGTTGAGGAAACCAGAGAGGTGGAAGAGGAGGAGGGAGGACTAAGCTAACATCAAGCTTTGTGGGTTTTCTCCAGGTGCTCTGGTTCCCACACAAAAAAAAAAACACAAAAAAAAAAAAAAAAAAAAAAAACACAAAAACTTCAGAGTTCAGATATTGTTATATTTCATGGTTTTTGTAGTTCTTGGGCCTTTTTACAGAAACTTCCTCTGGCTGTGTCTTATTCTGATTTAAGATGACATTATAGAAACATAAGATGATCTCAGGATTTGAATTTAGCTGATAGTATCCTAACTGAATATAAAAATATAATATTTATTCAAATATTTAGTTCTTTCTGCAATTGACTCTTTGAGCTAAATTCATTTTTTTGTCCTTTCACAGTCACTGGCGACTGAGAATTCATGGATTCATGCATTCGTTCTTTAAGCTACATTACAACTGGTTTCACCCATTAACAACAAATATTCATTTCATGATTAAAACATGAAATGAATATGTAGAATCTTACACATGACACACTCAACATTCACTGTCAGATAACTTTTTAATTCAGTGCTAAGTTTAGAACTTCCAACAGCTGTCTGACAGCAAAGCAAATATTACAGGAAATCATTGAGGGGTCCTCGTGGTGAAAAACATTCCCAGTATAATAACATGACATGTTTGGTATCCATAGATTCAGTGCAATCATTAATTTAATACTTTAATTTAAACACTGGCTCCACCACTTACTTAAAAACTGAGCTAACAGCCTTTAAAGTAGTGTTAAAGCCACATGATCCACCATCATCTTCAGAGGGTTAAAGTAGGCCAAATAAACAAAGAACTGAGGAGGAGAATAATTCCAATATTTAGATCATGGTGATCGATACGGCTGAGTCTAATTAAAATAAAACCTTTGCTTTTATTTTACACTTCCAGATGAAGTGAGCGTAGCATGCTGCTGTAAGTGTGGTCCAGTTGCTAGTGGATAGCAGCCTTTTGTTGCTCTGGCTCAACCCAGTTAGTAACTCCAACTAGCTCACTACAGACAGCCTAATAACCCAGATGGTTTCTCCTCCTCTTAAGCTTCAATCATGTTAACGCAGGGATGAAATCTTGGGAAGAAAAAGTAACACAGAATCCACAAAAACTACACAGGCACTTCATCATGTGACAAAAACACAGAATCATTTACTTTGATTTTTATGTTTTGGTAAAGAATATAAAGAGAAATGACAGTCAGAGGTTGCATTCCAATGTCAGTACTGCAAAAAACACAACAAAAACCAAGACGGCAATATTTGCAAGACTGTAGCCTGCGCTGGTGAACGAAAATGACGCAAAATGTCATTACTACATGTCAGTGTCAGCAGCTATCACTGCCATTCATTATTAACCAAATAAACTTCATATTACAGTTCATACAGTTCATTTGCAACCATAGCAATCCGAATATATTTTCCACCACAACAATCATGGAGTTTTTATGTTTGGATTAGTTCAAACTTGAACTGTACCGTGCAGATAATGTTGGTTTTATTTTCAGACGTTTTGAGATGAATGGTGCTCAGAGTTTTGTTGCCACTTCAGAAGAAAATCTTCAAAATCAAGCTCATTGTCTTTTTCTCAAGGGGAAATAGGCCCAATTAAAAACAGTTCAGAACCAGGTGTCTGGTCTCCCTGGATAATTTCTGTCATAAACTGAAATCTGAAAACCTCAACTGTGGTGGTGTAGTTGCAGAAATACAACCAGAAGTTATCTTACAACTTAAAAAAATGAATTAATTAGCATTGAGCAATATACGTACATGATTACAACACCTGATTTAGACATAACCTGTAAACTGCTCTTGTTGTTTGGTTATACTTAATTGAATTCCACTGTCTGTGTTTAGGTTTTGCCTGAAGAACTGCCCACCAAATGACCTGGAGTGTGCACTGAGCCCTTACGCCCTGGAGTACAAGCTGCTGTCGCTCCCCTTTGGCATTGCAGCAAACCAGGACCTCATCAGACTGGTGGCCTACACACAGGACGGAGTGATGCACCCTAGAACCACCTTCCTTGTGGTGGACGAGGACATCACTTTACCTTTTGCCCTGAGAGACGAGAACCTGAAGGGAGTGCTGTTCACCACGAAGGCCTTACGAGAACCCCACACGTACCGCATGAAGGTCCGGGCCCTCTCCTACAGCGAAGACGGAGGCATCGAGTACCAGACGACCTTCATCGTGTATATCGCCGTCTCTGCCTACCCCTACTGAGAGCACTTTAAATGACGCGGGACAAAGGTGCAGTGATGAATTGCGTCCTCCACATGCAGCACCATTGAGATAAATAAGTGAGTGTGTGTGGTTTTGAGGGGAAAAAAACTGAGGAAAAAACAGACAGGCCAGTGAGAGCATACAGCCCTGAAGACGTAAGGAAGTAGATTTAAAGCGGATACAACACAAGTGACTGGAGGTTAACAGGAGGCTTGAATGAAACTGGCTCTAATCCCTGGAAACCTCACCTCAGTCTGTCACAACTTTTGCAGTGAAATGTTTGTTATTTCGCCTTGTTATTTTCCCCTGCCCCCTCAGATGTATTTATATCAGTAAGATTTTCCTCCTCAAAGCCAAAGTGTGCGCCACTGGCTCAGTAAATAGGCTTTAACCCTGCTCAAGAAATCTTAACTAGCCTTTTATTTACGTCTAACTATTGTTAACTTATTGGGAAGTGCTTGAACGCGAAAAATGGGCAGTCCCACCTTTGTTTAGCCTTTGTGTCATCAGTCACCGTCAAGTGGGGTTGTGACTGTTCAGATATGGTGCTCATTTTGGCGACAGAAAACTTGACTGTCACATATTCTACATCCTCAGGTAGCAGCCTATCATACACACAAGTACATCCAATAGAAACCTAGTCAAACATTACACTGATTACATCATCAATGTGCCATACTGCTCCATCCAATAGTTGATACCAAGATGTATTTTATTTTTATGACCTGTACATATGTTTGTTTGTTTTGTTTTTTTTGCATAATGTATTGCCATACTGTACTTATTGTATCCATTTTGTAATAAAAATGTAATAAATGAATATACACTGAAATGAAGCATAATTTATGTCTGCAGTACTGCTGCATGTTAAGCATGTCACATCGGGGCCCAATTTATGAAACTAATGAGAGTAAGATGCATGGAAAATAATTGCAAACAAAAATAACAGAAACTTTATTCTTGGTTGCACTTTTCATAAATGCAAAAAAGAAAAGTTGTGTTTTATACGATTTAAAATTTTTAAAAAGCAAAGACTACCCCGCTGTGAATGACACATTTAGCTTCAGCTAACTACTTATGACTAATGATATTTTGTACAGTCATAACTCTGTAAGGCTGCCATCTAGGATGAACTTATTCTGAAGTTTGTAGGCATTTATGCCTTAAACCTTTTTAAATGTATATGCATCACACTTACGTGTGTGTGTATGTGTGTGTAAAACATCAAACGGCATGGCAAAGTTAAGATCAGCATTCATACCTTTTATTTTTTCTCGAAAAAGCACAAACATAAAAAAGGAATATTGAGTAAGGCAGTTTGTACATCAGTTTGGTATGCTCCGTCTTCTTCTCGCCCTCGGCTAGAAGAGCATCTGACTAGAATGCATGAAGCAGAAGAAGAACGCAGACCGTTTTCCTTCCTCTTTCCATGTAAAACTAGACATTACTGCATTAGAAGAAGAAGAAGAATGTCTGGATGCATCATCGCTGATGACAGTATTCAAACATGAAAAGCCATGTCTGAATATCAACTGATGATAATTCGCGAGTAGAACAACTGTGATGATGCTTTTGTGTTTTAGAAAAAGCAACATCCATCGAGCAACTCGCTTCAACTTGCACTCAAGTGCTTGATCGGAAATGAGTTACAAAACATTACACTGGAACCAAAGTCCTCTTATCACGATGTCTATGTGAAGAGCAAGGTCGGTCATCTTCTTGAACAGTAACACACTTTTACTTTTATGTTCATTTATACCGTTTATCATTAGAACTCCACCACTTCATCGTTAAAATTCTTCTCTAACACACAGTGGCAATTAAATCATCAATGTAAGCTACATTATTTCCATGAAAGCAAAATAAATCATTTGGCAACAGACGTAATCTACCTGATAAGGCAGATGAAGCTTTTACATTTCCGGTCTTCCTCCTCATTTTAGAAATGTGTGGAAATTCAAAGTTTATGCGGTAGCAACATAACGACTTACGATACCATGTGAGGAGGATTTGTTTGAATCCACGAGTGTAAATTTTAAACTCTGATTCAACACAAAATATCAAAGAAAATCACTTAACTTTTCCAGAGGAGACACAAACGTGTACAAAAGACAGGTATGAAATGTTCGATTAAATACTTAAAGTCTCAAAGGTGGGATCATGCAAAGGACGTCTATCTTTAAATCACAGAAAATTCATTCTCTCTTTTTCAGGGAGGCAAAATATGAATGTTTTTTTATCTAGGTCACTCCTGATAGTCGACCCTTTGAAGCAGTGTTTTTATTATTCTGATCAAGTAAGGATTTGGCCTTGAGGCAAATCATTATTATAAAACAACAACTAAACCAAGAGGAAACTGTTTAATCCTACATTATTCTTTTGTTAAATACCAAAATAAAAAAGCAATCTGAGAACGGATTCTCAGGGTTATTTTTCCTGAAAGTACAGACAGAATGCAGCTCCTATCAACAGTACCAGCAGAGCCACATAACGTACAGTGAGCAGACACACACACACACACACACACAGGAACAGTAAAATGGGATTAATGAGAGAGTTTGGTGGTGGAGATGCATCGCGGGTAATAATCCTTAACTGGGGCAGCAGGCTGCGTGAAAGGATGGATGGATAGATGGATGACACCAGCCCCCACTCCTCCGGGTGCATGGCGACCCCCAGTGAGCAAATCCGCCATCCTCCATCTGTGACTGTGCTTTTCAGGAGACTCCTGCTGCTAAAGTGTTAAAGCCGGAGGCGATGAGAGGATTTACTGACAGAGAATCAGGCTTTTATTCCACCAGGAAGTCTCTACTGTGCAGAGAACACGAGGGGAAGATGGAGAAGCAAACACTGAGAGAGTTTCCTGAGAGAAACAAAGCTGAAACTGTCTGCGTGGGATTCAGTGGAGGACACACTGCTAGGAGTCATGTGTTTGTTTGACACGGTGAGTAGGTACTGTGTATAGCGGCGGCTCCCAACCTTTTTGGCATATGTCTATTCGTTTTTAGAGGTAAGAAGACCCAGGATCTCACAAGACTAAAGATTAGCGGGAGGTCTCAAAGATGAACATCATTTTATGAAGCAGGATTAGTGTGTTGTCTGAGTTGTAGGTTGGGAACCTCTGGTGTGCAGAATGAGCGCATACTGTACAGGAATAACATGGAGAGGGAGGGGGGGGGGGGTTACTGTTAATAGATCAGGGACACAGCACAGACACATGGGGTGTGAAGTCATCTGTAGCACCCTGTGAGGAATACAATTTAGTAGGCTGTGATCACGCATAGGAAGAAAAAAGAAAACCTTTTTTTTTTTTTAACCCTGACGTGACCCGGATATGATTTTCTTTTTCAGTCGAGCCTTGAACCCAACAGGTTAAAAAGCAGCTGTTCCTTTTAGTCCCTATGCCGTCTGTTAGATTACATGAACAGTCCTCCTGTATCTGTCAATGATGTGGAATGAACTGATCCTCCCCTCTCCTTTTAGACCGTCTTCCTCGCTGTTAGTACCCTGACGATGCTGCCCACTCCTCCAGCTGCCAGAGCCTGGAGACACAGGAGGAAAAACACAGTCAGGACGTTCTCATCAGTACTGTGCGGTCCCACTGCAGCCTCAAAACTACAGACCACCGACATGATGCTTTTCGTTTCTAAATCACGTTTCTTTGTCAGAGTAAAATTATTCCTAAAGAGAAATCGAAGAGAAAACAACACAGCATACAGCCTTGATTGTCCAGCTGTGCTGTGATGTCTTCACACCTGAAGCTTGGAGCGTCCTGAAGGTTTGCATGTAAATCTTGCTCATCACATCATTGTAAATGGCAGCTTCTGACTCAAGTCAAACCAGTTTTATCTGTCCGTAGTATTTTTTCGGGTCCGTCATTACTGATACTGAGATACTCAGAGTTTGGTTGGTGGATCCACAAATTCAATTCGGAAGCATTCCCCCTGTCACTTCATGACTATGTCAGACAATCGAGTGGAAATATTAACCTTTTCGTGCCACTGCAGTAGGACTGCGCTGCTGTTTTCTGATGGCCTCTCGAAGCCTTTGTAGATGTATTTCATCAGCAGGTCCACGCCGTTCTTGTCGAGGGACTGCACCCCTTTCTCAATGTCACTGCTTTTGAAGGCACTGAGCACCTTCAGCACCAAACCCTCTGCGCGATCCTGAAAAGTAAAGACTCGTAAAAAACAGACATTTTGCCACGGAAAGACTACAAGCCAGACCTCTGAATCACTGCCTGTTTGTCAGGCTATTGGGGAGGATGCTTATCATTTTAATAATGTGAAACAAACTGGCAGTCCAGTTGATTAAATTAGCACACGATTTAAAACTGCATTTCAAAATGTTCTGCTGCTGTAAACTACATCTGTACTGCGTATATCCGAGAAAGCTCTTCTCACAACTGTCTGGAGTGACTTCATCAATCAAGGGCGTAAAAGCAGAGAAAACCAAACCCACCTTGACGTTCTGGTTCTTCGTGTTGATTGGCGGGTTCTTCAGCACTGCTTGTAAAGCCTCCATGAGGTTTCCTGTGCAGGGAGGGCTAAGGATGCAACACAGCACAACAGGGGGCCAAACGAGCCCAAACATGCCACATAAGCTCCGCTCTGAACTCTCAGATCATCAGCTGGTGCTTTTTTTTAAAAAACTATATATAGAATAAGATCTAGATCTGGTAATGGGGGCTTTTAAACTGACCTGAGATCTGTTGCAGCGGTCTCCTGAAAACATTTCAGTCGCCTCGGGGTTATGATTAGATAATATAGGTGTGTGTCTGTGCGTGTCTGTGTGATTTATGTCCGCGGGGGTTAGCTGTGGATTCCTTGCTGTCTTTGGGCGGGTGGTTGCACATGCATTTCAATGTAAAGCACATTTACTTGTAATGAAATGTGCAATATACACACATGTCCATTTAAAGATGATCTCCACACCCGCTATATCATTCCTCCTGTCCACGCTGGCTGTGCTACAGTCATAGGTGGAGTGTTTTGAACTCTTTACCTGTGCTGTGATTCTCCTGCACTATAACATCTGGTGGCTGGTCACAGGCTTATTCAATGAGGAAGTGGAGCACTTTCATGCCTTATAAGGCCCGTAAGGAAAGAAAAGAGGCTCAGCTGACTTCACAGAAACACACTCCCGACACAACAAACACACTCTGTCAGCCTCTCCATGAGCACCAAACCCAAAATGTAACAGTTGGATTTTAAGCGCATGAGCCAAACCTCTGCGGCACTCACCTGACCACGTTCAAGTGCAGAAACACGGGGAAGTTGCACGACTACACAAAGACACTGCGGTAATTAATATCAAATGATGAACTGGTAGATGCATGGTGTAGTTGATGTACACACACACACACGCAGAGAGCCTGACTGCCTGTCTGTGGGCAGAAATCCCTGGAATGTGACTGCCAGGCAAGTCTGGACAGTAACTGGCCTACATGCAAAACGCCCATTCTTACATGCAGCAACAGCCGACATATCATACAACGCAGGTAAATCACTGCCCTGAAAACAAACGCACGTATCGGCTGTTGTTTTCCCCCCCAACACGCCGTGGATGCTCACCACACACAGGCTGGCTAATCACGTAAAGGATATTGTCTGATGAGGGAGTCCACCTCTGCCTCGTCAGGACCCAGCTGGTTTTCTCCTCCGTCCTCCTCGTCCACAAATTTGTTCTCGTCGTACTCGTCCACGTCCACTCGCCTGAAGCGGGCGGACACGGTGTTCTTCGACATGTCGGCGACGGTTTGGGCGTCTTAATGTTAACCGAAAAGGGCAAGAGTTGAAGCTCGGGTCCCGGCCTTTTCTTCCACACAGTGCTTTTCTTTGATACGGCTGTCAACTAGCAGGCAGCTCCCTGACTTCCTCCTCTTTTTTTTTTCTGTCTGTTTTTTGCTTCCGCGTACGCGACATCTCCACCCAGTGGACACAATGCGACACTGCACAGGCCGCGGCCATTTCCAGGGTTGGCCACTAGATGGCGATCAAACACCAGCGATTAAACAGAGCAGTACACTGACGTCATACCGAGTTCACCTAATGTAGTCCCCAAAGACCTGTACGTTTATATGTATTATTAACTCACAACATTTACAATTTATTGGTTTATTTATATTTTCTGTACATTTTATCAATAATTTATGGTCTAAATATTGTTTCTGAGCTTTTCACTACACTACACTTCACACTACATGCAGTAAATTTCCCCACAAGTGAGTACCCCTGTGTGTGTGTGTGTGTGTGTGTGTGTGTGTGTGTGTGTGTGTGTGTGTGTGTGTGTGTGTGTGTGTGTGTGTTCCACTTGGTGGCAGTCATCCTCAGTATAATATGAAATAAGGTTTAAGGAATAAGGTTTTTGTTACAGACTAAACATTGCGCAGAGTGTGATATCCCTGCAACGCACCTTATAATTCAGTGATTGCATAGGCATTTAGCCTGATAGGACCCTGACACAACCCGCTCCAGTGATTAAATCTTTTTTGGTTGAATCCAAACATATAATCTACCCAACTAGCACTTGTGTGTGTGTGTGTGTGTGCGTGTTGAGTCATAATGTCTTCTGATCATTCCACTCCAGTGTAAGTATTTATTTAACTGGCCCGTGATCCCACAGACCACCACGTCAGAGTTTTCCTGCGTCACTTAGAAGTGCAATTTTTTTTGTCTTTGCAGGAAATCAGACTCACTTTCCATGTTGCTAATTCACATACTCATCTTTATTTGAAGCAGAGAGCTGAGTTGGAATAAACACAAAGTAGACATGTCTGCTTGTCAAGCTGAAAGACAAATAGATAGTTTTGGCGCCGGGGTGGATTTTGACCAATGGAAACTCGCTCACTCAGGCCTCTTCTGTGAAGTTATGAGAAAAGAAAGTAGGACACGCCTCGATTCATGGATGCCTTTGGAATTTTTCATTTCCTTATCTTCCTTAGTCTGCTGGCCTTTTGCCTCAGCAGGAGAAAGGATAACATATAGGCCATTCCAATTACCTCCAGCACACACACACACATACACACATCCACACACATACACACACATTATATCCGGGCCAGAAAAGCAACTGGAAATGTGAGAAAGTGTTACTCATTGCACGAGACATGTCTACGTATGTGGGGGTGAACAACACAACCAGAATAGCAGGATTCTACGATTGTGAAACAGAGAAGTCTCATTCAAGTCCCCCCCCAATCTCCACCCGCCCCCGTATGCACACAAACATACCCGCACACACACAGGCTTGCGTGCATTGGTCATGAGTCTTCGTTTGCGGGCTTTATGGAGTGCCCCAACCCATCTGTGCTATGTGAATGACTCAGCACATCAAAAGGTGAGGATACAGGCACATACATGATCTTCATGTGAATGTGCAATTTCAATATTTTAGTTTCAACCCTCCTACTGTACGGCGGCCACAGAGACAGACACACAGCACTGCTGAGGAAACCTGAAACAGCTTCTGAGAAGTCAGCCTACTCCAGCTTTCAATGTCAGAGCAAATCCACAGGGCGCCGGGCCAGGTGTTTCCGTGCCAGGGAAAAAGACTAACACCATAGCAAAGTATCCTAAGCACATAATTAGTACTTTCACGTGAGGAAATATTGCTCTTGGATGATGATTTAATTGGGGAATGTAATGAATTAGCGGGTGTTGCGTTGGAGCAGGTCTTCAGGCTGTAACAGACTGTGGGTGGCTTCCTGGAGGAGAAAGTGAATCTGGCGTGTTGTTTTGTAACATCACATGTTGAGCATGTTGAGGTAATTATGGTGACAGTGATGCCCATGTTTTTTTTTTGTTTTTGTTTTTTACTGTGAGGTTTATTAAACAACAAATGATCAGATATATGATGATGTTACTCAAAATTTGGGGACATTGTGGATGCAGTGGTTAGCACTGTTAGCGGTTAGCCTCCCAGAAGGAAACCACACGTCTGTGTGGGTTTTCTCTCTCGCTTCCTCCCAAAGTCCGAAAACGTGCAGTTGTCCGAATGTGAGAGTGAATCGTTTCTTGTTTCGGTGTGTCAGCTCTCTGTTGATGAACCTCCAGCCCTCTGACATAAGTGGTTATGGGAAATGGATGGGATTTTTTTTTCCATATTTGAATGAACCCTTTAAATGGATCATTTCAAAGCATGTTATAAATTGTACACAACCTCGTATAATGAAATGATGATGAAACAGTTCAGAGCCAGTTCAGAGCGGCCTGATTTCTTGGCTCCTGCTCATCCAATCAACTTCGACATTGCACTGCACTACATTCCTCAGCAATACATCCGGCAAGTGTTCCTGAGATATGGGAGGTCATGACAGTGTTCCTTCCTTTGGCTCAGGAAGCAGGTTCAAACAGCGTACAATAACAGGGATATGTGGCGTTCAAGTGCCGAAGGAGATAGGAGCATGACTGAAGGCAGCCAGTTTCATCTCTCCACCACTTTTGAACATGTATACAAGTGAAGTGCTTTCAATTTGCAAGAAAACATACAGTTTATAATATAATAATACATGTTATCAACACCACAGATCATGAAATCATAAAAGTCGCCCGGCATTTTGCCAAATGAATGCTTTAAAGTGAAGGAGCTTCAGGGAGAAATGCGGGTTCACTGTAACGCGATACAGCTCTGACGCAGCATTGAGTCACCAGTATACAGCGAGGCTGATATCATTGTGACGGAGGATTACACGTGTGAATCCCTGCGACGTGTGAAGGACATCTGAATCCAGTCCATGAATGGCGCACTGACACAAACGACACATAAAAAATGCAACAAAAAAAAAATCCTGTCAGAAAATAAATAGTTTTGAATAATCCCACACATCCCAGCATGTAAAAAGACCTTTCTATTCTTAACCTGTTGGCCAATCAGTTTACACCATCAACAGCATTTGTATTGCCAAGTTCAATAACACAACCTTCAGTCAGAAATTTGTCAAAAAGGGGGTTCAGTCAATCAAATATCTCTTAAAACACTGCAGTGACACAGATTACTTTCATTATATTGGCTTGGCACAAGTAGAACGAGCTATTCGTCATAATGTTGGGGTTATATGCTAATCGTGTACGCTAACACTATAGAGACATAACATTAATACTAACATAGAAGTTGTTTGTTGTTGAAAGACGATCTTTTTTTCTCTCGCCTTTTTGAGCATTATTTGACAGAGACAGCAGAAGAGTGTCAAGAAAAGTGGTGAGAGACAGATGGGGAATGACATGCGGGAAAGAGCCACAGGTCGGATTCAAACCCTGGGCCGCCACAGCAAGGGCCGAGCCTTTGTACATGTGGTGGATACCAACTGAGCTAAACCTGGGTGGGTTTCTTGTCATTCTATAACTTTTTTTGTTTGCTGTTGCAGTTTATATTTCAAAATAATAATTTAACAAACTCTAAATCCAAACTTATTACACACGTCACTGCCACAACTACGCTGCTACTGTGTCTTAATCATCATGCTCACAGGAGCGAGTGTGAGTAGTGTTTATCTCAGCAGTGTTACGTGTAATCAAAAGTTTCCCCATCTTAGTTTACAGGTTTTTGGAAGTTTGCCAGCCCTGCTGTGTCTATGGCGAGACTATGCGTGAGGAAAACATCACTAATGGGGAAATTTCCTGATTTCAAAGACTTTCAGAGTAGGCTTCGAATAGCAGCTGCAAACAAAACATGGCCTGTGATGAAAAACTCAGATCAAATAGGGCCTGGTCTTTATAGACAGCTTGATACCATTTGATGATAACACTT
This sequence comes from Nibea albiflora, assembly GCA_014281875.1. Lineage (NCBI taxonomy): Eukaryota > Metazoa > Chordata > Actinopteri > Sciaenidae > Nibea > Nibea albiflora. The sequence goes on from CM024792.1 coordinate 7,624,545, forward strand.
GATGATAAGGCGCGAAGCCCTGAAAGATAAAAGAACAGCTTATTTGAGGAAATTAAATCGAGAACAAAACAAGAAAATTCGCCTCTCCGAAAGTCGCAAAAACATACAGCAGAAAATACCATAAAAATGGCAAATGAAATCAAAGGTGAGTTCAATTTAAGGGAAACACAGGGGGAGACAAAAACAGAGACATCATAAGGAAAACATGACAAGTTTTGAGACATGTGGACAGCGCACGCTGCTCGAGGCTCTTTTGTTTGCCACGTATCGCTCTTCAGATGCAGAGCTTACTAAAGATGAAAGGTGATGACAGTTCATTGCTGTGGACCTGTTATTCTGTGAGAGTATGTCTGTGAGAATCATTTCCAAAGAATGCTTTTGCACAAAATTAAACTTAGTTATAACTCCTTCTTGTAAGAACACATTCTGTTCTTATTGATAATGGCACACAAGGCTTAAACAACTGATCCAATCTCTCGTTTTTAGGGGAAAGGATGGGTAACGTGTCCTTTCTCTTGAATTGAGAACTGTCTGTGAGGAAGTGAATAATGCGTCATTTTTACTCAGACAGGGGCGAAATGAGCCTGCTATCAGAAGTGTATTTCAGAAACTGAGCAAATGAAACAACATGAACTCAGCATGTTCCTGGCTCAGAGATGAGGAAGTTGAGGAACCCTCAGCATTTGAATGTTGACCCCAGGCAGTCTGCATGAGCTTTTATCAACACAGCCCTGAAGCAGCTCAGTATCTGTGTGTCAGTGTGGAACTTATAAACTGTAATGTAGCTCTACCCTACACACACGTTACTCCTGACAAAACTATATCTGTCTTCTGACCTTTATATGTTGAATCTGAAGCACAATATGGATGTCTGGATGACAAGAATTAGTAGTATGATATGTTTAATGAAACCAACAATGTAATTGATGATGTGGAACAGTTTTAAGGTTTGAGTCGGTAATCAAGGATACTGGAGCTACTGAGAGCTAAACTGCATAGCTCACTTAACTTTGTATGGAGAAGGCAGCTGAAGGAATACGTTAGTTTAAAGGAGTTTACAGAAGTAATTAGTATTAATGTGATATGAGGCTACACTAAACTCATAATGTATGAAAGATGTTGGATATTATGAGGTTTAAATGGAGTATCTAGCTGATGAGCAGATAAGCTGAAAAGAGTACAAATGAAACTGGAATAACTGGAAAAGTGGGGAAAAGGATAAAGGATGTAAAATACTGGGTAAGCTGGTAGCTAAACTGCATTGCTGGCTATAAGTTGTATGACGAAGCAGCTGAAGGAGTGTCGATGGATGACTTGAAAAAGTGGGAGGTTGAATCAATCTGATCTGATAATGTATGAAAGACGGGGAACATCATGGTGTTTAGATTGAGTTGAAAAATGCTTGAAAATGATCTGACAGGTTCTGTATGTGTTTGTGTGTATCAAACTGCAGCAATTAGCTTTTTTGTTGGCCCCACCTCAGTTATGGGCTGCTTTGTGGATGGTCTCCACTGTGTGCCGTTCAGGCGGTTCATTTCATAGAGAATTTAGCTAAGATGCACTCCGCACACTCCAGCTTCTGCCTCAAAGACAGTAACTACTATCACCTGAATGGAGATTTTATACTTCCCTCCTGAAATTTGCGATTTTTTGTGTGTGTGTCAGTGCGGCATTCCTTTTCTTAAAAGGTTTGTCTTTTTAGGCATTCATCTGTGGATGTTATACTGTAAGATAACATCACCTGGGGCCAGAATGAATCCCCTGATAGTGAAACGTAGCCAAGAAGGACAAACACTGAAATTTGAGATCTTTGCTGTGGAAGTTGCCTTTAGTTACAGTCCAACACACACCAAAACCCACATTTCATATGTTCAAAAAGCCACCTAAAAAGTGCACTGGATATCTGCAAAGACAAATCCTGTCCCTCGACATTTTTTACATATCTAAGCCAAACAGGAGGAAACAGGATATGTTGGAAATGTGAGCCTACATGTCCTCAGCTGCTTTGTTATTTCAGGATGAGCCTTAAAACATGATGAAAAATATTTTATCCGAAAACAGTACACACATGATTTATTCTCTCTTTTATGGTGCACATAAACATTATGTATGACATGTTTTACCAGTTATGATCACAGGAGTATTCTCATATATGCTTGATTCCCTAAAACTGACCGTTTAGCATCTTGCACATTTGTAAACATTATCAAATATCATAAAAATGTAATATGACAAAAAGAAAATGAAAATACAATTGCTACAGCTCGTATGATTTCTAAATGAACTAAATTTACGATACAAGGAAAAATAAAAGTGTAACAAGACAGCTATAAACTCTGTACTGAAGGAATTTCAACATTTTGGGATACATGCTTGAAACTCAGTGGAAAGATTATCACTCTCACATCTGTCCGGTACAGCCAGCAACCAGTTATCTACACTTTACAAAAATAAACCTGTGTGTGCCTCAACAGCTCATGAGATGTAATATTGTTGGGGTTTGTGTGCTTTTGTTTTTTTTTAATTACGATTTATTTTTTGGTGCATTTAGCTAACTAACTAGCTGCTGGCTGCAGCCTTAGAGAGCCGACATGAAAACTTGTATGCAAGAGAACCACTGACATTTGTAACAGACATACAGAAGAGCGGCATCACATGAACAAAAGCGAATACACATATTCCCCAAACTATTTCTATGAAGAGAACTTAAGAGAATGCTACAGGAAAACATAAAACATTAACACAAATAATCTGCCAAAAAAAAAAAAAAAAAACTAAGGTAAAGTTGCAAAGGTTTGCTGGTCATAAATCCCTGCAGCAAGAACACTATTTCTTTTTTTTTTTTTTCCCCACTTTCTTCCAAACCAGTGAGGCTGAAACATGAGGGGTCGGAAGTGCTTCGGTGTAAAATTCCACTGCTCTGTGTGCAGCCTTCAGGCCCCCGCAGGTATAGGTGTAGTGTGTCAGATTCCAAGCCTCCAGTGCTGCAGGTGTAGGTGTAGTGTGTAAAATTCCACTGAGTGCCGCCGAGAGCCACTGTTTTCAGCTGTGAGTGGGGCTTGTGAACGCACTAACCACTCCACCCAGCCTTCCCTCGCTCTGACCTAAGCTCCACTTAAACGTGCGGGGGCCGAACAAGGGGACCTCCAGCAAGTTGAGTTTGCTGGGGGAGGGAAAAGCAAACCGCGCTTGTATCTAAAAGACATCTTGAAACAACATGGTCACGGAAATAAACACACCTTTCTCCCGACAGAGAGTGAAAGAGAGAGGGGGGAGAAGATGTGGTGCTGTTTCTATGGTATCATGTTTTGTTTTTCCAAAATGGGGGCTTTAATATGAGACACTCCCTACGACGTGAGCAGGGAGTGCCCCTTCCCTGTAGGTGGAAAGGCATCATGGAGATGTTTGAGGTATCCAGGGGGGCTTGCGCTTCGCGTGTTTAGAAGCCGTCATCAAACAAAACCATTGGTTACAAGTTCCTCTTCCATGTTTTCAAACAGGATTACATGTTTAGACGAGCCATCCGATAAAAAAAACAAAAAAACAACATGATGATTTGCATGCTTTGCAGTCGCGGTTTCAATATGGAAAGAGTTCAGCTGGCAAAATAGTCCAGTACAGGAGAGGCCTCTGAGAGTCCATTCATATAGCTCAAAGCAAAATTTAAAACTGGCATGGCTGCATAACAAGTCATAGAAAAGATGCAAATGCAGCTTTGCTGCAGGCAGCACGGACTACAGCCAAGAGGAAATGTCGCAAGGTGGCGTAGAAAATTCGCATGATGAATGAAAGTGAAGTGAATGAGCGCATGAAGATTCTTTCACAAACACGAAGAACTAAGAGATAACAGAAATTCTCAGTGAGCATCGCAATCACAAACAATCCCCCTGTTGTTTGTGATGAAACCAGATGTTAGCTGTAACAATCCAGTGACATCGCAGTGTTCCTTAACTTAACTTATCTTAACTTAACGGGGGGAAAGCGGACATCAGCTGTGTGTGGTCAATAAACACCACCAGTTTTCCCAGCAGCCATATTCGTGCAAATAAAGCCAGATGAAAATTCTCACTCTCTTGTATGTTAGATTCAAAAGTCTTGTACTGCACTAGTAAACGTTAAGGTTCTTTACAAAAGTCTGATTAAAAGTATCCAGAAAAGAGATCAACTCGATAGCATTTTCCAAAAAGAAAATGCTTATACTTTAAGACAGAATCTACAAAAAAAAAAAAAAAATCCCTAAAGTCCACTTTATGTAAAGTCTTAGATCAGGCTACTGGTTGTTGTTTTCCAGGTGATTCCAGGGTTTTACCAGAGGATCTCTTTTCAGGAACTTCTTTCTCGGGATCTCGCTGAGAGAGAAGGGAAGGGCGACGCCTGAGGGATTCTCCTTCCGAGACACGATGCAGTCCTTGATGGCTTCTTTGATCACCTACAGGAAACAAATACAGGGGTTGTATGAGAACTGCACAGAGGGCTCTTCTTGATGGAAAAGATGTTCTCGATCCTTGGTAAGAGTTTGACTGTGTTATATGGTTCGTTGATCTGATTGGTTGAAGTTCTTAAATGACAGAGATGATTCAAATTACCTGCCATGTTTGTTTTTTTTGTTGTTGTTTTTTATCCGTGTAAGAATCAATATGTGTTCTGAATTTATCAGACCAAAGAAGAAACTTGACTGACACAACACCCAGTCAAGTTTATCAAATTAGGTGTCAAAATCAGTAAAAATGATCAGTATTTGTAAACGTGTCGGATGAGTTCAGAAAATGACATGAGTAACTTTGAAACACTCTGAGCGAGATGAATTCATCTCTATCTCTCTGTTAGGGGTGCAGGGGTCTGCTCAGGGTGGCCTCAGCGTCTCATCGAGCCACCCTTTAGGACCACCCACAAAATCCTGGACTGAATACTGGTGAAAAACTGTTTTAACCTCTAACTCCACATTTCAGTAATATATCGAACAACAATATCCAACATATTTTAATGTAGGAAAATATCTTCAGCGATAGTATAAATCTGTGCGAAAGGGTTCACTTCCTTAGTGGAATCCAACTCATTTAAAGATTTTTTTGGCCTTTACAAGCTTTATTTCTTTTTTTCCCAAGCTTCCTTAGATAGAGACGAAGAGTGACAGGAAATGTGGGAGAGAGAGAGATGGGGAATGACATGCGGGAAAAGGCCACAGATCGGGACTCGACTTCGGGGGCCGCTGTACCGACTGAGCTAAGCCCTCAAGCTTTATTTCTGATAGAGACAGCTGAAGAGTGACAGGAATGTGGGGAGATGTCCGCAGCATGGACTGAGCCTTTGCAGGTGGAGCGGCTGCCAACTGAGCCAACGCCGCCCCCATTGCTTCACATTTTAACTCTTAATCAGCAGGGAAGTGACTCAGATAGTAAGCGAAAGTCAGTCTGACCTCTGAGTGGCACACCTACTGTGATCCAGACAAGACTTGTATTATCCGGCCATAGGGATTTAAAATGTTTAATGTTGCACAACAGCAATAACGGGAATTTATTTAGTGACAACACAAAAATGCACTTCTTCCTCATTGAAAAAAACCCACCCCACTGACAACACAAAATGAAGGCAGACTGAATGACTGATGGAGTTAAAGCAAATCAGTTGATCTACGGACAGTCCTGAATCCTGAATCACTCTTTAATCCCTTGACGAAACTATAACGCACACTGCAGTCATCACTATTGCTTCCTGTTTTTTTTAAATCTTCTTCTTTAGTGAAACCACAGGGCCACACTGACCTCCAGGTTGTTGAGAGTGTTGAACTCCATCAGGTCATGGAGTCTGGTGAAAGCCTCGTTGGGGTACTGGAAATTAAAAGTGGAGAATGGTGACTCGGGGTCGTCAAAGATGTCAAAATCAGCCAACTCCTTCTCCTTCTCAGTCTCTCTGAGAACACCTATAAGACAATGAGGAAAAGAAGAAACTAAGTAAAGAAATACAACATTCAATTTCACCAAACTCAAAAAAAAATATATGACACTGAGTTGATCTTGGAAACAGCAGTTGATAGAATAATCTAACTTCAAGGTCTATTATATATATTTTTTTTATTTGACTGATTGCTGATTATTTTGTCGCCAGGGTTAAGAATGAACTTCAGCTTTTAAGACAACATGACAAAAAGTCCATCATGTCACACCGCGGTCACTTGCCCTTCCTCATGTGTCACCTATGTTTTTGTTTGATAAATTTTATTAGTTTATTCCTTCCCATTTTGGTGAAGCGTTTTTCTTTCTAGTTGAGTGTTTGTGATTTTCAGAGAGAGTAGCAGAGTTTTAGTTAGAGTTAGAGTTCTGGTCAGTGTAGCCATTTTTGTTGTAAATTTTGTAGACTGTGTATCAGCAGCCCGGAAACAAAAGTTTCTTCCAAACCTGCATATTCCGCGTCTGAGTCTGCCGCTTTGTTCTGGGCCTGACACATCAAGTCATGAGAGGAAAATGCAAATTTGGAGTTTAGTTTATTATTTTGGAGACCTTTTATCTAAAGTCAAGAAACAACGTCACCACTTATCTACTTTGTGAAAAAAAATTTATATTGATCCTGAATTTCTTTTTGTTATATTATTATAGGGCTAAAGATGATGCAGGCTGCAAACATACAATAGTGAGTCGACGGGAACAGGAAGCCCATTTATGGTATGATATCCTTCAGATGTGTTTTGGATTTGAGTGTAAAAAGCTGTAACGTCCATAAACAGACTGCGGAAGTATGTAGGCTGATGACCTAATGAATGCAAAGAGGCCGCAGTGGAGATGTGATGTTTGTGTGTCTTTGTATGGCTCATGATATATGGCCTGTTTACACACAGAGCTCTCCCACTGGAATGAGAGATTCCTTATCGGCACCTGGCTCCTTAAGGAACCATAATTCACTCGAGCGGCTCATAAAAGACTGCACACACTCCGAACACTGCGCGTGTGCATACACACTCACACCCAGTAGACTGCAGGTATGCAGACACAACATTTCCACCATGGAACCACTGCAACTTTTTCCTAGTGTCACTCACATGAGGGGCCCAACTTTTGGTAAAAAATCTGTCTGCTTACCAAATATGGTGCTAGTCGTAATAGTAGACAATTTCAAGGAAGAGATGCCTCATGTGCCGTGATGGTAAAACAATATTATTATTATAATAATCCAATCTTGGCATATTTTCCTTCTCACGCATGCTGCGGAAACACATGCGCATACTTACCAGGTGCCTTGTATTTCCTGAAGTTGATGTTGACCAGGACAAAGTGGATGATGGTAGGGCAGTTCTTTTCGCCTTTTTTTGGCTTGAAGACGTAGCATTCCTTGAGGCCCTCGCGGTCGAACACTTTGGGGTCGATCTTAGGGAATGGAAGCTTGTTCATTCGGGCCCACTTTTCTGCCAACAGGAGCTCCTGTGGCATTTAAAAATGAGAAAAAGAATGGGTTTACGATTCCCTGCTTGCACACATGATGTTTAGCACATTGGGACTGTAAAAACACTGACTTTGAAGGGGGGGCTGGAGTCGCTGGGTCGAGCAGAAAAGTCAAAGGAGATGATGAGGTTGACACCACGCTGCGGCCGCAGGATGAGAGGGTAGGGAAGGTTGTAGGTCAAGCCGCTGTCCACTATGTGAATCTTCTTGCTCTTCACATCCAGAGGCTCGTAAATACGATCAAACTCATCTGGGTCTGAGAAAATCATATTAAATGAAATGAATGATGCTGGAACATGATGTCTGAATTGTGATCCACATGACCTGACCCAATAGAACCAAGAGAAACCAATACAACTGTGAAATGACTGACTAGAACTACAACAGCATGACATTTTCACGATATGATTTTGCTTGAAAGTTGAATAATAATTTAATTATAATATCAGAAAATATTATGTTCCACACTATATCTATACTGTAGAAAACAAAATGTTACGATAAGTCTGTGGTATGCAACTCTATGATTCAGCTACACAATGTTCACTGGAAGTAGGGCTGGGTATCATTTCAAAATTGTTCAAACCACAGCTATCGTACTCTGCTAAATATACTGGGTTAAATTTTCATGCATCTACTTGCAAATTAAGAAATGCGTTATTAAACATCACCAGACAAGATTATCAAAATCTAGAGAATCAAACCCGCATTGCATAAAATTGTCATGCCCTGTCTTGTTTTTCATTTCCTTGACTGCCTTGAAAGCAGCGAATTTGTTCCCCTCATGTGGCAGCGTACCTGTGACAGCGTCCACTTCCTCTTCAGGTGTCTGAGCCTGGCATGTGACCTCACTGACTGGAGAGAATGGGATGTTGGTGTTCAGGTTGAGGCCCAGCATGAAATTATGAACCTGGTAACAGGGTGGGGCGGATTATTGAGAGATAAAGCAGGCAGGTAGATGTGAATTTGAATATAGGAAAAAGTGAACGCAGTGTGCACATGCAATGTGTAATTTCATGTCTGGTGGTGAATAATCATATACAGGTACCTTCCCAGCTCGGCCCTCTCTTGTGTTGAATAAGGCAGAGTCACTGAAGAGCGAGGTGAACATTCGCTGGACCCAGCTAGCCTGAGCGGTGCGATGGTACTCGTCTTCTGCCTCTTGGTTCTCTGTCCCGGCTGAACATCAAAATAATAATGGAGAAAATATCGTCACATGTTGTGTGATAAAGAAGTGAACTGGAAGAAATGAACTGGCTCAGAAAATCAGTCTCTTTCTGTGATAAAGCTTGCCAAATTTGTAATTAAAGTGCAACTAAACCAAATGCGGTTTCTTGAGTGCTAAAAATACACAAATCAAAAAGATAAATTATTAGTTTACCTTCCAAAATGTAATGCAATCTACCTTTCAACACTTTTGTTGCCTTTCATAACCCAAAAAGAATTTAAACTATTTTCCAATCGTGTGAGCAAACAGTTAAAATTGGCATCACATCAGGCCTAATTATTGTCTCAAGTGACGGAAACATCAGAAATGTCTTGGATGTTACTTGTTTTTTCAACTTTGAACTTGGATTGTTACTGTTAATTCTAAACTGTAGATCAAATGTGTCAAAAACCCAAAAAATCAGCCACATATTTATTATTTTATCAAGGTTTTTTGTGCCTGTGCATTTTCTGATTTTTTTTGTTGTCACTACTGTGATTGTATGTACAGGTTCCTGCTTCAAATGCAACCGATGACTTGACTTGTCCCTCTCTCAAGAAAGTGAATTATGAAGACAGGAGAAGAAGCTGAGGCTGTCTGGGAAGAAGAAGACTCAGCCAAATCTTCTGAAATCTGGCTACATAAACCACCACCTGCAAAACAGCGTCCAAAAGAAAATACACAGCAGTATCATCACTGACACAGCTGGGACCTTAGAGAGACTGGTGAAGATTAGCTAACTAAGTATTCACTGCATCAATGCAGTGTCTTCACGTCTGCATCACAATGCGTCTTAGAATCGACACCTACAATAAACTGTTTGGTTTTGGTCTGGACACTGTCTCGTCCTGCCTTGGTCTTGGTCTTAACTTTGTCTTAACTTCCCAATGTCTTGGTCTCGTCTTAGTCTAAATACACACTGGTTTTGGTCATGACTCAACAGTTTCAGTCTACAATGTAAGCTTTGCTGCCAAGCTGGCAAGCACTGTTACTATATTTTTTTCACCTTCATTTATTCCATTTTCAGACACACCCTGATCACACGTTAGGCATGATTTTCACATTTCCAGTAAAACCACAGCGCAGCTCCACCCGAGCAGCTGGCCATATTGGCTTTTAGTACATGTTTGATGCTGAGATCAGCATTTTACTGATGGTGTTGTACATGAACACTGATAATGTTCTGCTGAGGTCAGAACATTTTTTGCCATTTATGCCTTCCCAAACTTTAACATTCAAGTGGTTATCATTGATTTTTTGATCATTGATTTTTTGATCATTGATCTTTTTTAGAATAACAGCTTCAACTTATTTTTTAGTGGTTCAGCTGCAGCTTTACTGTTTTGGTTCACTCTTACTGCTCCCATAGCATGGTTTTCAATGAAAATGCTTTAAAAAAAAAAAAACTCTACGCTACCTGTCCAGTGCTAAACGTCAGGTATGATTAGTGTAAACACAGTGGAGTATTTAGTGGCAAAATATCTAGATATTTCCCTCAGGAGTAGGTAGAGACCAAAAACAGAGTTAAAAGAGATATCGGACTTGCATTCACCAGACACAAACACAACTCCAAATGAATTCATTGGTTACTGCTAGATCTACAAATATACATTATTATAATATGAAACGGTTTGCTAAAAGGTGACGATACCTCGTAGCTTTTGAGGGGCTTTAAAAAATGCAATATGAAGTTATCACAAAAAAGAGCTAGAAGTGATTTTGCTGTGTCATGCTAACAGACACAAATAGCAACATTACCACAAAAATTTAAATAACGTGTGAAGCTTCCCCTCTAACCCAAGAATATGTCAGAATGTTTAATGACACAACACGTCAATAATGCTGCAGAATGAGGTGTCAATCACACGTATCTCAGCTCACCTTTGCGTGGCTCATCATCATTGTCCAGACTGTCTTCCCCGACGATGTGCTGTGGTTTGATCTGCTCTGTAAGGCACAAGACAGCTTCACTAATCAGGTTACAGTTTCAAAAGCAAGGGCTGTCAAGCTCATTTACACCACATATAACCTGGCAGAGAGTTTGGTTTAGTTATGTGACATTATCAAATTCACTGTCTATTGTTTATCTCGACAAAATAAGCTCTTAGAGAAATACTAAACTAATGCATGCTTAAACTGGGTGGAGGTGTTCTTTGTACAACCAGTGCATTGTCAGTCTGTGTCTGAGTGTTTAAAGGTCACCCCAAACAAATGCGTTCAACCAAAACAAACATCCGATGAGCTGTCAGAATAATCACAAGGTGATACCTTTCTGCTGTTATGGTAACAAACATGCATACACACACGCGTGCGCGCGCACACACACTTACAGTCTGTGCTACACTATTTTAAGTCCGGTGTGATAATTTTAGGTTGGCTGTTGCTAAAGGAGTGAGGATAGTGTTCTGAGGACAAAGAGAAAAGGAAAGATAGACAACAACAGGATCTCAGTCATAAGTGGATGTAAGGAATTTCCAAGGAAGGGTGTACCAACTCATTTCATTAGATAGATACGCACCAGAAACAATGGCTTTATCTGAAAACAAACGCCTATACACACATTGTTTGACCTGAAAGAGACTATTTTATTAACCCGAGTAAATAAGTAGCGAATAGTAGTGGACAAAATAATCTAACAGTCCATTTAGTGGTTATGATCTTCTTCAGTAAGTCAAGAATGGTATTTGCATGTCAAGTTTCAAGCCAAGGTTTGTGTCGAGTCCTTAAAGTTCTCGGACAAATGGAAACTTATTGATGAAGATCGTGTAAGATGATCTGCACTGTGCAGCTCAGTATAAAACAATTGTAGAGAGAGAAAGATTACCTAACTCCTCCTCCATGGTGCTGCCACCAACTGTGTCTTTGACTCCCAGCACTCTGTTGAACAGAATGGAGAAGGCGCTGCCCCACACACCTGACACAAAACAAAACACACATTCATGTAAAATGATCTGACTGTTGTGTTAAGTGGCGTTGATGAAAACAGCTTTCTCACCCATCAGAAAATGAAGTGGGTTTTCCTCGTATTTTTTGACAGCCGTCCCCATGAAGAACTTGCTTCCAAACAAGTCGGGGGTCATGAAGGTGCCATACTTTGCCATCCCAATTTCATAGGGGCTGAACTCCACCCAATCTGCAGGTTGAAATCTCAGCATTAATATAACAGATTATAACAGAGTTTTTAAACCAACATGTTTACTATAGTCAGAACTAATACATAGGGGTCAAAGGGCCAAAAGCTTGATTTTGTCCCAGGGCTCACAGGATGGTTTTTCCAGCAAGGCTACAATTTCTCTTCATGTCACCTAATTAGAATGCATTTGCAACAGTTTTTACAACAACAAGCTGTCACATTCACACGTACACTAACACACAAGCATAAAGAGCCCCATGAATGCACACAAACATATGTACAGACACATGCACAGACAATAGACAATACTTCAATCTCAAGATGACATTTGGCTCTTAAATATGAGAGTAATTGCACAGCTTCACTTTACGTAAGCTGTCTTTCCATTGAGCTGGGACATAAAAGGTCTATTTTTGTCACACATTTATGAATTACAACTTCAGTGTCTACTTTTTGAAAGTCAGGTTTTCAAGTTTAGCTGTGATGGCGAGAACAATAGGCAATAAATAAATCATGAATGACTGTGGCCTCACCCTGATGAATATAAAAGTGACACTTAATAATATGACGTCTAATCAATCAGAAATCAGAAATAGCATGCTTGTGAGCAATTTTTCTATTGTTATAAATTCTGTACATGTCTGCAGCCTTCCACAACGCGAGCTACACCCTGAGAGAGATATTATCAATGAGGAACTCTAAGTGCAGTATTGTTATCACTGTTTTCTTTGGCTTCATGAGCATTTGTCAGCGTGTTTCCTTAAGTGTGTGCCCTATCTGTCCGTGACCTGAAACAGACAGTTTAAAACACAGTGTATTGTCCATCCATAAAAACTTCCATGACTTTGATTAACTTCGATACTCTAACAGCAAAACATAATCAAAAAACAATAATTCCATTTTGACATATGAGCACAAATATTTCCTGGAACAAGTCGAGTGTATTAGGTCACCCAGATAGAAAGATTTAATTGGAATTGGAGCTTGAAACTAAAACTTGGACAGGGTGAGTTTCCTGTTAATTGTTTATAGAAAACCCCCAGTGTCTCAAAAGGAAATCACCTGCTTTGGTTTGGTTAGCAGATAGCTTATATTCACTGATCTGACCATGATCACTGGAGATTTATTATTTATCAGTTCCAATGTCTGGTCCGGTGAGCAGTTTTGTGCAGCTAAAACAGAAATAAGGAAGTACAACAGAGGATTAACCCATGATCTTTGTGGACTTCTCAGTTTCCTTGTTGGAAGAATTCCTACTTGCTATCACAGAGCTGTCATTAGATGACAAGCCCAACACGTCATGACACATCCTCTCTGTGGTACAGAGCAGGAAATGAGTAGCGCTGGGTTACTTTGCATGTGGTCAATCTCGCTAGTTATTCATTACATATGCAAAACAATTCTCTGAAGGACGTGGCGTAGCTTCAACACACAATTTAACATAAATGCACAAATGCAATACTCCCAAAAAGACAGATATTTACCTGCAAACATGAGCTCAGAAACATCTGGCTTGACATGCAGACATGTGAAGAGAGGAAGAGGACTCTGGGCTTGGTTTATTTTCTCCTGGATGCTGCTTAGCTTAATGTCCATCCTCTGGTAGGAGAGAATTCAGTCACTGAATGATTTATAATCACACTCTGCACGTATTAGAAATGTAATCTCATTGTGGCTGCCATGGTTATGTTGAAATAAAATTAAAAAGGAGAAATAAAAATGGGGGGAAGTGGTGTCACTGAACAAGACAGAAATGAAGAAGAAGAAATCAAGAAAGAAACCAGCCATTATGAGAAGAAATGAAACATGACGTTAAGGGAGAAAGAGGACTGACGCACTGCTGAGCAATACGGAGATGAGGAAATACGTCAAATCAAAAGGAAAACAAACAGCAGCCATCAGGCGGCTCTTACCGCAGGTATAAGTGTCTCTCCTATGAGCATGCCGAAGATATCGGTAAAGGTAACAGGCTGCCCAGTGGCCTTTTTGGTCCAGAGGGCCTGGATGTAGTTGGTGATGTGTTGGGGCAGCAACAGCCTCAGTGGGTTACTGCTAACTCTGCTCCTCAGCTCCGGGTTGATGTCTTTTGGGCCCTTATCTGGGAAGTCTGGGTGGGAATAGAGAGTGGACATATACCTACAGGAATAAAGAGAAAACAGACATCACATCAGTCAATATATGCCTAAGAAAGATCACTCTGCTCTTTACAAGGTTTATGCAGGAGGTACTGCAATTGTAAGGTAATTCAATCCAATACGTCACTCCATAAACATGAAGACTGAAATAAGCCAGAGATGACAGCTTCATACCAACAGAGGCAGGAAAGTTTGCCAGAGGAAGGGCGGAGGCAGTACCATGGGAGAGTCAGAAAGAAAGAAAGAAAGAAAGAAAGAAAGAAAGAAAGAAAGAAAGAAAGAAAGAAAGAAAGAAAGAAAGAAAGAAAGAAAGAAACATAGTAATCGTAATAACAACGAGTAATATAATAACAAAAAAAGGGAGAAGAAATCAAATCTAACCATGTGGATCCGGAGAGGCCGGCAATATATGTGGCACAATCCAGGACCCCTGACTCAAACAGGGCTTTCATCACACCCGAGAAGCCGACCATGGCACGGAAACCGCCACCTGAACCCGCTATAGCAATCACTGGCACCTATAATACACACACACACACACACACACAAAAGGAGAGTCATAATTTGAAGGAGAGGAGCATGCTTAATAAGATAATTACATACTACACAGCTTAAAAGTATGAGTCTCACATTCATGCATTCTCGTTCAGGTTGAGTAACTTCCTGTGGCTCTCTACAGCGAGAGTGCTATGCCAGTTGCATCACACTTACACACTGAAATATTTTTAAACTTGTGCCATTGGATTTTCAACTATTTCATAATTCACATTGTGCAAGAAGCTTCCTTTCTGCAGACTGTGTATCTCTGGTGAGTTCTGAATATTCTGATATATTTCCACAGTAATCATCCTCCACACTGTCTTGAGGGATTCAAAGCAATAGCTGGTTATCTCATTCCTTTGGAGCTTCCGGCACATGTTGAAGACATGAGCGGGCCTAGCTGGAGATTACAGCCAGCCCTCAAGGCCTCTAGCCAAGACCACACCACCAGTGAGAAAATTAAACTTAGCTTAGCTCATAGCAGAGGAGCACAAGTTGGTGCTTTTGTCTGACTTGCTTCAAGTATGAGAAATGTGAAGTGTTCCAAAGTTCACTCTGCCCATAGACTGCACCTTCTAGCTGTGGCTTTGTGCATGCAGTCCCCATGTCTAGGCATTGTCCCGGTTACTCTGGACCAATGACTTTGTACCAATTACTGTATGTGTCACTTAATTGACAAAACAGTTCTCAGGCTCCCCTTTCCAGTGGCAGCCGTTCTGAGGCAGACTGCTGCCACGTCTTTCGCTGGTTTCTAGCTCAGCTTATTAACCTTTGTTCATTTATATCATCATATATGTTATTATTCTTGCTTGTTTATATCATATTGTTAATGCTAGTGATTATTTTCAAATTTCAGGTTTCAGAGCTTCAGATGAATATTCATATTTTGTTTATTCTTTTTTACAGTTACCACACTCACACACACACACACACACACACACACACACACACAAAGAACACACAGGATTTCAAGCTCAAACAATAAAACAAGTAAGGCAAGAAACAAAGAGTGTGAGTGTTATTGAACTGGACATAGAGGTCTCAAGTTTGGTGATGGGAAGCCAACACCTCTTTCATATCAAGTGTTAAAATAAGCTGAGAACAAAATGTGTGATTTCTGAGTCAACAAGTCTGAGCCTGGTTGCATTACCTAAAGGAGCAGGCTGCAGTTTCTTTTTCTTTCTTTTTTTTCATCTTCACACTTTAAGTTCACAGGCATAATGGAAAAACTGGTGCTAGGTACACAATAAGCTGCAGTGAGAGAAAGTCTGTGCCATGTGAGAGTGCAGCTGTGGACTACAGATGACTGTCTGAATGAGCTCACAGGCTTCAATTCATTATTACAGTTTTAAATTTGGGGATATTCACTTTCTAGCTAAAAGCTAGATTAGAGGAGATAGCACGCTGTGTGTTAAAATCTAAAGCCAGGAAGCAGGTAGAATAGCTAGTATGAAGATGGATTCACAGCTAGCCTGCTTCAGTACAGTATTAAGCAAATTAACTATAACATGCTCAACCCTCTCCTCCCTTTGGAAGAGCACCCGACTAACGGTTAGCAGGCAGGCCAAAAATTAAGTCAGTCTTTGCCAAATCGTTCCACGAGGCAAACTTTCATAGAATATGTGGCAATGAAATGCTTTGTGTGCTCAGGCAGAAATGTGGGGTGTACTTTAAGGTCCTGGTTTGGGGGTTTGAACAAACAGTCACTTTATTCATGTCAGCCCACAGCGTTAAAACGTCTGATAGTCAAGCGATGCATGTAAAGATGTACAAATGGATGGTGAAATTAGTGGTTAGATAGATAAAGCAATCACAGCTCTGTTTCTACCTCTTCTGGAGAGCTGGGGAGGAAACGAGGCTTCTCCATGTCTAGCAGCTTCTTGATGCCCAACATCACCCTTTCTCTGCGGGTCTGTCTGAACTGCTTCTCTTTGTCACATAGGGCCAGGCTAAACCGCAGGTCCAGGTTGGTACTGCAGAAACAAATCAAAGAAATAAGGTTTCCTAAAATCTGAGGGTGCGCCGACAAACAGAACTACATTTTCTGCTGAGAGGCACATAGAGGATACAATCTCTGTGTGACACTACTGATTACAAAACTGCTCTGAAAGTCAAATAGGATCTGCATATAGGTGGTCTGACACGGCCTCTAACCACTTTACTACTCGCCTCCTCATAATCACTAACCCTTCAGACACGTGTGTCATTTCTAAACACTTCCTTTAACCCTTACAAAGGTTCTCCATGGGAGTTATAAACATATTAGCTCACACATGTTTCCTGATGTTGTTACTGAGTCATGCACATTTAACTTCTGATTTTACAACTCCGATTATTATGATTGATTTCCAGCAAGTTCTTGCAGCTGGGTGGATTTGGCCAGAAGCGTTCATTCATATATAACTGGTATTCCCAAAAACTAAATTTAAATAGGCTAAACTTACTGAGGCATTATTTTGGCATTTGATTAGAATACATACCAGATCTCCAACGACATCTCTAAGTACACTTTGGTGGCCTGTCAAAACAATGAAATATGTGGTTATTGTCCAGCAAAGAAGAAGCTGATAATGGCTAGTAATTCTGTCAACAGGCAAGCACAAAGTGTCACAAAAGAAAACAAGAAAAAAAAGCTACAGAATTGTATTCTTTTATTAATCTGTTATTAACCAACCAAGTCTTCGACACATCACAAGTTAATAATGATGGAACTGCCAATGTGTCTGCTTGGGTTGAATCTCTTACTTTGCCAATGAGGAAAGACTCCATCTTGGTCTGGCCTACAGCAAGCTTGGTAATGTCATAGGACGCAGTCCCAAGTGTCTCATCCATCACGTAATTGGCATCCATTAACGTTAACTAAGTGGAATAAACATGTTTCATGGTTAGATACATTTCAAGCGCAAGATGTTAGATGGTGATAAATGTATACAAAACTTTCCAAATGCTTCAATTGATTTAGTTTTTCTTAGATGACCCTGAATTGCTGTACTATGTGTCATTCTGACGATGGAGCATGCTATCTATCTCATATCAGGCTAAAAATGTTACAGTGTGTTTATTTGGGTTTATGCTCCATTACATCCCTGCGTGTATGTGTAGACTGTGCTAGACAATCAGATGCAGGTCTTACCTCCAGGATGTTATGCTGGTTGGGGTCTAATATGAAGCTAAAAGTCTCATTCCATTTTGGGTTAATATCATTGTCTATGTGCTTGGTCCTCTTCCTGCTCTCTGGGGCAGTTGGGATGAACAGCTCCACATATGGATCTGGGGTGTCCACTGCACACACACAAACACACAGACATTAAACAGTGTTACTGACCAGCAGAATCCCAAAGTGTCCACCCACTCTGCGTAAGTACATATGCAGAGTAAGTAAGTACATTCTTGGCAAAGTGTTCTTGTTGATCTAAAATGATTGGGGGACATTTTCTCCACATATACAGTGGAGACAAATCCTGTGAAAATAACATAACATGAATGTAGCTATTGTGTATATGTAAAATATTAATGAAATATGCTAAAATCAAATGAGTTGGGGCAAAAAAGATGTATTAAAACTTACACAGGTCACCCAGTGCTCCTTTAGTGACTCTCTCGGCTCGAACCACCGTCACTGTGAATTTGTGAGAAAACTGCTGCTCCACCTGTAATACGACATTCATTCGGTTTAGTTGCGGCTCGTTGCCTCGCGTGGAAAAATGCCTCCAACCACAAGAAACAACATACAAATTAAAATAGTAGCTAACATAGCTAAGGGGGCGCAAAGCCCATAAACTGGTTATGATGAACAAATACAATGTCAGCAGGTTTGCAGCAAGGTCATGTCTAAGTCAATGAGCACATCTGGGGTTTTTGGCAAGGTGACAACTACAGTCACGTCCACCATGAAATTCTGCCGTTCAGATTTCACTTCCCAGTCAAAACGCCTGGTAACAGTGATTTTGTGGGAAGTAACAACTTTAGTTTTTGTCAGATGGACACCAGATTACCCAACTCCAAATGTTGGGGGAAACCTTGCCTGGTAACTGCTGTGAGAAAAGGACCAAAGCTATGTTTTTCTTGTACTTCATCCCTCACTATAATGAATAATACACTGTCGTGATTCCAAAGAAAATAAACTGGTAGACTAAACTGCCTGTAAGTATATTTCTGTACTCAATAAATAATCCCTCTTTATTCCAAGATTTTTTTTTTCTTTGAGCTTCTTTCTGCACTCATGCATCGGTAGCTACACATACAACTACTCAGGATCAGATTCATAATAATAGTAATGAAAATGAAGATGATATATGTTTTCGATGACCATTCCCGGGGGGGTTTCAAGGTTTTCCTTTCTGTATCCCCACAGTTTTGGCAGAACATCATAACTGTGAAATACCGAATATCTAATAAATATCAGTCTTGTTAACACAGTTTTTCCCCTAACTCTACTTTATACTGTACTCTGTAGGTACACACAGATATTAAACAGTGTTACTGAATAGCAGAATCCCAAAGTGTCAACCCACTCTGCATAAATACATATTGTTCTTTCTTGGGAAAGAGTTCCTGTTGATCTAGTCTAGAAGTCTAGAAGTACCATATGAGCCTAATTAAGTATGTTATCATTACCCGTTCCATACAGTGTGATTATACAGTAAATCGCAGGCTGTCTTATAAAACGTTACCAAACATAGTATAGAGGTCACCTAAAAGTTTGTGCTCATGTCGTCACTCTCCAATGTTGAAAGATATATGATCTTTTGATGCCATTAATCTCTAAACATTCCTTGAGAAAGCAGCCTTGACACCTGTAAATGTTCACTGTAGTTTTAAAGATGTGACGATTCATGTTCAAGATATACGGGAAACTTAATTTCAACTAACCATGTACAAGTATGTAAACAGAAAGTATTGTGCGGCCTTTAACAGATAACACACAGTCATATAGGCCTGTGAATGCAGCTATCAGATTAGAGATTATCTCACGCGAATTTTTGCTGCTTAAAACAACCCACAGCAACCCAACGTTAATGTAAACGTGGTAAAATGTAATAGTTACTGTATACTTACGATTATATTGGAAGCCATTGTGTGTTTTCAGGTGAGTAATTCTCAGAAAAGCCTTCGTCAAGGTGTGAATTTCAACTCAGGAGAGCATCTCAGTCAAGAACTGTAGCATTTGGAGCCTGAAAGATGAAACAAATGAGTACATACAGTACGTAAAAAAAAATAAAAATAAAAAAAAAAAGTTGGCCAAAATGCAGGACTTATGCATTTTCAGTTGAATTACATAGGTTTAATAACCTGAATATGAAGCATGTAATAAGATTTATGTAACAGTACTAACAAATTCAATGTGTTTCCACTGCACAGTAATGTAGTAGTAGCCAGGTTTATGCATCATTATCAATATTAATTTGTTTGCCCAAACCCAACACTTACACGTCACTAACCCTTGATAGAGGTTCTGGGCCAATAGCAACTGTTCACGTGTGCGTGTAAGTGGAAGTACACCATGTGAATATGTAAAGCCAATGAGAGGAAGATGACAGTAAATGATTAATGGACTGCGCCCATATAACGCTTCATACCTCTTCATGCACTGACAGTATCAGCTGCCGTGCAAGGTGCCAAATGCTCACCAGTTTTAGGAGCTAACCTAACCATGGCGCTTCGACCTGCAGACTGTTGGAGCCGGGGATCTGATTGGTGGACGGCCCGCTCTACCTCCTCAGCCACAGCCGCATCTTTGATGGTAAATGTGACTGATGTGGCTCAACCAAGATAGTACGAGTGTGTGTATAACATACTGAACAGTCTGCAGTGCTGCTGGGTGTGCAATTGCGGAAAAGGTGTTATTTTTAGCAACATTTTTCATTTGCATATGTGTCTGTGTGTATGTGTGGGTGTGTGTATGTGTGTGCGTGGGTGTGTGTTGTTGATAGCATATCAAGGTCAGCGAGTCTTTTTCTCAGATGTTCACCAAAGCGCATCATGACTGAGGAGCCAGAAAGCACGTAGAGTCTGTGTTCACAGGACTGGTCACGTAGTTTGCACAACTGATCCAACTTTTTGAAAGTTGCCAGTTCATTCTGCCCTTGTTCTGCAGCGCACAAAGAGTGCATGCAGGCTGCTGGCTGGAGTCCTGTGTGTGTGCCAATATAACCCAGACAACACACAGGAAGTAAGTTTTCATATGAGGACACAAACTGCGCAAGCGACACAGCAACTAGGCATGATGCAAAACAGCTGTAGTAGTAATACGTTTTAAAGTCATTAAGAAAACAAGTGTGGTCCTGCCTGAGACACAAAAGGTTGGAGGTAAAGCAAACTTACAAGAAAACCTCCATGAATAATTTCCCGAAAGAAATATTATAGGGAAAGGTCATTACAGCGCAACTTTGATCTGGATTATAGGCTTCATTCAAAACGTGTTCGTAGGCCACTATAAACAGGTTTTTCCTGATTCATATTAGCTTGGCAGAATAAGGTCAGAACTGGCCTGTTTTTGTGACTTTGCGCATGAAAGATAATTTAAAGTAGTAAATGACAGTGAAAGTAATCATATAAACGTAAAACATGATAGGACTGTATGGTATTTCATGGCACGAAGTGCAATAATAATTGATGAATATAAAGACTCACTCGCTTAACAGGACATAGCTCACTCTGTTCGCTCTCATTTGACAACTTTTGTGCTTAATGCAGGTTATTGCTGGTTTGGTTAAAGTATTATTGTTCTGCAAGTGTTGGCAATAGCGCGTTTTCACCAGTTTCCTTATCCTCCGCTGAGTTGCGTGAAGTGAACTGTTCGTGAAGACGCTGCTTAAAATGCTGGCGCTGAGCGTCCTCTCCAAATTCCTGTCCAATCCTATCTGCCCCCGCAAAAAAAAATCACTATCTTAAAAATGAATGGAAATGGAAACATAACCTACCTTAAAGCATTATCAGCTCACAAATCCTGGAAACAGTTTCATGCTGATCGACAAGAGTGCATAACTGAACTTGGAGGAGGTGCTTCGCGTCAAATGTACAGTACGCACACCCGGCAGTTAAGGAGGGTCGCTTGCGGTGTCACATCAAGCTGAGGAAAAGTACGCAGGCGACAAAAAAAAAAGGCTTATGCTTAAAATATTAGTTGAAAAATATCATGGGCAACAGTCACGGAAAACTTTCTTACTCTGACTCAGCGGAGGACATTTACGCACACCGCTGCTTCCACGGGAGGGCGCACCAGACCAAACAGGAGTGAGGAGGAATTGGGATGACGCTGTCATATAAGTCATACGTTTGAGTCAAATACTGATTACAGAATTTTGCCATAACTGGATTTGTCATTAGAATTTCCTATGCAAGGTTATTCTCAGAGTATTCTCAGAAGCACGACTAACTACTAACTCACCACGTTAATAAAAATGGATAAAGTTCTGCATTGGCTTCATGCCAACCGAAATTTCTCTACAGGTTTCATACATACAATATATTTAGTATTACTTTATCTTTTAGATAAAGCACATTAGCGGGCAATTTATTATGATTGGGTTAGGGTTCAACAACAGTTCAAATACTTTACATATTTTCATTTCTTAATGTCCCTTGTTTTCTTGTTGTTATACAGGGTACAGCTTCCTTTGGTTAAATTACATTATACTATCTTCATTGTAGTCGTCCTATTGTGAAAATATATTAACAAAACATGTTACAACACATGGTACAACAATTCATATTTAATTTGACAGAACGTCGTATCTTTAATAGTCCCCATTGTTATTGTATTTTAGAAAAATACACTAAAATATAAAACAAAAATAAAATAAAAATACAAAGCCCCATATTTTAAACTTACCGTTTCTATAGGAAGAAATATAGCTTTATGTCCAAGATGTAACTTTTTAGATTTACTGTTAAAATAATAATAATAAATTCATTTCAATACGTATAGGGGCACAGCTTCTCTTTGTGAAACAATCCCTCCCACTTTAGTCATTAGGTCATATCTGCTATATAAGCTGGCTGTGTAGCAGCTTTAGACATTCAAACCCTGATCCTCGAAGCGAAAGAACTGCGGAGGAGAGGAGAAACAGAGAGCGAGAAGGAGGACAAAAAGAACTTCTGACAAAGTCTTTGGAGTATGAACAAACTCAGATTTGTGGTTTTCTTCTTGGCACTGGGTTTTCTTGTCTGCGAAGCTGGTGAGTATAGACAGCAGAAAATGTTATCGCCCGGATTTCTGTGTCTAAAGTTGTATTATTTTTTGTCTCTCTTATGGCAGGAGACATTGCAGGAATTACAAGCCACTCGTAATATGCCGAAATTGATTTTATAATAATGCAATGACGCTGAAATGTGAAAGGAACTTTATTAGCGCTGATATTTACTCTAGTGTGGCGAATATTGTAGTGTTTTTGGGCGGATTCGATGATATCTCGAGGCTTTGCTGACAGATTTTTCTTGATATCTGTGGTGAAGTGATTTCTCAATATCCGCTCAACATTACCTGTTACAGGTAACCCATGTTGCGCCGAGCCATGCCAGAACAGGGGCTTTTGCACAGCGCTTGGGGCAGATAATTATGAGTGTGACTGCACACGCACAGGATATTTTGGACAAAACTGCACAACGCGTAAGTATGAATGGCACACGCGAGGTGAATCTAAAATTAGGATGTATTTGCGATTTGTTTAATAATTAACCAACCTTCTTGGCTTTTACAGCTGAGTTCCTCACCTGGCTCAAAATTACCCTGAAGCCGTCCCCCAACACAGTCCACTACCTTCTCACCCACTTCAAGGGCTTCTGGAACATCGTCAACAACATCTCATTTCTTAGGGATGCCATCATGAGATATGTGCTGACATGTAAGTGTCTCTACCTGAAGGCAAAATAACAAGATGGATTGGAAACTGCCTCAAATTAAAACATTAAATAATTTGTACGGCAGGTTGTAGAGAAGTAGTTGGAGCATTTATACTAATAATGTAATGTTTCTCCCTCCCTCTCTCCATCTCTCTTTTTCTCTATCTAGCCCGATCCCACATGATTGATAGTCCTCCCACTTTCAATGCGGATTATGGTTACATGAATTGGGAAGCCTATTCCAACCTTTCCTACTATACACGCACCCTCCCCCCTGTGCCTGAAGATTGTCCAACCCCTATGGGAGTAGTAGGTAAGTTCTTTGGAGAACCAGTTTTCTCAGATTCTTAAATACTGAGTAAGACTGGCTTGGCCCCATTACATCACGTAAAGTGAACACACTGAAATTATCCATTCTGCTGCACTGACAGAGTGGAAATGTGCTGAGAGAAAACCAGCCCCAGTGCTCCAAAACTAAAGAACATGAAACCACTTCTTTTTTTTTTTTTTGAGGAAGTTATAGCCTTTCTTACAAGTAAAAGTGCAGCCATCACTGTTCACATTAATGTGTTTTTCCATATTAAACTGGCTTGGTTCTGGATTATAATCACGTATGCCTATCTTAATGCTCTCAATGTCTTCCTCTAGGTAAAAAGGAGCTGCCTGACGCTAAGGTACTGGCTGAGAAACTTCTGGTGAGAAGACAGTTTATCCCGGACCCACAGGGAACCAGCCTGATGTTTGCATTCTTCGCACAACATTTCACCCACCAGTTCTTCAAATCTGACATGAAGAAAGGACCTGCTTTTACCTCTATCTAAAGGTCACGGGGTAAGCAGATACGGAGCCACATCCATTTTATTTAGGACAGTGAGACCACATTTTTGAAGGAATCATTTCTTTAAATGTATTAATGGTGTTGTTTCTGCTTTCAGGTGGATCTCAGCCACATTTATGGTGACAACCTGGAAAGGCAACACAAGCTTCGACTCTTCAAGGATGGCAAGCTTAAATATCAGGTATGTGAAGAGACAGCTGCACTTTAGTTCAAACAGCTCAATTCCTCACTCCACACACAAGTTTCTAAACGTTTCCTCTCTTGCGTCTCTGCAGATCGTAGATGGAGAAGTGTACCCCCCAACAGTACAGGAAGTTGGTGTTGACATGCACTACCCTCCTCATGTCCCTGACTCTCACCGCTTCGCTGTGGGTCACGAGGCTTTCGGCCTGGTCCCCGGTCTGATGATGTACGCCACCATCTGGCTGCGCGAACACAACCGGGTGTGTGATGTGTTGAAGGAGGCTCACCCTGACTGGGATGACGAAAGGCTCTTCCAGACCACACGACTCATCCTGATTGGTGAGTTTATAAGATTTTGACCACTGCACAAAAGATTGCAAATGACACTGGTACCATTCCACACTTTTTTCTTGCTGTTTTCCATATTACCATGGATGAGGAAGATGTACTTTTTATTTGGTTATCATCCACTAGCATCCTTGTTCCACAAAGACATGTTGTTGTAGTTTTCCATGGCAGGACTGCTTGTTTACAAACAATTGCAGTTAGCCACATTAATAATTTGTATCTGATTTGGATTTTCCTCAAAACAGTACATTTCCACACTAGCCTGCACAATAATATCTGCATGATACAACAATATATTATCATATTGTGCTGCAGGAGAGACCATCAAGATTGTGATCGAGGACTACGTGCAGCACCTGAGTGGCTATAACTTCAAGCTCAAGTTTGACCCAGAACTGCTGTTCAACCAGCGCTTCCAATACCAGAACCGCATCTCATCCGAGTTCAACACCCTTTACCACTGGCACCCACTGATGCCTGAGTCTTTCCACATTGAGGAGGAAGATTACAGCTATAAGCAGTTTGTTTTCAACACCTCTGTAGTGACTCAGCATGGCATCAGCAACCTTGTCGAGTCGTTTTCCAAGCAAGTTGCCGGACGGGTAAGAACTATTTGAGTTGTAGTAGCAGCATTTTGATGTAGCTTGTACCACAACTTGAACTATGACTCATTCAAGGCTGATTAACTGACTTCACATTCATTTTTTAGGTTGCTGGTGGTCGAAATGTCCCGGGACCTATCTTGAATGTGGCCATTAAGTCCATTGAGAACAGCCGCAAAATGCGCTACCAGTCCCTGAACGCCTACAGGAAACGATTCTCCATGAAGCCCTACACCTCTTTTGAAGACATGACAGGTGAGACAAAGTCAAGATCACTTAGAAAGCCGAATCCTTGCGGGTGGAAAGATTCACGTCAGAAGATTAAGAGGTTATTATCAACATTAAGTGGAAGGAACTGTTGCCTGAGGCCCAAATTTTATATTATTATTAATAGCATTGTTAGGAACCAATTGCAGGAATTTAATGATGAGAAACACACCCAGATGTCAAAGACTACTTGTTATTAAAGAAATTGTTTGGACGCAGCTTTGGTCCCTAGTTGCTTTGTAGGTTAGGAATTTATTTGCGTGACTCTAAGAACCAGATGTTCAGTCACTTAACGTTAGTGTAAGCAGATTGTCATCACAAGATATAAACAGACAAGAGAGACCTCCTGGTTCAGAGGAATAGATTTAAAGGCTCACGAGCGATGAGGACTTAATGTTGATTAAAAACTAACTGTGATGCATGAGGGCAGAAAAATATCAGTACATGTATGCCTGTAAGAAAGACAAGAATAAGTAATAAGACAAGAAGGGAGACCATGTTTATCTGCTATTTGCTTAATTGAAGTTAGTCAAAACACAGAGCTCATATTTAGACAGCTGCTGTGAGAGAAGACAGACTGAGGCGCCAACTAAAACTATTCCTTCCTTTGTGTTACTCAGGAGAGAAAGAGATGGCTGCAGTGCTCGAGGAGATGTACGGACACATTGACGCTGTGGAGCTCTACCCAGGTCTGTTGGTAGAGAAACCCAGGACTAATGCCATCTTTGGGGAAACCATGGTGGAGATGGGGGCCCCTTATTCCCTCAAAGGCTTAATGGGAAACCCCATCTGCTCCCCGGAGTACTGGAAGCCCAGCACATTCGGAGGCAGCGCCGGCTTCAACATTGTCAATACCGCCTCCCTGCAGAAGCTCGTCTGCAATAACGTCCAGGGCCCGTGTCCCGTGGCATCCTTTCACGTGACTGATGCCCCAGCGACAGGGTCCATGATCATCAACTCAAGCACATCTCACTCACGCAGCAGTGATATCAACCCCACGGTCATTCTGAAAGAAAGGACTACTGAGCTCTAATTTGTATTCATTTCTCTAACTTTATTGGCTATTTTTAAAATATATGTATTTATTTATTTATTTATTTTTTATTTATGATCCCATATTTATAACATGTATTTTATTACTTTTTTACTTTTATTATTTTATTTTTTTGTACAAGACTATGTGGTTGTGTTAATTTATTGAACGCATTGCTTTGGAGTTTTTGTTCCAGCAATGACCTCATTCACTGCAACTTGATACTTGAAAGTTAGTTTACAGTTTCACAAAGTTTTACATGGTACATTATTCTTCTAATGTAAATTTATGTTCATTTGTCTGTGTGAGATTAACAGTTATAGAGAATATAGTGATATTCACAGTGAATAGTTGATCTCGACTCCCATTCATACTGATGTTGTACTTCAGTCTCTGTAACAGCTTGGGTCATTTAAACTGACATTAATAACAAGTCCAAGCTGTACTGTTGTTTAATTGTATTGTTCCCATGCTAGCTGTTAGTTTTGTTCTCAATGCCTGTTACCAAGATTTACACTAATAAATGTTACAAGGAAATGGAGCACATTTCTCAGAAATCACCTCATGTTTTCATTTTCACTTTTGTTTATTCTCTAATATGAACTCCCAGTTCGGCACTGCAGGAGGAAATACGCTTTTCCTTGCTAAGACACACTGTAGTCCAAGTACTGGATGAGTGTAAAGCATATAGCAGTTCACATGGCTGTCAAGAGCTTCCTAGACTGGTGGTATGGCAACAGCAAGAAACAAATCCAGAATGAGTTTCAGAAATTCATGAAGGCAGACTGTTAGAATACAGTATGCTGCTCTTCTGACAGTCAATAACACACGGCCGTTAAGAGTTTGCTGACCTTTCACATCCCATAGATATTTCGATGTAGGTGTGATATCAGACGACTGTGTGAATGGGTTTCACCTCTGTGTCTTTCCAAATCTGTTTTCTGTATTTGTTGTGGTAACAAAAGTGGGGATGGCAAGACAACCTATTCCAAGGCACAAGACATTATCCATCCATTATCTGTGACCACTTATCCTCATCAAGGTCACAGTGGGGCTGGAGCCTATCCCGGCTGACTTATGGTGAGAGGCAGGGTACGCCATGGATAAGTTGCCAGCTCATCTCAGGGCACATAGAGACACTCACATTAACACCTATGGGCAATTTAGAGTCACCAATTAACCCATTAAGAGCGTATCTTTGGACTGTGGGAGGAAGCCAGAGTACCCAGAGAAATCCCATGAGGACACGGGGAGAACATTCAAACTCACACTCACACAAATAGGCCCCAACTGAGCTTTGAACCAGGAACCTTGGCAGAAGACAGATTTTTACATGGTGCATTATTCTTTTAATGTAGATTTTGTTGTATTAGATGACATAAACACAAAATTCAATGAATTAATTACTGAATAATATTAATAACTGGCTCTAATTGTTCTGGTTGCACACTTCGGCCTCAATGTGTAAGAAGACTCCAAATGTTGTGTCAAATGTCTTTGACATATTGCAGAATTATTGTGTTAAGACATGGTGAAATACGTTCAGATACATAGTGGCAGCAATTTGTTGGATTCTGGATACAGTTTGCTGACCATCTTTTTTGTTAGGAGTTTGCATGTTGCCCTCTATCTTTCCATCCAGTCTGGTCCAGTTCCCAGCCACAGCCCAAAGACATGCAGGTTAATTGGTGATTTCTAAATTTCTAAATAAAGTGTGAATATGAGAGATGAATGGTGTCATGCAAATTTAAACATATTCTTACCTACAGGGTAGGTACAGAGTCATTGTTTTAATCTTAACCTACGTTGCACCCTCAACACACACACATGCTTGATCATGTAACAGAAAAGCTTTCACTCTCAGCACATCACATAAAACTTGTAGAAACCTGTCAGGCTTGAGGAGGTCTGTGTGGCAATATGGCTTGCTCTCCTGGTTCAGAGAAAAGCTGAGGTGAGATAAATGATTTAAACAAGAACTTCTCACTAAAAACTAAAGTCTCCCCTTCCCCTTACAGAGTGTATCTGTTAAAACAGTTCACATTCCTGTGTCAAAGCACGAGAAACCTTAGAATAATACTACTACAGCATATTCCCAGCAACTGTTTCTGTTTACCTCTTGTTTTGTTATTACTTATTATACTTGTTTGGATTTGAGATAACTAACATAACACACACAATACGGCATGCAGTAGAGGAAACTATCTATGTGGCGGTGGTGTTATGCACATTCCGAAAAGTTCCCATTAGATCATTTCAGCACTGCCGGGAAAAGGTGCAAAGGGATTTAAAAAAAGAAAGAAAGAAAGAGCTTTTCTTTACTGTATATGAGGTGTGAAGGAGCAACCAGTACGAAAGCATATAGGAAATTTTGCCTCAGCTCTAAATTCTGGCAGCACATCAATGGCATGTCATTTTTCTAGGGTATCCAAAAAAAACATGATGGAATGCCAGACGTGACTAGCAGCACAGAGTCGAGAGTCAAGTCGCCAGGCATCACCCTTCCAAACACAGACAATGACAAAATACATTTTCCCATCCATTCACACATTTCTCACAACTCATACAGAGAGCACATTTACACATTTAGTTCCTCCATCTCATAGTCATTGTCCTGTACTTCAAAGGACCGTGCGTAGGATTTCCCATTAGAGCGACTTGGCCCATCATGGCATGAAAACGACCTAATTGTGCGTGCACATTATTTGTTTTCCACCCTGTCAGTTACCCCACGATAAGTATTATTCTTCCATTGTGCATCAGTGTGTAGCATGCTCTGGTCCTGGTCTATGAGATCGGGCGGGGGAGCCTATCTTTCTTTGTTTGGGTGTAATGAGCATGAGCGGGCCGTGGGCCCTGGTGTGGGAGAAGATCAGGAGACTTCAGTGTGTGTTTTCCCTCTGACCGCTTCTGGACCTCTCTGGAACCAGACCAGGTGAGGAGGCTGTGATCTGAGTTACGTGACGCCTTGCAGATGGCAGGAACTGGGGTCAACTGGGAGCTGCCGCCAGCCACCTCCACGCTGCCAGAGGTACTGGACTATCTATCTATCTGTCTGTCTGTCTGTCTGTCTGTCTGTCTGTCTGTCTGTCTTGTCTGTCTGTCTATCTATCTATCTATCTATCTTTATTTTGATTAATCAAATTATTTGGTGAAAAAGTATTGCAACTGGTCAAATCTTCAAAAGACTTGTTTTGCAGGACAAATTAAGCTTTGTGCTGCATAAAATGATATATAAAATGTCAATTTATAAAATGTGCTGAGTAGTGAACTTCATACTCCTTCCTACTTGAATCCAACAGCGTTTCAATGAATAAGCTTAAAGGTCCAGTATGTAGGATTTAGCTAGCACTGAAGTTGCAGATTGCAACCAAATGAGTACTCTCCCTCATCCAACCCTCTCCTTCCAAGCATGTAGGAAAAACTCTGGCTGCAAAATTTGCATATGGTAAAAAGCAAAAGGCCATATCTAGATCAGAGTTTGATTTGTCTGTTCTCTGCTACTGTAGAAGTGTGGCGGTTCAAGATGGCTGGCCCTGTAGAAGAGGACCCACTCTCACTGTAGATATAAAAGGCAAATTTTTCATTTTTTCTTTTTTTTTTCAACGATTCTTATTTTCAGGTGATCGTACACTAATGAAACCATACTAATGAATATTATATTGAATTCCTGCCAATAGATGCTTAAATCTTACACACTGGACCTTGTGTGTAAGATTTAATTGAGACAATTAAGAAAAACATAATTACAGCCCACACAATAGTGGCTCCAGTTTAATCCGTCTGTATCCACCCATACGTGGTTGCCAAAGTCGGTCTGTGGATGCTTGAAAAGAAAATACACTACAGTTTTTTTTAAACTTTCATCCTGACATCTAGCATTGAGTCTCTCTCAGGGTGTATTGCTACTGTTGGGGCAACTCAATGACACACTCATTTCAAAACAGCGACATCATGACATTATGTCAACTCAACTGCCAGAGGGAAGATCTCCATGCCACCATGACAATGGCATAGAAGATCTTCTGAGAACCTGGTAATTACAAAAGTCTTGTAATTGGAAGGAAGGTAAGTCACTATACACAGTGAATATGCGTTATTCATAAGGTATAATAGAATCCCGGAAAGGAGACCGAGGACTGGTTAGAGATCCACACACACACAATGAAACATTGTGCAATTACCAGGAAGAGAAAACCTGATGATTCATTTCACCTACCTGTCTTTACACCCATTTGCTTGAAGCTTGCATAGATGACATTCATGGCAGGAGAAAAATAAATCAGATCAATCAGAAGTAAATAATGGAAATGTACCACTGATTCTAACTTCTACGTCTATAACAAATATTATCTTAAATATCAGAAATTGGTTAAGGACAGTCAAGGTTAATCCCTTTTACTAGCTCATCAACTTAGTGAATGAGGAAGAACTGATTTTTTGAGTTTGAAATGAGTTTTTAAACTTTCATTCATTAACATTAAATCAGGAAGAAATGGATCCGTGTGTCACCTAACCAAATATACACAAACTGAAAGCAAACACTGAAGATAAAGTGTCTGTGCCAATAAAAAGTAAATAAAAAAAATTAAAGGATAAGATAAACAAAGAAGACAGAGAGAGAAATACAGCATATTGAGTTTAGAGTGAAGAAAGCAGGAAAGGACAGAAAGATACAAATATACAAAAACAGAAAGAACAAATTTAGCTTAATTGCCTTTACTCTTGCCAAGGTCTGGCTCTGTGACTTTTAGCGAGGAGCAATGCCTGGCGCCTGATTGTTTCCAGTTCACCTTGACCCACATGTTCATGTGACATGTTCATTACGTAGACATCCCTTAGACAGAAACTACCGACAGTCTCTCCTACAGAGCCTTTTAAGGTCACACAGGGGTGAAGAGGCTTTCTTCATCTACAACATTACATCACAGGACAGGACAAGACAACAAAATAAAAGCATGAAACACCTGTTACTGTCACGCATCTCATGAACATTTTGTCATATTATATTAGTGACACATACTCACCTTACTTACTCATCTGTCTGACATACACACACACATGACTTTTATACAGAACCATTTGAGGTTCTGAAGAAGCAGACGCAGAGACACAATGTCAGAGGTGATCTTTTTTTTATCTAGCACAACACAGAGATCTGTACTCCATCATTTTATGAAACCTATAATGATATCATACATATTATTTTTTATTACATGTATTATTTATTATTTACATATTATTTACTATGTTGAAATTATTCTCAGTTGGTACATCCGAGGGGTTTTTCGTTGCTCTGATTGTTCCTTCTGTCTATACTGGCAGAAATGGATCCCTTGAAGTGTGTCAGATTTTGATTTAGAATATGACAGAAATTGAATGTAATATTCAGAACTATGTTTTCATTGGTATATAATCACCTGAAAATCTAAATTCTTATGTTTTTGTTACCTTAGCATTTTTATATCTTCCAAGAGTCCACCATCTACAGTAGCCGAGAGTGGACCAGATGAATACTGGCACTATATAGGGCCTTTTCTGTTTTTCATGAGTCTCATGACCACCATAGTTTCTCCTTCACACTAGGAAAGATAGGGTGAGACGAGGGGATTGCAATCAGCAACGACACCTGCTAGATGCCACTAAATCCTACACACTGGTCCGTTAATAAATAGTGTAAATATACTTCTTTAGTTAAGCTGCAGTCTAAATCATCATTCTCAGTATGCATATTTCCATATTTCGACTACTCCTATCTACTCCTCTACTCCTGTCTATCTAGTTAATGAATACTTTGCATACAAAAGTTGATATATACAGTAATTTATAAGATACAGTGTTCTCATAATGAATTGCATCTTCCCACTGGAAACACTTGCATTTTGATCATCAATTTAGCATTAGTTACACAAACAGTAAATATGGCGACAGATACATGTGTCACCCTTTTCAGTGAGAGAGTCATGAGAGTGTCATTGTCGTTATCAGGTGTCTTTCCCAGGTTAGTAATAGGGTGTTTCAAGCTCACACCTCGACACGCCTTGCATAACTGTCATATCTGTTCAGTGGCCCACAGTGGTACACGAATTCTTCTCTACCTGCCATATCAAATCCAGGGGCAGACTAACACAGTTGGGAGAAAACGATACAGGCACAAGTGGAGCAGCTTTTGATAAAAACGCTACCGCTGTAACAAGAGCCATCTAATTCACATTTCTAACAATTCATTAGATTTATTACTTATTAGAAAATTTCTCAGTAGTTTTCCCTTTCAATGAATAAATCATGTTTCTCATTTCATCTCTCCCAGGCCTTCTAAGGGAAATGATGTGTCTGTGTTTGCTGAAAAGCTCTCTCTGTGAAACAGACTCCACAGGCATCCAGAATTTGGCAGGACAGCCGCAGGACATCCAAAGACTGATTGGGCACATTCAGCAAAGCAATGCTTAATTGCCGTCCAAAACCAGCACGTAATTTTGATGTCAGCTGCTGATGATGTGTGTGTGTATGTGTGTGTGTTAGATTTGTGGACATCCAGCTGCCCTGCCCTTCACATTTAGGACTGGCTCTTCAAGCTCTCTGAAGTTCTTGATTGAAAAAAATAAGAGATAATTAGAGAGAGATTATTATTGGGTGACATGATTGTCAGTTTCAGCAGCAGTATGTGTCATTCATTGTTTTACACAGTAAAACTCTTTCGCAATTTTATTTACAACAAAAGATTCTCACTTCAGGAGAATCTAATAATGCCATATTAGCCCACGCTTTTTGTGAGGTGTGGGCTGATATGGGGAAAATCTTTCTACTTCTGATTACCTCATTTTTACTCAGTAAAAATATTCTGTTTAGGCATGATATTACATGATTGGCATGATTGTTCTCCAAACTGAACCAAACTTCTTGAGAAAATACTTTCTCCGAAACCAAGGTAACACAATCAAGCAGCAACTGCCCCAACATGACTTGTATTTTTCCGCTAGATAAAGTACTTGTTCTAATCCCCATTCTAGTACATTTCAATGTTGCACTTTGTCAAGCTAGAGCCATTTTACATACTGTATATATTGTAGTTTTTCAGTAACAATGTATGTACAGTGGTGTTAAAAATGCTATTTCCTCTGGGTATGTGGTGGAAGTATAAAATGAAGTAGCAGAAAATCAGCACTACATTCTCGTTTTGAAGGCTATGTAATGTCACTGGGATTCAATTTTCTATTAAAGGGATTTTTTTGTACCAGGACTTCTGTCTTCTGCTTTCCCAAACTGGAAGCAAGCTGACCACGGTCTACCTAAGGTCCAGGCTTCATGATTTGATTTTTGATTCTTATTTGCAGATTCAAGGTAGACACCTGAATCACTGATATTAGAAGTTGGAACGATGTGCCCGTTTTAAAGTTTACATACATCAAAGCATGACAGGGGACACTTTTTTAATGATTAACATAAAAAAGACCACAAAAATATGTCCTTTGGAGGGTCATCTTCATGTCTTTTACTTATCTATCTATTCGTATGAAGGAGGGAGCATACTCCACGTGCTGCACTGCTACCAATCATTCTTTAAAAAATCAACAAGTCATCTTGCAGTACTGCAGTTAAGGATAAAACAAAATTCAAAAGCAGGGTGTGTGTTCATCTCTTTCGTTTATCCACATTGCTTTTCTTTGTTTGTCATGCTCACGCACTGACTCTGTGGTCAAGACATTTGACATTTAAGTGTTTCATCTAGGATAAATTGTTAGTTGTTAGTTTTACATCCATGACTCATATGACCACTTTAAAACACTCTCTAACAGTTTATACAAGGTGAATTTTCCAGTTATTGTGAATGGAGCAGTGGTGGAAGATACTTTACTTAAGTAAACATAGCAATATCACACTGTAAAATACGCCATTGCGTAAGTATGTAAGTGTTTTAGCTAAATGTAAAGCATCAAAGTAGAAATACTACATGCAGAACAAATTCCACTTTGAGTGATTATTATCACATTATTTTCATTTTAAGCATTCATAAGCATTTTTATGTTGTATGTAACCAGCTGTAAAAAAGATAAATGTATAGTGTTGTTTAAACTAGACTGGCTCTTTCCCACATGTCAGCTTAAAGCTTGAATAAAGCTTGAAAAGGCCAAAAAGTAACTTAAAGAAAGAAAAGAAAATCAGTTATGCACTTTAACCAGATTAAACATAAAAATAATAATAATAATAAAAAAAAGAGATTCTGTTGGCAGTATAGATTGAGATTAGCTGTGATTACTATTCAGTTAGAGGTGATGTTTACTGTAACCACCAAGTGTTTTAGCTGACATTATATAGCATTGAAAAAAGATTGTGGTACAAAGGAAAGCGTTCTGGTATTGATAATCTGATGAGTAATAAGTCTTTGTTCAGACAGGACTGTGTGCCTAATATTGTTCTGAAATGTATGTAGCAACCGAAAGGGTTGGGAAACGGTGACAACTTAGAAAACTATTTCTTGAGGAAATACTTCATCGAAACTGAGCTCTGACAGCATCATTCTTTTAAGAAAGTGTATGTGAAATGACATGTTTACATTCAGGTGAATCTCTCTGGCAACAAGAGCCAGCTGTTTCCATTCCATAAATTAGAGTTAGAATTAAAATTAATATTATAAGACCCTGAGGTTTTTCCTGAAACTTGTCACCAGAACTCCTAGTGTTGCAGAGAAATTGAAGCAGTAACAAAAAGATATTTGATGGGCATGTTGAAGAACAACCGTGTTTGTCAGCCCTACAGGTAACTACCGGTTCAGTGTCCTTTTCCAGATATCTGCATATTGTCTGTCAAAGGAACATGTGACCTTCCATAAACAGCCCCTACTGCAAAACTTTCCATGTCGTGAAATATTTGTAGTGTATTGTCACAACATAGCAGGTGACGAGGAACTCTATTCATAGTATGTCATTAGCACAAAATATATAGTTACCTCAGATTATAACAGAGCAATGTGTTCTTGTAGACGTACAGGGATTTGAATGTAACTCACACTGGGGTTAACTAACAGGAGTCCATCATTTTCTCAAACTCTCATCCCAAGTCCTCAGATCATCATGTCTTGTGAACTTGTTGGGAAAGGGGGCAAATAATGCTACACTTAGGCTAAAACTTGGTGATGGTGTTTTTAACATTTAACACATTCTGGGGTCCACACACAGTATTGAAATACATTTATGTGTGCTGATTTGACTCTCCATAGTAGCCCAGGTTAGCCTCACTGTATAAAATGACCTGTTGTGACCTCTAGGATAATACGAGCCATGAAACTTCTCAATCATAACCTAGGGCATTCAGAGGATGTATTTCCAGGCAATATTGGCAGTATGAAGGGTGTGGGGGGGTGTTGAGCAGTTTCCAGAAGAGTAGTGCTTGCCACTGCTTGAAGGATTTTTGATCATTCTTATCCATGTGGTGGACGAAATCTGTGCCATAAATGGCATCAACTCAAAGTTACTGAGTTATGAGACACAGTTGAGTATGACAATGTCTATCACATACTTTGATCATAATGTCCTTAAACGTTCTACACCTTTAATATTTGAAAAGGGGATTAAACACAAGTGCTTGTTAAATATTTATGACCAGAAAACGTGACGTTTCCATTGTTTAAAAAAAAAGAACCTTGGAATTAAGATGAAGGAAAGTGTTTCTCATACTTTGACAGTAAAACAGTGTGAAGCCTAAAGCATAAAGTCGCATGACACCACTACTTTTTAAGCTTGTTAAGCATCTCTGAGGTGCTTCTTTTTATAGTTGTGAATTGAGCCACACAGAAAGTGTAGGTTGTAGCTCGGGAGCATTCTTTGTCTTTTGTAATTTCGAAAGCACAGAAGGACTTCAAATCAATCAAATGACACATGAGACAATTATGATCATTCCATTGACAAGGACATGAGACAACACTACACATGTGTATTTGTCATAGGAGCATCCAAGAGGGCACTTCATTCATTTAAACATGGGTCATCCAGAGGTCAGTCACCCTTTAATAGTGCTATTTAAGCTATGTGTCTATATATAGAAAATAACTACAGTGATTTCAAAAGACATTCCTTATCAATGAGTCGGTGACTTAATGTGTAAGGAAATCCTCTGCAGATGTATACATAGTGAATGACTCATTGTGAAGTGTAGGCTGCAGGTAAACATATTTTGTCTGAAGAGGGAGTCAGAGGGCGGAAGCGGTGAGGGTGGTGGGTGAGGACACGTATGAAGACAGAGGTTATCTCAGAAAGGACAACTGGTTTCAATAGTAACTATGTTAAACACATAGAAGTACATTTGGAAATGTTTCCACGATTAAAAGAAAATACCATAGATTTAAGATCAGGATTACAATAATAATGTTTCAAACTGGTTTAAGCCACTCTGACACTTGTTAGTTTAGGTGTAATTGTCAAAGTCACACAGAAAGCATCCTTTTTCTTGTAGTTATATCAATTATGTTATTACAGCAATAAGATAGGCAAGTGGTAGTGGTGCTCTACTTTTTATAGGGCTAAATGTTTGATTACTTAACAATTAACTGAAGTGGAAATGATCAGTCAATTAGTCCAGCAGCAAAATAATTATTTTTTAACCCAAAATGGCAGCTATCATCTGGTTCCACCTTTTCAAATGTGATGATTGCTGAATTGTTTATTTAATCTTGTGTTGCATAGGTTTAAAGATTATTTCAAGGTGACACCTTAGTGCTGTAAAAATGTATTAAATTGGGCTTTTTCCCCACTATTTTTAAACTAACCTGTAATATCTAACGAATCGGTAATATCTATATTTCATTTATCTTAATGCTTTTCAACATTATTTGATCATTGTGCAACCTCGATTTGTTAGTTAATACTATCCTTTTATCTCCATGCCATGTTCAAGTGACACTGTCAGTGTTGTTAGGTATGATTAGTATATTTATGATTATTACAGATAGCACATGTGGAGAATAACAATGACTACTGTAGTCCTCCGACCACCACCATCTCCCTCTCCCATTTACAGACCTGTTGCCTTTTGTTAACTTGACTCTTGTGTTCCTGCAGCTCCTCCCAGTGGCAGCTTAGATGACATACTAAACAGTGCCATGTCCTGTGTGTGTGTGTGTCACTTTTTCCCATCGCAACTTGAAATAGTTGAGAGGCCCTGTCTTTTGAAAACAAAACACTAACATTATTGTGGGATGACTAAAACTATGAATGAGTGTAATAGTGCCAACAGTGGAAATGAGAGGAGGTGACTGCCACCTCGTCACTCCCTCCCTACTTCTCTTACGCACTACTTCCTGGCATGACACTAATGTTGCACAATATACACAGTCATGAATCGAGAGCCACTGCAGAGACATTTAATCACTAAACCACAGATTATTTCTATAATTGAATCCATATTTACTATATTCAAGGGGGAAACTACTGACCAGCAGTGTTGGCTCTTTCCACTAACCATCTGTAGTTTCAGTTCTGCAGTTCAAATAGTCTATATATATTACATTGCATATATACATTATATAGGAAAAACATTGTAGACAAATGTCAGACTTTGTTAAATTAATTTAACTATGCAAAGAAAATTAGAAAATGGAATGAAATTAAAACTGAACAGAGAACTTGTGCTAATTTTGATTGTACTTGAGTGATACACTTCATGGATATGTTATTAACTGGATAATAAATCATTACAATCCTAACCCAACTTTGTTGCAGATTTTCTCTTTGCAGACCAGATAAATTTAGCTTCAGAAGATTACCTTCTGATTATCTTCTATTTCGCCGACTGTTTGCAGAAAAGTAATTCATTTACATACTGGAAGAGCATTCAGGAAAGAAAAGTGTTCACACACATAATGAATCACGGAAGAAAAACAAAATGAATTTCCTAATTTTCTCCAGAACATCAGGAGTGCCCATGCATTTCCACTGAGACACTGAGGCAGACAAACACACATCTAGACGTAACATTCATGCAAAAAACATTCTTTTCTGTGTGAAAGCGTATGGGTCTATCATGCTGTTGAGTCATTCTCCATAGCTTGTTTCACTCATTTTAGACCAGTCCTCAATAAACTCTATCACAATTTCCATCTGTTTCCTTCAGAGCTAACATGCACTCAATGCTTAGGGCATTCACTTATAGAGTAAGTGAAGGTAATAAGTTATGTAACTGTTGGGTGCATCCAGTTCATCAGAACTTCAAATGATTGCCTTGCATTTTTTTTCACTTTCTCGTGCAGTAACTAGGCATGCAAGGCTCTGGAGTGGATAGGCATTAGGAGGTATCACGTGACAGTCACTTCATAAGCATTTTTGTGTAATATGTTCAATTCCTCAACATGAATTTAGAAAAACAAGACTGTGGTGCCAGGATGCCGTGAGACACAAAGAGTGGTCACTGAACTGGAAATGAAAACTTCTGAGTCACAGCAGCAGAAATGCATTGACTGTGGGCCTCAAATAAAGCAATTCTGGACTTTCAGACAGTCACTCATAACATTGTAATACCCTGCTGCTGCTAAGGGCAAAATTGCAGAAGGAAAACCACATCTAGGTCAGAGCCCGACCAGAGGAAAATTACAGATTCATACGTGTTTTACTTTTTACAGACCAAAAAGACCAGAGACAAACCCATCAAACATGTCTGTCATTGGTTGTGGTGTAAGTGCAGGTGTGAACGGAGGTTTTAAATAGTTTACCTAGCACTATAAAGGGATTATAACTTAATTATAGTGAATGGATTTGTGAGGACTAAACGGTGAAATAAATTAGCTACTCAAGAAGTTTGTTGTTATAAGAAATTACAGTGGTTTCCTTTTTTAGTCTTCACATTCTTCTCTTTGACAGTTGTTTTTTTATCCATGACAGGTTTAAAAATAATCATTTGGTAATAATAATTAATATGAATAAATCATCTGACCCTGGAATGAAACTACGCCCATCAAGAACAAAGTGACCTTGGGCCCAGCATGGTGTGCGATAAGAATGGTATGCACAACAAGCCTCGTTACCTGTGATTTCCTCCTGTATGTCAATGATTAATAGCCTCGGGGAAAGCCATTGCCCAATTTAGCTGCTCCCAACGCCATCAGCTTAACTATGGTATGCTTTCATGACCAAGTCACCTGCGGAAACTGAGACAAAAAGGACTCGCCTATATGGGAGACACATGGGAAACACACTAGAGCCCTTAAACACACGAGTTTCCCATGTATGTGATACATACCATGTCTGATGTGTGCTAAAGAAAAACAATTTTCAGAGACCTCAGTATGAAAAGCTATGACTGGTCGTAATTACAGGTTATGTAAAGTGGGGTAACTCTATACCTATAAAGATGTCATGGAGAGTGTGGTTCATATAAGACAGTTAAACCTATCCATGCTCATTTACTGTAAGTCTCTGCCAGTATGTCATTGGCATACTACCCACAAAATTTTTAGGCATAAATACACATGCCTTTCAGATCAGTTACCATGGTTTTACGAGTTTATTGTCACTCACTGTATTCTCTCCAGCTCACACGTAGAGGGGACATGCCGGTAGACGTAAATGTATATTTATAAAGCAAACACAGACATAGTGGTTTCTGTGAATCATGAAGAAAAGATGAATAAGGAGGTTGGAGAGTTCGACATTTCTTTCAGCTTTTACACACTGTGCCTTTGGATCAATTGAATAAGTGACTACACGTGTTCATACGGCGAAGTGGTAGAGGACATTGAGGACGTAGCAAAGGTTTTAAAAAAAAACAAAATTTAAAAGAGAAAAAAACCCACAAATAGTAAGTAGTAAGTTAGTTTCATCAAGTGAAAAAATAAAATAAAAAAACATTCAAATGTTCTCATGTTATACAAGTATATTTAGGAAACAACACAAACAAAACATAGTGGCATGATATATTCAGGATGTTCACATGCATGTTCACATGTGGAGATGCAAGAAAATAATAAAAGTTACTGTAGTATATGTCAACTTCATAAGATATGTATTTAATAGAATTAAGTCATATGAGTAAACAAAATTAACTGAATACTGTAGGATAAGAAGTTATACTGTACGTTCTCTGTGTGCAAAGATTTATCCATCGCACGTAAATACCTCTCCCATGTAAGTTTTTTTTTTTTATTACCTCACAGCTAGGCTGATGGAGCTTAACTCCTATTTCCCTTTAAGAAATAATTCTTCTCAGAAGGATTGGCCTGGGCCATAATGACATTTTGTGGCCTGCACATATTGTAATACAGTGTATAATATGTGGCTTAACAAGACATCAGTTCTTTTCTGTATGAACATGTCTGTATACTACAGGAAACATAATGTCATAATAACAAAACATCTGCTCCTGTTTAGCTGCAATTAAATAAAAGTCTTTAAAGGGCCTTTAAAGGGCAATTTAGATTTAGATTTCTAGATTTTTCTAATTCCTTCTAATTATGTACTACTGCTGTAGTGGTGCCTGGATAATAAGTGGGTATACTCTTTATTAATACCTTCAGTTTCTTTAAAGTGGCCAGTCGAGCAAAGGATACAGATAGATAGATAGATAGATAGATAGATAGATAGATAGATAGATAGATAGATAGATAGATAGATAGATAGATAGATAGATAGATAGATAGATAGATAGATAGATAGATAGATAGATAGATAGACAGACAGACAGATAGATAGATAGATAGACAGACAGATAGATAGACAGATAGATAGATAGACAGATAGATAGATAGACAGATAGATAGACAGATAGATAAGACAAGGCTAATGTTGGACTAAGCTGTGTCAGACAGACATTTTTAGAACACACTGAAAGCTGCTGAATGCCATTTTAAGTAACCTATGCGGACTGAGGGACTGAGAATAATGAAACGCCACCTGACATGCATACTGTGTGTGCCTGAATAAAAAAGTCTACTAATCCTTTAAGCCAATAAATACAGGACGCAGACACAGAGGGCAGAAGTCAAACACGGTTGCATGAGCTGTCCCCAAAAATACCGTGTGGGTGTGGAGAGCGTGTACCGTTCCTATTGCACTGCAGTGATTCAACGCTCAGCTACAGTGAAGCTTATGAGGCAAGTCAGGAAAATACAAAGAATTACTAGTGACTGAAGTATTTGTTTTCACACTGCAGCTTTTACAAATACACCGTCAGAAGCTGGCGTGTGTGTGGTTTGTGTAGGTGTTTGTAGTGAGAATAATGGGTTAATTTTCTTTCTACTACTTACAATTTTGATGTACTGTGTTTTGTGTTTATTTGAGTGTTTCCATTCTATGATACAATATACTTCTACCTCTCAGAGGGAAACGTTGCATTATTTACTCCACTATATTTATTTATCATTTCATCATTTACAGATCAACATTTTATATATAAACAGAAGATCAGTTTACATTACATACACAATATGAATTGTTATAGATGAAACTGTATTACATTGTAATATTTGTACTTTTACTTATGTTAGCATCTCAGCAACATGTTACACCTTTTTTGGACATGAGCTGGGTGTCAACCATGAAACAGTTTACTTTGTCATGTTTGGTCATATTTACATGTTTCTAACTTATATATTAGATTTCAGTGTTACAACATGTATGGATGTTCCTATTTTCCATCTCGTATCTGTCTTTATTGTAATGGGTTGTTTTCACTCACGAAAACATTTTTACATATTTGTGAATGCAAGAAAAGTGTGTAAAGCTACTTGTAAGGAAGAAAAAAGGGAAATCATAGTTGATTAGTGGAGAAGAGACTACAGGGTGCTGTTTGTGTTGAAAATAATCAGGAAGCACATGATAAAGCATCACTAGACATTCCCCACCCGTAGCTAGAGGTGTTTTGTGTTTTGCAAGACTCCCGTCATGTGTTCATTTTCGTGTGAAGGACTATGCCTTGAAGAACTTTGAATTCCAGACCAGATCACTTTATTTGAGAGTTCATCTCAAGGATATAGCGTCCTTATTTGAGTTAACTCTTTATGTGCTTTTTATAGTAGTGAAAAACAACACAGTAGCTCTTGTGTACTGCTGTGTAGAGACTCTTGACTTTCCAAAGTTTTAAAAGTCTTTTTCTCTTTCTCTGTCTGTCTGTCTGTCTCACTCTCTCTCTCTCTCTCCCTCTCCCTCTCCCTCTCTGTCTGTCTGTCTCACTCTCTCTCTCTCTCTCTCCCTCTCCCTCTCTGTCTGTCTGTCTGTCTCACTCTCTCTCTCTCTCTCTCTCTCTCTCTCTCTCTCTCTCTCTCTCTCTCCTCTCTCTCTCTCTCTCTCTCTCTCTCTCTCTCTATCCCTCTCTTCATTGTTGTGTGTGTAGTTGGGCCTTTATCAAGTGGAGGCTTCTAATTCCTGAAGTGAAATCCTCTTAGGATCTATGCTCTATTTCGGTCTATAGGGTCTTTTTTGAAATCTCCATCAGACCAAGCTCATTGGCTGGAAAAGACACACGCATGCACACAAAAACACACAGCAACAGATAGCTTCGCGAAGTGTTCGAGTGTAGACCAGTGCAAGGTTAGCTACTGACACAAAGGGAGGACTTTACTCTGACTGTGGGAGGTAAGAACAACGATTGGAGTGTCTTGTTTTTTGAAGATATTGGAGTGAAA
This sequence comes from Nibea albiflora, assembly GCA_014281875.1. NCBI lineage: Eukaryota > Metazoa > Chordata > Actinopteri > Sciaenidae > Nibea > Nibea albiflora. The sequence continues at coordinate 7,667,714 of CM024792.1, forward strand.
TCAGCTTACGCTTTGTGTAGAAATGGGAAGTTTAGTTTTGAATGCATGTAATAGGAGACAAGCTATTTGTTCTTTATGTTTTTACATATATCTGGGACTTGCGACTTGTGGGAGCCATCTTGATTTTAAATGTATATAATCTGCATTTATATTATGTTATAACATTAGATAATATATGTAGAGCTTTTTATCGATTCTAGTTTCTTTCTTGTTTTAAAGTAAACTCTTCTGCATAGAAAAGAACAAAGGAATCTTTCTTTTAGTGCTGAATTTAGTCATGGGTCTGTGTCTAATTGGAAGTCAGCTGTTCAACAACAGTTCATTGTCTTGTCTCTTGCTCATGCACATACACACAGATACAGAATTAACACATTTAAAAAAAAAAAAAAAAAACCCTTCATTTGCTCATGCTAGAACTAATCAAGGCAAATCACCACTCGTGGATTTGGGTGTTGGAGAGGTGGCCGCAAAGATCATCAGCCCAGATCAACATCGTGACTTCATGTTGGAAGGACATCTAAACTAATTGAAACAGTGGGGACAGCTCAGAACATATTAGCTCTGCACATGTCACACAGTGACTGACCAAAGACTGACACCACAAACATTACAAAGACGTGTAACACCCAGAGTGCAGTGAAGAGGGATGCAACTGCACTGAATACTATATGACCAATTATACTTTTATTTATACTTAATTTTTTTCTTTGTATGTTTTTCTTTAGTGGTTCAAGCTGTCACTCCCATCTGTCCCATCTTAAAACAATAGCAAGCAAGAGAGAGATCTGTTGCAGTTCAGTAATCCTCTTAGACTCTTAATTTAATTAATTAATCGTTGAGCTCACTCGGTATCCAGTAGCTCTGTCACAGTGCAAAGATTTAAAATCTGTAGCGTTACAATTATCCAACTGAGAACAGTGCGAAAAACCAGTGCTACAGGTCATCAACACCTTAAAGAAATAGTTATCCATTTAAGCATCAACAGCTCCCATAATGAATATCATAACTATATAATGTGAATGACCTCCTTTAACTCATTATAATATTATAATAATTAATAATAATAATAATAATAATAGTAGTAATAATAATAATAATAATAATAATAATAATAATAATAATAATAATGATAATAATATTAATAATAATAATCTCATTTTGTTGTCTTACAGGTAGCTAAGCACAAAAATGTCTGACAGAGTGATTGATTTGGAAGAGACCGCAACCCACACAGGTGAGTGGAAGAGCTATTTTCAACCACAAGGTAACAGGTAGCATTTTTACAGTGCAAACATCATTTTCAGTTATGAAGTCATTAAGAATTCGATAGGGTAGATAATTTAATGGAAATGTCATGACAAGTGAAGCAAACACATCGATTATAGAGCAGCTGAGGTTTATGAATGAGAAAAGGAAAGAGAAAACAACTAACAATCACAAATCAAACAGCTATGGTCAGGGTGATTTAAAGTAGAGACAGAGCTGAGCTGGAAGACCAAAGCAAAGTACAGATCGTAGAGCTCTAGCAGTTTAACTGATGTCCTAATCTTCTTTTTCTTATGCAACAGCCACGCAATTAGCACACTTCCAGGAGGGTTGGGATGAAGCTTTAATCCCCAAATTAAAACAAGACACAATGCCTAGCAATGATTTAGCGCCGACTTGCGCATTGTCATTTTACAAAGCAATAAAAAAGTTGTTGAGATGTCAGTTAAGATGTCTTCTAAAAGTCTCTCAGTAACAGAAGAAATGCAAAATGCTACTTGTTCCCTCCATAGGTCCAAAAGGAGTCATCAATGACTGGAGGAGGTTTAAGTTGGAAAGCATGGACCAGGAAAACATGTCTGCTGCAAAAAAGGAGCTACTGAGACAAATGTCATCTCCAAGTGGGCCAAAAGATGATGCCAGAGCAAATCTTAACCGCAAGGTACAACCAAACAGATAAATCTGCAGTTAAATGATTTGGCAATTCCCACAGCCAGTATAAATTGTAACTATTGTTTTAAATATCACTTTTTTTCAGATGAGTGTCCAAGAGTATGAACTGCTTAAGGAGGAGGATGAGGGATGTCTAAAGAAATACAGGAAGCGGTGCATGCAGGAGATGCATGATAAACTCAGCTTTGGGCCAAAGTTTGAAGGTGTACATGACCTGGACAGCGGCGAGGCCTTCCTAGAAGTCATAGAGAAGGAGCATTACAGCACAGTGGTGGTTGTCCACATCTACAAGATTGGGGTCAAAGGTTGTGAGGAGCTCAACAACTGCTTTGACTGCCTGGCCACTGAGTACCCCACCGTAAAGTTCTGCAGGATTGATGCTGTTGCATCCGGTGCTTCCGAGCGGTTCTCAGATGAAGTTTTGCCTACGCTGCTGGTGTACAAGGCCGGAGAACTACTAGGGAACTTCCTGGCCTGCACACAGCACCTAAACGAGGAGTTCTTTGCCACTGATGTGGAGGCCTTCCTCAACAGTTATGGCCTCCTGCCAGAGAAAGAGCTTGCTGCTTTGGAGGATGAGGAAGAAAATGATGTAGAGTGAACAGAAAATGTACTACTGAAGAAGATGGGAAGCTGTCTGAGAGGGCTGAATAGAGAGCTATGAAAGACAATAAGATAAGTTGTTCTTTTTGGCTACAGCATATAGAAACAATATAACATCTCCACTAGTTCACTAGTGTTCATGAGTATTGTTCTCTAAAGAGAAATATTACACCCAGTTGGCGAAGAAACTTTGATTTTACAAATATGGGTGAGAGTGATATAATGTTTAAGATATCATAAATCCTTTCACCAACACCTAAACAAAAGCCAAAACCAGCTAACTGTAATTTAAAATAATTGCACTGTTTTATTTTGTAATGATAGAAAATATTACATATTTTATGTAATTGTAAAAATGTATTAATTCAAAGACTTTGTAGCATTAGATGAGTTCTATCTGTGAACAAGTTATTTATAAATTCAGGGTTTGTACAAGTAACATTCTCAAATGTGATACATTATTTAAAGATAGATAAGGTCTCTGTGGTTTTCTTTGCTAAATTGAAAAAAAAAAAAAAACTTCAAAGAGATAAACAGAGCAGGAACTCTTGAGAGGCCAGAGCACTATGTGGAAACATTTTTGTGTAAACACGTTTTCCAAATGACCAGTGCAAAATTATCTGCCCTTGCTCCGTCAGCTAGTGTGGTGGGAGGTGCGCGGTGCGCATTGTGTCTGGAAAAAACATCCATAAGCCTCTAAGGCATTTTATCATCATCAACGAAAACATCATGAGTGAGTGGTTAATCCATGTTTGTGTATTTTAAGTTGTGAAAGTGGAAGTAAGTCATGGAAATATACAAAGAGAAAATCGTGTTTCTTCTTAGTTTGAAATGAATCATCCAGCAGGTTTTCAACTCAGCATGAGGGTCAGAATAATAATAATCATCATCATCATCATCATCGTCATCATCATCATCATCATCATCATCATCATCATCATCATCGTCATCGTCATCATCATCATATTTTCTTTGATGGAGGATTTGGTTACTATTTTAAACTGTGTACTGGAATATGATAAAACATAGGCTATAATATACATGTTCAGAATAAGAATAAAATGACATAAAATAGTAAATTTCTGCATTGCATTTTGTTGATTTTCTAAATTAGAAGACTAATTAAGGAAGCACGTTGCTGCCATGCCAGACAACCCTCTTTTTTGTTTTTGAAATCAGTTTTCACATCATAATGTGAAACCTTTCACAAAAGATGTCCTGAGAGCAGATCAACTGAGGAATATGGCTGATTTACATGATTTGATGAAGTTGTATTTCATGCTGGGGTTGAGACATGGTGATATTTTGTTGTTACTGAGCACAGTGGATGATATTGAGATAAGTATGCACACAGTAAGAAGGATTTTAAAATGCATGGGGCTGTACAGGAGATAAAATCACTCCGACTCGCAGGAGGCAGCTGGAAGCAAAGGGTCCACGGGCCCAACGTCACGCTGCGGCTGCCAATCAGACGCTCTGAATGGGCAAACCACCGTAGTCAGCATGAAATGTCTCTGAAACTGAGACTATCCAGGTGAATTCATGGCCTTGACTCTGAAACTCTACTTGTTGTGTTCTTGTGGCTTTGTTTATTTCATGCACCCAGCTTCTAAATTCGTGTCTGGCTGTTGTTAAGCGAGTTTAAAAGATGCAGATCCAAATCAGGCACCAAGGTAAGAATACTGCAAAATGCACCCAGGCAGGGTTACATACTTTTGCACAAGACGTCTCTCCTCTCTCCTGTTGAAGCAGGCTGTCGCATGTTAAATAACCTCATCCGTTGTAAGTAACTGACTCCCCTGTGACCCCATTGAGCTGCAGGCATGCCAAAACCACAGCATAAAAAACGGTTAACATTTTTAAGTAAAGACTTGCAATACTAACCCACAACTTGATATGTTGTTCATTAAATTAACTTGTCTCATATCTATAGAAACTGCCAAACAGATTACCACACATACACAGCCTACAGCTACTGTAGGAAACAGAGGTTTGTAACAAATTGTTATAGAAGGTATGCGTAAGTATCTATAATATCAGAAAAAAGCCAGTTCAACTTCATTATTCATCATTACCTTACTTAACATAGTCATAATATCAGCAAAGGTTATTATTTGATGATGTGTAGTGCAGAGCTCTATCCTGAGACTACCAGGCAGATCCTCTTAAGGGCATTAAGGTTCTAGCTTTAGTAGTGGTGGTATACCAAGTGTCTTTACACCTGCTTAGGATCAAAAAACAAAAAAAGGCTATAGTGATCTCAATCCTGTTGTTAAATTCAATAATATGTGATTATATACAGTATGCCAGCTCTATACCTTTGCAAAAGCACCTCCCAACACATTCCAACGTGTCTTTTATGTGGTTTCATAAAGTCCAATAATCTCTGACACATTGCCTGCAAAGGGGCGCTTGATTTCTAATTACTGAAATGCAGGAGGTAGTAAACTGTGACACGCTAACACATATTTCTCTGAGGATATACATGTGTCTGTGTTTCCACAATGCCACAACTGGCACAGCTTGCGTAGCCTCAAGCTGGTTACACATCACTATCACACAGTAGCGTGTCTAAGATTTATCAAAACCTTTTTGATACCTCCCACAAGAGTTTTCTGAGGTTTTCCTTTGGTGCCCGAACATGTCAGCTAGAGTGGCTGCTGCTGACCTACAGCACTGTACGCAGGCGTGTCAGCCAGCTAGCCAAAACATCCTATGTTGACTCTTTGGATAGTGCACGTGTGATACCACTAGCCCACAAAGTAACCAGATGCTATCTTACCACCAAAAAATCTGCCTCTGAGCTTCAGCCAGGCTTGATCAGTAGAATTGGGATTCTTCTAACAGGGACCAGGCTTCATCGGGTGCAACAGAAGCCACTACGAGAGTCCAAGCAAGGGTTGAGAGATGATTCACCTCAATTCAAGATGACTCATCTGTAAACTCAGAATAAACAATAAGCCATTAAGGAGTGAGAAGGCGTATTTTGCCTCAATATTCTGCACATACTAAAGCAAGAACCTCTTTGTATGATGTGTACTTTGGGGGTGTTTAAGGTTTTAGCCAGCAAAATTACCCAGTTATCTCAGTGAATTATTGAAATAGGCCCCAGTGCATGATTTGTCTCATCACTAACGTCAAACCAATGTTTACCCCTATGTTTACCTCTGCAATGACCACATGATCCCACCCCCATTTCTGACGTTTTGATTCCATCCCTTTGTTTATACTGCTCCGCTAATTGGAAAACTTTTGTGACTTTTTGTGTTTGGACTATTGGAAAGCTGTCACGCTCTAATTCACCCACATAAAAAAAAACAAACAACTACACTGAGGTGACGTCATGGGAAGTGGAGATGGCAACTGAGACCAAATATGGAAAGTGGATGCATAACTATGAATGTGCTGAATATGAATGTGGCTGCCGTCGTAAACGTATTTCTTTTGAATGAAGTGGCGATGTAAGAGTTGTTGTTTGACTCATGCAACTTCTATGACTATACGAGTCTACGACTTTTCATGAGTAAAATGAGTAAATGCAATGCAAACACTGCATCAACACAGAATGCTACAACAAGGTGGAGACATAAATAATGAGAATGAGTAACAAAGCTGTAAATGACAGACATACAAGCACAAATCACCGCCACAGTGGCAGCTATACCGAAAGTTCTGACGTATTTATGGTGAAACAGTTACAAACCTGGGATAATAAAATATTCTGGCCCAATATTGTGTGAAGTAAGAATAACTATTGGACCTATAATGGATAACAATTAACAATTTAATATGTCAGTGAGAATGAACTGTATGTTGACAAACTTAGTCAAGATTGCCACCATAAAGGGGAACTTCACCAGACTTTGTCTACTGAAATAGCACCCTACTGGGCATCATGTTTTATTTTTTGTCATAAGATTATACTGTTGTGACAAGTGCTGGCAATAACCAACATAGTTAACTCAGATAAGAAGTTTGCACTGCGGTGTTGCTATAGGTTACTGTACATCTTGGTATCCAGGCGTGACAGCCGAGTGTAAGAAAATAGTTCTGCTGCCTGGAGCAACACAAACATCTGTTTTAACACTTCTCATGTTCGTGCCGTCAGTCTTTTGATTCGTTATGAACCAATAAACCACTGAGGTAGAGTATTTGTCAAAACTGGTCCAGACAGGGTCTAAATACCTACCAGGCAGTATGTCACCAAAGACACAGTAAACAAATGACTTCAACTGAAACTGTGGAAGTAATTAAAACACGCACACAGTAGTGACTCAAACAGGTAAGTGTAAAACAGTAAAGTTGAAGTACACATGAAGTAAAACATGTTTGAGTCATTTTAAACATTCACCCATCATGAAACCTTTTTTCCCAAAAGGATAGATGTAACTTTGAGTGTGAAACTTTGAAGGGGATTAAGACAGGGTCACTCATTTTGAGATCCTTTAATAACATCAGGTCACTGTGAATGCATGCAACAATGCACGTTTTCAAAGCCTAGTCAAAATGTATTTTGAGGTCACTGGTTCAAATCCCAAAAGTCTTACAAGAACAAGACTTTATGTATTTACATTGTCAGTTTTATATACCTAAATTATCAGGAAGCCTTTTCTTCCCCACCAGATATGTATTTCTGTGGAAGAATAAATCCCTTTTAACTTGATTTTTATACCAGACACCTAACTACGCAAATTACACTCTTATGTACTCGTACTTGTACTAATACGTGTACTACACAATCATGGATAGTACACGTATTGTAGTATATGTATAGCATGATATGTTCTCATGACGCCTTGAACTTGTCTCAAGTGAATGAACTGAATTAACTCATCTGGTATCAAAGTTGTGGTTCCCAACCTGTGATTCTTTGCTGCATCATCCCCTCTTTCTACTCACTGACTTTCTGGCTGCTCCTACCAAATAAAGTCAATAAAGAATAACTGGAATCTGTCATGGTAGCATGCTTCATCATCCTTGGACTTCCCAGGAGTACGCAACTGAACTTTTCCCAAAAGTTTATTTACTCCCTTTAAGTGATGCACAAACTAACTAATAGTAATACCAATACTGTATACATGCACACTGACACGCATGCGTCCGTCTTTTAGTAGGCCGATGTGTTGGCGCCATCTGCTGCTGACCGAGGGAGCCAACGCTAGAGGTCATATGACATTAATAAATACGTCATTTAAATCCCCAGTGCAAGAATTAGAAACCTACAAGTGCTTCCATATATTATCTGATGAAATTCATACTGCATAATAATACCTATCTAGATCATTTGAATGTCTTTGTAAATATTTGTCTGGATATTGGAAGGCACATTTGACATTTCATTGTAAAAGAATGGGTCATGTCATGTATTCTCTACATACTGTCCTGGCTGCATGTTTGCGTCTGAAGCAATGTTAGTCTAAAGAGGTTTAAACTACAACTACAACACCCATAATGCACCGGGAGCATGACGACCTCATATCGCAAACTGCGCCTGCTCGTGATTTTGTTGTCGCAAAAATGGCGGCACTGTTGCTGCAGGAGTTTGAAAGCTCCGAGATTTCTAAGCTACCAAAAACCGTTCAAAACAAACTGGAGAGGCTTCTTTCGGATCAACAATATGAAATCGATTCTTTGAAAGCACAACAGGAGCAATTTCGGGTTGACAGCGGTAAGATAGCGCCTGGCATTTTGTTAGCCAGCGGTGCTAAAGTATTTTGCTTTGCTCAGCATGCACGCATGTCGGTTAACGCAACGCACATTTAAAAGTTAATCATTTTGTTTTGGACTTTGTAAATATACTAACACTGCTTTGTTAGCTACCTGGCCGTGTTATATATCTACAAACGGGTTCGTTAATTTGAAATAAACTGGAAAAAAAACGGCAGGTTGTCGCTAACCACGATTTGACGCTAATGCTAGCAGCTAACGCTGGCTCCTAGCTTTAACAAATGCACCATGAGATTAAGCAGCAATTTATCTGTGTAATATAATAGTAGCCAACTAATAATTTAATGTGCTAACGTGTTTCTACTGACCCCTTTTCTGACAGAGCAACATTTCTTTGAAAAAGTGAAACAACTTGCTCAGTGTCAGGAAGAATTTGTGTCCCAGACTCAAGAACATCTTAAACTCAAAGATGAGTTTACCAAGCTCGGTAAGGGTGAACTTAAAGAAATATTACATCTATACATTAATAGTGTGACCCAGCTGCGTTGTATTACATACCATGTATAATTGCATTTATTCACGTCTTCCCTTTTAGACGAGGAACTTAAAGCTGTGCGTGAAAAGAACAGGGAATATGAATCAGCCCAAGAGAAGTTGTCATCAGAGCAGGTAAGACACACAAAATCATACCTGGCAACAATCAAACAATGTCACTCATATTACTGTTTGCTTACTTCACGTGTTACCATGTTCTGCTACGTTTTAGGGATTTGTAATATTAAACTATGTCAGCTGTGCTCTGCAAAAGTCATTGGATGATGTCTATGCCTGTCTCAACCAACGGCTCTGCCTTTTCTGTTTTAGTGCAGCTTTTCAGTGTATTCCAGATGCTAAGACTTTCTTACATTTGAACACTTTTAGCTCACTTTTGTTAACACAAGTGCATCACCTAAAAAGCATATAAAGGTCCGTCTTTGGGTTTAAAAGAGATACATTTAGTTTTCATGTCATTTTTTGAATTACCTACTGGCATATATGTCGGGAAGAATATTTTGGAAATACTTGAACTGACTAATATTTATATTTATATCACCAAATGGAATATGGAAGATGAAACAGCAGTTACTAATGTTGAAATAATTATTTGTTTAGACTTTGCTGTCAAAAGCCAAAGAGGAACTGGAGGCAGAAAAGCGAGAACTTGTGCGAACACTGGAGAGAAGATCGTTGGAAGTGGAGCATTTAAATGGTATGAACGGATGAATCAGTCTTTGTTAAACCTTTTAGTTACTTTTTTTAATAGATACTAACCATTACATGTATGTGGCACTGTTATTTCTGTTTCGCAAACAGATGACTTCAGGCAACTCAATGATAAGTTGGTGGAGGTCAACACCTCTAAGATGGCCCTGCAGATGAAGTTGGATGAACTTGAAACAGCTGAAGTCAACATTAAAGTGAGCTCTATTGTTTTTGTACTTTGTTTTAATAGTACCTCAACATTTGAGTTGTCTGTAGAGGAAGTGGCTTCTGTAACAAACGTTTACCTTTTACTGTTTTGTGCATATTGCCACATAAACAAGTACAACTAAGTACATTTGTTGTGCTTTGTTGTTACAGTACAAGGATAAGCGGATGGAACAAGAGAAGGAGCTGCTGAACAGCCAAATAGTGTGGCTAAATGAGGAGTTGAAGGCCAAGAGTGAAGAACTGCTGTCCCTGTCACGAGAGAAGGGAAACCAGATCCTGGAACTGAAGTGCAACCTGGAGAACAAGGAAGATGAGGCATGTCTTTTCTGTATTTACGTAAAGCTGAATTACATGTAAGAATACAACTACGACAGCAGTAGCAAGTACAGTACAGTGATAGCATTTTCATCAGTTATGAATACCATCATCTTCTATGGGCATTGACAGGATGTTTTTTTTTTATTTTGCTTGTGACTTCAGTTAAACAGACTCCAGGACCAAGTGGACAGTTTGAAGACTTCCAATGAAAACCACCAGAAACAGAATGAGGACTTAATCACCAAACTAAAAGAAGTATGTGTGTTGTTGGTTTTTTTTCTTGCAGCCTTTTCAACGTTCTCATCTCGTCTTTACACAGAAACAAGAACTGACTCTTTTTATTATGTTCTCACTGTGAAGTTTAATAATTGAAGTGTCTGTTTATTCCAGGCCAAGGAGCAACAAGCCACCATGGAGGAAAAGTTCAGAAATGAGCTGAATGCCAACATTAAACTCACTAATCTATACAAGGTATGTATATGTATAACAGCAAGCCAAACCATGTGTTCCCAGTCATACGTTCCAGGTCCATGGAGTATCAGTGTTTCACATTTTCAGAATATTTGTTTAGAGGAGACGTTGACATATTTTTTTCATGCATGGTCTTATCTGCAGTTTATATTTATGACCCGCTGTGTGTTTTAGTTATGCTGAATTGCAGATAATAACATTGTTATCGTGACAGGGAGCATCAGCAGATTCTGAGGCAAAAAGCGAAGAGCTGAGTCGGGCAGTGGAGGAGCTACATAAATTGCTGAAGGATGCTGGAGAAGGTGCGAGGCTCACAAAATGACCATAATCATGTAGTGATTATGTAATATTACGTAATGTAATACATATATGTGTAATTATGTATATGTAATATTACGTAATATGTAGTACTTCCTTCTAGAAGGGAAGAGTCTGAATTCTGAATCAGTTTTTGATATTCCCTGACAATTGCTCTGTTCACTCTCTCCAGCCAACAAGGCCCTTGAAGAGAAGTTGCAGGAGATGAATGGTGTCACAGACAAGAGTGTGGCTGAGCTTAAGGAGAGGATCCAGAGTCTTGAGAAAGAGCTAGAGAATGCCAATGAGCTGCTGTCAAGTTGTAAACTTCGAGGTCTGTTGGATTGATTTGCGTTCATTGATTCATTCATAAAGCTATCGAAACACTTTGAATTTCAAATAAGCCAGCATCAAGCCTCAAGAAAAAGGATATTCTTTAAATTCACATTACAATCTCATATACCCAGGTCCTGTCGGTACAACGTCTGCACTCACAGAGGAGCAAATGACAACAATGTCTCCAACAGCAGCTGCTGTATCCAAGATAAAGCCTGGCATGAAGCTGACAGAGGTATATGAAACTTTATTATAAACCTTTCCAGAATTTGGAAATGGGTCTGAAGGCACTTCAAAGTCAAGCCTACGTTTGATTTTGATTTGTTATGTTGTAGAGTGTCATTTAATTGGACTGATTTTGTGCACAGTTGTCTTCCACTGCTCATTTTTTCTTATTTGAATATAAAATGTATTTTCAGTTGTATACAGCATATGTGGAGAGCCAGGAGCAGCTGCAGTTGGAGCGACTGGAGAACAAGCGAGTCAACAAGTACCTGGATGACATTGTGCAGGAGGTGGAAGCAAAAGCCCCCATCCTCAAACGGCAAAGAGACGAACATGAACGCATGCAGAAGTCCGTGGCCAGTCTTTCTGCGAAACTGGAGCAAGCTGTTAAGGTGGGTAACGCAGACAAGGTAGTATGTGTGTTTAGTGGAATATATCTAGTTTTTGTTTTTCCTCCATTTAATATTAAAATGATACCGATAATTTGCTTATTCTCAAGTTTTTTTGTGTGTGTACTTGTGTTTCAGGAGGTGCACCGTCTGCAAAAGGAGGCCGATGAAGCTAACAAGCGCTCCTCTGTTCTGGAAAGGGATAACCAGAGGTGTGAACTGCAGCTGGGAGACATGGCACAGCAGGTGGGTTCTCCGTCTCTTCCTCCAGTATAAAGGATAAACCTGGTTATTTCAGAAAATATGTTCAGTCTGTGTACATCAAATTTCTTCACACTTGTGAAAATTATCCTGCCAGGTGCGTGTGCTCCTGATCGAGCTGGAAGAGGCTCGTGGAAATCACGTGTTTCATGAGGAAGAGGTGAGCTCAGCTGATGTCAGCAGCACATCAGAGGTGATCAGCCAACACTTGGTGACCTTCCGCAGTATAGAAGAGCTACAGAAGCAGAACCAGCGTCTTCTGGTGGCCCTCAGAGAGCTCAGCGATGCCCAGGAGAAAGAAGAGTTTGAGGCCACAGGCAATAAGTATGTTAGAATGTTTGCTGTTTCTCTTTTGGTTTTTGCTATAAACGAACAGATCTGTGAGTCAGCTTTTTTGTGTTATGTCTCATAATCCAAGTTCATTAATGTGTAGCAAAATTGGGTGTAAACCATTTCAACCTAAATTTTGCATCCATAAATCTGTTACTTTGAGTAACCAAAGATGTCAGTCTGTCAGTTGGGTTAATAAAGAAACTGTTACAGGCGTGGAGAACTGGAGCAGAATTTGGAGAAAGCCCAGGTCGAGCTGGATTCCCTGAAGGAGCAACGCAACCAACAGGTTAAGATGACGGAGTCCATTGTGAGGCAGAGGGACATGTACCGTGTGCTCTTGGCTCAGGCTACTGGTGTCAGCTTCCCACAGCAAGGTAACGGATAAACAAAGTTGATGCACAACAGGAGAACCTGCACATGCATATTCATTTTTTATGTCACGTCAACTGAACTTAACTGAGTGTTTTTGTTCTCGAAGGTACACCACCTGAGGAGTTCTCCCTGACCTCCACTCCCCGCCGCTCACCTGCAGCCATTCCCACAGCAGGAACACCCACTGCACTTGTCTCCATGGCTACAGACTCCGCTGAAGCATTGGAGGCCAAGGCAGCTTTGCGACAGGTGAGTGCCACATTTACCAGACAACATTCAAACTGTGATAGATTCACAAGTGTTACTGCATTTAACTTTAAATCCCACACCAACGACAACAGATGTAGATATCAGTAGTACTAGTTGTTGTTACTTCTGTTTACATTTTTATTTTTATTATTAAAAATGTTTACAGACTCATCAGTGGATCACTACTGTATGTATGTTTGTTTCCCATGTTTGCCACTAGATGGTAGTGTGTCTATATTAATGAAGAAAGATTGGCGCTCCAACAGGGAAGGAAGAATTTAAGTTTATTTTATTGAAAACCCTTGACATGGGTCAAAGGGCCAGTGTAACGTGTTCATTGTCATCCATGAAACTGTTTTTTCTCAGACATTAACTATGTAAACATGATGTAAAAATGTCTGGTTGCATCTGTAGTTGCAGGAGGTGTTCTCCACCTATAAGAAGGAGCGTGTGGAAAGTGACAAGGCACTGGCAGTGCAAAACGAGAAGCTCCAGGAGCAACTTTCTGACCTCCACTCCCAGAATGCCAAGATATCCACGCAGCTGGAGTTTGCCTCCAAGAGGTAAGTCTGAAAAACATCAGCAGGAACTGCTTTCCCTTACAGAAAGTAACTGTAAGACTAATGTGACTATAAAAGAGCATTGTGCATCACCACTTCCTGGTTTACTCGACCCTTGATCTGTTACAAGGACTCCATAGGAGAGGACATAAGCCACTAAAATGAATGTCTGTGTCACAATATCAGGTATGAGATGCTTCAGGACAACGTTGAGCGCTACAGGAAAGAAATTGCTTCTCTCAGAGAGAAAGGACAGAGCATGGCTGCTGCCACACAGAAGCATGAGCAGACCATCCACACTTTGAATGAGGATCTGAGAGCTGCTAAAGAGAAACTCACCATGGCAGAGGTTTGTCTTTGTTCCAGCAACCTTGTCAGAGTTTTTTGTTTGATCATTGATTTATTTGAATTTGTCACTACTTGAGACGTCTTCTCTTCTCCCATCTCTTAGGGCCAGGTGGAGAACCTGCGTAAGGAGAGAGACATGCTGAAGCTGGTGGAGTCCAAACTGAATCAAGAGAAGGAGACAATCCTGAGTCAACAACAGACCCAAAACCTGCTGCTGACCAACCTCCAGACCATTCAGGTAAACCACAAATATGACATTTCTTATTCATTTTCTCACACGCACATAAACACCGTTCAAAATGATAACTGCTGCCTCCTTTTAGGCCACTCTTGAGCGCTCAGAGACTGATACACGTCAGCGTCTAAACAGCCAGATGGAAAAGCAGGAACGAGAGATCTCCCAACTGCAGAAGAGACTGGAGAATGAGGTGGAACAGCGCCACCTGCTCACCTAGAAACCAGGAAGTACGGAACCACCTCAACTCATGTGCAGATATGTTGTGGAGTACTGATAAATCAATACTGTTTGTTTACTGTTCACTTGATCCTCAAACACAGACTCGCATGGAAAATAGGTTAAAAGAAAAAAACTCATTTCTTGTGCACAGATCCAGTTGATGGATGCAAAGAGGCAGCTGGAGTCGCAGGTTGTTTTACAACAGAAGACCAAAGAACTGCTAAATGCTGCCGAGCTGGAGCTGAACACCCTCAGGCTGCAGCAGGGCAGCAGCGAATCACGTCACGTGCTGAGCTCCCCCTCCACATCCAGTATCAGAGGTTGGCCCAAACACGCACATACACAAACAGGCAGAAGTACGTAATACAACAGCACAGTACAAAGAGGAATACATGCACCTAATCCACACACACCTAAATTAATCCAAATCTCAGTACCTTAAATTTCTGGGTTAACATCATTGGAGGTCAAATAATTTATAGCTTCCACTAAAATTACTGCCTATGTATCTTTTTTGGGCAGTACACATTTTTGGGGAAGTAATAAGACAAATAAATCACTCAAACTTTATAGGCTCTGTCCTTTTTTCTAGTCAAGTCACACAGTTTTATACTTTCTTCTGTAATAAAATATATATGCTAGGACGTTATGGTCTTACTAGCTTGTGTTCTAAGTGTTTATATAAGACCTATCCAGTAAAAGAGACAATGAAATGTCTTAGCCACAAATGTTTGTGGTTTTTAAGAACAGACTTCGCAACAATGTAATGCTATTTTCATGAATTCACAATCTGTCCTCCCCTCCTAAAAGCACACATTCATTTTGTCAAATTGTATCACTCACTTTCAGGCCTGCAGGGTTCAGATCAAGACCGAGAGGATGTACAGGGCCGCCTGCGGCTGGCTGAGACACGGGCAGAGGAGCTGGCAGAGAGCCTCAAAGCTGCGACCTCCAGCATGGAGCAGTACAGGGCCATGGCTCAGAGCCTGGAGGAGTCCCTGGACAAAGAGAAACAGGTACAAAACAAGCCTGTCAGGGTGCCACCTCTCATAAAACTACTGCAACCGCAAAACTATTAAAAAATTATAAATCCTTGTGTGAGCAAGTATGTGGGAAGCAGATAAACCTGTATTTCATTTTGTACACCTGAGGTATAGCTCTGACAGTAATGGATTCCTGCACATCCTGCACACAATCTTTCATGCATGTCCTATCTTTTAGCTTAGGACATTTGGGAAAATAATGCACATTGGGAAATTCCTGGTAAAGATAATTATGATATGGCATGATAATGTTGTTTTTATTACATCAGGTAACAGAGCAGGCCCGCTCATCCATTGAAGATCGTATGAGGGAGGCTGAGAAGCAGCACCGCATTCTGGAGGAGAAACTTCTGGAAGCAGAAAAAGGGAAACAAGACTTGGAGGAGCAGATGAGGACTGTCCAAGCCTCTTTGGAGGAACAGGTATATTAAATCCCACATTATTATAAAATGCTGTAGATTTTCCTTGAAGAATAATTCACTCCTATATGTGACCCTCTGAGCAGTTTTGTTCAACGTCATACAATTTTCCTTACTTGTGTATTTTATTTTTTATTTTTTTTAGATTAACAATCTAAACAGAAGTCTTAGCAGTGCCCAGGCAGATCACCAGGCGGTGCTACAGAAAGTGGCAGTAGCTGAAGCCCAGCAGCAGCAAGCTCTACAAGACAGCCAGGAACAGGTAAGCTTGAAACTGGACGTAGGAAACTTTATCAGGCTGATACAATAACCTTTTACGGTAATTAAAAAAGCATATTTGATACTGATCACCAGTATTACCAGTATGTTTAGTATGAAATGATGATTACTTAAACATGCAAAGATGGTATTAAACCTTCTTTCCCATTTCCAAGGCTAAGCTGGCAGCTGAAGCGCAAGATAAGTATGAACGGGAGATGATGCTGCATGCAGCAGATGTGGAGGCCCTGCAGGCTGCTAAAGCTCAGGCCCTGCAGGCCGTCGAGCTCAGACACCAGCTGGAGGAGAGAGCTGGGAGGATCAGTGCGGAGCTACTGGAGGCCAGAGTCTCCTGGGAAGAGCAGGAAAAGATCCTCAAGGTTGGTTGTCAAGAGTGTTTGAGAGATGTACAGGTGATGACCTATAGTGTTACAAAAACATGGAGTTTAAAAGAATCACAGGAACGTCTCTTGCGCAGTCAAGAAGTCTAATAAAGACATTTATTAGCCATGTGATGAAGTGTTACGGTTCATTTGTCCAACCGATGGCTCAGTTTCATTTTAATAGAAATTAGCAGTTACATTTTTTATCTTCTTTGCTCATATCCCAGGAGGAGATGTCCAAGATGGAGAACCGCAATGAGGAGTTGCAGAGGCAGAACACCCTCCTGCATGAGCAGGTCCAGACAATGAGCAGCAAGATGGCGGACAATTTGCAACGTGCTGCCAGTGAGAGTCCAATGAACATCTCCCTGAATGAAGATGGCAAATCTCAAGACCAAGTCCTTGAGATTCTCAGGTAAAACACATTCATCTCAAATCACACAATCCTTTCGTGTACTTTGTCTTTATTTACTAACAAAGATTTTATTTGCAAGTCTCAAACATTTTTACTGCCTACTGTCACATTCCTGCCCCTCCGTGTTCTGTTTTTGATAGCCTGATTTTGTTCTCCATCACAGGTTTGTTCGTCGGGAGAAGGAGATTGCAGAGTCTCGTTTTGAGGTGGCCCAAGGGGAGAGTTTGCGCTATCGTCTGAGGGTGGAGCACCTAGAACAAGAGCTGAAGGAGGTGCAGGACAGCTTGAGTGCCTCAAAGGAAAGGATGCAGGTATGTTTTTACTTACCTACCAATAATTTTGTTTACCACAACTGTGATCTTAGCATTGCAGGTGTAGGGACATTTTACTGATAAATATTCAAGGAACAATTCAAACCTGCACATACCAAATCTTCAATATTATTGTTATCGTACTCAGGTCACAGCAAAGACCCTGGCTCAGCATGATGAACTGATGAAGAAGACAGAAACAATGAGCATCCTGATGGAAACCAATAAGATGCTAAGAGAGGAGAAGGACAAGATGGAGCAAGAACTGCAGCAAACCCAAGCTAAGGTATCGGATGTGTTTTTGTAGAAAAATGTAGTGGTTGTGTTGAATTTGATGTGAAATAAATATCATTCTATCATTTGAGCCTCCAAATCCGCATCTCATCTTCTGTGTGTTTCAGGTACAAAAGCTGGAATCAGACATCATGCCACTACAGCAGACCAACTCTGAGCTGAGTGAGAAGAGCGGCATGCTGCAGGCAGAGAAGAAGTTACTGGAAGAGGAGATCAAGCGTTGGAAAGCCCGGACACAGGTCAGTGGAAAGACTAGGAAGACAATGAAAACCGCAAGGGGAAAATACCTCTGTCATTAGAAAAGTAGATTGTCTTACTTCATTTAAGATTTTAATTTCACGCCATTAACATACAGCCTCTTCTCCTTTTAGCATTTGGTGAGCCAGCAAAAAGATTCAGATCCAGAAGAATACAAGCGCCTGCACTCTGAAAAGGAGCTGCACCTCAAACGCATTCAGCAGCTCAACGAGGAGAGCGGCAGACTTAAAGCAGAGGTTACCAGGTAAGGGATTATAAATTATCCCTTACCTTGAATATTTATTCACCTGGATATCAAGTGTTTCCCTTCTCTCTCTTCAGTCCTACTGATTCTTTGTTTGCCACATTAATTTACACAATCTCTTCATTTCTTTCACAAGGACCAATAGTCTAACGACATCCCTGCAAAGCCAGATACAGAACTTGCGTGACAGCATGAGTAAACTAACTGAGGATAGGAATACTCTGAAGAAGGAATTGGAGACCTAAGAACCAGGAACTCCAGGAGAAGGTGCGGACTATAACCCAGGTCAAAAAAATTGGACGTCGCTACAAGACTCAGTATGATGAACTCAAGGTGGAGCATGACAAGGTGAGAGCTCAGCAGCTATAAACTTCACACCTTTTTGAAACAAAAGTGCATTGTTGTTGTTTGATTGCACTTTGATCAGTCAACTAAAGCCACCCTTGTGCTTATTTGAGCATAATTCATCTCTCACGCTGCGTTTCCTCCAGATGGTTGCTGAGGCTGCAGCAGGCCCATCCCAAGAAGAGGAGGCTCGGCAGGCATCAGTTCAGGAGTTGCAGAGCCTGAGAGATTCTCTGAGCCAGGCTGAAGCCAAGACCAAAGAGCTGGAAGGACAGCTGGAGAACATCAGCAAGGTTAAACATCACAAGTTTTACTGAACTGTCTACTCGTGTCCTTCTCAGGTTTGGGAGGAAGGTGATACCTGAAAATCAATAGTAGCATAGTCAACGGTTTACATCGCAGCAAAAGAGGCAGTGTAAAGGCAGTTTTTCTTGCGTTTTCTACATACATTCATTAGTTTCATGTCATCCTGGCCTGCGACAGGTGGTTACAGAGCGTGAGACTGAAGGCCGTAATGCTCAGGAACAGTCCACCAGGCTGCAGGCTGAAGTGACCAGGCTGAGGCAGGAGCTGCAGGATAAAGCTTCTCAGGAGGACACACTGAGACAGCAGATGACAGAGAAGGAGGAGAAGACCAGGAAGGCCATCGTTTATGCCAAGCAGAAGATCAACCAGCTCATGGGTGAGAGGGTTTACTTTACCGATGGACTACGATAGATTTTATAGATCCTTCTCTTCTTTTTCTCCCCCTATTGCAGTGTCGCTTGTTTTATTTGAATCTCAAACCTAAATTTTACAACGTTAATGTCCAGGCACCAAAGACCAGCTACAGAAGGAAAATGCAGAGCTGAAGCAAGCAGCGTGAAGAGCTTGAGGTGCGAGTGAGCGCACTCAAGTCTCAATACGAGGGCCGTCTGAGTCGACAGGAGAGAGAACTGAGAGATCTTAGAGGCCAGCAAGGAGAGACAAGAGCAGAGAGACGAACCAGCTGAGGCAGGTCCCAGTAAGGTGAGAGTCTACTTCAAAAGTTTTCATAATCAGCGGATGACAAATGTCTGATGTCTAAAAGGTGTTTGGAGGGTCATCTTTCTGTCCTGATTTTCAGACCCAGGAGCAGCAGAGGAGCACGGAACAGAGACAGATCAGTCTAAAGACCACCCCAGCTGCAGACAGGGGCAGGTATGATACACAACCTCTAAAAGTGCTTATTGTTTGTAGGATAGCACTGCAGCTCAACATGGATGTATATATTCCTACACCTCCTTTCTTATATTAAAAGTGCATCAGCTGAGTCATTACTCGTGTCCTGATCTTTGTCTCTCAGCGCCAGCACGTCTGAGCCACCAACTGCCAACATTAAACCTACACCTGTAGTGGCTACAGCTAGCAAGCAGCCTGTCAATCCAGGGAACAAACCCACTCCAAGAGCAAGCATCAGGCCTATGATCACCCCAGCAACTGTACCCACCCCAACACCCACAGCTACTGTCATGCCCACCACACAGGTGGAGACGCAGGAAGGTAAGGAACTGCAAAGCTTCAAGCCGATGTACGAGCTAAAGGGGTATTGGCCCTAATGATGAGTGTTACAGTAAAAGTATATAGAGTGCTGCAGGAATGAGTTAGCGTTCCCTCATCTCAAAGTTTTATTTAGGTGCTTGGTCTGGTGCTAAAATAAGATTCACTTGCAATTCAATGCATCACCTCTTTAGCGTGTTTTTGTATTAAGTCTAATTCACGCAGCTACAGTCTCAATGAACATCTGAATCTGCTGTCCACTAACCTAAACTCCTCTACAGCCATGCAGTCCACTGAGGGCCCACCGGTGGAGCACGTGACTGTGTACGGCAGTGCCAGCGGCTCTGTGCGCTCCGCCAGCCCTAATGTCCAGACGACCTTAGCCAGCCCCATGCTGACTGTGCAGCAGACTCAGACACAGGCCACAGCGTTTGTCCAACCAACTCAGCAACAGAGTGTTACCCACGCCGAGCCAACCAATCAGGAGCCACCAGCCGTGGTGATCGAGGCAACACCTAGCACACAGGTGGAATGGCCTTCAACATCTTCCACTTCCTCTGTGTTTGGCACTGGTAAGAACTTTTATGTGGAATGGTAACATCATTTTAGAACAGGGTTCTCTCCTCTCCTCCAAATAAAGCATAATGCCAAATCTAAAAATGTCCTGATAAAGTCATCATTTAGAAATTATGGGTCTCATAGTATGATTCTGACAGATCTACTGGTATTAGGGAGAAGTCTAAATAACACCCATCTGTAGTTTCAGCAACACCTGGAACCTCCTCCATGTCCAAGAGGCCTCGTGAGGAGGAAGAGAGTGCCACCATGGTTACCGACACAGAGACCACACAGGACGATAACTCCAGGGCTCCTATATCTAAGAAGCTGCGCATCATCCAGAGAGTTGGTCCAGAGGTGAGGAAGCGACACGACATAGAAATCCTAAAAGGTGTTTTCATTCATTTTAATGACCTGAAAACTGGTCCAGTTGTGTTATGGGTGTCACATACGTGTTGTATGTGTTCCCCACAGGAGGAGGTGTTGGTGGAGGACAGTGCGGAGGCTGAGGGCGTGGTGCCAACAGACAGCGATGGTGCCGAAGCAAGCCAGGTTTGATCATTTATTCCACAGACCTTATTGCCATAATAAGACTGTTAGTATTTCTTAGTGTACCAGGAAATACATTGAATTGGTGGGAAAGTTCATGTAGAATTAATGTGTTAATTACTCTCACTCAGTTGAACTACCTGAGTTGCACCTTTTTACGGAAGATATTAGTTTGTAAATGAGTAGAGTACATATTGTTCTTAGTGCCCATTGTTTTGCTCTGCAGACGGAGGAGTTTCCAGCATTGGAGGAAGGAGATGAGGCTGCAGCATCCCAGTCAGTCCCAATGGACCAAGAGGTTACCCTGAGTCAAAGTGACACCCCTGGACGTCTGGAGCATGAAGTAATCGTCATAGTAACAGACACAGAGAGTGACGATGACCAGGAAGAAGAAGATGAAGAGGAAGAAGAGCAGGTAGAATGTTAAAGAATTTTAAAAGGAATCATGTTAAGTGGCACTGGAAACAAGTCACAGAATTTGTCTGGGTTTTCTGCCACTAATGATTTCACCACCGCGCAATGTAGGACTACGATGAGGAGAGAAGAGGAGGAGGAGGAAGAAGAGGAGGAGGAGGAAGATGAAGAGGATGAGGAGGAAGATGACGGAGAGATGGGGGAGGAAGGAGAGGACAGTAATGAGGGGAGCGGAGACGGGAACGAGGCTTACGAAGGAGACGACACGGAGGTTTGATTACCTATGACACACTGTACTCACAGTTACAACCTTGACCTTTTCATACGTCCTCACCCACACAGCTTTCACATCCAGTACACCAGTTAACCCTTCCCACTCTTCCAGGGAATTACACAACCTTTCCAGCTCGCACACTCAGTTTTTCCACACCGTCTCATTTCACGGTCACTTGCATTTTACCCCCGTGTCGTAACTTTGTGTCTGTGTGAAAGCAGCGTTAGTGTGTTGACTTTAGGTGTTTACCTTTTTACTCCAGTCTTGGTTGCACATGTTCAGTAGGATGAGTCAGTGTCTGCAAAGCGACAGTAAACCTTCTTTCATTTGAAATCTACAAACTGCAGGTGTCAGTTCTGAACTTAGGAGACATTTTAGACGCGTCAGACGGTCGTCCTCAGCGGATAACGAGTTTCACATCTGACCTTTCCCTGAATCCCGTAAAGCTGGTGAGAAGTTAAAAAAAATACGATACAAATCAGAGGTAATGGCAGCAGTGAGTCGATGCTGGGCATTTGAGGAGAGAGATGGAACATTTATTATTAAACCTTGAATTCATGTGTCTGCACAGCCAGTTCAAGGTGAGAATGCTGCACTGTTTTTCTGCCTCATGCTTAAAGACAATGGTGGGTTACTGTTACGGCCAAATCACCATCCATGTAAAAGGATGAGGCAGTGGGATGGGACGTGTGTGCGTAAGCAAGAGGGAACTGCAAAAAAGTGACAGTGAATGCGAGCAACGTAGAGGAAAAGGAGAGCAGTGAAGGTAGTCAACCTGGCAGGAAATGTACAGTGAAGGTTACACTTTGTCAGTGAGTAAAGGCTTCTCAAACCAAACTGAAACTCCTTTGTGCTGCTTCCCAACTGCTGGATTAGGACAATCAGCTCCTTCTGTGTTGAGAAGAAGAGGTATCAAGGGTGCCTCTTTTGTCTCTGGGATACCAGCATGCTGTCTAAAATCAGACGAGTGCTGCGTTATGCCGACGTTACAGCATTATTCTTTATGGTACTATTGCAGGATCTCTGCATAAAACGGGCTTACTTCACACAACACAATACCTGAGTAGGTATGCAGCGTTCATCAACCCAGGTCTGGACACACCACCTTTGCCACATGGTCGTTGCATTAACAGCTGTCCATGTATGTTTTGACTGTCAAAAATTCAGTTATCAACATTTTGAGAATTTGTGTCACTTCATCTTTGATTTCTATGGCAACATGGGGTTTTAGTAATGGATTTCATTTCATTTAGTAATGGTCTGCTCATCTGACAGAGGTGGAAGTAAGTCACACGTGTGCAAGTCACAAGACTTAACCTTAAAGTCTCAGGCAAGTCGAGTTCTTTATTAGATGTCAAACAAATCAAGTCACTGCTCAGGTCAAGCAAAGTCAAATCATCTGAAAGTCTGATGGTCATTTTGTAACAGTCACTGACCTGAACTTTTGGCCTTTTCTGAAAGACATCTGTTCCATATTGGAAGAAAATGAATTATAATCTGTATGTTGCGATCTGCCAGTATATCTTGGCATGTACGGTGTGTGGGTGAGTGTGCTGGACACATCTTCCTCTCATCTCCAAACTGTTTTTCTCCACTATTAATCTTCATCTTTTTTCTCATTTTCTTTTTTTATTTGTCCCTGTTTAACTTTTTAAAATCCTCTTGAGTTTTTCCTTTTAATAATTGATTCTTTTTATTCCTTTTGTTTCTCAGGGACCTGATGTAACAGACCCAGGCACAGAGACAGAGGAGAGTTTGGGGGCGTCCGACTCCACCCAGAGGCCGGCAGATTCCCAGACACCCATCTGTAAGATCCAGGAAACCCTGTCAAGCACTCACGCAGATCCACCTCAGACTCTCCACATGTGCTCACAAACTGTCCCGCCATCCAATTACTTATCTGACACTTCATGATGACTGAGAAAGATGTAATATGTTGTTGTCTGACTGAAAGTAAGAGTGGTCGAGTTGTAGCCAAAATAAGTCATGTCTAACAAGGGCACAAAGGTTGCTTTACTTTCAGAATTAATCACATTATTATTATTACAAGTTATTTTGCTCGAGTTGACGTTCTTAAGCAACAAAATCTAATTGAGCATATTAGACTGGTGGGGGGTTAGAAAACCAATAACAATTATAATACTGGCTCCATTAGGGGACCAGACAGATTCTCTAATGTAATTAGAATGTTTTTTAAACAAGGTGTACAAGATAGAGATACAAGAAAATTGCACAATCTTTGAGGTGATGTAGTAATGTAAGTTTTTATATTTGTCTGTTCAGTTATTTCTTTAAACGTTTCTTAGACCTGTGTGCATTCGTCCCAATTTCTTGAATATGCACATGCCTCTAACAACAAGCCTTTCGATTTTCTCGCATAATTTTCAATAACTTGGAGATATTTTCAAGTAGGAGTGTTGCAATATATAGCAATAATGACAATAATCACATTTAAACTGAATGCATTCATCTTAATCTTTGTTTCCGGTGTTACAGTCAAGTGTAATGTGAGACAAAATGTACAAAATGTGTAGTTAAAGGCGACTTGTATCTTAATTTCATGAATGATTTATAGATACTGCCATGACATCACCAGCTAGAGTTATTTTGACATCAGTACTACTTAAACATAATTTGTGCTCCAAATCCATAAATACCTGAATAAAGAGAAGTTTAGTTGATGTTTGGGGAGTAGTTTTTGTCACAATTCTTATATGTATTGATCCATTGTATTTATTACATATAAATAAAATGGACTTCTGTTTATTTGAGCATTTCCACTACTGTTTCAGTCGAGGGAAGTTCAATGGAGGCCTTCTCGACAGAGCAACCTATCACAAGCTCCGATACAAGGATGCCCCAGTCGCCACGGAGACCAACACATCAGCTGCCCCCTCGCCTGAACATTCATCCTGCCCCGACATCAGAACTGGGACCACCTGCTCAGGTTCAGGTACAAAAACAACAGTGCTCTTTTATTGTTTAGTTGTTTTTCTTCTGATGGCCCAAACACCAATTGCTATCCTAACTGTGACTTCACAGCGTATCCCCGTTCGTCGAGTCCCTCAGCTCACCCCCGGTGTGTCCGGCAGCGCTGTAAGTCCTCTTTGATCAGACAACAATGGAGAATTTTACTGTCAATATATTATTTATACAAATGTTAACGTGAAACTTTTGCTCCTGTGGCCTACACGTTACATCCCTCCCTCTGTAGCAGCATTTCTTCGATGATGATGACAGGATGGTTCCCAGCACTCCCACTCTCGTGGTGCCACACCGGTCTGATGGTTTTGACCAGGCCATCCAGTAAGTCTCACACACATGAGCGCAGATGTTTATGAGTAATAAAACCACTGACGTTTGGTCATATAAAACATTTTATATTATTTTTCACAGTAATTACTGCAGAGATGACTGATCACTTCTACATTTTGTTTGTTTCTTTTAGTTTTTACTTTCAGTTTCACTTTAAGTGAAACTTATTGTGTCTAAGATCATCAAGCTTTAGAGTTTTCATAAAGACCTCTACATTATTGTATAGGTTGCACTGTTTGAGTTTTATAGAGTCTGAGGTTGAGTGTCTATTGTAATAATAATGTATAGGAAAGAGCCTAAAATAAATAAGTATTGTCACTCTGCTGTCTTATTGCACTGAATGACTGTGGGTGGCTTTTGTGTGTTTGTTTTTCAGTTCTCCCCAAGTCGCTGGTGTGCCTCGCTTCAGGTTCGGTCCTTCAGACGACATGCCACAGACCAGCTCCTCCTCACACTCTGACCTGGGACAGCTCGCATCACAAGGAGGTACTCATTCATCAGCACATGTTGTACAGAGTCACAGTTTATTTAAAAAAAAAAAAACATTAAACACCTCATCAACTTTTTAAAAAATGATTTATTTTCTTGTCTTCAGGTCTTGGCATGTATGAAAGCCCCTTGTTCCTAGCAACTCATGAGGAAGAGTCTGGTGGACGCAGTGTTCCCACTACACCTTTACAAGTTGCAGCACCAGGTATCTCTCCGTCTGTCAGTCTGATATGATGGGATCTGTTCTGTTTTATCTCCGCGCCCTCTCTGTTCTTCACCACACTCAACACATTCCTCAGTTTCTGAAATAATCAGTAAGCTGGGTGGAAACTAGTACAACAACATCAGCGGGTATATCTTCTGTTCCAGTAAACGTCTTCTCAGAGGTGGCACAGTCTGACACTACTGATCACGCCTCCCAGTCAGTTCCCATGGTGAGCACGTCCACACCAGGACTGGTTGTGCCAGGAGCAGCCGGCACAGGGGAGGAGAGAGACGATGTCTTCTTGGAGCCAGACACTGATAGGTGAGACTCACTCCTCTCTGCTGTTCATTATTTTCATGTCTTTTTTTTCTTTTTTTGGCTGCTGTTGGAATTCAGACCTGTGGTGCTTTAGTCAGCAGGCTTTTCCCTGCCCTTTAACTGCATCATTCATTATTTATCGCCATGCAAACATGCCTGATGGAAATATGACCTTTTCTTTATCTGCTGCAAACCGTTTGCTCTCCACCATAACTTGATCAAAAGTAAACATGAGACTGTGAAAGTTAGCAGGTTTATTGAAAGTGAATCTTGTCATTTTTATCTTGCATTCATATATAATTTGAACAGATCCCATGCATGTTGTGTGTTGGTCTGTTTATTCCAGGTCCAGTGCAGAAGTGTCAGTGGATCCAGTGGTCTCGCAGGGAGACGGTAGAGGAGCCAAGTCAGCCATCTGACAAAGCCAACCTCCCCTCCACAAGCCAGGAGCCCTCCTCTAGCTCTGCAGGTATAGAGTAGATCCCAACTGTGAATTACTACTTTCATCAGTATCATTTCTCAATTAATGTTCTGATTGCTCTGATGCCCCCCCTCCCCCCAAGATACAAGCAGTGCTACACCCAAGCCCTCTAGACCAGGACCCAGCAGACAGCTGCAGCGCTGGCCAGAAAACCGCACGAAGAGAGGTAACGTATGAAACCCACACATAAACTGCGTGGTAGTATCGCTGATATTGCTAATTACTATGAAACGTTTCAGACGCATGGTGGCTTTATTTAGTCCCTGGCTCATACTTGGATTGATACAAGGAGGTGGCAGAGCTGAAATAATGAAACGCTTTGAAGTTTGGCTAATGTTGTATCTCCAATAAAAGTATCACAAGTGAATTATAAATATCTGCACATAAATTAGTTTTTGAATTAATACAGGAGCATGGTGATGCTCCAAAACCTGCGTATTGCAAGAGATCATAGTCAGTTTGTGAGAAAGAAATGGAAGCACACCGTCAAAATATAAAACTCCATCAACAGAGAGATCTGACTTCCTCCTGAGAAAACTGTCAGCACAGTCTGATGCAACGTTCTCACATTGTCCACTCAAATTTCTTCAGAGAGTGATCAACACAACTGTGCGGATGAAGATGCTCTCTGTACTTAGAGAAAGAGAAGTTTCATCAGCTTGTCATGTCACATCAGTTTTCTTTGACAGTACCAGTAAAGTCTGCTCAAAACCAGCCGGCATGCTGAAAGTGTTTGTATTTCCACATCAGAATCAGCAGCATGTGGGTTTCTGTTGGCTCCTGGGTTCAAGACACTGACTCGATCTCTCCCCTTATTTACTTTAGCAATAAATCAGCAGCATAAGCCTTATAGTATCCCCCTTGCCCAGTTGGTTTAATTTTTTTTTAGAGATTTGCATTGTCAATAAGAGGTTTGGCAATAAACAGCCTCCACACAGACCTTTGATGAAACAGTACTGCTACATTTATTATAAATCACAATAAAATGATAGATTTCCAGCTCGATGTTTCAGATTTGTAAAAACACATTACAATATATAGATAAATGAAGGATTCTAAATTATTATTGCTCTTTAAATATCCTTGTTGGAAGTTGCATGCCTGAAAAACAGTCCTAATTAACTCTAAACAGATCTTTATGTCCACGTTAATCTACTAACATTGCATATTAATTGCAGGGCAACCTGTTTTTTGGCAGCTCTATATGTATGTTCACAACTCACATTTGAATTATGGCTGATGCTGACCATCAGTCATGATGTGCACATAACTCCTTGCAAAGCACTGGCTTCATTTGCACTCCCAGTTTACCTTTTTAATATATGTTGGCAGATTATAATTCAGCACAGGAAAAAACAGGAAACTTTTACATTACATACATATTTTATACAGCCACTGTACAGAATTTTTACATCAGTATAGCAGACTTACTTTAAAAACCAGAAAACTTTTTTATCTCAACAGGTCAAGGATTTCCTTCTCGAGGTATACCTGGAAGACGATTCGCAAGATGAAGCGCTAATGAGAGAACTTGACAACCACGACTGAAGAACTCGTCATTCCCATCAGAAACACATTTTTATCAGACTGTTTGGATTCTGTTTTCAGCCTCGATAATGTTCACATGTTCCGAAGCCTGTTGTTTTTTTGTTTTGCTTTTGTTTTTAATGTGCTTGTAAAGTACCTTTTGTAATCAGCTCGTGCTGAAGCAGTGTGTTTTATGAATAATGTAATAAACTCAGGAAAAGACACAATTTTCAGACTTTCATTGGGCATTTGAAGAAGCTGTTGCTCTGAGGTGTCGTGTTGGCTGCAGGAGCAGCAATGACGGGGTGTTCAGCATCCATCCTCACATTGTAGGATTTGGCTGCAAAAGAAACAATGTTTTGGTTTTTTTTATGAATTCATTGAGCATTTTAATTCATGCATGGTATTTATGAGGTAAATTTTATCCCATAAACATGCAGGTTTAAATTTTAGTCAACAAGAATCCTGTGCATCTTCAAACTATCCTGACTTCAACTAACTTGGAAAGCTTGCAGCTACAGCAGCACATGAATTTTAAGCACTGGGGTGTCTCTTGAATGACATAAATGAAAAGACAGACTTCTGGCATGACGCATCAACTGTAGGCTTCAGACTGAGTGAAATGTTTTACTCAGACAGGAACTACAGTGTTCCTTTAAGGTATCATCAGTAAAATGGAAACTTTTACGGTGGTTATTCCATAATAAACTTGAGTTGTAGGTGAATGGACACCACCCTTAATGACCTTTACATCTGTCCAATCCCCCACCCCACCCTGGCGCACACACCCAGACACACATGGTTCTTGTTAGGCATTTCAGACATGATGTTGATGTGAATGAGGGTAACGCGTCTCACTGCAAGTGAAGGAAGTTTTGTTAGTATAAATAATTTCCTTGGAGATTTTTTTTTTTTTGCACTTCAACAAATTGAGCCTGATTCCATTGCTTTGTTTTTGTGTTTGTTTGTTTTTTTTTTTATGAGGGTCAGTGGGAATCTAAATGAAGTTTTTTCTTCTCTAACTAGTTTCTAACTTACTCTTGACTTCAAATGTGGGTCTTGATGTGCAGAAAACAGCTTTCTTGCTCCTTTCTACTAGTACGATTTTAAACTAAATCCACTCCCTAACTCTATTCAGAGTAATTATGACTATACTACGGTATTAATGACTTACATCTTGAGAAGACGTAGTATTTGTATCCCTCCGGTTCTCTGTTGCTTGGTACGGACACGGCAGCCGTGATCGTTGATGGGAAACCTCTCCAAGATGTCTGTATGCTGATGGTTGGCCCTAGAGGAGACACTGGAAACATAACAGTTGAGCATAAAGTGAGTGGTTTGAGATAGCGTATGTATTGCTGTTTTGTTTTAAATTTTATCTTTATATATTAAAATCACACAACTCTTCAACAGTTGCAGGCCCATAAACTGTACACAGCCATTTTATTTCCCCTTGCCAGTTGTTTACAAGATGGATCACAGTGACCCTCTCACCCCATCA
Organism: Nibea albiflora; assembly: GCA_014281875.1. Taxonomy (NCBI): domain Eukaryota; kingdom Metazoa; phylum Chordata; class Actinopteri; family Sciaenidae; genus Nibea; species Nibea albiflora. Next base: position 7,697,127 of record CM024792.1, read on the forward strand.
AAAGCATGACGCACTTTTGCAGAGAACTACGTTTGTTAAAACTCAAATAAAACATGTTTATATGAGTTTAAGCAAATCTGTTAAAATGCTCAGCAAACACCCAGTACACTCATCACAGTTATATTCAAAAAAGGACCACACAGATGAGGAAAAATAAAATATAAAAGAGTTATGCAACACAAGTTAAAAATTTGCTCTCCTGTATGAGTCTTCAGTACCTGCTTGTCGAACGATTCGGTTGCGGACTGTGTAAATGTTGAACTGAGGTTTCCTGCCACATGTCGGACTGGTGCCAAGCTGGTATGAATATTTCTGGACCAATCCACCTGAACGAAGCAGTATAGAGTCAATTGCATGATGAGTATTTAATTAATAATAATCAAAATTTTGTTACACACTGAAGGGAAGAAATTCCAAAACAAAAATGCAATGAAGACAGCATCATCACCTCTCTTAAAGAAGTAAACTGACTCTCCCCTCCTCTGGTATTGAGGCACAGACAGAGCAGCTGTGATGTGGCCACGAAGCCCAGCGAAGCCTGTTTGAATGACTTTTGGAAATCCGGTGTCCAAAACATCATTTTCAAATCTCCAATACTGGCCTCCCTGCAAAGGAAATCAGAACATTAAATCTCAAACTGAAACATAGGCAGCACAGAGGTGGATGAATGGTCAAGAGGACTCGAGTGGAAATGAAAAGGTCAAAGAAGAGCCTAGCGACGAAAAGACATCCTGATACAGTGCAAACATTCTTGAAATCTCACATTCAGATTTGTCAAATGCACTCATTGGTTGAGTTAATGTACCTTGAAAATGTATGTTTTGCCCTGGCAGTTGCAGCGGGTGAACACAGTGTCAATGGGGGATGGGATGCCCCACACTTGTGTGATTCTACGAGCCGGGCCAGGAACCCTGTTACTGTCCAGAACCCAGAAGTAGTGCCCTGAAAAAAAGTATTCATTTCAATGTCTGTGGTCATTTTTAAATTTCTTATTTAATTAATAATTGGAAGCTTTAGATAAATGTAATATTTCCCTCTGAAGTGCAGTGGAGTAGAAGTATAAATTGTTCTACTCTCTGTGTAAATAGAGTTCTTGTAGAGTAAATATACTGTGCGTTGTTATCTTCCACCCACACTCTCTTGAATGTTAATTAACTAGTATTAACACGATACATTTCATACATCTAATGACTGTGAATGCTCCCAGTAGCAGCTGCCTGGTTGGCACTTACCTCTGAAAACCACGATTGTGCCGTTCCTCAGCGTAGTGACCGCACTGACCGGCCGCCCACTACACAGATCTGTATCACTGTTGTCATCTGGGGAAAAGCACATATTTATGAGGAAACCATCTGTTTGGATAAACAAGCAATAATACAAAGAAACCATCAAATCATAGACTGTGTAAAATGTAATTCTCCCAGAGCTTCGGGGACTTTTCCTGTGTTGTGAACTTTTTTCCCCCATTCTTTAAAGTAGCTAAGCTTTATTTCCATTTTCAAAGGACTGTTTCATTTACAGGGTGGGAAAACAACCACATCTTCCACTTAATATAGTATAGCTACACTTTGATGGAGGGCCTGTTGACCCAGAGGCATAATGAAAAAAACAAGCTCATAAAGCAGGGTGTGAGAAGTAATAAATATGTACCAGAAACTAGAGTCCTCCATTTTTTTCAATAACGCTAGACTCGTGTAAATTAAATTAGATATTAGCAGATTTTACAGGAAGGACAATCCAATACTTGAAGTGAATTTTACCCTCTGAGAACCTCTAAGAATTCATCTTTGAGGCAATTTGTTTTATACAAATGTTGTGTTGAGAACCTTTCTTACCTGCTTGGTAGTCTCTAGGTTCCTCTCTGTTGAGAGTTTGTTCAGTGTCCAGAGGTTTGGCCTCAGGTTTGGGTTTAGCCACAGCTGGTTCAGCTGGCAGTGGCTTGTATGGCTCAGGTTTGAGGTCCTGGGGTTTTGAGGTGGCAGATGTTGTGGGTTTGGTAGGGTCTGTGGTGACATTTGGGGGATCAGCAGTGGTCACTTCTGGTGTAACATCATCCTGCACGGGCTCTGTGGATGTAGGGATGTGGGTCGTCAGGGCATCAGGTTCTGACAAGTTACCTGCAGGCGAAACACTGATGGAAGGATCTTTAAGGTCTAGGGCTGGAGGTCGAGTTGTGACATCCTCTGCTTTGATCTCAGTATCATCTGGTTCAGGGTTTGAAACGATTGGGGTGGATGTTGGCTGCAGAGTTGTTGAGGCAGAGATTGTGGTGACCTCAGAGTTTTCCAGGACTGTGGAGGAGCCCTGCGTTGGTCCCGTGGATACTGAAGTCACAGCATCTGTGGTTGTAACCTCTGGCTTATCGGAAGGATCTGTATTTTGTGCCTCAGGGAAAAGTCACCTTTAGTCTGCACTTCTGTTATAATTTCAAACTCTGGGGTGTTAGCGGTCGGAGAATTCTCTGTTTGGGCTACGGATGTTGGAGCAGGCTGGCTGGAGACATGGTCAGCTGCTGTTGTGGGCTGAGAGAGAGTTGTTCCTGCATCGGATGAACTGGCAGGATCTCTGGCATCTGGAGTATGACAAAGGTTATTATGAACGCTTGCATTTGAATCAAGTTTATTCAGCAGTAGAAAGAAGCATGGTAATAAATGACAAGCAAAAATGAGTGGCAAAGGAAGAACCACAATGAGTTTAGATTGGCAGATGGGAATATACTTTTGAAAGATACCTTTGTACTATTATCCTATACTATATTAATATATATATATATATATATATATATTATTTGTGGGCTATCCCTGGATATCTCATACCTGTGCTTTCAGTGGGGGCTTCTCCAGTGGTGGGGGAAAGGGTGGAGGGGTTGTTAGAATGAGGCGTCTCTGTCTGAGAGACGACTGTTGATGTGTCTGTGCTGGACTCCAGAGAGTCTGGATCCTGTTTGGGTTTATTAGGAAACGGATCCAGCAGGTCTGCTGTAGATAATCCATCGCCACTGGTGCTCTCTGGGATTGGACTTGCCTTAGGATCCCCCACTCCATTGTTGGAAAGTTCATCTTTGGGAAAAACCGTGCTGTATATATCTAGAAGAATGTAACAAGTCACATGTCACACTCATAAATCTTTACTGGGGAAAAAAAAACACTGATCTATATTTATTATCCATGCACATTATTGCTCACCATCACTTAGATCATCTTGTGGATATGATGTTGGACTGACCAGTGGAATTAAATGGTCATCTGTGGGCAAATAGGGCAAAATCAAATAATATTTGTGTTCATAACTGGGCAATGTTAACACATTTTTTTAATAAATACAATCTCTATTTTTCCTGCATTTGTTTTCTTAAGCATCCACATCAACAATTGTGACATTCCAGACAGAACTGTCAGGACACGTCTTCCTCCTGAGGGAAAAGTAACAAGGACACAAGAGCATCTCCACCCACAAAACTATTCCCAGTCAATTACTGAATTAAAACCTTCGAGAAAATGTTCTGTCATCCTTTCTTGGCTTCATTTTGTGCTTTCCTCTCTTGTGGCTGAGCCTGTGCCTGTAACACTCCCACACACTTGTGACGACACTTCTTCCTTGTGTTTCTTTTGGCCAGTTAGACCCACGCTCTTGGCTTGTTCTGGTCAGACTTGGCCATAGTTTGGCAGTCAACCGTCAACACATTCCTGACATTTGTCTTATTATATATGTCTCATTTGTCCAGCTCCTAATTATGATTTCAGTAATCTTAAACAAATGACTTTACGAGAACAGTTCAGAGAGCTTGTTTTTTTATCACTGTCAAGAAGCAGATATATAATAAAGTCTGTTTGTAATGTTTTCAATGGCAAAATTCTGGAAGTATAGTCACCTGCATTGTTTTCCTCGCTGTACGTAGAAGTCGGCTCTGTTGCTTCATTCAGAGTTGGCTCTGTGGGAATATTCATAAATAAAGGTTAGAGCGTCAACCCTTTAAAAACAATTTTCCTTCAGTCCTAAATGGCTATAAAATATTAAAAAACTAATATTTGACTTTTTGCCAAGTCAGATATACCTTTGGGTTTGTTATCATTTACATTTTGGCATGAAAAAGTCTTCACTGGTGCTGTAGTACTGACTTCTTCACTGATTTCTTCTTTGGTGATTACTAAGACAGAAAATATTATCAAATTTAATCCAATGCATCGGTGCAGATTACTGCATGCATTGCATGCTGCTCCACATGCTGGTGGACATGCAAGTTTTCCATATCCGATTTATCCTGGCCTCTTTGCACCTCACCATCCATGCAGTAACGTATTCATCTCAGGTGAGGGCTGACTCAACCTGCAGCCATGCAGTCACAAGACCATCACTGTATTTGTTAGTCAGATGTGTGACCACCTTTAACTTAATCAGGACAGCAAATATCATGCTGATATGACTGATTATGAAACTGTGAAGAAAAATCTGTTAACATGCAGAAAATAACACACACATACACACACAATCGTGCTGAATTTGATGAACAAGGCTCACCTTCTGCATCACAGTGTGCCTTGTAATCTGAACAACACTGCTTGTACTTCATGCAGTCAGCATCGCAGTTACACAGACGACCTCTTTTGAAGTTTTCTCCACACCGTCCTTTGCATGAGTTTTCTGTGGTACACATACACAGCAGGCTTTAGTGTAACTAGCCTGTACAAGACTGTACAGTGATGATTATACTAGGCTGATGTAATTATTTTGTTAATATATGAAACATTCAGAAGGTGTGTGAAATGTTGCTCTCTGCAGGGATGGTAATAACCAGTGTAGGCATGAAAAATCTGTCATAAATTGACGTGTGTCCAGTGTAAAATGTAATCAGTAACGCAAAATGCTGAAATCAACAGAGAGTAATATTTACTGGTAGTATTGGTGGTATATAAGGAAAGAAAAGTCTCACTTGTGGTGCATTTAGCTTCAAAGTCTTTACAGCACTCTCCATAAACCAGGCAGTTATAATCACACTGGCACATGTAGCCCCTGTAGTACTCAGCACCACATCGTCCTCTGCAGCTTGCTGTTTAGGACAGAGTACATGGAACCATAAAATAAATGACACAACTGGACATGCAGTAATAGTAAATAATGAGATTGCCCTTAAATTTTGCATCAGTTTCTCTCCAATAACAGACATACTCTGTAAATAATACAACTGTGCCAGAAATTGATTTCTGAAGTGAACACATAAACATTAACAGAAAAACATGAATGAGTACAAACACTTGATACATTCCAGGAAAGCTCTTCATCAAAGACATTTTCAATGTGTCAATCACAATCAGTTAAATGTTTCTTTGTAAAATACAAATGTCACATAAATTATACTCACATTGAGCAGCAGTAAATGTCAAGGTACAGGCCAGCAAAATAACAGCACAAAGTACAGTGGAAGACATTTCTGACTGTAAAGCTGAAAGCCAAGAGACGAACAAAGAATGAATAAATGAGAATTTCTTTTTTTCAGGAGTGCACTCATGTTCATGACTGAAAACTGAGACATAGAAGAGGAAATGAAAAGTAACCTACCTCGTTTGTAGCTCGGTCCAAATCCTGCTGAAGGTTTGGGTCCACTGCTTTTAAAAGGCGAAGGAGAGACCGCCTGACTTCCCGTTAATTGACAAATCCGATCTAATTAAAAATGTGATGATCTCACAGGCTCAAAGGGAGGATCCTCCGGTCCAGTCAGACCATAGGTCTAGACATCATGATTCCCCACAAACAGCTGGAAGCACATCAACACACATCTGTGCCAGACAGACGGCTGACTTCACACACCTCTGAGCAAGAGAAGGAAAAAAAAGCGGTTGTGACTTGATGTTCAGTCACAAATCGGTCAGCAGGACGGGCTTCACATTCGTCACACACTTGATTTGTCAAATCAATACAATATGGACAAGTCAAGTAGGTCAGCTTCAGTCATCAGCTATAATAGCTATAATACGTAAAGTCATTTCTTTAACTCAGCAAGGTGTTATATTGTTCTTTAAAAGAAAGACTGACTGTGTTTGGTTAAATGCTACTTTCATCAATGATAAAACTGATATTAAAACACATGTATGGTTACCTGCCATTATGCCATTAGAACCACAGTATAGGAATAATCATAATCAGTCAGTTTATTTCCACTTAAGAAACCTGGTTACTGTTGACTTTCTGTAGTAACCCTTCAGTACAGTGACCTTTTAACAGTGTGACCTCATGGCAGCCTGTTTGATGATCAACTGTATTAATCAATGATCACCAAAGTAGGTACACTACAGTTTACTCTTCTCTGTATTTTCCACTCGTAATATTATCCTTGAAATCATAGGAAAAAAGTAAATATTAGAATACCAAAAATATGCACAGATTTGCACAGCACATATTCATGTTCTACTGTCTGGATTTATCACAGAATGTCTTTGGATCATCTAATCCTACCAGTGCATTGACACACAATTACATGAGTCATAGGTCTGACTATAAATCTAACTTTCATATGTAGATTTACTGCATTTGGTTACATTTGAAGGTTTTTTAGTACTTTTTTCATTATAGGGGAACCACAGGCGGACTATTTCTCATTATACCAGACTGATTACTGTGCTAATGTATTTTTATGATTTAGGGCTGGTCTGCACGTTGGGAATTCATTTTGTGGTTGGAAGTGCTGATGAACCATATCATGCCTGTGGTATTTTCCAATCGTGTCAGGGTTCAATTAGAGGTAAAATGCTCATTAGTGCGTTTGTGTCAAGGCAATAATGAACAGGATCTGGTTGAAATGACTAGGCCTACCAAACAGGCAGGTAAACACAAACACAGACAGACACACCACAAAACAATCCCCCCGCTTTAGCTTTAATAAATGAGGAAGTATCAACCTCCTGACAAATCAATACGATCTTCATTTTCAAAACACTGACTGAGACAACTAATAATGCCACACTGAGAAGTTCAGTAGGTCATGTGAAAGATTAGAAAGCAGAGTCAGTGCGCCCCCTTGTGTTTACTGTGTTCTCTGAGTTTCATTTCTTTTCTGCAATAATTTGACATCAAAACCTCAGGAGAAAAGAGTTTCTGCACATGTCTCAGCAAAACTTTTAACTGTCAAACTTGTGGTCCTGAATAAAGTTTGACAATTAAAAGTTTTGCAGTGTGGAAGCTGTCTTTTCTCTGTACACTGTACACGTACAGTGTACAGTTTGCCTCCTGCACCTATTATGTCAAGTGAACCTTCTGTGATGTACCCCAGAGGATGACATGGCAGGCGCAAGATTAGAGAAACCAGCTTGTGGTCCATCTGGATGGGGAGTAAATGAAATGCTGTCATTGTGTTCCCTAATTACAACATCCCAAAGGCTCCAGGAGGGCAACTTTCAGGTAAAATGTGTGCAAGAACAAAGTTAAGCTGTAGTCATGCATCTTTTTCCCATCTGTGAAATCAAACACTCATGTTACATATTCATATTATATAACTATATAACTATGGACTATAGTATGTACTATGTACTATAATGCCACTTTCTTGCTCACACATCATCATCATCAGTTTGCTTTATTTTTTTTAAAATTCATTAATCATAGTTTATGTTGTTTATGTATTACATATTTATATGTGACCTAGTCTTAATATAAAAGGAAGTCTAACATGTAATAGTTTCTTCATCTTTCCTGTCACATCTGCAGCGTACTTGTTGCATTTTAAGCTGTTGTATATGTGCAGAAAAGATTAAACTAATATATCCATCCATTATCTGTAACCGCTTGTCCTCATCAGGGTCACAGTGGGGATGAAGCCCATGCCAGCTGACTTTGGACGAGAGGCGGGGTACACCCTGGACAAGTCACCAGCTCATCACAAGGCAGATAGAGACAATCAACCATTCACACTCACATTTACATCCACAGGCAACAAAAGGTGACAGCGCTAACCACTGCACCACTGCGCTCCCCAAAACAACATTTGGGCTGATGCAGTTCTATTTAACTAGATGATTTGTAGTTTATTCTGCCTTTTGTCAGTAGAATTTATAACAAAAATAGCAGCACATAGAGTATCCTGCTTGAATTGGTATGCTAAGCAAAGCATACAGTAAGTATCAAAAATTATATATGCATACAAATCACAATTATACTCAAATTCCTAGAGGTGCTGTTTCCCCATTATTTTGCCCTGATGGTTCACGGACATGAACAGCAGTATCCCAACAGGCCAACAAGCCCACAGAGGTACAGCCAGTAAAAGGCAATAATATCAATGAGACAAGACACAAAGCACTTATTATCACAGATGGTGGTCGTACACACTGGATCTCCTGAGGAGATGAGAGGACTGCTGAGGGGAGAGTAAGCTTCTCTTCCTGGATCCAAAACTGTGAGGCCATCTTCTGTCTTGGCAGCTTTAATCAGCCAGCCTGTTCAAGCAGGAATTAAGCTGATTTGAAAGAGCTCTATGAGAGGCATAAAACATGGAGACACACAGCAGGAGAGGTAAGGCTGTGGGTGTACGCATTGGGCCTCAGTCAGTAGATACATTTAGCTCCTGCCATCTTCTAAGTTGATTAAAGGCTCAATGGCTTTCTGGTGTGCAAAATGTTTCTACAAAAAAATAATATACTAAGGTTAAAAACAGGAAATAACACAACAGAGAAGTACAGTATTTTTTCTAATAATCTAATAATTTGTCTTTTTAGCTTAATTCACATTCAATTTTATATACAATTGCACTTAACATGCTTAATTAGGCAGCCAGGGTGACTGATCAAACAGCTATGGAATTATTTAGCCAGTAAAAGCCCTTTTTCTGAAATAATTAAAATGGCTGTCACAACATATTATCTCACAGCGTATTGACATGATGAATGAAACATGATCAGAATGGACCTTTAGAGGGAGACAAAAGAGAGCGTTTCAGCTGATGTCTGAGGCAACAACACTCAGGCAGGATAAGAATAGGACCACCAACAGGTGGCAGGGACTGAAGATACATAATTAAATCCAACAGCTCATTTCATTTTATTGGGAAGATTTTACCATGGATTAAAGGCTCAAAAGATTATCCTCTGTTTCACTGGGGCATGCAGATGGAAGCAAGGGAGAAGGGTGCCAATCAGACTGTTTGCAGAAAAATACGATTTGTGTATGGCCACATAGCTTTTATGTCGCCATCTTGTCATCTTACACTCAACATATGGATGAGAAATACATGATCCAAACCTTGTTTTGTTTATGTCTTCTCTTTATCATAACCCTCACAGATAGCCTAGATAAGATATTTCGCTCTGTGACTTTGTGGTGAAATGTTCTCTTCCTAATCTAAGCATCTCAGTTATTACTCAGGAAATGTTCACCATCTTTAACCTTGTGCTGCACAGTTTCACTGCCTTTGACATTATGTTCTGCTGCACCCCGTCTTGATTTTAATATTGCATCACTAAGCATCGGCACCTCCAGCAGAGGCCTCTCACTGCTCGTGTTTTTGATGTGTAAGAGCATGAGGAGCTGAAGCCCTGAGTCATAATAGCTGTCTTTGTGGCAGATTGCTTAGTGCCAACCAAGACACCAGTTGCATGCACTTATGATGGAGCATTTATAAATTTCAAATATTATATATATAAAAAAGTATCCAATGAGCTGTTACCTCAGTCTAAAAAGACTTCCTATGTGAGGTTTAACATAAATATTCATCAACCAGCCATCGGGTAAATCAGTTTTTTGTGAGAGTGCAACAAAGTTTAATATCTTTCAATAAAATATTTTTCTGATATAATTTTCAACAGACATTTTAATTAATACAAGATAGCATAAAACAACTAAGCTGTTGTAGAAACTTTAAACGATATTTGACAGTACCTTTATCACCTAGTCCACTAGAGATCAATAAAGCTTCACAGGGGTTTGCATGGCCTTCTTGATTTTAAGGGATGTGATGTGAAAACATAAATATATATACAATAGGCCTATATCTCAGCTTTTCATAAATATCTAAATGAGATTGTTGTTTTTAAAGACCAAACAGCTTATAGAATAATAGCCAAGCGCCAGGAAGAAGAAAACAGTTGCATACAGTAAGGAAAACAGTTTAAAGAAAAAAGATTATATAAAAGATTATATAAAACTTAATTCTGTTCACTATTTGGGTTAATTGAACAGTTTGTAAGTTGTTCTGTACTGTCATTATGCACTGAACATAATATGAAATCAAATCATCAGTCAAATATGTCACTTAGTCAGTGGTCATCAGTTTACTCAGTGATAGAAAAGGGGATCCTTCAGGGGCGAAGGTTGAAGGTTGCTCTAGACCCCCCCAGGCCCCGGCCACCATGTCAGGGTCCTATTCATTGACTTTAGCTCCGCTTTTAGCACTATCCAATGATACCAAGATGATCAGCAAACTCCACCACCTTAATGTCTCAACCTTCCCTAAAGACCTCCTCACTGAAACCCACAACAAAACCTGTATCTAATCTTCATTTTCTCTACAGACTCATTATATGAGGGCCCCATGTGTGAAACCCAGCACTGCAGCAGGGTTATGAGGACAGAAGCAGCCCCACAGACCTATTACAAACTGAACTGTGAATGCCAGGGTAATGACGCCCTGCTTGTGTCCTACACTCAAGAGGATCTGAACACCAATCACCCACAGCAGTGTGACAACTGATTGCCTACCTGGGCTTTACATTTCAGAGCAAACCACAGCCACACCACATGTACATTACAGACCTCATTGAAGAACTGATGGAGGGTACAGCTTTACCTCCTCGCTGTCAATCAGTGCTGCTGTCACTGCCTCCCCAAGAACTACTTCAGCAGCATTTCAACCATCTTGTCTGATTTTCATTAGGGGGATGACATTGAGGTACATATTTTCATGTCACTCAATTCCTGTGCTGGTATAATGGACATGTCTCATTATCCTTTTGCATAAATTGATGATTTGCAGGTCAAAGGCAGTCTATAATTTTAGATTTTAGATGTCTAAGTTACACACAAGCACTATGCATACTGCTACTGCTTTCTGTTTGTACATACAACAGGTCATTTATACAGCAAGGAAGATGCCTAAATTCATGACCAGAAAAAAGGTATGTTGTTCTCTGACGCTCTGCACTATGACTAAGATTATTCAGGCCTATGATGGTATTCAAAGAAAAATCTATGCCGAGGTTGTGTTTTAGAGGTTTTAAGGGTCAGTGAGCCACCCTGAAGCTATAAGAGTAACTGAAGGACAAGTCCAGCCCAAAGACACAAAACTATTTAAAAGGGGTTTGTGTTGTGGTTTTGCTTTTCAGCTGTTGTCTGTATGCAAAATGGTATGTCTTTCTGTTTTGGTGGTAAATAACAGTGTCCCGGGAATCCTGACTGCATGGACATACAAAAGTCAATATGGTAGATGAGCATTGATTTAGGAGGAATGTGTTCATTATATGTGTTTTCTCTTTTCCTTACTGAATTATAATATTTCAGTTTGAGGAAATGGTGCAGCCATAAAAAAGCAATACTGAGTTTGAACCAGTTAAAATGTATATATTTTCATTTATCTATTGAAGATTGCAAGAGATGTGAACTAACTTAAAGCCATAATCTGGTACGGTGTATCAAATGATGCCAGTGTCATGCATAGCGTACAGTTCAAGCTACCTGCATGCATTTTCTTATCCACCTTGTATATCGTGAGTCACTGTAACTAGTAAATTTCCCCTGTGTGGGATCTCTGTCTCTATTTGCATCTATCTCGATATGCATTGAAACATAGGTGAGTATAAGTATGAACATATGATGGTATATGTAGGTGAAGAGTGAATTTGAAGACTATTTAACATTGTATAGCTTCAATGAGGAGCTGGTACAAGCTGATACATAACTACTTAACTCTACAGTAAAGTTAAGATACTAAATGAGTGAACTTTTCTGTCCCTTTGTTTCATCTTATTCCACAAACACCGCTGAAGCCACGTCCTTCAGGTCTCTTATATTTTTCATTTCTACGTTCTCTATTTTGTGGGCGTTGCCCTGGACACGAATGCCCAATAAGCTTCTAGTATACTCCACAAGACCCGCCTATTTATGGTTGCTATGCCTACTCCGCGTTTCCCTATGATTGACGGGCGGCGTAGCCAATGAGCGTGGAGCTGGGCGGGAGTTTGCGCGCACACTGAAAACTGTCTGGTGAATTTCTACTACTATGATCAAACCGCTCAGGGTGCGTGCAAGTGTCGGACCGAGGCTACCGAAAGACCGGGGATGGAAAATGTACAATAAACGTTGTTGGAAAAGTCTATACAGGTAATGAATTGTTATCTTATCTTTGTGCTCTCTTCAGTAATCTAAATATAATTCAGAAAATTGCTCGAAAGACTGAGCTAACGCTAGGCTATTAAAAAATATCGAGTTGGTCATGCATGGCTGTGACATTGTTGAATTGAAACTGGCAGCACAAGTAGACACGTTTGTTTGACATATGGACGGAGGGAAATGTCGCCGAGCCTGAAGCAGAAACCTACCGGAGACAAGTACATTTATAAGCTTAAGTTATAATGTAACGCCAGAGTTTAAACTTTGGTAGGTAATGCTCACTCCAACAAACCTGAATATCTTTGTATGGAATGATTCACATTATCATCACAGCATCATCTGCCATAGTAGGGCAGGTTTTATTGGACTGAATTTTGATATTAGTTGATACTCAGAGGATATTTCTGCCGTCTGATGCTAACTTAGAGTCATTTGTGGTCTGTGAGTTGAAATAGATTTGACTGGTCAAATAGGATCCTGAGACAGGTTTAATATTTTGTGGTTGAAGATTCACACTAGAGAAGTTTGTACAGTCATGTTGCACCTGTGACCTGAGCTATATCAATGCAGGATTTCAGAGGCAGATATTTTAGAGTTAAAAAGATGTGCTAATAATACTTTGGTCATCAAAATATAAGCATTTAAAATGAGTTTATCAAGGAACTGTGAGTGAGATATGTGCTGACAGCTGACAAACAACAGCAGTGCTGTCCTTCAGACTGTTTCTTTTGGTGTTTCTAAAGTGTAATATTTGGTTAATTGTTGGCCAATATACCATGATGCTATGATACAGACACATCTGTACTGACAGTATCAGCCGTGCAGATGTAACAGCCAGGGTCACTCGCTGCTTCAGGTATTACTTGGGAATAGTAAAAACACTGACTATTCAACCAGTACTGTGTTTACTGATGGACATTACAGGTCGCCCATTGTACGGTTCCTAGGTTAGCTGTAGAGAGAGAGCTGTTCGTTCCTGCAGATGTTAACCGGTCTGTCCTAGATATCCTATGTGAGGTAATTTGCTTGCCTACTGTTGGAGGATGGTTCTAAACTCGGAGACACTCTGACGCAGCTCTTGTAAACAAACCTCTACTCAGGGAGAACGCAATCAAACAGGTTTTGATAAGAAATTGCCGTGTGGAATTCAGTTTGATACTGTCTTCATTTGATATGTGGCATATTGCTGAACTGACAACGCTACCGAGATGCCTTAATATTAAGCAGTATCATTACAGAATGAGTCTTTATTAACCAGACAGGCCCTTTTGTGTTTTCGCAGTCTGTAATCCAACAGGGCAGACCCGCTCCTGAAAATCAAATGCAGGCGAGGAGGCTGACTCAAACAGCTCCCTTAATATGACACTAAACAACAACTTAAATTGTTGATGTTTTCAGATATCTATATTGACACTACCTGTGATACTATTGATACTACCTGCTGAGGTTTTCACACACAAAAACCTCAATTTGAATCCGGTTACATGTCTCCCTCAACATTTCCTGTCACTCTACGCTAGAGAAATGCAGTATGATTCCACTTTGTTTAATTCCCCAAATATTTTATTGCATTTATAGCCAAATTAGGAACAATCATTTTGGTTAGGCACTTTTGCTTTATTGAATCAACACATCGGTTTAGGAGGTGTAAGTCAACCACTCTCTGGTTGCATCAAAGCAGCAAGGCAGGAATTCCCCTTTGAGTGCCTGATAGATGGTTGAATTGTCAAACAGCTATAGCACGAGCCACAGTGTTTGCATCTTCACACTGCAGCACAGCTGTCTTCTTATGCTACAGTAGGCTGGCAGCTGACATTGTTTTGTCTCTCTCTCTATCTTTAAAAGCAAATGGCGGGAGTTGAGAGCTGATCTTTTCAATATCCAAGAAGTAAACAAGACGATTCCTGGTGCCTTGGCTTCAGCAGGAGCGTTTCCCTACTGAATGCTTAAAAAGTGAGTCAGGATGAGTGAAAGGAGACAGAACGAGGGGAGGCGGTTTCACTATCATTAATCAAGAATTGAGATAAGTGCAACAAGTGTTTGGAGGAACTGTTTTCTTTTCTCACCTCTCCTTATAGACAGAATCATGGCAAGTTATGTTTGGTGCTGAGTCGTCCTTGGCGATCAGTGTTTATTCACTGACCAAAAGCAGTTTTCTCTTGCCTGTCTGCTGAGGGTCATCAGGAGGGCAGTGCCATATGATTGATGATCACAATAGATGCTAAATGCTGAATACTGCTTCAGACTGCTCCTGTAAAATGTAGGTGTTTTTTTTTAGCATTATTACACTATTATTAAATGCTGTCTGAAACTGTAAGAGGGGACTCAAATGTGTAGTTAGTTGTCTTGGCACTCACAGAAAGTGAGGAGGCTTGCCACCATAGGTGGTTAAAAAAAAAGCGCCCAAACCTTTGATTACATCCTCAAGGTTGTCTGACTGTCTGTGTCTTCTCGCAGCCACAAAGCACGCAACCAGTTACTAAACCACAAACACACACACAAACACACATATATATATATATATATATATATATATATATATATCTATATATAATATATATATATATATATATATATATATATATATATTATATATATATATATATATATATATATATATATATATATATATATATATATATATATATATATACACATCAGAATTAGAGGCTGACAGAAAGAAGAGGAAGGTGAGGAGAAAAGAATGAAGCTGTTGAATAAAAGCTCCCTGTTTTGCATTTATATTTGAATAAACTAGATGTCTTTGCAGATCCGACACTGTATCTGACAGCAACCTACCAGTCCCTTTTGCTTGAATATTCAAACAAGCATTCATGTGCACACGGTTGCAGCCATGCATAGTTAATCAGCTGGACTCTTCGACATCCCTGATGGCTCTTTCTCTCTCTCTTTGACCCATAAGGATCTCCTTACGATTACTTATTGTGATCCTGCCTCCCTCCTACACTATTGGCTCTCTTACAACACATAATATGGTGCCAATGACAAATATAAATTATACACGTGTAGCCTCTCATATGTAGGCTGGAGTGCTGCAAGGCCTTCTCTCGTCTTTCGCCAAGCAGGGCACAACCCGGAGGCAGGAAATATGAGGCAGGAAACAGTCAAACTAACCTGTTATGTAATGAAAACAAACAAAACTCTTTGTACTTTCAGTTCAGAGCTCTCGATTCACAGAGCAATACCCTTCTTTCAACCTAAATGGAGTGCAGTTGTGATTACACGTCTAAAAGTTCAGGTGACAACAGGCGACATCCTGTCATCCAAGTCCTCTGTGTAAAACCATGACCCCGTGCCTGAGGTAGTGAAAAACCAGCCAAGGTCTCCTCATGGCAGATGGGAGGGTCCTGGGGCAGCATAGAGGAGCATGCCATCCCCCTCTGGCTCTGGTCCTGGATCTATTTCTGGGTTACTGGTTCATTTTATGATGCGCTGTGATAAAAATGAATAATGAAGAAAATGATTTTTTTGATTTGCTAAACAGCAGCATGGAGCGGGTGATTCCAAGATTATTTTACAGTTGGACTACATAATGGTGTAGCCATTGTTTTGAAGCCATTGTTTTGTTTTAAAATGCTGATTTGTCGTTGTCTTATTCATTATTCATAGATGATGTAACATATAATCAGATAACTGAAGCTACAACAATTAGTCAGTTAATCAATCAGCAGTTTTGTGATTGTTTATACATCAATAGGACTCAATACCTTGACCAAAATAACCCAGTACTAGGTAGTCAAACAATACCTGCATTTGATTCTTTTTGTATCCAGATCTAGAAAGAATGGCTCTTTGTATCCTTTGTAGTCAATAAAGAAAGTGTTCTTTGATTCATTGCAACATGTGACTTGGTTGACTTCCGCAGCTAAAACTAAAGCTAGCGGCTATAGCTAGCAGCTACAGCTAGCATTGTCATACAGTCTGTAGTAGTGAAGTCAAATGCACTATATTCATCAGTATTTGTCAAAGTTGGCAGTTCAGCATGCCAATACTAAATGGCTGTGGCGTCTGATAAGAATAAATGTGCAAGGAAAAACATTCAACTCCAGCATGCATTTTGTGTGTTTTGAAATCAGTTTGATCTTTTTTCCGTATATTAATCATATCAGATAAATAGAGCTGGAACAATTAATCATCACTCATTAACATAAAAAAACGAATTAATTATCAGTTCATCTTGGGATCATTTTGAAGTTCGCAAGTTAAAATACCAAGCATTTGGGGAGGCATTTAGCTCCGTTGGTAGAGCAGCCGCCTCATGTGCGAAGGCTAAGTCCTTGCGGAAGGCCAGGGTTCGAATCCGACCTGTGGCTCTTTCCCGCATGTCATTCCCCATATCTCTCTTTCTTCCCTCACTCTTCAAAATAAGTGACTGATTTAGTTAACTGCTGCCATAATTGTTTTGTTGGTTGGCTTAATAGCAGCATAGAGCGCTGTGTTTCTATGTGAGATCATATCTCATATATCACAACAGGAAAAAGGAGGGAACATATCTTTGTTGATCATTGAACATAAATCAGATATATGCTGTATATAGTTTGTTATGTATCTTCACAAAAGCATAGAATTTCAATAAAAATGAGAGAGAGCCTTGTGGAATGGGTAGAATACAGCAGAATACAACTGGAAGACAATAAACTGCAGTGTTTAGACTCCGATCTGTCTTATTTCACAGCTGCACTGCTGCGAACATGCTCATTTCCAGCTGTGTGTGGACGTCGACGTGTATTGTGAGTGTCTGCTGTCACGTTGTCCACTCTGCCCTCAAACCGCTGGTCATGCCAGGGTTTGGAAGAAGTGCCCGCCTGGCACGTTGTCATAGACTGGGCTGTACTGGGGCTGTACGCTGCAGTGACAAAAGCACATTCAGGCCGGCACAATGGGGAGCTGACAGCCTGGGCAATGTTTATCACTCTGCCTCTCTCTCTCTCTCTCTCTCTCTCACTCTCTCACTGCCTCCTGTCTATTGTGTTTGCTGTCTCACTATTTTCCTCGTTCGGTCGAGCACACGTTCACCAAGCAGCCTGTTTATCGCTTTAAGAGAATCGCCCTGTGCAGTGATTCTGGAGCTGCTTTAGTCATTAAATACAGGGTGTAATTCTGTCATCAAGTTGGCGGTGATGTGATTGTTGGCTTCGGTGTGTCATCGTTAAGTGCAGGCTCTGGTTTTAGTGTTTTAGAGCCTTTGTTGACACATTTGGCTTTGTGAGTGGCGCTGACAATTTGGGGGTGCTGAATTTGTTGCTGATGATTGTAGTAATCATCTCAGTCTTCACAGTGGCCACACAATGAATCACCACCTAGGACACTGTATATTTACTGAATAAGACCAGAATCTGATGACATCTATCCAATCTAATCTATATTTTTAGCTTCATGTACAACCTCTTTTGGCAGCCTCGGTTTCTATTACTTATAGTATATCATTTGTCAATTTTCCAATTAATCTTTTTGTTTATAAAAATGAACAATAAATAATTAAAAAGGTATACTATTCACCTTACAATGATTCTGAAAAACAAAGAAATGCGACAAACCCTCATGTGGAGAAGAACAAGAGAATGTTTGACATTTTTTCTTATTAAAGGACTTAAATGATAATCCATATCTGAAAGAGTAGTCAAATAATAAATTAGTTCATCGACACAAAATTCATCACATAGGATAGGGAACTCAGTATTTTCTGGATATTTTCCTTCCCTGAAATATTTGTTAATACATTTTTAGACGGGTTTATGATCTCCCCTTTTATAACCGCTTGTTGTCATGTGACCGAAAGTTCATATTGAGGTCACATAATGACTCCTGAGCCAGTTTCCATTCACTGAATAAAGATTGTCAGATGCATAGAAACCTCTGAATCATTTGTAAGTTGACCTTTTGAGTTTAGATCCTCTTCACCATATGTTGTAACCAAAGGTCAGGCGTTTTACCACCACACAATCACTGCAGTTCATGTGTTTGTCATGACTGGTCACTGGTAATGATGCAGAGTTGAATTTGGTTGTTGAGGGACATAGAAAAATGGAGAAAGATGATTGAAACACGTGTGCAGAAATAAGCTCTGACTAATGAAGGGAGAAACTCACCCGGATGACATCTGTACAGGTGAACCAAAAGCTTTTAATGCAGCTTGACTGATCATGCCAACGCGCACAGGTTTTATATTCATGAAACTATTAAACGTCCACAGTGAAGTCTTGCTCTAAATAACCAGCTCACAGCAGTGAGTCATCCCACGCTGGTAGATGTGGCAGAGGAGTGCAGAAGACTGTCGGTGGAGGTGAAGGGGAAATTAGGCCTGACACAAAATGATCTCTCCTCCACGCTTCGCCAAATCAGGTTTAAAACTAATACTGAAGGACAGACGAGTCGATCTGCAGTGCAGTAGACTTCTCTGTGAGGCTCCAGCTGCTCCATAAATTCAGTCTGCTTGTCCTTGCACTACCTCTCTCAGTGCCTCACACCTGAGGAATAGAAATCTGACTGCTTGTGATAACAATAATAATTAAAACACCAGGAGTTAATCTCTTATTATTTTTGTGATTAATTGACTTAAATAATGAAAGATGGCCAAGGGGGTAATGTCTTCAAGTTACTTGTTTTGTTCAACCAGTAGTACGTAACACAGTGATGTTCAAAATATAGTTGTTGGTGTTTCGGTTGGTCGACCACTTGTGGTCCAGAGTGCAAAATCTCAATAACTATTGGATGGATTGGTTCACTTTGTAGAGACATTCATGGTTGCCAGAGGATGAATCCTGCTGATTTGTGTGACCTTGGTCCTGTGTCCTGTGTCACCACCGTGAGAGTTTTCTGTCGGATGGGAACACTTTTTATCCATCTTACTTATCTGCTGCGTCTCTCTTGTCTCATTTTCACCTGTTTGGAGGCTTGTTTATGTTTTTCTGTCAGATCTCACCCACCCCGCCTCGCTCCTTGTCTGTTTTTCACCTCCACCTGTCCTTTTTTAGTTTTTTCTGTCATTTTCTCTCTCCCTTCTGCTCAGCTCCCTGAGCTCGTGACAAATGTGCCTGCTCAGAGGTTAGTGAAGCATCTTTATTCCACACTTGGTTGTGTCATTACATTTAACCCAGTTCCATTTTTAAGTTGCTCGGCGAGCCAGAGGAGGATGCTGTTCTCTGGCGTTTTCACTGACGGTGTTAAGAGAGACATGGAGAGTAATTCCTGTCCAGCCTCTCTCATCTCTTCTCTCAGGTCTCTCAGGCAGGTGGAGGTGTTAAGGAGACAGGAGATTGTATTGACCTGTCCTCCCTTCCTTCAGGGAGGCATCTGTTAGCAGATTGCTCTCAGACAAAAGAAAGAGGAAGGCAAAAATAAACAGAAATGCTTAGTATGGGCGGAGAGGATGCACCATTTATTTCCTCCAGGAATTAAATGGGTTTGAGGATAGATTTGGCCTGTGTATGAGACTTTCTCTCACTCCTCCCCATCTGCTTTGCTTAAGTCCTAATTTTTTATGGCAGCCATCTGTGTGTTGTCAGGCGGCACGAGGGTGGAAGAGAGCAGGAGCCGAGGTTCGTGCGTCTCCGTTGATAAGGCTCGTCTCTCTGACTGACCTGCTGTTTGTATGTTGATGATTCGACCCTTAACTCAAACACTGTCGTCTTTATTTAGATGTACTGTACTGTATCTGTTTGACTGCACAGCCGCCCGTCTCCACGCTCTCTATCTGCCTGGTGTGTGTCTCTTTGACCCGTCACACATAATCATCAAGCATAAAACAACAAGTGTTGATCAAGCGTGATTGAATGTAAACACACCAGCAGGGGAACAGGATTACAAGTCACGGGTAATTAGCATTTTAAATTATGCTTGCACTTAATGGGAAACAGGTGTCACGAATAGCTGCTTCTAAAACAAAGAAGGTGAGATTTCCGGAAATGTTCCTATCCGCTCTCAGGAGATGAAAATGTTGGTCTGTCATTCCACCACTTAAATACCAAATCAGTCAAATATCTCAACAACTACTTCAGGTTTAACCCTAACTAGCAAATGTTGGCGTGCTAAAATGTGAAACTAACATGGTCAACATGGTAAACAGACCTGCTAATCATCAGCTTTGTTTTTCTCATTATAAGCGATACATCAAGCTAAATAACAAAGGTCTTTTAATTTAGCTTCTCCCCGCTCTGCTGAAGCATGCCTGAAGACTCGAAGACGCTCTCTTCTGTCTGTCATTTCTTTTTTTCCATCCTCAAAAGCAGCTTAAGTTTCCTGGATTTACTGCATGAGCAATTGATTGGGTACATCTTGGCCTCTGCTTCCTTTTGAATTTGGCCACATATCTTGGAACAATTCTCATCATTCTGCTGTCATAAAACCTTCACCGTTTAAAAGTTTAAAAAAAAAAAAAGCTAGATAATAATGAGTAAATCGAATGCAGAATAACATTGAAACTGATATGAATATATTCGTCTGCCTGTGACATAATTAGCCATTTCAGTGTTCATTTGCGCTCACAGAAGTCTTGACGCTCCACAGTGTTGGACTAAATAATTGTCTGAAATTTCATTATTGGAACAATAACAATCATTTAATTGTTTATCTGAGAACAATATATCAGCCACCAATACACAAACGGCATCTTTAATTCCTATCACTTATACCAGACACTGTGGCACTGACCGCAATGCAGCAAGGCAACTCCAAATGATTTCTAAGCTCGTCTCTCCCTGTGTTCAGATTTGTTGCTGCGGTTAAACCATATGTGCATGGGGACACACACACACAGCAAGACCAAAATCTGTGCGGGCATTTAGTTTTTGCATGGAAAAAAAATGATCTTGAGCATGAGGAATCAAGGTCACAGAGCGTCCCACTTCTTCTCTGGGCTTTGTGTGCCTCAGAGCCGATTTCAGCTGAACGTGTAGTTGGAACCAGATGGAGAATGCTGGATTTCAGCTACTTCTATACATCCCACCGTGGCTGCTATCCACATGGGGTCCCGTCGCACACCTCTTACTGTCTTTCTGTTTCTGGATCGTGCTGTGTGAAAACCATGAGGATTAAAACAGAACGGTTAATTACCTCAGATCTACACTACCTTTCAATATGATGCACCAGCCTGTGACCAGAGGGAAAAAATTGCTTCCGTCCGCCTGTTTTCATGTGTTGTGGTTCCCCTGTCCTCTCTTTCTGCTCCCCTAAACCATCTGGTGGTTTGGTCAGGATCACTATCCCCCCTGTATGGGAATTTTGCCAACATTTACAACAGACAACATTTACTGGCTATGAGCTGATGACCTTTTAGAAATCTCATTCCACTGATCGGCTGAGTTTAAGAGCTGGGCAAAATATACGGATGTAATATCAATACCCAAATCAAATTATATAATATAAATTTGGTTATATGATTGAAGACATACTGCTTTAGTTAATCTCTAGCTGTTTCTTCAGTGTTTCTTTTGTAAAAATCTTATATTGAGAACATTTGAATGTTCAAAATGTCTTCTGAAATTACAGATAGTGACGTTATGAATCCCTTTATAGATCAAAGTTTACTCATGTTGCACTTTTACTAAATAAATTAGCATTTAATCACGCCTTCATCTTATAATTAATAAATGGTAATGTTGACTTCTCACCTGGCAGTACTATAATGTTTCTGTTTTTCTGCATCTTTCTCCCTCATGTGCCGGACTCTGGCTCTGCCAAACAGAATGCTGTCTGCAGGGGCCTCCAGTCCCACTGCTGAGCTAATTAACGAGGTGTGAGGTGTGAGCTCACATAGTAGGCCTTGCTGTGTATGTTTCTTGTGTTGCTCCTGCCTGATGCCAGGTCACCAGGCCAGAGCTGAGTCTGTGCCAATAAAGGGAAAGGGCTGTTGTCAGCACACGCATGCACACACACACATACTCTCACTCTCCCTCTCACACACACACACATACACGCACGAGTATACACACACACACACAGAGTCAGCAGAATAACCGATCCAGGAAACCTGTATGAGGGCAGCCCTGGGGAAACACTTTCACATTATGGATTCTCTTGAAGGGCAGGAGTCCTGTGTGTGCGTGCGTGCGTGCTTTGTCTTCCCCGCAGTCACCGGCCAATCAAGTGTTATCTGTGTGATTTTGGAGATTAAAATCAGACCTTCCAAGCAGGTGAATCTAATACAGTGTAACGTTCATCGTAAATTAGTCTTAGAAAATGAAAAACCCTTTTTTTGTGTGTTACTTTGGTGTCAGAGGTAAATGTTGACTATATATGTGCTGTACAGATACACGTGTCGACTGCTACTTTATTAGATTACTAGTCCATGAAAGCTGTAACACTTCCTGTATTTTCTGTGTAAAGGACAGAAAGAAAATGTTCTGTTGCAGCTAGAACCACCGCCACCTTCAGAAAGAAAAAGACACCACGGCAGTAGTTTCTTGGCTACGCAGGAAAAATTAGGACCTCACAGCCTTCCACATAACGCTTGCATAATAATGCTTCACACCTGATTTTCTCACCCTTCAGGCTAGCCGTTTCCCCTTGTTTCCAGTCTTTGTGCTACGCTAAATTGGCTGTGGTAGTAGCACCATATTTACTGTACAGATACTTGTATGGGAGTGGTACCAATCTTCTCTTCTAACACTTGGCAAGAAAGCAAATGGGCGGATTTCCCAAAATGTCAAAGATTTCTTTTAATAATTCTGTCTTTTCCACCATAGATTGTAGATAGGAATAGTGCATAAAAAAAAACCCAACTGCTCACGGGTATCAGTGGTGTTCACTTATGGAAAATGTGGTCACAGATGTGTGCTGATCAAAAGCAGCCTGTGAGAGAAGGTGACTCAGGCCAATCGCAGCCAAGCATTTCACATGCTGCGATCGTCTCCTTTGTGGCTACTTCGGTCTCGTCTTCCTTCTTCCCTCCATTGATTTACCTCCTCTCGCCTGTATTCCCTCACCTCTCCTCCCCCATCTCTCCTGTCACTCCTCCTCCCTGCTTCCTTCCTCAGCTCCTTCCATCCTCTCAGTTTATCCTTTTGAAGTCATTTGTTAAGCTTTCCTCCGCTTCTCCCCCAGGAGCTCCCTTCCTACACTGAAGGTGTCTCGGGAGGTTTTATAAAGTCAAGACTTTTTTGGAGCTTGTTTCTGTGCGATTCGAAGACTTTAAACCTGCAGTTTATTGTCAGAGGGCGAGGAAATGGCTGAGCATTTTGCAGCGTTTTACAGGAGCCCAAGCGCACATTCTCGCAAGATTGTGATGTTGAGAAAATGGATGTCAGGCAGATTAAAAAAAGAAATGTCTTAATGTCACCTTCTCTAACGCAGCCCTACTTCTTTTTCTCTGCTTGCTTTCAGATTGCTGTGAACCTCTGAGTGAAGATGGCCTTCTTTCAGAACAACTTCTGGGTAAGTGTCTTGATATCGCCTGTCAGTGAGAAGGACAGGTAACTGTGATGGCGACATTTATCAGGCTTTTATACGTCGAGCTTTATATGCCACATATTACTTATTCACCTATTAGCTGAATCACCATGAGTCACTGAGCTTTTCATTTATATTCTCAGTCAAGCAGCCAAGCCCCTGGCTCCCTGACGCTCGTCAGGTACGCACAGGAAACACTTTCAGCCTCCCTCCTCTGCTCACTTGCAAGTAATAGAGATCGATTTTTTTTTTCCTTCAGCTCTCTGCTCAGATAATAGGCAGAAATAATGCACTTTTTGCAGTGCTGATAAATTTAAAAGGCTATTCTCTGAAGCCACTTCAAGAGGATGTTATTTTCTATTACTTAATATTACACATTTTAGGGTTGGGATAGGCTCAAGTGTTTTAAATTAGTCTGATATATTTGTTCCATATAAATAGTATGTGTGTATTGTTGGGGCCAGTGTGATACCTGAGTTTCAGCACCAGTACCATAACACAATATTTTTTTCGGTACCTTAGTTGGAGCCATAAGAAGTTGTTTTGGAAGTGTCATCTGCTGATGAAGCTTTGTGAGATACAGTTTAGAGTTGCAGAAAGGCCAGTAAGTGAAAGTTAAGTTAAAATCACTAAACCTAACCGTTTTAAAATAACAAAATATCAAAGAAGTAAACAAGCTTAAAGTTGTAAATTTGACTGTTGGACTAATGTGTTCATTTGCCCCACACAGCCACTGTACCAGCTGCACAGATGTAAACTAAATAGAGTTGAGTTGAAGCGTCACATCTTTGTGTTGCCTTGGCCAAATTTACATGCGTGCAGATATACATGTCTGAATACACAATATGACTCCAACCATGCACTCATTCTCATCTTACTATATGTGACACTTTTCAGTACTTAATGAGCAGTGCGCAACACTCACTTTTCAAACTCCTGCTGCTGTTTTAGTTGTTTACTTCTTACATACTTTAGATTGGGATAGATTAGTCAACCTTTGCACACCACAGTCAAGCATTTCAGTTTGTTTCACCATTATCTCTGTTATGGTACCTCTTTGCATGCAAATAAATGCACATGCAGCTGGTTGTCTGGTTTCAGTTTCAACTGTAACAGCAACATTTAAATATCACTAATGGAACGTCAACAACTGTTAACACAGATCCCTGCTTAAAGCTAAAGACACATTTTAGTCAGACGTCATTGAGGTAGATGCTCATCTCTAGTCTCATGGTGTCTGTCTGTCTGTGTGAAGCCACAATTTTGTAAACACCAAAACATAATTTGACAGAAACCTTACACTAGCAGCAGGTGTTCCCACGTGTCTTCTCAGATTTCCTACGTACGGGAACATTGTAACAGACTATCAGAAGCACATTTCAACATAAAGCTGTCCAGTACGCCACCACTGCTAACTGTATTATCAGAAATGACCATAGAGTTGAATCGGCACCTCTTTAATGCAGTGTCAAAAATTGTAAACAAGGGTTATGGATCTATTCAAGCCCCACAGGAGCTAATTAATTCATTATATTGTGTACCCAATAAACAGGTACCTCCATATAGCAGTACTAGTTAATTGTGTCATTATTTGCCTTAATTTGTGCAGTAATTAATGGTCTCATTAGCGGCTTTCCACTGATGTGTAAAGCTGAAAAGGGAAATCTCTCTCTTTCAACCTCCCCAATGCCACCCTCATCCCCGAGCGAGTTTGTCAGCTGTTACAAGGTCTTTCTCTCCCATTTTCTCCTCTATCCTCTCTTTCTCCTCTCCGCTCTGTCCCAGCTCACCTGGTACATCTATTTCAGGTGTGCCCTACTTCCTCAGTTCCTCATCAGACTCCGGAAAGTCCTCAGTAATATTTTAGCTTTGAACTAAAGTGAGGGGGGGAAAACACAGACACAGGAGTGGGATTCGGGGGGGGAGGGCAAGGAGATCAAATGACCTTGAAGTTTAGAACATTTGAGGATCTGGTATGAAATTATTTTTGCCTCTTATTAATCCCGTATCCGGGTGTGTGTGAGGCAAGGTGAATGGTAGATGAATGGATGAATAGGTAGGCAGGTAGAAACTCTTTATTTGTGAATATGCATGTAGGTTTTCAATGGATGAGTAATACTGTGAGTGTAGTAGTTGTAGCTGTTGCTGTATTTGTACAGTCATGCACTGTTTGTTTGTTTTTTTTTTGCCATCCATCTATGATCCATGGATATTACAGTGTGCTGTGGGCAGAGTAGTAGATGAGCAGGTCTGCTGGCAGGATGGTGAATAGAAAAAGCACGAGAGCGTGAGCAAACTGTTGGGGTGGGAAACAGGCAGACAGGGCGTCATGCAGCAGAATTGCAGCCTTGCAGGAAGATGCGGTTGGAGCGCCGCTGTGTTTCTGTATCACAGAGAAGATTTTAGGCTTTGTGACAGTACCGACGTATGAAACAGAGCTACATTTTCTGTGTTCTTCGCGTGCTCGCTTGTGTGTTTACATATTTCTGACTGCTTTTCCCACCCAGCCTCCTTTTTAGACACAAATAGCTGTGTAATACAAATCAACCCTTCACTTAATTGGACGGCACAGCCACTTGGGAACAAGTCACACACACAGAGCTGCTTCTTGTTTGGCTCAAGAACATTCACAGCCGCTCACAAAGCCTCCTCATAGCACGCTGTCCTTTCCCATTAACTATATAAGAGCTGTGCTCATGGCCACGGGGGGAAGCCCATCAGCTATAATTAAGTACATCCTTAGTAAATTAAGGCACTGTTAAGTCTGAGGAATAGAATTTCTTTCCTGATTTCCTGATTCCTGCGTATTCTGGGAATTTAGGGGACAAGATGAAGGAAATTGGATTGTGATGCAACACAATTCAATTTCCTCTTGGGAAACGATCAGAAAGGTCAGTTGTTTTTGTCATATCTTCCCCTGTTTATCTTAAACCCCTCCTATCTGATAAATGCATAAAAAATAAAAGCTAGTAAAAAGCTAAATCACAGACTGATGATAACCGACAGATTATTAAAAGACACTCTAACACAGACTGTCTAACTGCATCCAGACAAAAGCCCACATACATGATAGGGCAAAATTATTAGGACTCGTAGTGCTTCAGATGAAACATATTCTGCAGGTACGTGTTTATAGATATAACTTTAGTATTCTACTGCCTGTCAACTTAACCAAGAGACAGAAAAATGTCATACTTGGTGAGGTGTTCCTGGGTCATCCGCATGTTTTTCCCCATTGTCAGCAGCTCCTCCATTTCCTTTAGTGCATTGCACTGTGAGACAAGAGGGTTCACAACAACACACCCAAAAAAAGGGCCTTTTAGTCAGCATTCTGAAATCTTTTTCTAGTACGAACACACTACGCACTCAAACCACTGCTTAGAAATGTGGCATAGAATTGGGACACCACGAACACGCAGCTCACCATTCACAGAAACTTTTAGAGAGATTGTTTTAAATGATAGAATAAAGGTTAGAACTTGATGCTTTTCAAATGATATGCTACCGTGCTATTGCGCTCCGACTGGTTCTCATTCTGGTGGGATTCTAGTCGATGGAATATAACACCACATAAGTGAAAAATGTTTTCCGTATTAAGATGGGTCTGAAATAATATTCCCATTGCTCCTCTCAGTACAGACTGTGCAGAAAAGTTGTTATGAGTCTGAGGGGATTTAAAAGAACTACTTCAAAGAATAACAGTAAAGATCAGCAGTATAGTATTATCGTCTGTGTTCTTAGAAACAGCTCCTTGTTTGCCCGCAGATACGTCTGTGTGTGTGTGTGTGTGTCTGTGTGTGTGTCTGTGTGAAACACAGAAACAACGCCCAGTGGGTTTTTATTATTGCTGCTTCTCAGTTTAATGATGCCAATGCTGTTGCCCTCCCATCACTTTGAGTCATGGTGTTTTCTCCTGTGGTGAGGAACAGTAAACACACAGCGAGAGACTTTTCCTCCTCCCTCTGTTGCCCCTGTCTCTGCTCTCTCTTTGTCCCCCCCTCTCCTCCGCCCCTGTTCCCTTCTTCCACCCTTTTTCGTTCTTTCTCACTCGTTCCTTGTGAATCTGTGCCAAGCGAGATGCCGGATCCAGAGCCAAGATGGATCGATATATAAGAGTTACTATATGCGTTCATGTTCCGCCCGTGTGAAAAGGAAAGAAGGTGTGTAATGAGGAAATGTGAGACTTTCAGTATTATATTCCCTGCATCAGCCAAAAACTGATCATTCAACTTAATAAAATTCAAAATTACATCCACTATCTCTACTAAGTGCCAGGAATCATCCGTATGGCCTAGCCCTCCTCCTCTGCAACACAGCAGGCAAAATAAAACGCCTCGCCTTCCAGAGGTGAATTTCACAGACCTGGTCCACACAGCAAATTGGTCTCAAGCCATCAGTGACGACAGCCTGCTGCTGCTGCTACCTGCTCCTGATGTTATTGACACCTCTCTGCTGTGGGACTGTTGTTCTGCTCAACCTGCCCAGTCAGCAGAAAAAAGTTTCTGTGAGTCAGCTAAACTCACAGCAGCACTGACAGGCCGGTCAGTCGGCGGGCTGGATGGCTCAGTGATATACCGCCTGATGCAAGGGTGGATTGTGTTCGGCTTTGCTTTTGACAGCTGCCTGATATCCGGCAGCTACATTTCGTGGCGGGCCGTAGGAAATCTATATTTGAATGAATCCGATCCGTTTGAAGCATGTCAAAACTGCTGTGATAGAAAGAAAATTTAGTGCCATTTAGCTGTCACCGTTTTGCCTCCACAAATTGTTCACGAGGGTAAAAACATTACGATACAAAACCACACAGCTATGTAGGGTGATGTCTGAATACATCTAGTCAAATGTGGAAGTGCAAATGAAATGTGTTCATTTCCACCAGCAGTGGAATGTAAAAACACATTTTTCTGCTTCTTATCTGCAGAAATTCATACGTCTGATATGCAGTTGGAGGTTAACAGTAATCAAAACAAATTCGATGCAGGGAGCAGCTGTCTAGAATGGAGTATTAAGGCATGCGCTTCATACCTTTAGACTAGTTGCAGACTGTTACATACTGTACATATATGTGACAGTCAACACTCCCTCCCTGGTCGACTTACTGATAGTGTTGTGCAGCCTTAAGGTGGAATTCTGCTTCTCCGAGGATACACAGAAGCGTCTCTGTGAGCCTATGCATAGGTGGTATGGGAAGGCTTGGGAAGTAATGGATTACATGTAATGGGAGTTATGTAATCAGGATGACAAAAAAAAGGGTAACTCATCTAAAAAGTAACTAAAAATGGGATAAAGAAAGAATGACGCACTATCATGCACGTGTATTAGGTTACTGACTAAATTTTTAATTTGGGTAATTAGTAATTGCATCGGATCACATTTTTGAAGTTACCCACCTGTGTGACCACAAGTACACATCGTGCATGCAAGTATAAAAGAAACAGCTACGCTAACATCTCAGAGCCACCATTGTGCTTTTGTTCGCCTACATGCGGCCCGAGGAAGCATAAATCTTGTCTTTTCTCCTTTGTTCAGGTCAGTTCTGCTCTGTTCTTCCCAGCACCTCAGTTTCATATGACTGAAGAGCTGTGTTACAGAGCAGGAATGTACTCAGACACTGGATCCAGCCTCAGACAGACTGTAAAGGCAGATTTGACAAATAGCCAGAACTAAAGGCATCGGTCTAGACACTGCCAGAGTATACAGCTCTGCAATATAAAGCCTGAGCCAAACTGGGCAACACACATATGTCGAACCTGGAAGGGAAAAAAAAGAACAAAATGTAGAAGAAGCAGCTTCTTTTCCTGGGTGAAGGTGTAGGAATGCTACGTGAGATTACAGATCATTGTTTGCATCTTCAGTACATTGCAGTGACAAAACGCTGACTTGACTTCATGGTGATGAATGATTTGAGTTTTGATTAAAAACAGTTAAATTAATCAAGCTCTATGTTCCAGTCAGCTGATTCTGCTGCTGCACATACTCAAATTAATAAACGGGTCACGCTGGTTTTCATGAATAACTTACATTAATTTTCCTACGATGTTGGAGAAGAGACATGCAACCTGTTTACTAATTTGAATTTGATATCCTTGTACATGTTTCACACAGGTCGGCACCTTGCTTTGTGTGTATTCTCAGAGGTACAAAATAGTCCAGTCCAGTCTTCTATTTCAGTTTGCTCTTTTTGCACTCTGCACCACTTTTAGATCCTCCTTTTTGTGGCTGCATTTGTCTTCTGTAGTTTTTACATGGCTTTTTACGCCTCTGATATATTCAAACACTGTTTTTGGTAGATATTCCATGTTTTTTTGTAAAATATCAGCCATATTTTTCACGTTCAAATATCATAGATATCACCAAAGACCACAGAGAGAGCTCAGTGACTAGTGTATTCATCCAGTCAGATGTAGAAAGGGGTCATGCTGATGTCTGAGTGAAAAAGACAGCTGTCAATCATCTATTATTCAGGCTTTTTGAAAGCAAAGGCCTATCATGTCTGGCCAGCACAAGGAGAGCAAAAGCTGTGAGCACAAGGTCCTTGGTTCTTGACATTTAGGTATAACATATATGTGCTCACTTCAGACCTGTTTTTATGGATAAAATGTTTCTAACAATACAAGTTTTTGTTCACAAGGAGCCTTCACCAGATGTCCCATGTCACCCTCAAGTCCCTCACACGTGTCTTTTGTTGGTCGACCGCACATTTAAGGCCAAAATGCAGATGAAGATTTTATTGTTTGCTGTCATGAAACGGCTGTGAAGCAGGCCCTACAGCGCTGAGTTTAGTTCAGCCCAGGTTTCCTCGCACACACACACACGGTAGTACAATGTTTAAGGTGGAAAACTTATTGAGATAGTACAGAATAAGAATTATTTGTTATCTAAACTGCGCCAAAGATACAGGAGCAGCACAAAATGTTGTGGAAGATTTGCAGGTCTTGTCCTGTTTTACACGTCCCTGCAGTAAAGCTTTGACAACCTTTGTGTTATGACCAGAATATCCTCCCCTCATCCGAGACACATTATTCGTACATTTTATCTTTAACAGCAGTTCTGAGCCTCTGAGACTTTCAGTAATAATGACAACTTGCTGCTGGGGATCAACAAATGGTGCCTTGTTGGCCAGATTTGCCCTTTCATCCAGTTTATTTCCTGTCAGTAAAATAAGAAAGTTTCCTTCACTGAGCTATGTCTACACTTTTAGATATTTTTTTTATAAATTAACTATGAATTTCAATGAAAGTGTCATGTCCCATTGAAATGTTCATGTGGCAGGCTGTTTTATTAGGTCATGTTATGGACAGCTCCTTGTGCTAAAAGGAGGTCTAATAAATGTATTATTTCTTTAACTCTAACATACTACACATTTTATTGGCATTGCGTTGGCAAATAATAAGATAATGGTACGAATAGGGTAACGGTCGGACTATTCTTTATTCAGCAGAAACATTCTGTGCTAGTAAGAGGCTGACCATGTAAATTATGGTTTAACAGAGCAGCTAATTAATTGATCAAACGTTTAGCGACCCATTTGTCAGTTTCTTACATTTAGGTGTGTTAGATAATCTAATTTTAGGATGAACTACTGCACACATACGCTGAGGTTAGAGCTTTTTAGAGAGGTTTTTTACTTGCAGAACTATTTAAGTCAGTCCGTGTTTCCACAACACATTAGCTTGCAGCGTCTCCATTTAACGGTGCTGAAAGTGACCTGACCCTTGGCTGAACGCCATCAATGACCCGTGTTAATTTGTTTTTTCCTGAAGAACTTTGCAAGGCCTTGGATTTCGCATTTTTAAGTGTTTTGAAGTGGTAAAGCATCAAATATAGTTCAAATGTTTTAGCTCTGAGATAAACACACCTGTTTTTAAAGCTCATAAAGTTGCATGACCCTGACCACCATAATGATGAACAGTTTGAGGAAGGAAGGGAAGCAGGGATCCTAACCCCCTCAACAGAGCAATGCTGGCGTTTGATTTACTGAGATAAAATGATAATTTCACTGCTGCTCACCATCCCCCTTAACAAATTTCAGCAGAACCCCCACAGCTCTCAGCGGTCTCCAGAAGTCTCGGTCTTCATGAGAAAGTTGTACAGATTTTACACCTCCCCGTACAGCCCCTCCCCTCCATTCCTCTCCTCTCCCATCATTTCTCTCATTGTCATGGTAATGGCCTCCATCGTGCGTGACCAAAACGGTCGACTTAATTGATGAAAAAGAGATCACCAAGAGGCGAGAGAAGAGGGGGTTTGCATATATCAGAGATGAAGGATTTTCACTCACTGAAGCCTTAAGGAATACATTGTGGCACTTGAGGACTCTTGAAGAAGTCTGTCAGTGGTTTTGCAGCTTCCACGTAATGTGATATTAGACTGCTTGGCATGACTCAACATCTTCAAGTACCAGCTCACTGCTGCTTGCTCAATCAAGAACCTGCACACTTAAACATGCACAAATGTACTTCTGTAGTGAAGAACGAAGAACCGGCCACTCTCTGATAATCCACACCTCTGTTTCTGCTGCATGTGTTCCCCTACACTGACTGTTGTGTCTGCCTGAAGCCTTTGTCCCAGGGTAATGCATATGTTTTTATGTTTATTAATAAACTATAACATTTAATAAAACCTCTGCACTTCGGCTTTCAGCTATCAATCATAAAAACTAATAAACAGTGTAAACATGTGGTGCTCTAGTGAGTACTTAATGCAGCGGGATGTTTTATGTGAGGCTCAAAATAAACCACAGTGTTCAGGTTCATGATAATGAAGGAACATGTCAGCCAGACTGGCTCACTGTTTCTTAATACTTTGAGATTCTTTAGGTTTAGAGGTTTATTTCTGCAGTCCTTCAGTCAATATGGGTGCCTTGTCTCTCTAATTTCCAATTTAGTCATTGCTGAAGCAGTTGCACCTTTTTTAGAATAACATCTGTGACTGAGCTGAAGGGCATTTGGACAGGTAGTGGTAGAGCTGGGGACTTAACCAGCATCTCCAGTGATAAATGGGTTAGGGTTGCTCTTAACAATTAATGATGCAAGTCATATTTTCAGTCAACACCCCCGAGTATTTCATTCATCAATCCTCGCCTGAAGCGCTAATCAGCCCAAGCTGGAAATGTTTGTGATAGAATGACAGGACTGCTTGTGGGAGACTCCCTTGTGAGTATTTCTCAAGCTCAGCTATGCGTTTGTCTTGTCCAATGTGAAACCCACGAGACAACAACTAGACAGACTGTCACTGATAAGAGAGCAGATTCTGAAAATGTGCTGCTTTTTAGGGCTGGGTTATGCTCGAGATGTGGTTTGTACAAATTCAAGTGTTGTGCATCCGAAAAGTGACAGAAATAGTTATACATGTAACAAATGAAAAAGTGTTTGAAAGAAAAGCCTGGTAAATCACTGAGTGAAGTGGAAGCGAAAGTTGGATTGTTGATATTGGAAACTTCCAGAAATTGTCAGACATCACACCCGTAACGCAAAAGACGTATGGGCTTCTGATGAAGTGTACTAGCAGCTTTACGGGTGTCGAAGCTGGAAGCTTTGACACATGTCGACAAGTAAAACCAACTTTTTTATCAAGTCATGATGTCGGGTTTCCTGACAAGGTCCTGAGTAAATATCAGATTAGCACAGAGAGCTTTTCAAATAGTCAAAAAGGGTTTCTTCACTGCCTGTT
This sequence comes from Nibea albiflora, assembly GCA_014281875.1. NCBI lineage: Eukaryota > Metazoa > Chordata > Actinopteri > Sciaenidae > Nibea > Nibea albiflora. Next base: position 7,730,514 of record CM024792.1, read on the forward strand.
ATCATTCTGTCTGCAAAACCATTTGAGCTCCGTAATAATCGACGGTCTATTGGACGAGCTTTATTTACATACAGCCGACAGACTAGCCTGCTAGCAGTGGTGGACAGGTGCTGTGTCTAGCTGCGGAGAGGCAGGTGTGTGTGTATGTGTGTGTGTGTGTTCTGAAGGCTTAGACTGGCAGCTCACCTTTCTGAGGCCAGAGTAGAGTTTCAACAAAAGGCATCTGCCAACTGCCCCTGCCAGTGAACAGCACTATGCTGCTGCTGCAGAGGGCCGAACCATTGTTTAATAAGAATAATACTATTGATTGTTAAGTAGGAGAGAAAACAGGACTGAACATGAATAAGATAGAAAACAACTGATAATGGGTGTTTTATGTTGTGTTCAATGTGATTGAGCTAAACAATAACTCAGCTTCGGGATGACATAACTTGCCTGAGTAAGGCTGCAGCATCTTATTTGAAGTATTTTACATGACAGTTTTAAAAACATCACGGCACAATGACAGAGATGACTTTTTCAGTAGTCTTAATTCATTCAGTAGCGGTACATGGAAACACAAAGGGTCATTTCACCCAAATCACACACAAGAACATGTTATCTCACTTATTACTGGTGATATTTTCCCAGATGCAGATTTGTGTTATCTAACAAAGTGTGTGATTTCTGCCCCCCCCCCCCCCGGACACAATTGTGTTGAGTAGAATTGAACTTTTGGTGCTCACAGCCTCGAAAAATGACATTTGAAAACCTCAACAGTTCCATAATCCACAGCTGAACTGACCTTTTGAACACAGCAGATTTTACATTCGTCTTAGAAGAGTAGCTGTTATTTTCTGCTGGGAAAAAGATGCAGAAAAGGAAATTGCGTGCACATCCTGTCCTATTTTTTTGTATTGTGATTTTTGCAGATGACAACCAGTGAAGAGGAAGTCTGCAACTAATGATTATTTGAATTATTCTGTGCATATCACAGATTCCTCACAGCAGTGTGACATTTTCAAATATAATGTTTTGTCTGACAAATAATTAAGTAAAGACAAGGAGCTCTCACAGACGAGAAGCTGGACTTCTGAAAAATGACTTGAATGATTCATTATTTAAATCTTGTTATCTGATTGATTGATAAACATAATTAATAAAGGATTAAGGATTTTAAAACTGTGTCAGACTGAATGTTTCAAACACAAAGCGGTGTGAGGATGCCGTCCACAGCTCAGGGAAAGTGACCGCGTTCAGCTGACGTCGGCTGTGATGCGTTAGTGGCCGAGCTCGCTTGGTGTTTCTGTCAGGTCTGGTCTCTTTGAGACGCCTCTCAAAACAACTGTTTCTCCTGATGACCGCTGGGAGCCGAGTTTGCTTAACAGTGTCTGCGCTTTGCCTGCTCGCTATGTGTGTGTCTGCGTGTGTGCGGTTTTGGGTGACCCTTCCTTGGCATTCCAGCCATTCCCCTGGTACCTGGGAACTGGTCTGTTCTCCTCCGACGTGGTATTTTTAGGTCCTAAGAAGCAGCTGTCTGCGTCTCTGTCTGCACAGAGAGCCTGGCCGTCTGTTGACTGAAAAATGAGGCTCAAGAAATTACAGTCTATGTGTAATAATGCAGCCGCAGTCAGCCTCGTTTTCGGATTATGAAGACTTAAGTTAACACAGGTGTAGGTGTAGGTAATTACGACAGCGATGGATGTTCGGCGGTGCTGTAAACCTGCTTTAGCTGCAAGATAGGCAACTGTTCTCTCAACAACACTCTCTCTCAGCATTGTGGTTTTCTCACATTTCACTGAGTCATACTCGCTTTGAGGTTGTTGTGCTCTTCAGATGGAGCGTGATATTTTCCAGTGGTGTGCAGCAGGCAGCAGCAGCTCAGTAGCTGAACCAGCAAAAGCACTTTTTTTTCTGTCGGGTTTGTCCCTGTAGATTTCATCACAGCATTGTTTCAGCTAAAAAGAACAAAATGCCAAATTCTCTAAAGGTTATGAGAGAAGAACATAATTGGTCCTTTTTTGTGATATTTATCAAAACAACATTCAGACAGATACGGTTTACATTCTGAGTGCCAGTAAATGTAATCAGATACCCAAGGTTGATACTGAATGAATACGATGGTTTACTCCACCTTTTCAAGCTTCACAAAATCACTAAAGTGAGTGTGTTCTTTATACAAAAGGGACATTTAAGTACCCATCAGCACACAGATAACCAGTGTCACTGTTGTTGATCCGCTTATGAACACAAGGCCTTTGCTTTCTACATAAATACACTGTGTTCGGGCAAACAATCCATCTCTTAGCGCATAACAAATACTTAGAATAATCAGGTTGTAGTGGAAGTTATTTGCACAAATGCTGACATATCTCACTGTGTGTAACGTCAGTCAGTAAATCAGTGGTGCCTCTGAGTGGCTGTACGTTCAGTAGGGTGTCCAATAAACCAATCACAACAGAACAAAACCAAACAAAAGAAAGGCGTGATGAGAACTTGTTCCCATGTAAGAGAAGAATAACTAAAGGAAATTCTTCTATCTGCATGGACTGGTCAGGTGCAACCGGTGGCACGAATACATACATTCTCCACCTACCAGGATCTAAATGGAGACCTGTCACAATTCACACACTTTTAAAGCCACTACTGCTAATCAAAACAGATCACAATCCACCCACACACTACTGATGAAGTAGATTAGCAGACTGTTGAACTCATAATAAATAACAAATTGTATTTTTTTCCCCTCAATTTCAGCTTTGGTCGTTGCTTATTTAGACATAATCTCTTTCTTTCTGTTAATCCTCCCACGCGTACATAAGCCAAGTTGGAGAAATGACAGCAAGGGCGGCAAGAAGAGACACTAAAGAAAGTGCACATGATGAGAGAAAGAGGGCAGGCATGAAAACAACACAAACTCTGGGTGTTTTTTGTCTCATTGTTACACTTACTAAATTAAAAAAGTAGACATATTTTGGTGGTGATGATGGACTACCTTGTGTGCTGATGACCTACTTTAGCTCATAATTAGTATATTGTGAGACAGTGATTGATGAGGATTCATTTAGCACAGTGCCAAATAGCCCATAAAGTTAAATAATTCTTATACAGTTTTTTTTTGTGTCCCGTATCACATCATTTCCTCGTGGTCTTGTAGCGCTGGTAACAATCAACAGCCTTTAGAGGTTTGTTTTAAAACGATATTTTCATTCAATGAATTTTTCATTTTAAAGTAAAACTTTTATCACATATATAACTTCCAGAAAGTTTCGGAAATGATGTGCAGTTTACTATAAGGTGCAGTATCAGTGTGAATGTTGATAATTTGTTGATAGTTTGTTAATTTGTCTTCAGCTTTAAACACAATCCAACGCTGGTTTCATATATATTTTCACAGGGCGGTAAGTGTGTTGAGTGTTCAGTATGTGACTGATAGTGAAGCGTTTTCTGGCAGCCACTGATAAGCCTGACTGACAGTCTTTAGAGGAATAACAGTGGCAAAATGTAACACAACTTAAACTCCAAATGAATGTGATATCGACGACGCACCAACTGACATCACTCTCTACCTTTCTAATGTCGGTTTGCTGTTCCTGGTTTGGGTGCTAACAGACGTGGTGGGTGTGTTTTATTTGTACCCTGGCAGGGGGAGAAGAATGCCGGCTTTGACGTGCTCTACCACAACATGAAGCATGGCCAGCTGGCAACCAAGGAGTTAGCCGAGTTTGTCCGTGAGAGGTAAGGTTTGCGTGTATTTATGAGTATTTGTGTGGGAGGTGACGCTACTGATGGGACTTGGGGAAGAAATTCTGCATTCTTGACTCTGTGTACTTGGAAAGAGAGACGAGAAATCGTGCCAAGGTTGGGTGAAATGTTCAAAGTTTAAAAATGAACTGTTTGGGATTTCATCTCGATGTATCTAACGAGATGTTCACAATTAATGCTGTTTCAAAGTCCTGTCAGCAGAATCATACCGAGTACAACTTTAACAAATCTTTCTTTGTTGAGGCTGCTTCAGGCGTGTCTCTGCTCTGATCTCTGACCCCTGTCCTCACCACTGTGCGACTTTTCAAGAGCACTATCTCTGAAAAACTCACACACATGAATAGGTGTTTTATCTTTGGGCCACTTTTATCCACGTTTGCCACTACTGGAGTTAAATAATGTTAAAGTTTTCTCAGTAGAGCTGTCTTGTTCATGAAGTACAAAATAATTTGTTTTTCCCAAAGACAATGTTAGATGGCAGAAGTTGTTCTATGGTCCAAAATATGAGGTGTGTTCGAAAAATCTGTCTTAAAAAAAAAGGCAAAAGTGCAAGTGTTTGTAACTTAAAACTTTAAAATGGAAGGAAACTACGACTCCCAGGGTGCATTTTAGCCAGAAACTATCCAATAACAAAGCTTAAAACACAGCTAATGACCGGCAGAAACTCGAGATGAGTGTTGAGAAGACAAGCAGCTGCTTAAAGGTGAGGTGAGTTATGCTGGAGAAAGATAATTGATTCATGAGTCATCACTTCACCGACATAAATGGTAAACAAGCAAACATTTTTGCTGCCACGTCATCAAATACCGATGCTTTGGATTGGTGGCTTGAAGATATTGAGCCTCATTCCAAGCATAGATGCCACTTATTATTTTGTGAGTCTTGCCCTGAGCCACTTTGTTTGTTTCCCAGCTATGTCATTACCTGACGTCCTGGGAATGAGACTCAGCAATCTGCATGATCCACTGATCATCATGTGGTGGTAACATGACAAAATATGCTGCAATGCACCAACGAATGCAGGGAAGAAGAAGAAGACTGCAAGCGAGTAAACAGCGCTGGACTTCAAATACTTAATCAGTATCAGCTTTGCAAGTGTTTTATAAGGGACGGAAAATATATTTGACGCATTTATTTAGACCTCAAGGTTACACTGAATGCACGGTAACCATGGCTCTGTGCTTTGCATTTTGAATTTGCTACCTACCACTCAATAGCATACATACTGTACATAGATCGTTATTCTTTATTTGGATCTCCATTAGCTTCCACAGAGTGGTTGCTAGTGTTACTGGGGTTCACACAAAAACAACAACGACAACAATCACACAGTAGACAAGTAACAGTAATATTGAAACTGTAGCAGCTGATAAAAACTGTCAGCAACTGTTGTCATTTCTGCTGAAGTTAGGCGGCTAGAAATGAGTTTACTTCTGTCTAAAACGAAGAATCCATCGTTACAAAAATAACAAATATCTGCCATTTATTGTAAAGTACACTGACAGGCTTAGCAATGGTATCTACGGGTTAGTAGGTAGTTTGTTATATTAACTCCACTGTCTTCTAATCAGTAAATTGAGGGGAATAATGAGGTTCCCTCAGTGTGCAGTCAGACCACTGATATAATCCTGACACTGATTCAGAAGGCCTGTGCACATTCCTCACAGGGGAAATTCACTTATCTGCTTGGACAGCAGCAGACAACAAATCAGCGGTCAGGAAATGAAATAGGGGCACTGTGAGTAAAATAGTGTGTGATCCCGCGGGACGGAGGAAAGGCAATTGTGTTGATAAGTTTCCTCCGTCTCTCTCTCGGCTCGCCTGAAAGGTCATTTTGATGTAAGACACAATGTGAAACACAGAGTTAAAGAACCGTAACAACCCCGGCCACATTCTCGAGGTTTCTCAGTTACACTCACTTCACTCACTCTGGCACTCACTTTAATGGAGATGTATTGCTGCTTCTTGTTAGTGGGCGACCCACTAGTGAGTACACAATAGACATCAAGCTTTGACTGGTTCTGAAACTAAAGAAAACAAGTAGTTTATTATTACTGCAACTATTTTGATAATTGATTGAGAATCTGGAATAAAATATGATAATAAGGAATTTAAAAACATGACTTTGGGTTCGATAGATTAATAACGGCTTTACTAAAATAAACAATGAATAGGATTGAAAATGAAAATATTTGTTAGCCCATCTTGTGATCCAATTTTAGTTTTTCAGCATCACTGCTCGGGACAGACACTGTTAGCCTGCTTGTTTATGACTTTCAGGTGCTTCTCAGTAGCAAGCTGTTCTCTTCACCCTCAGGATATTTGGATCAATGCTCCGTCCTTCTTTCTCTTAGGGTCTACAGAAGGTTATTAAAGTTTTATGCCCAGCCTTGCAAAACAAAGTCCATTTATCATTAAAATGTGGCTTATTGCAACATTTACCCAACACTGATGAAAATCTCTATCTCACTGACTCTGCACAGCCACAGCACCGCTGTAGATAGAGAACATAACGTATGAGGCCATTATCAGAGACAATAGCGTTATGACGCGGCGCTCTTTGAGCATATTGCACTCACCAGCCCAAAGTCTATTTAGGAGAATTTAAAGTTTAAAGAACGCACACAGCATTACTCTTCCTGTCGTCTCACTGACAGCTTTAGAGAAGAAACAAAAAGAAAGACACATACACACACACACACACACTATTGTATTAGTAATTCAGCTAATCTTAATGCGCGTGTTTTGTTTTTGCAGTGCGGCTATTGAGGAGACGTACTCCAAATCAATGAGCAAACTGGCCAAGATGGCCAGCAACGGAAGTCCACTGGGGTGAGTGCCGCCCTGTAAACACAGCACAGTGACTCCACTCAACATCCTGTCCTCCACCTTACAGTTGATTTAATAGTGTTTGGTTCCTGTAATTGTACATGTGCTGGTCATACGGCCACATATGAGATATGAATGAGGACCATCTGTCCACATTTATGATTAAAATAATGCCCTCTCTGGTATCCAGCATATGTGGTTTAAACGCATATGTTGTCTCTTATATGACGGATACTGAAATGTCTGTATTTATATCATATCAGTTTAACAGGGCTCAGTTGGAATAATGTTATATATCCATGTGCCAATCAGGATACAGAAATGTTACCAGCCAGATGGTTGGTTATTTGTTGGCTGTCAGTCACATCTGATCAAACCACACCTAAACGCTTCTGATGAAGCAGGAGGTGCGATTTGCGAGTTGCTTATTTAGTCTTGTCTAATGTTAAAGAAAAACACGTTCTGATGTATTAAAATGCAAATTAACAGTGGCCGTGTACTCCAGAGTTGGTCAGTACACTGTGCCAGTCACTGCTGTCAGTTTTAAGGCTGGTGTCCCCCCCCCCCCCCCACCATGAATAAGCGTGCTTGATGCTTCTGCATGTATTTCCCAGGACTTTTGCTCCCATGTGGGACGTGTTCAGGGTGTCTTCAGACAAACTGGCCCTCTGTCACCTCGAGCTGATGAGAAAGATGAACGATCTCATCCGAGACATCAACAAGTACGGAGACGAGCAGGTCAAAATCCACCGCAAGGTGCGTACCTGGGATGAGAAAAATTGGATGCCTTAACTATCCTGACAGGAAACTTGCTGAGTTTTGTGTCTCTGCGTGTTTCCGTGAACATAGACTTGTATAATTTCTCATTACTTGCCCTACATCGAGCCTCTGTCATCCTGATCTAATTTATCTCACACAAAATCCAATTACTGTCTTCTCCCTTCATGGTAATTGCTGCAGTTTCCCTGAAAGTATCAAGTGCAATAATGATCTGTACAGTATGTTCGTGTGTGTGTGTGTGTGCCACCCAGACAAAGGAGGAGATGGTGGGGACAGTGGAGGCGGTGCAGGCACTGCAGGTTCAGAGCAGTCACCTTCAGAAGTCAAAGGAGGGTTACCATGCCAAGTGTTTGGAGCTGGACCGGCTCAGGAAGGAGGGAGCTCCACAGAAAGAACTGGAGAAAGTTAGCCACTATTTTCTCTATTTTCTGATAGTTTTATAGGCGTTTGTTCACTCAAATTGGAAAAAAAGACATTTTCTCACTTAGCTTTTGTTGTGTCTCGCCATGCTGATAGTTGCTGTTTTATTTGTGTTGCTCACAGCACTGAACAATTTAAAAACCCTGTTGCAGATACAAGGTGGATATCTTCTCATCTTGCTTCCTACACAGTTTTTGTATTAAAAGTCAGTTAGGTAAACTTCCTGATTAAAAAAAGTCAGGAGGATTTAAATGGCAGTACAGCAAAGAGGAAAGCACAAGTGCAAATAATCTATTATGAGTATTAGAAAACATTATTTAATAGAAATTAGCAGAGTGGTGAGTATAATATGACAAAAATGTACAAATGTACATTATATTACATTTACCATGTGAGTCCTTATTTATATCTCTCTTAGTTTATTTTTTATGCTGCTATTATTTGAATGCTGACTTTTATATGTATACTTTATGCCTTTATTCATGGTGTTGACACTGATGACTGCCAAAAGGTTCAAACTGGTCTAGGGCTGTTATTCATTTCACAAAGTATTAAAACACAAAATACTTGGATCTTTTTTTTTTTCTTCATCTCAGGTTTGTAAAAATTGCAAATCAAAAATCAGAAAGTGAGAGTGCAGAATTTCTGATTTTGCATCAAGTCTAGCGATTTTGCATCAAGTCTAGCTTCCATGTCAGCTCATGTGAACTGAAACTTGACAGACCTCAAGTTCTGTCCTGCATCAATATTTCTAGTAACCGTCAGATTATGATGATAGATGTTATTGTTGTCTGTCTCATGACGCTAAAATCCATCATATGCTTGTTTCTTGTGGTTTACTCATGGGACATGAGTGTCTCTTATAAGGTTGGGGTTAAGTTAATTAGATTAATCCTGTCCTGCCAATTACTGAAAACAACATTTACAGACTACTCTGCTCTTAGACGTCCACTCTGTGAACAAATTGCTGTTCTTGTTTTGTTGCTGCAGACAGAATACTGAATGGAGCAGTTGTAATTATAGGGCAGAAATGATTCTCATTCACTCACTGAGCTATTCATTTGTTTTTCAGGTTTATGAATGAGAGTTTGTACCCAAAGGCCTTTTTTTTCTTTGCCTTTTCTTTCACTAGGCGGAGCTGAAGTCTAAGAAAGCAGCAGAGTCATTTGCGTTGTGCATCGAGAAGTACAACCGTGTGGGAGGCGAGTTTGAGCAGAAGATGAGCGAGTCTGCCCAGGTCAGGTCTGACTGTACGGGGCCGAGGGCTACTTTTTTTTCCTACCACTCCCACCTTCTGATGTGGTGTTTTTCTATGTATTTCTTCTTCTCTTTTGCTTTTATTTCAATGACTCACCCCCTCTGTAACCTTCCTCTGCACAAAAACTCCATCTTATCCTTTCATGTATTGTCCTACATCACCCCTTCCCCAAAAAAGGAAAGCACAACCCCATGACTCCTAAACACCCACCCACCAACACACACATGCACATCCTGCACCCCACTTATTACCTTTAATCACATCCTCCACACTTCCATGGTTACGGCTGCTGTTGCCATGGAAATCTTCAACAAACCCCAATGAGTGCGCCTGTGTTTTACATTTGAAATGATGACTGAAATCCCTTTGACCAATTATCTCTTTGTAATGGCGTTCAGGGGGGGAGATCTGGTCATTATTATGGGGATGTATGTGGTACCTGGGAGAAGAACGTGTCAAACGATTGAAGAGGAAATGTAGGAAGACCAAATAAATAACAGATCAGTAATTAAGAGACCAAGGTGCTTTCTGTCACACAGAAAACTAGTGGAGATCACAAGATTATGAGTATACTTACCTTCACTCGTGTAGAGCTTATGGGAAAGAAACACAACACATGACACGACACACAAGCACAACACTTGATATATCAGGGAGATCCCTGCAGTAACATGGTACATACATGTCACCATGCTTGCCAAATAATGTTGTATTAATAAGCTATACATTGCTTATATAGATGAGGAGATCACTTGACACTTTACAACCAGCATTCTATTTCACAGACCTGTCCAGATATCAGGTGTTTGCAGTCAAACCTGGAGTAGTGGCACAGTAAAGATGGAGATGAAGTGCCCCGCTGAAAGCTGACAGCACTTGCAAAGAGTGTTTTATGTTTGTTCTCTTGGCCCAGATTTTGTCCAGTTAATTGGAGAAAAGGAACTGGCAAAAGCCTGTTCACAAACTCTACTTCTTCTCGAACAAAAGCCAATGGCACTACATCAAGACAATTCCCCTGAACCAGACAGTGACAAATGAGCTGGCTGAATTAAGAGCAGGATCAAACTTAAATACTAAATTCTCTCAAATTGTCGCTGGTTTAGAGACCTGGCAACCCGGAGCCTCTTCTGCTGGCTGACTGCCTCACTGTAGCTGAATCCTCAGATCTCGTTAAAAGGCTATTCTCACTTTATTGCGTGTATGTGGAGTTTAAAGTTTCTGTTTTATCGGTTGCTTCTTTAAGATCTCCCGAATCGCATACCATTCTGCAGAAACCGTGAATTGTGAAAAATCAACAGAAATGAACAAGTAACAATAAACAGCATAACTCTCAGCAAAATTACTGGAGAAGGAGTCTAGTGGTGCAGTTACTGAATGCAACCCCTTCGCCTCACCCTCTCCTTCCTAGCCTGAAGGAGAAACTACGATGACCTTGAAACACAAAAAAAATGTTTGAGGCTACTGTAGAAATATGGTGGATATTTCATTTCTGCCATATACACACTGCACCTTTTGAACAAACAGTGTTTAATCGTAAATGTCACTGTAGCTTTGATGTTATTTTGTTGGTATTGAAAGGATTTATCTCCTCAAAAGGTCAGCGAGAGATGTGAACTCACAAGATAAACTGAACAATAATAGAGTCCTGCGGTTTGACATGTAACAGAGTTTTCTTTGTTCTTTGCCATGGTGTGGGTGTGTGTACGCGTTGGCGGGAGTAGAAGTTTCAGGAAATCGAAGAGGCCCACCTGCGGCAGATGAAACAGCTGATCAAAGGTTACTCCCACTCCATAGAAGACACCCATGTTCAAGTGGGACAGGTATGTTGTCGCTAAACCATGCTCTGATGACAGAGCACACAAACACACATTGAAAGCTGAGTGTGATAACTTGGTACAACCATGGTACCCTGGTTAGAATTTGGGGTAATGTGATCGTATACTGGTACTGACAGTAAGTCAATGATCGCTTGTTTGTGTTTTAACATCATAAATATAATACCCAGTCCTTGCAGATGCGTTAAAAGTGGAATCGTAGATTGTTTTTACCTACTACAGGACTACAGTTTTGTGATAGTGTTCACCAACAGTGCTTTTTGAAATCAAAGGTCATTTTAAGACTGATACATAAAATTGGCTGTTACAACCTGTTGGACTCAATTACAACACTAATAAAAAAGTTCACACATAACTGATAACAAAAACCGTTTCATGGTACCTTTTCCGATATGAAATGCTTAATAAAGGTCCAAATAATCGTCCTGTTCTGCCCTGTTCCAGGTCCATGAGGAATTCAAGCAGAATGTGGAAAACATCGGCATCGATAATCTCATCCAGAAATTTGCAGAACACAAGGGCACAGGCAAAGAGAGGCCAGGTACAGGCAAAGAGAGACCAGGTACAGGCAGCTCACCAGGATGAATTTCTTTTGGCTTGTTTCCAGTGGGAGTGAAATAAAAGCATAAACACACACAACTTGAGCAGCTTACATAACAATAGAAATATGAAAACACCCACACTTAATACAGTATTGTGGGGGCGGAATAATTCACAATGACAAAATATAACAGCGAGTAGTTCAGCTTGGGAAAGTGTGTCTACATGCATAATGTATATTTGTGAGTGTGTGTTTTCTCAGTGTGATTTATTCTTATCAAACTGCCTGTTGTCTGCAGCTCTGGTTGGTTTTGAAGAGTACATGACAGCTTTGGCACCCGAAGGTGGGAAGAAGAGTCGAGCAAAAGCGTTCAGGATCCCTGGCCTGGGAAAGAGGGACAAGGAGCCAGACTCTACGTGAGTGCTCACACAGATGCACACACATCTACAGACATGCGCATGTGTCACATGTGCTCAGCTCTACAAGTCTGAATTGCTACTGAACAATAACAGCAAAATATATCTGTGTGTTTTTGTGTTTGCAGAGATTCAGCTGTGACGGAGGCTCTGGTGAGTATCGCACATAATTCACACCCAAACATTGCGACTCCAAAATCATTGACTCCTGTCTGACTCTTAGAGCTGCAGTTATCCCTGCAGACAACTCTGAGAAGTGTGTGTGTTTTTTTGGGGGGGGGTGATGAAGCAGAATTGTGTGTGTGTGTGTGTGTGGAAAGAAGGTGAGTAGGAAATCAGTGCGTGATAATGACGCGACTGATGGTGTGGGGTTTCCCAGGTTTATTCCGATACTTCTGAGAAGCGGTTTCTGAGGTACTTTGGCAGCCGGAGGGGAAGCGCATAACTTCACGAGAGTGTGTGTTTGTGTATGTGCCTGTCTGTGTGCAAGAGGTATATGTATAAATGTGTATGTGTGTGTGTGTGTGAGTCCATCTAGCAGACTGATGTGGAAGTAGAGAGTAGCAGATCACAGAGCCACTGGTGCTGCTATTTTATACTTTGAAGGGCATTACATTTCTGACTGTAGTGTGACAGGTATTAGTAATGTTAGCAGAGGTCACTTGCATAAGAGTATACTCTGACAGTCCATTCACCTTCTAGGTTGAATATTAAAGTAGTTTTTATTTAGACGCATCAGTTGTATTAATATTGTTGCCTTATTTCCTTTATATTTCTTGTATAATATTAGCTGGGAGCTAAACATGGAAGCAAGCAGGCCTGCTGTCTTTAGTATAAGACTTTGAAGAGACGCTGACATTAACTGAATCAGAGGCCGGATTAAATTTAGATTACAGTCACAGCCTGTACTACTTAAAGCTGCATTTATGGATGATTGGCCACTAGAGAGCAGAAGACCTCAAACACAAGCTAACCGACAAACACCACTGATATATTATCATCTTTATAAATTTGTGGTGAGTAATGTGACAAAATGATCATCTTATCATCAGCCTGTGTTTCTGCCCACATGGTGAAAGTAAAAACAATATTAACTCTGCTTTTACCTTTCTTTTGGTCTCCACCAACAAGTCTCAGCACTTCAACTCGCTGAGTGACTCAGACAGCGAGTTGAAGATCTGCTGACTTGGGTGATAATCTTCTGTTGGTTTTCCACTAAAAACAACACGTCTGCGTTATGCAGAGTCATTTGAATACTGGCACCTACACCTCTGGCAACTAGTCGTGAACACTGCACTGACATATCATCGAGTCACCCTCTTTTGAGCTCCGTTTTTGGTCTCCACCATCTCCTGAGGAGCATATATGTCTTTTTTAGCTGTTAAGTGCTTGACTATGTGCACCGGCTAGTCACTAACTGTGTCCTTCCGCTGTTTGGTGCGGGGCAGGTAGTGTACAGTAATAAAAGCTGTCTGCTGTGGTTGAAAATGAGTCCACCATGTGGCCAGTGAAAATATACTAAAACATGAAAGTTTCAGTTGGACCACAGAATGAGCCTGAAACTTGCTGAGAGGCTCTGTTAAGCTGAGAGGAGCTATAGATTCAGGCAATAATTATCTTGTCATTGAAATGTTATTTTAAAAAAAATATCAATAATAGGTGCCTTAAATGTATGTGAGTCTAACTGTAGTCAAGCTGTTCCTGCAGGTGTTGTATTAATGTGACTTTTATAGTCTTATCACACCAGTCTGCCTTAACTAATCAGTTTAGAGTATAACTGAATCACTCAGATGAAAAAAAAAGTCAATGCCTACAGTTACACTTGTCATTATCTGTTTACTGAAATCGGATCTAATCAAGTCCTCATGTCCACACGCAGTGTCTAAATATAACTGCTCCCACGTTGGCTGGATCGCAGGTCTGGCCTCCCTCATGTCTCTTATTTTGAAGATCATATGACTGCAGCAAAACTACTGACTACAGCTCACATGTACACACACATCCCGGATTTATGAAGTGATCTAAAGCAAAGTGAAAGCACACCCGTAGCTCTGTTTGACCTGTTAGTACTAACACGTTTAATGCACAGCAGTTTGTAGCAGTTAGTCATCGCGTCACACTTTAACATTTGAAGGGTCTGTTTATTCACTCACACGCTCTTGATCGAAAGCTCTCAGCGCAACGTGTAGGCACCGCACTGCTGAGTTACACAGTATGACAAAGCTCCTCTGTGTGTCAGATATGTGGCTGAAGTGCCACTTGTCTCTGTGTTGCTGACCCAGCTGGTGTCTGACTCTCTCTCTTTCTCCTTTCTGTGTGTGTGTGTGTGTGTGTGTGTGTTTCTGTGCATGTGTTCCCATTCATATAGAATTCACCCCTGGAAGTCGACGATGAGGGATTTGTCATCAGAGCTGACAGCACACAGAATGATATCCTTTTGCTGCTCACACATGTTCAGCTGGAGTAACTCACACAGTAGCATCATGTTACAGCGTTGGACTTTTACTTTCTTTCATTTATAATTGTTAAATGATAATCGTGTCAGTGTTTTATCTTCAAAATGCAATTACAAAACGGTGACAAATTGAGGAATAACAAAGGTCTTCAGTGCTCCTTGGCATAGTTTTATCAAGTTTCTGGAGCTTTTTTCTGTTTTTGAGTTTGAACAAATATTAAATCCACTTTGATTTCATGTTGTTAAACAGTAAAACATAAAAACTTCCAACAGGGGTAAATGCTGTATCATAAAATATTGAGAAATACCCAACATGGGTGTTTTAAAATCAGTTATTTAGAGTTGGCCTTAGGAGCTTTAAGACATCAACCAAGAAGCACAACATCATCAGATAAAGTTCAGCGTGGGACCTTTGCTGCATGTCAATTCTCATATTTTCCCGCCTCATTTGCTGTCGTCTTTCTACAGTTGATTCTATAATTCGGGCATAAAAACTAAAACCATCCAAAAACAGTTTAACAAAAATATTTATTCATATGAAGCAGAGAAAAGTGAACTCAGTGATTTTGAGCATTATCTACATCTGTGCTGAGCTAACGCGAACATATGAGTCACCCCATCTGTTGAATAAAAACAACTGTACAACAGCAACTGGAGGTTCATCAAATTCATCCCATCACTTCAGCTGGAACACCCACATATTCCAGATTCATAAAGATGCCAGAAGAATGTCACAAGCTTGACTCCCTCACATGACAGACGCGGTTTGTACCAAATTAAACCTCATGCGACTGCAGAATAGCCTGAGACGGAGATGCTGTCAAATTAAGTATAATCAGAAGGTCGGAGGTGAGAGGCGGGGTTTAGCCAATTTGTCCACACAAGCGGCTTCATTCATGGACTCATTAACTGTAGAGCAGCGCAGTTACAAAGCTCTTTATCCTGTTTGTTAAAGCGAATGAGTAAAAGTGTCCCCTTCCTTAAATACAGCCAAGCTAAAGCCTCCCATCAACCGGCATGGGGTATGAATGAATTGTCCTCATGTCCCCGATCTTTTTCTATTTATCAGTGGTAGCTCTCATTCTTGACAGCAGTGAGATAACAACTCTTCCTGTCTTTGTGCCCCCGCCCCCCATCGCGCGCCACATGCTCAGAATAGATAGTTCACCTTCATCAGAAGCCTGCACGCTGTTTATGTCCCGCAGTTTCTCTGAATCGTATAAACACTCCTCACAGTGGATGATAAAAGACGTCCACGTGCAGCAGTGGCATCGATTTTTTTTTTTTTTTAAAAGAAGAGGAAGGGGAGGTGACTTTCGTTGGGGGTGGTGGCAGGAAGTGGTCGCTTGGCTGTTGAGGCTCTGCAAACTCTCACCTCCAGCACTCTGCTGTGCTTCTGCCCCTGTTTTGTGTTGTTTGTCGCACTGCACTCCGCTTGGCTGCGTGTCCTGATTTAATATTACAGAGAAACAAAATTACACTTTTCTCTTCAAGGAAGTGACAGTATTTGTCCAAGCAGACGAGCATGGGTAATAAAACTCACACCTGCTGCTTTGTAATGCAGTCTGAGGCATTTCTTTGGTCTTATATTCATTTTAATTTTGAGCAGTGTTGGTACGGTTGGAGGCATTACCTTTTAGCTTTTATCTTTAACAGTTTACAACTGCTTTGGATTCATTATTCAAAAAAATGTTGTCCTCATATAGCACACCAATAGCAATCAGTCAAATTTAGTATTATATTCCATATTTATTAAAATAGTTTATGTGATTATATTGTTTCAGTGATCAGTTTGCTTAGTTTTAAACACTTAAACTTGTGTTGCTTTGCGCACATTGAAACTGAGCAGTCATAAAATACTTCTAACATAAGCCAAGAAAGTCTCTCTCTCTTTGTTCCTATTATGCTTTCTTTCCTTGATGTGCACTGTTCGTTCCCTGTTAACAGCATGAGCTTGTTCTCCTTAACCATCCCGTCTGTACGCTGCTCTGAGGAGAAGGAGAACAACTTTTACTCCAGTGACTCGGACTTTGATGACGAGGAACCCAAGAAGTTCCACATCCAGATCAGACCGGTCACCAGCAGCAATCGCAGCAACTCCGCTGCCACCGAGAAAGAGCTTAAAGCCACCGTCGTGGCACTCACTCTGCCGCCCAACAGAGGCGTGCGGCAACAGGTTGTACTAGTTTAGTACTAGTATCATGATAAAATAATCTCTGTGGTAAATTTTCTAAGAGCAGGTTTTTCTGTAAACTTGTCCTGAATGACTAAAAAAGAAAAAAAAACCCTTTATACGTACCTACGATGAGACATTAGCAAGTGTCATATTGTCGATTCACAACAGTGAATTGATCGTATTAACAAGTTTTGTCTGTGTAGCCAAAGGGCTTCAGATGAATTCATGCTGTTTTTGGTCTTGTGTTGACCAAATCTGTCCGTCTCTCTTGACTTTCAGGTGCCAGTCAAGCGGCATCTCTCCAGTAAGTTCCTTCAAATGTGTCCTTATCTTTCCTGTGCCGTAAAGAATGCGGATATACAGCAGCCTCAGCTTGTCTATTTCATCGTGCACATAGTACAGATTTCTGAAAGCTGTTGTCTTCTGTTGTGTCTCCGCAGGGAACTCGAGTACTGCAGGAGGTCGCTCAGAAGAGGGCGAGGGTGCCTCCCACAGGGGTGAGTCTGACGCCAGTCTCTTATTCTATACTGTATATCTGTCTGTCAGGTTATTCTTGCTGATGATTTGATAATGAAATGAATTGTTTTCAACCTTTATTTTGTACCAATTTGTGCTGCAACGACAAAAAAAAAAAGTCACGTTGTGTATTTCTACTGGTGCTGGGCTTTCTAGCGTTTCCTTGTTTGTGGTTGTAATTTGAAAAGGATGATTCTCAGCTGTATTTGTAGGATTAGTGATTATTTCATCTTGCAGCATCTGTCTACCTCCAGCATGTTTAGCCCGAGGCCTCAGATCTCTTCGTTGGCTGACCTTGCGCGAACAGCCACCCTCCATTAGTCACACCCGAGCCCTCTGCTCGTGCCCCAAAGCATGTTTTATCACCAACAGGTTCGTTAGCCGCCAGTAGGTTAGGCTGGAGTGGGGAGGCTACAACATGCTGCTCCGCAGCAGCGAGGGGTCTCTCTCTCTCTCTCTTAAATCCAGAGGCAGCAGGATTAACGATGAGCGTCTGATTAAAGCGGTTACTCTGCAGTGACAGCAGCGGTGGCTGGAGCTCAGTGAGACCGGGCTAATTGCTGGTATTTATCACAGAGAAGGTAATGGCTGATGGGTTTTCCCCTCATGTCGTTCTATCTCACTTGATCCCAGCCTGCCCTCAACGCTCTCACGAAGAATGCCTTGCTGCTGATTAGTCCTGATTAGGGAACAACATCTTCTGCAGTGAGTCACTGTATCTCATTATATATGTGTGTGTGTGTGTGTGTGTTGTCTCTTTACAGATGGAGAACAGGAGGGCCTACGCAGGTCCACCTCCAGTCCTGATCACAGCAGGTGAGATCTCTCTGCTCTTCATGTTATTTGCCTCCCCCCTATATCAAATCTGTCTCTGAGAGACGCAGAGATAATAATAATATATAGAGAGAGATATTTAGAGGATATTTCGAGGTTAAAGTGCATCATGATTGGCCTTTTCAGAAGTTTGAAGCTCTTCCCACTGTCACCACCGTTGTTAGTTGTTCCTCATCTGTTTCTCACCTCATCTCTCTCACTGTTCAGACAGAGCACCGACATTCTTGTGGTGGTTAGTACACACATTTCTCAGCCTGAAGGTCATGAGCTCAGAACCAGAGCTGCGGTTCACAAATAGAGGAGGTTGTTCACCATTCAGACGATCTGCGGTTTGATACCCCGTCTGCATTTTGAAGTGTCCTTTGGGCAAGACACTGAAACTCCTGGAGGCTGTGCCATAGATGTGCGTGTATATGAGTTATTAGTCACTGTCTGGTGGACTTTGAGTGGTCAGGAGACTTTAAAGGTTGGTATACAAATGCAAGTCCATTTACCAAGTGACCCGAAACAGGGAAGACGACTCTTAACCAGAGGTATCTGTCATCACGTCAAACAGCCTCACGTGAAGGCAGGGTGAAAAGCTGGTTATCATGAGCAAGCAGATGCTTTAATAATTCAAATGATGAATAATCAGAGTGTGAATCCTACTTATTTTCTCATCTCCACACAGCTGGCCAACTGGATGCCGAATGCCACCGGTTTGGCGACATTTCTGCTATCCTTTATAGTTTCATAAAACGAAATAACGGTGAATGAAGGCCTCTCGGCTCCACGATTATTTTAGTAGGAAGATCTGACGCCACAACATTCATTCTTACATGTACAGTTAGAGTTTTACAGAGATACAAAGACAAAAAAAACAACAAGAAAAAAAAAACACTTCCTACACATAAAATTTTATATGTTCAGAAAGAAAATACTCAGGATTCACCTCCGAGGTTTGATTGCTGTTTCTGTTCTGGGCTGTTTATTTTTTTCTTCCTACATCCTTCACAATCCTCCAATTTCCTCTTCTCTCACTTACACCCACAGTCCTGTTCTCGCTTTCCTTCCCTTTATTGTCTCTCTGCCTCATCACTCTATCAATCACTCCTCCACTCTCCCTGATCTTCCTCTTCTTCCCATCTTCGTCCTTCACCAGGTTGAGTTCAACGGCGTCGGGTTCAGACAGTCTGTTTGGACCTCCGTTGGAATCGGCCTTCAAGTCCAAAAGCTTTGACGGTCGGGAACAGCTCAGAGAGCAGAGCGCTTTTGGGGCCTCTGAATGTAAGACATTGAAATATTTTCTTTTGTCTGTTCATATTAATGCTGTATTGACCTTAATACATGACGACAGATGTTTCCGTAAAGACAGAGATAAAACAGTCCTCACACTTGGCCTTATCGCTCATGATAGTTCATTTAAATGAATCCCATATTTATGGAGCTTGTCTAGGAATGTTGTCAGTGCCGCTGATGCACTCACTCTCCTGAAATCCTGTATTTGATTTTCAAGTAGACAGGAGGCAACGAAACACAAGCCCCCACTCTGATACACTCGCTGATATATGATAAAACAGGCAACACAACGAAGTTTGCCAAAGTTTGTCTGCGCGTTATCGCAGATGAGGATGTGCAATGAGTAGTTCAGGTAAACTACATTAAGACACACTCAAGGTTGAGCACACAAATGAACCAACGTGCTTAATCTGCGCCGAGACGGGAAACCATGTTATTGCACTGCTTCTTGAAACAAAAAGAGGGGGGGGGGGGGGTAGATTTCCATTCCCTTTAAATTACCCTTTTAGCTGTAACCACTCAAAACGTTAAAGTCTGCTCTCATACGGCATGGAGAGTTCACAACAACCCAAAAGAGTAAATGCATAACCATTTGCTTCTCAATAATTTTACAAAGTCGATGAAATATTTCCTCTGTAATCTTTTTTTATCTTTGTCACAAGCAGCTGAAACTGATGGTGAGATCTGACGAGTCTGGTCTTTGTAAAAAATGAATGTGATGCGTGAGATAAAAGTCGTGCATTAATGGGACGGCCTTTAATCCTCCACATCCCCTCATCCCAAAGCTCATCAAATAACTCAATTTCCTCCCTCCAAGCCTCCTTTAGATGGCTTGAGGAGGGTGGCCGTGTGAAGGTTTCTATCTACAGACTGAGATATCAGATGTTTGTGGTGGATAAGGATTTTAGAGTCACAGCCAAAGGACAGTGTGTTGTAGGAGGTAATGGGTGAGCCTAAGACTGCTCGAGAAAATGTAACATAACACAAGACTATGACTATGAGGGAGACATTTAGAGTGAAGCTGACACCTGAGAGACAAAGATAAAACTGTAAATAAGATGTATTCACAGTTAGACCGATGTATTCCATGCAAATGGAGAAACGTTGTTATATTTTGGCCAGTACAAAAAGTGTTTTGTTTAATTTATCACAGCAGTAGCACCGGTAGAGTCTCTTTACAGCTTCCTGGTGTTGATAACTCATTCATTACAGTGTATTAATTTGAATTTAATCCTGTTTGTGTTTAATGTTTGTGTCAGATGCTGCCTTCTCGTCCGACTCTTCCTCTCCGGAGAACGTCGAAGACTCTGGCCTGGACTCACCTTCCCATCAGCCCCTCGGGCCCTCCCCTGAGCCGGTGGGTTGGGCAGCGTGGCCTCCCGTGTCACAGGCTAAAGAGCAGACGCAAACATTGGGACGACCTGTGGACCCTTTCCTCTCTGCTTTCCGTGACCCCTCCCCTGGTCGGAGTCCTCACCCGCAGGACGACCCTGCCAACGTCTGGTCCGTCGCCCCGTCACGTCCCTCCCGTGTGGCCTCAGATATGGACCCTTCATCCATGCGCTTTCCTGCTTTTTCTCAGTCGCTCCCCCCAGCTGAGATGGAGTCGTCGGTGTGGAACTGCAAGCACATCCCCCCCGAGGATCCCTTCCTCGCTGCGTTTGAGCGGACTGTCACCCAGGATACTCTAAACCTGTCAGACGCCTGGGCACGCCCACCACCTCGCCCGACCCAGGAGGGCAGGGGGATGGAGGTGCGAAGGGACCCATTCTCCATGACCCTCACCGACACCAAGACACTCCCAACTTCATCCTCATCCTCCTCTTCATCTTCATCTAATCGTAAAGACAGAGACAGGAAACGAGACCGGAGCCTCCCGCCTCCCGTTACCTCTGATGACCCGTTTGCGATCACGATGATCGGCAGCCCAACGCACCAGTCGTCGCTGGCTGCAGCAGCTGGGTTAATCCCCCCACACAGCACCACCAGCAGCAGCAGCAGTAGCGGTGTTGGCTCTACCAATACCAATAGGTTGGGACTCGACGCTAACTCAAGCTCTTTGCCAACAGCGCAGCCCAAGAAGGAGCTAATGCACTGGAACTCTGTCCACAACCCGTTTAGTGACGGCGTCTCAGGAGCACTGAGCAACTCCAAAACACAGGAAGGAGGAGGAGAGAGGAGGAAACACAGATCATCGGAAAGTGAGCCACGCAGGAACGCCCCTCCACTCACGAGACACTCAGGACCACAGGAGGATCTGTGTTTTTCCACAGACAAAGATCAAGACTGCCTGGATCTGAACACTCAGATATCATGCAGCGTCACCTCTCACAAAGGTACCAATTTAACATTGCACTAAATGCAACCGCCAAGACGCTGTTTTCTCATTAGTAGGCCCTGGACAGACAAAGTCACCCTAAAAGACCGAACACACGGACAGAAGACAGACAAAACGATCAAATGAGGGATATTAATGTAAATTGAGATCTGGATTAAATGTTGTGGGATGTTACAACATCATAAATGATCTCTTCAAATTGAAACGCGCAAGGTAGAAGTGCAGACATGAAAAGCTCATACCATATATATAAAATACATAAATCACTCTGGCACAATAAAAGCAAAGCCACTATAAAAGACATGCAAATGAGGTTCAGTCCAAGCCACCGTAGATCAAAGTATAGAGACAGGGGGTCTCTGCTAGTGTTCACTCTATAGCTGAGCATCGGTGGTTTGAATTTAATGCGGGCAGCAACAGGAAGCCTGTGGAGAGTAATGGAAAGTGGAGTGACAGGAGCTTTTTTTGGGCTGACAGATGTATCGTCACAGGTTTTACTGGCCGAGCTTAGTCAAGGAGGAAGATGACCTGTTGTTGAGCAGCATACTCAGTACCTGAGTTTTCTGTAATCAAACCAGCCACAGTAACCCAATTGCACATTATGATTTATTGGATATTTGGAACCATCCATTCAGGACTTCCATAACTTTGGCACCGAACGGTTAAATGAAAACACATTTTCACACACAAAGCAGTTCTGTTCTGCCCTTCATCAGCTTTAATTATGTTTTTCTAATTGTAATGAAAGCACACCTCCGCACTGAGACTTTGAGTCTTTCTTTTTAATTAGTCAGCATGACCGCTAATCCTTCCATCAGAGGCCTGATCTGATCAGTCCTTCATTAAGGGCTTACTCAGCTAAACCTTTTCTCATTCGATAAATAAACTCAAAGGATTTTTTTTCAGAATGGTTATTCATATTACCTGGATGGTGAGAGAAACTCTAAGCTGGGATAGATTTTATGGTTATTCGTCAACTGTGGGACTATTTTTTAACGTGTTGTCAGGGTGAGAGTGATGGATTGATTTTAGAGCTGATGCTTACATCTTAAAAATATTAAATCGTAACAGATTTTTATCTCTGGGTCTGTGTATTTTCTAATTAACACGCACCAAATATATGCATCGGATAAAAAAATGATTGAAGAACAAAAGGAATCAAAACAAAAGACATTTTCTTCATGATCTTTATTATCGTAAATTCAAAGTAATGAAATGTTCTTAAAGTAAGTCCAAGTGAAGTTAAATCTCTGAATCAAACTGCTTGTTTGGCAGCGTGTCTTGTTCGGCTCGTCTCCGGCTGTTCTGGACACGAATGACTGATTTCGGAGGATGTCTGCCTCTTTATGATGTTTCATCGTTTGATTCGGACCAGCTTTGAGTCCCTTGGCGTGTCTTTGTCTTTGTAGGGTCCAAGCAAAACTTCAGACAGGACGCAACTGAAGTGGCTGCAGGCGCTCCTCCGAGAGCAGCCAGAGCCAAGAGGACGTCAGGACGACTCAGCGGCTGTGAGAGGGTGAGTACTGGTCATGTGTTAACAGCTCAGCTGATTATTGGATGAATAGTTGCTTAACATTATTTCTTCTTTATTTTAGTTATTTATGATCACAGTACAACTTTTCTCAAATTTCTGTTCAGGAAATAATAATTAGAACATAATAGACTTGTAACACTTTAAATATGAACTTTATGATTCTGTGAATGAAAATTGTAGATATGACATAATCATAACATGTAACCATAAATGAGTCATTACCTGCTGTAAATATTGACCCAGCTCTGTCCCTGTGTGATTCAGTCTCGGTCTCTGTGCTCCTCCCCGCTGCCGGAGCCCAGCCCCTCCCTCACCACCTCCTCCTCCTCCTCCAGCCCCAGTGAGTGGGGGCCTCAGGCCAGGGACAACGACTGGGGGGGTCAGAACCGAGCACCAAGTCCTGCCAGGGTAGGACAAGCATCACCACTGCCGTACCAGCACCAGGAACACCAACAAAGACAGCGTAAGCCTCAACACATGAATAAAGTTCCACTACAGGATGGATGTTTGAAAGTAGTGAGTTCTGCTGGAATGAGCAGCGGACCAGGAGGAACGACTTAAAGGTCCAGTGTGTCAGATTTAGAGGGCTCTATTTACAGTGCATGTTTTAATTAGTGTATAACCGTTATGTTTTTTTACCTCAGAATGAGACTTGTATATCTACAGATGCACCAGGTCCTCTTCCACAGAGCCTATAATGTTTCTACAGTAGTAATGCACAAACTAAGCACTGTATCTCGATCGCCTGTCACGTCTTTCATGCATCTTGCAGCCACCGTAGTTTTCTCTCTGCGAAGAGAGGGGGTTGCAATCATCAACTACACCGCTCGATGGGACAAAATCCTACGCACTGGTCCTTTTAAAGGAATCAGTACATGAATATCCTCATTCATGTAAGAATGAAGAGTTTAGATGGAAAGATTGAAAACAAGCTCATGTCTGTACAGTAAATATGAAGCTACAGAGACTTTTAGGTTAGCGTAGCATAAAGACAAGAAGCAGTGGTAAACAGCAGGCCACCCAACAACAATTTGTCCAGCACATAACTCCCAGACAAACAAGATATATTGTGTTAATTAATGAACTTTTAACGGTGGTGGTGATAGGCGACTGCCTTGCTTTTGGGCATGGTACTGATTTCTTCATCTTCAACTCTTGGCAACAAAGTGAATAAGCCACCAAAAGCTATCCCTCACACTATCACATCACACTATCCCTTTAAATGTGACTTGATTCATGTAAAACTGACTATATTGACATCATGACTCCGGTTTATCACATCCGTTCTCCACAGTGCACCTGTCACGAGGTCCAAGTCCCATTTCCCTCAGCACACAGGAAGGCCTGGCCGGTGGCTACAGCCATAACAGAGTATATAAACGCCTACTTCAAAGGGGGTCAACACAACCGGTCAGCATGATGCTACTACTTTCTAAAACAAATTGTACATGTTCCCTCTGTGAGTTAACAGGGTTCATTTAAACTCTGTTTGTGTGTTTCCTCCTGGCTCCAGATGTCTGGTGAAGATCACGGGCGACCTGACGATGTCATTCCCTGCAGGCATCACCCGGATATTCACGGCCAACCCCAACGTTCCTGTGCTCAGCTTCAGACTGGTCAACATCTCAAGGATCGATCACTTCCTGCCAAATCAAAAGCTGCTCTACAGGTCAGCTGACCTCTGCGTTTCAACTCACAGCTCTATTTTGGACCGTATGCGGTCCTCATGTCCCGTCCTCTCTGTCTCTCTGCAGTGATCCATCTCAGAGTGACCCAGACACCAGAGACTTCTGGTTCAACATGCAGGCTCTGCAGCTCTACCTGCAGAGAGAAGCTGAACTCAACCCTCAGGCCTCGTACTACAACGTTGGCCTGCTCAAATATCAGGTCAGGATTTAAAATCACACTCAGTTAACGCTTGAGTTGACTTTTATTCAGTTGTTTAAGACCTTAAAAAGACACAAAACTTGCTTTGGACTCTTCCTCAGGTGTCGTCTCAGGACCCGGGTCGGGCTCCTCTCCTGCTGTCTGCAGAGTGTCAGCGCAGCGGCACGGTGACCCGGGTATCCCTGGATTACCACTGTTGCCCCGCCACTGCACCCTCCACCCAGCTAACCGCTGTCCAGGTGCTGCTGCCATTAGACCACACTGCCACAGATCTTCAGTGCCAGCCGCCTGCCTCCTGGTGAGCAGTGACCATGTAAAGATGGAGGGATAATGAGCAGTTTCTGTCAGTCACCTGTAACTGGTTTAGTGGGAGGATGCCCTGTTATTAACCTAATAAATGTAATGTGAATGTAACGCTCCAATAGGATAAGCATGTAATTATGATATACGAGCAGAAGCACTGTTAATGACTTCAGTGGCTTGGGACGGATAGAGAGAAGGTCAGAGGGTCGAGACTAATGACCAAATGACAATTAAGATTCGGGTCCGTGTTGGTATGAATGAGTCTCAGCATGTATTTTAATAATATGCACTTGAGGGATACAGCTAATGTTTAATTTTCATTATCAACTCAATCAAATGTACCTTCAAAAAGTCCAGTCAAATAAATACCTAGAGCTGATATATTAATCAATTAATCAAAATAATGAACAGTCAATCACCAAGACTAGAGAGTCACAGACATGGCAGCAGGTTTGGGCTAAATGCTAACAATGTTAACAGATTCATCTTTACCACGTTCACCATCAACATCATCATTGTCAGCATTTGATGATTAGCTCTAAGCACAAAGCACAGCTGAGGTCCATGGGAATGTCATAAACCGAAGTATTGATTTAATTAAAATGACCTTATAGTGTATCCTGAGGGACATCATCGTTAGTACCAAATTCCACAGTCCAGCTTGATAATTGTTGAGGAAAGAGGTCAGGAGGGTTCATCTTCTGGGGATCACGAATGTGTAAACCAAATTTTCATGGCAATTAATCGAACAACTGTTATATATATTATATTTAAGTGGAGGACCAACCATCTGATACTTCACTCTGTACACCTGCTAAAAATGCAGACCGCTTTCAGTTTTCAGTCTCCTAAATGTGATTTGGGGCTTTTTGACAGGTAAAAACTGATATTCCGACAGTTTACATATACTAAACAAGTAATCCCGAAAACAATAGATAGACTGAATCAAATTATGAATATTATTGTTTATCACCAGGGATGTGTCATTTCAGACTTTCAGCATCACTGTGATGGATCAGGGGAGAGAGATGTTAAAGAAAGTCACACTGTGGAGACCAGGCAGCGTCATGTTGGGCGTCACTGACTGTTTATTTGCCTCTGCAGGAACGCTGAGGAAAGACGGCTGCTGTGGAAACTCCCCAACCTCTCCCCGACCAATCACAGCAAAGGTCAGAGCTCCGCTGCAGCTGCTCTCTTTTCACCTCTTTGCTTTTAATTGTTAACCCTCGTGGAACAAGAAACAAGTCTGATAAGAAATGTTGTTCACCGGGAAACAAAGAGAGACAGACTCACGCCCTGACATCGATGTGACCCGCAGCCTCGGCCTGGTTTGTGTCGACCACAAGCAGCCATCCGCTTCTTACGGCTTGGCTTCTCGGCACCAAAATTTTTCACATCGTACGTAACTCTCGTTTTTACATTGTGTCATACAAATGTAGAAATGAGTAGTTACGTAAAGAGATCTCTGCACATCCTTCTCCTTTTAAAAAGGTGAAGCCTGAAGACGCGTCATTACCTTTTAACAGCAGAATTAGCGTGCGAACGTGGCAGCTGCTGGTGGAGGTGCTTCTGAACCTAATCTCTTATTTTTATTGTCACTCTTATTTGACAACTTTAATGGTGCACAGCTAAGAGGCAGCATAAAACAGATGCTTTGTGGCTCTAATTCAAGATAAAGACTAAAATTAAACGAGTTTGAGGTTTCCTTCACCTGTGTGCCTCTTTGTATCAGACGCCCACATTCGCTCGCTTTATTTTATTCTTTTTCTTTCATCTAATGATATATTATTACCTCGGTGTGGAGCTGCAGGCTTGGCGAACGGAGAAAAAGAGACTATTCATAGCTGTCAGTGATGGATGGCATGTTAAAGGCAGAAAACGTTTATAGTTGGAAGACTTCTCAGGTTTATGAGCCAATGACAAAGCACTGAAAGGTCACCATAACTTCTCCCTCAGCTTTCGAAATATGTTTTCCTGCACAGCATTTCTTTATCACTGCAAGCGCCCGCGTGAGATAAACAACGTTCGATGGTGTTGTGTAAACCAAAGCATGTTGTGTTGGAGGAGACATTTGTTAGCTCGATGACAG
The DNA here is from genome assembly GCA_014281875.1 of Nibea albiflora. Taxonomy (NCBI): domain Eukaryota; kingdom Metazoa; phylum Chordata; class Actinopteri; family Sciaenidae; genus Nibea; species Nibea albiflora. Next base: position 7,757,747 of record CM024792.1, read on the forward strand.
CTGAAATGAAGCTGCACAGCTCAGCTCGGCTTAAATTTCTCAGCATGTCTCCTCATATTCCTTCATGCTGTTTCATGTCTTTATCATGAACCAACCAGACCGATGCTGGATTTTTGGGGCTGATGGTGATATTAGAGGAGTAAAAAATTCTGATATTGACATATCAGTCAATATTCTTCATATTTGAATATATACAATTCTTTGCTCCGATCCCTCGAGATGTGCAGGGCAGGAAACTTGTGTAAAATGGCATCAGTGCACGCAAACAGTAAACTTCACTGCAAATCTAAAAAAAACACAAATAGAACATGATTAATATATCTAAACTACCTCGAGCAGCAAAAAAAGTTTTCATGTCTAATATCTCCCAACATATCATTTGACTCTAATGAACATATGAATGTGACTTTTTCATAGACTCTCTTTCATCAACCTCTCCATGAGCTCTTTCCCTTCTCTTTCCGATCATTCTTGCACTGGTTGTAAACATGCTTAAAGACAAGGATGATTTCTTGTCAAACAACATAAAGTAATCAGCGTGAAGAAGCTGCTCTTCTCTCATAATGAACACTCATACTTCCGAATCAAAGCGGTGACATTCTGTCAGTGTTAAAAAACGGCACACCTGCTGCGTTTATGATCTTTTATGGTTGCTGTGAACTGACTGATTTCATGTTGTCTGTGTCCCAGGCTCAGGGACTCTGTGTGCCAGCTGGCAGTGCCTGGAGGTCCCCCGCGGCCCTCCGCCCAGCCTGGCTGTTCAGTTTGTGGGCTCGGGGGCCTCGCTGTCAGGCATGGACGTGGAGCTGGTGGGAAGCCGCTACCGCATGTCGCTGGTCAAGAAGAGATTTGCCACAGGTGACACTGGTTTTCTTACGCTGACTGAAAATGGGTCTTCATTACCATGACACTGACATCATTTTATTCTCTGTGCATTTATCCTCCTGTGTATTAAAATGCGCTTCATAGACAGGTCTCCTCACAGCACAGTGTGTTTTCAAAAATCAATACGTATTCAGGTTTGTGTTTAGTATTAAACTGAATATCTTTAGAATTGATTGGATAAAATAATATTTAGACATCACCTTTAGAAATGATTGTAGGCAAAGTTACTGAGGTTACAAACCATGAAGACAGACTTACATGATAAAATATGAAGAGAATAATTTTAAGATTAAGTAATGTGATTACTTATGTCATTCATTGGTTTATTGTAACAAATGTTCAGAGTTCCCTTTGTGTATGTAGTGATGTGAATGTTTCAGCAGACTGAATATTCTATGTGGGTTTTCAGTTTCAATGAATAATGAAGGAGCTTGGACATTATGTCTTCTTTAGGTTGCATCTTATTTTGGCGGTGCATTTCCTTTTTGTGCATTCATGCTCTGTCGTGTGTCTGACAGGGAAGTACATGGCAGGCTGCTCCTTGTGAGCCGTGTGAAGGACCGTTGCTGTGGGTTCAGAGAACTTTGCACTTTTTCTTTCGGGCTGGACGGAGACCGATCGGCGACATTAAAACTGAAGACGAGGCACCTCGAAGCTCGGCGGACGACGTGCACTTACTTCTGATGGTGTCCTGCTATTTTAGGACCAAGCCTTTTCTTCTTCTTTTCCTCTAATTTAAGTCGTGTGTTGTACACTCAGTTGTCCTGCCCTTAGCAGGAGAACTCTTTTTCTATTCAATCTCCTCATCGTGTTCTGAGACCGCAAACTAAGCTACATGTTAGAACTTTTCAGAAATTACACAGGAAAGGAAAACATGTGAATAAACTTAAACATATTATTGTCTGGAATGGAGTTGCCATGGAAACTAGGATTTTTAAATTATGTAAATACTGTATGGAAGAAATACCAAGGGCATCTCAAAATGATGGAACGATCGAGTCATACGTGAGCAAAGATCTTCTACCAAACCTTAGAAAAAAAGAAATGTTTGTAAAACTGCTGTTTGTTCCAAATAGAGGTTTTGTGTTGTTGACATTTGATAAAAATAAATGTCCCCAAACCTTTTTGGTTTTACACCAATTTATTACACATTGTGACCAAGTACAAAATACAGCTGAACTATGCAGTTTATTACAGACAATCATCTGTCCTTAGGCTAGTTAAAGTGTAGTCAAGAACAGGTTTAAAAATGCACAAAAATAAGGGTTCAGTATACTTGTAAGAAGAACCAAATCTAGTTCAATAAAAAATAATCCTCCGCCAAAAATCTAAAACAGCCTTACAAAACATTACAAAGTACACACAAATTACTCTTTTTCCAAAGCACTTGAAGGCAAATTACTGTGACAGGCACGAGTTACAAAAAGCCTTAAATAAGTCAAGCTCAAGGATTCTCATCGCTACTACAAAATCATCCGAGTGGGGGAACGAGGAGGAGGGAAAAATAAATCAAAACACAAAGCTGATGTCAATCAAATCAGAATGTCATAAATAGAAATTTCTCTCGTGACAGTTTAATATCTCGCAGCGCAGTAGCGCCGCAGTAATAGTTGAGTTTCAAACATTGAACATTTGAGATTGGAAACAAATTTATCACACACGCCAGTCTAATCAATTACACATCGAAGCATCTTCTGATACAATGTGACCAACCAAGTACAGTGTGAGGAGGGAGATTAGGCGAAGACTGAAGGCCACACAGCACACACTTTCTACATCATACAAAGATATATATTTATATATATATATATATACTGTATATATAATTTATTATGGACAAATTCCCCAAATAACGCACTGTATTTTTCTATCTAATTCAAACAGAACATAAGACTTTTATCTGAGTAACAGCATGAGGTCAAAGTATCTGAAGTCGGGGAGCGTGTGCTGGCTCGGGCGGCAACATGATCCTCTTTTTGTGGAAAGGTTTTGGTTTTACAGGTCCAACTGCTCCTAACATGTATCGATTCATCTTCTTTCAAATGAAATGTACAACCACTTTTTCAAAATCGGAAAATGAGGCAAACCAGATTCCAGTTTAGATTTTAAACATCCCAGCTCCATTAAGTTGATGACTCTGGATTTATTCCCAACTCTGCGGCAGCTCAGTGACCGAGCACAGGTCTGCGCACGCGAGTCACTGGATTAGGATTTACTGAACGCATCCTTTAGCGGAACTGTCACAGGACTGGAACCATTCGTGGAGAACTATTTACATGAAAAGAAACAGGAGTGGGAGACACAAATCGCAACAGTGGCTACATTTTTTTTTCTTTGTTTTTTTTTTTTAATACTTGCCTCCATGTCATCTGAGCTGAACTGAGCACAGCATAGAAATCTATGAGGTAAACAAACCAACATCTGACACGGGTAACGTACTGAGTTTCCTGCTTTCCTGACTACTGTGAGACTATGAGGCCCTACAGAGCCATGACTATGGCTAAGCTGGTGGGAACGGCTGAGGGAAAGGTCCTTTGGGTCAGTAGGTTGCATGTTGTTGTTGTTTTTTTTTTTCTTGTGTGTATTTGCTGCGAGCTGCAGCAGAGGCAACAAGGAGTGTACACACCTACACCTAATCAATGTTAAAGGTGCTTTGAATGTCTGAGGTTTGAAGACGATACATTCATACTGCGGTAGAGGCACAGCTGAGGGACAGATAAGACATCTGTAGTGGTGGTTTCAAAGTTAGCGATCTAAGGCACTCAAATGACACTATGGCACAGCTAGTTAAAATTGAAAAATAATAATAATAATAATAATAAAGGAGAAGAAGAGGAATCACAAACACCACATACCACCACTCAAATTTACACATCCAATAAAAAGGTACTGCACAAAGTCATTCACAGTTGCAACAAAAACAGAAAGAAAACCAGACCTGTGTTACGCCCGTGAGTAAAAAAAAACAAAAACAAACAGATGTGAGCTTCCTGGGAGAAAGATTACCGTCCTTATAAACGCTAGTGAGGGAACAACTGACACTGCTACTTTTCTTCTCTATGTACATTGCACACGCTGACTGCAGTAGGACGCAGTGTGCTCGGCCCATAAGCCGCTGCGTCCCAAAGGGCCCCCGGAAGCCACTCCGGGGTCACCTTTTTAAAAGGGAGAAATGCTGGTCCTTTGTGGCTTTCAGTCCAGCCGCCGCCAGGACCTGACTCACATCTCCTGCAGAGGGTGGCTCATTTCAATCCTCTCTCTCTTTACAGCTGGTTCGGTAGGCCCTCTGGACGCGTCGGCATCACTGCCCAGGTCGCTCATCTCGTCGGAGAAGGACGCATCTAGTGGCGCGGGAGGAGGAATAGTATAAATAATAAAAACAAACAGGGCGTGCAGACAAAAGGACAAACACAGCTGAGTTTAAAGCTATGATACATATACATCCACAGAGTGTAAAGGTCAAAGATAAAGTTTTTTCCTCTTCGTCTAGTTTCTAAAAAGAAAAAAAAAAAAACATTGCTGACTTGTTTGTTTCTGTATTTCCCATATGTACTTTGGGCTGAGTTACAAGAACATTCAATGAGGTCGAGTAAACTGGAAAAACAAGATCAAAATGTGCTCTCCCAGACGATCATTAAAGGGTTAAAAGCAGAGCTCAAATATATAGATTACTTTTTACAATGGGTAAAAGAATCTCATTAAACAGCCGGGCATTTTTTTTTTAAAGTAGTGTATCTGCTGGGAACTATTTCCAGCTGCAATTTAATTTGTGCCCGTGAGTCTTTCCAGCAGCAGGATGGTGAATGTGGGATTGACTTAAAAATAAACTGCAGTGCCCATGTTCATCGTAATTAAGGATCGAATCAGCCAGTGCAACTATGTGGCTCAGTTATGTGTGTTTTTATAGTTTTTGGGAAACAATGGAGCTCTATAGAACAGAGGAACAGACACGCACAGGCAATATTTGCTAGAGGTTTCTAATTAATTCTCTTGGGGCCACAGGAAGGCAGAAAGTAAGACGCTAGCCTCACCTTTTTCCATGAGTGACGGCATCATAGAGCTCAGGTCACTGAACTGTGTTTGAAGAGATGAGAGAGCGTTAGTCAAGAAAAGTAAAACTTTCAAGATACTTCGAGCAACCGAAGCAGTTTCAAATATCTTCTTTCGTACCTCTCCCATGACGGCAATAGGAGTTTCTCCAGTGGCCTGAGCCACACGGTGCTCCACCAGGTAAAACATGTACTCATCATACAGTAGGCGAATCAGGTGGAAAGAGCCAAAACTGGCTGCACTACGCAGGGTCAGGTCTCTGATCACCATGGAGCTACAGCAAGGAAAACAGAGTCAGTGTCATACAACTCCCCTAAAAGAGGGAATACAAACCAGACTGCTGCAGTGATTTTAAGAGGAAATAGTCTCATCGCTGCCTCTCGTACCTGTAGAAGGACCATTTGAGCAGGAACTGGCGTGCAGCTTTGGGGAAGCTGGGGTTTCCCTGGTGAGGCTTCAGGACCTGAGAGACCACGTTGTCCAGCCAGGTAGCCCACTGGTCCAGGGAGCTCTGCTGTTGCAGGGTGACCTTAAAGTCCTGCTCCAGACGTTGCACCACACTCTCGTCGCACTGACACACCCACGACGCCTGCTCCTGTTAAACACAACAAACACACCCAAACACACTGAGCAAGAAGTCACGAGCGAGAGACGAAAAACAGAGAACGTAGACGGACAGTCTGCACCTTGACTCATGACATATGTTAATGTTAATAAATATAAATAAATAACCAGGGAGGCTGTCAGACAAATGTACCTGAACGTTGGCAAAATCCACTCGGTTGAGGTCAGAGAGCATCTGGTTGATCTGGGAGGTGTTCTGGAGGACGGCGCGAGCTGCCTGGGCCAAGTGGTTCAGACTGGTGTAACGTCTGAGCGTCTGGGCAAAGGCACTGACCACCGCCACCTACACCACGGAGACAGAAGCAGAGTGTTTATGTCTTATTCTGACATAATATCAATAAAATGATGTCAACAACCAGTTTGGGCTCCCAACACAGGCTGTGACTGGATAGAGCAACAATTCATATACCTAAATGAACACGGTGTACGTACGCATTTTCAGACAAGCCCATGCTGTCTATTTTGCTACTACATAAACATGAATGATCTCTAATGCAGAGATCCAATCATTAAATTGAACATCACTGAAGAGGTAGGGGCGGTGCATATTAGAGCCGGACAGATTTTTGGGGCTGATAAAGAATTTGTTTAAAAAAATACAAATGATGATATATTAGTCAATATTATTTCCTGGTTACCTTGGTGCGGATAATCTCTTGAGGAAAGTTGGTCATGGCGTTAGTCAGCCAACCCTCCAGACTCTTGGCAAAGTTACGGATGGCCTGAGTGAGAGTGCCTGAAGAAACAGAGCAGCCTGGATTACAAACTGACTTCACGACATTGCACACTCCTTCATAGTGTATTGTTAAAATCAGAATGAGTAAAAATATCAATATTACTGACTGGGAACAGGACGCAGCACATCAGGAATGAGGATCTCTACCAGAGCCTGGTACAGGATGTGGTCACAGCTCCTCATCCATAATCTGATGGGTTCATATTTACACAGAGCCACCAGCTTCTCTCTGGGGATCACACCTTCCAGATCATCATCACTGCACACAGACATGGGGGGAAAAAACGGAGCAAAAATGATAAATATTGCAGTCCTGCATATAAAAAGGTTCTAAACTCATGTCAGGAAAACATATTTGACATTCAGCGAAATTAGAAGATTTAATTGAGCTTTAATATAAATGTAAAAGTTAATAGTAGCTTTCTATTCAGTGCTGAAGCCTCAGCTCTTCCTGTTAATGTGATCTGACCTGTTGGGGATGGTGGTGTTTCCGTCACTAGATGGCGGTGTTGAATACCAAAAGGTCTGCCAGAGTTTCTCAATGTAGTGGAACTGGAGGTTCATCACCACATCCAAAGTAGCCTGCAGGAGAGCGGCAAGGGAGGGAGAAAGGGAGGGAGACGGGGGAAAGGGAATGAGGGGGAGGGAAGAGAGGAGGGAAAAGAGAGGGAGGAAGGGGGGGGCAAAACATACAGAGCTGAGCCATGGCAACCAGACACACAACAAAGTTTCTACAGGCAGGCAGGCAGCCTCTCGCTCACTCCGGGCCCTCCTGGTTAGACAATGAGCCAGCTTAAACACAGCTCCCTGCACATTAATCATCAGGAGGATCCTAAAGGCCATGTTTAGGCTTCATCTGTTTGTTTGTTTTAAAGTTGATTTCACTCATGTTTTTTTTTAAATCTTGATTACCTCTATAAAGCAGATTAGTCTCAGATTCTTTTGCAGTGCATTTCCCCACTTTTAGCGGTGAGGCGCTGACCTGAACTAACCCATGTGACTTCCTCTTTCCTGTTCATATGTATGAGGCTCTTAGAAAGCAGAGTCGACCACACACACACACGCGTGAACATTGCAAGAGCGCAAAAGGAAGCAGTGACGAGCAAGTGATCTAAAACGATAAACTAGAGAAAGCGCTGTAACCTGATTATGTAAAAAAAAACACACAAAAAAAACACCTCAACACACACAGTAAAACATGAGAAGCAGCACTGTAGAAGTTATTAAAGACAGAGGACACGTCAGCCTGACTCCACATGAGGCAGAGGTCAAACTCTTTTGTTTTTGGTCTCAAACAGTTCAGTATGTCTCAACACTGAGCGTCTACACGGAGTACAAGAGCGCGATTCACACCGTGCCCAGAGATTCTCTTCTTTCTCTATCTGGCAGGACATGCACTTGCCGCTGGATCTTGTTACACAGCAGTGTAGACTTCAATCACATGATATGTTTTTGCTTCCTCTCCAGCCGTTGCCGTGGCAACCTTGTTTACGGTTGCCCCGAGCAACAGGTCAAACACAGAACTCCAAAACAAAAAGGAGAATTCCCCATTCCCTCTAAACAAGAGCGTTTTTTTGCCTCCACAGTTTTTCACCACAGAGGAAAAACAACATGCCGTAAAGAAAAAAAACAAAAAGGAGGAGAAATAACACATGTTCACGTGCACAGTCACACACCACAGACGAGCAGAGACTTCTCAACCCTTCACATCTGTGCACACGCAAATGCAAATACTGCAGTTTACAGTGTGATTTATTACCCCTAAAGTTTTTATTAAACACCTAATCATTTGCGGTTAAACATTTATTTTAATGGCACAGCTGATACCTGAAAATTGGACTGTTGTTACCATGACATGAATAAATACATGTCTGTTTATAGCCCGATTTAGAAAAAAAAAAAAAAAGCATGACCGTAAAGTAAAAAAACAAGCGATTGTTTTACGCCTAGGCCCACTTGTTACCTTTATTTGTGTTATAACTTTAAATGATGTCAATAAAAGTCTTGGCTAATGTGTTAACTGGTCACTGTTGGCTCACAATAAAAAGGGGGGAAAAAAGTGAAATGCATAAACATTAAACACACAGAGGCAATGAGAGCTGTGAGAGTGACAGAAATGCGCTGGCAGACAAAGACAGGAGCCCATGTGCCTGTCCACAGACAAGGCAACACAAAGGCCCAAGGGGAGGCCACCACAAAGACACCAAGATGTCCACCCAGCGCGCTGAAAGGTTAATTGGCATGTCTTGAAAGCTGCACAGAGATGAAAAGACGGCTGGAACAAAGGGAGCGTGGTGAGACTGGACAAGGGGAGGGCAGGGATAATATGATAAAGCCAGAGCTTCGCCGCTTTAATCACAGCCTCTCTCCTGCCTGTAAAGCCCCCAAATTTTAATGTCCAGTATTATTTCTACTCTTCTCATTGCCAGTGCGTTTCATCCTGGAGAGTTATTCTCCTGCCTACTCAAATTCATGGCCCTACCATGACGGATTACGCTCGGCAACCTGTGAGATGGCGTTACGCAATACGCTGTTTCTTCACGGCTCTTTCTTCATGCGTTTTCTTAATACAGTTCCTGCGCAGTCAAAGCTGGACATCCCATCGCCTCCAGCCGCTTGCTTTGATTGTGCCTCCTGTTTCAAGATGCGTATCTGCTCTCATTAAACCAACTCACCTCACTGAAGCTGGCCTTATTCTATATTTATTCTATCGTCAAGAAATCCAAATCTACTTTTTCAGTACTTTTCTTTAACATCTCTGTGGCACTTAGCTCCAAACATGTTGTTAAACATAAAAATAATATATATAATAATATAATATTTATAATTATAATAGAATAGAATAGAATAGAATAATTAAATTTCAGATTAAAAAGGCTCAGTTATTCTATAAAACAGGTAAGCACTGTAGTTTTAATTCAATGGTTTTAGTCAATTCGTTGAGGACTATTTTGAGCAATGGATGGATACACATTTGCTGCTCTAGTGAGTATCTGCAACAGCGTCTCATGGGGTTTGTTGATAATAAGAAAAATATCCATCACCAGGTCAGCAGCTCAATATGAGATAACAGAGTTTAACTCATAGCAGAATGTATATATGTGGCATTATAATTTACAGTGTTAATTGGTACCACAAATAGCATCATAGAGTTTCACTGTTCGTGTCGTCTCTGTAAAACAAACTTACATGTATTGCCTACACATGTATGATGTGACAAATATGAATATAATTACTCTTAAAAACAAAATCTACAGGAAAGTGTCACTCGCGTTTGAACACAAGCGGCCTCAAGTCTCTGCTTAAACCTTAAAAGAGTACCCCACCCATTCAGCAACGCTGTCAGACTCACAATGGACAGTTTTAGAACCAGAGATGTCATCTTTTTTATTCCATACATTCTCATTCCAAATCCTGCTGCCTAAACTACTGACAAAGCAACTTAACCACTAACACTTCAGTCACATATTTGGGTGTTTTACGCTAGAAGCAGCTAATGTAGCCTTGAGCAACTAAGACTCAAGCAGAGATGAGGAGCGAGCTGCAGAGGTCTGGTAAGCTCGAGGCGATTCATCAGGCTCCACACAGCTGCTACTGGAACCACAAAGGTTGTTCCTCTTGAAATCTGTTCTTTTAATATTCATATTAAAGCCAAATGCTCAAACTTTAAGTATTTGTTCAAACTTTCCTAAAGTATTGGAAAGTGTGATTTAAAAAAAAACAACAAAAAAAAAAACAGTGTCGCTGTGATGTGACATACCTCACAGTGGTCTCTATAGAGCGTCTGCAGCTTCTTGATATCATTCATGTTGATGCGCTCAGGCAGAGGCTGGGTGCCCAAGTCAGGAGAGGGGAATGGAGGCAAGGTGTGAGTCGTATCTGCAGAAAGCAAAAGACAGATGTCACTCATTTCACTCACCTGACACACACTCACAGACTCATGAATTCTGAAGATAGAGTGACTGTGTCACAAACATCCCATAATTATTCAATAAGATGGCTGACAGTTTTAACATGCGATTCTCTGGCTATACTAATTAAAATTACGTTCATAAAAAGTTGTCTTTGTCTATGCCTTTCTCGTACATTTTTCTGTCCGTATGTATCCTTATCCAAAGAGCACCTCGAACAAATCTTTAATGTTTAACATCTGTAGACAAGCAGTTGTTGTGGTAGCCAATCAGCTCCTCTTCTTACCTATGTACTGCTGGTGGTGTTGGCTCTGAGCAGCCACGGACTGCTCTGGAGTGCTGTTACAGTGCTGAGAGCTCCCGCACAGGCTGTCAGACATGCCGTCCACCTTCTGCAGAGGTTTAAATCTATACGGGCAGCAGAGGAAAGGACATGTATGTTAGCTGGAAGTTTGAAAGGACTAGGAAAGAAGGAATAAGAAAGAAACTGCATTTGAGGTTTTGTAACGATGCAAGGTTTCATTCCAATGAAAAAACACAGAGATAACTCCCAGGTACACACACCTTCACTTCAACGGAAGCGAGGTTCATTAGGAAAATGGAGAACAGCATTTGCCAGTTGGCAACAATTTTTCTGGTTTACTAATATGGCTCTTCCCATCGGTGCATAATGATTTGCCTTCGAGATATGATGATTGCTCCAGTTTAGTGGGTGTGTCCAGTGTGAATACCAATTTATACCGAGTACTGATCTACACACACACACACACACACACACACACACACACACACACACACACACACTACAGTTGTCCTAAGATGTATAATGTATAATAGTAAAATGCCATTCACGAAAAAAAAACACCTCAAATTAATTGTTGCCAAAGGAAAAGGTGAACGAAATTGCATTTGATGAAACAGGAAAATTGCTGACAGATGTGACGGAGAGCAAAACAAAATGTGAAAGAACGAGTGCTGACCTCTGTTTCTGGTGGACAGGCTGCTGCCTCATGGCCATATACTGGGTGTCTTCCTGCAGCCGGTTGAGCGGCGAGTCTGGCTTCACCCGGATTCCATAGTAATGATACTTAGAGTTGCCTCTGGTAGATTCAGTGAGAGAAAAGCCAGAAACCAGTAAGGAGGAGAAGACTTGCCATCAGTGTAATCACTATCATTATCCTCTTCCATCAGCAAGTCTCCAATGCCTATAAGCATCATCATACTCGTCACATCTATAATGGTTACATGATTACTGTTATCAGCATCTTCAGCATTTGCGACAACCCCTTCCTGTTTGTACCTGGTGCCGAGTCGGCGGGTCCTCAGGCCCATGAAGACAGAGCGGATGAGCTTGCCGAACGAGGCTGCGTTGACCGGATCCAGTTTCTGTTCCTGACAGTGCCTCAAGTAATGGTTATACAGGGAGCACCGGGGCAGGCTCACCCCTTCCGCTGTCTCGTAGTTGTCCAGCAGCCACTGCAGCTAAAAAACACAGAGGAAGACACAGTTGCGCAAACAGTGAGCCCCAACAGACAAACTCAGCTCTGTGATAGTCACCTGGCCAGAAATGAAGAGGAGCAGCGCATCTTATTAACACATCAAAAGACAGATAACACACAAACTACACACACACACACACACATCACATGACCACCTATTTTAGGAGGTTAAACACCGAAGAGACCATTGCACTTCCACTGTGGCTACGTTTAGGCCGTTGTATTTTTGACTGAAGCAGGAGGTGACCACAGCATATGGAATGGCTGATTGAGTGAACACTCGAACATCTGAAGCGCTGTTTATTTTAACAGACAAATGTCCAAGATAGTCAATATTGGGTAGGACACAGTCATAGCTCTGACTGTAACAATGCATTCATAAAGAATTTGCATAATACGTCTCAAATTGCCAATTTGCAAATCAGATTTTAAGCAGATACTTCAAATGCTCACACTACTTCATACAAATTATGTGGAGATTGTGGGATGACAGCTGAGGTTAAGAGCTGTTTTCCCATGTGAGGAAAAGTCTGGGAGGAAATACTACATGAATCTTATTTGAATATCATTATCATTGAGTGACAGCCTCCCAACAAGAGGGAAAGTTATCCTGCAAAAAAAAGTTTGTGAGACTGCGTGCATGGCTTGGTGTATTCAGAGGTGAAATGAACAGACAATTTAAAAAAATAAAAAATAAAAAATCAATTTAAGTGCATGCAGAGTGTTATGAAATATACACAAGATGCATTCTTAAGCAAAAAGTGACAGCAAATGCAAGTTCAGATCAAGAGCGAAGCTAATTGAGACAATTACACGTGTCACTGGGACAGCGCAGAGGGTAAGTAAAGCTCGCAGTGGGTAGTGTGTTCCACTTTGCAGAAGTCAAACACACCACCCAAAGGTTCAGCTTTTTATTTATTTATTTATTTTTATTTTCTCATGTCCTTTTCAAAGAAAGTTCCTGGTTGACTTACATGGCTGTTGAGCAGGCTGCTTTTGTGACTTGCAATTCCTTCAGACTTTTGGAGGTTTTCAATCGCCATTTCAAGCTAAAGAAAAGAAGAAGCATGCAAAACAAAAAGTGGACACAGAAGAAGGAGTAGGCAAGAGAGTGGGAGAGATAGAAAAAGAGAAGGGGACAGAAATAAGCAGGGGTATATGGAAAAAAACACACACACCACAGGAAAAAAAAAACAGATAAAGGAAATAAGACTGTTAGCGAGCAGCCAGATCTCTGCATTTCCATTAAAATCAGTCAGTGTTGCAGCCAAATCCATTAATGGCTGACAAAAGCATGCAAATCAAGGGACTCATAGGGTTAAGCTGCTCAGGGAAGGCTTGCAGTCAGACACTCTTATGTATGCAAATAGGAACCACAAACAGGGGCACAGGTCACGTCAAGTTTGGGGACACTAGGTCAACAATGCCTACACTCACCCTGCCCCCCATAAACTGATGAAACAATGGAACTTCAATATTTGAAAAACTAAAACTTCAGATGAGTGAGCTGTAATTGTGACATAAGCATGCCATGGTATAAAACACACTGGCATATTATTCTGTCTTTGGACAACAAAACATAATGGAGTCCAACTGGCGGGCACAGTGAATGACAAAACCAGAGACAGTCTGTTGAGCTGTAGAAGAAAATCAAGTCAAAAAGAAAAGATATGTGGTATTGCAGCCAAACTGGAGACATAGAAGAAAAGGAAAAAGAGGCAGGCAGCGATCCAAGCCTTAAGAAGGCTCCCGAGGGCTCATGGCCAAATGGTAATGAGCCCCAGGGGTTGCTTTGTTTCACAGGGCGCTCAAGTGCCTGTGAAAACCTCTGAAACAAGGGAGCGCTGAATTATTTAAGCCAGTGCCCCGATTCTACAGGCTCCCTGCCCTGTACTGCTTTGCTCTCTGTGTGTTACTGCAGAGTTGGGAGGCCCCAACTCAGGTTGCTGTAAACCCTGTGTGTCTCTCCCTGCCTTTCAGGCTTGTCCGGGAGCCCGGCCAGCCTGGACACAGGCTCAGGTGGCAGCGATGACAGTTAGTGCCAGTGTGCATCTTACAACACCATATGGTAGTGGGGATCTCTTCTCAGTAAGCCACGTTGTATTAAATGTTAGTAGTAACAACGCATTTATGTTCTTTAGAGAATTAAAAACTAGGATTTGGCTGATGTAGAGTTTGTTTGTTTTGCTGGCTCATCAGTTCTACAGGAAATATACCACAGAAGAATTGGTGTTGCTCACCATAGCTGAGGAGGAGCGTGATGAGTGTGATATGTGGTTACGGCTTCCCTCCATGCTTCCTCCGTGGATCAAGTAGGTGCTTCCGCTGGAGATGATGTGGCTGCTGCCCACATCCATCGCGATGCCCACCATGCCATGAGGGGGCACCCCACCGCTGGCAGAGGAGACCACCGTGGTGACATGAGCTCCACCGGCCTGAGAGTCGAAGTAGGTTCCTCCACTGCTCTGCCCATACAACTGAGCCTCGGGGTTGTAGGAGTAAGCCGCTCGGCTGGGGGGGAGATCATTGTAATTAGCATGCGGTGATGTCATTCCATGATGATGCTAAACGAAGCACATTTCATGACAGCTGATGAACTTCAGGAGGTAGTGAGTACACAAGCAGTTTATGCTCCATCTGCGATGATTTTTATACCCTTTTTTACTTGTTTGTGCAAGTGTGCAGGAATACAGCACTGCTGATACAGTACAGCACCTAAACTGGACAACTGGAGTCATCAAAAAATGATCAAACATCAAATTGTGGGACTTAAAATCATTTTGCCTTCAATTAGATGTTCTGATCAGAACCACTTTAAATGCAGTTGGATGTAAAAATGAGAAGTGAAGAGTGGTCTGGAAAGTCCTTTTTGTTATCAGGCTTTTCATCCAGCCACTATTCATACATAATTCAAGATGATTCCACAGTTGAAGTGGAGCTAAATATGAACACTGCTGTGTCCGTTTTATACAGCATAGCACATTAATCCTGGAAACTTTAAAGTATGGTGAACAAATAAAAAAAAATAAATGTATGTGTATGTGTATGTAAATATGTAAACCAACACAAAAGTATTAAATGTTTTATAAAGACATAAATACGATATATTTAAATACAATTCAATCAATTGGATTTTCTACTGAATTTTACTGTTGAATTAAACATTATTCAATAGTTCCTTACATAGTTCCATTGGTGTAAACAGCCTCTCCACTTTCTCCTACATATTGGACCTGGGATGGATAAACATGTTGCACCTGCTGCACCTACAGAGAGACAACAACAGGAAATCAAAGCAGGAAAAAGGAAAAGCTTTTGACTGAACGTCAGTCAAATTGCACCTACAACTGGAACAGTAACTAATCTTTATACTGTTGCATAAAATTTAAATATTTCCCTGTGGGTGCACACCCTTTACAGTGTGTACATGAAGTGCAGTGAAAAGGTCTGTACATCCCTTGGTTTTTGTATAATTATTTGTCCAGAACAGAAGCCTCAACAATATCATTTAACATTAAAAACACTGCTGACCGTATTCACGGTTCATTTTTTAAATTGCTACTGAAGTAGATCACTTCAAAGGGGAACATGTATAAAAGCGATTTGGAACAATGCTGGAGGGTTAAAAAGCACATTTTCTTAGCATAGCACATTCTTAGCAAGCACATTTTCTTAGCAAAGTTAGAAGAAGTAGAAGAAATCATGACTGAAATGATTTCAAATTGGTAAAAGACATACATGTGGTTTAATGAAGACAAGCTTGATTTGACAAACATCACAACTGGTAATGAAGCTTTACTGAAGCATAAAAATAGGTGAAAAGCAGTTAATGAACTGTTCATCTGCTATTGGCTGGTCTTGTGGCATGCGACATCTCCAGAAATATAAGGATGTTACTTAAGACAAGCTAATAGCAGGAAGTCAGGTAAGCTTCTGGCTCTCATCATTAGACTCTAGACATCACACAGATTTCTTGTTGGGAATTGGTTCAAGCCCCCAGGAGTCACAGGGCTTTGCAGCATGCTGCAGACTTTTTGCCATACACACAATTGTGAAAGAAGCAGCTATGAAAAATCCTCGATCATCGCGCACATTCAATGTTTATTCAAATTTATTTACAAACTACCAAGAGTTGTACTGAAATGTTATTCGTGTATGCAGGCAGTGGGTCAGGCTCAGCCAGAGAAAGACACTTTCACACACCTATGAGGGCACAGGAAGCAGGAGAGACAGTTTGACACATGCCCTGGATGAGCAGCTTTCAGTGGGATGAATGGCCTGCTATGTTTGGGATGGTCATTCAGTGTTCTATAACAAACATGGTTTGGTTTCACTTGTTTACTATCTCATGTTTGAGTCAAAAGCTAAGCCTAAAAATACCCCAGTCTGACCGTTATCATTTAACTTGAAAGTAAACTCAGAAAGAGCCATGCAAAGCTGTGACACAAATAAGCCCTGGTGAACAGGTTATATGCTTATTTTCGACCACTGGATTCGAGTTATTTAAATTCATATCTTCTTATTTTATTGTAAAAGAGTAGGTCTCCAGCTTAGTCAGAAAAGTTTAAATAAGTAAAACGTCAAGGGGTGTACAAATATTTTCACAGCACTGTATAAGTATGTACAGTACTGTGTACCTGCTGAGGGACCTGTTGAACCCTGGGTACTGAAAGCTGCTGTACTTGTCCTCCCTTCTGAGCTGAGCCTGTGGCTTGAACCAGCACCCTCTGTGTGGATACAAGACATAACTCAATTACATAGGTATGCACGTACAATCACATATTTCCACACACACACACACACACACACACACACACACACATATCATTGTAAACATATGACCTTCAACACAACATGGGAAAACATATCAACAAATGCCTCCGTCAAGAACTGCAGCCAGCGCTGATGGATTTGTGTGTATAGTAGAGCATTGCCTTTTGTCAGTGTAATTCAGACTGTGCTTGATTCTGTTTATTGCACTGTCACGTTTGTATAGCTTCAAATGGTTGTGGTGAAATGAGGACGCTGGTCCAATACGGCAACTAGAGGTTAAGGCAGAAGCCAGCGATAGTAAACGGAATTAAAAGGGATCATTTGTGGACGAGCGGCAGCTTCAGTTGCTCAACAACTTACAAATTGGAACCGCTATCAAATTAATTCAACTAATTAAAAACATTTTAGTTATTGCAGGTGCCGAATGCTTCCAGGTGAGATTTCGTTCCGACACCCTGCACGAACTCTAACATGGCAACTGGTTTAGCTGGTCTGGTTTCCAAAATAACTAGCCTTTAATATATTTGAAACTCAACATTTGGGGAAAAAATAGGATGGAACATTTATGTCATTACAGCAGCAGCGGGGTAGTTAGTACCCTACCTGCTGAGAGGCTGGGACAGGCTGTACCACAGGGGCCTGAGCTGATGAGGACGTCCGCAGCGCTGCCACGCTGGTCGTTGTGTCTGACCCTCCCTCGGAGCTCTGCATGCTGGTTTGCAGGGGACACATGAAGAATTAGAAAACAGAAAACGCATGAATAAGGGAGGATTTTATACCAGACAGGTAACACTAAAGCTTGAAAGAAAATAAGACATGCACAGCCATACTAAATAAATGCTCTTCCACCCCACCACTTTTCTCTTGGAGCCACGAGGGCATTCTTTGTGCCCCAGGGGGTTTCTGGCTTTGCCAAGGCAAGCTGAGTCAGTGAAGCTCTCAGAGCTCCAGAGTCTGCCCACCTTTGGCCTTAATCAATGGCAAAATAAGAAGCCCAAGAGTATTACACAGATACTCCTGGTCCTGCTGACAGACCCAGGTAGAAAAGTTACAATACAGAAGTTCAAGTTACCAGCAGGACTGAAATGCTTCCTGAGGATCAAACCCACTGCGACTCAGCTTTCCACTGGGTGACAATGTGCACAGCATAGCAAAGGGGAGCTAAAAATGGAGTGACACAAAGGCTCTCTTTAAAAAAAAAAAAAAAAAAAGGCTCTCTTTAAAAAAAAAAAAAAAAAGGACAGAAAAGGAAAGAGCGGGAGTAAGGCAGGGACAAGAGAAGAATGGAACTGCGAGGGGGAGTAAGCAGATAAAAAAAAACACAACTTCCCCACTCTTGTCAAAAAAAAAAAAGCAGAAAAAACGGAGGGAGAAAAAGATGAAAATGGCAGTGGGGCTCCAGCCCCTGCCAGGGTCCTGATGATATCCAGCGTTTGTTTCGAGCGAGAGCCGTTCTCTGAGGGCTCCAATAATCCAGCTGATATGAGGAAATTCCTCAATGCTTTGTAAACGTTTGTTGGTTGCTATGGTGAGGAATCCATGACGACCACCCCCAACTCAACCCCCGCCCCCCCCCCCTCTCTCCTTCCCTCGCTCTTCCCCCCCTCCCACCCTCTTTATAAAGCTCTTGCACAGGAACTTTCGAGTGCGAAGGCAAAAAGAAAAGGGGGAGGAGGATTAGAATATAAGGGAGAGGGAGATACGGCACGGTTGGGGGGGGGGCTTTGGTTCAGGGCAGAAATCCAGGAGCAGCAGGAAAAGTCAGTAGGTAGATGAGAGAATGGTGTTTACCAGAAGCGTTACAGAAAAGGGCCTCAAGACACAACCTGCTCTAGACACGCACGAGATGAACTGCAATATTATTTTAATTCAGAGGCAGAGATCTGACGAACACCACTTAGGCTGCAGTAATCTGAAGGCTGAACTATTAGATGCAAGCAACAGGTGCAGCTACTCTACTACTCTTTTCCCCGAGACCCAAGTAACCTAAACTACCCGATGGCGGCGCCGTCAAACCTGTGATTTCAGTAACAGCAACAAATCTAACATGTGACTAAGAGAGAAGAAAAACAAGGCCAAAGTGATTGAGTGAATGAGTCATAATCAAGGAAACCCCACTGGTGACAGAGAGGAACAGGAAATAAATGTAACCAACCCATAGTTGCAACTAAAGTGCTGCGCACAAACCAGAATAGGAGTCATATCCTCGTTTGTGGAACATTTTCAGAGTTCAAGACTTCGACGATACAGGATAACACCAGTCATTTATACAACCGCCTAAACCGTCGCCACTAAATACAACATGATGAAGCCATCACAGACACTACCACAAAAGCCCTATCACCCATAATCAAGACGTTCCTTCAGGCAAAGGGAGATTAAAGGGCACATGTTTTATTAAATAATGGTTTCCCTATGGATTGTGACACCAAACTGTATTCTCCACCCTGGAATACAAAATAGTGATTGTCATTTTACCCAGAATCGTGCGGGACACGAAATGGACCCTATGTGGGGGCACTACTGGATTCTATACGTCTAACAAAATCAGAGAGTGTACCTTTAAAACAGAAACACAACAGAATTGGGTGTGCCACCACTGGCATTTTCCATGTGTGGAGATTTTGCCACAGGCATAGACACTGCTCTGCCTCCATGACTAATAGGCTGTGAGGAGGAGGCCTATGTTGAAATTCCTGATATGTGTCAATTTTCAGACGCAGCATATTCAACACTGAGCAGCTCTCCTTTTCAATGTATTTGTTAGCACGGGGCACAATTAGCACGTACATGTAAAGGCTCGTATATTCCATTATAATTTTACTTCACACTTCTTTCTTGTATGTCATTAAAGCACCAAAAGACTATTATCAGAATTACGCTAACAAGGAGCGAGCATTTTAAAGGTCGCTGCAATGCTCAAGCATCTTTGTAAAGGAAGGAATTTGTCTATGGGGTGTCACCTAGGTTATAAATACACTTGCAACAATCCAATCATTTATCTTTAGACTTGTCATTTTCACCAGAGGAAGTGACACAAGCCCGAGGGGTTCTTTAAGCCATTAAGGAGTGGGTGGCACGGCAAGATGGTGGGGGATCGGGAAACAGAGCGCTGACCTACACGTTTTCATCCATTAAAGCTCAATTAAAGCGCTGGCTTTAATAGGAATGGTGAAGTGTGTCAAATCATTGAGGTGAAGGGGGAGAGACGGGAGAGAGCGCAGGCAGAGAGGAGTCTTTCTTGCTTGGTGTTCAGGGAAGGTTAAAAGCCGCACAAACTCCCCACTAGCAGCCCTGAAAGGCACAAAGGTAGAACACAGCAGGAGACATAGCACACGGCTGCAAGACTACTACTCTTCGTGGGCTGCTGTGTGGGGCCAAACCTTTCTGCCTCAAACCCAGAGACAACTTCACAAACACACACACACACACACACACACACACACACGTCTGTTTTCATGTCAGGTCTGTGAGCCTGGTTTCATTCAGGCAAATCCCAGATGAGCACTTAACAACACTACAACAACAGCCCCTCCTTTCACGAGTTACCTGAGTTTTAAAAGCTACAGAGAAACAAGAAGAGACACATTTTAGGAGCCCAAAGGCCTCACAAACTGTCATTAATGCTTTGGTCTATAATGTTAACATCGCAGACAAGGTTTAAACATCTGTCACTGACAGATCTAACTTAAACAGGGCTCAATCAGAGAAAAACACATACAGATGTTCAATTAAACGCAGGAGCCCACAGTCTTGGCTCATGTTTGCACTGGCCCACATTGTTTGCAGAGCAACAACGGTTGCCACTGGCAACACCGTCCACTCCCGTTTCCAGGAGCCTGTTGCTATGCAACCAACAGAATACTTCCCAAACCAAACAATGCCATCCCCCCACCTGATCCCTCTATCTCACGCTAAGTAGAAACTTACAACAATAAATACTATGTAAGCTATTAATTTCAGACACCAGGGGACATGGAGGCAGAGTTATTTCTGTGTTGCAGTTATATAAAAATGTACAGACTTTATGCTGGTTTAGACTTGATTGAGGAGGACGGGATAGAGTGCTCTGTTTTTGTAACTACTTGGTGCTCGAAAGAAAAAGGAATGTTTAAGTCATCAAGGGAAACAACAGACTATTCTTCAAGGTTGCTTTACAGTCATGCCACCCAAAAACAACACTTGCAGAAGCGAGACGACTCTTTCCAAAGTTCTTTGGGCAGAGAAGATAGTAAAAAAGCTCAAGCAGAGCAATACTTTTTCCAACTCGGAACAAAATAGAGTGGAGGCAGACACTTGTTGCTTTTAAAAAAGGGACATCTATGGAGGACGTTTCTCACTCTCTCTCTCTCTCTCTCTCGCTCTCTGCGAATGGGAGCAACAGGTCTCTATTATGTGTTCACTAACCTTGCGGATTATAATTTTATTGCAAAACATAAGCATTGTTATGTGGGGATTTGAAAAAAAACGTTGCTTGTTGCTTGCTTTTCTTTGATTTTAAAGAAAAAAGATCACACGGGCACATGCACTCACACAAAGAGCGAATTAAGATATGATAAGAGATTTCCACAACAGAGGCTGTTCTTCAAGCCTGTCTCATTAATTCATGGCTAATCCAATCAAAGCGGCTCTTGGGGTCTGCAGATGGCAGAGTTTGAGGGGGGGTTGGAGGGAGCGAGAGAGAGAGAGGGAGGGAGGGAGGGAGAGAGAGAGAGCGAGCAGAAATAGGAGGACTGACCACTGTCTCTGATCCGAGCAATAACACCCCCAACCCCCCTCCCCCCTCTCCTCTCCAGCTCACCTCCCCACCTCTGGTCATCAGCACAACTTGTCCACTCTGTCACCATGTGTGCTGCAGGCCTGACAGCCACAGAGAGAAAGATCAAACCGTTGCCATGGAGATTGTGTGTTCGTCCATGCTCTACACTAGCAACTTCATCCCCCACGCCCTACCTCTTCTAACCCTTTCCAGATTTCCACTGCTCCCCTCTCCCCACAACCACCATCTACCCCTGAGACCTCATCCTTAACATTTAACATCTCGAGATGAAAGGACTTGAACGTTTTGAGAACTGGAAAAACGTAATATATATATATATAGAAAATCTATCGAATGATGAACCTATATCTACACAGAGAATGAAATTTCACTCGGGTCACCTGGCTGCTTAAAGGAGATGGCGGAGACTGAAGAGAAAGTGGGAAATGCTAAGAGTCACAGTTTGGATTCTTGCATATCTGATTCTTTCCCCATTTTCCAAAACATCATTGATGTCTGGAGCACATTATGATCATACAATAACTGGTCTGGTCTTTCAACTCACTTCGGTGCCTTTAGCAGCATGTAAATTATAACTGAATCTCAATTTAAACATAGTCACAGCAAGATCCAAAGCACATAGAATGGGCCCCTCTTACACCGATGAACAAAACCACAAAGGAGGCAGAGAGCTCAAACCTCTGCCACGGTGGCACAATCGTCTACATTTTTGTTATTTTAATACTAATAAAAACAATATAATAATAATAATTATAATAATAAGAGATTAAAAATCAGTTTGTTTCAAGTAAAAGGATGAATTCAGAGAAATATCTAATAAAAATATTTTAAAATGCATTTGATGTTAAACTGTCATTTGTATCAAAAAGTAATCACTTGTTCCCGGTCTTTTCACCAAATTTCATGAAATCTGTGTACAAGTTAATGATATTTCCAGCTAACTATCAGACAAACAAAGCCTCCTTGCCTCCGGCAAAGTTGTGGTTTCTCTGAAAACCTTCACGCTGACTTCATTAAATCAAAGTCATGATCTAACGTTTTAGTCTAGCCCAGACTTGTATCCGATCCTGTGGAAATAGAACAATACTTAGTGCAGACAGAAAGCTCTCGTACTAATGTTCCTTAAATCTGATCTCACTTGTTCTGTTAAATAGGTGTGTTTCCAATCCGTGCACTGTGGACGTTTTATATCCCAGCAAATCACATTCTCCGAGGAAGACTTAGATGCTGGCAGCGCGCTGCCTCAGTTTTGACCGATGAACTTGAGATAAGCGCTTTGTTGCGTTGGTGGAGTATGCTTTCTTGGCAAGGGTTCGCTCTACACACATGTGACACTGAGAATCACCATACTGTATGTACAGTATGCTTTCTCAGGCACTAATACTTAACACAAACAATGAGTCATCAGTTAATGCTTGAAGTTTAAGACAGACCCAAGTGTATGTTGTTCATGCAGTGAACGCTGTGCCATCAGTATTAGATTTAAGTATCTGATACCTCTATGACAGAAAAAAAAAAAACCTGTATAAGACATGGGATATTAAACACGGCTTCACTCTGCAAGTGACCCATCACAGCACAGTTGTGATCACACTTAAAAGCTGGCATTCATACAAGAGTCAAGCCTGCTACAGCATTGTTTGTAAGTGATACTGCTAAATTAACTACAGTTACATGTCACTTAATGTGCTCAATACAATGCTGTATTAACATTAATGATTTATCATGCAATGTTAACAGCGCGGCTCTCGTTTTAGTCAAAACAGCATGCAATCCAAATCCATTTAGTTCAACCTTTCACACAGACACGGAGCGAGCTCTGGATTTGAAATTATCTTTTCTGCAGCCAGCAGTCAGATCCAGTAATGCGCTTTAGATATTAAAAATGATGAGTTACATAATATTAGTAGCATGCGCACATACATTTAGCAAATCCTTTTCAGTGTCATCTCTACATCATTAAACCATCAAATTACTACCAGATCTGAAAAAATGTTCCTGCGCTGCAATTTGCATCAAGATGGAACAGGTGATGACAGGACAGGATACTGCCGACGTCCTGTCCGTTGATGCAGTTTAAGTTCAAATCCTCATCGAGCTGATATTTATTTCTTTGACTTCTATTTTGTTTTGGGGGGTTTTTGTTATTTTTATTTCAACTTTTCCAAAATGAGAATCCAGGGTTGACAGTCAACAGTGGGAACAGTGGGAACAGTCAACAGCTAGACCACCCTGCATACAATTCACAACACTCTAGTTAAGCAACACAAATGCTGTTAATTCCTACACAAAAAATAATTAGCCTACAATGCTGCCCCCCATATTGCACACTGCAACATTAACATTTGCTCTCTCTCTCTCTCTTTGAGGTTAATGAGTGAAAGAGTGGGCTCTTAAGGATCAGGCATGGGATCTGAGGAGCTGCACTATGAGGGCACACAACACTAAGCCCAAAAGGGCTGTTTCCACCTGTGACAATGGCGTCCTCTGCTATTGTTCCACACCAAAACTCCTAATTAAAGACTTTGAATGCTTCAGACCCAAGAAATGAAATCCAAAAATACTCTCTGGGTCTACTCCTTTGCAAATCTGTTCAAATCCCACTGCAACAAATGCCTAGTTTTGGTTGTGGTAATTCCTCTGTAACAGGTTTACACTGACGGAGGTTCTTTTTTAAGCCAAATAAACATCTCTTAACAAACTAGCCTCAAACGCTACAAAAGAAAGCAAAAGTGAGGAGAGGTTGGGGGGGTTGCTACTATTCCTGCCTGAAAGAAAGAGAGAGAGGGGGGGGGGGGGCATTGTAATGCAAATGTCACTGCCTTGTCTGCTGTTTGTGGCAGGAAATTTAATTAGCAGTTGTGTAGCTACGATACAAACAGGTGGAATGTTAAGAATGCTCCTGATGACACACACACAGACAGA
Source organism: Nibea albiflora (assembly GCA_014281875.1). Lineage (NCBI taxonomy): Eukaryota > Metazoa > Chordata > Actinopteri > Sciaenidae > Nibea > Nibea albiflora. Next base: position 7,781,930 of record CM024792.1, read on the forward strand.
AGAGACAGACTGAAAAACATTTCATTTCACAACAAGTTTAAACTTGTTGCCACTGCGCGAGGGCCAATCAGCATTTTTTTTCGGTGTATGACAAGATTTGTTTCTTTGTATCCTAGCAGCGTAAGCCTACAATGATTTCCAAAATCTTTGTAGCTGGAAGACGTGATGTGAGAGTCATGAGGACACTTTAACTGTTTTCCTTTCAACAGATTCTTATAAAACAGTAACGGCACATCACTTTAAATGAAAAGCCCTTCACAAATAAATGAATTATGAGGATTAGGAAACTGAAACATTTCATGTGTACAAATGGCACTATTATTTTCCACTTAACAAGCCCCACAAGGCATTCTCCTCTCAGCTCTTCTGCTTTGCTCTATGATTTCCTGACATGCCTATGACTGGAGTTATGGGATAACCCATTAAGACTGTGTTAATATCAGACAATGAAATATGCAGTTCAGTTAGCACAGCAGGACGTAAATGCAACTGTATGTGAATATGATTAACTGTAAGCAGCAGTGACAAAACTGATGGCAGTCGCTAGCCCTGTGTCTATATCTGTAGCAGGCTATTGGATTGAGCACTTCTCCCCACGGCAACAGTAGGCCTCATCAAGATAAGCTAAATACAGCATGAGCAAACACACATACACACAGCACACTCATGTATGTGCGCGCACACACACACACACGCAGAACATGTGACCAAAAGCTGTGTCGGGTCACCCCCTGCCCAAGAGACCACTGCAGCTGTCCTATTGATAGCTGAACTGTACTACACACTTGGGTCTATTAAAGACTCAAAATGGCACACACTGAGCGCAACCGCGGACAGTGTCAAGCCCAATCATACAAGCAACTCAAGAGATGGTATAAAAGAAGGCAAGAGACTGCACTGTTCTGTAAAATCACAGGCCAAAGAGGCACTCGCATTTTGGAATGGACCAAAGCAAGATCATAAGCTGCAGGCGAGGCTCGGTCAGTGAAATTCAGGACGCAGACAGATAACAAGTAACGTCCAAGAAAAAAAATGTTTTCCCTCCCATTTCAAACTGACATTCTCATTAATTTTCTGTACTTTACAGGCCAGTAAGAAATTTCTAAATAACTCTTCTACCACCAGCGTCTCTGCACTTTGTTTTAACTCCCCTCTCTGAGCACCATTTCTTTCTGACCTGCCTCTGCAAGCCAAAGCTATGCACTCTCACCACAAAGAAGGAGATGAAAATAACCTGATTAAAAACACTGACTTTTAAAAGAATAACATTTCACCCCCCTGGCCTACTCTATCCCTTTTCTTTCCATGACTTGGGTGTATTTGTATATCAAGTTGCCATGTAAACATAACAGTGTCACGCTCAAATTGGGGGGTGGGGTTGGTGGGGGTTACACACAGAGTTTCAGCGCAGTCATCTCTTTATTTTCTTTGTAGCCGCGGTGAGTTGTCTGACCAATCAAAGTTAAGATTCTCTCACACTCACTTCAGGACAAGTCTTCTGTTAGCGCGCACGCCGTTCTTTCCCTTCCGCTTCATGAACGTTATACATTAATATATTAAGCAGCCTTGATATTAATTATGATTAATATAACCATATGCATGCCTGCTTTTTGACCCCTTTCCACCTAAAAGGAAATAGATATCAGGCTGCATCAATAATACATCTCCTTAAATTAATCATTAAGCTCGCTTCTTTTACGAGATGAATACTTTATGTAAATACACATTTGAAAGTTTGTAACTCGTAACGAGCAGACAAGGCATTAATTAGAGAAATTTCCATGCTACACGGATTCTTCCCGATGCTTCAATAGCAAACATTTCAAATGACCGAGCATTTGACAGCTGTCTCTGAATAGGTTGTTCATTAGAATTAATGTCTCTCTGGGGACAAAAAGAGACAGACTCTCGAAAGGATTTTTTTTTAAAAAGGTACGCAAAGCACTGAAAACCTGCCACAGTCAGACTGTAAAATGAATGAAAAGGGAGGGGGGGATTTAAAATCATCGGGGGTCTACTTTTCCTTGGTTTCTCATTAATGCTACAGCACAGATTGATGTGAACCATAAACTATGAAAACAAAGTCAAACAGCAATCCAAATCCAATCCAAAGACCTGGCACTTGAATAATAAAGCTGTGCCACTGAAAAAACTTGGTTATTAGAAAACACTTTGTTTGTCGGTCAGTTCAATGAGTACAGTACCAATGAAACTGTAAAGATTCGTAGACTGAGTTAAATTATTTGCGATGAATTGACTGAGGAGATAGGAATCAAGTTGAATGACTTGAATGATCACCTTAAAGTTAAAGGTATCTTATTGAATGTCTGGTTTTAAGATCACATAAAAGCAGCACTCATAGACTTGATCTCTCTCACAAGACTGTAAAAACAAGACAGCACTATAACAGAACCATCATAGCACCACCTAGCTGTAACACATCCAGTTATTCAATAAAAAAAAACAAACTTTGCAAAGTAACAACTGTGTTGTGTTAAAATAACAAACGTTATATAATCTGATAATCTAACAGAGATAGGTCCATCATGACAGTTTACTATGCCCCTGACATGGACACACCGGAAGCAGCAGGTTTGGCAGTCTTGTAACATCGTCGGTAAAAGTTAATATATCCGTGCTCGATGATATGTTTTTCAGTCGTTTTATGATTCAATTCACGGTCGAAAGCCGACCAAAGGGAGCTCGTAAACTGCGTGCTGAAATGAAAGTTGTCCTCCTGCTGAGTTCACGCCTGCTCGCCTGCTCGCAGCGGACGTTACTTACAGTTTGAGCACCGGGACCAACGTTGCTAACGCTAGCTAGCTACATTTCCACCTGCTTGAATACGGTTAAAGACCCTCCAAGTTTGTCCCCGTTGTGACGAACGAGACAAAGCTGCCGTTAACTGCGCGACAAACGGCTGAACTCACAACTGTGGCCGCACTCATCGCCGCTGGTCGTCTAAGTTAGCATTAGCTGTAGCTTGACTGGTAGCCTAACCATCCATCCTGCCGGGATTGAGCTGGAAGTGCGTTCACGTCTCGACACACACTACACAACATAGCAACAAGTGTAAAGTGATGTTGAATCGACGGTGAGCTCGGAGTAACTCTGGCGCTGTGTATACTGTTGAAAGAAAGTGTAAGTAGCAGAGGTGAAAGAGATATTTTTCCCCCTAAGCTGACTTTAGGTGCGAGTAGCAGTTGTCAGCAACAGATGAACGTCAGTTAAATGGAGAGTGGAAAGCCGTTCTTAACTTGGGGCGGATGCCACAAAGAAGGGAAAGTTATGTTGTGGAAAATACCCAGCACTGCTAGCAACACATTCGACCCCAGAGCATTTCTCTCCACATTAAGACGAATTCACGCTCTAAATTCTGTAAAAAAAATATAGTCACCTTTGCCTTGAGAAAAGTTCTGACCTGGGTCTGCTCTCTTTCCCCTCTCTCCCACTCGCTCGTTGACTTCCAGATGCTGCTGCTGCTGCTGTTGCTGAGTGTTGCGCCCGTTGGTAAGTAACTGTCTCCACGGCTACAGTCACTATGGCGCGAGGGGGTCTCGAGGCAACTGTTGCTACCCTCGAATGCCTACGTCAGGGCCCTCACTATGCAAGGGAGGGGCCAAAGAGACCCGAGCCACGCCCAGTTAAAATAAAGCTGTAAATCTGATGTGAACCACGAGGAGGCGGTCTAAGCTAGGGGTGGAAGTATATAATTCACATAAATTCAGTTTAATCTTAATTCCTCTCTTCAAATTGACATAAATTGTGTTTATGATTCATTGTATGTATCGCATGAATTTGTAAGTATCAAATTCTACAACTACAAAACTACAAAATATTGTATTTTTCATTAAACCCCTTATAATTTACTCACTTTCTTTGAAGATATTCAGCTATTCCAGCAGTTAAAGCTCCCATATGTTACACTGTCAGTGTTTTATTCTAAGTTTTGATATCCATCAGGCCAAATACAGGTGACATATTGTAGCTGTGCTGGTCAGTACACAATCGTTTTTGATTTTAAAAAGCCTCCTGTACATAAATTATTCAAACATATTTTTCTTCGATTTTCTTTTCTTCTTGCAAGAGCACAGCCAAACAGCCTTGTCTTGCTGCATTTCATATCTTCAGCACGTGGTGGCAGCATATGTCTATATTGTGACACAAGGTGGCCACAGTGTGTCAGATGAATAGATTACTTTGTCAGGTCTTCCTGATAAAAGGAAGACAAATGCTTTGCTGACATACTGTAGATAAAAGGTGAAAGAATAATAGGTGTGCTACCCTGTAGATATGTGCTCCCCTAATAGATATAATGATTTGTCAATGTAAACACTGGCTCAGCATTAGTCAGTTTACATAAGAAATTATGAATTCATTAAAAGTCCATTCCTGGAGCTGCACCTTACAGGTAACTTGGGCCAATTCTGGCCAGCTGTCTGAGGACATATTGTTTGGTAATTTTAGGCGTTACAAAGAAAACAGTTGTCAATCCACATTCATGTGTGTCCATTTATTAATATTCTTGCATTTTGGGGGTTGGAGAGTGAGGCTGATGAAAGATTCATATAGTACCAAAGAAAGAAAGGGCCTAATGAAGACACTGAAATTATGTCTTCTTCTTTAGGAGCTTTTTGAGTTAAATTTGATCACAAAACTAACAGAGTGAGTATTTTATGAGGCTATTCTGGTATTTTAAACAAGATATTTTAGATAAGATATATTTAAATTTGGCAGCTTTTAGTCTAAAACAAATACAATATTCAGATACTCAGCCTATGAAAAGAGTTATATATATTTGATTTTATATTACGCTCTGTGGCACTGGAGGGAGTTTACTAGTTTGAAATAATAATCAGAGCCTTGGCTTGCTCTTTAGACTTTTAACACAAAGTCTCCATTACACACTGGAGGAGTTTGAAAAAAAAGTTGGCATTTAAGAGGCTGACGGGTCTAATGAAAGACGCTGGTGGAAAGTTTTGACCCATAGTGGAAAGCAGGATATGACCAGACCACAGTGGTAAAACCAGGACAGCTCTGTCTTTGCTGCTTCGATTTTGATCAGTCTCTAATCTGGTCAAAAGGTGCATTCACAAAAGAGATTTTTATTTTTACTTTTTTAACTTAAATCTCATCACATATTATCACATAAGCCTATTTTATATTTAGATGGAAGTTTATATTTAAATATTCTTAGATCCATTTATTAGAAACCTCTTTTGCTTTGTTTCATGCTAATAAGACCATGTCCAAATGATGTTTTCAAAGCAGAGTCTCTACAGTCTCTAATAACAATGTTTTTTGTTTGTTTGTCTGTTTGTTTTTACCTTTTTGTTGATTTTGATTTCTTGCTCATAAATGTACAATTTATTTCATATAAACTAATATATAAGTTACTGGAATGGTATGATGCTGTCTTTGCCTTTGGGACAATAAAATATGAAACATTTAGAGACAATATCTTCTGCTCTCCGGAAGGGCAGTGGTTGCATTGAGTAGACTTGGACCTATGGCATCTCATATGTTATTAGTTTTATTTCCCTTAATAACGCATCTTTGTTTGTTAGCCATAGAATATGTTTAATTTCTTTACACGCATATATATATGAGCATACAAAAATAATACATAGCCTAATAGCCTACATATCTGTTTTAACAGTGCTTACAGTTTCCAAAACTCAGTATGCTCAGTAGACAGTATACTCAGTGTGACGTGGTAAATGTGAGGGGAGAGACTAAAGCTGTAAAACTGACTGTTTCAAACAGGTGTCACAGAGCAGCAGTTCAACCTGCCTCACCATGGATGTGACCCTCTGCCATTAAGAGAAGTGCTCATTCGCTGACACACTCACAACCATTCACCGTCACCAAAACAAAGAGTCTCTTCTTGTGGTAAGTCGTGCTACCTTTTTACCATTTATTATCAACATTTGCTACTTATTTAGGTTATCATTTATGCCTTTGGCTTAACTTCTGTCCAGCATCAGGCTTCATACTACTGACTTTATCTAGTAAGGTGTTATTTTTATGTATCAGTTAGCTAGATATGGTAATTATTGTTCTAGATATATCTACTAAAAGTTTTCTCTTTATATCTTAAAATTTGAAACACATTAAGCTACTGAGACATTGTGTCTTTTTCAGATTATTACTAAGCATTCAACATGTCACAACAGTCTTTAACATTCTTATGCTATCAAACCTTTCTGGGACCTTTAGTCTTTGGATAACAACAATATAATTTTACTGTCCTGTAATTTTACTGCTTACACACTGAGATTATATATTAAAAACCTCTTTAGCCCTATATAAACGTAATGCGTTGTTAGGGATTAAACAACCAAACAGTATAAAATACTTGAAATTATTCTCACATTCACATCTCAACATTCCACCCAACAAATGATCCAATAAAATAAATGAACAATAGTAATACACTGGAGAAAAAAAGCCATTGTGCATCTCAAGTAATTTAAGTACATTTTGTGGCAAATACATCTCTACTTTTAATAATGTTATTAAGTGTTTTCACAGAGGAGTATTGATTTTGGGGTATAGTTTTACTATAGACGATCTGAAAAACAAATCAATATACTTTCATGTTTGTCATGAACACATAACATATAGTTTTGTCTTCGTAGATGAGATGAGAGATCTCCATTAGCTCAGTGGACAACCTCTGTATCTCATTATAATATGTAATTCGTAATAACCAGTGTGCATTTTATCACTGAAGTCTGATATTTGATCAAATACAAAAGTATTAGCCTCATAAAAGTAAAAATGCTCATATTTCAAAGTAGCCCATTTTCGCACAATGTATATTGTATTATTGTATTACTGTAATATTGCAGTTTGTAAATATTGGGCCAATTTTATTGTATTCATACAACCTGCATATTTCATATATGTATTTTACTTTATATACTGCTGGGTAGTGTGTAAGAAATATTTGAATAGTAGTGGAGTAGAGATACAATGAAACAGAGAATTAAAATATATAAGTATAGTGCTCTTCACCAGAGATAATTTCATAGCACTGCCTCAGTAGCCTCAGCAGAGTGTGGGATGACAGAGACGATGTGACTGACCGAGAATAACCTCAGTGCAGGGTGCATCAGCACTAAACGCATCCTGCAGCATTGCAGCGTTTGCGCATGGGTAGATTGGATCAGCTGGCTTCTGGTTGTCATGTGATGCTGTGGTGTGGTGGCTCCGCGCTTTCGTCTCTCGTGGCAATTGGCTGAGCCTGATCTTTCTATTGAGTAGTGATGGCACACATTTCATGAAGTCATTTGAGCATCTGCACATGTGGGACGTCTTCAGACTGATCTTCAGAGAGAAGCCGCATGAAAATAAGCAGAATGGAGACACCTGTTTAAATTGATGTCATGTGCATATATAGACACATCTTTTACATTTTAAGTGTATGTAAATGTATTTTCTCAACATTTTGACATGGAATAACCTTATTATACATAAAAGTAGTGGCATAAAAACAATGTTCATTTCACATTTTAACAGTCAACGCATTTTTTCTTGTTCTTACACCTTATACTTAAAGGAAGGAAACATGTGCTTCTGCTTCCTCTACTTGAACTACTCAACCTTTTGAACGGCGGAGGCGGGAGTTTAGGGGAAATCATGTAAAGGAAATTCCTTTTCTAATCCACCAGTGAGACTGAGTTTTTCTAACCTCTGCTTTTCTGTGTGTATCAATGCTGACTCACTCTCATTTGGATTTACCCACAGAATTAAGTGAACAAAGTAAATTATTTCATATCTGTGAATCCCCCAGAGACAGGCAAGTTTACGTGGGGTCGTGACCTTTTTTTTCATGCCTTCATGCTCATAGTAGTAGTATTAGAAGTACCGTGTTTGCCAAGAGCAAACATTTCTGCTATAGGCAGTTCATGAAGTTCAGTTTCTCTTGCTGCACTTGTTTCCTCTTTAGAGCTGCTGTCTTTGTTCAGGTACCCTGTATATCAGGTCACAGCTCAAGAGAACAAGAAGTACAGGATTGCCTGTCAACCTGTGTTAATAGGCTGACAGCTTTGATTTTTTGTCTGGGAGCTAAAATTAGGTTCACAAACATGAGTAACATAGTCACTGCAAAATGCAGTTAGTCAGGAGAGACTTCTAGCTTGCTGCAGTGACTGACTTGCTTAGATTTATTTATTACTGCACACAGCAGTGTTTTGTTTTAAAAAAAATTTGATTAGATGCTTTATTATTCATAACTTGACATTATTATTTTGCAGTTGTAGAGCAAGCATTCAGATCATTTACTTAAATATTAATACCACAAATTAAAGTCCTGCATTGATGTCAAAAGTACTAAATGCAGAGAAATGGCCCCTGTGACTGCTGCATTGTTAAATATTACATCAGTAGATCGTTACTGTCTCAGCTTTTATATAACCTTTTATTTATTCAGGAGAGTTTCACTGAGATCAATGCTCTCTTTTTCAGGTATACCCTGATTAAATTACAACACATTCATACCTGGAAGCTGCCCAATACAAGCACAGTCTGATTCTTCTGAGGAGGTCAAGGGCAGGTATTAAGGGAAAGGCGAGCACCATCCTGACCTATCCGCCCAATCTGGGGGAGTGAACTGACCACTTACGGTCATAACCTCGCTTCAACTTTTCCCTGACTTTTAGGCCAAACCACCAAATCAAAGTGTAATTTAACACAAGAAAAGGCAACAAATTCTTACATTTGAAACCTTGAAAGTACATATTTCCTAAGCAACTAAGAACTATTCACCCAGTATTTGTTGATTAGTTTTCTTTTCAGTCCACTAACTAATTGATTGTTTCAGCTCTAATTGTCTATGAAGTTGAGTGATTTAAACTAAACATGTGCATCGTATTTTATGAGCTCATCATATGTATAGAGCATATATTGGGGGTAAAGAGCTGAAATAATTAGGATAAATATAAACCATCAAAATTAATTTTCAACTATTTTGATAATGGATCAGATGGCAACTTTACCACCTTGTGCCAATGTGAGGATTTGCTGTTTTTGTCTGTTTCATGCCACTGTAAATGGAGTATCATTTGGGATTTGGACAGCTCGTCCAAAATAAGGTAAATAAGACAAAATCACCTTGGACAGCAATGTACCTTTTCACTATATTCTGACAAAATAATGAGTCGATTCATTGAGAACATAATCTGCAGAGGATTCCATGGTTCCATGCAAAGAAATAATGAAGATCAACGTATAGTGTTTTAGTAATGTAGGACACAGGATGTGGGCGTGTTTGCACTGTGCATAAGAATGATTGCAGTCAGTGGAAAGTCATAAAGTCAGCGCAGCTGCACTTGTAATCTCAGCTAAGAAACGTTTGTCCGGGAGTAACCTCAGCCTGCATATCATCTGCAACGTGTGTTTTGAATGTGTGTGTGTGTGTGTGCGCGCGCCCAGGCGAGTATCTCTGTAGGGGGATGGGTTTCAGTTTCATAGCATCATCTCTCAAGAGTTTATATATGCAAGTGTGTGTGTGTGTGTGTGTAGCCTCCCCCTCCCCTCGATATCTTAATGATTTGGCTTGCGTGACCTTATATGGAAAATGGGTCTTGTGGTGTGAGTAGTTTCAGCCAATCAGGTTCCTCCGGGATGATGGAGGGTTGCGTGGAGGAAGCTGGCCGGCCTGTCTGGGTGGGGTTTTCAGGGGGAGGGAATACACCCGAGCCGGCTTCTGTTTGAAAATGAATGATACCCTGCTCGAGTTGTAGAAACGGAGGTTAGCTGGTGGATTTCGGCGTGCTTTCGCGGCAAATAGAGCATCTCACAAGACAGGAAAGGAGGAAAAAGTGGACGAAAAGCTTTTAATACCAACCGGGGGAAGAATTAGTCTCCAGAAATGAAACGTGAGTACCCCGATTTACGCGTGTATGTCAGGTAGAAAGAGATGTGCGCTTTCACTTAGACAGATGAGACACGAAACCGGTTGGTAGTCATCACCGAGAAAACAGCCTGCGCATGTGTGTTACTGTTGATATACTATGAATTAAGATCAGTTAAATCATCCTGTTTTGTGTCGTAGTGCCGCCTATCATTTGGCTGATGTTAAATCTACATTTGTGGTTCTAAGTGGAGCTCATTCTTAGCCTGATTTTTCAGCTCTTCTTGAGCTGTTCATTCACATTCACATGATGAATTGAACATGCACTTCAAGGCATAAATGAACCGTATGTCTCAGTCACCTTCTCCTCAACTTGTGGACAGCTGCCTCCTTTTGAAAAGGGTGTAACCCAACCACCAGATTTAAAGTAGATCCACCATCAAAGGGATGTATTTAAAGCCTTGCCCCATTTTTAAAAAATATAATTTGACTGTCAGCAGTGGATCAAAATGTTAGGCCTGGCTGTTTTTAAATGAGGATGCTGAGGCTCACGCCCAGTCTGCTTCTGAGAGGCAGCAGACTGGTTTAATGTTGACGTGGATCGACCAGAGGATCGAGGTATTGATAGAGCAAGCAGTTGAGCTCACTGTTTTCAGCGACAACGTCAGGTCCAGAGAGACAAAGTGGAGGTGGAGGTGGAGTGGATGTTATCTTGGACAAGAGGAGATGATGCATGAGAGCAGAAAGACAAAGCTGAAGGGAGGGGTGGGGTTCTGTCTGCTCTGTTTGACAGGGGATTAACATAACTGAAGTTTACAGGCATGGCTGCATTGTGTTTTTTGGGGGGTGTCCCATGACATGAAGCATTCATGTTTTTGGTTGATGACGAGGTTGTGATTGGACACCGTAGCACATTAATCAGACAAAACAAACAAGTCTTTGCAACTGTTGCATTTCTGCATCGGAACAGCTGCTCGACACTCATAATCCTCTCCTGATTGCATGAATACAGTTGCAATAATGGTGTCAGTTTGCGCAGTGCTTAAATCCAGCAGGTCATCCATGCAGGGCTTTAGTTAGACGAGGAAATGAATGAATGACGAGGAAATTCAAGCAAGGGAATGCAAATAGTACTTCCTGTCCAGCTGTTTTGATGATCAGTTCACAGTTTGAGTCGTCTTTCTCTGTTTAAATTCGAGACTTTTCAAGGCGTCACCTCGGTTTCTGTGGAAACTATGAAGGCCATTTTTAATTTCACACAGTTTGTAGTCAAAACAATAAATAGATCTGTACTAGTGGTGGCTGACCTGGTCCAATAATAACATCACAGTCTATTTAATCGCAATCACACGACCCACACTCTAAATTGCGGCGTCTTTTTCTCATTTTGAAATGCCTTGTCGACTAAAGCCAGATTTGAAATGGCTTTATATATTTCTCTGTCTGCACCATTAAATGCAATATTGCATTGAAGATATTTATACAAGTGATTCAAATCAGTTTTTCAATCAGATTATGTGGAAGTTTGGAAACAAGTGAAGAGACACCATCATGGACGCCTTCAGATCACGATCATTATATCAACATCAGATATGCCATCACTGATCTACACTGGAAATAATCATTAGCTGCAGCCTGTGCCCTGCATGCCCTTCCCAAGAGACCATAGGTTTGCTCGAGAGTGAAAAAGTGAAGTGGGAAAGCTCACAAATAAAACCCATGGGTGATACCAGTAAACCATTAAAAGATTTCAGGAAATGGATCATGACAAGTGAAAGTGAGTTAACCACACCAGGAAGAAGATTTTATTTTTAGACAGAGTAACTCAGTTCACCCTTAAAGACAAATGGTTGATGTTGTATAACAAGAAGCAGGGGGGTTGTCACCATGGAGCTATATCAGAGGGAATGATCTTCAGCTTTTATATGTGATCTAAACGTGTTGCGCTCATGTGATGATGGTTCATCAGACCAAAAGGGGGAATGAAGAAGGGGTGAGGACGAAATAGCCTTGGGGTTTTTTTTTTTTTCCAAGCATGATATTTAAAGCTATATTCATCCTGACCTGGAGGGTAGAGGCCTACTGAACCTTTTCTCAAGATCAGTGTCACGTCCCTCAGCCATCCCATCCTTTGACCAAAACAACGCAAGAGCCAAGAGAGAAATAAAAGGAGGCGGAGGCGGAGGAGGAAGAGGGGGGTTAAAATGTCTGCTCAGACCATACCCCATCAGTCCATCTCGCTGCCTCCCCCCTCAACTCCCCACCAATGCTGCTGGAAACCCACATCCACTCCCAGCTGTGTCCTGGAGGAATCTGCAGCTGTATTGGACGTCCGAGGTGAAGCAAAATGGTCGCTTTTCAGGGTGAGATCACCTCGTGACATTTGTTCCTCTTGGCTGCGAGACCTTCTGGCCTCCGTTGGACTCACAAAATCACAAAATGCCCTTGGGGTCAGCTGACTGCTCGCTATATGACTGAAGAAGAATTGATTTTCTTTTACAACAGTGGTGTTTTTGAGGTGACTGGCTGCTGATGCCAAAAAAAAAAAAAAAAACTCAGGAATGCCGTTAATTTATGTTCCGCCATTTTAGAAAAATAGATACCTGTTTTTGTCGGGTTTTTTTGGAAGGCGTGTTTGGCAAATATGTGTCAAAACTCTTAAGCCTCACGGAAAATATTTTCGTTCCTGTTCTCTGACCTCGCTGGAGCCTGTGTTTTTTTTTTCTTCCCCCCACTTGTCCGAGCTCAATTATCCCTGACAGTGGAGTCATGATAGGCTGCTGCCACAATAGGCAGACGAAGCCGCTGGTATGTGTTTTCAGCTCACTTAAATAAACAGGCGGCAGCAGGAGCTCAGACCAAAGAGGGGGCTTGAATGAGAGGGAGCGTCACGGAGGTGTGGGGTTTGGATGGTGGCCGTGTGGTGAAGGTTTATTGTTTAGGAGGCCTTGATGCGTTTCCTGTGATGAGGTAATGGCAAAAGCATGGAAGGATTCTCCCAACTCCAACCCTGATCTCATTTTACACACTATTGCCTATTGCTTTGTGTGTCTTTGACAAAATCTGGTTTCATTTTATTGATCAGATTGAGTTGTACGTACGTGGTACTTTAAATGGATTTTGATTGGGCAGAGCAATGCGACATTCTTTTTAAAGGGTGTTGCGTTCACCAAGAACGGCAATGAAAGGCGATCTATTCATCGCAGCAAGACAATGTTATCTCAGTGTTAGCGCAACTCCATATGGTCCTCGCACTGTTGCCATACAACCGAATTTTGTCAACAGAACAGTCGTAGTATAGACAAAGACAATATTTGCCAGGCACCTCGTAATTCAGCCAGATGAAGCTTCAGATAGTGGTCGGCCTTGCACGTAACAGTTCTTCTTGTGTGTATTTCTTCAGCCAGTCATTTATTTAGTCGTAATGTCTGAATAACTGATTGTGAACTGCGCGAGGCGATGATGAAAGATGGAAAAAAAAACAGGAGACTACCACAAACTGCTTTAAAAAAGTCATGTGACCAAGTGCCAACAGCACTCAGGCGTGAGTCTCGTGAGGACTAGAGGACGCCGGCTGTCACACATCAGTGTTAGTCCCTCGCAATTACACAAGTCAGGTGTCCTTTCAATGTTGAGTCCTGTGTTGTGGATACATGCTACAAAGATGACCAACCATGATTCAACAAACAGATCCACACTACAGTGCAAAAGATGAGATAAGCTGATTGACAGACAACAAACGGGCAACTGTTTTCAACCATTCTGTGGGGATGTGCTGGTTTTCACTGTTATGTATCATTGTAAACTGAGTATGTTAGATTTGATGCTGTTGGTTGGACAAAGAAAGGCGTTCAAGACAATACCTAGACACATGAACAGGCATTTTTCACAATTATTTGGCTCAATAATATAAATAATAATAATAATGAATAATCGATCATTTCAGCTCTGTATTAACTGATAACAGGCAGTGAAAGAGCTCAGAGACCTCCCTGAGGAGATTTTTGTTGCTGTTCGGAGATGCTTGAACTACTTCACTTTTTTTTTTTTGCGGATGCTTGTGAGGCGTTTGCCAAAAATGCAGTAGCTAACGAGCCCCGCCGCTCCTCTCTTTCAGTGACCGCGTGTGAACCCACCGCCATGTCTGAAGCCGTGGTGATGGAGCCTCCCAGAACAGGCGGCTTCCTGGAGTCATCCTGCGGTGCGGGAAGCAGCGCCGCTTCCCTTGATGACGGCATCGTGGATACAGCAAAGTACGTCCAAGCAAACACATCCAAAACACAGTGACACCACCGTCTCAAGAGCTTTACTTCCCAACCTGGGTGTTCGGAGATGAATCAGTGGGGTCACAGTATAATGATAATAATAATAATAATAAGCTACATGAGAAGAACAAACACCTTTTTCTGCTCCATGATGGCAGACAAATATACCACCCAGGACAGAGCTCCAGTGCTCAGTAGTAATAGTTCACATAATGTTAGTAATTCTGAAGCCTTGTTGTGCATATCGGTCTAATTACAGTGGTTTCATCACTTTTGCTTTGTTGTTGTAGCTTTAATTTAATAAGGTGATGTTTACTTTGAAGCTGGTATCATGAGTCAAGATCCACAGTTGAGATGAAGATATATAATGTGTACTTTCAAGTGTGATGATGAATACCAGTGTGTTTGGAGCCACAGTTTTACCCGTATGACTCACTCCAGGGTCGAGTTTCTGCCTTTGGTTTTCCCCCCTAGGATGCGACGGTCACTTTGGGAATCCACTCTCCTGTGTTAAGTGACGTGTTTTTTCCTTTTCCTTTTCTGCAGCGAGTCTTCAGAGGAAGAGTCCACGGGGGAAAAGGAAGAGGAGATTGGTGCACATAATGAAGTCGCCTGCAGCGCAGAGGCAGAGACAGAGGTCCCTGCTGAAGACGCCTCAAACACACAGACAGGTGAGGGTTGAAGGAAAAACCCGTCGAGGTCGAGGGTGTTTGCTCTTTCTTCGTGCCCTCCCAAAAAACTACACCCGTGACGTTGGTGCAGCTGGAGATAAGCAACATGTAGGCACGTACTGGGCTCCGTTCTCAGTTGGATCCAGTCACTTTGTTGTCTCTGAAGTCAGGATTAGTGACTTTAAAAAAATATATTTTCTCGGAACCTTTTTCCTGAGGAAGTGGGCCGAACATTAGGTCTCACAATTTCTGGCAGAACAGTTTGACTTTCCTTTTCCTGCCTTCAGTCTCCACTTTGACATTCCTTCCTGTCTAAGTCAGTGAGGGCAAAAAAAAAAAAAAACAAACCAAAAAAAAACTTGTTGAGTTATGCAAAGTTTCACTTTGACTATGAAATACGGCTGACCTAATTTTCTTAAAATTCCAGTGATTCAGGGTGATAGCTCAACGAGTAAAGGGGCGTGCCGCGTGAACAAATGCGACGTCGGGGTTAGAATCCAGCCTGCAGCCCTTTGCTGCATGTTGTCCTTCCTCTATTTCACTTTCCTCATTCTCTGCAGCTGTCTCAAATAACCAAATGAAGGCAGTAAAAAGTCACTTAGATTAACAGGATCTACTCACAGGAACCTTCATAATTACCACCAAGTCAGCAGAGCAGTACATTTTAAATGGGTTATTATATTGGTGTGATTTCATAGAGTTCTCCACTTAAATCATCTTTTCAGTTCTTAGTCAGTGAATAAAATATCACTGACTTCATTTAAACCTCTCGTGTGCTGACAACCAGCTGTTTGATGTCACAAATCCGTCATTTAGTTCGTCAGCAGACAGAATGTGAACTAGCCAACACTTTAGTGACTTTATTTGAACACTAAACCAAAGGTTAGCGCACTGAAAAGGTTGCTGATAATCCCTCACTGCACTGGAAACTGAGCGCGCACAACAGCTATCACTGGTGTGTGCCAGGAAGTCACCCATATTGTTTAGATTGGGGCTTGTTATTTCACTGTTTGCTCAGTGAGTTTGGCAAACAGTCATCTTTTACAAACCTTTATGAGGATCTGACTGCTCGAGTTTTCTCAACAATTACTTGGTAAGACGTGAACTTGCTTTGTTTATAGTAAAAAATAAGAATACACTTTGTTTGTGCTTTTCAAGGCACACTAAAATACAAGACAGGAGTGTGTCAGAGTGGTACCGCACGTTACGTTGGAGATAATATTGACTTTACTTTCACAAGCAAAATTACATTTAACTCACCCATTAGAGGGGAGAATCGTGTCAATAAGAGGAAGACGTCATATGTGTGACTGTTTTGCCAAGGGCTTAGATGAGGATCGTTTGCTTAGCGTTTATCTCCAATATGACAAATACAGGGTATCTGTCTGTGTCACGTGGAGTTCTCCATGTTTCTTTAAAACGAGATCTGTCATTGAAATCTCATTGCTTATTTTTCTGAATGTCTTTTTTTTTTTTTTTCTTCTAGTGAAAGCCCAGCGCCCAAACTCGCTGTCGGTGACAGCAGCAGGGGAGCTCGGCCTGTGGACGTCACAGGGGGATGCACAGGTGAAACTGAGGATGGGAGACAGCGGCCTGGCCGCTGAGACGCCTTTGACCGTCAACCAGATGTTTACCTCGGCCGTAGAACGCTTCGGCGACTGTTTAGCTCTGAGCTGGAAGGAGGGCGAGCAGCAGAAGACCCTGAACTACAGAAAATACTACGAGTCCTGCCGCACGGCTGCCAAGAGCTTCCTTAAGGTAGGTTTTTAATCCATTAGTTAATCCAGTAGAAACGGAAGGACACACACAGTAAGTCAGGTTTAGTCAGGTTTACTGGAAACCAAACCCAGAACAGATCGACATGTGTAAATGGTGGAAATGTTTGTGTTGCGCAAGTAGGTAGTTTCATCAGAGAGGTTTCCTGTCAAAATATAGAAAACTTAATTACACAACACATTTAAAAATAAAGAGAGAAGTATCTGTAAGTTCTCTTCACAGAGAAAAGCACCTCTTATTTTAGCCCACCCTCAGCAACAATTCTCCCTCAGTGTCCGCCAAGGTCCTGTTTTAAACAATCGACCTCTGTTGTCATAGTTTTTAAGTCTTGTGTCGGTGCATTTGACTTCAAGCCAAGTCAGTCTAGACAACGCACAACACTGCGCAAAGGAGTCTGTCTGAAATGTCAGTGCAGCAGCAGCAGCAGCTCTGGACAGGCCTCAGCTGTTTCGCACAGGACACAGCGAGTTATTGTTTATTGTGAAATCCAACACAGTTAGTCAGCACAGCGACTCAGCAGGAGTCATGGACGCATAAAGCCTCACACGTGTCTCTCTGCGCCTATTACCAACCTGAGGCCACGTGCTGAAATATAGAGCATAAACCCGTGACCTTTGCATGTTTTAGGTCTAAAGGTTTGTGACGCACAGCTCGCAGCGGGAACAAAGAATTCTCTCATCAGAATGCGGTCACGTTTCCATCCGCGCGAGTCGAGCTTCACATTATGTGACATCTGTTATGAAAGACATTAAAAGCTCATCGCTATCAGTTTCCGTGATGGCAGTCTTGTGTACATTTGGCTGTATGTCTGTTTCCATAGTAACCGCTGCCATGGCAATGCAGTTCAAGCAACCCCGAGCGCCGATCAACAGATCAGTTGATAACTGTCTCCACGTGTTTGAGGAATAAAGACAAAGGCAGATTTCAGTGCATGTTTTTATAAGCTGACTTTATAAACAGTACAGTTATTTTTGTTCTTCATTTTCATCAGGATGAAACGTTACAAAGATCAGCTTATTTCTATAAAATACATTAAAGAGGGGTGTCACAGAGGCTTAGGAGATGAGATGTGTACTACATAAACTGCAATGTTGCCTAGTTTGAGTCCAGGCAGGGAACTTTTTCTTTTGCTGTCTGCCTCTCAACTGCTGTGCGACTGTCTTTAAATCTTTACAAACAAGAACACGCAGAGCACCGTTACACCTAAATTCTAAACTGAAAATGTTTGCGCAGGATCTCCCGATATTATTTGTGGGACTAGTTAACAGGGCGTTGTTTTATTTATGCTTAAAGCGTGCTTTGCTTTTTTCCACAGCTTGGCTTGCAGCGCTACCACGGCGTCGGCATCCTGGGCTTCAACTCCGCTGAGTGGTTCATCTCTGATATCGGGGCCATTTTGGCAGGGTGAGTTTATGTAACTGTCAGTGATGAGCGAGTGTTGCTTCACTCACAGCTTCATTGACTATGTAGTGAATGTCTGCACATCCTCCACACCTGAGTGGTGCAGTCAAAGGCTTGAGGCGTCAGTAACCCTGGCTGTCATTCAGTTCAGCACGTAGCCTCTTAGGCACCTTTGATGGATTGATTACACAAATATGCACTTAACAGATAGCTGATGAACTGATGTACTCAAGTACTCGACTTGTAGTGCGATTGTAATCATTGCACAGCCCTTCAGATTTATCTTGTAATCCTTTGGTGGTGTCTGTGCTGGGAATAACTGGACTGAACTTGTTAACTGCATTAAAAACAGTCCAGACATGCTCTATCCTGAGCTGTTATGACAAGAAACTGCTGCTTATACGATATACAAGGGCCAATATATTCACTTTTGATACTTAAGCACATTTTGATGGACAATCCTTGTTGTGTTGGTACTTTTGCTGTGGTTAAGGTTTTTGAGCGCTTCTTCCACCACTGATAAATTGTGTGCCGATCATATAACAGCAATCACAACCCTCTCCTCAGCTCTGATTGCATAAACTCAGCGCGGATGCTCCCCAACAGGAATCAAACCTTGTGATTCATTCAGTGAGCTAAAACAGACCAAAGTATTAATTAAGAACCTAAGCTGTTCGTCTATCACAGACAGATTTGCCTCAGCTGAGCTCCTCACATCACCAAACATGTGCTGCATAGCGTTTGGGTTTATGTCATGTCATTCTTCTTGTGCGCCAAGAGCTGTAACACACATGTTGTTACTCATACTGTTTGTGGATTCCCCAGTTTCCCACGCAGAGAATGTATTGAAGCGACCGTCAACCCGTCAAACCGGTCCTCATGAGCCAAACCACAGATTTAGATTAATAAACTCCGTAGTAGGCTCATGCTTACGGCTGAAATCAAAACAGAAAACATTTGGATCAGGTCTCGCTTGTCTCATTAGAAGATTGATGCACTCGAGGTATTCTGATGAAACAATGCTCACCTAGCCAGTCGGGTAGTTTCGGTTGCCACATCTTCACTCGGAATGTGAAGCACAACAAAATATCAGGCTCGGTGCGATCGAAGCTGAGAGCACACACACACAATGGAGATGGCTTTCCGGTCTTACTGTTCTCTGTAACACATGAAATATCTTGTACAGCAGGTTTCTGCCTGAGTAGCACGCAGAGTTTCATTTCATGAAAATGTGCAAGGGAAGCTCGCTCAGTCTGACCGGTCCCTTTTTGTCTGTTGCAGCGGGTTTGCTGTGGGCATCTACACCACCAACTCTCCTGAAGCATGCCAGTATGTAGCAGAGAACTGCAAGGCCAATATCATTGTGGTGGAGAATCACAAACAGCTGCAGAAGATCCTTCAGGTGAAGATACGAGTACAAATAAAGTTTACATGCCACACATCATGTAGCAAATCTGTCACACACATGCTGTGTCCTGACTCCAGACTAAAGACTACACTCTACAGTGTATGTTGCATTCTAGTCTTAATAGTATGCTACTTTTTGCTTTTGCAATTAACACACTTAACCATTTTTATTACTAAAATAAATACAATACTCGACTGTGTCACTGCCAGCTGCAACGAAAGAGAGTACAAAATGTTTTTTCCAGAAATACAGCAGCTGTTATTTTTTTCCTGGAGCTGTTTTTTCCACACGCACACCAACAGCACACTGAAATATCGAGAGCTTTAGTCTTCATACTGACCGTTCTGAGGAGTCTTTCTCAGCGTGAGCACACCACATACTTAAAACCTGCTCAGAATTAGCAAAAGTAAGTGAAGAAAGGATGTGGCACACTGTTGATTTTTTTGCATTCGTAATCTTTAACTGTTTCGACTGTTTTTTTTTCTGTCAGAAAATAATCACAGATATTTATAGCCAGCAGTGTAGAAATGACACAAGTCTTCTTGCCGCAGTGAAGCGTTTACATTGTGTTCTGTTTGTCCACAGGTTGAAGACAAGCTGCCACACTTGAAAGCCATTATCCA
The DNA here is from genome assembly GCA_014281875.1 of Nibea albiflora. NCBI lineage: Eukaryota > Metazoa > Chordata > Actinopteri > Sciaenidae > Nibea > Nibea albiflora. The sequence goes on from CM024792.1 coordinate 7,801,933, forward strand.
GTACAAAGATGCACTAAAAGAGAAGAGACCAAATCTGTACACAGTAAGCAGAACACAGTCTGTAGATGTACAAACATTAAAATATTTATTTAGTTCAGTTCTGAGTGTTTTTGTTGTTGTTGTTGTTTGTGTGCTGCAGTGGGCCGAGTTCATGGAGCTCGGACGTGATGAGCCCGACGAACCACTCGACGCCATCATCTCCAGCCAGAAGCCCAATCAATGCTGCACGCTCATCTACACCTCAGGAACCACAGGCCAGCCCAAAGGAGTCATGCTCAGCCATGATAACGTGAGTTACACGAGTGTTTTTACCAATGGGAGTGAGTGAAGTGTCACACATGTGACTTCTGATGCTGACAGCTCAAAGTGTTGCGCCGCTTGTTAGACAGGTCTCTGCATAGATGCAGATCAGCAACGAAATCCTCAAGGACAGATGTCGTGCCGTAGTCTGGTTGCACGCACACATTTTTATTCCTGTCAAAGTTCAGTCACAAAGGCATGAAACACACATTAACTGTACTCCTCCCCTCTCCTCTCCTCAGCTAACATGGACCGCGCTCTCCACCAGCCATCACGTGCGCCTGACAGACGCCACTCAGGCTCAGGAGTCTGTGGTCAGCTACCTGCCGCTCAGCCACGTCGCTGCTCAGATGGTCGACATCTGGGTCACCATGAGGGTCGGAGGGGCGACATACTTCGCTCAGCCAGATGCACTGAAGGTGAGACACAGGAGTTGTGCTCGCACATGGTGACAAGTACACAGACGCATAAACATAAATATGGACATATGAGTGTGTTACAAGACATGGAGCCTTTTCGTTTAGTAGTTTTCCAAGAAATTTGCATCATGTTCCTCTAAATGAGAGATATTTGGGTGTAAAACTCTTGCTTTTTTTTTCCAACCAGGGCTCTCTGGTAAACACCTTGAAGGAGGTTCGTCCCACAGCCTTTATGGGCGTCCCACGTGTCTGGGAGAAGATGCAGGAGAAGATGAAGTCCGTCGGAGCCAAGTCTTCGACTGTGCGCAGGAAGGTGGCTGCCTGGGCCAAAGATGTCGGCCTGCAGACCAATCTGACCAAGATGAATCAGTAAGTAAATGTTATGAAGTTTCAGCTTTATTTAGATTAAAAAAAAAAAAAAAAAGATCCTGTTGCATGTGTTTCATTTTTTGGTATCTTGGCGCTGTTTATGACATTATGTATTTTTAGTTATCTTTTCTTCAATCCAGGTTATATGAGCTTGTTTTAAGACGTTACACTGACTTTACAGTCATACTCATGGTTCTGTGAAACTGTTCTTTGAACTAAATGCTAATGCCATGCTTGCATGACTCAAAACACTCACACCTGCTGTTTTGCCCCCCCCCCCCCCCTGAAGTGGGGCAGCTGGTCGCCCAACATTCAGCTATCAAATAGCCAAGAAGCTCGTGTTCAAAAAGGTCCGTAAGGCTCTGGGTCTGGACCGCTGCTCCAAGTGCTACACTGGCGCCGCACCCATCACCAAAGACACCCTGGAGTTCTTCCTCAGCCTGGACATCCCTGTGTACGAGCTGTACGGCATGAGTGAGAGCACCGGACCTCACACCATCTCCCTCCCTGATGCCTTCAGGCTCACCAGGTACTTTTCTCTTCTTCCTTTTTAATTTGATTTGACACAGAATTTCTTTGCATCGACCTGTCGGCGCCAATTCAAAACATGTGCCTGGTGGTGAATTCTAAGAGCGTTGTTGTGTCCTGCAGTTGCGGTAAAGAGATCATAGGGTGCAAGACGAAGCTGCACAACCCGGACGAGGAGGGAAACGGTGAGATCTGCTTCTGGGGCCGCCACATCTTCATGGGTTACCTCAACATGCCTGACAAGACGGATGAGGCTCTCGACACAGACGGCTGGCTGCACTCAGGCGACCTGGGCAAACACGACGAGAACGGATTCCTCTTCATCACCGGAAGAATTAAAGGTGCTCTTTCTGTATTCCTTGTAGAGTTAGGTAACACTCAAACAGGGACATTTGCACAGGATCAAAGCTTTTACATCCATAAATTATGGACTCATTGTCCTTAGAGCAGTTCAATTAACAACAGTGATCAATGAAAGCTGTCTGTTACTTAGCCTGCGTTTGTCCTCGTGTTTGATTTTAGAGCTGATCATCACAGCAGGAGGAGAGAACATACCTCCTGTTCCAATCGAGGATGCAGTGAAGGAGGCCGTGCCGCTGATTAGTAACGCCATGCTGATCGGAGACAAGAGGAAGTTTCTGTCTATGCTGCTCACCATAAAGGTAAATCTTAGAAACTCAGACCACATGCATAAAATTCAAGATTTATAATGCCGCACCTACGCCTGCTTCTGTTTCATAAATCTCAATCCATGTAAGGAAATGAGGCTCCACACACAGTTTGCCTTAAAGGGATGTGGAAACGCACTTAATCACCCAAGACGTATCGATGCTTGTACCCTCTCCACCCTTCATTAGATCTACCAGTGAGACGGATGGCAATTTTTCTAGACCGTGCTGCATCAGCGAGGTCCGCAGACAGCACCAGCTGTCTTTATAGCCGGCCATTATGCACAACTGTGGCTATTAATAGCTCCCGATTTATCACAAGTGCCTGTAAATCAGCGATGATAAACGATTAATCTATAGAGAGCTTCACTTTAGAATCCATCTATATCTTACATATTTTGGTGGACAACCTGAGCACATTTTTTACTACAAGGTTACATCTCCTATTTGATATCCACCTCAACATTGAGCCCTTTAACTGTGTGCATGGCTGGTCTGAAGTATGCGCGTCATGCACACATACTTCTTTCATGGCAGTTATGTGTGGAAACTGTATGCATGTTTCTGTGCATTCCTGTTGTTTATACATCTGGCCCCTGGCGCACACTTTGCAGCAAGCATGGCTGGCATTGTCCACGCCAGTGATGGATTGAAGTCGAGGACAGCGGCTCACCGTAGTGCTCAGGGAAACACGGACGTAGATAACACAGGATGTAAGAGTGAAGTGTCAGATGGCGACTGAAGATGCGTTCGACTCTATCTTGAGAAGTGTATTTCAAAACTGGCACGGAGCCTTGTAAACATCCTCTCTTTATACCTTTTTTATCTAATCTCACAAAGAGTCAATATACTTTATCTTTCTTGACTGATAGCAGAGGGAGCAGCAAGCGCTGAGTTTTCTTCTCAGATGCTGCCCTCTAGTGGTAAAACTGTAAGAAGACGTAGACAGCCCTCCCAGCTTTAAATGTAATGATTTAAGGTGTATGATTAAAAAAAAAAAAAATAAATACATGGAAATATTAGACAATTAAACGTTTTGAAAATGTTTTCTCTGCAGTCTAAGGTGAATTTAGAGACGGGCGATCCAGAGGATGAGCTGACACCAGAAGCTGTCGAGTTGTGCCGGAAGCTGGGCAGCAACGCCACACGGGTCTCTGAGATCGCCGGCGGCCGAGACCGGGTGATCCACGCTGCCATTCAAGAGGGAATCAACAGAGTCAACGAGAAGGCGACCTCCAACGCTCAGCGCATTCAAAAGTGGATTGTTCTGGATCAGGATTTCTCGATTTCAGGAGGAGAGCTGGGTGAGTAAGGAAGTGCTGATCGTGGCATCTTTTATTCTGCAAAGAAGAAGAATGTCACATGACTAAAACGTTCAGAAACAAATATGTAACATATGATTTTTTCTTGTTCCACAGGCCCTACCATGAAGCTGAAGCGGCCGGTGGTGGTGAAGATGTACAAGGAGCAGATTGAGAACTTTTATAAGGAGCTGGCAACTCCTACAACCCCAGACAACCCGCTGCCTCCTAAATAAAGCTGCTCCTCCACCTGCGGGGAGATCCAGACTATTTCCACCTCATTTATCCAGCATCTCCCTGCCGCCATTCGTGTAAAAATGTTTTGGTTGCCTTAAGTTTCGGTCGTTCCGTCATGGTTTACATATGTGTTTGTTGTACAAAAGGAAAGCAACAGTGAGAAGCCATTGTAAAATAGCGAATGAATAATTCAACTATTTATTTGGATATCGGACAGATGAAGTAGCTGCAGCTCTATGTAAGAAAATGTTTATTGCACTGCTTTACTTGACATAGAAAAGGCAGAGAATCCAAAAAATCAAATTCCTATGATGGACTAAAGGACTGTGGTTTGTGTTTTTGAACATATTAATTTATTTTCTGTTTGCCAAAGTTCACGCGGGCCAAAAAGGCTTCAAAGAAACGAAGTCTAAAAAATCATATCCAATGTTTACTGGACTTTCACTTGTATTTGGTGGTTTTTCTCTTGTCTTGTTCTGAAGATATTACTCACTTATTTTGAACATTTGCCTATTGAACACGGGTGTATTGAAGCATTTCATAACCAAACATCCAAATTTTATTTTTCCATGCTGTAAAAACATGTCATTGAAGCCATATATATTGCCTTTTTTTTTGTAATTGTAAAGTCAGACCAATGTTCTGTATGCCAGCCTACACACCTGCCTGGTCCTGTTGAAATGTTTGACAGCAGTCCTTTCTGTGTGCAGACCTGCTTTTGTGTAATATTGTGAATACGTTTTGCCTCTGTCATTTTTATTTAATTTTTTTTTAAGTTTTTCTGCCATTGACTCAACATTTAGGCATCAAACATGGAAAAAGTCTAACAGGAATGCAAAATGTATATACGTTGTATTATTAAATAGGTTATACTAAAGTTGTCCTTACTGGCCATGTTTAATGCATCACGCATAGTAATGTTCACATGCTCGAGGTTTGATCTGGCGACCACCTCCTTGAAGACATTTCACACATCTTCAAAAGAAACCATTTAAAAAAGGGAGTAAAAGAGGTTGTTGCACTCCAAAGAGCTGTTTTTGTAAATGAAGTCTTTGTAAATAAGCATATCGTAGGTATTTGTAGCACTCTGATAGTTCAGAGATGGTTTGAAGGTTATGGTGGTTATGGCCAACTGATGTTCAGGGTCAACAAAAAACTTCGATGTGTGTGTGTGTGTATGAAGTTAAATAAGGAAATGATGGTGATTCAGTGTGTCATGGTGAGTGAGTCTCTCGCTGTCTTCAATTCGTACAACTTCATGAAGCCAAAAAAATAAAAAAAATAGTTCAGTAAGAGCTCACGGGACCCCAGACAAACTGTTTACCTGACCTTAATGAGCTGTTAATAGTGTGTGTAATATCAGGGCTAAAGATTGAAATATGCATGACGCTGCAGGAGGAAGTCAGCCTGTGAATGTTGTGTGATCAATTATGTAATAAAAATTAATTAAGCTGAGTTCTGTTATTCTTTTGAGTGAATGGGGCCAATTTAATGTGAACATAAAGAAGTACTCAGATCTTTTAGTAAAGTAAAAGGAGAAATGCTGGAGTAAAACTGCATATTAGCATATTATTATTAACAGATTAGATTAGGCTGCAGCTAAAATTGGTCATTGCTGCAATACAGCAAACCACAGCCTTATAACATACCATAGAATTCAGTCGGTTTCAACAGAACATGAATATTTGAATTTTTTGCCCACTTACCTTCTATGATGACTGCTCAGGGTTTTCCACAACATGCTGAAAGTATTAAAAGTATCAACAGACAACTGAAAATATGTAAAATGTTCACATTTGCGTACTAATTTTCTGTCCATTAAGTATCTGATGAACATCTATTCCACTGTTCTTCTAACTGTACATGTAACACTGCTGGTATGTGACCTCCCCCTAGTGGTATGTGAAGGAATCATAAAATATAAAATTATCATTTTTAAATATGTTCTATAAAAACATCAAGTGAAAATAAACAATGTGTAAAGAGAAATAGCCTTTGCATTTTCTGTGATATTAATATCATTATTGTTTCAATATCAGCCTGCTACATAGTTCACGCACAAACCAAGTGCATACATCCTTCACCAGTTTGGAGCTGAACCGGCATGTCAAGAGAGTAACCAGAGGTAAAGTGAATGGTTTAAAAACACTGTTATCTTGGCTCTAAATAGGAAATGCAGATCAGGAGTTTCACTTTTCTGGTACTTGAACTGGTCTCATTCAGAATTTAAGAACAATCAAAAATAAAATTTCTTATTAGAAATAAACCCAACCATGGGATCAGCCTACACTTGGAGAGCCTAAGATTTTCTGACGTGGTGCACAAGTGTTAAATGTTTGAGAAACATTGGACTAAGAAAATTGTTTCAGTTTTAGTTTTCAAAATTGATATATTTTGAACATTATAGTTGAGAAAGTGTTTCTAGAAATTTAAGCACAGGCACCCAGAGATATTAAAGAGACAGATATATTAGATTATCAGTAATGGTATGACGAACACTCACACAGAGTATGTCGCCCTTATAATGTCATATATAATTTGGATGAAACAGTTAATAATGGAGGTTAAACTGCAGCAGAGGCCTCATGATTCTCACTGTTTCTCAGTGCAGAGCTGCGTCACAGAGTACAATTTATTGATCAACCTCTGCCATCCCTATAGTGACATTTCCTCAATAGATGGTCAATGCATCATGAGCATTATTGCCCGGCCTGCAGCTTGTCCTTTTAACCCCGCAGCAGACTGCACTGATCATCACATGAACCTTACATGAACCCTCCGCGCACAGCCATGACCGGGTCACACAGCGGTCAATGATCGGACACACAGGGACAACAGTACTTAATGACTTTATTAATAATATGATTTCAAAATAAAAAATAACATTAAAATAACATGTTTTGTCCTTGTTAACAACTTGCATCATATGGCCACATGGTGGCATTGCAATGCCAAGTTTTTATTTTCAAAAATACCAAATTGTTCTGCCATCCAGTTCATTTGTTCTGCCCGTCGTTTGTAGCTTGGACCACATATATGGTACACATTAGGGACTCCACCCTCCCCTGTTTTTACCCCCCAGTTTAAAAAGAAAAAAAAAATCAAACCTTTATAAATACAGGCAACCCTGTCCCCTTGTCACAGACACATTATGACGACCACTGACACAGGAAACATCCCGTCTGCACATGCCCCCTCCCACCCACCCCCTCCACATATTTGCAAGGAACCATTTGCTCTATATTTTTTGCTCATCCTCTAAAAGATCCACACAGTAGATAATCTACCTTTGCTGTATTATACACGTATTATATATAATAGTCTCAGCTGAAATGCTCCACTCCTACAGACCTCCTCACGGCTGCGCAGTGAGAGGCACCGCTGGTTCCGGAAGTGTTTCTCTCCTCTCAGTACTATTTTCACCGATATCTTAAATTATGCTCAACATAGAAACACGGGACTCTGACCGGATAATGTAAAGATCATATAGGTTATGACTAGCAGTTTCACTTCTTTCCCTCGTTTTTAAATGATATTTTATTCGTTATTTCATGACAAACGGCTGCTCCAGACGAGCCTCAGCCGCCGTTGCCATGGAGAAGGAGCCGGTCAGCCGGACGTTAAAGAAGCGAATTCAAAACGATTGCTGTCGTTAACAAAAAGCGGCGCCATAGTGGCGGAAATACTCCAAAAGTGACTTTGTAAAGATTAAAGCCAACAAATTCAAATAATTAAAAGTTATAGTTATTTAAACAGTATTTTTTTATGGTTTCCGCGCGCCATTAGTAGCGATAAAGATTTACGTTTCGTGATTGGACAGTTCTTGCCGCAATGCTCCTTGGGAGTCGTAGTTAAATAACCAGATGGTTTCAAATGCTGCTGTTAGCATAAGAGTAAGAGTTCCTCTCACATAATTCAGCCTATGGTTTAAAAAGAAAAAAGAACAAAAAGAATTGCACTGTTACTTCCGGTACCAGGGGTGCCCAAAACAGCTCCCACTTCACAACTGTATTGTTTCCTATGATGTTTTTCTTCAGGCTCAAGTTATCATAACACAATAAAATTAGGTTGTTTGGGTACAGACTTCTATGAATGAGTAGAAAATAAAACACTCAAATCATAACTGGACATGACACAGAAAAGAAACTTTTTAGCTCAACAGTTCAGTTCCCTGAACCAAAGTGTGGACTCCTCTCGTCCTCGTTCTGGTCCAGTTATTCCTACTGGAAGCAGAGGGTGATATCAAAGTTTAGCTCATCCAGCAAATATTTTCCAACACCTGCTTCCTGGTGTTCAGCTGTCATCAGAATCATGACACACAAAAACATACAGGGAACATCCCCCATAACATTTTCCGCCTAAAATAGATCCGATGGGCATGTTTGTTTGTGAATACTAGTGACAAATCATGCCAAATGAAGACAATTAAATAAGAAACAAACAAAAAATGGTTGGCAAAGAAAAAAAAAAAATCAATTCATATTCGTATTGCATGTAAATATTGTATAAAATCCTTAAAAATACAGTTTAGGTAACTACTTAAGTACTGAAGTCATCACAGCCAAAAGTGCAGAGGTCCATAAATAAAACATTGACTGTGTGTAGACAGTGGGGCTTCTCGAGTCCCCACATAACCTCCCCTCTCAACCACCACAACAAGGGACTGAATGAGTGCCTGGTCAAAGGTCAGAGTTCATGAACTAGGACTTAAAGGTTCCCACATCGATGCACAGAGAAGAGGACAGGAAGGTTGGTTTTTAAATCTCTCCTATCGCTGACAAACACACTCGCAGATGCACAAACATCACTCACACAGTTTCAAAGTTCATTCTCAGTAATCACGGCCTGAAGTTCTGTTGACAGAGGCACACCTAGAGAAAATGAGGGTAGGACGGGGGAAGAAGTGAGGGCAGGAGGGGGTTACTGCAGGGCACATAAGGCGGCAGGGATCCTGGTTTTTTTTCTTCTTTTTTTTTTCTTTTCTTTTTTTAAAAGTTGAGACACATTTTCCATGCTCAGACGGCGTTTACAGTAAGGTCAGAGGGAGTGTGTACAAATCGCTGAGCCAGGCAGGCAACAGAAACAGAGAGCAAGGTATTAAAGCTATTGAAGCGTCAGAATCAAAACACTGTCGGCAGGAAGAAAACAGAAGAGGAAGGGGAGGGAGGCAGGGAGAGGATCTCATTCAAGGTTTTTACCACAGTGGGTTGGTGTGTGTGTGTGTGTGTCTGTATGTGTGTGAAGCCTGGAGGGGCCACAGGAACTAACACACCAGGGGCCTGGATCAAGAACCAAGTACACCTCAGTCTGACTTTCTTTTGAGGTTACTGGCTTCCAAAAACTGGTGATCCTAGAAACCGGTCTCACAAAGCTGACTCCTGGCTCTTTGAATCCACAAGAGGTGTGACAAGAAAAATAATCGCCTCACCTCAAATCAAGATTAATTAGTGATTACTGATAGAACTGTTGATCCCTCTGGAGAAATTCTGTCAGTGCAGCAGGAAAAGATAATATTTGAGCAGTTAAAGATATAAAAGATCAAGACCAGTAGGCAAAGTACAGCAAATAATAATATGTACATATAAACATAAAAAGTAGACACCAATAGTGAAATAATGCAATAATCATACGCTAAAAGTAATAGGTTAATGCTCATAGTGGGCATTATCATACAGGCTTCCTTAAACAGTACATCACTAAACATGTTCTACATTTTGCTTCTTGGATGGACAAACAATTAAAATGATATGAAATACAGACCCTGACAGTTAAAAGTAACACTAAGAGTAAATATCTACATAAAAAAAAGGTTTTAAAGGAAATCTTAATTATTGCTCATTATTCCACAGCTACAGAAAGGAGACCTCTCATTGGCTGGCAGGTGTGCATCTGAACGGAACAGTTCTCGTCAACAGTTTAACTGCAGTTAAATTATAAGTCAGTGCGCAAAGAATCTCCAACTGCATTTATGAAACAAGTGTGATAATGCACTTTTTTTTTTTACGAGCTGCATACAGCAGAACACCTTGCAAAGTTTCATGAGGCCACGTGCTGTGTATATGATTTACTAGCAGCTAGTTTTCAGTGCACTGGTATACATTTTTAAGATGCTAGGTATTTATTTTTTATTTATGATCATTGTCACTTTCAGTCTACAAAAATACTGTTGACTGAGTCCCTGCATATTCTTTCCTAACTGTAGTAATGAATTAGTAATGCAAAATTAACTGTGCTGTACCAGTTTAAGACTTTCAGTGCAATTACATGCATGCGTATTTGTGATTGGGTATTGATAACTATGGCCAGCCTTCTTTGTGCTGTACGCTAGAAGCGCTGTTAAAGTGTGGGCAACTGTGGTTTTTAAGTCATCTCCAATAACATACAGCAGAGCAGGAGTAAGTAACATTTACAAACATTTCATAAATGTCTGATACGGTTTATAGAATGTAAAGCCAAGTATGTCTACTAATGTGTAGACTTTCGCTTTCGCTTTGTGCTCATGATTAATAATTGTTTCGGGGTTTTGATTGAATCCTGATGTAAATTATTTAATGTGAAACAGCTCTGTGAGACCGGTCAGCCCGGGTTACAGTTATACGTCCAACCCAATGATCTTGCTTCGTGATGCAGGCCCCTGAGAAATACATTTCAAATAGTTAGGGAAAGAAAACAAAAGGGAGCGCTTTTAGTTTAGCTTATTTTTCTGCCTACATGCCCTTCGTCAATGCTCTTCAAGTGCCTGGTAACTTGGTCTCAAACTCCTCACCATTACTTCAAATACTTCTAGCCGCTTGAAGAGGGAACGTGGACCCTATTCAACAACAACCGTCTTCACAATATACACAACACAGCTGAAGCAACTGTAACTAGAGCTAATTAACGTGAGTAACTACCACACAGTCACCTGACGCTTCCTCTTTAAAAACACCTTAAACCTAATCTCAAAAAGCAAGAACATAAAAACATGACCACCATTAGTGAAAAATAGTGGTATCAAAGTTTCTAGAGGGCTTGATTAACAGAAACATCACTAATAAAATGGCAACAGCCTACAAAGACACTGGAAAAGGAGTAGCAGGGATGGAAGCCATTAAGACAATACTGGATATTCAGGCATCCCTATTAACACTTGTTTCCCCAAACAGGGTATTTGGGGGGGTGGGGGGGCTTCAATCTGTGTGACCATGGCTAACAGAGCGCACACCCCCCCCTCACACTGCAAGTCGCAGAAAAAGGCACTAGAGTGGGGCTGTTGCTAGCCGTAGAAAAGTAAAAGCGATATACATTCATAGCTCACAGGTTATCGTAACCGCAATCTGGGAATAAATACACAAAATGCACTTGTAGAAAAATAAAATGTAAAAAAGCGTGGCCCCTATTCTTTTTCTTATTATTTTTGGATTCTGGGAGACAAGTATGGCTACTTTTTCACGGCTTTTTTGAACCCCCCACCCCACCCTACCCGCCACTTAGAAGGCAATTCAGGAGTGATCCTCCACTGCTCTGGCCGCGAGCAGTCGAGCCCTTTCATGCACGCCAATATGGGAATAAGGGAAGGGGGAGGAGGGATGGAGCGGGGAGGAGGGGAGGCTGTTGGTAGGAGGTCAAGGCTCAGCTTTCAGTGCGAGGAAGTAGAGGGGAATCTCAACAGAACATATGTTTTCAAATGTTAAGACAACAGAGAAACCCCATCCAAAACACAGTCACACACGCACACGCCACACGTCTCAGTGTCTTCATGTACAGTGTTGAGTGGAAGGACCTGGGAGACAAACGTGCATGAATCTGGGTACAACTTTACTTTAATCACCCCCCATTTAGCATTTATAAGCACTGTGAACATTTCATAAATGGTTTATGACATACTGTAAATTGTAACTGCACTCAGTGGTAAAGACTTTAAGGGTTTATTACTGTACAGTATTTATCAACAATTACAACTTCTCCTAGAATTTTATATTAAAACAGTGTTTTCCTTTATTGTCCTTCATTCTCTGTTCACACATGAGCTTCCACTCATGCATGCCCACAGGAGGAGTTATAGTTGTTGACGAATACATTTAAAAAAAACTACATTATAGTGTGTTATGAACCATTTATTCAATGTTTACATAGACTGCTTAAAAATGCTAGATGTGGGGGTTTGATGTTAAGCATTACCTGAATCTGTATTTGCTTGATGTGTGTGTGTGTGTGTGTGTGTGTAAGGAAGAAAGGAAACCGGCTGTTGTTTGTGTTCGAGCTTCACAAACAAAGAGAAGTCAGTAACCACAAAGACAACATCTCCTCTTAAACCTCAGCAGCACTCGCATGCACACACATACATGCACAGACAACACACACACGACTCAAGAGTATGTCGGGAGAGAAATGAGCTCCAGCTGACAGCAGGGGGAAGGGAACTGGAGTGTTCTGCCGAGTAAGGAGTGTGCGTGTGAAGGGGGAGGAAGAGGAGGAGGAGGAGGAGGAGGAGGGGAAGTATTGGCTTTGCAAAGGCGGGAGCAATATGAGTGCAGGAGGGTGAAGGAGGGGGTGTGGGGTGCATTCCACAGCTCTGCACAGACTCAAAAAAAAAAGAAAAAAAGGGAAAAAAAAGAAAAAAAAGAGATGTGTAGTGAAAATCCTGACTGTAGACGGAGTTCAGCTACTCCGCTTCTCTCCCACCCTCCCCTTCCACACCTCCTCCTTCAGTTTCCTCCCCAGTGTCACCTGAAGGCGGTGTGTCTTCATGTGTGCTTGTGTTTTGTTCATGTGTTTCTGTTTGTGTGGTAGTTGTTCGATGGTTCAGTCAGGCCTGTGAGACAGCTGCGACAGATGTGGCTGCTCGTCCCCTGCTTAAAGAGGAGACGTGGTGGGGCGAGTCTACCTCCGACGCCGCTGCCATCCACACGCCAGTTTTCCCACGCCGGTTTCCACTTCCTGTCACGTGGCTGTCGCCTCCAGGTAGCTCTGTAGTTTGCGGACGGTGGACTCGTCCAGTGAAAAGAGGTCAAAGTCAAAGGTGGTGTTGGTCACGTTGAAGTGGCCCGTCTCCTCGATCAGGTTGACAATCTGACAGACGAAAGAGACAGAGAGAGAAATGATGAGCCTGCATGCTGTATCACGCAGTGGTGACAGTGTTTGGCACAAATCTGATGGTGCAGACTGAAACTCCACAAAAATACGGATTGAACAGCCACCTGCTCCCACAGTCCATAGTCTATAGGAGTATAACGTTTCCTGACAACCTGCAATTCCCTGCCTAATATTACTAACATGACTACCTACATTAGGCAAAAAAATAATTTAAATAAAACATGTGTACTTTGTCCTTCGGGTGACTTTATGCACGTGGAAACTCTGCATATTTTTAAACGGTAGTCCATACATTAACTGCAAATGCAAGTCACTGGTTTTTCCATGTATAAATCAAATTCATCATTCATCGTTACAAAACAAAAGGCCATGTCAAGCAATTGCAAAGACATGAACACACACCTGCTGTAGGACGTTACGCTCCCTTAAAGCCATAAGTCTGCGATGGAGATCCACCAATTCTTCTGTGTAGGCCTGCAGAGAGGACAGTGAACATAAATAAGACCCAAAATACAAGGAGAAAGAGAGCCGTGTTCATTTTTATTCAAAATTTAAACTTTCCTACGAACAATCATGGGAAAATAATTAAATATCTGTCAGTTAAAATTGTCAGTGTACGCTAAAAGGTCGTAACTTGTACTCAAGGGGGATGTTCCTAAACCGCAATATCTGTCAGAACAACTGTATTCCCTGACTACACTACTGTTCTCCTTGCTATTGCAAAATGGGGAAAACAGCGAGGCTTGCTGACGAGATAATCATGACTGCAAACCATTAGAGAACTCGGAAGCATATTGAGTTTGGCAAAATCCAAGATGAAGGAAAGGCTGCTTACTGTAATCTTAGTTTGTCACACAAGACCCAGCAATTTAAGGTCAATTAAACAATATATGTTAGGATACATAAACATTGTTTAAATTATTTTGGACACATTTATGGCTAGTTGAATTTGCGACAGCCATAGTTGCGATTTAGGAGATGAGCTGCTGATCTGTGATCTTTTTTATACCTCTGTAACTTGAATGTTATTGTTATGAATATGCATGTGGTGAACCAGAAACTGAATGATGAACTGAAACGGCAGAGGAGAGACCTGACAGGTCTCCTGACTGTCAAACTATGGCAGCATATTTCTTGGATTGTAAAGCCCACTGAGACAACTCCGTGATTTTAACTTGACATGACTGACATATTGCTTAAAATTGGAAACAGCTTTTGCTGCTGCTGACCTCTGCCAAACGTTTGGCCATATTATGTTTAACCTAAATCCTTCAGTGTAGGATTTAACCTTCTTCTAATGTCTCAACTGAAACAAGGAACCTGAATCTATGTTTTAATGAAGGAGGGATATAGAATCAGTTCACCACAGTTTTGTCTCTACGTGAATCATCTTGTTACAAAGAAGAGGGAAGAGATATTTCTGTCTGAGTCTGCACATCTGGATCTATTCACTGACCATTACTCCATACTGAATTCATTAATGCACTCATTGAATATTGACAAAAACATTATGTGTGTGTGTGTGTGTGGGTGAGAGTTAAAAGCATAAAAAGTTTGATTTACCCTTCCTACCTTGTCGTATCCCTTCTTCAACACCTTCTCTGAGCGAAACGAGGAATCTGGACTCTTTCTGCCTGAAACCTGCAGAAAACAGAGCGGACAAAGAGCAAAAAGAGGGAAGGGAGGGAAAGAAAGCACAGACAGAGAGGGAGAGAGCGGGTGTAAAGAAGAGAGACAGAGGCGGTGATGTGAGACCATGAAACTATCTGGGACACTGATGACAGTTAATACAGCTCCGATGTAAGCTGAAGCCTGGTGCAGTCCTGAAACTCTGGTTTCCATGTCAGTTTGTGGAACGACTTTAGGATATTCTGTGCTGGATAGGAACCAAGACATTAAAATGGTGCAAATACTAAAATTCAAAATGAGTTGTCTCTGTCTAAACGATTGCCTTAGAGTGACTTTCAGTCTTGTTTTGCTTGCAGTCTAGTTTTACTCATTCATGGTTGCTCAAATACACAAAACTAATTTCTTAAGTTCACGAAACCACAAAGATATACAACATGATGCTTCAGGAAGTTACTGTTCGTGGCAGGAAAGGATTACGTTGACAGATGAACACAGAGCGCACATATACTGAATGAAGAAAAGAATCCGTAACAATATTATTGTGAAGAAGACCTGAATCAGTAAACAGTAGCTCTGACTCTGACAGCTGATGTGTGGTTTTAGTGTTTATTTTAGTCCCTGTCGATACATCAATAAAAGCAGGCAGTGAAATGTGGTCTGTGTGACTCACTTTGTTATTGGAGGAGTTGTGTTTCTGTGGGGGCGGGGCGGGGTCTCGACTGGGGCTGTGCGAGCCGTCACTGCTGTCACTCTCGCTGTCCAGGCTGAGTCTGACAGGGGGACAGGGCGAGGTCAGAGGTCAATCACACACAGACTGACAGACAGAACATATTGTCATACTCCTTAGCGTTGTACTGTGTTATATATTCTTAATTCTTTTTGGTCAGGTAAA
This sequence comes from Nibea albiflora, assembly GCA_014281875.1. NCBI lineage: Eukaryota > Metazoa > Chordata > Actinopteri > Sciaenidae > Nibea > Nibea albiflora. The sequence continues at coordinate 7,817,351 of CM024792.1, forward strand.
GGTAGAGTAAACAATATAGAGAAGAGACAAAACTGGCGTGTATCTGTCTGGACGACATCAACGTTGAGGCACGCTAGATAGTGCTGAAAATTCGAAAAGGAGCCGCTCTTTATTTAGGGCCAACAGCTGTTTATGCTGTCGATGCACTGAACTCCTGAAAAAGCCTAAGAAGTGGACACCTGTCACAGCCATACAAAAGAGAGCAACATGCAATGAGTTTGAGGTTAATATATATTAAGTGTTGTCCTAGCCAGTGAACTTGTCTCAGTGCGATCTAGGACCAACGACAACCAAACATTTAAAGGACTCTTTAGGGAGACTGACCGAGAGTCGCGGTTGGGTGGGTTGGTCTTGATGGGTATCTCCTCCTCTGAGCTACTGTCGTCATCATCTGATTCTTCTGACTGGATCTCCTCTACCATAGATCGAAGAGGGCCTGGGGGAGGAGGAAAGGGTCACACAAACTATGTTACTCCTCATCTCAACACTAAAACTTCCAACACAAATACAAGGTTACATTGTTACATATAAATGGTTTGTCTGTGCTGAAACAAGGTGAATGGACTCTCTACCTTGTCCTGGTTTCTGTCCAGGCTCAAAGTCTGAATCGGAACTGGAGTCAGAGCTCGAACTGGAGTTGGAAAGACTTGAGGGGGGCGACTGCTGTAAGACAAACATGAGAAATGAGCTCAGGATTCAACACATCAAGTGATGATTGTGCTATTTTTGATGTCTGGGATTCCGCCTACTCAATTTTTACTACTGAAGCGTTTCACTATTTTCTGACCTTGATGCCAGAAACTAATCACAAATTAAGCAATAACAAAAACAATCGTGAAATGTAATGATCATAGTAATGGTATTGTTGAACACATGACATTATAAAATCTTTTTCAGTTCCAAGAAAGTCTGAAGGGTTTAGCCTCTTTTTGAATTTGAGTGAACGCTCCACTGAAGCTAACGTACCTCTGACTTTGACGATGCTTCGTCTTCTGAATTTGACTCTTCTGACTCTGGGATTTTCTTTGTCTCCTTCGTCTCCTGTGTGTCACTTTTGCCTTTGGCCCAGCGACCTTTATCCTTGGGAGGTTTCTTCTCTCCGTAGGGCTGGGTGACTGCGGATGAGGAGGAGACACGAGGAGAAGTTCCTGCAAAGGTCCCACCGGTCGGCCCCTTTGGTCCCTCTGAGCTGCCCTTTTTCTGCTTCTTGGCGCTGGGTTTGGGAGACTCAACATTGGAGGGTCTTTTCCCCGGGGCTTTGGACTCTGTGGGCCCTCCTCCACCTCCTCCCCCACCGCCCCCTCCACTCCCAGCCCCCCCTCCTTTAGGAGACATGCCCTCCATCTTCGATTCCTTCAGGGTGAGTTTAGGCTCCTTGAAGGCAGCCTTGGGTAGGACCTTGACTTCATCTTTCACTTTGATCTCTGACGGCTTTTTCGAGGATGACGATGAGGAAGAGGAAGGATCACGGCCACTCTTGCTGCTTCCATCTCTGTCGTTGTCTCCTTTTGACGTGGCTTTGCTCTCAGAGTCTTTTCGAGGACGTTCACGGTGCTCCTTGGTCAGCTTGTGCGGTTTGGGTCCTTTGCTGCTGCCACCACTTCCTTCTTTGCTGGGTTCCTGGAAAGAGAACACGAGAAACGCACTGTCATTGACAATTTACTCTTAAAACTCACAGCCAAAGGTTCCTTAAAAGGATACAGGCCCAGCTGCACAAAGTCTTCGTCAAGGTCTGGCCAGTCTAGCCTGTACTATAATAACATTATTTACTGTGAACCAGATGTCAAATAAAGCACTTGGGTCAATGTGAATTTCAGCCAAAATAACAATTTTCCGGGGTAATTAGTCCGGGGAAAAAAAGCTAATTATTTTATTATCATTTAATTATTTGAACAGCGTTATGCAGCCTGCAGCAGAGTGTGTGTAAATATGAACATACGTGATGTAAAAACTTTGATAATGAAGTGTGTTCTGTTGTTGACTGTGGAGCTGCGTTCACACACAGAGTAAAAACTGTTTCTAACTGTGACATCCAGCGTAAGTGCAGTCAGATTCTCTGAACACCGGTTGTCTTCTCCTAACTCCTTATAAACTCTCCCTCACATCTTTCCTTGGCCTTGTGACGTTTTCTATCGCGGTCAAGGAAAAGTGGAAAGAAGAGGAAAGGTCAGGGTTCTTCAAATAAGGATGATGTATCCTCTGGGGACCACAAATAAGCTGTGAAAATTTAATGGAAATCCATAAAATATTTGTTGAGATATTTAAATCTGGAACAAAGCGTTCAATTACAATTACAGAGACTGGTCTGGGTGGACCAACAGACAGAGGCATGCTGCTAGTATGGCCATAAATACTAGAAAAATATACACACAAAAGAAAGTAGTCCAAGTAGTAGTAGTAAAACTTTGGGTGCAGCAGGCAAAGTAAGCATGAAGCGAGGGCTGTATGTGGTAACCACATCCACGGGAGTGGCTTTTAACAGAGCTGTCTGGCACAGCGACAGAGGATGGTATATCCACACTGTCGATTTATCAGCAGTTTTAAAGGTTTTCAAACACTATTAAACCTGATATGTACACAAGAGCCTTTATTATATCTATTCACTGTGAAAAACAGACTCAGTACAGACTGAAGATCGGAGAGGGTGGCTGTGTGGGGGACTTTTTTTTTTTTTTTCTCGATGTCAGCAGATGGACACAGCTGGATGAAAGCAAGTCCTCCATCTGCCTCGAGCTGCTGCTCAACACACGCCCACTCATGTCACAACAATACTGTGGACTGAAGTAACATGTATGTCAAAATGAAGGGGAAATGGAGTTTACAGGATATATAGGCATTCACCATTGGCACAACATGAAGAAATTGTCCTGGTCTGGGAAAGTTGATACCAAAACAGTGGCAACAATGGAAAATGTAACGGAATCAGTTTCCTGTGTTCTTCTGATATGTCCCCTCTCTGGGCAGATAAGCCTGCTGAGTAATTCGGCATACATGCATACAGATGCTCAAACAGCTGGTAGTGATTAGAAGCCTGTAGTCAGCCTGTACTGAAGACTGATTTAATGATTTTGTTAAGGTCAAGGCAAAAAAAGTCCAATAAATGTTTTGAGCTTTGAGTGCTAGTATCGTATTTGTTGCCGGGTTCATTTAACTTACCTTTGACACATGAGAGGTCTTGGTCTTCTTGGGGTCTGAGAAGGCAGAGAGTGGGATGGTGGGGAGCATTGGGTAGTCTGGACTGGGCCTCGACACAGCTTCAGCCCCCTCTGGAACCACCAGTACCTGAAATTACAGAGACAAGAGTCATGTTTCTGTGTAAGTCTTTGAAGTTACTGTATGGTGTATACTGTAAATTATCAAACAGTTCCTTGGACTGAAGACAAGTAGACCTTTATGGAGCAAAAAGCTATTTTGGGTGGTCCTGGATCTCTACGTAAAAGTCCCAAGGTACGTGATTTACAGTTCAAGCACTTCCACGGCTTGAATGATCATTAAGGTCTCCTGGTACGATCGGCAGTACAAAAGATCAAAAACTGAGTTACAAAATACCAGTTTCTTCAGAGTAATCAAAGGTAGATGACCTCACTGCTACCAACATTTCAAACCTCAGACATTCATCAGACAGTCTACATAGGGAATGAACACACCTGTGTCTAAGACGTTATGGTGTGCAAGAATGTTTTGGAAATTGCATTAAAACTTTTGGCCATAACATAAACTCATGTTTGTTTTATCATCATTATACGTGATTAGTGATATAATTAATCTAACTAATGCAACCTTGTTGTGTCACAGAATTGATGTAAGCGTCAATCAATTAAAAATTATGAATTAAGCTGATTGCTAAAATTGACTCCCTGCCATCATGAGACAACGAGCTGCTCCAGTTAACAGTGGTGACGGTGATCGCTGCAGGTCTGATGGTGCTGACTGATATACCACAAGAAAAGATTAAGCATCTTTGTACACGTGCAAGCGAGTGTCACAACCATCCCACGTCCAGAATTTTGTTTTTGGTGTAAATCACAACAGCCTGCAAAAACATTTCAAAACCAACATTACTGTCTAAGGCCTGTGCTTTTTAAGGACCTTTCAAGACCTGCTTTGAGGAGATTGTTTAAAGAGAAGTTTGAAATGGGAATAAAAATATGTGGGGAAAACATTTCTACAACCAGCAGCCTTTGCAATGTTTGAGATTTGAGAATTCATTATAAAGCACATCATGTGGCAGCTGCTACAGCAGACACTATTGTTGTCAATAGTGTCTGCTATTGACTGTAGTCACTCATTTAGCCATCAGTCCAGTCAACCTGGCAACCAGCCAGTGTGTCAGAAAGCCTCACCCCTCCAGCTTTGATCAGTTTTCTCCTGAATTCTTTGGTGGGGTTGTTGAAGGTGAGCTTCTCACAGCGCAGGTGGTTGACCGGTGGGTTGCCCTCCAAGTTGAGGAAGAGGTCATAGTTGAAACACACCCTTTTTGGCTCCTCCTGAGGAAGACAATGATTAAAGTTCGTTTTAACCCTCCTGTAACAGCATGGGTCACACAAACTAATCTAATGTTTGTCTTACTACATTTCTGCCCCACACACTGTCTCCTCCCAATACCTACATATTTCACAACAAAAGATAAAAGCTGAATGAATGAACTATCACCCTTTAAGTCAATAAAAGAGACAGACAAAGCTGGAGCTGGCACCCTGATAAGAAACAACTAACATTCTTGAGAGAAAAGGACAATTGGAGCTGAGGAAAAGGCATTAAGACACTCCTTATAAACAAAAATGTATTCTTGTAAATGCAGATGGATCGATGGCTACTCGTATTTAAACTCCTCCTGCTTGCCTTTAAACATTTTCCTCATCTTCTTGACAGAGTTGTCCACTGTGTATAAGTTAATTGCACATAAGAGGAGGAAGTTTTTGGGTGCAGAGGTTTAATATTATAAAGAACTGCAGGAGCTGATGGTACGCTAATGTGCACATACCTCTCAGGCATGCTTATCTTGTAATGAGAGTAAAGTGGTTCCTTTTGTCTTTCATCATTCATTTAAATGGCTGATGGAGACTTTAAGGTGCCAGTATAATAGTGTGCGCTTGTTTGATTTCAATCCCTTAAAGAGAGTCCCCTCATAAAAGCAATGTTTCACTAACACAATTGTGCATACTGAATGGCCGAGTGGATATATAAGAACTACTGTCTGACCTTCTGGAGAGTGTGTTAGAGAGGCTGTCCAAAGCAAAGCTATCTTTTTAAAAAATGGTCAAACCATCACTGCTTTGCACTTAAACTATATACGTGCACTTAAGTAATCTGATTACGCGTGGCTTTAAGCAATAACTTGATTTCTGTAACATCATGTAAGGGGAACACTCGGTTTCTTTAGCCAAGTTAAGGAATTAGCCTGGTTACACGGGGATGCTTCTGATGAAAAAAACAAAAACAAAACAGATTTGTGTGTGCAGTTTATGCCGGTCTCCTCTTCAATTTAACATCTCGGGCTCAAATGCTTTATATAACAGAACATGTAAAAAATAGTTTTCTCTTTTCATTTTTTCACACCGGAGACCGATCACATGCCTTCATTTTACCATCCATGTCAAGTCAACCTCACCCTGTTCTTGAAATAAACCTCAATCGGCATGAGGAAGCCTGCGTAGCCCGACTCTTCCACTTTGTACGGAGGCTCCTTGCATACTGCAGACAAAAGATGTATAATTATATTACTCATATCATCAATAGAACAACATATTGAAATAATTACTAAATAAATGAATGACATGAAACAAGAAGTCATTATTTGAGAAGTGTCTATATATCTCTAACAGAAACTACACACTACCAGTCAGTGTGACGAACAACAAGCGGATGATTTAACCTGCGATTCTGAGTGAAACCAGCAGACTTTGTCATCATTTTCTAAGTGGCACAAAACAGCGAGACATCTAACAAGTCCTAAATGAGTTACAAAGTGGCATGTTTACACATTTACAAGATGGATAGAAAGATGCCTATTTCATGCATCGTTTGTAAGGATTGCCTACCATAAATTTGACCTACAAAACTTAATTTCAAAATTAAGAACATTGTAGCGCCTCCTAGATTTTTATCAACTTATGTTGAGACATGAGCTCTGAAATCTGTGTACGTCACAAAAAAGAAAACTCCTACTCCTCCTATTCCCACGTCTCCTTCATGTTTTGATCGAGCACTATCTTCAATTTATTTGTTTTCTTTGTTGTAATTACTTTTTTATCCCGATGTGTTACGCTGCATTCATTACTTGGGTCATTTATGCAGCATCTAAAAACACAATTACTTTGGAGTGAGAATGTGTGCTTGTGTTCTCTCGGTCTCACCTCTCTTGGGTTTGGGGAAGCTCTCGTGCAGGCGGAAGACGACCCTCTCTACAAAATGCTGGATGTCGCCGGTCTCTGGCCCTCGGACAAACACCATCCAGTCGTGGGTGAAGCCTTCTGATGTCACTTTCTTTCTTAGCTGGGCTCTGTGGCCCAACTCCAGCTTCACCTGCACTGTGCACTGAAAAAAGGAGCAGACAGAAACAAACAAGTCAAATACTGCAGATTATCAAGCGTGCAGAGGTAGAGGCATACACACAAGCCGAAAATGAGTAAAACATGAACTACAAGGGCAAAGTGAGAAGCACCGGGTTTACTGAGATGAAGAAACTGATCAAAATGTGTAATGGAAACATGTGTCTGCGGTTATCTGTGCTTTGTACATATTGTGGTGAACAGAGAAAGGTCAAATATAAGAGAACATTGAGAACATTTTCTTCTTACGTTGACGTTAAACTGCACGTGTGTTTCCTGAAGATAAAGCTTTACAGGCAACTTTAAAGATGTTTGTTAAGTCTATGCTCACATAGTGAGCGGTGGTGGGAAAGCACAATTTTTAGCCTGAAGTGACATCTTCAAATCACTTATTCTGTCGCAATCATGGGTCCAAACAAAAAGATCCTCAGTTTACCATGAAATAACATTTAAATCTAATGCTTTTCTTCATCTCTGTTCCATCAGATTTGACGTTTTTTCATGACTGGACAGGACAAAGAGGAAATAAAACTCTAAAAATAGATTGCTAAATTTAACCAGGCAGCTCATATGACTTCCTTGCTTGTAACGTGACAGCACTAAACTAATATTAATCTATACTGCTAGGTGGAGCTCAAACAATTAGTCAATTAAACAATAAGTAAATTAACTAATTAATTTGTTTGTTTGGGGTTTTTTTTAAATAATAGAGGTGTCTTTGGCTCAGTCGAGTTGGTCACAGAGTTGGCAGTTTGACACAGCTTCCCAGACACTGGGGACGCACAAGACAAATGCATTCCTAATTGCCGGTCCCACGCCCGGCTAAATGGAGAGGGTTGCATCAGTAAGGGCATCTGGCCTAAAAAGCTGAAGCTAAATCAAATATGCGAATCATCAAATCTCCTTGCCGAGTTGGGCGAGGCCCGGTTTGCCAGCGAGACTAAAAGAAATGATCCGAACAACTGTGGGGACGACTACAGGGAGCAGCTGGAAGAAAGAAGATTTTGATAATTGATTTGTGAAGAAAATAAATTCGATTTTTTTTTTCAGTGCCTCGCAGGTGAAAATACCATTTAACACAGCAAGAATTTCAGGGTGTTACCAAAAAAATGTCTGGCTCCAACCTCAGCTCTGGTTTAAAACGTGAATGCTTTCTGTTTTCTTTGCCTACTATAACAATAAAAGATGTCACCTTGAGAGACTGTGATGATGGCACAGTTCGACCAAAGCATTAGTGGGGAAAATAATCAGAAAATTAGTTTAGAATGTAAATAATGAGTCGTGCGGCTGTGGTTGATCTGCAACATGCATGGATATAGCATCACAACATGAATATCTTTGGGGTTTTACACTGTTGGTCAGACAAAACAAGAATCAACTAGATCACTTTGGCCTCCATGGACACTTTTACCGTTCTACGATGATTTATGGACAACATGATTAACCAAGAAGATAATCTGCAGATTAATGGCTAATAAAAAATACTCATTATTTACAGCCCGGTGTAACAGACTTGTCCGGGATTACAGTGGCCGAGGCACCTTGTAAACTGAGGCTGCTTCAGAAATAAACATGCAAAGAAGGAGATTAAACCAAGGGGCCATTATTCATCGGTTTCTGATTCCACCTTTGACAAAACCTCTGAATCTCTATTTTGAGTGTGCGGACGTTATACTCAAGAGGATAGGCCGAACACTTGGCCTGGACAGACACAAAGCTGGATGGTGTCGGGACGCTCCCTGTGGAATGGGAGTGATTAGCTGCCAGAGCCGACTGATCTCAAAAGGTTTGTCCAGAAGAGGGGCACATTGTTGGGCTACATCTCTTTGCCAAGAACAATGACAGCAACAGGACGAGCAAATGACACTGTGTTGGTGGTGATTGGCATAGCAAGTGAAGAGGCTATGGAGATGGAGTGCAGAAGGGGAACGAGGGGTGTACGTGGGGGGACGAGAGGGGACAGAAAGGCACTTTATGTCCAGGGGAGGACTGAAGAATGTGGGGATTTGGCCCCGGCAGAGAGCAGCTCGTGAGCTGGGACTGAGTGGGGGGATTAGAGGGGACAGGATTGAGATGAGCTGGTCTGGCACTCTCCGGCTCACTCTCTCTCACACACTCACACACATGCAAACACACTCGCATGCACACACACACACACACCTCTCCTGCCTGGCACTCTGCCCGGCCATTCTGTGGCAGTAATGCCCTTAAACTCCAGACTCCACCACACCCACAGTGAGCAGCCGTGGAGTCCCTCCAATCATCAACAACCCCCTCCCCCCGGACGACTCCGCAAAATCAGGAATGTGATAAGGACAACATAAAAATCAGGATGATAACGAGCCAAAGAGGAAGACAGCGACGATAAGAAAACAAAAGGAAACAATCAACTCAAAACAAGGAGGGGAAAAAAAAAAACACATGACATTTCAGAAAATTAAGAGCCCAGGAGGTGAAACGGGGCAAAGAAAATTAGAGCTCAGACAATTAGTTGATTAATTGATTAGCAGGTCGACAGACAATTAATCAGAAACTATTTTGATGCAAAGGTACCGAGCATTGACTGGTTAAGATTTTCAGTTGTGATGATCTGATGTGCTCCTTTTCTTTGATTTATGTAGCATTAATTTAAAATATTTGGACATGACGAGACCTCTGACGACATCAGCCATTGACTATTTTTGACATCTTATAGAGCAAACAAATAATTGATTACATGAGAAAATACATGGCACGTGAATCAGTAATTGAACTAAATATGTGCTGCTGGTATAGAGAAATACCAAGGCTCATTATTTTCTCCCTAAATAGGTTAGTTTGTGAGACGCCAAATTGCAGATTATAATTTCACAGAGCTTCAAAAAATTCAAATATATTGAATGCACAGTGATATAAAGCATGACATTTTACAAGCAAAATGACTTGTAAAAAAAATGAAATTATGAATTCAACCATATTTTTTGTGTTCAGTTAGTTTCAGATTTTTTAAAAAAAGGACAGGAGAAGAAAACTCTGTTGATACAGTCATGGACATGAATTTAAGTGTGTCTGAAAATATGACGATCATTGAGCTATGAAACTGACTATAACGTCTAATATTCTGAACATTAAGAGCTAAGAAAGCAACATCAGGCTGGCAAAATGAAGACATTAAAAAATAAACCTCACTGATGGAGATGGATATTAATTGAACTGCAAATCTGGCTGGCAAACCAGGGAGATACATCATAAGTCTATTACTATCAGATGGAGGAGATTATTGTGGCAACACATTTATTTAGCCATCTTCAATTAAAGGCAACTCAGGGGATACAAAACCAGACGCAGCCTCTAACAGTGAGATGGTGCATTCATGCTCTCTCTCTTTCCCATACACAGTGGTCCAATTGAAGGGATGAGAGGAAATACAAATTTTGGCAGACACGCTGGCTCCCACGAAAACAATGAACTCCCAGCTGACATGTAAATAACACCCCTCGTGACCATGTTAATGTCTTCCAGCTAATGAATGATTAAAATGAAAAGTCAGAAAGTTTCCCTCGGAGGAGACAAACAATCATGACAGCAGCTGTGTTTTCACAAAGATGCAGGCTCCAGTCGAACCCTTCATAACAACCCACCTCGTATCTAAAAGGATGACGCGGACAGAGCGGAAAGCACAGGAAGAGATGAAACAGTTACTTGTACTGGAAAATGGTCAATCCAGGAGAGCCACAGGGAGTCACAAATGGCCTATCTGGCACGCCGAGGGAAAACAAGCGAGTATTGGAAACAGGGAGTGTGAATGAGTGTGCGGGGATTATGATAAGCTGCATGACCACTCATCCTGTCATCCCAACTGCTGTGTTCATTAAGTGCAGATCTCATATCTTAAAAAAAAAAAAAGCAAAGATCACAGTGTTCGCACACACAAAGTCATGACCCTAATTCACTGCCCACGCACAGAGCAGTTTAGCTAATCACGCTGTCATCCAGCTGTATCACGATGCTGTAATGAACGATACATAAATTCAAACCAACATTTACAAACTGAACTTGACTCTCTTTTGGAGCTGACAGACGCGACTACGGGTTTACTTGGTCCACCGATCTAAAACAAACGCAGAACAACAGCCCTGCAACATATCTTCATTTCATCATGTTCATTTATATCAGTGAGGGTTAAAGTATTAGAAACGTTGACTAAACTTTTTACATCGCGTACCACCACAGAAAATATCAGGCTCTCCGAGTGCCTCCGTTATGACAGACATTAAAATACAACAACGTGGTGCGGCCGTGTTCAGCTGCGGACAGTTTTATTTATAGACAGGTTTGTTCCTAATAAGAAGATTATTCATTGTTGACTGTTGTTGAATCCTGAATGGAAGTGGTTCAAGAACCAGAGCTAATCTGATGGAGAAGGGTTACTCCTGATCTGCACTTCTCTTTATAATATTTTTGGTTGGAGCCACGATGGCAGTGTTTTTTTCTTAAACCATTCATTTTACCTCCATTTACTATTGTGTCGTCATATTTTAGCTCGTAATTAATCACGGGTGTACATGCATGCTACGCGCATGAATATGACTATGTAGCAGGCTGATACTGACATAAAATATTACAGCAAACCCTCAAAACCTACTTTAATTTTGTAGTAGTTTGATAGAGCAGCATGTTGTTAATATGTTGATATATTTCAGAGATTCCTCCACATACCAGTAGAGAGGTCACGAACCACCAATGATAAACACGCTCCGCTACAAGGCGACTACAATAGGACCACAAAAGGGCCGTCAAGTTGAATGAACACGTCCCTCAAACAAGAACTAAACATTGTGACCTTCATGAAGGCACCTTTCATGTCGCGATAAACAAGCAACCGTGCACACGTTGGAGTAAAATCGTTCACATGTAACACGGTTAACGTTCACGTCACATGCAGTACACCTCCACTGTTCTTTTAACTCGTAGCAGAAGAGGACTTCCTCTGGACGGACGCTCACACGTCTAGTTAAAACTTCAAAGGGCCCAACGCTGAATGGGGACTAGCTCCAAGAAGCTGGCTGAGCCACTTTCCAAGGGTGTGTGTGGCCTAACCATCTGAAATATAGTCCCGAATAACCTCAGGCATTTAGAGAGTAACCCACTTGAAGCAATATCTCCCTTACAGTTTGCAGATATGTAATTTGGTTTACCCGCTTTTCTGTTCTCTGCAAGAATAAATGATGAAGCTCTTTTAAGAGGGCATAAATCTCAATTGTGCAAATTTATACATGCAACAGTATTGAACGTGGAGACATAATCTTGCAAGAGCGAATGGTTTACAAACCGGTGCTTAAAATGATGTTTTATACTCTGGGTTTCTTTATAATGATCAGCCAGAGCATGGGTGGTCATCATGACTGGATTCAAGTTCAACGTTTGCCACACAGCTTTCCCACCATGCTACATGCATTTCAGCCTACAAGCATGAATGTGGCAGGCATTAAACATTAACCAACTGTTGGCGAATAATGCAAAGATATTAGAGAAGTTTAATGCAGTCGTTGGTGCTTTTATTAGCCCTGCATGTGAGGTTCAAGGCCGCTGGCAGTGGAGACACCACCCCCGCCTCTCCAGCCCAACCTGGAGAGGACAAATCTTTTCCCCGGCGCCTTGTAGCGGCTCCTTAGCCTTTAGCCAACGGCCGACACTCTCCTGATAGGTAGACTAGCTTAGCTTAGCTCCACAAACCCTCGACTCAAATAGCTCTCCGTGGTGTTTAACAGTGTGCATGTGCGTTTTAAACACGGCAGCGCGGAACAAACACCAGGTGTAAATCTCTTTGTGTGCCCGGCTGTGGCTACAGCTATGCAGCGGTGCTGAATGGTGTGGTACACTGAAGCTAGCTAGCGGTAAATACCGATGTATGAGTGCCCAGCTAGCATAGCTCCAGAGCCAAACAACTACGAGTTCATTAGCAGCAGGAGCATTTTTTTTTTCTTCTGGCTAGCAGAACAGAGGATTCATTCCTGCTCTGCCAGCCAGCAGCCTGCTGCCATTTTCTCCGTGAAAAGTTCAGATTCCACAAGGAGACACAAAAGCCACTGTACCTGGTTCTCCATGTTTCTCTGGCCTCAGTGATTGTTGTATTTATTTACAGCGGCGTTTGTGGAGCGTCTCCCCAGCCTCTGCTCCTCATTGTGTGTCAATCCAGCCCAGAAGCGGAAGGCAGACGGCCTCCCCTCCCCTTCCAGACGGCCGCTGGCAGGCAACCAAAACAGAAAGCTCTCTCGCCCAATCACAGAGCCGCAAATTTAAGCACTCTTGAAAGGAGCCAATCAGAACGCTCGGAGGGCGGGACAGACGCTGAGCTGCAAATACAATTAAAGCATTTTCTGGTGGTTTTCTCGAGTGACAGTGAGCCTGTCCCAATGGCGACTGCTCTGTTTCAATTGTAAAATGCACATGATGATAATTGATTAATCGGGGCTCGATTGTATTGGTTTCACATTTCTGCTATTCCTATTAGTCTGGTAAATGTAATATCAATAACACTAACAATGACGCTTATATCTTAGTCATACAACCTAATATGTCTCGCAATATTCTTTTATTTACACAATGTGAGTTGAATTATCGGTTACCAGATTTTCATGAACACAATCTGTCCTCACTGTGTGATCATCGGCCAATGTTCGTCTTATAAAAGTATAATAAACTCACAAAAGCAGTGTTTAAAAAGTATATTTACTCCAGTTGTGTATTTCAATGCTATGTTCAAGTACTTGGTGTTGATCCAATCATATAATAATGCAACATTAGAGGGACTATTACTGCAGGCATAATGATTACTTCTGATACAGTAAGTTTTCTCTTTTTGTTTTCAGATAAATATATAAATGCAATAATATAATCATTTTGAATGCAGTAGTATCTTTACAGTGTGGTATTGCTACCTTTACTGAAGTAAATGCGTTCTTCACTGGTAAAAGCAAACATCTGAATGTCAGTATAATTAGTGAAAGCATGCAGAAAAGCTACACGGTAGCCTGCAGGAGATTTAGTAACACATGAACAGGAATCTTAAGTCAGTTAAAGGAAGTCAGTGGCCATATATAGCATGCATCATTCCCGTGAAACTTTTCTAAACTTGTATATCTCAATTAAAGTATTATAACGTCTTAACACCTGCAGGCTGTTTCACCAATCTTGTTCAGCCAGTCTCAAACGGTGCAGTGTACTGGTTCAGTTTCAAACGTTAGCTCTGAAAAGAAAGCAATACGTCTTCTGATTGAAGACTTCTTTTTATACAGAGTCGGGGAGTGAGGGCCCATTGCAGTCAAGTCGCTGTGGTGCTCAGACTTTGATGTGAGATTATCGGGCCTCTGCTATGGGAGTGAAGGTCACCACTCTCTCACTGGCTTGGTGCCTCCTCTTCTACTCCTGCCGCTCAAACTGTTCCAGTCTGCCTCGCAGTCAAATCTGAGTAAAAGCAATCCAACCTGGCTGTCAGACATGTATTGAGACATCAGCCTTTAAATCTTGCTTTTCAATACGTAGGAGAGGGAGAGATACAAAATGAAGACACATCCAACATAACATTGTTTTATTAAAATTGAAAGCAAATGTTTCAAAATGTATCATCATATATATACAGTATATACAGTATGTGTGTGTGTGTATATATATATATATATATCACTCTTCAGCTGACACTTTCAAATATAGGTTCAAAAGCCCCCAAAATATCTGCAAATGATAGAAAAGGAGGTGAGAAATCTTCTAACCTTGACACTTTATTACTACACCATAATTTGACCAAAACACATAAATAAAAGTATAAAATTAAATTAGTTTCAAAACTTCGAACTTCATTGGTATAAAACAGTAATTTAGAAAAGGGTTGTCCTTGTTTCATCTACCATCCTGATAACTGTTCTTGGAACTCTGTGTAACAGAGATAAATCCCTTTTATGTCTACATATACTTTACCAATAAAGCGAATTCTGTTTCACATCTGCAGACACGACTGCTTTATGTCAGTCTACAGTCAAAGGGTCAGAATACATATGTTTGATATTTACATCCAATCATGGATCATGGATCTTGACTGCTTAATGGATCACAGATGAAAACAAGAGACAGTGCTTTCTTTAGGCACACGTGAAGCAGTGGGTGGCAGCCTGCAGGCACATATACATTTTCATCAGAGATTTCAGATTTTCTACTTGGTATCTGCATTTCAGTTAATCATCTGGCTTTCACTGGTCATTATCTGTGGTTCCCCGCAAACAATTTTGAATAATACCCTCAGCAAACAGGAAGTCACTGTTTAACATTTTTACATTTAGAAAAAGCTTTGTCATTGTATTTGCATATGACTCCCGTGAAATTATGTAGTTTGGCCTGCACGTGCACTCTGTTCCACCTCTGTCATGATCCTCTTTGGAGGTGGCTTTGTCTCTCTCGTGTGGCTTGGCTGCTGCCACCACTTCCTTATTAGCTGTGTTCCTGAGAAGAGAAAACATTTGGATGCACATGAACACTGTCATCATCTATCATCTAGAGACACAATTATCTCCTCCCCAAATCAAAAATCTGGCCTCTTTAGCGTGTAGTCACATTACTTGCTGCTTTTGTCAGGGAGGACTTCAGCCAAAATAACATACAAAAGACTAATTTGTCAGCGTAATAAAAACAGATTATACACAATAAAAAGGCAGTCAACCGTGACAAAACAAAACAGATATACTACACTATTATGACCTATTATACAACATTTACTCACTGATCATGCTATCAGCTGCCAATTTGAACTGACAAAGGAGCAGTTAAAACAGGCCGTGCACTGCTCAGGATTAGATTTTGTGTCAGTTTGTTCTGTAGATTGTATAACTGATTTTGTTTCACACATTGCCAAATATGCAACACTTAAAAAAAAAATCAAAGAAATTGATTGGAATGATCAATAAAGCTGTGTCACTGTTTCAGGTTAACTTAAATGAAAAACAGAAGGCTTCGAGTGCTGCTGAGGTGACTATGGGTTAGTACATCATACTCTCTGCATGAGGAGATCATAACAAGAGGTTGCACAGAGCATGCTGACCAACCTCGGACACATGAGAGGTCTTGATCTTCGGTGGGGATGCTGGGCAGTCTGGACCGAACCTTGACGCAGCCTTAGCACCATTATCTAAAATGGAGGGACAACAGGTAAGTGTTTTAATCTTTAAATAATAGACAGTACAGTACATTACTACATCAGCCCGTGTGTCAGGCAACCTCACCTCGCCAGCTTCGTTCTGAATGGTTTGGTACAGTAATTGAAGGTGAGCATTTCAGAGTGCAAGAAGTGATCCTCTGGGTTAAGGAATAGCTTGTAACACATATTTTTAGGTTTCTCCCCAAAGAAAACCATTGAAGGAGTATTTTAATAGGCTAATCTGTAACTGTGACACAAAGTAATGTGTTTGTCAGTGGGTATTACCGTCAACATACAATCAGTGCTCGACGCCTGCATATTTTTACAACAAAAGAAAAAATATGAATAAATGATTTCTCACTCCCCTGTAGTCAATAAAACTGAGACTGTTGTTTAATCTCAGTGTGCATGCTCCACATCAGTTGTGCAGAAGGGGACAGTTAAAGCTCCATTGTTGAACTATTTGCGTTGTGTATGACTTTATGCTCTGCATAAGATCTCCCATGAGAAGCGCACATTTAATTTATTTTGGTGAAACAGGATCATATTTTACGGCATAAATGTGTTCTGCTTTACCCTCTGATGTCGTTCCACTGCTTGGCATCAACTCCCTGCAATTTGCAGACGGCAAAAGTAAACTCCTGTGAACTAAAGCTTCTGCCTTCCTCTGTGGCTGCAGAGCGCTCATCTCTGATGGATGTGTTGTGTTGTGTTGTCATCAAACATACTATGAAAACGAATCCCTGATTAGATTGATGGGTTTCAAATCAGTATGATGTTACAAAAGAAATGTTGCAATGAGTAACTTAATATTATCAGTGTAATACTATTACAGGTAAAGTCATGAACACATATTGATGAGCATTTGATTTTCTTTATATCGTTTCATTTGTGCAGCTTCGGGTTGAAAATCCTTAAACAGAGACAGGAGTTATGATCTGTTATCAAACGACTACAGTTACATATAACGGTTGGGTGTGTTATGAAGACTGTAGCTTTCAGATAAATTCTTCACACTCCCTCATTAAAACAAAATCAAGTAGAATACTTGTGCTAAAGTCATCAATCTTCACAAACGGCCTCCACAGATACATTATAGCGTATATTGTGAATATTGGTAAAGTTGGTGAAGAGGAGGGTGCATGAGTGTGTGGGCATTATGAGAAACAGCATGCTGTCATCCTAGCGGCGATTTTTATAAAACATAACAGTTTATTGACAGATTAGTTTTAGGGAAGAGGTACAACTAAGGACCAGGTAGACTACCAGCTAGTGAATCAGTGCGGGCGTATCTCCAGAGACAAAACAGTTCAGACTCCAGAAGGAGACATTGCATCAAGCCACTGTAACTGGTGGTCCATGCTACCCTGGTCTCAGTGGATGTTTGTGTTCCCTCAGCCTCTCCCCCGCAGTTACCGCTGCTCCATCACTTTGAACGACAATCGTTGGCGTTACTGTAACTGTCAGTTCTGCATGTTATCGCACAGACAACTAACCACAACACGGACCCAGCGGCTACAACTCTTTTTCTTCTTCTGTTGAGTGCCAATCACCTTGGAGACGGGGCTCCGTTCATTCCCAAGAAAACTGCTGGCGTATGAAGCGACAAAGCGACACAGGGCGGCGCACTCTCCTGCCTCTGATGCATGTTAATCGCTAGTCTACCAGTGAACTCAAAGGTCCAGTGTAGGATATAGTGGCTGCAGATTGCAACCAAATGATCACTGCTTGCCCTGCTAAACATGTAGGAGAAAACACAGTGACCCTGAAACTTGAGAAAAGACAGATCATCATGGCAGACTCCAGGTAAGATGGCCCACACTCACTCTATAAAGAGCTTGTTATAAGGTAACAAAAACATTTTTTAGGTGATTATACACTAATAAAGATATAGTTATGAATATTATATTCAGTTTCTGCCAATAAATCAAAAATCTCACACACTGGACTTTTTTAAACTATAAAATCACAGATTTAAATCAGTTTGATGTTACCCTAACTCTAATCAGGTGAATAGTATCTCTGTCATTCCCACTCTGCACTCTGTACACCTGTTCTTGCACTATGTAACTATGTGCTCCAGGCACGATCACTTATGAGAAGTACACAGTGCTTTACGGCACTGCATCACGCTTCCATAGAGCAGTACATCACAATATGTAATATGTGACCTTACACACACTGTACTGTATTGTGATATTGCTATCACGCAGACCTGCTTGACCGTTGCCCCACACTCCTGTTTGCTATATCCCAAATTATCGGACAGTTTAACCACTGCTGCTTTATTTATATCTACACTGTATGTTTTAAAGATAAGAGGGACTTGTGTCAAGGCTGGGAACAAGCACCAGGTGTAAATCTCTTTGTGTGCCCGGCTGTGGCTACAGCTATGCAGCGGTGCTGAATGGTGTGGTACACTGAAGCTAGCTAGCGGTAAATACCGATGTATGAGTGCCCAGCTAGCATAGCTCCAGAGCCAAACAACTACGAGTTCATTAGCAGCAGGAGCATTTTTTTTTTCTTCTGGCTAGCAGAACAGAGGATTCATTCCTGCTCTGCCAGCCAGCAGCCTGCTGCCATTTTCTCCGTGAAAAGTTCAGATTCCACAAGGAGACACAAAAGCCACTGTACCTGGTTCTCCATGTTTCTCTGGCCTCAGTGATTGTTGTATTTATTTACAGCGGCGTTTGTGGAGCGTCTCCCCAGCCTCTGCTCCTCATTGTGTGTCAATCCAGCCCAGAAGCGGAAGGCAGACGGCCTCCCCTCCCCTTCCAGACGGCCGCTGGCAGGCAACCAAAACAGAAAGCTCTCTCACCCAATCACAGAGCCGCAAATTTAAGCACTCTTGAAAGGAGCCAATCAGAACGCCCGGAGGGCGGGACAGACGCTGAGCTGCAAATACAATTAAAGCATTTTCTGGTGGTTTTCTCGAGTGACAGTGAGCCTGTCCCAATGGCGACTGCTCTGTTTCAATTGTAAAACGCACATGATGATAATTGATTAATCGGGGCTCGATTGTATTGGTTTCACATTTCTGCTATTCCTATTAGTCTGGTAAATGTAATATCAATAACACTAACAATGACGCTTATATCTTAGTCATACAACCTAATATGTCTCGCAATATTCTTTTATTTACACAATGTGAGTTGAATTATCGGTTACCAGATTTTCATGAACACAATCTGTCCTCACTGTGATCATCGGCCAATGTTCGTCCTCTAAAAGTATAATAAACTCACAAAAGTATATTTACTCCAGTTGTGTATTTCAATGCTATGTTCAAGTACTTGGTGTTGATCCAATCATATAATAATGCAACATTAGAGGGACTATTACTGCAGGCATAATGATTACTTCTGATACAGTAAGTTTTCTCTTACTGTTGTTTTCAGATAAATATCCGTCCGTCCGTCCGTCTTCTTCCGCTTATCCGAGGGCGGGTCGCGGGGGCAGCAGCTTCAGCAGGGAGACCCAGACTTCCCTCTCCCCAGCCACTTCGTCTAGCTCTCCCAGGGGGACCCCAAGGCGTTCCCAGGCCAGCCGCGAGACATAGTCCCTCCAGCGTGTCCTGGGTCTTCCCCGGGGCCGCCTCCCGGAGGGACGTGCCCGGAACACCTCACCAGGGAGGCGTCCAGGAGGCATCCTCACTAGATGCCCGAGCCACCTCAACTGGCTCCTCTCGATGCGGAGGAGCAGCGGTTCTACTCCGAGCTCCTCGCGGATGGCCGAGCTTCTCACCCTATCTCTAAGGGAGAGCCCAGCCACTCCACGAAGGAAACTCATTTCGGCCGCTTGTATCCGCGATCTCATTCTTTCGGTCACTACCCAAAGCTCGTGACCATAGGTGAGGGTAGGAACGTAGATTGACCGGTAAATCGAGAGCTTCGCCTTTCGGCTCAGCTCCCTCTTCACCACGACGGACCGGCGCAGAGTCCGCATCACTGCAGAAGCCGCACCGATCCGCCTGTCAATCTCCCGTTCCGTCCTTCCCTCACTCGTGAACAAGACCCCGAGATACTTGAACTCCTCCACTTGAGGAAGGATCTCAACCCCGACCTGGAGACTGCACTCCACCCTTTTCTGGCTGAGAACCATGGCCTCGGATTTAGAGGTGCTGATTCTCATCCCAGCCGCTTCACATTCGGCTGCGAACCCGCTCCAGAGAGAGCTGAAGGTCACGATCCGATGAAGCCAACAGGACCAGGTCATCCGCAAAAAGCAGCGACCCAATCCTGAGGCCACCGAATCGTAGCCCCTCAACGCCCTGACTGCGCCTAGAAATTCTGTCCATAAAGGTTATGAACAGAATCGGTGACAAAGGGCAGCCCTGGCGGAGTCCAACTCTCACAGGAAACAAGTCCGACTTACTGCCGGCGATGCGAACCAGGCTCTGACACCGAGAGTACAGGGACCGGACACCCCGTATTAACGGGTCCGGGACCCCATACTCCCGGAGCACCCCCCACCAGCGTTTCCCGGGGGACACGGTCGAATGCCTTCTCCAAGTCCACAAAGCACATGTAGACTGGTTGGGCAAACTCCCATGCACCCTCCAGGACCGTGCTGAGGGTATAGAGCTGGTCCACAGTTCCACGACCAGGACGAAAACCACACTGCTCCTCTTGGATCCGAGGTTCGACAATCTTGCGGACCCTCCTCTCCAGGACCCCCGAAAAGACCTTCCCAGGGAGGCTGAGAAGTGTGATCCCCCTATAGTTGGAACACACCCTCCGGTCCCCCTTTTTGAAGAGGGGAACCACCACCCCGGTCTGCCAGTCCAGAGGCACTGTCCCCGATGTCCACGCAATGTTGCAGAGACGTGTCAACCAAGACAGCCCCACAACATCCAAAGCTTTGAGGAACCTCCGGGCGGATCTCATCCACCCCCGGGGCCCTGCCACCGAGGGAGCTTTTTGACTACCTCGGCGACTTCAGCCCCAGAGATTGGAAGAGCCCACCACAGGGTCCCCCCGACTCCGCTTCCTCAGTGGAAGACGTGCTGGTGGGATTGAGGAGGTCTTCGAAGTATTCCTTCCACCGACCCAGGACATCCCCAGTCGAGGTCAGCAGCACCCCGCCCCCCACTGAAACACAGTGTTGACAATGCACTGCTTCCCCCGCCTGAGCCTCCGGATGGTGGTCCAGAACCTCCTCGAAGCCGTTCGAAAGTCCTTCTTCCATGGCCTCACCAAACCTCCTCCCACGCCCGAGTTTTTGCCCTCTGCAACCGCAGAAGCTGCGTTCCGCTTGGCATGTCGATACCCGTCAGCTGCTTCAGGGGTCCCACAGGCCCAAAAAGGTTCTGTAGGCCTCCTTCTTCAGCTGACGGCATCCCTGACCACCGGTGTCCACCAGCGGGTTCGGGGGTTGCCGCCCGCGACAGGCACCGACCACCTTGCGGCCACAGCTCCGGTTGGCCGCCTCAACAATGGAGGCACGGAACAAGGTCCATTCGGACTCAATGTCCCCCACCTCCCCCGGGACATGAGTGAAGCTCTCCCGGAGGTGGAGAGTTGAAACTCTTTCTGACAGGGGATTCAGCCAGACGTTCCCAGCAAACCCGCACAGAACGTTTGGGTCTGCCAGGTCTGACCGCCGTCCTCCCCCCACCATCGGAGCCAACTCACCACCAGGTGGTGATCAGTTGACAGCTCCGCCCCTCTCTTCACCCGAGTGTCCAAAACACATGGCCGCAAATCCGACGACACAACCACAAAGTCGATCATCGAACTACGGCCGAGGGTGTCCTGGTGCCACGTGCACATATGGGACACCCTTGTGTTTGAACATGGTGTTCGTTATGGACAATCCATGACGAGCACAGAAGTCCAACAACAGAACACCACTCGGGTTCAGGTCAGGGGGGCCGTTCCTCCCCAATCACGCCACTCCAGGTCTCCACTGTCACTGCCCACCGTGAGCATTGAAGTCCCCCAGGAGGACGAGGGAATCCCCAGAGGGAAGCACTCTCCAGTACCCCCTCCAAGGTCTCCAAAAGGGTGGGTACTCTGAACTGCTGTTCGGTGCGTAAGCACAGACAACAGTCAGGACCCGTCCCCCCACCCGAAGGCGAAGGGAGGCTACCCTCTCATCCACTGGGTAAACCCCAATGTACAGGCGCCAAGCCGGGGGGAAACAAGCATTCCCACCCCCGCTCTGCGACTCTCACCGGGGGCAACTCCAGAGTGGCAGAGCATCCAACCCCTCTCGAGGAAATGGTTCCGGAGCCCAACTGTGCGTAGAGGTGAGCCCGACTATATCTAGCCGGTACCTCTCAACCTCGCGCACCAGCTCAGGTTCCTTCCCCGCAGAGAGGTGACGTTCCACGTCCCCAGAGCCAGCTTCTGCGCCGGGGGTCAGACCGCCAAGGTCCCCGCCTCTGACTGCCGCCCACTCTCTGCGCACCCGCCCCCCGAGATCCCTCCCACAGGTGGGTGGGCCCATGGAAGGGGGGGCCCATGTCACCCCTTTCGGGCTGTGCCCGGCCGGGCCCCATGGGTCAAGGGCCCGACCACCAGGCGCTCGCCGGCGAAGCCCTTCCCCCCAGGCCTGGCTCCAGGGGGGGGCCCCGGTAACCCGCTAGTCCGGGCAAGGGAGACCTGACTCACTTTGTTTTTTCTCTTCATCGGGGGGGCGAAGATTGAGCTGCGCTTCGTCTGGCCCCTCACCTAGGACCTGGTTGCCATGGGTGACCCTACCAGGGGCATGAAGCCCCCGACAACATGGCTCCTGGGATCACTGGAACACGCAAACCCCTCCACCACGATAAGGTGGCAGCTCCAGGAGAGGTCAGATAAATATATAAATGCATTCAAAAATGATTATATTATTGCATTTATTATTTTTTTTCAGATAAATATATAAATGCAATAATATAATCATTTTGAATGCAGTAGTATCTTTACAGTGTGGTATTGCTACCTTTACTGAAGTAAATGATCTAAATGCGTTCTTCACTGGTAAAAGCAAACATCTGAATGTCAGTATAATTAGTGAAAGCATGCAAAAAGCTATTTTCTCTCTATATGAGCAGTACACGGTAGCCTGCAGGAGATTTAGTAACACATGAACAGGAATCTTAAGTCAGTTAAAGGAAGTCAGTGGCCATATATAGCATGCATCATTCCCGTGAAACTTTTCTAAACTTGTGTATATCTCAATTAAAGTATTATAACGTCTTAACACCGCAGGCTGTTTCACCAATCTTGTTCAGCCAGTCTCAAACGGTGCAGTGTACTGGTTCAGTTTCAAACGTTTTCTCTGAAAAGAAAGCAGTACGTCTTCTGATTGAAGACTTCTCTTTTATACAGAGTCGGGGAGTGAGGGCCCATTGCGGTCTGGTCTCTATGGTGCTCAGACTTTGATGTGAGATTATCGGGCCTCAGCTTCTCAGCTTTGAGGCAGAAGGTCATCACTCTGTCACTGGCTTGGTGCCTCCTCTTCTACTCCTGCCACTCAAACTGATCCAGCCTGCCTCATAGTCAAATGTGAGTAAAAGAAGTCCCACCTGGCTGTCAGACATGTGGGTGCCCCACTTGTATTGAGACATCAGCCTTTAAATCCTCCTTTTCAAGAGGGAGAAGTACAAAATGAGGCCATTTCCCAAAGGTTTCACACAGCAGAGCTTTATTGTTGTTAACAGTCATGAAAAAGAACATAGAGTATATCAATAGAAATAATCACTCAACAATTATGTAATGACTTCTAAGGCTTCAGTAAAACCAAACAAACATTTTGATGAATAATGTGCATGAAACATGTCTTTATCTATAAATGTTAACATTCAGGGAACTGGTTATCAAGTTATATGGCTAGTAATCCTTTAAAATGAAGCAATGCCCCGTTCTGATCCCTTATTACAGGGTATGACCTCAGTATGGACACGACTATTACTTTACCTTTTGAGAATGTTTAATTTGAACTTTCTTTGAATTTGACTTTTTAGAGGCCTGAGGAGAAATGCTAATGACTAATAACATCCCCGACAGCCCAAACGGATACTATTAGCAAATGTTTGCATGTCAACATGACAATGCAACATACTGTGGTTGTGTGTAAGCATGCAAACATTTACTAATAGTATCCATTTAGGCTAATGGAAATGTTATCAGTTAGTCAGGTATTAAGTCAGAAAAATACAAACATATTGAACTTTTGAACAGATGATGGAGGATCACCAAAAAAGATTAAAATTTATCCTCAGGGGGACATGAATCTCTGTGTCAATCCAATTGCAATCCATCCAGTAGTTGTTTAGATATTTCACTCAAAACCACAGATGTCAACCTCATTGTGGTGCTAGATTTATGATGTACTTGAAGTGAAAACCATGTCTAGACAACAGTAGCTGACTGACTGATATTGCCATTCCTACAGTCATGTTGCTAGCATGGCTAAAGCTGATTTGACTCCTCAGAGTTTCAGATCAGATCAGGCCTCTAAAAACACAGGTAACTTTTGGACACAGGGGTCACTATTGAGGACTGACTCGCAGAAAATGTCTGTGTGTATTTCTTTTTGTAAAACATCTATTGTGGTATCTATTGTATCTTTCAGGAAGGATCATGTGAATGGAGGCATAATCTACCTGAATATTCTCAAAACATCACCAAAACCAAGAGTTTCTTTTTTCACAGTTCAGTGAAGAATCAGTCATACAGAAGAATTGGATTTGCTTGTGATGGTTGTGGTCAGTCGTACTATTTAACTATTTGACTACTTTTTCCTGAGAAATAGACCTGTGAATTATGTGGTTTCAATATATATGTGTTACTGAAATGCTACAAATGTCAAATAAGGTCAGACACTACAGCTAACTACACAGGTAACTAGTATTCAATCAAAATTTAACAAAACTCAGTTTAGGTTACGCAGCTCAGACTAGCCCTGAAGGCAAGGTGTAACGTAACGTGTTGAGGTATTTTAAAACTTCAGGATGTAAACATTTTTCAGTGTAGTGCTTCGCTCAACCAAACTGTCACACTGAAGACTGACAGTAGTTATTATTTCTTATACTAAAAACAGGTAGAGAAAAACAAGTAGAAATTAAATGTTCACTCATATCTTTAAAATCAATCATCTTATTTTCTCAGTCATTCAGGAGGCCTATATGTTAATGGTCATGGTGGTTATAGGCTTCTATGCGGTAATCCATCAATGGTGTAAAACAATCCTTTAACAGGATCAGAAAGCGATCATAACTTAGATCTAGCTGTGTAGTCTTACTCTGTGTATTTAAGGATAATTAATTTAGGATAACAGTCATTTTGAAGATGTATTAATGGACTAAAGAAAGTTAAACCTGACATGAAATCTCTCAGCACCGTTTTCTGTGTTTTGGGAGTGCCCTTCAGGACCAATGTGAGGTATTCCAACAGCCCATTTGTCACTCGGCCAGTATCTGCAAGCCAGGCAGCGAGTACGGTATCTCATAGTTGGCATCCAGGTAAGCTATCAGGGTGCTGCCATAGGCTTGTAGCTATCACAATCAGAATATGCCTGGAAGATACAGATAATGAAGATCAATACACATGAGCATGTCCTTGGAAAGAAACCTCCCGGTCTCCAAGAAAATTAACATGTAACTACTGCTTTTTTTTTTCATTAACAAAATGTGCTTAATGGATTCTACTCAGAGTGAATGGATAGCTAAGTTCTGCAAAGAAGCTGGAGGAAGGTCTGGCGATGAGAGAGAGGCATAAAAAGTTCATGACTTTGACATGTGAGACCGAACCGAGGTTTCCATCCTGAGTTCTGTATGTGGTTAGATTTAGTCAAGAAAGCCCTTTGGTTAAGGTTAGGCAAATATTCTGGCTTTGATCACATTGAATTACAATAAACACATCCTTTGTTGTGACTGCTCCATATTAAACCATGATCTCAGCTGGCTTTAGTTTCTATGAGGGGATGATGTTGTATTACAAGTGTGGATATTGTAGGGAAAACAATAAAATATATTGTCAGTTTACATTTTGCAGATGTGTTTCCTTGTAATTAAAACCACAATAGCGATGGCCTTATCTTTCTTACTTAATGTATTTGTTGTTGCACATTAGTAATATACAAATGTAATTACTAGGAAACAAAAAGGAAAGGTTAGCAGTGGACATGAAAGGAAGTAGTAATATGGAAAAGGAAATGATGGGAAATATTAATAGTGGCAGGAAAGGAAGTAAAGTAAGGTAAGAAAAGGAAGAAAAATAAAGGAAAGGAAATGAGAAGTGAAGAAGTGGAAGGGAAGGGAAAGAAAAGAAAAAAGACATGTAGACCAGGACTTACCAGATACCGTGCAGGTAGCAGAAGTTTAGTTTCTGCCAGAAGCTGCAGCCAAAACGGTCACTAATCCAGCAGGTGATTGCGAGTATCCACAGAGCCACTGACAGCTTGGCAAGTCGCAGAGCTTTCTGGTCAGTGCAGCTGAGAAAAATGGTGATATAACAAATGAAAACTGACCAAAAAGACAGACAGTTACAAATGTCTGAAAACATCAGAAATTTCATACCATCTCATCTCAACGCCCAGAACGTAAAGCATATGAAGGCCGAAGAAGTTTAAGGCGTAGGCATTGGCTGTAGGTTTGACAAATGATGACAATGTGGAGATGACAGCAATCACCACAACAAGACTTGAAAATGTGGACCTGTGGATGAGCGGACAGAGAAAGGCAAAGGTTCAGGAGCATGTTTTTTTTGTACATTTGTCACCAGGAGTGACCCTTTTCATTATACCCTCAGGATGCTATGCATACAAGTATGTATAGTGAAATATTGTTGCGTCAAACTCAAGAAGGAGCAAAAAATGTTTGAAAACTGGAAAATCAACTTGAGGCTGTCGAGTCAGGGCTATAGGTGTCTTTTCATGTGTTCATTAAAATTTCATTAATCTTTTCCCCACCTTGTGGTTAAATATTTACACAGGTTAGGTGGAGCTCCAATCTTTCACAATAGTGAGAGCCCATTTCTGTCACATTCAGTGGAGACAGCAGCACCAAATTACATGTCTGTGACAATGACTCCGGTTGGAGCTGTCAGACAGGCTCCTCAGCCAGTACAGGTTAGGTTTCACATTGCTGTGCCTTGAAAACATTCTGGTATTGTTTGTTTATTTTGTCTTATTAAAGGATTATTGAGCTATGTGTGAGTCCTTAGTAACAAAGATATGAATTACCACTGAATAAAGACCATGGGCTAACTCATCTGGTGTAGGGTTAATTGCTGTAAAGTTGTTTTACCTGTCTTTTATAAAAGAAGGAAAGAGTCGCCGCGGAAACCAAACAGCATATCCCACCGCCAGCACCCACAGGATAGACAGCTCATCCAACATCTGGCCAACGAAACTAAGTGTCATGTGGAAGTATGCAGAGAATAGCCCTGTAACAAGAAAGAACTGTGTTTTAAATGTTTTCGTCATATTATAGAAGTAAAAACATACAGGGCGAGTCTAAAAACATCAGAAATGGTAATATAATGAACTGGAGCGTCTGTGAATCAGTGGTTCCTAACCCTGGGGTCAGGACTGCACCAGGAGCTGTAACACGATCAACTGGAGAGCAAAAACAATATTTCATCTGAAAAAATCTACATTACTATTCTTACAAACCTTTCTCTAAACTTACTCAATTACTGGATAATTTACATACCACATAAAGCAAGGATAATTCTTCTTTGGTCAAGCTGGTTACAGCTGTTTGCAACTAACTTGCGAGTCAGGTTGCAATTAACAGCTGTTTTTCAACAGCTTCCAACCTGACCTCATCAAATGTCCAAAAGTTCCAAAAGTTAAGTTTGTTACTTTCAGTACAACACAAATGCAACATTTATGGGACCTTTGCTGTGAACAATTCTAAAAGTTTATTTTGTTTTTGACCTATTTCTGTAACTGATGACCTATTTTGAAGTCCAGTGTCTTAGGGACATTTGGAAGTCTGCTTCTACATTATACCACTTGGACTCTGCAGGTATGCAAGAATGTGATTTATGCTTATGAGGTTTTGCTTGAAAGTCAATATCAAACATGTTTCTAAAATGATGAAACAGACAAACATATAAACATGAAATTTATGAATAAAGTGACTGACCTACAAATATCATCATGATCCAGACCGAGTGAATCGCCAGATTCCTTTCTTTGGCATAAGGGTGCAGAAGGTAGAGCATGATAGGAGATATAATGAAGAAAATAAAGCTGCTCATCTGCAAAGAAAACATAAGTCAATCAATTAATCAATCAGTTATTCCCTATAAAATATACCTACAATTATTCTGAGAAGCTGAACTCACAGTGTTGAAATACTCCACTACATGTTCAGAGTGTTTGTAGTTGTCTTCACACCAGTCGATTTCTGAACTCTCATATGAGAAAACGCCTGACATCTTTTCACTTGAGTAGAAACCTGTCCGACAGAGAGAAGGAAGACAATAAGTAATGCCAAGAGTGTATCTGCAGTTTTATAGACTTGTGTCAGTTGTTCCCTCAGTATGTAAAATAGGTGTATATCCCGGAGATACTGCAGGGTATTTGTTTAGGTGGTTTATGGAAATCAGTCTCTACCCCCCCTGAGATATATCTAAATTTGTATTCAAATACAGCAGCACGTTTTTATAACCTTCATGGAAGTCATTTAAATATTCACTGTAATGTGTGTTAGAAAGGGAGAAAGGGATAAACACACATTTAAGTAAAATAACAAGGGATAAACTGATCCTTTGCTTAAACTGTCTCTCTGGTTATTGAGTATGGACTTTTAAGTAGAAGCAAAAGCTGAGGTTACCAGTATGTGTGAAGTTCCAAAAACACTAGTTCTGGCAATTTCCATAATGCAACTGGACTGCATCTTTCTTTCTTTGAGACCCTCCACATCTTTAGCTCAAGTAACCTCAATAATGTCAAAAGCTCCTCTCAAGGCACGGAAGACATACACATAGCAGTCTTCTTTATGACAAGTCAACTGATACTCATGTGTAAAACTGGTGGAGTGTCCCTTTAATATTGTTTACACACTGCTTCATGTTCACATATTACATATAAAGTGGGATAGTTCAGGAAATATTACAGGTTTGGACTGTATGAGCATAATAATGTGTAACTGTCATTTGATACTTTGTCACAGTTTCTAATATTCTGCCCTTCTAATGTATGTAAACAAAATAATAATAATAATGAAAATGCAGTGAAAGCAATAAAGAGTCCAGTACAATGTCACTTTTAACTATGATATCATTGATAAAATATAATTTAATTTACACATTTTAAACAAAAAAACTTTATAGATTTCAATTTTTTTATTATAAATGTGCCTGATAAAGTGGCTACTGGCTACTGAATGTAGATAAGAGTGTAAATACAATATATATGACTGATGACAATTGCAATGTAATTATGCCATACTATATCAGTTATTATAGGATTCATATGTTGATATGACATGTGAAACTCACTGATCAACACATATGCACTCACAGTCTAGAACACTGAAGTGATTTCATCTTAAAGGTGTGAGAGCTTCACACCTCTACTGGTCAAAAGAGCCACCGAAGTCTAATTCATTCATTAGAAAAAATAAAAAAAAATAAAATAATTAAAGCTGCAAGCAGCGTTGAACGGGCCCTCGCACTCCCACGCAACTCGACGGCTGGCATGTCGGAAGGCACCAGTCGGAAGACGCGCGAACCTTTTTCAAAGCATTTCGCTCAATCGAACACACACATTAGCCATCTTTTCTTTGGCCACTGGGAGGCGCTGTGAAAATCAGCAAATATTTATATGGAAATGTATTCTAGGCCAGACTGCCGTTATACATCAGAGGTTTGGGGGAGATTGTAGTGTTTTTCGCAAAGTTATAGCACGTGGAAATTTCATGGTAAAACCCCAAAATTCGTGGCCCCGCCCCTCTGACGCAGTAAAATCCGGAACTCACGATTTTGATAACTTTTCATGGTCGAGGCCTTAAGAACACACACGGCAAGTTTCAAACAGATAGGATGAAAGCTCTAGGAGGAGTTCGTTCAAATACGACCCCCGAAAATGAGCCCAAAAGCACGAAAACGCCAACTTTGAAACAAAGTGCACGCCGTACGCTTGGCGATAGCCCAGGTCACCAAGAGGCTTTTTTGTGCGTCTCAGTACTTTACATACTCCCGCTAAATTTCGTACACGCGGATCAAAGCGTGTCGAGGGGCTCCTCCGACAACTGAAACGTAGGTGGCGCCGTAGAGCCATTTTTATACGTCCACGTGCGAGACCCCCAAAATACGTAATTTTACGCCCGACTTTGGGGGGTAGGCAAAATTTTCGCAACTTTTCGAGTACATATAGGCCGTCGAAAATGCGATTCATTTAGGAGAAGAAAACGTCCAAACGAAAAACAATGGTTTTTTGCTCGGGCCCAAATAATGGTGATTTTCATCCTCAAATATCTCGCTTCCTGTTCATTTTAGGCCATTGCTCCAAGAGACTTTTTTGTACGTCTTGCCATGCTCTACAATTCAGATGAGGTTTCATCACTCTGTGTCTAAAACTGTGGCGGGGCTGCCTGAAAGAAAAGTTCAAGGGGGCGCTGTGGGAAAAAGTTCCCCCCCGCCCCTAAGTTTTTATGCAGCCGAAAGATGCATAATATCGGTCTTAACAACCACAAGAAGTTTCAGACAGGTCTGACGAAATATATGAAAGCAACACCGCCTTTGCCGTATAAAACAGCCAAAAAGCAAATGGAGTTTGGAGGTCGTATCAAAGGGTCAAATTTGACGGAGTGCCACGGCCACGCCGTTTCATCGAAACTCATGATTTTGATAACTTTTAGTCAGGAAGTCTATATGAACGTAACTACCAAGTTTGAAGTCAATTGGACAAAATCCCTAGGAGGAGTTCGTTCAAATATGAACCCTTCTCAACCGGCCAAAACAGCAAAAATGGTGATTTTCATGCCTAAATATCTCGCTTCCTGATAATTTTAGCCCATTTCTCCAAGAGACTTTTTTGTAGGTCATGCCTTCATCTGCATTTCGGCTAAGGTTTCATAATTTTATGTATAAAACTGTGGCGGGGCTGCCTGAAAGAAAAATTCAAGGGGGCGCTATAGAGCGGTTTCGCCCCGCCCCCTAATTAATTATGCAGCCGAATTTTGCATAATATTGCTCTTAATTACCACAAGAAGTTTCAGACAGCTCTGACAAAGTATCTGAAAGCCCAACACTTTTGCCTGAAAGACAGCCAAAAAGTCAATGGAGTTCCATTTTTCGTCGAAAAAATCGGCACGCTTGACTTTGACGCGTCGTCACGGCCACGCCCTTTGATCTAACGTTGAAATTCTTTCTCAGATGACAACTCCAAGGCCTTGACAACATCCACACGTAGTTTGAGGTGGATATGGTCAATATTTTACCAGCTGGACGTCATCTCGTAAAAGTGGTCTTTTTTGTCGCCACTAGGAGGCGCTGTGAAATTCTCCAAATATTTTTATGAAAATGTATTCTAGGCCAGACTGTGATTATATATCAGAAGTTTGATGAAGGTTGGAGTATTTTTGGCAAAGTTATAGCACGTCGAAATTTCACGCCAAAACGCCAAATTTCGTGGCCCCGCCCCTCTGACGAAGTAAATCTGAACCTCACGATTTTGATAATTTTTCATGGTCGAGGCCTTAAGAACACACACGCCAAGTTTCAAACAGATAGGATGAAAGCTGTAGGAGGAGTTCGTTCAAATACGACACCTGAAAATGACCCCAAAAACACGAAAACGCCAACTTTGAAACAAAGTGCCCGGCGTACGCTTCGCCGTAGCCCGGGTCACCAAGAGACTTTTTTGTGCGACTCAGTATCTTACATACTCCCGCTAAATTTCATACACGTGGATCAAACCGTGTCGAGGGGCTGCTCCGACAACTGAAACGTAGGTGGCGCCGTAGAGCCATTTTTGGTCGTCCATGTGCGAGACCCCCAAAATACGTAATTTTACGCCCGACTTTGGGGGGGTAGGCAAATTTTCGCAACTTTTCGAGTACATATAGGCAGTCAAAAATGCGATTCATTCCGCGGAAGAATAAGAAAGAAAATTAAAGCTGCAAGCAGCGTTGAACGGGCCCTCGCACTCCCACGCAACTCGACGGCTGGCACGTCGGAAGGCACCAGTCGGAAGACGCGCGAACCTTTTTCAAAGCATTTCGCTCAATCGAACACACACATTAGCCAGAATCGGACAAGGTCAAATCTGACGTAGCGCCACGCCCACATTCTTTCATCAAAATTCATAATTTTGATAACTTTTACTCAGGAAGTCTATATGAACCTAACTACCAAGTTTGAAGTCAATTGGATGAAATCCCTAGGAGGAGTTTGTTCAAATAGGACCCCTTGTCCACCAGAACGATGCACTAAAAATGGTGATTTTCATTCTTAAATATCTCGCTTCCTGTCAATTTTAGCCCATTGCTCCAAGAGACTTTTTTGTAGGTCTTGCCATGTTCTACAATGTGGCTGAGTTTCATAATTCTATGTCCAAAATTGTGGCGGGGCTGCGTCAAAGAAAAATTCAAGGGGGCGCTATAGAGCGATTTCGCCCCGCCCCCTAATTAATTATGCAGCCGACTTTCGTAACTTTTTGTCCTTAATAACCTCAAGAAGTTTCAGACAGCTCTGACAAAATATATGAAAGCACCACAGCTTGTGATTAAGAAACAATCAAAAAGTCAAAGGAGTTTGAATGTTGAATCAAAGGGTGAAATTTAATGGAGTGCCACGCCCACATTCTTTCATCAAAATTCATGATATTGATAACTTTTAGTCAGGAAGTCTATATGAACGTAACTACCAAGTTTGAAGTCAATTGGACAAAATCCCTAGGAGAAGTGCGTTCAAATATGACCCCTTCTCAACCGCCCAAAACAGCAAAAATGGTGATTTTCATGCCTAAATATCTCGCTTCCTGTTAAGTTTAGCCCATTTCTCCAAGAGACTTTTTTGTAGGTCATGCCTTCATCTAAAATTCGGCTAAGGTTACATAACTCTGTGTATAAAACTGTGGCGGGGCTGCGTCAAAGAAAAATTCAAGGGGGCGCTATAGAGCGATTTTGCCCCGCCCCCTAATTAATTATGCAGCCGAATTTTGCATAATGTTGCTCTTATTTACCAGAAGAAGTTTCAGACAGCTTTGACAAAGTATTTGAAAGCCCAACACTTTTGCCTGAAACACAGCCAAAAAGTCAATGGAGTTCCATTTTTCGTCGAAAAAATCGGCACACTTGACTTTGACGCGCCGTCACGGCCACGCCCTCTGATGAAACGTTGAAATTATTTCTCAGATGTCAAGACCAAGGCCTTGACAACATCTACACCTAGTTTGAGGTGGATATGGTCAATATTTTGCGAGCTGGACGTCATTTCGTAAAAGTGGTCTTTTCTGTCGCCACTAGGAGGCGGCTGTGAAATTCTCCAAATATTTTTATGGAATTGTATTCTAGGCCAGACTGTGATTATATATCAGAAGTTTGATGAAGGTTGGAGTATTTTTGGCAAAGTTATAGCACGTCGAAATTTCACGCCAAAACGCCAAATTTCGTGGCCCCGCCCCTCTGACGCAGTAAATCTGAACCTCACGATTTTGATAAGTTTCATGGTCGAGGCCTTAAGAACACACACGCCAAGTTTCAAACAGATAGGATGAAAGCCCTAGGAGGAGTTCGTTCAAATACGACCCCTGAAATGACCCCAAAAAACACGAAAACGCCAACTTTGAAACTAAGTGCCCGCCGTACGCTTCACCGTAGCCCGGGTCACCAAGAGACTTTTTTGTGCGGCCTGGGATGTTTCATACTCCCGTTAAATTTCGTACACATGGATGAAACCGTGTCGAGGGGCTCCTCCGACAACCAAAACGTAGGTGGCGCTGTAGAGCCATTTTTGTTCATCCATGTGTGAGACCCCCAAAATACGTAATTTTACGCCCCACTTTGGGGGGGTAGGCAAATTTTCGCAACTTTTCGAGTACATATAGGCAGTCGAAAATGCGATTTTACTTTAGGAAAAAAAAGAATAATAATAATTAAAGCTGCAAGCAGCGTTGAACGGGCCCTCGCACTCCCACGCAACTCGACGGCTGGCATGTCGGAAGGCACCAGTCGGAAGACGCGCGAACCTTTTTCAAAGCATTTCGCTCAATCGAACACACACATTAGCCAGAATCGGGACAAGGTCAAATCTGATGGAGCGCCACGCCCACATTCTTTCATCAAAGTTCATAATTTTGATAACTTGTACTCAGGAAGTCTATATGAACGTAACTACCAAGTTTGAAGTCAATTGGACGAAGTCTCTAGGAGGAGTTTGTTCAAATAGGACCCCTTCTCAGCCATCCTGAAACACCAAAAAACTGTGATTTTCAATGTACATTTTAGCCCATTACTCCAAGAGACTTTCTTGTAGATCTTGTCTAAGTCTACAATTAGGTAATGCTTCTACAAGTGAAAATGGAACCGGGTAAATCACACCAGTGTTACCTGAGTAGTGCGTGTGGATTCTCTCCAATCCATGTATACAAACTGCACTTGTGTTTAATGCTTAATGGTTTCATACATTTTGTCAAAGTAGCTGTATTGTTTTGTTGTTTTTTTTTCATGTGTCATAAAGTTATGTATTTATCATAATGTAGTGTGCTGGTAAAGGTCATGCAACAAAATGTTTTTATTATGAAGAAGTAGCATTAAATGAGTTTTTGTCCTGTTCATGAAATCACTCAAACTACAGGTCTACTGTATAGTATACAGTAGATAAACCAGGTTCATGTTGGGCTCTGTGGTGGGCGTGACACTGGGAGACCAAAATGCCCATTAAGCGCAAAGAAAGGGTTAGCAACGACACTGCTAATCACCCGCACCTAACCTCAATTGTTGACTGCATTCCTGCCTAATGGCCGATAATCACCTGTACTTCTTCCTCTTTAAATGGAGATTCACAACGATCAAACTGCGATCAAATATTCAACAGGAGGCTATCTGTGATGTCCATGACACTGGGAGAGCAAACTGCCCATTAAGCGCAAAGAAAAGGTTCAGCAACGACAATGCAAATCAGCCGCATCTAACCTGCATTCCTACATAATGGACGATAATCACCTGTACTTCTTCCTCTTTAACTGGAGATTCAGAAAAAAGTTCTTGTTTTATGGTTCAATTTATGTATGGGGAATTTAACCTATTTGATGGACAAAAATGAAAATACCGAAAATGAAAAAACAAAACATAACGCAAATTCCAATCAAACAATCAACAAAAAACCTGCATACCACGTAATGTAGCTTACACCCAGAGACCGGCCATTTGACCGGACTGGAAAGTTGCCGACAGATTTATTAGATTATTTTATGATTCAATAGTTCTAAAGGAGTCTGAGTATTTATGTTGTTTATATCTAACATGTCGCTGTTTACTAAATCAACAGAATCAGTTATTCGTCTCTTTTTTCTCGCTGGCGCTCTCTATCTCTCGCTCACGATCTGATGTAGTGAAAGCCGCAGCTGGACACACCGGTGTACAACAGCTGTTCTCAGAGATCGAGTGTGTTTCATAGGCTTCAGAAAACATCAAACAGATATAGCCCGTAAAGATAAGTTACAAAAGAAAACGGGTCATCAGACGTTACGGGAACGAATCGTGCAGCGTAACAAGACGACATTTTAAATGACAATATGAAAATTTTATGAAGATGTCCATGAAATCACAGCTGCACTTCAGAAAAGACGTAAATACGTAATTGTTTTATCTGTGTATTTGTTATGTGCTGTGGAGACAGAGGTGTCTGTGTGAAACGTGTGCACATCGGTGGATTTTTGCTTTTAATGCAGTTACGGCATTTGAGTTTACGGCGGACGCGGTGGGCAGCTTACTGGCACACGGGAGCGGGGTGGATGGCCCACCATACTGCCGGCTGTGGCGGTGGGCGCCTCTGCGATCGTTTGGATCACGTCTGGCTGTCGACCGGTATCTCACGATCGACGTATTGGGCACTCAATTTTAGTGGTACGCAGTACCGGACCGTACCGGTTTATAACAATAACAATGATTTAGCCGGTCATGTTGCGAGGTGAGTGGATTGATGGGACCGCAAAGTTCAAATTTCCGGGGTTTCGTGTTGTTTGTATATCAGCGGTGTGTGTGTGTGTGTGTGTTTTTTTTTTGCGCACGCAGCGTATAGCGTCGTATAATGATATAACAGATGGCAATGCTTGCGGAGACTGTTACTGCTCTGTGTTTAGATTCAAACTAACCGCTCACACCCAGCCCTCTACACGCTCAGGTGAGTGGAAATGAACAAAGGGTGCTGGTTGGCTTGCGGAGAATGGGGCTGTTCTGTGTTATCGTCCAAACTAACCACACACACGGAGGCTCAGGGGCGTGGTAATGAACAAAGGTTGCTGGTTGGTTGTCAGGTACGATGCGGTGCTTAACAAAGCCCCGCCCCAGGTGAGCACTATATTAGCCGGAGCTCAGGTAATGCTCGCTGATTCTGTTTGCTTCAGCATCCAGGATCTCTCTCGTTGCTTCGGATAGCTTTGTCTGTCAGGACGTAGCGGGATTTTTTTGCTCTTTGGATTATTTCTTCAAGAACTCTTCACTTCACTTCACTTCACTTGATCACGGTAAGTCACTTTTTACAGTATTTGGATGTTACATTGTTGCTGTAAAGTGATATGTATGTGGTGCATGTTCCTGTTTTGTTAGGTTATGTTGGTTATTGTCTCTGTGGTGAAATATAGTCACTATCACAGTGATATTCATATAATATTGATAGGTAAATAATATGCTACATTACAGAGTATATTAAAGTCGTAAAAACGAACTATGTTGGCCAGTGGTCCGCAACCCGCGGACCGGTACCGGTCAGTCAATCAGTTGGTACCTGACCGCAAACGAAATAATTAATTATGTCCGTTTTATGTATTATCTGAGTATGGACGATCTTTTACTTTGAAAAACTTTTGAGAAAGATTGTTTCGGTGACGTCTGGGTCGCTTGCGCTGTGTAATGGCAACGATAGCCAGCAGTCACGATTCAGAGCGTTGTTCATGGTGCGTGCAGTGTGTTTGTCTGATCATGCAGTGTGTACTGAAAAGAGGCTTACTAGTATTGTGCTGTTCAGTGCAGATGTAAAATTTATTTGTGCTGTGTCCTCTAAGCATCTGCATGTGTATGTAATGTATGTTCCTGTTTTGTAAATATAAGTTAGGATGTAGTGGTAATATTGAGGCTTTATGTGGTTATTGGTTATTATAGTATACATGTGTAGTTGAGTGGATTTACCGAGAAACATATTGTTTTGTTCATTGTTGCAAATGCAGATGCAGAATTTAGTTGATGTGTCCTCTAAGGGGCTTGCAGTTTGATCCCCTTGATACAAAAGTTGCACACGCTTTGTGCAAACAATAAATTGTACAACCCTGCTGTTCAATGTTGGTTACTACAGCTACTGGCTGTGTCAGTAGTCAGTTTAGCAAAACACAGTGTTCATTGTGTTGTTCGTGGTGCAGTGTGTTTGTCTGATCATGCAGTGTGTACTGAAAGAGGCTTACTAGTATTGTGCTGTTCAGTGTAGATGTAAAATTTATTTGTGGTGTGTCCTCTAAGCATCGGCATGTCTATGTAATGTATGTTCCTGTTTTGTTAAATATAAGTTAGGATGTTAGTGGTAATAGTGAGGCTTAGTGTGGTTATTGCTTATTATAGTATACATGTGTAGTTGAGTGGATTTAATGAGAAACATATTGTGTTGTTCATTGTTGCAAATGCAGATGCAGAATTTAGTTGATGTGTCCTCTAAGGGGCTGCAGTTTGATCCCCTTGATACAAAAGTTGCACAAGCTTTGTGCAAACAATAATTGCACAACCCTGCTGTTCAATGTTGGCTACTACAGCTACTGGCTGTTGTCAGTAGTCAGTTTAGCAAAACACAGTGTTCATTGTGTTGTTCATGGTGCAGTGTTTTTGTCTGATCATGCAGTGTGTACTGAAAAGAGTCTTACTAGTATTGTTGCTGTTCAGTGTAGATGTAAAATTTATTGTGCTGTGTCCTCTAAGCATCTGCATGTGTATGTAATGTATCTTCCTGTTTTGTTAAATATAAGTTAGGATGTTAGTGGTAATATTGAGGCTTAATGTGGTTATTGCTTATTATAGTATACATGTGTAGTTGAGTGGATTTACCGAGAAACATATTGTGTTGTTCATTGTTGCAAAAGCAGATGCAGAATGTAGTTGATGTGTCCTCTAAGGGGCTGCAGTTTGATCCCCTTGATACAAAAGTTGCACAAGCTTTGTGCAGACAATAAATTGTACAACCCTGCTGTTCAATGTTGGCTACTACAGGTACTGGCTGTGTCAGTATTCAGTTTAGCAAAACACAGTGTTCATTGTGTTGTTCGTGGTGCAGTGTGTTTGTCTGATCATGCAGTGTGTACTGAAAAGAGGCTTACTAGTATTGTGCTGCTCAGTGCATATGTAAAATTTATTTGTGCTGTGTCCTCTAAGCATCTGCATGTGTATGTAATGTATGTTCCTGTTTTGTTAATTATAAGTTAGGATGTTAGTGGTAATATTGTTCATTGTTCATTTATATTCATTGTGTTGTTCATGGTGCAGTGTGTTTGTCTGATCATGCAGTGTGTACTGAAAAGAGTCTTGCTAGTAGTGACTTTGTTATTAATGCAATGTTGTTGTCCTGATGTTTAGATGCCGCGTGGCAAGGCTACCGCCGCTCTCAGGCTGCCAAGAGGAGGATGGAGAGGCAGGAGAGTTGGCGTGTGGACGTCAACCCTGTTGACAGTGTACCTTTTGGTATGTACTACCTGGGGTTTGTTATTTTCTGTACATTTTGTCCATCATTTGTCTTTGTTGGTTTTTGTTTTTTTCTGTGACATTGACTAACTTCTCATGTTATATTATATCTCTGTTTTTTTCAGTCCGTGGTACCGGTCAGCGCCACAGGTGTGAGAAGGTGGGAGCAGTCGCAGCTGACCAACAAGCCGCACAAGTTGGTCATTCCTGCTGGGCACGCTAAACAAGAAGGTATTATTCGAATCCAAATGATTGAAGAGACAATGAAAGCATTAAGTATACATTGCCATGTACTAACTCCTCCTGTATTTATTTCATTTCATTCAGTTCGTTCTTCTTGTTGGTGACTCCCCACCTGCGTGCCTTGGTGGACGGGTTCGTTGCGATGCCAGAGGGACCGCTGTCCTTTGGCTTCATGTCCACCCCTGGGGCGACTGCAGCGCACCTGAGGACCGAGCTCGTGGCTGCTGTGGTTCCTCGCCAGCCTGATGCGGTCGTTGTCCTGGCCCCAGCAACAACCTCACCGCTTGCAGGGGGCTGGAGGACTCGTCTGCAGATTTCGCCGCCCTGGTGAAATCTGCACGCAGCCGTTGGTCCAACGTAAGTGTGAATTTATGGTTAGAAGACATATTCTGGACGATGTGTGTATTTTTGCAATGTTAAAATTATTGGCCTTTGTAATAACATGACATGTGTTGGCAGGTTGTGGTGCTGGACTTTCCGCCTCGACTCAGTGTTGCAGAGGCGGAACAGAGGCTGCTGCGCATGGCTTACCACAGTGTGTGTGTGGAGCAGGGTAAGTTTAAATTACACTGATATGTTGGAAGATTGATTTATTTATAGCTATGCTACTAAACAATCACGTGTAATATGTACTAATTATAGTGTCATTCATGTTTGTTTAGGCGTTCCTTTCCACCACATTGCAGAGAACTTCCCTCTGCGGCAGCGCGACTTGTGGGCCAGAGATGGTGTAAGTATTTTTTTTTTTTGCAGCAAAAGATTGTACAGCTGGGAAATGTACTGTGTAGTTTCATGTAAATAAGTAGTGATTGCCAATGAATGATAGTAACGTCTTTTGATTTTGGTTTTTACAGACCACACCTGAGCGACAACGTTGGTATGCCGATCCTTGCGTACCTTCTGTGGCAGGCAGCCGACAGACAGCTCGCAGAGCTAGAGCCAGAGCCACCCGATGTCGGCCGTGCCCGCCTGCCCGTACCGTCCCCGGTTTGCCACCCAGGTGGTCGTGGAGCGTGTCACGAGCCACAGCCACGGCCGGCAGCCAACCCAGACGGGTGGGTTACCGTGGTTCGGGGCCAGAAGGTAATATATTTGATTTATGGAATTGATGTTAATGAAATGCACATACACTGGGCTGTTATCTTAATCTGTGGCATAACACGACATTCATGTGTAACACAAGCATTTGTCTCTTCCATTTTATAGCGCAGTTTGCCTGAAGCTGAGCTGGCAGCCTTGGACGCTCAGGTGGTTCAGAAGAAAGGTATGTTATGATGAATTTATACATGAGCTCAAGAAGTTCACATGTTTGATGGATTGCCTTTGTGGGTTTTATGCAATGGCAATTGACGGTATTCTCTTATTGTCATTTTACAGGTGGTGGCTGAAGGAGTGTTTCATTCCACTCACTCCTGTGCGGTTCAGCCCAACCTTGCTGCGTGCTGTGGAGAAGACGAGCCCGTCTTTTCTCCCTTCACCTGAGGTGGAGACTGCTGTTCCTGTGCACATCCAGGTAATTCATATACATTCTTTCTACCTTCTTGTCATCATGTCTTGCGTTGCATTCATCATCAGTGCTAAATTTGAATAACTGTATGTATCTGAAATTGAACATTGCAGTAAAATGTTATGTTTTTGCTGATTTTAGAAGCGAAAGGTGGCGGCGAAGCGCAGGACTGTTGTTGCACGTAGGAGGACTGCCAAGAGAACAGGTCAGTATTATTTGTGATCTTTGTGTTTTGGTTTGACACTATGAGAACATATTTAGTACATTTGGCTGTATTCCTGCGTGCATATGTGTTGTATGTGTATGTTAATTGGTTGTTGTAAACTGCTTCTGCAGGTGGACACAGCGGTGTCAGAGGTGGCGGTGGGCGAAACCTGTCAATGCAGTGCCTGTTGCAGAGAAGGTTTGTGATTTCAGGTTTTGTTTAAATAATATCAGGAAATTTTACTTGGACATTGCTGAAGTTGTTACTTATAAAAATCTCAATTGCTTCTTATCTTGTATGTTCTGTACTTGCTATAAACATTTGTTACTTTTTTCTTCTTTAGATGGACACAGATGTGGAGGTGGTTTCCGTGGTAACACCTACCAGTGCAGTTTCTACGCCTGTGATGGATGAGGTTTGTGAATTGATTTGTTGTTGAGCAGTCATTACCCCATTTTGGCGAATGGCCATAAAGCACACTGCCTGTACTTGAATTTGGTCATTAACAATTCATTGACATGATCTTTATTTACAGAACGAGGCCACACACCATGCTGTGGACCTGACGTCGGGAGCCAGGATTGAGCGTGCCGCTGCCAGTCCGTGGGGGAGGAGGGATGAGGTTTGTACATTGAATAGTTGACTAACTTGTTTAACCATAGTTGGTTAAAACAAAAAAAAAAAAGATTTTAAACCACCCTTTCAAGGGGGCAAATCTTGTTTACCTAAATGCAGCGTAAACACATTCCTTCAAGTTATTAAAATCAGTTTTTTTTTCATTTTTCAGGTCCAGCCACCACATCCTGCAACACCAGGATCTGCGCAACTGGGTCCAACTCAGGAGCGAATACGGTCGGTGACATTTCATTCAAGCATGTGTCACGCTTGGCGGGGGATTGTGCAAATAGAGAAAGTATCAGGGGGTCATTCCATCAGGGGAATGCTGTGTTAAGAAACCCTGGTGTGCAGTGCATGGCTGTATCGTTAGTCAGGCATAGCAAAACATAGTGTTCATAGCGTTTTTGACTGGGAGAAGAAAGATTTGGACAGTGTTTTGTTTTTAGGCGATGATTTGTACTCGTCTTTGCGCTGTAGTAACATGATTTAGCGGAGGGTCTAGATTGTTGTGTGTTTCCCGATTTGCCTCAGCAGTCAGTCCTTTATGGACAGACCTTTGCTTTTGTATACGGTGAATGGGGTGACAGGGACAGTTGGCGGGATCAGGGAGAGCTTGTTGATGCAGGTTGTAGGGATGCTCGCTAGTGAAAGGGCTAGGAATACATGCTTGGAAATACAGCACATGTTTTCTGACGTTGGCAGCCAGTACATGTGCTGTATTATTTGTGAGCATGGTCGCTATGCTGTAGTGATTCACATGCACGTAATGCGTGTGGAATGGTTGATGCGAACGGGAAAGTGTTGTTGTGTGCATTTGTCAACACTTGAAGACGTTTGCAACTATGCATGCCAGTTGTCTGTTTCACTTGGTGTCTGGACACAGGCCTTTTGAGATTGCTGCTGTTTCTGTGACAAATCCTGTCACAGATGACCACAGTTCAGAGTGTTTGTCTGTGCATGTGGTGTGTGCTGGGGACAGTGTAGCTAGCAGTGTCTCTGAATCCACTTCAGTTATAGAAAGCAGAAGCGTAAACGTAAGAAAAAGGGCTCTAATGTAAACGTAACATTTAAAAAAGAAAAAGTTCTGACATCACTGCTGTAAATTCAGATGTTGAATTTATTGTGTGATGTATCTTCTAAGGGATGCGTTTGATCCCTTGATAAAAGAGTTGCACAAGCTTTGTGCAAACAGTTAAACGTAGATTTTGAGAAGCAGGATAGGCAGACGTGTTCCTCCTGGCTGGCATGTTGGGAACTCCTTGCACGAGTGACAGCATTGTCGCTGATGGTAACTGTTTCTTTCGAGCAGTGTCTCAAGCTGTGTCTGGTACACAAAAAAACCACCTTAAAGTCAGGCGTGCTGTCCAGTCAGACATGTAGAAAGGAATGCTTTGCAGTACTACGAGTTTTTTTAAGATCCCAGATTCTACTGTGGATGAGTATCTCAATTCATCAAGGATGAGATGATGTTGGTAGTTGGGCTACTGAGATTGAATTCAAGCCACTGCCGATTTGTTAGGTGTGAGTATTTATACTTACTACAATGATCGCTGGCTTAAGTATTCTTGTAAATAAGGCCATGTCTAAGCAAGGGATCTACTTGCAACATGTTAATGGCTGTCATTATGAAGTTGTTGTGTGCGTTAATCAGCCTCGGCTGCTGCAGAACTGTAACAGTGATGTAAATGTGTGCTTTGAGTTGTGTAAAGATAGTCAGTCATTAGACACCCAATATATGGCCAGAAGACCTTGTAAACAGAGTAAAAGTAACACAGTTCC